>OY728123.1:439849333-441253006 GCA_963277665.1 Viscum album
TATCCATGGGTCATATGTGACGTGTAAGAGTCAACCCCTCCTCAATCCGAGGGCCGGTGTGGCCGGGACCACTCAAAGTGTCTTTCTTTTGTTTAAAATGGATGCGCTTTTAAGTAAAAAAAACCACATACGGAAAACTGACCAAACACATTCGGATACTGTTGATACTTTAGGACATGTATCCATTGGTCATTTGTGACGTGTACGAGTCAACCCCGCCTCAATCCGAGGCGCGGTGTGGCCGACACCACTCAAAGTGTCTTTCTTTTGTTTAAAATGGATGTGCTTTTAAGTAAAAAAACGACATACGGAAAACCGACCAAATGCTTTCGGATTCTATTGAAACTTTAGGACAATGATCCATGGGTCATTTGTGACATGTACGAGTCAACCCCACCTCAATCCGAGGCGCGGTGTGGCCGGAACCACTCAAAGTGTTTCACTTTTCTTTGAAATGGAAAACAATTTAAGTTAAAACAACAACTGACATATGGAAAATAGACCAAAGGCATTCGGATACTGTTGATACTTTAGGACATGTATCAAAGGGTCATTTGTGATGTGTACGAGTCAACTCCGCCTCAATCCGAGGCACGGTGTGGACGACACCACTCAATGTCTCTCTTTTATTTCAAAAGGAAATCATATTAAGTGAATACAACTGAAATTTACACTCATCAACGACTCTTTTTCATGAGTTTGGTAGTTTCACTCATGGGGTCATAATTGACGAGACTCCTAAGACAATATCTTTTCACCATATTTTATAAACAATACAAGTTCAATGCAAAATTCATCACAAATCATTACATACCCAAACCTAGTATCACAAAAAAATGGGATTTGAGTCAATTTGAATGTCTTATTCAACTCTAATAGATATTTGTCAAACTATTCTGCCTATTAGAATTTGATGGGTGAGGTGAATTACCATTGGATGATTGTTTTCATGTGTTTTGTTTGGGCTATTTTAGGTGTTTTTTATACTATTTGAAGTTTGTATGTGGGTTTTGTGATATTTTTTATGCAGGTGTATAGTGGAGGGTATACTGAGGGATGTTGTGCACTGTTTTTTTATGCAGGTGTAGCTTCTGGGGGGGGGCTTCTGGGTGCTGTTGTGCAGCAGTTTTGGGAAACAATTTACCAACGGTTCTGAATCGTTGGTAAATATTTTTCCAGAAATCTGGAAAAACTTATACCAACGGTTCTGAACCGTTGGTAAATTGTTTTCCAGATTTCTCAGAACCTATACCAACGGTTTAAATAAAATCATTGGTAAATGGCTTTCCCCACGCCTTACTGGCCAACGGTTTGGAAAACCATTGGTATACCCTATACCAACGGTTTTCCAGCCAATAGAAACGGTTATAAACCGTTGGTATAGCCTACTTTTCCAGTAGTGTGACATTCATCCAATTCTTGTATAATCTTGTTTAGAAATATCTTCTCCATATTCAAGTACCTCTTTCCATATAGAAAACTCTATAATTTGGAAAAGTTGAATCCCCATCAACTTTCACTGGCTTCTTAGTAGTAGAAAAGTAAATTTTTGAGAATTATTTTGTCTGACTATATAGCACATGCCCTTAGGCGGCCTTGCATAAGTAGTCTACATAACGGACCTGTCAGCCAAAAGATGTTATTTATTTGACTATGTAGCCAATGCCCTTAGGTGGCCCTGCATAATTCAACCCCCTAACGTTTTTGTTAAATAATGGTAACTTCATTCTTGGGAACTACTTCTTCTAATACCTTTTAGCTCTTTTTCATATCATTCCTCATATTCAAATTTTCTTAATTCATAGTTTACATATTTTCCCTTATACTAGAGTATGATAATATGTTTTCAGATAAATTGTCAAGGAATTGAGTCAATTCTAATTCATTCGGTCAAAGATATTTTGACCTTAAACATTAGCCTCTTTATGTCCGACGTGCATGACTTTAAACTTCCCACAAAAGACAAGGGAACTCTGAATAAAAGTCAAGTTCCATCTCACTAAACATACATTTTATATGATTTAGGTAATATTGAGAAATTAAAAGATTCAAAGTTTTTAGGGTTATTTATAAAAATCCTAGTAAAAATAAAACTATGCTTACTAGGCCCATTGTCTTAGGTAAAATTTAAAGCAGGTAGCAGGAAAATACGTGCACAAGTGATTGAAGATGAAATCAATCTTTCCATTTGATGCATAAGAATTAGAAGGACATCCACAGATTGGAGTCTCTTCTCTTTTCTAAGAAATTACAAGAGGCTGTTAACATAAGTCTTCACTTGATGAACAGCATCCCGAGCTTCATCAGCATCTACTTGAAGCTCATGCACCTGACCAAATTTACTCTTTTCAACCCGATGGAGTGATTTCTTGGCATTCGCGATGGCCTTCATACCATTCGTTTGAGCTCCCTCCAATGAATTATTGAGTTGGTCAAGTTCCCCAGTAACAGCATCTAACTTTTGCTGGAGGTACATCTACTGGACGACTTTATCTTTGATCTTATGCTTCAGCTCCTTCATCTTGGCAGCATAGTCAGCCTCAGCTCGGGATACTGCTGCCACAAATTCGCTGATGTTGACTGACAGTTTCACCCTGGTCAGATCTTCGCGACACTTTTGCTCCTGCTCCCTCCTGAAAATGACATGTTTCACCATGGCATGGATCTTCTCATATCTAAAACCGACAAGTCCTAGCATGATGAACAGGAATGACAATTGATGGATCTTCGATGATAGCTCTTCTAAAGGAACCTCAGATATGATTTTCCATATGTTGTTCCATGCCTTGCGTCATGAAAAGTTGAGCGCTTTAAGCACCTCTGGGTCTGATTCAATATCATCATCACAGGTGGGGCACGTAATCTAGGATTAATGCACTTAAGGAAGTTCCATGTTCTGTTCCTTCCCCCCTAACCCTGGTTGCTTCACCTTCTACTACTGTTTGGGTGGAAGTTGAGACTTCACCTCTAGATGTAGAAATTGAAGTTGATATCCCTGTTTGATCAATTAAAAGTATGGTTAGTTTCACAGAACAATGAAAGATGGTTGTATATCTTGAAAACTCAGTACAATCATTACCTAACAGTAGATCAACAGCTTGAGAAGACTCCTCCCCATCTTTCCCAATTTCAACAGGATCTTCAAGATGGGTCTCATGAGGGTTTACTGGGTTTAACTCCACTTGAGATAATGTTTCTGCAATGGTAGGGTTGACATCAATGTCCACACCCTCTTCAGGAATTGGCAATTCAGCAGCTTCTTTGGATGGAACTGCATATTATTTTCAGTCATGATTAGAAGTGTAAATTATAAGAAAAATTTACTGAAT
Organism: Viscum album; assembly: GCA_963277665.1. Lineage (NCBI taxonomy): Eukaryota > Viridiplantae > Streptophyta > Magnoliopsida > Santalales > Viscaceae > Viscum > Viscum album. The sequence goes on from OY728123.1 coordinate 439,852,663, forward strand.
GAAGGATAACACTCACACCCAAGATCTTCTAAATTACATAATAACTTAGCATGATCAAAAAATTATTCGAAAGACATCCCACGATTCGTCATTTCATCCAATGATATTTCAGAATCCTGGTTCGTCTCACCAGTGGCAGCATTTGATGTGTCTTCATGGAGACCCTCATTCTGTGACCCCTGACCCTAGACAGCTTCTTTAGGAAGGATGGTAGATTCATTTTTCATGGATTCCAATGATTCTGGTGTAGGTGTTATACCTAAAATATCACAAAATGGAAGTCAGTCGATGTTTCATTCAACATTTTATGAATCATTGTTAACTTACCAGAATAAGGTTCTTCCCTTCTTTCAACAGTAATAGGAGGGATACTAGGAATAGATGTTGGCCCTTCTCTAGGAGCAGACAAGTCAGCCTGAATTTTCATTTGTTCCACAGCACCCTCCATGGTCCTCAAAGGAGGATCAGTTCTTTCCCTCAGATGGGAAATTGAAGAAGCCCCTATAATCCCCAGAAATATGACCAAACTTTTGATGGGTATAGATTCATGATTATCTGAAGGACATACCACTACTAATGAAGCATTTAGTTGGGGAATTCTTCCTTCGATGCCTTGGTCTCTTTGGATTTTTGGGAGTATTGGTAGTCTCCTTTATTTTCACTTGAATTGGTGAATGGAAGGCCATGTCCAACTACTCATTCATGGCCTACTGTCCTGGAGATATCTCACCCGACTCGCGAGCAGAGTCAGCAGCAACCCCGATGGCAGTGCCACCAGGGCTATATTGTGGTGAAGGAACTTCAGTAGTTCCTTTCCTTTCAAGCTGTAAGATAATGAATGTAATTTCCTTGAGTAACAAATCTTTGACTGAAATTGAGTTGAAAATTAAATAAGGGAAGAAAACTTACATCTTCAGGAGCTACGTACTCATTCCACTCCTCATCAGTGGCATCGTGATCCATCATTTCCTTCACCCACTTGGTGATAGGGACAGAATCATCGGTGGCATGTATATAGGTCCTCAACTCTTTGACATAAGCTCCTACTTCATCAGGGTTATCCTTGAAATTAATATTGACAGGAGCCTAAAAAGTCCCTATTCTAGGAATATCTATCCCTTCACATAGCTCCATCCAGATAGTTTCAGTATCGCAGTACACATCCCTCCATGTCTGGACGGCCTCTGGTTGTATATATTCAGGTGTACTAGAAGGATACGAAGATGTTCCTACAACCTTGGATTTTAATTTCTTTCTATCTCTTACATCTATAAAAAGAGAATGAAAACTTGTTACTCTATGAAGTTACTGCCAATTAAATTGCCTCAATAAAGTAACTCACTAGGAGTTGACGGAGTGGCTCACTTGATTTTGACAGGAGGATTATATACGACACGTGGCTACTTTGACACATGTTGTATCTCCTGAGAATCTGATGAATCAGCCTCAGTTGAAGAACTTGGTGAACCAGCTTCAGGAGTGGAAGAATCACCTGCCATCTGAATTGTTTCTTTCTCAATGTTTATCTTCTTCTTCCCAACCCGATAAATAGGTTTATTCAATATGGCCTCAGGATATGATGCTATCCAGATTTTAGCATATCATATGGTTAAATTGCTTACCGCTTCAGCATCTGGTAAGTCAAAAACTGCCCCAGTCCTTTCCATACTCATTAGAAACCATAGTTGTCAGGCAACCATTGGATGCTACTCTGACCTGACGTGCACTGGAGGAGATACAACAGTTGTCTGCAGAAACTTGAATTGGCGTGCGAATCGATATGGAGCATAGGCCTCACATATAATTTCCCCATCAATTCTGGTGGCCAGTACACCATCTCTGCAGGCCAGCATGTAAGACCTCTATTCCAAGTTGGCTGATACATCATCAACAAATCGACCTGTTGGAGGATTTCTGTAGGAAAAGAAGTGGAATTATTTATACATACCCAGCCTTAGCCTAATATCATAAGCATTGAGGGACAAAGGACAAACTCCAGAGAAGGCCTGAACAGATGGCCTGAAAGAACTTCCTGGAATCTATATTCCGTTATAAACAGCATATGTCCAGAAGTGAGTAGAGATCCATCCCCATAAAACTTGGAATGGTCCCACTAATCTCAAAAGAGACTTACCCATATAGACATGGAGTAATCTCCTGTGAATCTTTTCCAAAACCAGGGTATCCAACCCCACCATCTTCCTCTCAGCCAACTTGGCTGTGATAACGAAGGTCCCTGGCCTGACATATCCCTTCGAATCTCTGACGGGCAAGAGATAGACACTGATCCATAAGTCTAAAAAGCCTTCCAGATGGGTCTTCTCCGTGATTTTATGATTCACTTCATACCCCCATTTCTCAAACTCTCCTGCTTCTACAGTCGGCCAAAATGTTCCATGAGCACCTCTCTTATCCGCTCTAGGGAAACTAGTAGGATGAGTACAAGTGGGCCCCTTTTATCTCTTCTTCTTGAGAAACACATCCATCCATTACTCTGGATGAATATCCCTTCTAGAATGAGTCTTTGAAGTCTTTGAGATTTTGAGCTTATGGTAAATCTTCAATAACTCTCGAACCAAATTCGGAGTCTTATCCGGATCATTCAAGGTTGCCTTTGGAGGGATGAATTCGTCATACATACCACCTAGAATTGGAACCCCTGAGATCTTATAGAGATCCCACAAACTAATGTCTACTTATCTATGGGTCAGATTGAAAGAATTAGTTTCAGGGATCCAGCGGCTAAGCAACTCTGGTGCAAAATTATCATTCCTATAAACATACGTCTGCCCAGTCCAGACGGATTCATAAATTGCAGCTCCCTTTAGATCCTCGACAAACTCTTCACAAGTTTGTCGCAGCTAATAAGCCCACATCCAAGTTGGCTTCACCCCTCCTCCAGAACAGAATTCCCTTTTCTCCTTTCAGCCTTTGGATTGATCCATCTGAGAATTTTTAAAGATTGAGGGATAACAATGTGGTTGCATCTCAGGTTTGTGAGGTTTCAGATCTGGTGCACACGAGCTATGATGCATTATATAGGCTTTCTTTACTGTTCCATAATTATAAAATGTTCCTGCGATTGAGACATTTGCTGAAGAAAAGTTGGTATACGAGTGAAACAAGGAATACGGGAGATAGTTCTTTGCCTCTGGAATATTGACATCTTCCATATGACCATGTCCATACAGAGGCAGATAGATGCTGTGCGGGAAATCAAAGTGACATTTATTTAGATACTTGGATAAATCCAGAAGAGTGTTATCACAGATGGAATAGTAATCGTGGCCAATGATGTCCATCATATCATCAAGACGTTTGCTTGAAAATTCAGCAGTCGTTCCAATTCTCTTGGGAACCATTGGATCTTCACAAAAGTTGAATAATTAACTCTTAAATTAAGTTAATTTTTCATAAAATTTGTGAAGGAATTTGAAAAATTGGCTAAGGCATTAATGTGCGCAAGTCCCATAGTTGGCGCGCAAGTCTCCTTCGGTTGCGCAAGTATTGGGCGCGCAGCTATCCCCTCGCAAGTCCAAATACCTTAATAGAAGCGCGACGCAAGACACAAGAATCACGGACAAGTGAGAGCCGGGTGCTTTGCGGAAAGGGAGTCCATCTATTTATAGATGAGGCAGGACCCTGCGCGCCGGACCCTGCGCGCCCGAAGCCCATTTTCGCGACATACCCTACGCGCCCTAATTTCTTTTTGATTATCGATTTCCTCAGAGTCAAATCCTCATTTCTTTTAGGATCCAACTCTGAGGGGAGACTTTTGTTGACGCTCCTTTCATCAAAGAGTCTAAAGACTGGAAAAGGGGAATATCTTAGCCTAAAGTGATTCACCCTTTGAAAAAATATCAACAATTGACAAAGGAATGAATAAGAAGAACATTGCACAAGGATCACGCAAGTTCTACCATGGTCGCGCAAGTACACTTGAGAGCCGCATTGTTGGTCGCGCAAGTCACTTGTGCGCCCTAAGTGATTGTCGCCCGGGGTCTTCAGCAGCCTATAAATAGACCCTGTGTGCCCCCCATTTTGAGAGGAATTTTTCTAGAATTCAGATACAGAGCTCTGAATGGCCAAGTCTCTTCTTCAAGTCTTTCGAACACTTCTACGGTAATTCTTTACCTAGAATGGAAGGTATAAACAAGAGGAGTAAGGTCTAAGTGTTAGAATTCACTAACACTTGTGTTCCTAAGTATTTTACCCTTAAGGTAAATGAACACACTTGTGCACCTCCTTACCTACTCATTGAAACTTACGCGCCCCTCTTCTGGAAGTACCTCAGGATAATTCTAAAGGCTTTGGTCAAGGATCGCCCAAGTATTACCCTAATATTTAACAATTGCGCAAGTACCCATGTGCCACGCAGGTATACCTGTGCACCCATGAATTGCGCGCCCACGCAGTACTTGCGTGCCTTCCAGGACTTGCGTGCCCCTATCTTTTTGGGTTCCCTTCCTACCCATTTCACCTTTCTTATTTCATTCCACCTCTCCTATTCAAGATTCAGTCTTCAAGACACTCTTCAAAGTCATGTATGGCATGTTTTCTTGATTGAATTCCTTATCTGAAAGGAATTCCGTGGAACATCTCTCAAAACCTAGTGATTTGCACATCTTTATGTCACTAAAATTAGAGATTTCATTCATTCAACCTCATCCCTTAAGATGAGAGAACCCTATTCTGGGCCACCTTTTCAGGAGTAAGTCCCAAGTCCTCATTAACCTCGGCCTCCTTTTCAGGAGAAAGCCCCAGTCATAATTACCATTAATTTTGGGCATCCTCCTTAGGAGTAAGCCCCAAGTCCTCATTAACTTGGGCATCCTTTTCAGGAGTAACCCCAAGTCCCATAATATGGGAATCCTCCTTAGGATTAATCCCCAGTCTTAAAATTCCCAAATATGGGCATCCTCTTTAGGAGTAATCCCCAACCATAATTCTCTTAACCTGGGCTTCCTTTTCAGGAGTAAGCCCCAGTCTCAAATATGGGCCTCCTCCTTAGGAGTAAGCCTCAAGTCCCTTTAATTTTCAAATCCCTTTAACCTGGGCCTCCCTTTCAGGAGTAATCCTCGGTCTTAATTTCTCTTGACCAGTCATAATTATTTTGATCTGGGCTTCTTTCTGAGTATTAAAACCCAATCATAAGTCCCCTCCTAACTTGGGCATCTTCTTTAGGAGTAAGCCCCAAGATTAGAGTATTCAAATCTCCATGATGTACATATACCTTTATAAACCCTGTTCCTGGATTTCTTCCCTGAATTAAATCTTAATATTTATCTATTTTTGGGCAGTCATACATACATAATCCCCACATCATTACATCTTTCATGGCACAATTGTCTAGTTTCACCAATACCTCTTGTTTCTCACACCGAGCATGAATCACGTGAGATTAGAGTGTAAAATTAATCATGACATCTTTCTTTGAGCAATCAATCATGCATAAACATCATACTCCCTTACTCGAACTACGTGGGTTTTGATTCCTTTTCTAAACAAAGGATACGTAGGTATCCCATCTGTGGGTACGATCCCAACTCTAAAATAATCTATGTCCTTCTGAATGAAAATAAACTTCAAGACCCCCAATGAGTGGCTTTAAAACCAGTATGGTCATCATAATGACCAAGAGAATTTTATGTATTTAAGGATACCATTGACTAAGAATCTCTAACAAATACAAATGATTCTCTATCGATGGAGAACCTCGAATACATATAAAATATTCTCTAAATTTCCTACATATCAATCATTGATTGTCATATCTAAAGGAAAGATCATTTTATACTTGGTAATGTAATAAGGATTCATGAACATAACTTAAATCTATAAAGAGAGTCCTGGAGTAAACAATAATTCCCCTCAAAAAGTTGTGATGAGTCCAACCTACCATCCTCTCGACCAATGCAAATTCCTAAGCCTCATCAGTCCACAACTAATGAGCGCCTACCTTTGGAGAGTAGGTCCAAATGGATATGGAATCAGTGGATGTTTCTGGTTCTGCAAACAAACCCATTAGAAACCTCTTGGAATGTTTGAATATTAAATCAATGAGATCATCCCCAATTCCAGAGGGAAACAATTTCCTATCTTTATACAAATCCAACATCAACTATTGGAAAAGGGAGATCACTCTTCACTTCCTGAATAATCCTCCAATTCTTTACAAGTGTAATAAGGAATATTAATCTCTTTTAGAGTCATTGTTTCAATTGTGGATAATAATTTCTTATGATCAAGCAATTCTAGCTCAAATTAATGAGTCAAAGGAGAGAATAATGCTTGAAGACATGGCCATCGTGAGGGATTACAAGGATGTATTCCCAGAATAATTCCATGGTATTCCACCTGATCAAGAGGTTTAGTCTCAATTTAACTTATTCTAGGATCTCTAACTATTTCAAATACACCTTATAGAATGGCCACTCTTTAGCTAGAAGAGCTAAAGAAGCACTTAGAGGAGAATTTGGGGAAGGGTTTTATACGCCTGAGTGCTTCACCATGGGGTGAGCTGGTCATATTCATCAAGAATAAGGACAGATAAATTCGCCTCTATATTGATTATTGTGATCTCAATAATATAAATATAAAGAACAAGTATCTTCTTCCATGGATAGATGACTTGTTTGATCTACTTCTTGGGGCCAGTTATTTCTTTAAATTGGACCTTTGGTCGAGATATCACCAATTAATGGTGAGGAAAGAATATATTCCCAAAATATCCTTTCAAATGAGGTATGGACACTATGAGTTCATAGTGGTTTCTTTTCTAACTCACTAATTATCTATCATTTTTCATGGATTTAATGAATAGTGTCTTTATAGATTGCCTCAATAAATTTGTGGTAGTATTTTTCAATGATATTTTAATATACTCGAAGAGCAAGGAGGAACTTGAAAAGCATTTTAAAACTTTATTGAGTATTTTTTGAAGGTAGAAGTTATATAAAAAGTATATTAAATGTGAGTTATGGATGGAGGAAGTATAATTCTTGGGGCATGTTATCACGAGCAAAGGGATATCTGTAGACCCTTCCAATACAAAGGTGATTGAAGAGTGGTCTAGGCCATCATCTCTAATGGAGATTTGTAACTTTCTAGGTCTAGCTGGGTATTATCGACGATTTGTGATAAACATTTCATTATTGTCAAACCCAATGACCATGTTGACATAGAAGGGAGTAATGATTTTTTAGACTCATGAATGTGAAAGCTCCTTTAAGGAGTTGAAAAAGAGTCCAATCACTATGCCAATACTCACACGCCCAAAAAGTGGAGAATAATTTGTTGTGTACAGTGATGATTCAAAGAAAGGGTTAGGCTGTGTTCTAATGCAAAATTATAAATTGATTAATTACGCCTATAGGAAACTGAAAATGCATGAGAAAAACTATACTAATCATGATATGTAGTTGGAAGATTTGATATTTTCGTTAAAAATATGACTGAATTATCTATATGGGGAGAAGTGTGTGATTTATACTAATAAAAAGAGTATCAAATATATGTTTTCACAAAAAGATATTAATATGCACCATCAAATATGGATAGAGCTCATCATGGATTATAACTTCTCAATCCACTGCCATTCTGGTAAGGAAAATGTGGTGGAAGATGCTCTGAGTAGAAAGGATCAGGCATCTTTTTCAATGATGAGAGTCAAAAGGGATAAAATATTATTATATTTTCTGAGAATGGAAATGGGAATCATTAAGGGAGGAAAATAATAAATCCTTTCTCAGATGATTTCTCAACCATCCCTCATGGAGAAAATATGGGATTCTCAAAGAAAATATGTAGAAAATCAGAAAAGGGAAGAAGCCATTAAAAATGGGAAATCCTCAGAGGTCCAGATAGATGAGGAAGGAGTTTTAAGATTTTGGTCATGATTATGTGTACCATATAATCCATAGATAATGATGGAAATTATGAATGACACAAATAGCTCGACCATCTCTATCTACCAAGGGGGCAGAAAGATGTATCGAGTTCTCTGAGATAACTTTTGGTGGGACAATCTGAAGAAGGAGATTGGGGTGTATATACTCAAAGTTCCTGGTATGTCAAAAATTTATGGATGAAAAACATAATTCTACAACAATGATGTAACCACTACCCATATAATCATGGAAGTGGGATAACATCACTTTGGACTATGTCACTGGACTCCTAAGGACATCTAGAGGAAACAATGCTATATGGGTCATTGTGGATCATCTTACAATGAAATCTCACTTTTTTCAATTCGAGAAGACAACTCATTGGATCAAAATTTGTGGATATATATCAAAGAGGTGGTAAGGCTACATGGAGTACCACTATCTATTGTATCTTATCGAGATTGGAGATCTACCTCTTTTTTCTGGAAAAGTATCCAATATGCTCTAAGCACTAAACTAAGCTTTAGTATGTCCTATCATCCTCAAACTGATGTCCTATCTAAGGTAACTATTAAGACCATGTAATATATGTATAGATCATGTACTGTTGAATTCAAAGGAGGATGCGACCAACATCTTCTATTGGTTGAATTCTTGTACAACAACATTTTCCACTCGAGCATCTGAATAGAACCATATGAAGCCCTTTATGGGAAAAGGTGCAGAAAAATGGTGTGTTGGGATGAAGTCAGTGATCATAAGCTATTAGGACCTAAAATGGTCAAAGAAATTGTGGAGAAGGTGAAAAACATCTTGCAGCACAACAAGGCAGCCCCAATTCAACAAAAAAGGTAATGTAGACAATCGTCGATGAGACCATGAATTCAATGATCGAGACATAGTATTTTTACACATATCTCCACCGATGAAGAAGTTCATTAGGTTTAGGAAGAAAGGAAAGTTGAGTCCTAGGTACATCGACCCCTTTGGAGATTCTGGATCATATCATGGTTATGACCTATCAACTAGCATTTCCACCTACCATGGCCAAAGTACACGATGTATTCCATTTATCCCTCTTATGGAAGTATATACGAGACCCTTCACATGCACTCTCTTCAGAGGTGGTACAGTTGGATAATGATCTTTATTATGAGGATCATCTAGTGAAGATCTTGGATCATAGGGATAATTTTCTTCGTAACAAGACTACTCACCTTTTTAATGCTCTGTGGATGAACCATATGTACGAAGAGGAAACATGGGAACTAGAGGAGGCAATTAAGGAAAAGTACATGCACCTGTTTATGGCTTAGAATGTTAAATGAAATTTTAGGGGAGAAATTTCATAAGGGGGAATAATGTAATGACCCAATTGGAAATAACATTCTTATAAATATTTTATATAATCATATGAAATCACAACACAATGATCTACTAAATACTATGTGAACTTTAAACATAATTTTGACACTTCTGTGTTTTGAATTTCAAAAATATGACATACATAATTGTGATCAGAAAGATGTTTAGAGTCCAATAAGACAAGATTAATTTTTGTTGAATAGTAACCTAACCTTATGAATAGTAATCCTTCTATATGAATAGTAAATCATCCAAAATAATAGTACCATCGCCCATGTCTGCATAAAAAAATTTATGTATCTTATAGGTGATAATATGACCATAATAAAAGTGCTGGTATTTTTATACAACATAAATAATTAATTAAAATTAATTAATTAATTTAAATGAAAATTTATTTTCCTAAAAGGTGTTTATAAATTATCAATTTTATGTCTTATAGTTTTAAGATAATTTTATAAGACCTTATGTAATTTTTTAAAACATTTTAAAATTAGTTTTAGTTTTAAAATTTGTATTTTTCAAGTAAATTATGATTTTAATTAAAAATTAAATTAAATATATTTAAAAAAAATCAAAAAATAGAATTCATTTTTGGATTATAAACTTAGAAAACTAGATAGGGATATTTTATGGTACTATTTTAAAATACTTGAATTTTTTAAGATTATTGAAATATGGTAATTTACCTTATATATAAAATATAAGTTAAATGAACTTTTCCTAGAATCATGGATTATGAGAGAAACCATAGATTGAATTAAAATTAACATATTACTATTTTTCATCATGTAATAATCAATATTTCTGGTCTTGAGGGAAATTAATAAACTAAGGAATAAAATATTATGAAAACCCTCCTCTCCTCCACTGTAATTACCACCCCACCTTACCTATTCTCATCACCCCTCGAAAGACTTGTACCTTGACTAAATTCTACCCAAATCTATCCCCAAGATCCAACCCACATCCAAAAGCCAAAAAAATCTTCAAAATACCAAATCCTCTCCCCTTAAGAGGCTCTCATGGATGATTGATTCAAGTGGTAAATTCCTCTTTTCAATTCATTTACTTTCTTTTCATGTTCATTTGTTTTCTTTTCTATCCTTACCTATCCTCCTCCAAATGTTATAACTACTTATGTACCATACATGCTATGGAATATTTTTATGATAATGGAATATGTTATTATTGTCTATTTTTTACACTTCATTTATACTAGTATTAAAGACACCATCTGATATGTGTAAATTTACCACATTCAAGATCGATGGGTTTTCAATTTCTTTTACCATCTTCAATTCTGGTCTTGAAACCATTTTTGTTATAGTTGAACCATAATATTATGTAATATATCTTATGTAAGGTTCTATAAACTTTTTGTACACATGGTATTAAATTATAATGCAAAATGAGTTTGTAGTGATCAGAAACCGCCAATAAACCCAAAATGTTATTAGTAATGTTTTATATAATGATTCAACTTCACTCCATGTAAAAAAATTAATTTTCCAACCATGTAACATTATATATGTTCAATAATAATATATAACTCCAATTCTGGAATACCATCCCCATTTTATATTATTCTTCTTTCATGAAAATAAGTAAATCATTTTTAAAAACCAAGAAAACAAACGGACCTGAACATTGAAATTGAACCACATAACCCATGAAAACAGTCATGAATGAACTTAAAAATGTTATAATAAAACTTTTAAATATTTAATAGATTCTGGAATTATTTACTAATGAACATAATTTTATTATTCGGGTAATTAATATCTAGTGGAGAACACCATTAGACATAAGGTATGTGATCCTCTCTATTTCACTTTTATTCAATAATATCTTTTATGTTTTCCCTTCTATGTGTAATACCTAATGATGAGGTATGATTTTGAACCTCCCCCTAAATACCTAATTATTTATAAGGGATGAAAACCCCCTTTCTCACTCATTAGTCTTTCTTAAGTACACCTGATACCATGCTGATAATTCGTAAGGGATTCTACATGGACCTCCTTTATTCCTTCTAGTTTCTTTATCATCCTTTTACCAAAATTAATTTATATTATCTATTTATGTGTATCTTATAAATATAGTTTACATGTTTCAAATTCATTTATTAAGATCCTTTAATCATTATGTTTCTGGTAAATACATGTTTTTAAGTGATTCCCTCCTCAATATTTCCTGACAAGAAAACATGTTTTAAGGGGACTTCCTGAATCCATACCCAAATTAAAGTGAACTATACCATATATTTTAAGCCACAATTTTTTTTAAAAACAACTTTTTTAATCATGAAAACCTACTTGGATCACTTTAGGTTTTGTAAAAAATATTATTCCCTTTAATATTTTAATTTATTGTAAGAGTTTTCCTTAAAATCGCACTAAAATGTTTTAATACTTAAAATTCATAAATAATCTTTTTACATTTCATCACTTATATTTTACCTCACATACCATGATATATGAAAATTTTACCTTATTAATGTCTATGTAGGTTATAATTCATTTATTTTATGAACACTTTTATGATACACCCATTCATTATGTTTTATGACATGATTAAGATACCCATTCCTTTCTGTGGATGCCCTTATGATTATGATTGTTTATGTATGATTTTATATGTTGAAAGAATATTCATGAACATGTTATGATTGGTATAGAGCTACAATTCATTGGGTAATTTTTATTCAAATGAGACATTATGTGAAATGGTCTGGGTGGTTAGCCTTGACTCGTGATAGCATGAGCAACGATCATGGTGGTTAACCATGAATTGTGCTCCTCTAATTGCAATGATACTTGACTCGTTCAAATTTCGTGATATATGATGCTGCCACATTACTATTAATTCATTTTTATATGATCCCATGTTTATATTTTATGATTCTATATGCCTTTTATAACATAATGTCATGTTCTCTAACCATTGTGCTAAATCTTTATTCTAATTTTAATTCCCTTACTGGGCTTTTATCTCATCCCTTTGTTTATGTGATCCACAAGGTACCCTTTGAAGATTTAAGGGCTCAATGGAATTAATTTTACTTTATGATGATTAAATAATGAAGTGTTTTTTTAGTCCCATGTTTTTAGTTTTATGTACCTAGTCTTCCAAGACACTAGACTTTGCGATCCTTGGCTTGTACTCTGATGTATAATTATGCATAAAATCATGTAATTTTATATGTTAAACTAAAGGGTTTATATATTTATACTATTATAACCATATCAAAACTAAACTATTTTTATGGTATAGTTTTCCATGACAATTTCCTAAAAAATATTTAATAAAAAAACAAAATATCAATCTATTGTATTAAAATTTAACTAATACGCTCAGAAATAGATAAAAATATATTACGAATGGATATTAAATAAAATATACACATTAATTAAAATATTTTAATGATTATGATTTATTTTTAATTTTTATTTGTTGTATAATTATAATAAATGTTTACACAATGATGAATTAATATATATTCAATTAATAGGAATATAAAATAAATGGACTCTAAAATATTAAAACTTCTACATTTTGAGTATATTATTGTGTTCCATGAATTTTTTAGAAAAAAATAACATAATAAAAATTTTGGAATTTTTTATTCAAATTTCTCTTCAATATTTATTTCTTTAATGTCAAATTAAAAAATACATTCAATAGGAGTGATTTATTTTTGAAAAATGATTATTATTATGTAAAAAATAATAACAATTGTCAAAGAGGATAATTATTAACATTTTTGGTTAAAAATTACATCCCTCAGCCATTTATTCACAATTTTGTTTCCTAAAATGTAAATTTATGACTATTTAATTTTGGAAAAGCTTTGACCAAAGTTATGGTCAAAATGGGTCTACCGAATGGTAAATCGTAAATTGTAAGGGTTCAAATGAACAAAAATATTTATAAATATAATTATCTTGTTTTCATTCTAATTAACCCTTATCTCTATAAAATATGGGTTTTTATCCATTTTCCCAACAATTATACTTATTAATTTTTTAAAACCTTGAAATAGTACAAGTGTTCCACTCACCAAAATTATAAAAGGGGACATCCACCCCTCACTTTTACGTACATATTGATCAATTTATCTTGACCAACACAAAAATATATACACCCAAAATCCATAGACACTTTATGGGTGTTATTTACTTCCTAATAGACCAACCCTAGTGTCCTTAAAAATAATTCCAAAGAATATTTCTCTAAGATAATTTAAAAGTTATTTCAACTCTTTCAAATTTACTCCTTATTATAATTACACTAAATATATAGTAACAATAATAAAATATTAAATAATTTATCATAAATATATTTTTATTTTATTATTTTTATTAAAAACCATATTTCATCCCTTTTTAATTATACAAATGTAAAAAACATCAGTTGTGCATACGTACAACTTACCATATCCTTTTGGTGGTGTAATTTATTTTCCATAACCACATTAAATTTAAGGTTATTATGATTTAACTAATGAATATATATGATACATTTGAAATAATAATAATTTACATATAATATATCATTTTCCTTCTTACCCGTATACTCATTATAAAAAATTATAATGTCAGTTCAGCATATGTGGGCACTACCACCTCCACGAAGTGATGTGATTCATTTTTCAAGTCCATCATTCAAGGATGATTAAATATATGTATATAATTACTATATATGATATTTATATAATTATTTAAAACCTATATGTTTTTTCACCATGATAAATATGATGGGATAAAAACTACTAAACTGAAATATAAATGAAAAAAAAAACAAATAACACCAGAAAATGATGTTTTTAATAAATATTTATTAATAAAATAGAATTGAAATGAAATAAGTAGATAATATATAATATTATAATTTATTAATATGAATCATGAAAATAGGTAAAATAAATTTAATATTGTTATACAATAAGCTAAAATAAAATACAATTCATGTTGGACCTGGGAAAAAGGTCTATTTCATAATCTCATCATTATTAGAGAATTTTTATGTTTATGTCTCCACTGGGTGAATTATTTAATCATAAAATATTAAAACCAATTTATTTTATTTCATTATATTAATTTATAAATGTTAAATAAATTTCCATTCATTTTAATCTTTTTGTACTCAACATACTGAATGATTTTATTAGGGAAAACCCACTTTATACCTCTCTCCAGTTTGGAATATTTTTCTTCCATGAACATATTTTAATAAAAAACTTTTCAAGTGTTTTTTATTATTTCCAACTGATTTATTAATTTCATTTTTATGCATGTTTTACTTTTTATAAAAAAATAAAAGTAAATATTCTTTACATTTTTCAAATAAGGAACCTTTTACTACATGTGTGAATAGAATCAATGTTTTATTATACAGAACAGGAAATAATTTTCCCTAAACCATGAGTAATATTTTATTAAAATATTAATTTATATGTTTTTTATATTATTTTTAAATAAGATATTTTCTTTAATATTTTGTAATTTTTATATATTTAAATAATTCATTTCAATTAAAATGGAATTTTCCCATAAAAAATATTCAATGTACTCTTTAAAGTAATTTCAGATATTTAAACATTCTTTTGAATCTATTATGGATTAATAGTGATGAAATATTTTGATACCATTCTCCATATTACATTGGATGGATTATTATTGAGTTCTACTTATTTATTTGTATAAATATTAACATTTCATATTCTTGTTTTTCAACATGAATGTTTACATTGATTATATTTCACATCTTTAATATGATGAATGAATTAGACATAGTAAGTGATGGGTGGGACCTTCTATATCCCCATTATGCATTAGTATGTCTTAAGAGACAAACATGTTTTCTTATTTTGTATACTCCATACATTTTTATGTATGTTTTCTTTACAAAAGGCCTTAATAGTAAAATGGCGATGTCTGAAATTACTCATTCAATCATGATAAGACTAGTCATAAATGTCCATCTGATTATTTTAGTAATTATTTTATTCATGGATTTAGTCTCATTTTTATGGGATTAGTTACATGGTATATCTTATTTATTGATTATCTCATCCCCATTATCCATGAATTATTTATTTTATTGTAGCACCTAATGTACAATTTTCATTATTAAGCATCTAAACTCACCCATTGTTTTGTTTTCCTTTAACCAGGATACGAAGATAGGATTTATAAAAAAAATTATGATTTAAAAGAAGAAATTATTAAATTATCATTAGAATTATGATATTTTATTTCATGTTTTTATATTTTATGTGAGAATCATGTATGCATCTCATCTCCAAATACTACTAAATTGTTTGATCTATTTGGAAGTGTTATATTGTGTTATTTTCCAATATATTAAAATAAATACTAGCTCTAGGCTACAGGAGATGAAGTGTTACATTAGTTATTGTAGGAAAAATTTTGATAAGTAGGATTTATGGTGGTATAAATATAATAATAATTCTCATTATGTGAATCTGTGTTCAAATATGAGTAAGACTGATAGTAATAGTAATGGATATGGGCATAAGAGTATTGTGGAATCCATTGTAACTATTTCTAGAGATGTTGGGCCATCATGTAATGATTTAAATAAAATGTTCTTGATTAATTAGTTTAAGATAATTTCTAAATTGATTTAGGATGAACTTATTCATTCGTTTATGAAAAATTTAGTGGTAAAATGAAAATTTTACCTCATCATGCGTAACGTCCCAACCCGGCTCACCCCTGAACCGGTGGCCAGACCGGTCAGCACATGACCTCAAGCGCGTCTCCCCTTACGCCAGAGGCTACCGACTAGCATTGAGGGTCTAAGGATAATTAGTGTGGAGATTATACCCTCTTTTTCGTGTTCAAAAATAGACAAAGGCAATAAAGAGCAGAAATGGTATAATAAATGATAAAGTAGTGGAAACCAGATTTTATAAATCTTGTGGAAAACAAATGGCCAATTCCAAATTGTACAACAGATGCATGTGTGACATGATAATGATACAAAATAGAAAATAGTGGACATAAAAGCATGCTTTACATTCCAATACAAAAATAAATAATTAATGAATCAAATCCCCAAGGGCGGTCTCCTCGAGCATCCCAAGCATCCACTCGGTCCTCTACTCATATCACCCAAGTAAATGCAAATAGCATAATACTGCAACCAAATATAATCTACTCAGGTACCCAGTGCAATGGCGGCCCGAGTAGGGTTTGAGATAAAAATCTCAGTAGGCTGGGACCATTGGTGTCTACCCCAATTCCAGACATTTAAAAATAAAATTTAAAATATGTGAAGGCATGCATAAATAAATTGAGCAGTACAATGTAACTATATACCCTAGTACCTGCTTTAGCCCTCAGCTGGTGTCTGAACCTACATTATTAATTTTTCATGCATACTCAACAATCATTACATAATCATTTTTCATTTATCAATTACTCAAATATTATTATTAAAGTATTGAGATTCGGCCTACGCCTGACATCACCCGTATTAGTCACTCCCCATAGATGTCTCAAAGGACCATCTAAGTACTCAAAGTAAATACCGGATCCAAGCTTGTGCTTTGGCTTGGATAACGCATCATAAGTTATTCAATTTTATATTTCATATACTAAGTCTAATCCCATCCACTAAAATAGAGATTCGTTCATGGGTCCGTCCACTAACATTGATTCACCCAATTCATTAATAATTCTGAACTGTTTCTTATAATCAAATCAAAAATCATTATGTCACAAATGCTTTCATTTCCCATCACTTCATTTCATGCACAAACAATTGGACCCACAATCCAATGTTAATTAATGGGTGTAGAACATCATGTCTAGAACCCTCATGAGTATTTGGAGCATCAGTCCATGTCTCACAACCCATGGGTATTTTGAGCATCAGTCCATGTCCCATAAAAGAATATTCTCTTGCAAACTGGGTGTAGAACACCATGTCTAGCACCCCGTGAGTATTTGGAGCATCATTCCTTGTCTCACAACCCATTTATCAATAATACATATAAATTTATCATTGGTGTAGAATACCATGTCTAACACCACAAAACCAATCCTTTAATTAATTTAACCACTAATTAACAACACAAAACACTCTTTAGATAAGTCAACACTTAATTAACCAAATTCCTTAACAAGCCTGAACCCATCCACTCAAACAGTGATTCATCCAGAACTTTAACAATCTAAAAGCACCCCATAATCATCACAAAACATGCTGAACAAAGCCAAGATATTTTGAAACCATCTCACACAACATAAAATATTTTCAAACAACTCCATCCAAGACAACTTAAGGCATGGAAAACTAATACGCATCAAAAGTACTCATAGCTAACAATTGTAACAAACAATCAATTCACAATCTTAATTTAATGCATGAAAATTAATTAATCCAATAATTAATTAATTAAATCTCATATCTTTAACCAATCATCAATTAGTTAACCATTTACCATTTAACATGTAATAATTAATCCATCCATTAATTATTACCAGTTTCTAAATTATATATCGAACATGTCAAATATTCAATATTCCCAATAATCAGTAAAAGCCACAATTTCATTTCAAATCATGACTTTATAATTAATTCTACCATTAATTACCCTATTACTCATTCCTCCCATTCAAATCATTCAAATGTTTAATCATATCACATTACTAAATAGAAACCCATGCTTAAAATCAACACATGATCAAGTCCTCACTTATCTCATGCGGGCGGCATTATTTAATAACATCAAAAGTTCCATGCATCGAAATATCATAATCAAGGAAAATCACATTATCAATTTATCAAAAGGAGCTGAAATTCTCATATAAAGTGTTAAATATTTGGGACCCTACCTCGGGGTTTTTAATAAAACCACAATGAACGAAGAACACTCAAGAGAAACGGGTTGATTATTCAAGAACCCACCTTATATCACTTCTCTTAGCAAGACCAAGACCAAAACTCATCATAATTTTCATTCACACACTTATATTTACTAATAACAGGCGTATATCTAAGAAACCGAGAGAAAAAGAGATGTAGATCTAAGTAGATCTAAGAAACTGAATAATAATGAAGAAGAACATCTACCTACCTCAAGAATTCGGCTTCGATTCGTCAAGAGAAGCCTTTAAATCTCCTCCAAAATTATTGGGAGAGGTTCTCCTACCTTCAAGGGAGGGTGATCCCAAGTTATGGCCACTTAGGAGGAGAAATAATCCATCTAGGGGCAAAAACGTGTGAGATCCACTTTTTTAGGATCTCACATAAGTGCCCGCATAGTTTGCTCGCACGGTTAGACAAACCATGCACTATTTGTGCATTAGCTAATGCCTCATAAGACAATCCTCGCACAGTTAGGCCGCACAGTTAGACAAACTGTGTGCTAACAATGCCTTATCCACTGCCTCAAAACTCCAACTATGCACGGTTTTGCCGCACGGTTAGACAAACCGTGCGCCTCCCTTGCGACTTCCCCTCTGCCTCGAAACTTCAATCAAAGTTTGAAAAACGTCATCTTTAGGTGTTCCAACACTCAAATAAATTCCAGAGCTCAGTTTAAAAAGAACGACCCATTGATAAACTGAAAAAAAAAATTAATTTCTAAAACATTTGTGTTTTAACCCGGTTCAAACACATGGGATTTTACATTATACCCACCTTAAAAAAACTTCTCATCCTCGAGAATCCATCAGGGACCACTACTAAAACAACCGACCTAACAAGGTCATTTAATCTTGTTAGAAGTGACTTGTTGCATTCACAACTCCAAACACACCTTTAACCCTTCACAAACCTGGTTGATAAGCCTTTACAACTAGATCCAAAGATTAATCTAAAGCTTAAACCCTGAAACAAATCTTATATATAAGGTCATTAGAAGGACCTTGTCAATATAAAAGGTTGAATCTCGATCAATAAATAGAACATGTTTTACAAGCTTTCCTCGAAAGATGTCGCAGACCCAAAATCCAAATTTTCCCATTATCTAACGATGTGTCCAGAAGAGCGCACCAAGAGGAAACTGAGGTCATGAAGAAGATCAGTCAAACCATTACCGGACAACTCTATTCTAAAAGATAGGCATCACCTTCCAACACGTTCATTGAGAACAAAGTGACAATACCCACCTCAGGATTTCCCAAGACATCTCAAGAAAAGATCATCCACTCACCAGTACGCTAGATTAACAATAATATTGGCATGTCACAACACCTGGGTCTTTCGAGAACCATTCCATGTATTGAAATGAAACTGATTCTTTAACGCTCAAGTCACTCTACATGGAGTTAACCCGAGACCATACTCAACAGTATAAAAATACTTTTTATGGAGTCATATTGCCTCATACGGCCATTTTCCTGGATGACGCTATAACTATCCATCCATTATTAAGAAGGAAAGGTCAAACGACCAAAAAAACAGTCGACCATGCCTGAGGCACATCTAACCAGCTGAAAAAGAGAATTTCTCGATGCTCAAAACCATAACAACGTCAAGAAACACATTACCACCCATTAGAACAAGGGTTTCATTGTAAAATGTAAGTCCTACTTGGAACAACGACACCCAAAAAACACCAAAAGAGTGATAAAATCCATACTGCTAGCAAGGCATTTATGTTCTGAGGGCGCTACCGACCACAGGATAGCCCCTTATGAAGAATAAGTGTCAACCCTAAACTGGGTCACATCAAACAAGTCACTAGACTCAAAATCCAAATATAAGGTCGTTGCATAGGAGAAGAACGCTAACGGAAAGTACTCACGCTTCCGTTCCAAGGAAACTCAAGAGAAGTCTGAACTACCCTTTACATGAGGGTTTTAAACGGTGGACACCATAATAGGTTCCATTTCCAAGCCTCTTATATTTATTCAATTTTAATCCTTAATCATCAAAGATTTAATCAAAACATCAAAGTACTATTTTCAAAATGCCCCAAGGGAAAAATAGGAAAGTCTCACAAACTCCCTTTTTAAAACATTTACATTAGTTGACAGCCTGTCATTTTTAGGAAACTTATCAAAATAAATTCCTTTTTAAGAAGATAAGGTGACCTATGAGGATCTCATTTTAACCAACCTAGGTTCTCTATAAAGCAACCCAATATCAAACACACAGGTATTAAAATTCCAAACACCCAAATGGGTCATCCCATAAAAACATTCCCCAACTGACCTACTTGGGTCCAGTTGCATTTTGGAAGCTATCCATTTGATTTCAGATCAACATTAAACATCTTTCACATTTATAAGCATTTCACACAGCATCAAGTCATCACATTTAATATGAGTTGTCATTTCCCAATTTATGAAGTTCCCATACACTCCATGGATTTAAAATTGGATCTCATTAATCGATACCAATGTCAATTCAGAAATTAACATGATCAACCTAATGGTCCAAATTATATGGGTGACTACCTACCAATCGATAAGGCACCCATACACCTTATCACTGGATTTTGGATCCCATTTAACACAATAAACATTTATTTCATATTTTACCTTTATCACCCCTTTCACCTATCCAAAACATCTCTAACATGTTAACATAATCAATAACACAACAGCTTGATACAACACAAAAGCATGGAACAACAACAAAACATGCTGATAACTAAGGTATCATGGCATATAATCATTCAAGCATGTTAAATCTATCACTGAAACATGCTATCTAGAGAGGAATGATAAAGAAGATCAAACATGGAATTGCAACCAAGGAACACAATCCAAATTAGCAGGTATCCTACTAATGCAACTACATGGCATGTTATATGCATGACATGTGAATCTCTATGTTCCTAAGATGATGAATGTATGAAACTTTATTTCCATATCAGGCCAATAATATTATTATTTTAAAAATTCTCAAAATCAATAATCAATGGAAAATACACCAGCCACTCAAGGTGAAACCATATCAACTGTAATCTCTAATAGTACAAACATCAATTCTCCTCCCTAGACACTAGGCCATTTCCCGTACATGAGGTGATAAGTCCTAAGCACGGCTATTAACCCAAGCGTCGATACATTCCTATTCTCCTGTCTACCAACCCCAAAATAGTAAGACAAAGTAAATGAAAGGAAACCTAAACCTTTCATACCACTTTGTAAGGTCCCTACCTAGCTCACCCCTAAATCGGTGGCCGGACCGGTCACCACATGACCTCAAGCGTGTCTCCCCTTATTCCAGAGGCTACCGACTAGCAGTGAGGGTCTAAGGATAGTCAGTGGGGAGATTATACCCTCTTTCTAGTGTTCAAAAATAGACAATGGAAATAAATAGCGGAAATGGTATAATAAATGATAAAGCAGTAGAAACCAGATTTTATAAATCTTGTACAAAACAAATTGCCAACACAAAATTGTATAGCAGATGCATGCATGACATGAAAATGATATAAAATAGAAAATAGTGAACATAACAGAATGATTTACATTCCAATATAGAAATAATTAATTAATGACTCAAATCCCCAAGGGTGGTCTCCTTGAGCATCTCGAGCATCCGCTCGGTCCTCTACTCCTATCTCCCAAGTAAATGCAAACAGCATAATCCTGCAACCAAATATAATCTACTCGGGTACCCAGTGCAATGGCGGCCTGAGTAGGGTGTGAGATATAAATCTCAGTAGGTCGGGACCATCGGTGTCTACCCCAATTCCAAACATTTAAAAATAATAATTTAAAACACGTGAAGGCATGCATAAATAAAGTGAGTAGTACAATGTAACTATATACCCAAGTACCTACTTCAACCCTCAGCCGGTGTCTGAACCTACATTATTAATTTGTCATGCATACTCAAAAATCATTACATAATCATTTTCATTTATAAATTACTCAAATATTATTATGAAAGTCTTGGGATTAGTCCTATGCCTGACATCCCCCATATAAGTAATTCCCCACAGATGTCTCAAATGACCATCTAAGTACTCAAAGTAAAGACCGGATCCAAGATTGTTCTTTAGCTTGGATAACACTTCATAAGTTATTCAATTTAATCTTTCATATACTAAGTCTGAGCCCATCCACTAAAATAAAGATTCATTCCTGGGTTCGTCCACTAACAGCGATTTACCCAATTCATTAATAAGTGTGAACATTTTCTCATAATCAAATCCAAAATCATTATGTCACAAACGCTTTCATTTCCCATCACTTCATTTCATGCACGAACAATTGGAACCATATTCCAATGTTAATTAATGGGTGTAGATCATCATGTATAGCACCCTTATGAGTATTTGGAGCATCAGTCCATGTCTCACAACCCATGGTTATTTGGAACATCAGTCCATGTCCCATAAAAGAATATTCACTTGCAATCTGGGTGTAGAACGCCATGTCTAGCACCCCGTGAGTATTTGTAGCATCAGTCCTTATCTCACAACCCATTTATCAATCATACATATAAATTTATCATTGGTGTAGAATACTATGTATAACATGAAAAAACCAATCCGTTAATTAATTCAACAACTAATTAACAACACAAAACACTCTTCAGATAATTCAACACTTAATTAACCAAATTCCTTAACAAGCCTGAACCCATCCACTCAAACAGTGATTCGTCCAGGACTTTAACAATCTAAAACACCCCATAATCATCACAAAACATGCTGAACTAAGCCAAGATATTTAGAAACCATCTCACACAACATATCATATTTTCAAACAACTCCATCCAAGAAAACTTAAGGCATGGAAAACTAATACAAATCAAAAGTACTCCTGGATAACAATCACGACAAATAATAAATTCAAAATCTTAATTTAGTTAATTAAAATTAATTAATTCAATAATTAATTAATTAAATCTCATCTCTTTAACCAATCATAAATTATTTAACCATTTACCATTTAACATGTAATAATTAATCCTTCCATTAATTATTACCAGTTTCCAAATTATATACCGAACATGTTAAATTTTCAATATTCCCAATAATTAGTAAAAGCCCCAATTTCATATGACTTGATAATTAATTCTACCATTAATTACCCTATTACTCATTCTTCCCATTAAAATCATTCAACTGTTTAATCATATCACATTACTAAATAGAAACCCATGCTTAAAATCAACACATGATCAAGTCCTCATTTATCTCATGTGGGCGGCATTATTTAATAACATAAAAAGTGTCATGCATTGACATATCATAATCAAGGAAACTCACATTCTCAATTTATCAAAAGGAGCTCAAATTCTCATATAAAGTTTTAAATATTTTGGACCTTACTTTGGGGTTTTTACGAAAAAAGAGCCATCTAGGATCTCACTTAAGTGCCTGCACAATTTTCTCACACATTTAGAAAAACCATGTTCTAATCTTGCATTAGCTACTACCTCGGCAAACACTCCTCACACGGTTAGTCCACATGGTTAGAAAAACTGTGTGCTAACCGTGCATTAGCCACTGCCTCAAAACTTCAACTATGCACTATTTGGTCGCACGGTTAAACAAACCGTGTGTCGCCCGTGCAACTTCCCCTTTGCCTAAAAACTTTAATCAAAGTTTGAAAAAGAAACATTTTTAGGTGTTCCAACACTCGGAATAAAATTCCGGAGCTCAGTTTAAAAAGAACGACCCGTTGATAAACCGAAAAAAAGTAATTTCAAAAACATTCGTGTTTTAACCCGGTTCAAACACACGGGATTTTACAGCATGTCATGTTAAATATTCATGTAAAAGCACATGGGGTAGTATTATGGTAATAATAATTTAAAAAATATATTATTATCATCATATATGTAATTTTTCTTCAAATAAACCTTATTATATTCCCCATTAAAGAATTTGATGTTGTTATAGGAATGTAATATGTTTTAGTTTGTCATGATTTGATAAATTAGATTGTTGAAGAAGTTATTTAATGAAATGAGATTCAATTTTAATAGAAGAATCAATTTGTTCCACTGGTGACATATCAAAAATATGATAAATATTTTAAACATGGAAATGATTATTATCATTATCATGTTACTAAAAATAAGGTAAATTTTCATATTGATGATGTGCATGTAGTAAAATAATATCTGAATGTTTATTAGGATGAGTTTCCTAGTAGTATAACTGATTATGATAAGGATTTAACTATTGAATTATTTTATAATGAAATGAAAATTTCAAAACACCCTAATACAATAGATCAAGTACAAAATTTGGAATTGAAAAATCTGTTACATTAATTTACTGATAAAGGTTTCATTCATACTTAAAATTCACCATGGGGCACCTTTATTATTTTTAAAATAAAAGATATTTCCATGAGGCATTTAATTTATTATAGATAATTGAATAACATCAATGTTAAGAATAAGTATATGATTCCTCATATCAATGAATTATTTTATTATCTCCAAGGAGATCACTATTTTTCAAAAGTTAAGCTTAGGTATTAGTACAATCAGATGAAGGTGAATAAGGATGACATCTTTAAGACAACATTTCATATTAGTTATGTGCATTATGTTATTATTATTACAATATTTTTGATAAATAATTCTCTATCTTTATTCAAAGATTGTATGAATACATTATTTTATAATTATTTTTATTAGTTTATGGCCATTTTTATTGTGGTTATTTTTTTATTTAATAATTTATGAGGATTGGTAAAAAATAAATTATTTTTCTAAATTAATTTAAGGAAAATAGTTTATATGTAAAATTTTGAAAATTTCTTTTTTTATTACATTAGATTTATTTAACTAGATATTTCCTAAATAAAGATAGAATAATGATTGATCATGTTAAAAATAATATTCTTGATGAATGGAAGAGTCCTGTAAATATTATTATGTTTCATATATTTCATTGATTTATAGGATATTAATTGTGGTTTATTTATAAATTTTGTGGTTGTCTATCCCACTGACCAAGTTAACATGAATTTGAGTTATGTTCATATAGAGATTAGAATGCAATGAATGTTAGTAGGAATTAAAAAGAAGATTAGTAAATGGTTATGCTTTGGCCCTAACATCCAAAAATGGTTACTTTTTTAACTATAGTGATTCATCATTGAATGGATTGGGTTGTTACATAATTCATAATGATTAAGTAATTACTTATGTTTCATGTCCTTTAAAACATCATGAGATAAATTTCCCAAACATGAACATAAATTGCTAGCACTAGTGGCTATTTTAAAAATTTAGAGATATCACTTAGATGGATTACATTGCTAAGTATATATTATTATGGAAATATTAATGTATATAGTCACTTTGAGAGAGTTGAATAAGATACAAAGAAGATGGTATGAATTGTTAAAAGATTAAGAATGAAAAATTATTTACCATTAAGTAAAGGAAAATAAGGTTATAAATTCATTATGGTAGAAACATAATTCATCAATAAATATGAAATATCTAGAAAATTATCCTTTAGTAATGAGTTCAATAATATTATAATAGAAATTATTAGTTTAGGAACTCAAAATATCATGTATCAGGTGTTAGTAAAATATTCATTTCCACACATGTTTATGAAATATTTGAAGGAAGATAATGTTTTATATGAAATGGTATATCAGTTTAAAAATGGTATGATTCGAAAATTTAATATATAAAAAGAAGGTATTTTGATATTAAAAATGATTATGTGTTTCTTATAACCCCAATTAATGTACTTACTATTGAGGGAGTCTCATAGGTCACCAATTTATATTCATCCTGAAAGTAGAAAAATATATAAAGACATTTAGAAACATTGCATATGGGAAGAAATAAATAACTCTATTTCCAATTACACTATTAAATATCGGAAATGTCCTTATGATAGAGATGAATGACAGTTATAAATGTGGATGGTCTGACCATTTCAAATTCCATAATGGAAATAGGAAAATATATCGATGGATTTTTTATTGGATTACTAAGTACATGTAATAATATGATTTGGGTAATTATTGATGGATTAATTATATCTAATTGTTTTATTCATATTAGATATAATATTTTAATAAATCAAATTTCTATACATTATGTTACAGTGCGAATTAGATTATACAGAGTCCCAAGTTTCATTTTATATGTTTAGGATTCAAGGTTCACTTCTAATTTCAAGATAGGACATCATAATTCATTAGGTACTAAATTTAATTTGAGTAGGAACATTAATTCTAATCTTTTATGGGAAATCAGAGAAATAGTGTTACACATTTGATGATGTTATTTTTTATTTTAAATATATTATAATGGAAGTTGGGATTAACATCTAACATTGGAAATGTTTTCATATAATAAAAACTTTCATTCAATAATACATATGGAACCATTTGAGACATTATATGTAAACCAGGGTAAGAATCCATTTTACTGTGGAGATTTTGTTGAAAGAATGATGTTGGGACAAAAATTGGTAGAATAAATGGATTATAAAGTTTGGATGGTTCAACTATAAATGTGGAAAACTCAAAGTATGTATAAAATTAATGTATATAACCTGTAGGTGTATCATTAATTTTATGTAGGTGATCTAGTTTATCTTAATGTATCTATATTGATATGTCTATTGTGTTTTGGAAAAAATTTAATGTTGAGTCAAAAATTAGTTGATCCATATGAACTATTAGATAAAATTAAACAAGTTTCATATAGAGTGGCCTTCCCTCTATTATTATCTTTCGAATATGATGTACTTTATGCTTTATTGTATAATATGTGTTACATGAGTTTCGTGCTTTTATATGTGAAGGAGTTTAGTTGGAAGAAAAATTTTCTTATGATTAATATAATGTAATTATTTAGTACCAATTAGAGAACATTTTATGTAATAAAGTGATTTACTAGGATAAGGTATGGTTAAAACCCATATTATTTAAAAAGAAACATGAGAATCATAAAATACTATGAAGGAAAAATATCCCATATTGGTTATGTAATGAATAAAATTATTGTCTTTTATTATTAAAATGTGGGAAAGAATATGGAACCACCAGTATTATTAATAGAATATTAATTTCATGAATTATTAATATTCATTATACCAATACTACATAAATAGTTAGTCAAAAGAAAAAAATGATCCATTTATAATCAAATTGAGTATTATTATATTGTATGTTTTTATGTAAATATTGTAATTACAAATTCAATAATGATTACATTAAAATAATAGAATTATTTTTAAATTCAACATGTTAAAATCATCTTCAGATGAATTTTTTAGAAAAATTTTGAAATGTATGATTTATCAAATAATAGTATAAAATTATATTTTTTTTCTTTTTTTTCTTTTCTAGTATTAAAAAATAAAAATTGTAATTTGGATGAGATTTAAAATTTAAATAGTTAATTAAAATTTTATATAATAGAAATAATTTTATTGTAATCCATTTTTTACTACAATTCGGAAGAACAAAATTTTATACATAAAAATAAATTTATCTGAAAAAATATTTTTATCATGTTTTAAGGGTTTAATATTAAATAAAAATCATCCAATTATTTGAATTGAATTTTATAAAATTTATACAATATTTGGAATCATACTTAAAATTATTAAATAATTTTAACTTAATAATTGGTCATAATAAATAGTAAAAATAGAGAAATTCAGTTACCATAGTTATGGTAAAAAATGATTTACCGAGGGTTAAACTAAATAAATAAGGGTTAAAATAACATAAAAACTGTTCTAAATCCTATTTTATTTCCATATTTGTACCCTATATCATAATATATTAAAAAATGTTAAATTTTAGTGCCAATTTCCTTTTTTAGGATATGAATATATCATAATATTTTTAACAATTCCATGTGTTTCATCTCCCTCACTAATAAAAGGAGGCCCCATCTTCTCTCCTCTCTACACATAAATAGCATTTTGGATTTCCAAAGGCCTACCCAAATCCAATTATAAAAACTATCCCCACTAAATAGAGGTACATTATTTACCATTAAAATATCATATAAATGAAATAGCTATAAAACTATAGTGGTTGTCTGAAGATGTTGAAAATTTATTAACCGATATTTTTCATTATATTTCATCTTCTAGACCCATAAAATTTAATTCATCCATGATGAAATATAAAACATAATTTTCTAACTTATACTAATATTTTATTATGTTAATTGAAAAAAAAATATCACTCTCATCTTTATTCAAATGTGAATTGAAACCATCTTCTATCAAATGGGAATTGAAACCATCATCTATATGAACCATTGTAAATCTTTCTCCCATAACACCACTCACGGGTGGATATAATGATTGATTTAATATATATATATATATATGTTATTAATTAGAAAACAATATCATCCTATTAAGATAATATATGATCTATTTTCTTACCTTTCCATCCATTAAAAATGATAACCTCATTCTTGTGTATATAAGGATTTCCACCTCTATAAAGCGATGTGATTAGTTTTTCATCACTGCATCATATGTATGGTTCATTGTGTTTAATTTAATATATATATTTATATTTATGCAATAATATTGATAATTTAATATTTTTTAAATGATACTTATAATCTTCCCCCCATGATATTTTAAAAATGAAAACGTTACTCATGAAAATATACAACCAACCGTCTATATGATTGAAATATAATTCATTTTTCATATCAATATATCATGCATAGCATTAAACATATAAATAATGAATAAAATTTATAATTATATCAGGATTAGTATTATATATACAATGTAATAATGACTTATTTTACCATATTCAACCTACCAATGTATTTTTTAACCCATAAGGTGCATATCATCAAAAAACCCAATATAAACCTAAACGATTAATTAAATAAAATTTACATTAAAATAAAAAAATGAATAGTTTAAATATGAAAGATTAAACATATAAAATTAATAATAAAATATATAAATGATAAAATTTTATTATACATTAGACAAATGGAATACATGAAAAGTTAGACTCAAGATAAGGGACACCTTACCTTAGAAACCAGGTTTTAAATGTTTTCAATATGTACATTATAAATATTTATCTTCTATATATGTATGGGAAAAAATTTATGAATTAATTTATATTGAAAAAATTTATTGTAAATATATTTTAATTTTAATTTTTTACATTCCTTGAAAGGCTTTTAAAATGAATATTTTTACATAATTTGTACAGATCTTTTTCAAAAAAAATAATAGAATATTTTGTGTAAATGTTTATGTTGTTAGTTATTTTCTTTTCCACTAGAAATATTATTTCATATTTGGATTAATTTACAAGATTTAATGTTTAAAATAAATAAAAACACTCATTATATTTGTCCAGGATATATTAAATATGGGTTTTAAACTAAATGGATATTTTGATATCCAGAAATTCCTTTCTTTTTGTTGCAAGGAATATTTTTATAATAATGATGATGGAATTGAATTTGTTCATGTGTTATGATTATTTTATGGTTAGTTTTAAATTTTAATGATGATGGGTGATCCTGATATAACTTTTAATGATGGGTGATCCCAATATATCCCTCCAATTCATTGGGTAAAGGGGAAGAGTTAACCAATTAGTGGGTTTTCCTAATAGATTGTTTGAATTTACTGGTTTGGTTATTCCATTTATAATATTGATTATATGATTTAGATGAAAAACACATATCACATTTTCTATTGGAATTATCTTTCATTCTATTTTTTTATAAAAAGTATTTATTTTTAACAAGGTAATCAAATGACCCTATTTTAATGTGATGTTTATACCACTTCTTAAAAGTGAAATGTATAACTTTTTGTATAAGTTTTATTGATTTTTTCATAAATAAAAACCCATTTTGAGTTTTATTTATCACTTATAATTTCATATAAAATATTTTATTAAAATCATTGTCTATTGAAAATGATTTCATCTATAATAAAAATTTTGTTGTTATCTCAATGTTTCTTTTGAGAAAGGATTATTTTTGTGAGTATTTATAGATTGATGATTTTTATAAATTAATTTTTTACGTACCTTATGAATTTTTTGCTCATACCACATTTTCAAATGTTTTTTATCATAGAGTTAATAATTATTATGGATAATGATAATTTTAAGTGTATCATTTTTTTGATATTTCCTAAAATGTAAACATGATATATCTTAAATACTTTGTATTATGGGATAAATGATTAATGAGTAGCATTTTCATTTTTTTTAATGTAATATTTATTTATCAAAGTGATGTAACTTAATCACCATTAATAATAAAACAAGTAGATATTATTGATTATAAGGAAATAATTTAATGTTTAGAGAATCAATTTTAAAATTTTTTATGGTCAGGTAAATATAGTGGCATTAGAAGCTGAAAATGATAAATTTTATAAGAGTTCCAATAGATGGATCTTGAAATAATAAAATTGTAGCCTATAATCCCAATGTCATGGATACTTATGTTCTATATGATATTAGTAAATAATTATTCATTCCTTCTTCACCAATAACATATTATACTATAAATTTACTCATAAATCTTTTACATATAATAATTTATTTCCATAAAACTAAAAAATGTTAGAAAACGATAATACTCTTATGGGAGATTAAGATGATGAGATGAAAAAATGTAAATAATGGCCTCATCTACTCAACTTTATGGGGAAAATTTTTATTTTATATCATTGAGTATTGGATTATCACCACTAAAATCATATCTCTTTCACTTAATAATCACCATGACCAAGTTTTTCACTATTTTAAAATCAATTAGATGTATAATCCCTTCACATGTTAGGGTTTTTGATGAACTATAAATATTCAAATATAGGGGAAATATAAGGGTATGGTGGAATATTATGATATTCATTATTTCTATACTCTATTTGGAATGTGAATATTGAAAAGAAATTCCAAATTTGGTAATGGTCTTACTAAAATAAAATATAATTTATATATATTCAATTGGTTGTCCAGTGCTTTTTTATCCCCTTTATGTGGAAAAAATGTTTTTATGTCATTGTGGAAAATTATCATTAGTATATATATCTAATAAGAGTTATTGTGTAATTATAGATGAGGGTTATTCTCATTAATAACCTAAATTAATAGATAACAAAAATTTTTTTAGAATATTTTTACTAAAGTGTTTTAATCATCCAATGTAAAATATTCATTAAATAAATTTCAAGATTCAGGTTGAATTTTCAATAATCAATTTCTATTTAATCCCCCATAAAAAATATAATATCAAAATAAAAATATCCAATGTATTCAGGATCTGTAGGTTTATTTCTCAACGGTCTTCCTCACAAAAATCCATAATTTATTCAAAATATAACCCTTAAAATTGTACAATTACATCTTCGATTAAAACAATTTCTTAAAAAATATATGGATTTAAATTCTTATGAGTGTCAATTTTTAGAACAATGTTGTTGAATCTATTTAAAATACTTATGCCTAGTGAATTATAAACAATAATGAATGCTTAATTTATTTAACCCATCTAATTATATAAACTCTTCTCAAGTCTATATGGATGATGAAATGGGGTTTTGTTATCTGGATGGTAGGAATTAAGAATAATATATTTATGTTTTTTATTTATATGGGTTGAAAGGGTTAGTTCTTTGTATTTTTGTAGAATGATTATATTGTGTTTGGTTAGATAATTATGATTTATTTATAGGTGGTGGCAATGGAGGTACGTGTTTTTTGAGATCTATATGGATATCTAAGTTTAATAAAAAAATTGCACATCTCATGGTAATGGTTAAATTATGTTGAAGTAAAAAAAACTTATTATGAATGAAAACATGATTGAGTGATTGTGTGTTGTTTCAATTTTAGGAAGATAAATGATTCTTAGGGAATGAAAAATGTTTAATGAGTGGGAATGAATAGAGGTATGGGGGATGAATCATGGATATATGGACAAAAACAAGGTTCCTATGTTAATGGGACACATAGGGTTGAGGGTAATCTTAGTTTTAAACGGTTGGATCTTTCTAAATCTTCTATATTTTATTTCAATCCCAAAAACTAGTGACATGTTTTTTTCAACCCCAAACAATGAAATATTGTGTTAAAATTGGGTATTTATATTTTCCATAAACCATGTGGATAGAGGAAAATTTTATTCTAGGGTCCTCATCATAGTTTTACTTGGTTTTTTATTTTAAGACTTTAATTAAGCACACCAAGAATGATTTTTATCACTACATTAAGGTGATTATGAGTTAAAACATAAAATTGGATGAATATTTAGACATGATGTGTTTATTTATTGTGGTTTTTATACGAAATTATAAAATCGTTGTGGGACATTACTGGGGTGGTGGAGTCCTTTTTGGGAATTATATATTCATGAGGTGAATTTAAAATTTCCTATAGATGTGATAATTTCATTGTGTATTTCCAAAAAAATATTGTGTAAACCATATTTTTGTGATTTTAAAAAATGGTTAGTAAAAAAGGGATGTTTCATTATTATATGTTTGGGTGGATTGAAAATGGGGTAAAATGGATCACCATATTGTTGTATACAAATTGGTTTCGAGATCAACATTCTAAAATATATATATTCCCTTGATATATTCAATAAATTTGTGATTTTATCAGATTTTATTTTTTGGGTTGGGATAGGATAAATTGGTAGGGAAATTGTTTTTGTTGGGTTGGTTGGGTTCATAGTTTTGTATCTTTGAAAAAAAATAAAAAAGTAATCCATGAAGTGTTCCCTTATTGTTTTTATATGTGAATTTTTAGTTACCATTAATAATGATGACCATAATTGAACCATAATGTTGTCATTCCTCATGGTATAGGTTTGGTAAGAAATTTTTTTATGTTAATGTTATTTTAATCATTTTTCATCCCATGGGTATTCAAAATCCTTCACTATGATGTGGTTTGTAAAAAAAAATTCCTAATTATTAATCTTTTCAGTGAATGAATCATTTAATTAACATATCTATATTTCCATGTTTTAAAAATTAACTTAAAATTTTCACATTTAAATTTGCATTGTTATCATTTGGTTTTTATTAGGCTTCAAAATTAAATTTCATAAAAAATGTCATAGACATAAAATAAAAATTAGTATGAATTTTAAAGAAAATAATAATATGTGTGGGTTTTTCTATAAACATGCCTAGAAATACTCCATTACATTTGATTATTTTAATTATAGTACTACATATACCATTGGATCTTATTATATGAAAAAAGGGTTAAAATAATGTAACCTTATTTTAATTGTTACGAGTTCTAAAATACATTCCATGTTATGAATTTGTTCTCTATATCTCCTTAGATGTAAATATGGTGAGTTAAATGTTGTGAATTCCTATGTAAATCTTAGTTTTTTCAATATAATATTATATAAATAACTATAATTTCAAATAAATGATTTATTTTTATTAGAAAAATTAAATTACTTACCTTTATATTAATTTTACATCATCTTTCCAAGCATTACAATGTCAATATTATAGGTTTTTAATTTTTTAAGATACTCATTATTTCGTTGGAAAATATAATTTTTCTATTTCATCACCAAAATCTATAAATATATAATTAAATTACTCCCTTGATATTTTCTAACATCTTATTATTTCCTAGGACCTATTTGAGGGATATTAAACTAGAATTTTTCCTCATTAATGTGAAATATAAATTAAAATAGGTGGAAATTAATATATTCTATCCCAGTTAATAATAATTTTCTCCAAAAAATAAATGGGTTATTTTCATATTCATCTATTTTAGTAATGAAAAAATGATGATAAATAAAAATTTCTCCCTTCCCCAAACACATTTTAACGATTCCTTATTAATAATTTTTTCTATGATTAATGAGTTTCAAATATAACAGTATGGTGTTAACTACTTTTATAGATGATGCATGAATATGATTAAAGGAATTATGTTATTTATCATTTCAAAATTATCTGCTGATCTATTAAATTTGAATGATATAATTTCACATTTAATTAAAAAACATCTAGAATATCATACTTTGGGATGTATTTTCATTTGAAGTATAACTAAATGATCTTATTCCTATAACACCAATCCCATGTTTCCCAAACTTTTCTTATTTGTTAACATCCACATAAGAAACATTGAATATATTTATATATGGGAAAGTTATTTTATGAATGAAATATTCTTATTAATCTATTTAGAAACTCCTAAAAATACCGGTATTAATCATAAAATTTCCCTCGCATCATCATTGTTTTGGATAGAATAGGGGGAATGTATGGCTCTAAATTTTTTCTATTTATATATTTATTACCCTTTCTTTTCCACTTATATTATATTATTTTTTTAATTTTATTACAATACACTATTTTCAACTAACATCATCCATTATTTTCAACTCCGTATACTTATTTCATATCCTCTATTTGAATGGTTTTCTCTATATATTTCCCACTAAAAAGTGTGAACACTTTTAACTTATCTATTGGTTTTTTTCTATGTTACCCTATATTATACTATGTTATCACATCAATATTTTTTGGAAAATATTTTCCCATTATAAAAAAATATTTCAGATAGTGGATCAACGATTCATATGAAAATTTTATTTATTTATTATATACATATGAATTTCTATGTTTTTTATTAAACATCTCATTAATAGAAGGTAAAATACTCTCATTGTTGTCTTGAACAGATAATTTGTTGAAATAAATTTTCTTCTCAACTGATGAATCATTTTAAAAAAAATATGTATATTATAGTGAGGGATGTATCCAATAGTGGACATTTATCCTAATAATTTTTTTCTACTGTATTTTTACGTTCAATTTTGATTTGGGTTTGGATTTAAAATTACTAGCATCCCACAAAAGTTATGAAACAGTTAGGAAACCCAATTATAGTTCACATAATTTCAATATAATGGATGGTTTTTATTAATACACTCTTGAAATTCTTGGTATTCATGTGTCCCTCTTCACATATAAAAATATTGAAAAATGGGATTTGGTTTTTGATGTTTAGTTATGACAATTTATAAATTACCTAAAGTATTTTTAAGCCATTCTATTGAGAAGCCTTGTTTTTCAATTCTTCCCTATGGTATATTTTTCTCCTCAGTGATCCTATATAAATTTTACAAATTCTATAATTATGAGATATTTCAATAAGGAGAACTCATATGACTTCAAAATATATAAGAATCAATTATTAATATGTTGGGGTGTTAATCATGAACCAATACATTAGTAATTATCTATATTTAAAAGTTATAAATTCAAGGAAAAATATATCTTACTTATTTTTGGGATTTCATTAGTATATTCAGAATTATATCATTCACTATATGTAGCTTTTTTCTCCATAATATAATTTTTTGTGATATTTTTTTCTTCACCATATTTAATGGGGTAAAATATTTTTTTTAAACATTCTTCACCAACATAAACCATAATGTGATTTTTCTAGATTTGATTTTCTATAAGATATAGAATAATCTTCCATAAATGAAAAATAGTAATTACCTCAGTCCTATAATATCCATTGAGACCCTATTTATAACACCCTGTGCCTTCACTTCTAGAATTGGTGCTTAAAACAAGTTGTGTATTCATTTTATAAATGATAACTGAAAAATAAATAGTGGTTTAAATAATAGATAACCTTTTCTGATCTAGATTTGAAATAATTAGAGAACACCTTAAATTTATCAGAGAATAGAAAAATGATTCATATTCCTATTATGTTTTAATATGTTCTAACTCCAAAAATGATGACACCTTAATTTTAACTTCTACGATACCTGTGTAAAACATTTAAAAAAATGAGATGAGCATTCAATTTCCTAGTAAGGGGTTTTAAAATTGTTTAAATAAATTTTAAGAAATATTTCATTCAAAATAACTTTCAAAACTATTTTCGAAAAAATTTCTTAAAAATAATTTTCAAAATACCTTTTGAAAACATAATTGAAATTACTTATGATTTAAAAAACCATACTAATTATCAAATTACATACATACAAAAAACACTTTTAATATAATCCATTGATTTTTAGAAAACATTACACAAGATTTTGAAAACCAAAATATTGTGGCTACTTGAAACATTAAAGGATATCATGGGGCCATCCACATACTAAGGGATGGGTTCACTCTCCAAATATCGACTATATATAAAACATTAAAGTGTTGGATTTTCTGAATTAATTTTAAGTATAATTTACATATATTTAATGTTTCAATGGAGTTTTTTATTTTGAAAACATGTCACTGTATTAAATTACACATTAAAACTTTTATTTAAATAATATATGTAAATATATAAATATATGATATTTAATTTTGTATCACTTCAATACTTTTCTTGCAACCAAATCTCATGTAGAATATCCTTTGCATAAACATCTATGTACACAAACTAATGTTATTACATAAATCATTTGTAAAACTAAATCTTGAATAAAAAATTTAAAATACATGTTTGTTTAATTTATTTTATTCTTGAAATAATGACATGAATGTATAAAATAATAATAATAGAAACCATATAATCAAAATAAATAGATAATTATGTGCCACACATAAAATTATCAAAGTATCATTTCAATAAAATATGCATTCATCCTTTCATGGATATATATATGTATGTAAATTTTAAAGATTGTAACATTAAATATATATATATATATACATAATTCAGAGTCAAATATCATAAGAATGGAATAAATAATTTTTTTGTATATATGTTTGAATAATATATACACATGTATCATAAACCCATGTAAGATACTTAAATGATTTAATCACAGAGTGTGAAAAAATAAACATTAATATATATATACATATATCATGAATAAATATAATAATTATATATATAACTAAAAAAAGTATACATACACACATATTCAATTCATAAATTAAAAGTATAGACATGGAATTCATACAAGTATAAAACATGAAAATGAATATTTAAATAATTATAAATACTTGCAGCCCACATTCTTGATGTTTAGAAATAATATTTGTGTGTGTGTCTATATATATATATATATTGAGAAATATAAGTGATTTCAAAATTAGAAATAAATTATTTTTATCAAACTAAACATACCTTACTAAAATCTAAGTAAATAATTATTTAAAATATGATTAGATACTCTTAAACATTAAAAGGACTGGGAATCATTGATATAATATATCCCATTGAAGTAACATTTAATCATATAGTATTAATTATATAAATATTGATATAAACTAAATTAAAAAAATTTAATGAAACAATTAATTGAAAATAATTACATATATATATATATGATATTGTAAGGGTTGTTGAAAATATGTCTTTGAAAAATAAAAACATAATCTTTTAAAATAACGTAAAATGAATAAATAATTAATCAAAGATAATTATTTTCATTTGAACGGATTATCAATTTCAATACAATTTTCACATGAAAAAAACACCAAAATAAATTTTGTTACGT
Organism: Viscum album; assembly: GCA_963277665.1. Taxonomy (NCBI): domain Eukaryota; kingdom Viridiplantae; phylum Streptophyta; class Magnoliopsida; order Santalales; family Viscaceae; genus Viscum; species Viscum album. The sequence goes on from OY728123.1 coordinate 439,890,342, forward strand.
AAATATAATATTGGGTATAACTATATATATAATTATAAAAAAGTATAAACTGATAATAAATGTGAAAAATACATTAAATAAAATTCAACAATTTTTACTTCTTTTTCATGTTTCTCGGACATTCAAACATCAAATCTCATGCTCATGAAGTAATATAATTGGAGAATATGTCACTTTCCTTGCAAGACTCGACTCTTCCCACACACTGCAAAAAAATAACATAAAATTAGTACATCTAATTTCTTATAGTAGATATGTCTAATTTATAGACCTAATTAATTGTATTAAAAAAGTATTATATTATGTATTTAGTTTAAATTATTTAAGATGATGTGTGATTGATAACCAGATCCCAAATAATTCAATGAAAAAAATAGCAGTTTGGTTTAGCCGATGAAACCCAATTTTAGTATAATTTATCAAAGGATATAGGACAGTTTAGAAGAAAAATGCATTAAAACATTAATGGAGATGGGTTTCTAGTTTAATTCATCAACAAATCAGAACATGATGATTAAAAAAATTGGATAGAATTCAATTAAATATGAAAATTGGATAGCAACTATTAAACATGGAAAATGAACAGGTATTTAATATATAGAACATCATGGAAAACAAGTATGTAACAACCCTAAAACAACCAATACGGATCGAAATATAAATTAGAGGGGGATAAAACAAAAAATATAAAAAAAAGGAAATAAATACACTACATTTGATCCATTCCCGCCACCAATACTTAAATGAAAAAAACTTACATAGACAGTTTGGGGAAGATATCACAAATTGATGGTCTTTTTCTACTAGATCCCATTTAGAACTTCCACGCAACTCAGATCTAGTGTTCTGGCCTATTTTCTTGGACTATATTGGTCGAAAAATCTCACACAAGTTTTGAATATCATTCACGATGATCTTTCAAATCAGAACTCATCCAAGGTTGAACCTATTTTGGTGATCGATGATTATCCACCAAAGCCCTTAGTCTACACTCTCCCCTCAACTTGCGAACCTCATAAAGCCTCCATCGCATAAGCAATCGAACACTAAGGGATAGTTTTTCAAGGATGAGAGCGAGAGAAAAGAAATGATATTGAGAGGAGGGATTGGTTTCTCGTGCTTGGCTAGATAATTTTAAGATGATGGAAATGATAAGGGAAGAAATGGAGAGAAACAGATTTCTCTCCTGCTATTGTTTTTAAATCACCCCAAAATTGGGATTATTTGGAAAGAAATGATGGTGGAGGGTTGCTAATATTTTAAAATTCCAATTTTATTCCTATTTTCTACATGTATCACAAAATAATTTCTTTTCTTTTTCCTTTAAAATGATTCACTGAACAATATGGAGAGAAATTCAAATCATTTATTTTCTTTTACTAAGTTATTGATCCAAACACAAGGATAGAAATCAAAATCTTTTCTTTTCTTTTCTTTTCTTTTATAAAATATCAAATAATTTCTTTTCTTTTACTAAAATCTCATCAAACACAGTGTAATACCTCTCTGTATCTGAGACCCGATCTCTTGTACCTCTTTATCTTCTTCTGATTTTTTATCATTATTATTTATTTATTTATTTAAAAATTATATATTATTATTTATGATGTTATAATAATTCATAATTTAAATAATTCAAAATTAATAATAATATATTTTTAAGAATATCAGTTAATATTTTTTTATATAAATTATTTTTAGTTATCATTTCTTTTATACTTTAAATTTTTTTACTATAAATAAATAATCTTAAATTATTATTATTTAGATAATTTATATACGTAATTTTATAATATATGATAATAATACTTATATATTTATTTTTATCATTATCACAATATCATTTTTATATTTTATAAATGATGTTATCTTTAATTATTTATGAATTGAAACATATTATATTTTTATGTTACTCAATTACATTATTTAATTTATAAATTAATATTCATATACAATTTTGTTTTTTTATTATAACTATAATTTTTAAAAATAAATAATTATTTTTGTTAAAACTCGTGATTTTGAATTCCCTCCCACCCTAAAGGAATTGTTCCCTTGAAATTAGTTTGTCAAATTTGAGAAAATTATATATTTCCATCTTCATAATTCAATAATTTCTTAGGGGATATAACTATCAAATGAAAATTATATCATGTATATTTTTTCCTCAAAGACAACTCTGATCTTCAATGTTGTGTAGACCCTTCCTCTAATTCAAATTATAACACTCGGAGCCTATGCTTCCAAACTTAGTTTTGAAAACATAATATGTATTTTTTTTAAAATATAACTAAAAAATAAATGGTTCATTAAAAATAGAGGACCTTTTCTGTTCTAGGTTCTAAAAGATTAGAAAACTCAATACATTTATCAGAGTTGAAAAAAAGAAAGATATGTCAACTAATCTTATATGTGTGCTAACTCAAAAAAAAATGATGAAATATAAATTTGATCATATATATTATACATGTGGAAAACATTTATAATAATGGGATGAGCATTCAATTTCTAGGTAAGGGGTTTTAGAATCATTTAAATACCTTTTAGGAAATATTTCATTGAAAATAAATTTCAGAATTGTTTCAAAAATAATAATTTAGAAAAACTTTTTTAAATACATTTTTAAAATGTAATTGAAATTACACACTTTAATATACTATAATACTTCTAAAATTATATACGTAAAAAATCACATTTAATATAATCCAATTATTTTTAGAAATCATTACACAAGATTTTGAAAACAAAAACATTATGGCTACTTGAAACATTAAAGGCTTTCTTACGACTAACAACTTATCGAGGGATGGGTTCATACTCCAATCCCCTACCATATTTACAATATTCAAATGTGTGATTTATAAAAGCATTTTAATCTTTCTTTACATATATATATACTTTTAATGGAGTTTTTGATTTAGAAAACATGTCACTGTATTAAAATACACATAGAATTATATTTATAAATAAGTATGTATATAAATAAATATATGATCCCTCATTACATATCACTTTTTTGATTTGTTACAACAAAATACCATTCCATATATCCTCTGCATAAACATCTACGTACCCAAACTAATGTTACTGATTTGATCCATGAAATAATGACATGAATGAATTAAATAATAATAATTGAAAACATAACATCATAGGAAACATATAATTAAGTGATACACATAAATTTAACAAATTTTTATTTCTTAAAAAATATAAATTCATCATTTCATGGATATTTATATACATAAATATTTAAGTTCTTGACTTTAAATATACATATATATACACATGTAATTGTAAGTCTATGATCTTGAACATTTAATAAATCATTTTTTTGTATCTATGTTTGAATAATATGTACACATGTATCATACAACCATGTAAGATAATTTCATTCATTAATCGATGTATATTAAAAAATAACACTTCAATATATATATATATATATATATATATATATATATATATATCACGAAAAAACCTAAAAATTAAATATATAACTACAAAAATATTACATACATACATATTCAATTCATGAATTAAAAGTATAGACTTGGAATTTATACATGTATAAAACTTGAAAAAAAAATATTGAAATAATTAGAAAACCTTGATGTAAACATTCTTGATGTTTAGAAATAATACCCATATATATATATATATATATTGATAAATATAAGAAATTAAAAATTAGAAATAAATTATTTTCATCAAAATAAATCTCCATTACTAAAATCTAAGTAAATAATTATTTTAAAAATAATTACTCTCTTAAAATGTAAAATATTAGAAATAATTGGTATAAGCTATCAGAAAGATGTATCTTTTCAACATAAAATATTAATAATAAGAACTATGACATAAAATCCCCTAATAAAATTTAAAGCAACAAATACATTAATAGAATTTCATATATCTACATTAGATTGTAATTGTTATTGAAAATATAAGTCTTTTCATAATAAAAATAAAATCTATTACAATAATATGACCTGAATAAATAATTAATCATAGATAACAATTTTTATTTGAAACAAATATAATTTTCAACACAATTTTCTTAGGAAAAGAAACACTAAAATAGTATCCATTACATAAATATAATTTTGTCTATAACTAAATATACAATTATGAAGTGTAAACTAAAAATAAACATAAGAAACCCATTACCAATTTTGTTCACAATTTTCATCGTTTTCATCCTGGTTGGATATTCAAAAATCGGATATCATGTTCATGAAGTAAAAGAAAGGGAGACTATGTCACTTGCCTTGCCAAACACGACACTTCTCACGGTCAATAAGAAAAGAAAATCAAAGTGGTGTTGTTTATTTCTTGCAGAAAAAGCTTTTTATTTATATACAAAATGAATTGTATAGAAAATATTATATGATATATTTGGTTTATATTATTTAAGATGATTTGTGATTGATAACTAGATCTAGAATATGTCAATGAAAAATAAAAGTGGGTTTTTTCAGCCAAATAAATCTAATAGTATTATAATTTATCAAAGGCTATAGGATAGATTAGAAGAAAAATTAATCACAAGATTTATGGTGATGGTTTTCTGGTTGGATTCATCAACAAATCAGAACCATCTGTTTGAAAAAATCAGATGTAATTCAATTAAATACAAAAATTGAATAGAAACTATTAAATTGGGACAACTAACATGTATTTAATATACTAAATATGATGGATAATAGGTCTGTAATAACCATAAAACAACTAATAAAGATCCAAATCTATATAAGAGGGGATCTGATCAAAGATGAAGAAAAAAATGAAAGCAATACACTAAATTTGATCAATTCTAAACACCAACAATTAAATGAACATCACGTACTTGTACAAGGTAGGGAAGATCTCCCAAACTGAACGTCGTTTTCCCCCATATCACATTTAGAATATCCACACAACTCAGATATGGTGTTTGAACCTCTTGATTTGAACTACGTTAGTCGGAAACTGTCACCCTAATTTTGAACCTCATTCGTAACACCCTTCTGAACTAGAAGACATCTAATGTCAAACCTCCTTTGGCGATCGATGAATCACCACCGAAACCCTTGGTCCTCACTCACCCCTCGACTCCTACAACTCATACGTGGTCGAATTATAATCCCTCTTCGTATTTGAGACCCGATCTCTCTATCCGCTTTATCTTCTTCCAATTTTTTAATCATTCATATTTTTTAAATTGATATAATCTTATTTATCTTTATATAACAGTCAATAATTTACATAATCTAATATTAATACTCGTATATTTAAAAAAAATCAGTTAATATTTATGTCTAAAACACTTATTAGTAAGTGTTTATCTTAATGTTTAGAACTTTATTTATTATAAATAAATTACCATTATTTATTATCTTTTAGATATTTTATGTACTTAATTTCATAATATTTGAAAACTATACTTATATTTTAATTTTTATTGTTATCACATTATCATTTTTATATTTTATAAATAATTTTATCTTTAATTATACAGGAATTGAAACATATTTTAAAGTTAAGATACTTAATTAATTAATTAATTTAATAAATTAATATTTATTTAAATTTTTGTTTTATTACTATTACTATAATTTTCTAAAATAAATAATTCTTTTTATTAACAGTAAGGATATTAATTTCTATACCGTAAAATGAATTTCTCCCTCAAAATTCATTCATCGTATTTGAGAAAATTCTAAATTTACATCTTCAAAATTAAGTAATTTCTAAGGAGATAGAACAATTTAAAGAAAATTATATCATGTAGATTTTTTTCCTCAAAGGCAACATCTAATCTCGAATGTTTTCTAGACCATTCCTCTGATATCAATTATAATGCACCAAGCCTATGCTTCCGGACTCAGTGCTTAAAACATGATGTGTATTTTTTTATAAAAGATAACTGAAAAAATACACAATGCATTAAACAATAGAGGATCTTTTCCGGTCCAGGTTATGATAGATTATAAGACACCTTACATTTATCAGATTTGAAATAAAAAAATGAAACATATTCCTAATATGATTCCGCATGTGCTAACTCCAAAAATAATGAAATGTAAATTTGAAATTCTATGATACTTGTGAAAAAATTTAAAATAACAGGGTGAGAATTCAATTTCACAGTAAGAGGTTTCAAAATCATTGAAATATCTTTTAGGAAATATTTCATTGAAAATAACATTTAGATGTGTTTCTAAAATAATAACTTAAAAATAATTTTCGAAATACCTTTTGAAAACATAATTGAAATTTCATTTACTTTAAAATACTCTACTTCTTTTGAAGTTACAAAAAAATCACCATTAATATAATCCAGGTATTTTTAGTAAACATTACACAAGATTTTGAAAAATAACATTGTGGCTACATAAATCATTGAAGGCAATCATGGGCCTACCAACTTGCTTAGGGATGGGTTCACTCACCAATTTCCTACCATATTTACAATATTTAAGGGCTTGATTTTCTGAAAACATTTTAATCCCGCATGACCTATATATATACTTTCAATAGAGTTTTTAATTTTGTAAACATATCATAGCATTAAAATACACATTCTCACTTATATTTATATATAAGTATATATATACATAAATATATGGACATTTATTCCATATCACTTATGAGTTTGGTTACAACCAAATCACATGCCGCATAGCCTTTGCAAAACCATGCATATACACAAACAAATGTTATAACTTCAACCATTTTAAAAACACAATCATGAATGAAAAAATTCAATGGAATATTTTTTTAATTTTTTTATTCATGAAATAATGACACGAATATATAAAATAATAACAATAGAAAACATTTAATCACAAGAAACAAATAAGTATGTACAGCATATACAAATATAAAAGTAGGATTTCATAACAATATATATACATACATTCATGGATATATATATGTAAATACATTTTGAATATATTAACATTAAATAAATATATACACACATAATTAGAAGCCAATGATCTTGAACATGGAATAAATCATTTTTTTGTATATATGTTTAAATAACATGTACACAAGTATCACACACCCATGTAAGACAATTACATGATTTAATCGAAGTGTGTGAATAAAATAACAGTTATATATATATATCATGAACAAACATTATAATTAAATATATACCTAGAAAATGTATATATACACATACATTAAATTCATGAATTAAAAGTATAGACGTGGAATTCATACAAGTATAAAACATGAAATCGAAATATTTAAATCATTAAAAAAACTAGAAGATAATATTCTTGATGTTTGGAAATAATAGCCGCATATTTATTTATATTGAAAAATATAGGAATTTTCAAATTAGAAGTAAACGATTTGTATCTAATTAAATATCGCTTACAAAATCTAAGTAAATAATTATTTGAAAAATAATTACTCACCCATAAAATGTAAAAGGTTGGAAATGACTGAGATAATATTTCCCATATATGTAACTTTTAAACATAAAATATTAATTATAAAACCATTTTCAAAACTCTCTTAATAAATTTTAAATAAACAAATACATGAAAAGAATAATATATATCTTCATGATATTATAGTTCTTATTGAAAATATAAGACCTTGAAAAATAAAAATATAATCTCTTACAATAACATAATCTGAATAAAAAATTAATCAAATATGTATGCTTTCATTTGAATGGAATATAATTTTCCACAAAATTTTCTTTGGAAAATAAACGCAAAAAAAATTCCCTTAAACAAATATAATTTTGGGTATGATTTTATATATAATTTTGAATAATTATAAACTAAAAATAAATGTAAGAAATCCATTACCAATTTATTTTCACAATTATTCCTTCTTTTCATATTGTTCGGACATTCAAACATCATCTCTCATGCTCACTAATTAAAAGAAAGGGAGAAAATGTCACTTGGCTCACCAAACTATACTCTTCCACACATAGAAACAGAAGAACATAAAAGAAATGCTTCTTATTTCTTATAGTAGATACTTATTATATATGAATATAAGAAATTTTATTAGCAAAATATTATATAATGTATTTTGTTTATATTATTTTTGATAAAGTTAGATTGATAACTAGATCCAGAATTAGTCAATGAAAAATAAAAGAAGATTGGTTCAACTGACAGAATTCTATGGTAGTATAATTAATCTAAGGCAATATGATAATTTAGAAGAAAAACTCATCATAACATTAAGGGATTTGGTTTTTTAGTTGAATTCATCAATAAATAATAAGTAGATATTAGATAAAATCAGATAGAATTAAATTAAATACTAACATTGAATGGACACAGTTAAACATGTGAAATGAACATGTATTTAATATAATAAAAATGGTGGAAAATAGGTATATATTAACCCTAAAACAATCAATAAGGGTAAAAATTGACATTATAGTGGGATAGATTAAAGTAGACAACAAAAAAGGAAAGTAATACACTGCATCTGATCTATTACAGAAACCAACAATTAAATGAAAACACCTAATTGGATCACGCGGGGTAGATCACCCAAACCGAAGGTTGTTTCCCCTAGATATTGTTCAGAACATCCACACAACTCAGATATGGTGTTTGAACGTCTTCACCCGAACTATGTCGGTTATAAACTATCACCAATGTTTCTATCCTCATTTTTGAAGACCTTCTAAATCGAAACCAATCTGTGGTTGAACCTCCTTCGGTGGTCGATGATTCACCATAGAATCCCATGTCTGCGCTCACCGCTCAACTCACGAACCTTTCTTGACATCCATCTCATACGCTGTCAAACCCTAATCCCATTTTTACAGCTAAGACCCTATCTCTCTTACCTCTTTATCTTGGGTTTTCTTTTTAAACGGGTTTTTAAAAAAAATTACAAGAGGGATAGGGTTTTCAATATATTTAAAAAGGGTTCTGAGATGCATGAACCCCGTTCACGCATCCTCCTGAGAGGAAGGATGCGTGAACGGGGTTCACACATCCCATAGAGAGCTAAAATAAAAAAACAACAATATGATATCAATAAATATTAATTAAACATATAAATAAAATAGTAATAAATATAAACAAAATATTTGTCAATATTTATAAATAGTAATTACAAAATAATAAACTTAAAGTAAAAAAATTAATAAATATTAATAAATATCAATTAAATAATAGAAAATATTAAAATAATGTTAATAATTATTAATAAATATTCATGAATAATAGATATTCATTAAATAATTATTAATAGATATTTTTGGTGCACTGATCAATTTGGGAAATAATGTCGTCCTCTACCAACTGATCATGATACCACATGAAACAAGAACGTATGCACTTATCATCAAGGTTAATCTAAATATATTTCAGGATGAAGATATTAAATGTGATATGTAACTTTTATTAGAATAATCAACCTAAACTCATGCACTAACTTTAACAAATATATCAAAAATATTCAAATGCAAAAAAGAAGGATAAGTGGCCTTTGAGCACATTCATACTTGAACTTTTCATATGTCTTTGATTAATTTAATTGCAACCTCTTCTTATTCAGTTTATTTTTTTGTTAACAAAGGAAGAGGGATTTATAAAAAAATTCCTCTTTCAATAACATGATCTTCCTAAAAATTCTACAATAATTAGGTTTGATTCTAATTAATATACTAATTCTGGAAGTAATTTCATATTTCTTCATTTATCTCCCCCTCAAGGGAAACACTCATAAACATCTTTATAATGGTGAATTTTTCCAATAATGGTTTTCAAGATGTTATAATACAGAGAATACTCTAGAATTTATCTTCGGCTTATGAATGTCAATATTTGAAAACTTATATAACTTCATCAAGGATGATCTTCTTCAATAATTATTTTTCAGGATACCAAAACATGCTCTAACCATAATGACATCTTCTTTATACTTATTGTCTTAGATATGATAAAATATATTCTTTAAATTCATCAATGATGACCTTTTTCCTTATCAATAGAGTTGGTACTATTTCAATAGTATTCATGATTGTAAATTTGAACATTTGTTCTAATTTATATTGTGTAGAAGAGATCCCTTCGCATTACATTTGGATTTTTGTATTGATTTGTTTCCCTTATTAGTTTTCATGGATGGTGTAATATTAACCCTCTTAAGGGTTGTTTCTTATTCTGGAAGAATATGAATTCAATCTTTTTCATAATATTCATAATTTTATTACATGATGGAGGTATTTTAACAGTAAAATCCTCTAGTGAATATTGTGTACCAGTAGAAATTGTTTCCTTTTATAAAGTCTGAATATGTATCTTCTCAAAATTGGCCAAATAAACTTCTAATTAATATTGTAGTTATTCTGATCTTCAATCATAATCATCTAATCTTCACAAATATCCATTATTCATTCAAATTCTTCTTCATGAAATTTAATTTTTTTTTAACAAATAATCATGTTCCATGATATTCTAGGATTTTACATCTAATTTTAAATCATTGAGATCAATAATATTTTTCGATATTTCCTCAAGTTCATGCATCTTATCATCCAGAATCTATTTGATTTCAAAATAATTAATTTAATTAATATTTATTAATTAATTTAATCATATTATTTATTATACATATATATATATATATTGGTAGATAATTTGATAACAGTAAGACACTTATTAAAAAAATAATAGAAGTCTATAAATGATAATAGTAAGACACATACAAAATGTATCATAAATCAAATATCAACCTAATCTACGCCTCTAGCATGGATGATCCTCTGTCCCATAGTCAGTCGTATGCTGGATGCGCCCACGCCATGTCTGTCTATGTATGTGCTCTGGTGTACGCTATGCATCCTCATCGACAGCCACCTCCACATCCTCTTGTGTGACAGGCGGTGGATGTATAGTCTCACTACCTATACCCGGGCCCGCAACTATGGATAGTGGAAGCTGGATGGAACTCTCACCAACATAGGAAGTATATGGTTGCTCTGCTATGGATGACTTCAATAAAGTATTGATCTCAAACCAGTCATCGTCTGTATGTACCTGTGGTTGTTCCTAAGAAGCTGGAGGAGCATCTAACTGATCATGTTGAAAACCCTCCTCCAGTGGAACAATAGCATGTGGCCGAGCAAGCTGGACACCATCCTCCTATGGAACAACAACATCCATAACAGGGTCGCCACCCCTAGGTACATCTATGTGTGGCTCAACAGGCTTCGCGTCCTCCGCAGAAGGTGGTAGATCAAAGAAAATGCCATGATAAATCTCGTCCATCGATGGAAGCATCTGTGCCACAAGGGTGTGAAAATATGTCAGGTCAAAGGCATCTCTCTCCAATGGATTGGAAATATAAAGTAGATGAAAAATACAAGCATCCCATGAAAACAAATTCCGTTGTTAAGTAATATGAATAAAAAATCTATTAAACAGTAGAAGGAAGAATTCATACCAACTCATGAAAGCCCCGTCTGTGTCGTGTCAGAAATCTGAATGGGGACCTGATGTACCAGCCTTCATAATCCATATGATCCGTCAAATGAAAACATACTGTCCCTGCCCCTCGCAACTGGGACTCCCATCATCTATCCCATAACACAACATATCTAGCATGGTAGCTCTTCCAATGAAAATCACTCTTCCCTAACATCTTTAGGGAATGCAATGAATCCAACTAATTGGGCGGGTCAGGAACTGGCTGAAGGAATCCAAACTACCTCATAACCCTATCCATCTGATGCCACTCGACTTGTCACGGCCCATCCACTGGGGCCTGCATCTTGACTACCCCATGCCCTCATTCCATGGGCCAGGGGATGGAAACTAGCACCAAAGGCGTAATTCCCTAAAACTGGGAAGGTGTTGCCTTTATAAATTGTAAACACACACAACCAGAGTAAAAGCGGAAGAAAACACTAAGTAAAAGTTGTATAACAAGTGTACTAAAAGTAAAGGGGCCTAAAATACAAGCCCAACAGTAAAGTACAAGGAATGGACAAACAAGTACAACTAAAAAGACAAACAGCTGGAATGTTTCTAGCAGCACCTGGATCATCCTCTAGGGTTCCTAAATGAAGGGTAGGTACAGATGGCCTCCACAGTACTCCACGTCCGTCAGACTCCACTGTGTACCGATACTTCGTAAGGTACTCCTCTAGGTACTGTTCCAGTACTGGCGCTCTCAGCCTCTGTCAGCGCTGTCCGTCGTCTGCATCCAACACAACGAGGTGCGGGCATAGCCTGTGCAGGGGTGAGTATAACGATACTCAGTAGGGACCCCGAGACCCTCAAGGTCTCACAAAATCCAACATGGATAAACCACAAAGTATGATTTCAACAGATAACCATTACTTAGGTATATGCCCATACATATACCTAAGTTATCAAGTAACTCATCTCAATCATGAGGAAAACACAAAGGTTATTGACTCAGCTCAATCAAGGATTTTCATTAACAAAACCACGGTTGCTGGAGAACTCCTCCTCTGTCGAGTACATTGGCCTTGTTGCGACTCTGAGGTGCTACTCACTAAACTTAGAATTCTAAGGTACTCCTCCTGTCGAGTATCGCGGGTCTGCTTCCAAACTGGGTGCTCTGTCCGTTGTGGGTCAGCCACCAAACCGGGCACTCCCCCTAATAGATGTCATAGGTACTCCTCCTGTCGAGTACCGCGGGTCAGCTTCCAAACTCGGTGCTCCGTCCGCCGTGGGTATGCCACCAAACCGGGCGCTCTGTCCACTGGGCTAGTCAAATCACTCCGAGTCGAATCAATTAAGCATTCTTCAGGTCTATAGCTACTAGGTCCCCGCACTCCATATGCTCATCTTCGGGAGGTTCCGCTCCACGAGCTAATGGTCGATAATCCAAGTGTTACAAAGTATCTGGTGGAAGTATCTCAAAGGACTGCCACGTCATAGGGGTCTCAACGCAATAGATGGCACGTCAATCGGACGCCCGGTCTGTGAGTTATTCACATTTTAGTCCCAGGGGCTCGGTTGGATTCGTGTACGAACAAACCTTAATGTATCTCAACAATACCCCGAACTCCCGTGGGGCATTCTTAAATGGACAGCTATGCTCCAAGAATACCAGCGCCACTAACAGTTTGTCAAACGGACATCCAGTGCCAAAGATATGCCCCAAGGAGGTAATGGGTCAATAATGGGCCCGAGTCCGGTCCAACCTGGTCTGGGTCGACCCAGTCAGACTCGCTGGGTCTGACCCGGCCCATTGGGTGCGTCAACCTGCTAAGTTTTGACCAAGTCTGCTGGGCCCGACCCAGCAGACCGTGAGGGCGGTCGACCCGATATTCGGCACATAGGCGGCTCGGTTACTCGGCCCGGGAGACCGTGTCGGTTCTGCCAGCGACACCGCAGGGGGGGTCGTGGTTCGGATCGGGTGGTCGGTGGCTGGGAGGCAAGTAGGCATTCCACGCGGGGCGCGGGCAGACCTGCTGGTCACCAGCAGGCGTCGGGTGCAGTCGGCAAGGCAACTGGGTGCCGGGCAGGCCCCCGGCAGGGGCGCGGGGCATCGGGAAGGCTGCCGGCATAGGTGCGGGGCGCCGGGCAGGCCTCCGGCAGGGGCGCCGGGCTGGCCGTCGGCAGGGGTGCACGGCATCGGGGAGGACGCCGGCAGGGGCGCGGGGCGCCGGGCAAGCTGCGGGCATGGGCGACGGGTGCCGGGCAGGCCGCTGCCATAGGCGTGGGGTGCCGGGAAGGCTTCCGGCAAGGGCCGGGCGAGGGGGTCGGGGTCGGGGTGCCGGACAGGCCGCCGGTAGGGTCCGAGCATTAGGGCGTCGGGCAGCCCACCGGCAGAGGCGTCGGGCATCGGGTAGGCCGCCGGCATGGGCGCGGGGCGCCAGGCAGGCCACCGGCAGGGGAGCGGGGCACCGGGCAGGCTGCCGGCAGGGGCGCGGGGCACCGAGCTAGCCGTCGGTAGGGGCGCGGGGCGCCGGGCAGTCCGGGTAGCGCACCGGAGGGGTGTCGGGCGGGTCGGGCAGTGCGCTGGGGGCACCGGGCCGGTCGGGAAGCGTGTCGGGGGGGGGGGGGTGGCCTGCCGGGCAGAATGACGGGGGGCGTCGGGCCGGCCGGGCAGCGCTCCGGGGGGGCACCAGGTCGGTCGGGCAGCGCACCGGGGGGCGCCGGGGCAGCCGAGCAGCGCGCTAGGGGAACGTCGGGCCGACGGGGCAGCGCGCCGGGGGCGCCGGGCGGGCTGGGCAGCGCCTCGAAGGGGCGTCAGGCCAGGCGGGGCAGGGCTGGGTAGCACGCTGAAGGAGAGTCGGGGCGCACGACAGCACGCGGGACAAACCATGGGTAGCGCGGTGGTGTTCGGCTTGGGGCATCGGTGCGCCGCGAGTGCGGCGTGATTCTCGGAGGCCACAGATAGCGCGACCTTCGTTGTTGCCGCCTTCGTCGTCGTCGCTTCATCGCCATTCCATATGACGTCACAAGAAATCAGAACGATGGAGGATGTCGGACCTTGTTTGGTTGGCGTGCATCCTCCGCATTTAGAGGAGAATCAATTGTCTTAATGAGATAATCAGTTGATCATTAACACGCCCGCAACAAACCCTTTCTACCCCAATAAAGGGGATAAGAAAAGGTATAACATCTTCATGAAATAAACCCCCTACCTTGTAATCGGTGTCGTTTGACAAAGTAGCGGGATGGTGGTGTCGCTTTGTCAACGTCGGGAGGAGGTGACGTTGTCGTTGGCGACGTTCTTCGTGGGCGGCGTCTCCCCTTTCTTTGCCTCGGTTGAAGAAGGAAGAAGTTGTTGATGATCTTCGGTGGAAATATCGTTCTTCGCATTCGTTGTTGGAAGAACGTTTCTTCGTTGGGGGATTTTTCTCTCCTAAGCTCTCCACAAAAGAAAATGTCCACCAAGAGAAATAATAGATTCCCTATTATTTGGTTGGCACAACGAATTCAAATAGAAGAAATCAATTATGTATGCTCCTCAAATTAATTCCTGTGTGGTGTTAAATTAATTGGTGAGGATGTCAAGTGGATCTCCCTTATTAATGAGGGAGAGTAGGGTGGTTTTATCCTCCTCCATTAACAGGGGTTGGGTGGTCACTACCCCTACTATTTAATGGAGAGGTTATGCTCGGGTGGTCCCCACCACAATTATCTTCCCAAGGGAGGTTATGTGCTGGTGGGCCCCACCATCATAACCTCTCATGGGTGGTTATGGTGTGTTGGCCCCCACCACCAACTACCACTTGGTGGTTTTAACCACCACCAATAAAAATAAAGTTAACACTATTTTTTTCAACTAAATTAAAAACCCCGAAAACTATCCTCCACTCTACCTAAAACAAAACTATGGTGAAGGTCTTACTAAGAAAATTCTGAAGTTGCAAGTTCAATGGCGCCCTCAGATTTCAATTCCAAGAACCGGTTCAAAAGTTATAAAATTCCGAACGTACGTTTTCTGAATGTACCGGAACAAAACTTCAGAAAATGATTCCGGGCACACTGGGCCTCGGAATCAAGCACCGTCAGAAACTGCGGACTCGTAAAATTCCTATGTATGAAAAAAAAATCATGAGAATTATGGGTCTTTACATTCTCCCCAACTCAGGGATTTACGTCCCCATAAGCTACAACTTGAAATAAGGGAACAAAAGAGGGGGTACTGAGCACGCACCTGAGCCTCCCGCTCCCATGTGCTCTCCTGGAGGTTCCCTTGTTGCCAATGAAAACGCACCAGAGGTATCGACTGTACACATAGAACCCACTCCTGTCGATCCTCAATCTCCACTGGAACCTCTGTGAAATTCACCCAGTCATCGATGTCCAGCTCCCCGTGGTCGATGATGTGGGACAGGTCGTGCACGTATCTCCTCAGCTGAGATACGTGGAAGACGTCGTGCACCCGATGAAACTCTGGTGAAAGATCCAAGCGGTAAGACACCTCGCCTACTCTACTAAGGACCTGGAAAGGTCCGATGAAACACAGAGACAACTTGCCACCTCGGCCAAATCTCCACAAACCCTGTCGAGGTGAGACCCGTAGAAAGACGTGGTTGCCATCCTCTAACTCCAAAGGTCTCCTTCTCCTGTTAGCATACAACTTGTGTCTACTCTGTACAGTCTTCATCCTCTCCTAGATGATATGCACCTTCTCTGTGGTATCCCGTACCATCTCTGGTCAGTAGGAAGTGGTCTGACTTGGTGAGTTGGTCGACGATCACCCAAACAGATTCATGTCCCCTGGACGTACGTGGAAGACCCGTCACGAAGTCCATGAATATCCCATCTCACTTCCACTATAGGACCTCTAAAGGATGTACTAAGCCAAATTGTACCTGGTGCTCCGCCTTCACTTGCTGACAAGTGAGACATCATGAGACAAACTCCACTACCTCCTTCTTCATACCTGGCCACCAGTGCTGTCATTGAAGGTCATGGTACTTCTTTTCCACTCCTGGATGTACCGCTAGAGGGGAAAAGTGGAACTCCCTCAACACCTCCTCTTGAAGTGCAACGGGTACCATGGTACGTCCTCTAAAGTGGATGATGTGTTCCCCACCTTCAGAAAATCCATCAGGTTCCTGCCCTATGGATATCTGAGCACGTCGTGTCTCGCAGTCAGTGTTCCCTTGTTGCACCTCCCTGGCTCGTAAAAGAAGTGGAGGAGTGACTTTAAGTGATTTTATATAGGTTTCACCATGTCTAACCACAAGGGATATATGAAATAAATCTAGCTTATATGTCTCCTCTCCTAGAAACTGCATACCAGTCCTCCTACTGAGATCATCCCCAATAACGTTTCCCATTCCCAAGAGTATAGACTATCTCAAAGTCATAGTCCTGGAGGAACTCAAGCCATTGTCGTTGTCTCAGGTTCAGGTCCTTCTGAGAGAAGACACACCTTAGACTATTGATATTACAGTAAACCATAAAACGTTCACTCAACGAACCATGGGTGATTCTAGCCAATTTTAAGAACTCTACTTCACCCTTCTTCGCCTACGTTCTACAAGAGCTTCTAAGATTTCCCCTTTACCAAAAAGAGAAATCCGGTCTAATTCCCTGAATGAACTACATCCCTTACCAAATACAATCAAACCTTCCATGAAAGGTAATAATTAATGTCATGGACGATGTCGTAAGGCCTCGACACTACTACCAAGAGATCCAAATGTTACTCTCATCTCCAAGGGTTGAGTCGCACTGTCAGCATCAGTGTGTGGTCACTCAGTCTCCTCTAGTAGGAATCTCAAATGTGAGGGTCAAGTCAATGGTTTTAACCAGATCCTATTAGTATTAACAACACAAAAGGCATGAAAGCAAATGTCACAAGGAAAAGTGTCTTTTATTACTGCAGCTCAAAGTACAAAGACACAAAGCAACCACAAACAACGACATCAACGAAGTTAGAAGCACCAAGAACAAAGGCCTCCATTCCTGGAACTAGTTAGGGTCTTTTCCATCTGCTTCCAGAGCTCCATAGTCATATGCTTCATCTGCCTGAAGCTGTGCTCTCCCATGTCCACTTGTTCCCTGCAGTCGAGGTAGACCTCCTAGTGGTGCTGGTGGAAACCCATCGAAGCGTCGTCCACCACCAGCTGCACGGCCATCTCCTCTGCCACGGTCGCATTATCCTTGCGGTCCACCTCGATTGAACCTCTACCTCTTCCAGGGAGGTCCCTCAACTATATGCTGATCTTCTGAGCGGCGGGTCGGACAGTCACGAGCCATGTGACCAAGCCCGCCGCAGGAGTAACACTGCCCGCTCCTGGTATGTCTAGATCTGTCTCTGCTCTGGGTGCCCCGCACAACTGATCCTGAGTCATGTGGTCATCCACCTACAGGTCTGGACCTCTTGGACCTCTGCATCATCTGTCTACTTCCAGCTACAGAATACTCTGCTGCAAGTCGACTAGTGGTGGTTCTCACTACTGGAGACTACTCAGTAAAGAAACTCTCCACTAGGAGGGCTCTCTCCAACTGTAAAGACCCGTAAAATTCAAGGAAATTTTTTTTAATTTTATTTGGGATTTTACAAGAACGCAGTTTCTGACGGCGCCTGATTCCGAGACCCAGTGTGCCCGGAATTAATTTCCGAAGTTTAGCTCGGGTACGTTCAGTGAATGAACGAGCGGGTTTTTCTAACTTTTGAACCGGTGCTCGGAATCGAATTCTGAGGGCACCGATGGAATCATAGTTCCGGTTTCGGCTTAGAAACGCCTCTTCCAGAGTTTCATTTGCTCGGGTGTGGTTTTTGATTTTTGGGGTTAAGTTAAGAAATAAAATAAAGTGGTGGACAACTTTATTTTATTTCACTTAAATCCACTTAAAAGCCACTTAAGCTAAGTTAAGCGGAAAGGGTGTAACCCAAAATATCCTCCCCACTTGGTAGGATATTTTTGAGGTGGGGTCCACATGAACCCCACCGTTTCTTTCCTTCTAAGTAACGCACCTGCAACCCCCCTCTTTAATGAAAGTCAACCGTGCGTTTTTCTTGTTAAGAAATGCCTCTTTAATTGGGAAGTTAAATCATTACAATTAATTCATTGAATTAATTGTTCGTTTCTTTTCTTTTGAAATTCAAACATGTCATGTGCATTAATAAAATAAGATAACTCTTATTTTATTTCTGTTGGAACTTGTGGTGTGGTGAGTATAACGACCCATACTTTACATACATTGTTAATACTTCAAAATTGAAGCACACTTATTACAACATATGACAAAACCACAAAGGACCGTATAGGTATAGTGTCTTTAGAAACTGGGAAACATAAACAACTGGTTCATAAATCTTCTACAGTGTCTCCCATCATATCTAGGGTCCCTTTTAGCATATTCTACTTAATATTCATCTTCCTGACCTGGGGAAAAGAAAACATAAAAGGGTGAGCTCAAATGCTCAGCAAGGGCAAATAAAGGAAATAAAAATCATATCATATCTTTTTGAAAATCAAAACCTGCAAAAGAGATCATAATATCTTAACATGGAATAAATCATAGAAGTGAAAATGAGATCCCCAAAATCATAACATAAAACTTGAAACTTTGTGGCATGCACACATAATCATGGAAAATCATTTCTTGTTAGTCATGACTCATTGCCAAGACTATCTTAGTGGACAAAGTCCCTTTCTGAACCGAGTTCACTCCTCGTTTCAGTCCTGTATCACTGAACCGAAATAACCTTCCGTTCCAGCCATGTCTATCTCATGAGATATAAAATCTTTACCCAATGCATTGGAGGGAGATATAGGTCCCACCCATCTTATAATGAATCCTTTCTTATGTGTTCCACATAATCATAAAACATACATCATCGCATAACACATGTAACAAAAATGGGATTCTTGAAACATCATGACATCATAAATCAATTCATATAAGATAATGGAATTCATAAAAATAATTCCATCACAACATGATCAAATCAATGTAATAATAGGGATAAAAACAGAACCCTTTATTATCTTATATGGAAAATAATTTTGATAAAACACTTGAACTTTATTCTTGAGGAAAATATCCTTTCTACTTCAAAAACACTTTTATTTTCTTAATATGTCATACAATTATAAACTAAAAGAAGTTGATTAAAAATAAACTTTAAAACTTGTAAAGGAAGCTTCTTGGAAATAATGTTTTAAAAATCCATTCATGCCGTATAAGTTAAAAAAAACATTCTTCGTACTTTTGTCGGAAAAGTCAAAAAGTACCTCGTACGACAAAAGATTCCTTTCATAGATATTACTAAAAACTCACCGAAGGGTAAAAATGGATTTAAACAATTTTAGGTGGATGGAAATAATATTACATATTGATGAAACATGGATGTGGATGATAAAATACACCCCAGTAAATACTTACGAATAAACAATCTCGGATAAAAATGAGATTGTGATATTTCCCTTACCTTAGGTCCGATTTGCTTTGTCCGTGTCCGAAGCTCCTGTATAATGGTTTAAATAATGTTATTGACTTATTCCAGAATCATACATATTGATATGATATCATATATGGTCATATTATTAGCTTCTTGTTAGTAATATTTCATTGTTACTTGTTACTCGGGTCTTTATAACTTTTTGTTCTTATGCGTGTTTTGTTGAATAAATTCTTATTCTTATCTTTAGGTTATAGATAATTCATTTCCAGAATGGTATTAGTGTAGTATATACCATATTCATTCATTCAATTCATTTATATAATCATTATGAAATGAAGATCATGTAGAACGAGTCGCATCACATCGTGGAGACGGTATTCCGTACGTACGCACGAGTGATGATATCGTTCCAATGATCGTGGAATTGTATTGGAGTATATATATATTATTTCAGTATCAATATTACTTCATAATAATCATATATAGTTACTCATTACACCATTATACCCATCCTTGTAAGGTGATGGTGGAAAATAGATTACACCACGGCGTGGAGACGGTATTCCGTACGTACGCACGCGTGGTGATTTCATTTTTCCGTAGGATGGATAGAAGGTGAATTAGGGTTGTTTCATATTTATAATAACATATCAGTATGTAATTAATACTGATGTTATTACTTTATCATGAAACAACTAACGAATAAGAAGTTGAAGAAGAAAGAAATTGAAAAGATCGGTAATGGATATTACCTCTTCTTTGGAACGTCTCTTTGAATCCTCCACTTAAGGAACTAAGATTGGTCTTTGGAGAAGACCAGGACCTCTAGGATTATTCTAGGGAAGTGGAGAGGAGAAAATGGCAGGGGTTGGCCGAGCTTGAGTGCTCAAATTGGTGTGAGGAGGAGGGGGAGGAGGTGCCCTTTTATAAGGGAGGAGAGGGGCACCTTAGGAATATCTCAAAATATTATTTTATATTAAAGTCAAAATCGGTTTATAATGGTTCCAAAGGGTCTTATTTCGAAGCTAAAGTGGGGATGGGTCGAACTCATATCAACCAATAGGATTTAGACAAGTTTAGGGTATTATTTTAACCTTATCTATTAGATTTAACTCTAAGTTAAATAATTTAACTTTTACCGTGTCTTTTTGTTTTCTTTCACTATATGGTTAATACACTTACTATAACATGACAAACGAACCCCAAATTGTTTATTATTAATATATATATCCTTATCTAAGTCATTTGGCCGAACCTTAGATTTTTAGGAATAAAATAACAATTAATAATATAATATTTTATTTAAAAACTATTTTGTGTCAATTTTGACACTATTTGATATATGATTTGTTTGAAAGTCATAACAGAATTATATGTTCGAACCAAGTTGATTAAATCAACACTAATATATCATAGTAACCTAGAAAATTAGTGGAATTCATAAAAAGTCTCAAATTACATTTATTTTGGTGTTTATAACATCAATTATGTCAATATTTCATTAATAAGATAATTACTACATCATCATTATGTCATAAATAAATTGAATTATTTAATGTCTAAAAAATACAAATAAAATATCATCATGTAGGAAATATTTTTAGCTTTCTAATGAATATTTACAATTGAATTTATCTTATGTATAACCCCATATTAAAAATGATTTACTTATTAAACTTTGATTTTAACTATTTTAACCCTTCTTTAAATAAATTAATAATAAATGTCCTAATCTAATCCAAGTGGGCCTAAATGGTCATATTTTATTCCTAAGTTTGTTTTTGGTCGAATTACACTTGTCCAATAGAATTAGGACATGTGTTAGGGTAATATTAATATCATATTTACCCTTAGTTACCCTATTTACTATTAACCGCGGTAAAAAAAAGTAAAAAGTTACTATTCACCAAAAAATTATTTTCATCTCATTGAACCACATTTTAGTCCTTGATATTAACCGTGTCTCTCGGATTTTCGAAATTCCATTCAAAGAAGTGGTAAAATTAAGTTTTATGCAAAATTTAGTTTTTAACCTACCACTTAGTGGTTTCACTATTCATCAAAAATTGAAAGTTTTCAGAAAAATACCAAAATTTCACCCTAGGCTAATTTCGATATTCTGAGTCCAAAAATGAAGTCCATTTTGAAAAATAAAATTTATAAAATTTCAAAAAGTGGTTATTACTATTCATAACGGCTAGTTTTAATAGCATATTGTTGTTTAGTGAAACTCGGTATTGCGTACGACGCAAGCTATCGAGGAAGGGCGCGATTGCGTGTAAAGCAAGTCAAGCAAGTGTTGTGTAGAAAAAGATTCCTTTGATGGTTTATATAACATAAAAGCCTCGGGTGTTACATTCTACCCCCCTTAAAAAGAATTTCGCCCTCGAAATTCGTTACTTTGTAACAAACAGATGAGGATACTTCTCCCTCATCATATCCTCAAGCTCCCATGTAGATTCTTCAAGTTGGTGGTTCCTCCATAAAACTTTCACCAAGCGAGTGGTCTTGTTTCGTAGGACTTTTTCGCTACGATCCAGAATCTCTATCGGCTGTTCTTCATAAGAAAGATCTTGCTCCAGCGGTACAACTTCTGAGCTGAGTACATGTGAAGGATCTGGTATGTACTTTCTCAGGAGAGATACATGGAACACATCGTGAACTTGAGAGAGATTCGGTGGAAGCGCCAATCGGTAAGCTACCTTCCCAACACGATCCAGTATTTCGAAAGGACCGATATATCTAGGGCTCAACTTCCCCTTCTTTCCAAATCTCATAACCCTCTTCCAGGGAGATATTCGTAAGAACACTTTATCACCCACTTCAAACTCTAGGTCTTTTCTTCGGTTGTCGGCATAGATTTTCTGTCGACTCTGAGCTGCTCTTATGTGTTGTTGAATAGATCTGACCTTTTCTGCCATTTCATCAACAAGATCAGGTCCTAATAGCTTTCTTTCCCCAACTTCATCCCAACAAGTTGGAGTCCTGCATTTCTTTCCATAGAGAGCTTCATAAGGAGCCATCTGAATACTGGAGTGAAAGCTATTATTATAAGAAAATTCTACCAAAGGTAGGTGTTGATCCCAACCTCCTTTGAAATCCATAGAGCAAGCTCTCAAAATATCTTCTAGGGTTTGAATTGTTCTCTCAGATTGACCGTCTGTCTGGGGATGATAAGCAGTGCTGAAACTCAACTCTGTATCCAGAGTATGCTGAAGACTTCGCCAGAACTTCGAGGTAAATCTCGGATCCCGATCAGATATAATAGAAAGTGGTACTCCATGCAATCTTACCACTTCCTTTACATATATCCTGGCAAGCTGATCTAGAGAGAAATCCTCTCTAATAGCAATGAAGTGTGCAGACTTTGTAAGACGATCAACTATGACCCAGATAGCATTATTGCCTTTGGATGTTTTAGGAATTCCTGTGACAAAGTCCATAGTGATGTTTTCCCATTTCCATTCGGGTATGGGTAATGGTTGTAACATCCCCTTAGACTTCTGTCTCTCAGCTTTAACTTGTTGACAAACCAAGCATCGAGAGACATATTCAGCAACATCTCTTTTCATGTCATCCCACCAGAAGTACTCTTTCAGGTCCCTATACATCTTCGTGCTTCCAGGATGAATAGAGAATGATGAACTATGAGCCTCATCCAGAAGCTCATTCTTTAATTCGGGGATGGGAGGAACGCAAACCCGATTCCTGAACTTTATTATCCCATCACAATCAAGGTTGAATTCAGGAACATTTCTCACCTTCTTTTGTAACTCGACATCTTCTTTCTGTGCCTCTTTAATCTTCACATGTATAGATGGTTGAACATTCATTTGAGAAAGATAAGATTTTTCCCCTTCCATTATAATTCCAAGATCCATCCTTTGTAAATCCATAAATATTGGATCTTTTGTGATCCTCATCATGGATAAACTAGCATGGTCTTGTCGACTTAATGCATCTGCCACCTTGTTTGCTTTCCCAGGGTGGTAATGGATTGAGCAGTCATAATCCTTAATCAGCTCCAACCATCTTCTTTGACGCATATTCAACTCCTTTTGTGTGAAAATATACTTTAAACTTTTATGATCAGTATAAATATCACACCTTTCACCATAAAGGTAATGCCTCCAAATCTTTAATGCAAAGATTACCACAGCCAACTCCAAATCATGTGTTGGGTAATTTTGCTCATGGATTTTCAACTGTCGTGAGGCATAAGCTATCACCATATCATTTTGCATAAGAACACACCCCAATCCCTTCTTGGATGCATCACTGTAGATCACAAACCTTTCTCCACTACAAGGCAGTGTGAGCACAGGTGCACTGGATAACCTTCTTTTCAACTCCTTGAAATTCTCTTCACATTCCTCTGTCCAGACAAACTTAACTCCTTTCCGAGTCAACTTGGTGAGTGGATTAGATAATCATGAAAAATCTTTTACAAAACGTCGATAATATCCAGCCAAACCAAGAAAACTTCGGATCTCAGTTACTGTGGTTGGTCTCGACCATCTTTCGATAACCTCTGTTTTTGCTGGATCCACAGATATCCCCTCTTTTGAGATTATATGACCCAAAAATGCAACTTTTTGAAGCCAAAATTCACACTTGGTAAATTTGGCATAAAGCTTCTCCTTTCTCAGGGTCTTCAATATAATTCTCAAGTGATCTTCATGCTCTTCCTTGCTCTTTGAATAGTCAAGAATATCGTCTATAAAGACTACCACAAATTGATCAAGATAGTCTCTAAAGACTCTATTCATTAGATCCATGAAGATAGTAGGGGCATTAGTAAGACCAAATGGCATCACTATAAATTCATAGTGTCCATACCTTGTACGGAAAGCCGTCTTTGGTATATCCTCCCTTTTGACCCTTAATTGATGATACCCTGAACGAAGATCAATCTTGGAAAAGTATTGAGCTCCGCGTAGTTGGTCAAATAAGTCATCAATGCGTGGGAGAGGATATTTGTTCTTGATAGTGATCTTGTTAAGTTCTCGATAATCAATGCAGAGTCTCATTGATCCATCTTTCTTCTTAACAAATAGAACAGGTGCTCCCCAAGGTGACGCACTAGGGCGTATGAATCCCTTATCAAGATTCTCTTGGAGTTGCTTCTTCAATTCCTGCAACTCAATTGGGGCCATTCTATAAGGTGTCTTTGAAATAGGCAAAGCACCCGGTATGAGTTCTATTGAAAACTCAACTTCACGATTTGGTGGAAGACCCGGCAATTCCTCCGGAAAGACATCATCAAACTCCCGTACAATGGGCATATTCTTAATCGTAAGTTTCTCTCCAACCATTTGAGATAAATAACCTTCATTTAGTGGAATCATGACCCATAAGATGGAAGGAATTTCCACTGGAAGGTTATGTTCATCCTTGCATTGATAGACGATCGTAGATTGATCTGGAATATGAAATGTGACTTCCCTTCTTTGGAAATTGATATGAGCTCCATGTAGAGAAAGCCAATCCATGCCAAGAATCACATCAAATTCCACTGAAGGAAGGATCACAAGATTTTCAGGAAGCACTTTCCCACAAACTTCGATCGGAGAAGAATTATAAACTTTTGATTCGATTGATGTGCCATTAGGTGTTGTCACGACTAACTCAACATCTAATTGTTGAGGTAATACGGTGATACCCTTAGAAAAGTCTTCAGAAATAAAAGAGTGGGTGGATCCAGAATCAAATAAAACATTTGCTACTTTAGAGTGGATGGTAAGTGTACCTTTCACCACATCGTTATCGTACTCCACATCGCTGATAGAAATTGCATGTGACTTTCCTTTGTCTTTAGCCTTAAGATTTTGTTGACGTTGACCATCATCATCAACCCTTGGATTTGGGCATTGATTGGCATAATGCCCCATCTCCTTGCACTTGAAACATTGAAGTGTAGTAGGTTCATTCTGTGTATCCCTTCCTTTGTTTGCATCATTAGACATCTTCTTCCCATTATCACGGCATTCAAATGCCCGATGACCTTCCTTTCCACATTTAAAACATTTACTTGTCCCTTTAAGACAACTCCCTCCATGTTTCTTTCCACACTTTGAGCATAAGGAAAAGCTCATCTTCTTTTCCGTGTGCTCTTTAGATTTTTCTTTGAATTCCATCTTCCTCTTCTTATCAAACCCATGTGACTGATAGGTTGCTCCAATATCCATCTCGACTTTGAGAGCACATCGAACGATTTCCTCGTAGCTATTGAAGTCCCTTATGGATAACGCCCTTCGAAGACTTGGTTTTAAGCCACTAAAGAATCGATCGATCTTACTCTCAGGTTGGATAATAATACCAGAAGCGTACCTTGCAAGTCTGGTAAAATTTTCTTCATAGGTAACAACAGATTCATCATCCCTTTGCTTCAGTTCAAGAAACTCTTTCTCCATCTTTGTTCGGAGAATACGAGGGAAGTACTTATTGAAAAATAAGTTCTTGAACTCGTCCCATTCCATAGACTCAATTTCATCCCTTTGCCTCGTATTCTTAACAAGATTCCACCATTGATCAGCATCTCCTTCCAAATGGTACACTGCTAGGATGACTTTATCATGTTCAGAACATTGAAGAACTGAAAATATCTTTTCAGTAGTACTAATCCATTGTTCAGCAACTAATGGATCAGTAGACCCGCTGAAAGAAGGTGGACGCTGCCTCATGAAGGATTCAACAGAATGTTGCTCCCTCCTTTGCTCGTTTGGAAATCCTGCATGATTCATAGCTTGAGAAAGTTGTGTGAGCATGGCTACAAGATTTTGCATTCCAGCTCCCATATCGTTTGGTTGCTCAGGGGGACAATCATTGCATTGCCCATCGCATTCCGCATTAACACGGTTCCTTCGGGTTCCAGCCATTGACTAAAACCAAGAAGAATAGTGTGAGCAACACTAATTATAATAGGAAACCACATAATTCAAGAATAAAATTTTCATGCTTAAGGTCTTATCCTAGGTTATTCAAGTCCATTTCTAAAACACTAAGATTGTGTTCTATGCTTAGACTTATCCTTAGGGTTCTTACTAAGGCTTTCACATCCTAGTTTCCAAAGGTTGACTATACCTTTCCTCTGATACCAACTATAATGACCCATACTTTACATACATTGTTAATACTTCAAAATTGAAGCACACTTATTACAACATATGACAAAACCACAAAGGACCGTATAGGTATAGTGTCTTTAGAAACTGGGAAACATAAACAACTGGTTCATAAATCTTCTACAGTGTCTCCCATCATATCTAGGGTCCCTTTTAGCATATTCTACTTAATATTCATCTTCCTGACCTGGGGAAAAGAAAACATAAAAGGGTGAGCTCAAATGCTCAGCAAGGGCAAATAAAGGAAATAAAAATCATATCATATCTTTTTGAAAATCAAAACCTGCAAAAGAGATCATAATATCTTAACATGGAATAAATCATAGAAGTGAAAATGAGATCCCCAAAATCATAACATAAAACTTGAAACTTTGTGGCATGCACACATAATCATGGAAAATCATTTCTTGTTAGTCATGACTCATTGCCAAGACTATCTTAGTGGACAAAGTCCCTTTCTGAACCGAGTTCACTCCTCGTTTCAGTCCTGTATCAATGAACCGAAATAACCTTCCGTTCCAGCCATGTCTATCTCATGAGATATAAAATCTTTACCCAATGCATTGGAGGGAGATATAGGTCCCACCCATCTTATAATGAATCCTTTCTTATGTGTTCCACATAATCATAAAACATACATCATCGCATAACACATGTAACAAAAATGGGATTCTTGAAACATCATGACATCATAAATCAATTCATATAAGATAATGGAATTCATAAAAATAATTCCATCACAACATGATCAAATCAATGTAATAATAGGGATAAAAACAGAACCCTTTATTATCTTATATGGAAAATAATTTTGATAAAACACTTGAACTTTATTCTTGAGGAAAATATCCTTTCTACTTCAAAAACACTTTTCTTTTCTTAATATGTCATACAATTATAAACTAAAAGAAGTTGATTAAAAATAAACTTTAAAACTTGTAAAGGAAGCTTCTTGGAAATAATGTTTTAAAAATCCATTCATGCCGTATAAGTTAAAAAAAACATTCTTCGTACTTTTGTCGGAAAAGTCAAAAAGTACCTCGTACGACAAAAGATTCCTTTCATAGATATTACTAAAAACTCACCGAAGGGTAAAAATGGATTTAAACAATTTTATGTGGATGGAAATAATATTACATATTGATGAAACATGGATGTGGATGATAAAATACACCCCAGTAAATACTTACGAATAAACAATCTCGGATAAAAATGAGATTGTGATATTTCCCTTACCTTAGGTCCGATTTGCTTTGTCCGTGTCCGAAGCTCCTGTATAATGGTTTAAATAATGTTATTGACTTATTCCAGAATCATACATATTGATATGATATCATATATGGTCATATTATTAGCTTCTTGTTAGTAATATTTCATTGTTACTTGTTACTCGGGTCTTTATAACTTTTTGTTCTTATGCGTGTTTTGTTGAATAAATTCTTATTCTTATCTTTAGGTAATAGATAATTCATTTCCAGAATGGTATTAGTGTAGTATATACCATATTCATTCATTCAATTCATTTATATAATCATTATGAAATGAAGATCATGTAGAACGAGTCGCATCACATCGTGGAGACGGTATTCCGTACGTACGCACGAGTGATGATATCGTTCCAATGATCGTGGAATTGTATTGGAGTATATATATATTATTTCAGTATCAATATTACTTCATAATAATCATATATAGTTACTCATTACACCATTATACCCATCCTTGTAAGGTGATGGTGGAAAATAGATTACACCACGGCGTGGAGACGGTATTCCGTACGTACGCACGCGTGGTGATTTCATTTTTCCGTAGGATGGATAGAAGGTGAATTAGGGTTGTTTCATATTTATAATAACATATCAGTATGTAAGTAATACTGATGTTATTACTTTATCATGAAACAACTAACGAATAAGAAGTTGAAGAAGAAAGAAATTGAAAAGATCGGTAATGGATATTACCTCTTCTTTGGAACGTCTCTTTGAATCCTCCACTTAAGGAACTAAGATTGGTCTTTGGAGAATACCAGGACCTCTAGGATTATTCTAGGGAATTGGAGAGGAGAAAATGGCAGGGGTTGGCCGAGCTTGAGTGCTCAAATTGGTGTGAGGAGGAGGGGGAGGAGGTGCCCTTTTATAAGGGAGGAGAGGGGCACCTTAGGAATATCTCAAAATATTATTTTATATTAAAGTCAAAATCGGTTTATAATGGTTCCAAAGGGTCTTATTTAGAAGATAAAGTGGGGATGGGTCGAAATCATATCAACCAATAGGATTTAGACAAGTTTAGGGTATTATTTTAACCTTATCTATTAGATTTAACTCTAAGTTAAATAATTTAACTTTTACCGTGTCTTTTTGTTTTCTTTCACTATATGGTTAATACACTTACTATAACATGCCAAAAGAACCCCAAATTGTTTATTATTAATATATATATCCTTATCTAAGTCATTTGGCCGAACCTTAGATTTTTAGGAATAAAATAACAATTAATAATATAATATTTTATTTAAAAACTATTTTGTGTCAATTTTGACACTATTTGATATATGATTTGTTTGAAAGTCATAACAGAATTATATGTTCGAACCAAGTTGATTAAATCAACACTAATATATCATAGTAACCTATAAAATTAGTGGAATTCATAAAAAGTCTAAAATTACATTTATTTTGGTGTTTATAACATCAATTATGTCAATATTTCATTAATAAGATAATTACTGCATCATCATTATGTCATAAATAAATTAAATTATTTAATGTCTAAAAAATACAAATAAAATATCATCATGTAGGAAATATTTTTAGCTTTCTAATGAATATTTACAATTGAATTTATCTTATGTATAACCCCATATTAAAAATGATTTACTTATTAAACTTTGATTTTAACTATTTTAACCCTTCTTTAAATAAATTAATAATAAATGTCCTAATCTAATCCAAGTGGGCCTAAATGGTCATATTTTATTCCTAAGTTTGTTTTTGGTCGAATTACACTTGTCCAATAGAATTAGGACATGTGTTAGGGTAATATTAATATCATATTTACCCTTAGTTACCCTATTTACTATTAACCGCGGTAAAAAAAAGTAAAAAGTTACTATTCACCAAAAAATTATTTTCATCTCATTGAACCACATTTTAGTCCTTGATATTAACCGTGTCTCTCGGATTTTCGAAATTCCATTCACAGAAGCGGTAAAATTAAGTTTTATGCAAAATTCAGTTTTTAACCTACCACTTAGTGGTTTCACTATTCATCAAAAATTGAAAGTTTTCAGAAAAATACCAAAATTTCACCCTAGGCTAATTTCGATATTCTGAGCCCAAAAATGAAGTCCATTTTGAAAAATAAAATTTATAAAATTTCAAAAAGTGGTTATTACTATTCATAACGGCTAGTTTTAATAGCATATTGTTGTTTAGTGAAACTCGGTATTGCGTACGACGCAAGCTATCGAGGAAGGTCGCGATTGCGTGTAAAGCAAGTCAAGCAAGTGTTGTGTAGAAAAAGATTCCTTTGATGGTTTATATAACATAAAAGCCTCGGGTGTTACAGTGAGGATTTGGAGGAAAGCGTTCTTCTTCGACGAAGAATGCGAAGAACGCTCTGACCTCCGAAGAAGAATGCCAAACCCTCATAGATCGAAGATGCGACGCCGTGTACCGCGACGTCAATGACGCTTCTTCTGTGACGCTCCTTCCACGACGTTTCTTCTGCGACGATCCTTCTCTTCCGCGACGATCCTCTTCTTCCGCGACGGATAATTCCACGACGAACTCGCGTTCGACGACAACGCTTGAGGTAGGGAATTATTTGAGAATGATTTTATTCCCTCGTTCTTTTATTCTAAAGAATACAAGGAAACACGGATCAACTTATTATCTAGTTGATGCACGCACGTTTTCCTTGCGGGTTGGGAATTTTTGTTGCGGGAAGTTGTGGGGGTCTATTTTATTATTGATCATGATCTCATATGTCGCCTTTCTTGGTTTCATTTTGGGCCGTATGTTATCATACTAACGGGGGGAGGTCGGACCACACGAACACGGCTGACCCGCTTTCCCCCCTTGTTGTTGAGTTCGTTACGGCACGTGAAAGGCAGCACGGTGTTGTTGCACCGCGCGGAAACGAGAAAAAAAGAACGTGGTGAAGAAGCGCGGCGCCGTCGCGCCGCGCCATTGGGGACAAACGAAAATGCGGGCGGAGTTGAGGCTAAGAAGGCGATTTGAAGACCTCGCTCTTGTTATCGAAGTGTGGATCGACAGACGATGGTGAGGCGGGCCGCGAAGGCGTTTTGAAGGCTTTGCAGCGAAGGTCGGGTCCCGGGATGATCACTGGCGAAGACCACAGGCGAATCGGACCACCGGAGCACGTCCGGTGGTCCGCGGAAGCCCCTGCCGGCGCGCCACGCCGGCTTGGCGGCGCCGGTGGTTGGGGGCGGCGGCGGCGGCGCCCGGCGCGCCGCCGGAAGAATCCACCGCGGCTGAATCCGCGGCGGTGAGCAAGGGTCCCACGGCCGCGCGGGACCAGGGATCGTGGGACGCAGTAGCGCGCCGCGTCCGATGACACGAAGTGGCCCCCAGCGCGAGGGGACCACAGATCCTTGGGCGCGACCGCTCGGCCAACGCCGAGCCGCCCAGGCCAGCCGCGCCGCGCCGCGCCCAGCCGGGTCGGTCTGGGCCCAGACCCCCGTTTTCAGACATCTCACGGTGTTTCGCTCATATCTTGAGTTTTAGACCTCCGATCGGCACACCGTCAGCGGCGATGCGACCCTTGGATCGAGACGGTCGTTTTGGTATATTACACTCAATGTTTCAGAATACTTTGGGTTCATCTGGGTTGGTTCGTACACGAAACCAACCGGGCCCTCGGAGCGGAAACGCTTATATCTTGAGCTCCGGACGTCCGATTGACGTGCCGTTGACTTTGATGAATTCCTCTTGATGAGACGGAACTTTTGGAATTCTTACCCCGAGGATTGGACGCTGTTGAAGTATGGCCGGGTTGGATTGTACTCGAAATCCAACCGGGCCCCTGGAACGAATAAGCTGATATCATTCAGACTGGACGTCCGTTTGACGAACCGTCAGCGGCGTTGGTGATCACGTTGTGAAACGGTCCCTATGAGTATACCCTATGGGAGATCAGGGTACAGTTGAGATACGTCCGGATTGGTTCGCACATGAAACCAATCGGGCCCCTGGGACGAAAAGGCTAATAACTCACAGACCGGGCGTCCGATTGATGTGTCGTCTGTTGTGTTGAGACCCTGATGACGAGGTCGTCCTTTGAGATACATCTTCATGGGACTTTGAGATACATATTCATGGGACTTTGAGATACATCTTCATGGGACTTTGTGATACTTTGAGTATTGACCAGTATCTCGTGGAGCGGTCCCTCCTAGAGACGAGCATACGGAGTACGAAGACCATGTAGATGATTGAGACCTAACGACTGCTTGACCGACTCGACTTGGAGTGAGTCGACTAGCCCAGTGGACGGAGCGCCCGGTATTTGGCGGCAAACCCACGGCGGACGGAGCGCCTGGTAGTTGGCAGCAGACCCGCGGTACTCGACCGGAGGAGTACCTCTATAGGCTGTTAGGGGGAGCGCCCGGTATTTGGCGGCAGACCCACAGCGGACGGAGCGCCCAGTATTTGGCAGCAGACCCACGGTACTCGACAGGAGGAGTACCTCAGAGACTTGGATTAGTGAACAGAACCTTGGAGTCATGACAGGACCACTGTACACTCTAGAGACGGGGCTCTTCAGCAGTTACAGTTTCGATAATGAAAATCCTGGTTTGAGCTGAGTCTATGACCTTTGTGTTTACCTCACGATTGAGATGGGTCACTTGATAACTTAGGTATATGTATGGACATATACCTGGGTAGTGGTTATCCGTTGATTTCATAATATTTGTGTTTCCTCATGATTGAGATGGGTTACTTGATAACTTAGTTATATGTATGGGCATATACCTAAGTAGAGGTTATCTGTTGGGATCTTCTTTGTGGTTATCCTTGTTGGTTTTGGTGAGACCTTGAGGGTCTCGGGGTCCCTACTAAGTATCGTTATACTCACCCCTGCACGGGCTATGCCCTCACCTCATTGTGTTGGTTGCAGATGACAGGCAGTGTTGACAGAGGCCGAGTGTTCGAGGACTAGACGGTACCCGGAGGTGGCCTACACGACGAGTCAGTATCCGAAGGTGGACTTCACGGTGAGACGACACTCGGAGGAGGTTGACAGGTGAGAACATTGAGGAGTTGCACTATCTGTACCTACCCTTCAGGTAGGATCCGTGGTGGACGATCCAGGAGTTGCGCCATCTGTACCTACCCTTCAGGTAGGATCCGAGGAGGACGACCCAGGAGACGATTCTGTTCTTCCAGCTGTTGACTTTTTATGTTGTACTTTGTTCAGTTGTAGTTGTACATTCATTTGGGTTTGTATTCTGGCCCTTTTTCCTTTCAGCACTTCTCTTTTTACTTAGTGTTTTACTTACGCTTGTACTCTGTGGTGTTTTGTTTACTTTTTTTTAAAGGCAATGCCTTCCCAGTTATCGGGATTTACGCCTTTGGTGCTAGTCGCTAGCCCCTGGCCTATGGAAGGCGGGCTTGGAGTAGTCACGGCATGGGCCCCGAGGATGGGTAGTGACAAATTGGTATCAGAAGAGTCGGTTCTACCATCGAACTTATAACTCTGATATTTTCTTTCTGTGATGTAATAGTGTTAAGGGTACCGAGTGTGGTCTTCAGTTCAGGGAGTCCATTGTTGGTGCGGGCGGCCGACGTAACCATACACCAGGACCCTGACAACTGATTTCTGACTTTGTGCACGAAAACACTGATTGAGTGTGTTCTTTCAAAGGTATTCCCTTAAAACAGATCAAACCAGGTCAGCTCACCAGGTATTAATCATTTGACCGTGTCACGTTGTTTCTTTTAGGATGCCTTTTCACGGACGACTAGCTAGAGCCCAGAGGGATGTGCGTACTGACAGCCTGCCGAGCGACGAGGCTTCGGTGCAGGGCCCTCTTGCAGTTGAGGTACCAGCGGAGGCACCAGGGTTACTACCATACATTGGGACACCGATGCCACCAGCCCCAGAAGTAGGCGATGCATGCCACTTGAGTGCGCTGCATGAGTTCCAGCGCCAGAGTCCACCCAGGTTCCGGGGAGGGACAGACCCGCAGGTGGCTGAGGATTGGCTGGAGGTTGTGGTGAGAGTCTTCAGGCTAGTGGGGACGCCAGCAGACTTCATGGTGATCTTTTCTGGCAGCCTTCTTCAGGAAGCAGCAGGCAGGTGGTGGAGCCACTTGTTCCAGTTTTGCGAGGGGATGACCTTCACATGGGAAGACTTCGAGACCTTCTTCAGGGTGGAGTTTGTGCCAGTAGCTCTACACCCCGAGCGTGTACAGGAGCTTCTGCCTTTGCCGCAGGGTTTTCGATCAGTAGCCGAGTCATCTGTGGGCAGTAGACAGATGATGCAGAGGTCCAAGAGGACCAGATCATGCCGTACGAGGAGCGGGAAGTGTTATGAATGCGGAAAGAAGGGTCACCTGGCACGTTACTGTCCAACTCCTCGTACAGTTGATATGCAGGCTTTGGAGGAGCCACCGAGGCAGAAGCAGCGGCGGGTGCTTGAACAACAGCCGAGTAGTGGACAAGGCAGTAGAGCTCTGGGAGTAGGTGGACAGGAGCGGAACTAGTGGATACGTCCCTTGTACTTCTAGTTCCATGTTGTTGTTGTATTCTTGTCTTTGTACTATGAGCTGCAATAATAAAAAGACACTTATCTTTTTTATGTTTGTTTTCCTGTCCTTTTGTTTGATTGATACTGAGAGGTCCCGGTTAAAACTGTTGACTTGACCCTCACTTTTGAGATTTCAACTGGAGAAGACCCAGTGACCTCACACTGATGCCGACAGCGTGACTCGACCCTTGGAGGCGAGAGTGACGGTTGGAATCTCTTGGTAGATACGTCGAGGCCTTACGACGTCATCCATGGCATGAATGCATCATTCATGTTAGGATTGACTGTATTAGGCAATGGGAGTGTTTCATCCAGGGGATGAGACCGAGTTTCTCTTTTCGGAAAAGGAGAAATTTTAGCAGCTCTTCCAGATCATAAGCAAAGAAGGTGCAGATCATCCAGGAGCGGATGAAGACTGCACAGTGCTGTAAGAAATATGAAACCAGCGCCAGTCTTAGAGACTCGAGCGTGTTAAATGTTTCAAGAAGAGGAAGCTTTAAGGAGAGATGATTCTACGAAGCAGCAGACGTGGAGGTAGATCTAGGAGAGCAGCATGAGGTGGTGTACTTTTTTTAACATGCTAAAACCACCCGCCTTAGTTGTCCCCGCCAGGCTCAGGGAGCTGGAGGACGGAGGAAGAGTACGGCTGCATGCAGTCAAAGAGTTTGACCCAATGGCTCTAAGAATGATTCAAGGGATAGTCTGTATCCAATACTAGCTTCTGTAGTAACAGATGTCGATATGAATCATTCCTTCCTTCCACAAATCTTGTTCCAAACCTAGAGTTTCCGGTAATCCATAGACTTGACCCTCACGTCTGGAGATACCTTGGGAGAAGACTCGATAATCACACTTACACCGACAGTGTGGTCAGACCCTCGAGGTGAGAGTTTCGGTTGGAGTCTCTTGGTGGAAGCGTCGAGGCCTTACGACGTTGGTTTGAGTATGGACTAGGCAATCACAGTTCATACACAGATTGGCGGTATTAGGAAAAAAGGTTTTGGTTTAACTACGATATCAGAATGGGTTTTCCTTGGTCGGTGAAAAAGGAAACCCCAGGAAGCACAGGGTAACTCATGCACAGGAGGGTACGACCGATCACTCTTGAGTCAGTCAAACTTACCCTCGTGGGAGAAGTCGTTTTGAGTTCCAGTTCTAAATAGGAATTGGAGACCTCTAGAGTTCGAGGATGACGATCACGTCCTTATACGGGTCTCACCTCGACGAGGTTTACGGAGATGTGGCCAAGGCAGCAAGTTATCTCCGATATTTAGCAGACCTTCTTAGGTCCTCAACCGGGTAGGCGGGGTGGTTTACCGCTTGACCCATCCCCCTCAGTTGCACCAGATGCACAATGACTTCCACGCATCTCAACTGAGGAGATACGTGTGTGGACCTTCATATATCATCGACCATGGGGAGCTGGACAATGGCGATGGGGTGTCTTTCACGGATGTTCTAGTGGGGATTGAGGATCGACAGGAGCGGATCCTACGAGGATGATCGATTCCTCGGGTTCACTTTCTTTGGTAGTACGAGAACCTCCAGGTGAGCACACGGGAGCGGAAGGCTCAGATGCGTGCTCTGTACCGATTTTGTGACCCTAGTTTGTGTTAAAGCTTTACGAGGACGTAAAGCCCTGAGGTGGGAGTAATTTAAAGACCCGTAAAATTCAAGGGAAATTTTTTTTAATTTTCTTTGGGATTTTACAAGAACGCAGTTTCTGACAGCACCGGATTCTGAGGCCCGGTGTGCCCGGAATTAATTTCTGAAGTTTAGCTCAGGTACGTTCAGTGAACGAACGAGTAGGTTTTTCTAACTTTTGAACCGGTGCTCGGGATCGAATTCTGAGGGCACTGATGGAATCGCAGTGCCGGTTTTTGCTTAGAAACGCCTTTTCCGGAGTTGCGTTTGCTCGGGTGTGGTTTTTAATTTTTGGGGTTAAGTTAAGAAATAAAATAAAGTGGTGCGACAACTTTATTTTATTTCACTTAAAGCCACTTAAAAGCCACTTAAGCTAAGTTAAGCAGATAGGGTGGAACCAAAAATATCATACCCACTTGGTAGGATATTTGTGAGGTGGGGCCCACACGAACCCCACCGTTTCTTTCCTTCTAAGTAACGCACCCGCAACCCCCCCTCTTTAATGAAAGTCAACCGTGTGTTTTTATGGTTAAGAAACGCCTCTTTAATTGGGTAGTTAAATCGTTACAATTAATTCATTGAATTAATTGTTCATTTATTTTCTTTTGAAATTCAAACGTGTCATGTGCGTTAATAAAATAAGCTAACTCTTATTTTATTTCTGTTGGAACTTGTGGCGTTGGGAGGATTTGGAGGAAAGCGTTCTTCTTCGACGAAGAACGCGAAGAACGCTCCGACCTCCAACGAAGAACGCCAAACCCTCAGAGATTGATGACACGACGCTATGTACCGCGATGTCAACGACGCTTCTTCTGCGATGCTCCTTCTGAGACGTTTCCTCCGCGATGATCCTTCTCTTCCACGATGATCCTCTTCATCCACGACAGATAATTCCGCGATGAACTCACATTCGACGACAACGCTTGAGGTAGGGAATTATTTGAGAATGATTTTATTCCCTCGTTCTTTTATTCTAAAGAAAACAAGGAAACATGGATCAAATTATTATCTAGTTGATCCATGCAAGTTTTCCTTGCGGGTTGGGAATTTTTGTTGCGGGAAGTTGTGGGGATCTATTTTATTATTGATCGTGATCTCATATGTCGCCTTTCTTGGTTTCATTTTGGGCCGCCTGTTATCATACTAACGGGGGGAGGTCAGACCGCACGAACACGGCCGACCCGCTTTTCCCCCTTGTTGTTGAGTCTGTTGCGGCACGTGAAAGGAAGCGTGGTGCCGTTCCACCGCGCGGAAATGAGAAAAAAAGGACGCGGCGAAGAAGCGCGGTGCCGTCGCGCCACGCCGTTGAGGCCAAACGAAACTGCGGGCGGAGTCGGGGTCGCGAAGGTGATTTGAAGACCCCGCTCTTTTTGTCGATGTTCGGATCGATGGACGATGGTGAGGCGGTCCGTGAAGGTGTTTTGAAGGCTTTGCAGCGAAGGTCAGGTCCCGAGATGATCACTGGCGAAGACCGCAGGTGAATCGGACCATCGGAGCGCGTCCGGTGGTCCCCGAAAGCTCCTGCCGGTGCGCCACGCCAGCGTGGCAGCAGCGGCGGTCGGGGGCGGCGGCGCCCGGCGCGCCGCCGGAAGAATCCACCGCGATGGCGAGCAAGGGTCCCGCGGCTGCGCGGGACCGGGGATCGTGGGACGCGGCAGCGCGCCGCGTCCGGTGACACGAAGCGGCCCCCAGCGTGACGGGACCGCGGCTCCTTGGGCGCGACCGCTCGGCCAGCGCTGAGCCGCCCAGGCCGTCCGGGCCGGGCCACGCCGGCCAGGTCGGACCCGGACCCGGGTCAGGTCGACCCAGGGGGGCTGGGCCGGGTCGGTCCGGGCCCAGACCCCTGTTTTCAGACCCCTCACGGTGTTTCACTCATATCTTGAGTTGTAGACCTCCGATCGGTGCACCGTCAGCGGAGATGCGACCCTTGGATCGAGATGGTCGTTTCGGTATATTACACTCAAAGTTTCGGAATACTTTGGGTTCGGCCGGGTTGGTTCGTACACGAAACCAACCGGGCCCTCGGAGCGGAAACGCTTATATCTTGAGATCCGGACGTCCGATTGACATGCCATTGACTTTGTTGAATTCCTCTTGATGAGATGAAACTTTTGTAATTCTTCTCCTAAGGATTGGATGCTATTGAAGTATGGCTGGGTTGGATTGTACCCGAAATCCAACCGGGCCCCTAGAACGGAAAAGTTGATATCTTTCAGACTGGATGTCCGTTTGACGAACCGTCAGCGGCGTTGGTGATCACGTTGTGAAACGGTCCCTATGAGTATACCCTATGGGAGTTCGGGGTATAGTTGAGATACGGCCGGATTGGTTCGCACATGAAACCAACCGGGGCCCTGGGACAAAAAGGCTAATAACTCACAGATCAGGCGTCCAATTGACGCGTCATCTGTTGTGTTGAGACCCTTATGACGAGGCCGTACTTTGAGATACATATTCGTGGGACTTTCTGATACTTGGAGTATTGACCAGTAGCTCGTGGAGCGGTCCCTCCCGGAGACGATCATACGGAGTACGGAGACCGTGTAGATGACTGAGACCAGACGACTGCTTGACCGACTCGACTTGGAGTGAGTCGACTAGCCCAGTGGAAGGAGCACCTGGTATTTGGCGGCAGACCCACAGCGGACGGAGCGCCTGGTAGTTGGCAGCAGACACGTGGTACTCAAACGGAGGAGTACCTATGTAGGCTATTAGGGGGAGCGCCCGGTATTTGGAGGATGACCCACAGCGGACGGAGCGCCCAGTATTTGGCAGCAGACCCGCGGTACTTGATAGGAGGAGTACCTCAGAGACTTGGATTAGTGAGCAATACCTCAGAGTCGTGACAGGACCACTGTACACTCCAGAGATGGGGCTCTTCAGTAGTTACGGTTTCGATAATGAAAATCCTGGTTTGAGCTGAGTCTATGACCTTTGTGTTTACCTCACGATTGAGATGGGTCATTTGATAACTTAGGTATATGTATGGGCATATACCTAGGTAGTGGTTATCCGTTGATTTCATAATCTTTGTGTTTCCTCATGATTGAGATGGGTTACTTGATAACTTAGGTATATGTATGGGCATATACCTAAGTAGAGGTTATCTGTTGGGATATTCTTTGTGGTTATCCTTGTTGGTTTTTGTGAGACCTTGAGGGTCTTGGGGTCCCTACTGAGTATCGTTATACTCACCCCTGCACGGGCTATGCCCGCACCTCGTTGTGTTGGTTGCAGACGACAGGCACTGTTGACGGAGGCCGAGTGTTCGAGGACTGGATGGTACCCGGAGGTGGCCTACATGACGAGTCAGTATCCGGAGGTGGACTTCACGGCGAGAAGACACTCGGAGGAGGTTGACGGGTGAGAACATTGAGGAGCTGCGCTATCTGTACCTACCCTTCAGGTAGGATCCGTGGTGGACGATCCAGGAGCTGCGCCGTCTGTACCTACCCTTCAGGTAGGATCCGAGGAGGATGACCCAGGAGCCGCTTCTGTTCTTCTAGCTGTTGACTTTTTCTGTTGTACTTTGTTCAGTTGTATTTTTACTTTCATTTGGGTTTGTATTATGGCCCTTTTTCCTTTCAGCACTTCTCTTTGTACTTATTTTTTTACTTCCTCTTGTACTCTGTGGTGTTTTGTTTACTTTTTTTTAAATCCAATGCCTTCCCAGTTATCGGGATTTATGCCTTTAGTGCTAGTCTCCAGCCCCTGGCCTATGGAAGGCGGGCTTGGGGTAGTCACAACACGGGCCCCGAGGATGGGTCGTGACACCAACACCCCCGTCAGCATTGGAATGCTGTGGGAGATAACTGAAGCTCTAATTTCTCACATGAGTCCCTTCTCAAAGGTTCAGACCCTAAAGAACGGGTCTCGTACCATATCAGTGGAGTAGCACGAGAGGTCGGTGAACTTCGCTGAGTACTGTGCCACTATCATACTACCATGCTGTAGATGCAGTAGCTCCTGTATCTGCACCGCTCGAAGGGTGGATGGTACAAACTTCTCCCAGAACAGGCTCTCGAAGTCTGCCCATAAAATTGACGCCTCATCATGCACCTAGAGCATCAGGATCCACCATCTGCCTGCTGCATTCTGAAGGAGGATGGTAGCAAGGATCACCATGTAGTTTTTTGGTGTCCCTACTAGCCTGAAGACTCTCACAACAGCCTCCAGCCAATTCTCATCGACCTGTGGGTCCATCTCTCCCTGGAACCTGGGTGGCATCTAGCGCTGGAACTCATGCAACGCGCTCAAGCGGCATGCATCGTCTGTTGCTGGGGCTGGTGGCATTGGTGGCCCAACGGTAAGTAGTACTGCTGGTGCCTCTGCTGGTGCATCAACTGGAATAGGGCCCTGTACTGAGGCCTCATCGCTTAGTGGGCTGTCAATATGTAGAACTCTCGGGGCTCTAGCTGGTCGTCCGCAGGGAGGTATCCTGAAAGAAACAGATATGACATGGTCAAAAGACTATACCTGGTGAGCTGACCTGGTTTGAGATGACTTAAATAGAACTTTTGAAATGCACACACAATCAGTGTTTTCATTCACTGAGTCAGAAATCAGGATTTAAGGTCCTGTTTTATGGATACGTCGGCCGCCCGCACCAACACGGGACTCCCTGAACTAAAAACCACACTTAGTACCCTTAACAATATTGCTTCACAAAAAAGAAATATCAGAGTCCAAAGTTTTTTGGTAGAACTGATGTCCTATAATACCAATTTGTCACGAACCGTCCCCCGGGACCCGCATCGTGACTACCCCATGCCCACCTTCCACAGTCTAGGGGCTGGAAACTAGCACCAAAGGCGTAATTCCCTAAAACATGGAAGTAATTGTCTATATAAATCGTAAACACACACAACCAGAGTACAAGCAGAAGAAAACACTAAGTAAAAGTTGTATAACAAGTGTACTGAAAGTAAAGGGTATGGAAATACAATCCCAACAGAAAATTACAAGGAATGGACAAACAAGTACAACTAAAAAGAAAAATAGTTGGAAGGTGTCTATCATCTCCTCGATCATCCTCCGGGGTTCCTACCTGAAGGGTAGGTATGGATGGCATCCACAACACTCCACGTCCGTCAGACTCAATCGTGTACAGATACGTCATAAGGTTCTCCTCCGAGTACCATTCCAATCCTGGTGCTCTCGGCCTCCGTCAGCGATGTTCGTCGTCTGCATCCAACACAACGAGGTGCGGGCATAGCCTGTGCAGGGGTGAGTATAACGATACTCAGTAGGGACCCTGATGTTGGGCGGAGAAATCAAGGTAATGATGGCAAAAGGGGGGGTGAATTGCCTTTTAAAAAATGATTAACAAATTAAAATCAAAGTATGTGCAGCGGAAAATAAAAGAGGCAATCACACAAGAAATTGATAACGGAGTTCGGCCAAAACCCGGCCTACGTCTCCGCTCCCAACTCAACCGTTGAGAGATTCCTACCGCTTGCTTTTCAATGGTTTTAGCAAGAAACCCACTAGGCTTTGAGGTAGCACTAGGACCTATTACAGCTTGCTTTTGGTGGTTAAGAAAGAACCCACTTGCTTTTAATGGTTTAGCAAGAACCCACTAGCCTTCTTACAGGTGAAGGCTAGTTCACCTATGACACAAGCCTTTTAAAAGGAAAGGCTTGAAGAAACCTCTTCACACCTTAATGGTGTTGTGAAACCCAAAAGAAGGAGGGATGAAGAAAGAGTTTGGGGTTTGTAGGCACAAACCCAATTTTAAGCTCAAAATAAATAAAGCAAGAAAAACCGTAATTGAGGAAGACTTGGGCGCCAAGGTATGATGGAGTTGATGTAGCGTGCTCTCCCAAGCTTCTTGAGGTGCTCCCTGGATTGGAAATTGGTTGGAGCACTTGAGGATCCTTGAAGGTGGAGCGCCGGAGGTTCGCCAAATGTTCAACAATATGTCCGAGCGCTTGGTATATGATCTAGTTAGTGTCCGGGGCTTCCTCAGCCTTTATTTATAGGCATGGAACCCATTGGGGGCCTTCGGAGCCGTTGGGGAGGCTTAAAGAGCCGTTGGGAGCCAAGTGGGCCAGCCTGGTCAAACTGCAACGGCTAGTTTGACTGGCTCCACCGGCTGGCCGGTACAGTCCCACCGGCTGGCCGGTGCCTTGAAGAAGGGTTGATGCTTCTGTCCAGACTCCACCGGCTGGCCGGTGGTGAGGCCACCGGTTGGCCGGTGGCAAGACAGTAGCAAACACTGTTCTGCTGGGTGCCACCGGCTGGCCGGTGACAGAGCCACCGGCTGACCGGTGGAACCTGGTAGTGGGCAATGCCTCTGCCAGGTCCACCGGCTGGCCGGTGCTATCACACCGGTTGGCCGGTGGACTGAAATTCAGTCCATTTTGCCAGCTTTCTTGGGCCAATCCTTTGGCAATCAATTGCCTATCAACAAAAACACTTAAAACACAATTAGACAAATAATAAGGTGATTGTGATCATGAAAATCAAGCAACGAGGGGTTCGAGATGTACAACAATCTCCCCCTATTTTGATGATCACAATCACCAAAACAATTAAAGTAAAAACATAAATTAAAGGCATGCTTTTAATGAATAAATTGAAAATAAATGCTAAGCATGATCAAAAGGTTTCTCCCCCAATCAATCAAGAAATTTCTCCCCCTTTGTGATTATCAAAATAGCACGGGGCATAAAACTTGATTGAGGGAAGAGTTTGAAAAACTAGATATGAGAATTGAAAGATCAATTGAGATTTTTGAAATTGAAATGAAAATTTGAATAACAGTTTGAATTGAAAGTTTTGAATCAAAATTGAAATGAAAATTTTGAACCAAAAATTGAATTTAAAAATGAATTGAAAGAGATTTTTGAATTTAAGAAAATTTCTCCCCCTAAATAAAACAAAAGATCATCGGGGAAACGAAACTATTTTTGGCCCGGAGAGACTCGCCAAAAGGGATTTTTCAATCCAAACTTGTCTCATGGCGGGTCTTCTCCTATAAAACTCGTCCGAATAAAAAATAGATTTGGGTTGACCGTACCGGGCATTTTTGCAATCACACTCATAAATGAGGTGCCCGGGTTTTTTACAGTAGTTGCAAAATTTAAAACTAGAGCTCCCCCTTACAAAAACAGTTGGAGCATGGGAGGAGGAAGCTACATTGGTATATCCTAGCCCTTGGGTGGTTCTTGAAATTCGTTGGGAACCAAGCAATTTTGAAAGATTTTGTTCCCCTTGGGTGAATTTGGCTAGGGATTCTCTAAGGTCCTTGATGGTTGATTCCAAAGAATCAACATTGGGAAAATTTTGGATTTTAAGGGAGAGTTCCTCCTTCTCTTTAAGAAGTTGTTCTTTTTCGGAGGAAAGTTTTTTGAAAGACTTTTTCAAAGCAACGAATTTTGAAGAAAGCTCATGAAAACCGTTTTCTAATTGGTCTCTAGCATGTTGGAGTTCTTCATATGATAAATGATTAAAAGAATTAGAAGAACTAGAAGAGGAAGAAGGGTCGGAAGATGATACCTCATGATTTGCCATTAGGCATTTTTTACCTTGGTCGCTCGAGGAGAAGGAAGAGA
Organism: Viscum album; assembly: GCA_963277665.1. Classification (NCBI taxonomy): domain Eukaryota; kingdom Viridiplantae; phylum Streptophyta; class Magnoliopsida; order Santalales; family Viscaceae; genus Viscum; species Viscum album. The sequence continues at coordinate 439,934,278 of OY728123.1, forward strand.
ATGAAGAGGTGGAGCTATCACTCCATGTTGCCTTTGAAGCCTTCTTCTTCTCCTTTTTCTTGGCCCTTTTCTTGTGAAGTGGGCAAGCGGGTACGGATTTTGCATCGGGTTCTTGCTTTTGAGCGGGTTCTTGCTTTTGAGCCATGCTAGTACCTTCATGGGTTAGCTCTAAATATTTCCAAATATCATGTGAAGTAGAGCAAGAAGAAATACAATTAAATACATTTCGGTCAAGACCACAATGAAGAGCGTTCATGGCTTTTCCATCAAGCTCAAAAAGAGCAATGTCATTGGGGGTCCATTTAGACTCATCGGGAGAGGAGATGGAAAATCCTTTCATAACAATTTTAAAAAAAGGATAGCCAATACTTTTAAGAAATGTGGTCATGCGGGTTTTCCAAAAAGAATAATCGGTTCCATCAAAGAATGGAGCACGATCCAAAGAAAAGCCTTCGGGGGCGTAAGAGGTTGAAGCGGTAGAAGCCATCAAAAAGGATCTTTAATTTGAAACCGGTTAGGGAATTATTCAAATATCCCTCTGATACCAATTGTTGGGTGGAGAAATCAAGGTAATGATGGCAAGAGGGGGGGTGAATTGTCTTTTAAAAAATGATTAACAAATTAAAATCAAAGTATGTGCAGCGGAAAATAAAAGAGGCAATCACACAAGAAATTGATAACGGAGTTCGGCCAAAACCCGGCCTACGTCTCCGCTCCCAACTCAACCGTTGAGAGATTCCTACCGCTTTCTTTTCAATGGTTTTAGCAAGAAACCCACTAGGCTTTGAGGTAGCACTAGGACCTATTACAACTTGCTTTTGGTGGTTAAGCAAGAACCCACTTGCTTTTAATGGTTTAGCAAGAACCCACTAGCATTCTTACAGGTGAAGGCTAGTTCACCTATGACACAAGCCTTTTAAAAGGAAAGGCTTGAAGAAACCTCTTCACACCTTAATGGTGATGTGAAACCCAAAATAAGGAGGGATGAAGAAAGAGTTTGGGGTTTGTAGGCACAAACCCAATTTTAAGCTCAAAATAAATAAAGCAAGAAAAACCGTAATTGAGGAAGAATTGGGTGCCAAGGTATGATGGAGTTGATGTAGCGTGCTCTCCCAAGCTTCTTGAGGTGCTCCTTGGATTGGAAATTGGTTGGAGCACTTGAGGATCCTTGAAGGTGGAGCGCCGGAGGTTCGCCAAATGTTCAACAATATGTATGAGCGCTTGGTATATGATCGAGTTAGTGTCCGGGGCTTCCTCAGCCTTTATTTATAGGCATGGAACCCATTGGGGGCCTTCGGAGCCGTTGGGGAGGCTTAAAGAGCCGTTGGGAGCCAAGTGGGCCAGCCTGGTCAAACTGCAACGGCTAGTTTGACTGGCTCCACCGGCTGGCCGGTACAGTCCCACCGGCTGGCCGGTGCCTTGAAGAAGGGTTGATGCTTCTGTCCAGACTCCACCGGCTGGCCGGTGGTGAGGCCACCGGTTGGCCGGTGGCAAGACAGTAGCAAACACTGTTCTGCTGGGTGCCACCGGCTGGCCGGTGACAGAGCCACCGGCTGACCGGTGGAACCTGGCAGTGGGCAATGCCTCTGCCAGGTCCACCGGCTGGCCGGTGCTATCACACCAGTTGGCCGGTGGACTGCAATTCAGTCCATTTTGCCAGCTTTCTTGGGCCAATCCTTTGGAAATCAATTTCCTATCAACAAAAACACTTAAAACACAATTAGAAAAATAATAAGGTGATTGTGATCATGAAAATCAAGCAACGAGGGGTTCGAGATGTACAACACCTGATACCCTCAAGGTCTCACAAAATCCAACAAAGATAAACCACAAAGTATTAATTCAATGGATAAACATTACTTATGTATATGCCCATATATATAACTAAGTTATCAAGTAAACCATCTCAATCATGAGGAAAACACAAAGGTTATTGACTCATCTCAAACAAGGATTTTCATTAATGAAACCACGGTTGTTGGAGAACTCCTCCTATGTCGAGTACAGTGGCCCTATCACGACTCTGAGGCACTACTCACTAAACTTAGACTTCTAACGTACTCCTCCTGTCGAGTACTGCGGGTTTGCTGCCAAACCGAGCGCTCTGTCTGCTATGGGTTTTCCTCCAAACCGGGCGCTCCCCCTAATAGTCGTCAGAGGTACTCCTCCTCTCGAGTGTCGTGGGTCGGTTTCAAAACCAGGTGCTCCGTCTTCCGTGGGTCTTCTGTCAAACCGGGCGCTCCGTCCACTGGGATAGTCGAATCACTCCGAGTCGAATCAGTCAAGCAGTCGTCAGGTCTACAACTACTAGGTCCCCACACTCCGTCTGCTCGTCTCTGAGAGGTTCCGCTCCATGAGCTATTGGTAGATACTCCAAGTGTCTCAAAGTATCAGTTGGAAGTATCTAAAAGGACTTCCATGTCATAGGGGTCTCAACCCAACAGACAGCGTGTCAATCGGACGCCCGGTCTATGAGTTATTAGCATTTTAGTCCCGGGGGGCCGGTTGGATTCGTGTACGATCCAACCTAACCATATCTCAACTATACCCCAAACTCCAGGAGGGCATTCTCAAATGGACGGCTATGCTCCAAGAATACTGGTGCCGCTGACAGTTCGTAAAAAGGACGTCTGGTTCCAAAGATTGGCCCAAGGAGGTAATGGGTCAGTAATGGCCACGAGTCCGGTCCGACCTGGTCTGGGTCGACCCGTTCAAACTTGCTGGGTTTGACCCAAACCATTGGGCGGGTCAGACCGCTATGTTTTGTCTCGGTCCGTTGGGCCCGGCCCAGTGGACCGTGAGGGCGGTTCGACCCGATAGTCGCCATGTAGGCGGCTCGGTTACTCAGCCCGGGAGACCGGGCTGGTTCGGCCAGAAACACTGCGGGGGCACCGTGGATCGGCTCGGGTGGCCGGTGGCTGGGAGGCCAGTAGGTAGGCCGCGCGGGGCACGGGCAGACCGGCTGGGCACCAGCAGGCTGCGGGTGCACCCGGCAGGGCGCCGGGGTGCCGGGCAGTCTGCCGGTAGAGGCCGTGCATAGGGGCACCGGGCAGGCTGCCGGCAGGGGCGCAGGGTACCGGGCAGGCCGTCGGCAAGGGCATCGGGGGCACTGGGCCAGCTAGGCAGCGCACCAGGAGGGCACCGGGCTGGCAGAGCAGCACGCCGGAGGGGCGTCGGGCCGGCCGGGCAGCGCACCGTGGGTGCTGGGCTGGTTGGGCAGCGCGCCGGAGGAGTGCCAGGCAGGCCGTGGCAGGGCCGGGCAGCACGTCGGAGGGGCGTTGGGGCGCGCGGCAGCGTGCGAGACCAATTGCGGGTAGTGCGGTGGTGTTCGGCCTGGGGCATCGGTGCGCCGTGGGTGCGGCGTGATTCTTAGAGGTCGTGGGTAGCGTGGCCTTTGTTGTTGCCGCCTTCGTCACTGTTGCTTCATCGCCATACCGTAAGACGTCACAAGAAAGCAGAACGACGGAGGATGTCAGTCCATGTTAGGTTGGCCCGCATCTTTTGTGTTTAGAGGAGAATCAATTGGCTTAACGAGATAAGCATTTGATCATTAACACGCCCGCAACAAACCCTCTCTACCTGATGAAGGGTATAAGAAAAAGTATATCATCTTCATGAAATAAACCCCTACCTTGTAATCTGTGTCGTTTGATGAAGTCTCGGGATGGTGGCGTCGCTTTGTCAACGTCGGGAGGAGGTGATGTCATCATTGGTGACGTTCTTCGTGGGAGGCGTCTCCCCTTTCTTTGCCTCGGTTGTAGAAGGAAGAATTTGGCGTCGATCTTCGGTGGAAGGAGCATTCTTCGCATTCTTCACATTATTCATTGGAAGAACGGTTCTTCGTTGGGAGCTTTTTCTCTCCTTAGCTCTCCACACAAGAAAATGTCCACCATGAGAAATAATAGATTGCCTATTATTTGGTTGGAAAAATGATTTCAAAAAGAAGAAATCAATTATGTAGGATCCTCCAGTTAGTTCATGTTCGGTGTAACATTAATTGGTGAGGAAGTCAAGAGGTTCTCCCTCATTAATGAGGGAGATTTGGGAGGTTTTATCCTCCTCCATTAATAGGGGTTGAGTGGTCCCCACCCCTACTATTTAATAGAGAGGTTATGCTCGGGTGGTCCCCGCCATAATTATCCTCCCAAGGGAGGTTATGGGCAGCTGGGCCCCACCACCATAACCTCTCATGGGAGGTTATGGTGTGGTGTCCCCCACCACCAACCACCACTTGGTGGTTTTAACCACCACCAATAAAAATAAAGTTAACACTTTATTTTTATTCAACTAAATTAAAAACCCCAAAAACTATCCTCCACTCTAGATAAAACGCAACTGAGGTGAAGGTATTACTATGAAAAATCCGACGTTGCGAGTTCAACGGTGCCCTAAGATTTCAATTCTAAGCACCGGTTCAAAAGTTATAAAATTCCGAATGTACGTTTTCTGAATGTACCCGAACAAAACTTCAGAAAATGATTCTAGGCACACCAGGTCTCGGAATCATGCGCCGTTAAAAACTGTGGGCTCGTAAAATTCCCATATATTTTAAAAACAATCACGGGAATTTCAGGTCTTTACACGACTCTATGAAAATTAATCAGTGGAACCCTGCAGGAGCCGATATCAAGCATCGTTGTGCAGTATGGCGGTAGACTCTGAAGGATATCATCTGTATATGGCATCCATGTAATCTAAAAGAAAAAATGAATAATCAATTAATAAATGAATATATTTACAGTAAAGAGTAAATATTTAACAATATAAATAATAATCACTTACATCGTCTGGTGAATGATGTCTAACATAAGTCTGTAGGTGTGAACATCATGTCTGGGAGAATCTAAATGTTGATGCGCCTAACTCCACCTGTAGATAACATTTTTGTTTTTACATTTTATAATAGATTCTTATACAATTAAGTTAGATATTAGAAGAAATTAATAACATACCAACGTCCACATGGATCCTCTGCTACAATATCAATGGGTAATGGTGCACGGGCATGTGGAGATAAACGAGGGATGTGCTCCTATACCCACATCTGTAGAAGAACCATGCATCCTGTGATATGCATCTTATCGATGCGACATGCGCTGTATAGGGCCCTGTATGTATATGTTAGGTAGGTAGACCCCCAGCTATACCGGCCTGCCTAATCCACATTCTCCAAAAAAGATAAATACATCAGGTGCACAAAAGTAGTAGAGGGGTCAACAACAAGTGTTCCACTGATCAGCCTCAAAATATATGCGTATGAAAATCGCATCACGGTGACATCATCAGCATCATCTGGTAAATGTGTGAAATGCTGGTCTAACCAATTCATCTACAATCTACCACCGACGATGGTACTGCCATCATCCTAGACCTCTATGCCCAGTAGTCTATTAACAAGCTCAAGAAAATCTGATGGAACTTGGCCTGTCAGAGCATATCTATCGATAGGGAGGCAAAACATAATGGCCACAACCTATAACATAATATTCATCTCCCCCTCACTGAAATGGGAAGTATGCGAATCTAGGCTCCATCTCTCTACAAGTGCGGAAATGAGATGATGATCAAGAAATGTGAAGTCGCACATCGTAACTCCATAGAATCCAACTCGACGAAGATGGGGGATGATAGTAGTAGGTGGTGCAGTATGATGGAAATGGTGAGATCTGCGTACACTCAAGGGAGGCACAGGACATCCCTCTAAAAGCAGCCATGATACATGAGTAGCCTGAGATGTAAGCAATGGAAAATATGTCATCTGCACACATGATATCATCATTACTTTTTAATAGTGAATTGAATAAAAATTGTAAACTTTTATTTAAAAAAAATCTACAACAAGAAAAATAAGGTAGAAAATAAAGAAGCAGTAATGAAAAACCTGTATTGAAGATGTGGAAGCATGATATATTCATTTTTGTTTTGTGTTTATTTTTTTAATAGTTTTAGTATCATAAAATTATTTATTATAAATTCCAAAAATTGTAAACTTTTATTTAAAAAAAATATATAAAAAGAAAAATAAGGTAGAAAATAAAGCAGCAGTGATGAAAAACCTACATTGAATATGTGGAAGCATGATATATTCATTTTTGTTCGGTGTTTATTTTTTTAATAGTTTTAGTATCATAAATTTATTTATGATAAAATCCAAAAATGATACACACCAAAATTCAAACATCTCAAAAATGGAGCAGGTCAGAAATAAAAGGATTCAATAATGAAGCATTCACATACAAAACAACATATACATATTAATGATACAGTACACAGACTCGATCATGGATGACGAGATGTGGAAATCTGTCCTGCCACTTGGGGACATCTCTTACGAGTTTGTCCTTCTGCATGAAAAATACTGCATCGTATTCTCCCTCCTCGTTGTTGAGGCCAATCCATCTCATTTCTGATGCGAGTTGACTTTGGTCTTCCTCAGGACCACAACCTGGCAGCATGAAGCCAATAATTTTAAAAATTACATACATTGAATAAATCATAAATGAAACCAAAACCAACTTATGAAAACCTAGAAATATCAGGGACGATGGTCGGTTGATTAGCATGCAATGTGATCGAATGCAAGTCACCAACAGGCATCCAAGCAGAACTATAATAGTTAACCAAAGTGCTCATGTGATACATCGGGTCAACATATGGATCCCATGATATATTTACCAAAGCACAAGCTACGATAACATGTGCACATGGATATCTCAATGCCTGAAAGCTACCACAATCACAGTACCTGTTGTCCAACATCACGACAAACACTCCACCAGTAGTGTAAGTAGTCAGGTCCAAGAAACCCCATCACTACTCACGGCCTCTATAATCGCTCTATGGTGATCAGATATCAGACACATGCCCTGTTTTTGCATGACATGAACACGTACACATGCCAAAAACCAGCTCCAGCATTCAAAATTTTCTTTTTCAACAATAGAAAAAGCAAGTGGCAGAGGAGCGTGATTACCATCCTGTGTGGAAGAAATGAGTAGAACACATGTATACTTGCCAAAAAGGAATGTTCCATCTACCTAAATAAATTGTTTACAATAAGTAAAGGCAGCAATGCATGGTATGAATGCCCAAAAAAGCATGTTGAACTCCACCTTTGACTGATCAGCTCGATGATTCTGGGATACATACTCAACATTGTCCAAATGATAAACAATCTGATTGTTGAGAGAAAACAATTCCATAAGATGTGTAAACATCACATAAGATTTATCCTAATCACCATACACTTTTACAATGGCTTTCTGTTTTGCATTCCAAGCTTTGTTGTATGATATATTATAGTTATACAATTGTTGAATTCTTTCCTTAACAAGGGAAATAGTAACATCCTGACATGTTCGTATCATCTCACAAATAATAGTAGATATAAACTCTGCATCAAGAGAAGAGTGATCTTGTGCCAAGCTAGGATGCAGACAAGTGTGTGGGCCTTCTAATTTGGTTATCTTCCAACATCCATAATATTTATCAAATATTGTTCTTAATCAAAATTTACATTGTGACCCATATTTTTCACAATGAATGAGATATTTGGTCTTCTTTGACTCATCAACCACAAATGTGAAATGTCACTCAATGTGGTATTTCTTTATCACATTTTTCATGTCCACTTTACTTTCGAACTCTTTCCCAACATATATGGCATTATCATTTGATGCAGGCCTATTCCCTGCAATTCTAGGGAATTCAGAAGCTGGTGTAATGACATCCCAATCAAAATGTTGTTCACGAGACATTCCTTCAACTAAGGAACTCAAAACCAAAGCCTGATTACCATTAACTTGTGGATGTGGTGGATGTTTATCTCTCAAAGGAACCTCAGAAGGTTCATTCCCCACCACATCATCTCCTGATGGCTCCCCATATTCTTCTTCCTCAAATAAACTTTCATGCACTATATCAGCACACAAAGGGATTTCATCTACATTTCCTTCCAACTTTAGATCATCTTCTTCTTCATAACATTCTTCCACGGGATTAGAGGAGATAATGAATAAGACTACTGTGAAGGATCGGCTTCTATAGAGCTCACAAAGCATGTCTCTGTAGTAATCGATTGCACCACATCAATATCAGAAATGACAACAAATAATTCCATCAAACCATTAATACATTGTTGTCTGAATAACATAGAAGCCTCCATCTAATCCTTGTCATCGACTATAGGGTACTCGATGTGCCACAAGCGCTCAGGATATTGAAGATTTCGGTATCTAATTGAAGTGATTACTTGTTCAGCCCTCAGTTTTAACCAACTATGAATCTTATTACGAACTGCATCCAATGTCATACAACCATGGAGATTTACCACTTTAGCAGGTGGCACATTATATCTAAAACCATGCTCGGTATAAATTACCTCACCATTACAATATATTTTCGTAGACATAATTACCTATAAAAAATAATTTAAAAAATATTATATACTGTATTAAAATTTTAAATTATTTAATTTGGTTTTGAATAATTGATTATCTTGAGACTTTTTTTATGTATTGATTGATCACTATTAAGGTATAGTGATTGTGATATTATCACAAAAGCAAATTTAATAGAATGTTTCATAAAGTTTAATTACTTATGAATATATAATCATGACTTGATCTTGAGACTTATGATTAGTTTATCATTATCGGATAAACTAACCACAACCTATGGGTGGACTCATGTCTCTATTATCAAATATTTCAGCAGCCACCAATCTCCTGTCAAACAGCAACGCCTCCTCTCGAACGAGTTCTCAAATTCCTCTTCGCGGACACCTCTTCAGGGAAGCCTATTCGGGGACACCTCTTCGGGGTCATCTGTCTTTTAATAAAAAAATTACTCACGTGCATGTGAGGGGTTCTATGGGTATGAAATACATAACTTTTTTAAGCAGACACGCAGGTCCTTACACTTACTGAGAGATGACTCGCAGGTCATCAATTCGGAAAAATGCAATTATTAAAAATTGAATAACCACATAAACAAAATAAAACATGCAATTTCAATTATGCATGGTTGATCATCTCAAGATCATTCATCACTCATACCATGTTTTTTGGTATAATTATTATATTATCCATATTATATAACTTTATCTATTACTAAATGAAATGTATATTAATACTACACCTCTTTTCAAAAAAATTAACTTCATGTGTATATATATATATAATTATTAATAACATTTAATAAATTTTATTATAACTAATATAATTGAGATTTACATAATGAACACTTTTGTTATTTTAAATTTTATGAAATTGTAATGTTTTTTGGTCATTCTTCTACTTTTCAAAACATAAGTAAATATATTTTCTACTTTATTGATTAAAAATATTATTACTAGTAAATAAAAGTAATATAATTTACACTTACATCAAAACCATTCATTAAAATAAACTTCTCTAACATAAATTACTTTTCATAAACATTCAACATTTTATACATAACATAAAACATTCAATATTCAGACAACATACATTCAAAAAATTAAATCATACAAACATTCAAAATCCAGAAAATTAAATCATACAAAAAATTACACATCATGAATAACATATGAAATAAATAAATCATACACACAATTAAACATACAAATGAAATAAATAAACACAATTAAAACAATTAAAATGTTAAATAAAAATTTTACATCTATAAAGCAGCAAATATTTGTTGAGAAATAATTTCTGCAGGGCTCCGCAACAAAATACAGAGGATAACAATGGTTTTTGAGGGGGGCCTCCTTTTATGAACTTTCTCGGTGGGATGCGTGAACCCCGTTCACGCATCCTTCAGCTGGTCTGTAAAGGATGCCTGAACAGGGTTCACGCATCTTCTGTGGGGGAAACGATGCGTGAACACCATTGACACATCCTTCCGTGGTGAAGGATGCGTGAACGCCATTTACGCATCCAAGGCCCATTTTTAAAATTACACGAACACCGATCCTCTTTCCCGAATTTTTTTATAAAACCCAAAAAAACTCCCTTATCTTCTTCCGATTTTGTTATCATTCTATTTTATTATGTTGTTTTAAAAAAAATTATATATTCTTATTTATGATTTTATAATAGTTAATAATTTACATAATTCAATATCAATACTCATATATTTATTAGAATGTCATTTAATTTTTGTGTATTAAAATGATTAATATTTAGTGTTTCTTTTGATATTTAAAACATTGTTTATTATAAGTAAATTACCTGTAACTATTATCACATAGATAATTAATGTGCTTAATTTTATTATCTTTGATAATAATACTTATATTTTTTATTATCACAATATCATTCGTATATTTTATAAATGTTGTTATCTTTAATTATACAGTAATTGAAATATATTTAAAAGTTTAGTTAATGAATTTATTTATTTATTTAATAAATTAATATTCATTTACAATTTTATTTTATTATTTTTACTATAATTATTAAAGATAAATAATTTTTTAAAACTCAGGATGTTACGTTCTTATTCTTGTATATGTCATATATGTATATAAATTTTGTCGGTGCGTATGAAGATATTTATGATCCATGCACCGAAATTGTTCCTCATTTTGATTCATTTCAAGTACACTCAGCTTGATCTCAGTGATATTTTCATATATATAAGGATGAATAACAAAAGGGGAATCCCCATCCATGGATGGTAGACTATAATACATGTGGGTTATTTTTTCAATAATTTTTTATCTCCATCATGTTGACCCCGATGAGTGAAATATAAATAAATAACATCATATTCAATGGGTTATTTATGTCTACCAATCGATAATCATCAATTATTGAAATATTACAACAAAATCATGAAATTAAATCATAATGGTTTTCCCGAATCAACACTCATCCACCAAATGATTGATATTCTTCTCATGTACCAACGAACCTACTGAGGATAAAACTCTTACAAACAAAATGAACATTAATTTTAATATAAAAAGTGTTATAAAGAATATGATTAATTAATTAGTAATTTAATATTATAACTATAACTTTATATCCCATTAAATGTATTGAAAAACATGATATTCCTTTTATATTTTATTATTTTTATTGGTGTTAATGTTTTGAAATAATTAGGATCAATATATAGCTAGAACATACAATTCATAACATAGATGGTGTATAAGATCAATCCAACATGGAATAGAATATTATCCTCAAAATTAAGTTTAGATTAATTATTTACATTTATTTATTTCCATTTAATGATTTAAATGGTCTATTAAAACTATGTTTAATGTGACAAAAAATTAACAGGGAATGAAATAATAAATTAATTTTAAATGGTGATAATCTATATAAATGATTTATATCTTTTTGAAAATAAATATTTTTAATTAGTTAGTTTCTAGGAGATTCAGTGGTAATTTATTATAACTTGATCAAATCCACAAATTTTACCTATATTAATCTAAATATTTCGATCATTCAAATAAATATGGAAAAGTATATTGATTTTCCATCAATGAAAAATATTAATGTATTTAGTGCTTTAAATTTAATCCTCTCATACATACTGAAAATTATCCTTTATTAAATATCATTCTAAATTATTTATTAAATAATGTTATTGTAATAATGCCTATATATGAATAATAAATGCAAATAACTTCTCTATAAAGAAATTTTAATGGGAAAACTATTTATCACCATTATACTGTTGAAATTTTACTCATTAAAAGATTTCAAAATCATAGTCAAAGGATTGTAAGTCCTCGATGAACTAATAATCATAAAGAACAAGAATAAAGTGTTAATAGATTGTGTTAAAATTTAAAAAACATTAATAAATTAATGAAAATTACTAAATTTAATCAAAGATCACATCTCGTTAATATAGAATTTGTCAACGAATGATTCTAGAATGTAAAATTATAAAAATGAATTGAAATATGATTTATATCGATTAAAATATACAACACCACATAGAAATGAAAATGTCATAGTTACATGAAATAATGAAAATACTATATTAAAAACATTCCCAGTACCATTTAGGTTTGGATTTTAAAGAGTATGGACAAAACATTAACTAACTAAACCCATGTCTTTTTCAACGAATGAAAAAAAAATCTTGTAACAATACCATCTATAGTAACCTAGAGTTAGTGTCTACATTATTACCTTGGAATAAGATACAATGGGTCAAATCAACCAAGAATTAATATTTTAGTATTTTTGAGAAACAAGAAAAAAATTATTCCCTTTTTACATTTGACATAAAATAAAAAACCATAGTGAAATTTAATATTATGATTCCATTAACTCATTTAAAGAATCATTCATCATATATCTGGGAAAAAATAAATATATGGTTTGCTCAAATACTCATAATGGGTTATGAAGAGTGGAATCTATCATTAGTAAATAATAAATTATCAATATGGAAATATAGATAACTAAAAACAAATTTCATTTAATCGATAAAATAGTCATTAAATACATCCATGGATAAGATAAATACAAAAATATTGTGGATAATACTAACTGAACACTCACTGAAGGAAACACATCATGTTAGAAGTCATTATCTCATACATTATGATATCTTTACTAACAAGTAACTTAAAAAATATAGTTTATCTATTGATATATATATATAGAAAAAAACGTTTTTAACAATTCTAGAAATATGGTTATCTCATGAGAAATGTCATTTCATTAAAGGGATATCAATAAATGGTCCCCACATAAAACTACATGTCCAATACAATACTAATATTTTTAATGATCAATTTAATTCATAAAAAATATTCCTTATCAAAAAATATATATATTTAGTAAAGAATAAAAAGTATCAATATTTTCCCAGTCAGTCAAATAAAATTCATATTAGAACGCCATATATAGAAATGTTATACAATTTATGAAATAAAAATATCCCCAATAAAAAGATTATTCATATTTAATATAAATTTTAAGTCAAATTAATAAATATCACTAGAAGGTGAATGTTATAAAATAGTTTTAATAACCACAAAATTAATAAGATAAAAAATTTGGAAACTAATTCATTATAAATATATTTATTTTTTATAATAAATTAAAATAGAAGTGAAACATAAAATGAAATATTTACTAAATAATATTATTCATAAAATAACTTCTATATTTTTTTAGATGATAAATATCATATGATGGTTATAGTTATGGTAATTTCCATTAACTTCATATATAATAAAATGATACATTCCTTTTCAGATTATGAAATAAAATTGAAAATAAACCTTTAGGAAATCATTATAAATATTCCATTCAATCATTTAAAAAATTAAAGGATAACAAAAAATTTCATATTAAATATTTTGATAAAATAAATAATAATTTTTCTAAATAAATTTGTAAAATATGAACATCGATGAAAATTATACTAAAAAAATTAAAATAAGATCAGTTATCAGAAGAAATACTTGAAAATTTAGAAAGTGAAATAAATTACTCCCTTTTTAGTAACATTTAGATTATTAACCCATGAATATGTAAATTTTAATTTAGAAATTAACAGTCATGAATAAATATATATTCATATTAAATATATTAAATTTTCATTTTTTACACCATAAAAGTAAATAGGTGTATGAAACTATATTTGTCCCAATAGAGTTGAAATTGAGAGAAATCCCTTAAATCATGCTTACACATAGTTTAACTTTCTTTAACTCCATATATAATAATTTATTTTTATTATTAATAAATATAAGATCCATTTAATTTTAAATAATATCATTTATTATCCACTTATAACATCTTATCGCCCATTTTTTAATAATTGTTCGTGTTTATTGGTGTTGTAGGTGTTAACTACTTAGTTTTCTCATGTATGTTTCACCATATATGTTATAGTTCTTATGAATAGGTTATATTTTAATCATCTCTATAATTTGAAATATTTTATAAATATAATATTTAATAAGTTTTTTATTTTTCTAAAACATTCATGAAATATAGACAAGTAAAATAAATCGCATCGCTTTAAAGAAGTGGTAGGATGTATATATGAAATAGAAAAATTACCATTTTTTAATGGGTGAAATAATATGGAATTAGATCATATAATAAATTTAAGGAATAAATATTTTGTCAAACTTATCATATATAATCATTAGTTCTATCAGTATGTCTATCCATTTGAGATAGTGATGGAAAACAAAATACATTGTTGTGTGAAGCTGTTTGTTTAGTGTACACATGAGCGATTGTTTTATTCCCATTTGATGTAGACTGAGATGGATAAATATTGTTCTATAAGAATAATAATATATCATTATATGTTATAAAATTTTGTTTTTATATATTAATTGAAAGTACATCATTTTAAATGATAAAAGATGAAGTAAAAAAATAAATAGATTGGTCACGACGATAACCTTCACTTAGAGAAACCACATTTGGATCTCTTCTTAAGGAACCTAGAGTTTGTCTTCTAGGAAGACCATAAACTCTATAACATGGATAAGGTTATTTGGGAAATATATTGTCCAATATAAATGCACAAAAATGTGTTAATATGTGATGGGAGGAGGTTCCATTTTATATTTGGGGATAGTGGCATAATTACAATTTTAAAAAACTTTAAAATATTAACAAGTCACTTTAATGGAAATATGTCTCAAAAAATAAAAATTTTATAATTTTATAAGTATATTTTCCAAAAAAAATTAATGGGGTTTAAGAATGCTTTAGGTAATTTTAACCATTTTTTCAGATTATGAAATGTTAAGCCTATTTTGAACTTAATTATAGTAATTAATTTATATTTTTTAAAAAATTGACTATGATATAAACATAATTTTACAATATTAACTAATATTAATTTTTAGGGTTCAAAACATGGAATATAATTTATCAAATTCAATTAACAATATACTAAAATTATAAAATGAAAATAAATCCACAAAATGTGATGAAAGTAGATTTTTTATAAAAATTCATTTATAAAGATTATGATCAACATAGATTAAATATATGAAAAATAATCTTAATTAAATGGATTAAAATTTGTCATGACCCATCCCATGGGGCCCATGCCGTGACTACCCCAATACTGCCTTCCACAGACTAGGGGGATGGCGACTAGCACCAGAAAGGTGTATCCCTATAACGGGAATACATTGCCATTAAACTTATACAAACATAGAAACCAAGAACATAACAAGAAGCAACCATGAAGTAAATTGTTGTAGTAAAAAGTGTACTGAAAGTAAAGGTGCCAGAATACAAGCCCAATTGAAAAGTAAAAGTACAACTAAAAGGGGAAAACTTCTCATGGATCGTCCACCAAGAATCCTACCTGAATGGTAGGTACATCTCAGGATCAGTAGTCACTGCGGAAAGTCATATCAAATAGTCCACCTCCGAGCACCGTCCAGTCCTATCTCCCTCAGCCTCGATCAATGTTGTCCATCATCTGCACAAGACACAACAAGGTTCGGGTGTAGCCTATGTAGGGGTGAGTATAAAAATACTCAGTAGGGACCCCGAGACCCCCGAAGGTCTCCTAGAGTTCCACAAAGGAAAATCCACAAAGTAAGACCTCAATCACAAAGCACGAATCATTAGTCATCAACTATACATAGGTATATTCCCATATATATACCTAAGTTATAAAAATATACTTGTCTCATACATTAAGAAACCTAAGGCTCCAACTTTTATGCCTTTAGTACAACTGATCCACAAGGGAAGAATACCACAAAGGTAACACCACAAAGGTAATACCACGAAGGTAAAAGTACCACAAAGGTAACACCAGGATGGTAACACCATGAAGGTAGAAATACCACAAAGGTAACACCACGAAGGTAAAATTACCACAAAGGTAACACCACGATGGTAAATACTTAGCTCACACCATGTATATAACTCAAGTATAGAAGTACAGATGATTAGTCGTAAATCTAGTTCTTCTTATTCTGTCTAGGGGCTCTACTGTTGACCCACACAGGATTGTTAGATGCTGACCCACATAGGATTTCTAGGCTCTAACCCACACAGGATCGATAGATAATAACCCACACAAGAACTCTATGTGCTGACCCACACAGGATTGATAGACGCTGACCCACATAAGATCGATGTTCTTTCTTCATGTTACAACCAGCCACGAGATTCCCACACTAAGCACACTTTTTTTTGAGAGTATCTACTCCTAAATCCATCATTTATACCTCAACATCCAATAAGTTCCAAGAATAATTATTCCAAAGGACCTCAATGTTTTAAGGCTTCCAACACGATAGACGGCGCATCAATCGGACGCACGGTCTGTGACTTATAAGCATTTTAGTACTGAGGGCCCTGTTGGATTCGAGTTCAATACAACCCGGCCATACTCCACCTTTCTCCAAAACTGAAGTGGAGTATACCAAAAGGACTTTCTCTCTCCAAGGATCCTAGATCCTTAGACAGTTCATCAAACGGATGCCTGGTTCACAAGTTATGGCTCTTTTAGCAAAACTGGGCCTAGAAGGGTCCAGATCCGATCTGACCCAGCCCAACCCATTTTGGGTCGACCCGACCCAGTCTGGGCCAGTCTGGTTGTGATGGGCCATGGTGGGCTTGGCCCGGTGGGCCGCAGTCTGGCCTAGCCTGCCTGGGCAATGCGGCCTGCGGGGTTGGTGTGGCCTGACCCGTAGAGGGGCACGACCCGCTAGGCTCGCGCAGTTCGACCCACGAAGGGCACTACCCGCTGGGCTCGCACAGCCTGGACATCGGAGGGGCACAACCCACTGGAGGTGCAGCCCGCTAGAGTGGAGGCCGCCCTAACTAGCACAGGGGTGGGTCACCATGTTCAGTAATCAGAGCGGCGGTGCCATGGGGCACCGCCAGGTCACCTGCAGGACCTGCAGGGAGTGGATCCCAGCCCTCCGCCATGGTTTTGGAGTCGTGGATGTCTTCAGTGGTGCACGATGGCATGTCGCTCGCCTCTTCCCGTGGATGGCCAGTGCCGGCCATATCTGTCCACTGTGGATTTATGACGCGACCCTCTCTCTTGTGGCACGCCGTGGCACACCCCTCCTCTTTCCGCAGCCAGCCCGAGCCGACCACCATCTTCACCCACCATGGCTACGGTCGTGACCTGCTTCGTTGGTGGCACGCAAAGGTGCGCTGCCATCTCCTCCGTGGTCGGCCGGTGCCGACCGCCGCTATCACCACCTCCGCTGGTGCCGGTTGTCGGTGGTCTTTCACAGGTCACCGGGTAAGCTTCAAGGGCCCATTTTTTCATCCGAAGGTGCCAACAGACTCCTCGAGATTCCCTCTTTGTCACTAAGCCCACCGTTCTGGGTTTCATCCAACCCAAATAAATCGCTCGAGAAGAACATATCAAATTTCAACAAAAGGTGAGGGTCCGGGCCTTGTTCATTTATCCCGCGCCCTCCACATTATCTTGACAGCAAGAGGGTAGTATAATGATTCAACAACACTTGGAATTAGATAGGAAATAAACCCTAACTCAAGATTCATTGAAGAAAATTCGTGTTTGAGGAGGAGTATGTGTTCGTCGGTTCGTGATTATTTTTCATTCATTACTACTTGCTAGAACCAATTCTTTCCTCTGAGTGGTTGGTATCCCGGTACTTCGTGAGAGCTTCATCGCTTGGTGAAGTTGTGCCAACACTCCTCCCCAAGCTCCGTATAAATAAAAGAGGGGGGTGAGTAACGCTGTTGGGAATTTATGAGGTTCATTTAATGAATGAACCCCCCAAATTCTATCGATGTTGTTACAAAGATTAAGCAGTCAATCCAATTAATATCTTGACACGTCGTTGGTCTGTCCACCACCACGTTTCCATTGGAGGAAAATAAAAGGAGAAATAAAATAACGTTGTATTTTATTATTCTTTTAAAAGTCCAAAATCTATCTTTTTCTACCGACCTACTACAGTTAAAGTGAAGCCTTCCATAAGAGAATCCCAGATCTATGGATTCAATGATTCTCTCATATTTTTAATCCGAGTACCGGTTCAAAAGATAGAAAAAGTTTCCCACGCTTTTATTGAACGTACCTTAGAAAAAGTTCCGAAATTTATTTCGGGCACACCGGGTCTTGGAATCACGCGCCGTCAATTTTTACAGACTCGTAATAATTCCATATAAATAAATAAATAATTACATGGAAAATCAGGGTCTTTACATTCTCCCCACCTTAGGTATTTTCATCCCTAAAATCCACAACATATATTATGGAAACAAATGGGGGTACTGAGGACGAATCTGAGCCTCCTGTTCCCATGTACTCTCTTGGAGGTTCTCGTGCTGCCATAGAATGCACACCAGAGCTATCAATAATCCACAAATATCCCACTCTTGTCGATCCTCAATCTCCATTGGAACTTCCGTAAATGTAGCCCCATCATCAAAGTCCAACTCACGATGGTCGATGATGTGAGATTGTTCATACACGTATCTACTCAGCTGGGATATGTGGAAGATGTCATGCACCCTCTCCAACTGTAGTGGCAGTTCTAAGAGGTATGCCACATTTCTAATCCTATGAAGTATCAGAAATAGTCTGATAAAACTCGGTGAGAGTTTTCTGCCTCAGCCAAATCTCCATAGCCCCCGTTGAGAGGAGACTCGCATGAATATGTGGTCCCCCTCCTAGAACTCCAAAGGTCTATGTCTCCCATTGACATAAGACTTATGTCTGCTTTGTGCATTCATCATCTGCTTCCGGATGATCTTCACCTTCTCAGTGGTAGCCCATACCAACTCTGGACCCATAAGTGTGGACTCCCCTGGGTCTATCCAACATAGAGGTGATTTCCATGGTCAACCATAAAAAGGCTCAAATGGTGTCATACTGATGGTTGAGTGATAGCTATTGTTGTACGCGAACTACACAAAGGGAAAGTGATCCTCCCAACTACAACCAAAATCTAGCACGCAAGCACAAAGCATGTCCTATATGTCAGAATGGTCCACTCCATCTGACCATATATCTGTGGATGAAAGCCGGTGCTCAAACGTAGTTGAGTCCTGAATGTCTCTTCTAATACCTTCCACAACAGGGATGTAAAATGTGTGTCATAGTGAGAGATTATCGTCGATGGCACCCCATGAAGCTGTAAAATCTATTGTATGTAGAGGCATTGATTATCCACTAGAAGTGGCTAATATTCATTGTTAATATCTTTATATTCATTGTTCCAAAGTCCATAAAGATCATTTTTAGTGAATTATATAAATAGACCTTCATTTCTCATCTTAAATGCAATTCGTGTTTAAAATGAAAATTTGGGCCCTATAAATCATCTTTTTGTAGAGAACATTATATTAACTTTTTAAGGTTGAAATTTTTGTATATGATTTATCACTTTGTTTTGAATATTTTATCTTTAGTATTAATGGATGAATCTCAAGAGATGATGGAGATTTTTCAGCAGAATGCAGAAATTTTGCAGACAAAGCATAATGGTCCAAGGGCCCATCTAATAGAAGTGTGGCCCAAAAACTAAGCCCAATGATTCTCATATTTTTATAGTAGAAATATAAAAATATGGGGATCACTTTATTCAACTGTGTACAGAGATAATTCCTAAGTTTTCATGGAGATATATGGATCTGAATTTTACATTTAAATGGAGGGACCGATATGAACACCCATAAATTCTTTCCACCATTTCGGGCATAACTTTAAAAAGGATACACCAAATGACCTGAAATTTGGATAGCTGATATAATACACATGAGAGAATATATTTTTATTCTATAAACACTGATGATTAGGCCATATTTAATGTAAAATTCGAACTCCCAAAAGGAAGATGAAATTGGACAGTTTTCTAAGTCAACTTCAAAACGTCTAATTCCCTTGATTTTCTCACCCTCCTTTTAACTCTCCCAATTAATGGGGATGGAATTTTTTTTTGGGGGGTGTATATAAGGCTCTGAATATTCCTATATAAGTAGATTATAGTCAAGGTAATTAGTATCGAATATTTTTTTTGGAATGGAAGTTTTTATTTTCTTTCAATTGTATTGTCATACTTTCATTTTGTAATCGCTTTGTCAATTTCTCCCATGTAAGTTTTTCGTTAACCTTAATTTAATTAATAAAATTTCATCATATTCTTATTCTTCTTAATTTATTATTTCTTTTTCTAGATCACGTTGATACTGTTTCCTTAGAGAGTGAGGTTATTCACATTATCTTTTGTGAAACTCTTCACATAACGGTGGAGTGATTGTTATTTTTTTCTTCTCCAATTCTACCATCATAAGTCTAATACCTGCTTTAATTGATATAATAGCATCAATGAAGGGAAAATCCAATAATGGGTTGATCCAAGGGAGTAGAAAGGGGTGAATTTGATATTATTTCTTAATTTAATAATTCTTAATCAATTCTATTTTTGATATTTTAATTCAATGATGTATGTTATCCTTTAAACTCATCAATTTTAAGGATACACATCCCGAGTGTTAAAACAATCCTTTAACTTGGAGTGATAATCAATATGATCCTATATGTGTATAGGTGATTAGCCTTAGGATAATGAAAACTCAAAATTGGTGAGTGATTTGGGATGGCTCTATTTCGTTAAAGGAAACACTTGAATTTAAGACATTCAAATAATTTAACAAGAAATTAATCCAATACACCCCATGCAATAACCAAGTATCAACTCATGATTTTAAATTTAATTCACATAAGTCTTTAAAATATCAAATAATCCAATCAATTAAAACCCAAGTTGGCCACTTCATTTCCAAATCAACATCATCAAATCACCTCCATAGAACGTGTGTTTCTAAAGGTCACTTCTTCGGTCCCTGTAGATTCGACCCCTACATGTACTACAATGACTGCTTATACCTGTAGGGTAAATTTAGGTGCAACCAAATTTTGGCGTTGTTGCTAGTGACCAAGTAAGTTAACATAGAACATCTTTCTATTCTCCCCAATTTCTATTTTCTCATCCCATTTCTCTTATCTTTCCCCCTTTCTATTTTTTTGGCTCCTGAAAATCACGATTCCAAATTTCCAAATACATACAATGGAGTATAATCAACAATATCACTTCAAAAACTCAGGATGGAATCAATTAGTAAATGCAGATTGGGAATCACTGATATTTTTTAATTACTTTGATCAACCTTTGAATTAATACCCCACACCTGATAACATTAATGATATTTGTAATGATGAATGTTTAAATGATCAATTTCCATACCAATCAAGAATGATTGAAAAGATAAATAATGAGGAATTCCATGATGTACGAACTTCTATCAACCTGAATCCTGAAAAAAATTCTTGAACAATTGTGTGAAAAAAATGGTTAAAATGAATTAATAGGTTTCATCACTGAATTGATAGGTGTTGACCCATATAGGATCGATGTTCTTTATTCACGTTACAACAAGATTCCTGCATTTAGAAAGTGTGACTCTGGGAGGATCCGCTCCTCAATCCATCGGTCATACTTCAACTACCACTAAGTTCCATGAAGAAGAATACCAAAGGACCTCTATTTCATAAGGGTTCCAACATGATAGATGATGAGTCAATCAGACACCCGGTCTGTGACTTATAAGCGTTTTAGTACTGAGTTCCTGGTTGGATTCAGGTTTGATCCAACCCAGATGTACCCCAACATTCTCCAAAACTCAAGTGGAGTATACCAAAAGGAACGTCTCACTCCAAGGATCCCAACACTGTAGACAATTCTTCAAACGGAATCCTAGTTCACATGTTATGGAAATTTTAACGAAATTGGGCCTATAAGGGTCCGGGTCTGGCCTGGTTAGGCTGGGCCATGGTGGGCTCGGCCCGACC
The DNA here is from genome assembly GCA_963277665.1 of Viscum album. Lineage (NCBI taxonomy): Eukaryota > Viridiplantae > Streptophyta > Magnoliopsida > Santalales > Viscaceae > Viscum > Viscum album. Next base: position 439,956,076 of record OY728123.1, read on the forward strand.
CACTTGGGTGGTGTGACCTATTAGGGTGGTGTGGCCCAACCCACGGAGGGGCATGGCCCACTGGGCTCACACAGCCCGACACGCGAAGGGTGCAACCTGCTGGGCTCGCGCGGCCTAGTTCGTGGAGCGGCATGACCCGCTGGAGGTGCGACCCACTAGAGTGGGGACCACTAGAGCAGGGCCCAACCTAGCTGGTATGAATGGGGGGGGGGTTACCCCATTCGTAAATTGGAGCGGTGGCGCTATGGGGCGCCGCCCAGTCACCCACGGGACCTGCAAGGAGCGGGTCCCGACCATCTGTCGCGGATTCCGAGCCACGACCGTCTTCAGCGGCCTGCGCCGGTGCACTGCTCGCCTCTACCCGCGGTCGGCTGGTGTCGGCTGCCGCTGTCCACCGCGTATTTATGTTGTGGCCCTCTCTCCGATGGCACGCTGTTGTGCGCCGCTCCACCTTTGGCGACTGGCCCGAGCTGGTCACTGTCTTCACCCTCCACAGCTACGACCGCGACCTTCTTCGTCGACGGTGCGTGATGGCATACCACCCTCTCCTCCGCAGCCAGCCAGTGTAGACCGCTTCCAAAAACTCCTTCGCTTGCGCTGGTTGTCGGCGGTCTTCTTCAAGTCATTGGGTGAGCTCTAGTGGCCCATTTTTCTATCAAAAGGTTCCAACGGACTCCTCAGGACGCCCTCTTTGTCTCTAAACCCACCGTTCTGAGTTTCGCCCAACCCGAATAAATTGCTCGAAAAGAAGATGTCAAATTTCAACAAAACTAAGAGTGTTAGGGACTTGTCCATTTGATCCATGCCCTCCACATTAGCTTGATAGCAAGAGGGTAGTATAATGATCCCACAACTCTTGGAATTAGATAATAAATAAACCCTACCTCAAGATTCATTGAAGAACGTTCGCTCTTGAGGAGGAGTCGGTGTTCGTTAGTTCGTGATTCTGTGGTGTTCATCACTGCTTGCTGGAACCGGTTCCATCCTCTAAGTGGTTGGCATCGTGGTACTTTCTAGAGATTAGCCTCTTGGTGAAGGCGTGCCAACACTCATCCCCGAACTCCATTTAAATAGAATAGGGGGAGGGTGAGTAATTCCGTTGGGAATTTATGAGGTTCATTTAATGAATGAACCACCCAAATTCCAATGGGGTTGTTATAAAGATCAAGGAGTCAAGACAATTAATGGCTTGAGATGTCGTTGGTTCTTCTACCGTTTCTTGTACGTTGGAGGAAATGAAAAAGAGAAATAAAATAAGTTTGTTATTTTATTAATCTTTTAAAATTCCAAAATCTATATTTTTCTCCTAACCTAGTACGGTTGAAGTGAAGCCATACTTAAGAAAATCCTGGCGTTGTGGATTCAAAGGTGTTCTCAGATTTTTAATCCAAGAATTGGTTCAAAATTTTCAAAATACCTCTCACGCATTTACTGAACATACCTTAAAAAAAGTTCAGAAATTCCTTTCAGGCTCACCGGGCCTTGGAATCATGTGCCGTCAATTTTTGCAGACTTGTAATAATTCCGTATAATTAAAAAAAATTACATTGAAAATCTTGGTATTTACAAAATTAACATATTTATATACAGAATATATACATTTGTTTTGAATCATTCATTTTTTGAGGTTATTTTAATTAAATAAAAATCAACAAACATTATGAACATCAAAACAATTTTTAAAAAAAATGTCCCTATAACCTCCAAATGAACTTGATTTAATTGGAATAAAATTTATATTCAACACATGGTAAATTTTAAATATTAAAAAAATATGTAAAATTACTAGAGGATTATTATGACACTATATTTTCTATTATTTAGTAAGAGATTATTTTTATGGGATAATTTCTAAATTCCATTTGAGACTTATTTTGATAGAGTAAGTTAAAAATATATATTTATCCTATCAATATATAATTTTATTAGCATGAAATATTAAAATGAATATTTTATTATAGTTTTGTAATATTTAATTATTAAATTATTAAAGTTGATTCTCTAGTTTCACATTACTCTATCCTTAAAAAAATTCACCCTCATAATTTTCATGAAAATTACATTCTAAACAAATGACGGTTGTTCTTTTTCATTACATTTTCATATTTCAATATTTATTCCCCCATTTTTTGATATCACCAAAGTAAACTTACTAGAAGAGAAATTATATTTTTCAACTTTTTTTATTTTATTAATAATCTAGATAATCTCATTAAAGTAAGATATATTAGGTTCTGGGTCTATTTCTTCTAATATGAGCACATGTATAAGGTCTTTCATATACATAAAAACAATGAGATACAGAACACATCATACACATTATAGGGGATTATATTCATTCAAAAATATATATCCATAGTTGAAATTATATCTATATTTTTTATGTTTTTATTTTCATTTGGATTTGTTTTCATTTCATACTTAACATTATAACACCCTTTAATGGTGATACTTTCATGAAAACCAGATATTCTATAGAAAATTCCAAAATTCATCCTTAGGTAAACTATATAAATATATTTAAAACAATGAATTTATATAATATGGTTCTGAATAACCATTATCCTCACCATTTTCTCCTTAAAAAGTTCATGGCATGCAATATTCTTTTCACCAACTTCAAACCAACATGTTAGAGTACTAGATCTCATTACATATAATTTTTCATCTAGAACCATTTTAATATATTAATGGAATATATTATTAAAGGAAAACTCCATTAAAGGTAAATATTAATCCCACATACCTTGAGGATCAAGTGAGTGTGACCTTGATAAGTGTTATAATGTTGAAATAATTTTTTTGGAATGTACATCAGTTTGTATATATTATGTGGTGCTCAAATGATGTCGATTATCATGATCCTTCTAAATAATTTTCCCTAAATATAATGTAAATCATGGATCATGATCAATCATGTAAAAAAATGGCCCCTTCAATCACCCTTTTTCCCAATAGATAGGTGTTTCCCCCTCCCTAGTTCCCACCCACATGCCTGAATGGGTCGTCAGACTATTCATTGTCCCCATAGGAAAACACAAGTTATTTTAGTTTTCTTTTTCCTCACTCACACACACCCCAAGAAAAATCCCCAGAGGGCACCCATCCTAAACTATTCTTCAATACAGACCTTTTTAACTATGGAGTTATAATTAGGTATTCTCCAAAAAATAACGGTTAACCTTTTTTACATTGGTATAAACCTTAATCTTTATAATCCATTCACATTATGTAGTGTTGAATTTACCTCACCCCTGACTTATAGAACTACATAAATGTTGTGTACCCTATATCTCAACATTATTAGTTCCCCCCCCCCACTTACTATTTAGTACTTCCTTTGGTAAAAATGTAACAAATAAACCCATTAGGATCCATTTCTTCCCCATATATACATGTTGTTTAATAAACCTAGTATTTATAAATTAATTTTTTTTATTGAATTAAATTTCTTTGATGTCTTTCATTTCACAATACATTATGTTATGTGTTCTTTATACACAAAACAATGTTATAATTTCCCTACACCCAACACATAGATTATATTTTTTTACTTTAAAAACTATATTTTTTGAATGTTACACAAAAGGTAGAGTACTATTTATAGCTTACATTACATGCAATATTATGTTTTACCAAACTACAATACACTATTAATATTAATATTATAATATTATAATATTTTTCACCAAGCCATTGTAATGATATATATTAATAAAATTATTAATCTATGGTTTATATATTTTTATAAAATTAATTTTTTGGTTTTTAATTAATTTGAAATTAAAATAAAAACATTTTATTATAAAAGAAATGATTACTTGAAAAAACTATTTTTATGCCCACAAAATAATTTTATCTTCATATATTAAATTAATCACTATTATTTAGTGATTTTAATGGATCGTATATATTATAAATTCATCAAATTGTTTTTAAATTCATCCAATATATTTTATAGGATTAAAATAACAACAAAAACAATTTTAGGCATAACAATATTTATTTTTATAAAAGGAAACTTTGCCACCTTTTACTGAAATATTTTATTTAAAACTAATTTTTGAAATATTTATATTTTTTTATAAAAAAATAAGATTCAATTTTATTGATTAATAATATAATTTAATTTGGGGAATTTTCTTTGTATTTTTTTTATGAGTTTCAATTTTTTGATGAATAGATAATATTATAAAATTGTAATTAGAAACTAACATTTTGAATCATTTATTTATATAGTTAAATTATTTTTAAATATGTTTTTAAAGAATATTTATTTCAAATATGCATATTGTAATCAAATTTAGGCCATTTTAATCAATTTTACATTGAAATTTCATATAAAAATATTTCAATATTTTGAACATTTTAACATTAAAACCCCATTGTCCCATCCTGATTGCGGTATTAATTTTAAATTACATTCTGTAACATATAAGTTTTTAATAGAAAAAAATTGATTCCATATTTTGAATTGTAATAATATATAATATCCATTACAACCAACCTAGATTTTTATAATAAATACTACTGAATTTATTTCAAATTAATTACAATGATTATGGTAAAAACAAGTTTAATTGGTGGTTGAACATTGAATTTTGTATCCAAATAACCTATAATCATGTCCAAATGGAATTTTATAACCATATATGGAATGTATCCTCCATTTTCTAAATAAGTTACCATTATTTATGGCACATTATGTAATGTATCCCTCAAAATAGTGATTAGATTTTTCTATTTTTAAGAATGACACTCCTCATCCACTATAAAAGGGAAGTCACCCCCCCCCTCACATCTTCACACCACTAAAAAACTTTTATAATTCAAAATACTACTCATATAAGTTAAAATAATATAGCCTCTCAACCTAATATAATCAATTATGGTTGAAATCTATCCAAGGAATCCATTTGTTGTAAACTAAAAGGTGTTACCTGAAGAAGAGGTAACATTCTTCAATGAGAACTTTGGTTTTATTTCATTCTCCACACAATCAATTCATATTATATCAAGATTATTTAATAAAAATTATAATAAATATAATTATTTGTTTTTATTATTATTTTATGACCTATACATTCACACACTTTCATCAAATTTGATACACATTCATTATTCTTGTGTACAATAGACCACCTCCTCAAAAAGTGATTTCATTTATACTTCTACTAACACCAATTAATGTTGGTAATGATGATGGAATTTGTATTTTTATATGATATATATTATATTTATAATGTATTTAGGACTATTTAATTTTTATATGACACATAACTTCATTCTTTCCATTTTGTGGGAATACGATAACTTTTTTATGGAAATGTGGACTACCGCCACCTCAATGTGATGTGAATCAGTTACTCTCAACATGGAATGAATTAAGGATGGGTTTGATAAAAATATGTGAAATATATGACCTAATAGTTCTATATTATATATATATATATATATATATATATATATATATATCATTTACTTTTGTTTCTTAAAAAATACCACAATAAAGTTGAAATAGCGTTTATGAATACACACTGTATACCGTCTCAATGAATGGTGTATATCATTTCATATTTATATCATTTATATATTATTATAAATAATTAATATATATGATATTTATATAATTTTTTCCAATTATTTAAATATTTAAATCAATATATAATTAAAATTATTAATAATAAAAAGTAAATACATATACGAAAAATAAAGCGGTTATTACTCGAAATGTATCTTTAACATGAAATTGTTAATAAATAGTTAATATAAATTCATCATCAAATAATATATGGTATTATATATAAGAACATTTATATTATATTTATATTAAAATTATTTTAATTTTATAGGAGGTTTTGATGTGTATAATGAAGTACCAGACTTAAGGTATGGGAATTTCATCTCACTTTTTTTATTTCAATGAGGTACATTCCATATTCACCACTTGTTTCTTTTTGTGGTGTAAATTATTCCCTATGGAATTTTATATAATGAATTTATTTTATTAAATGATATTAAATTATTTAATAAATATATTCTTTCATGTGGACCATGATACAAAAGTTACTCATGTTGTGAGGGGGTTTCTAGTCCCACTTTTATTTCTGTGAGACTTACACCATATTCAATACTTGTTTATCATGTGTGTTCTATATAAATCACATGAAAGTGTTATATTAATTTTATCCTTTAATATATGTTTTATTTATATATTCATTTTATGATCTCTCTTTCCAAGGTTTTACGGATCAAAAATACCGAATTCATAATGTAATTTTGTCTCAATTTCAATGCTTTTACAAACATGTTATGTTATGCACCTATATTAATTTACAAGGTGTATATAATACCATTTGAAATTTAATAGCATGAATATTATTATTTTCATGATATTATTAGATTAATTTAATGTTATTATATCATAGTTATTATGACTCAATGTTATCAATGTGTAAAGAGTTTATTGTTACAATCTCATCATTTATCAGGACCGTTTATGATTAGGCTTCGTTCGATGAAATAATATGATCCATATATCAATAAATCTCATTAATTTTATAATAATTTATTTATTCATGATATTTTAAGGTAATGTTATCATGTTTCCACTATTTGGTAATTATAATTATGATGAATGTTTTTTAAGAAAACATGAGTTTATTCCTATCTTCGATCGGAAATCATCTTTATTCTAATAACTTGTTTTCCAAAAATTATTTCCAAAATTATTTTAAATGATATATTAATTTTGATTTTAATTAAAAGGATTTAAAAACTATTTTATGGTTTCTAAAACATACTTTATAAGTTTTCAATTTTATTTTCAAAGAATTTTATTTTCAAAATGTTTTATGTTTTAGAAAACATTTTTCAAAGTAGAAAGGATATTTTCCTCAAGAAATATTTTAATTAATATTTAAAAATTATTTTCCATATAGACTAAATTCTTTTTATTTTACCTATCCCTTGATGGGGTAATTATCTAAGTGTTCCATTATTATTCATTCTCTGAATGGTTTGTGCCTTTGATGATATGTTGTTTAAGAGACTCTTTTCTCTCATACGCGGTGTACCATGATGAATAATTATGAAAACTAATTCATTTTAGGGGTTATTATATGATGAAATGATTATGAAACTTGTATCCTTTCCATAGGTCATGATATGATGTTTAAAAACACATATTTTTTAAATGTTCATGATATAATGAATATTTTATTATCTTGTCACACATACATGTCTGATTTTATTAAGTTGTGGGTGGTACCTATATGTCTCTCCAATACACTGGGTAATGATTAATGTTAAATAACATTAAATATTACATGGGTAGGGATCCCAAGATTATTATAATATTTTATAAGGGATTAAAGTATGAGCTCGTAAAAAGAAGGCATATAAGAGGGCATCTCAGGCTGGTCCAAAGAGGTTATAGGGGAGGGTATCCTAGTACTGTTATAAGAGGATACATGAGTAGGTATCCTAAGAGTGTAAAAAGAGGTTATATGGGGAATAATCCAAATCCCATAAAAATATGATATTATGTAGTGAATCCCAATCCCGTAATAAGAGGATACACATGTGGGAATCCCATGCCCATAACAAGAGGGAGAATATGATGGAATCTGGTGAATTAAAGAATATGGTACAATGGAGAAAATATTAATCCTGAAGAATATGCATAGGTGATTATCCCAATACTAACATGTTATGAAGGACTTTGTAGGTAGACATTAAATAAGTCTTTCTATGCTTATGTGTTTGACACAATTCCATACTTTCACCTATGATAAACTCTCTTGGATTATTCTCGTGATTATTTAATGATTCATATCATATATACTTCAAATATATATTAAATTATTGATATCCATGATCTTTTTATAAAAGTATGATATTCAAGTATTATTCTTAGGCTATCATTCCCTTTTTCCATGTTATTCTTACATATCTCAATTTTTTAACCTTACTATGCATCTGAGCTCATCCTTTCTTATGTTTAATTTCCTCAAGTTATGAAGAATGGTTTTATGAAGGGTTTCTAAATGGTAAGTTCTTTATGGTATAATTTTGAGATCATTCACCATGATAGACGACTTTATGTTCCATGCATTCAAATAAACTATTCTATTACAATCCTCAAGCATGTACATTTTTAATGTGATTATTCATCTAAAATGATGTGATATCCATGTATGTTAATCTTAGGTCACTATAGCTGGTATCAAAGGAAATGTATATTCAACCTTTGGAATCATGGATGGAAAAAAAATTAGTGAGATCCCTATTGATACTTATAAGGATATGTTTAGTGAAGTCACTTTGGATAATCCTAAGGATGATTTAATGTTTTGGAATATTTCCTAGCATTTAGGTAAAATATAGGGATTTTTTTTTCTAGAAATACATCCCAATATAGATAATACAAAAGGATATAGGTCTGGAATATTTTTATATATAGGTAGAAACCCTAAAAACACCATATTGAGGAAGAATTGATCAGGAACTAGTACACAACATCTGGCCATGATGCACACCTAGTTTGAAACTCCTATGGGATATGCTTTGGAAATTCACAAACTCTTCATTAACCATCTTGACAGATTTAAACATAATATGACTATGAATGAACTAGGATAAGCATTAGGTATCATAGATTAATGAAGGTTTCATTATTTAGACATGCTATATGTGATTTTTTATGAATATGTGGGTTTCCACAATGATAAATGTTGCTCACTATGTTCTTTATAGTTTTATTCAATGGAGGGAACTATAGGAACATGGTAATCATAGAATGTGATGAAAAATTTTCTACATAGATGTAAAATGTTATTATGATTGGTGTAAAGGATATTTTTGTTATTCTTAATCGTTTTCCATACAACATGATTAATAATGTGTAACATACTCAACTCTTATACTCACTAAAGAAGATAAGGAAAGAGTTTACTATGAATTCTGGTAATGAAGAGGATAAATTAAAGAACATTCAGTTTCATTTCTATTTGTAATGTTGGAATAAACACCCTTGTGAATTTCTTATATGAATATAAAGATGTTTTAATAGTAGAAAATGACACAAATAAAGTAACTACAATGGGAAAATGAATAGTTCAGTTAACACATTGGATGGGAATGTTATCCTCCCTATGTTATTATCAAAAATTGAATGTTTTTTGTGTTGAAATTATTATAATTAAGAAAATAAAAGTCTTAGTGGGATATATTATGAATGAAATAATCAATATTTTAAGAGTAATAGTCTTATTACTGATGATGAAGAGACCAAAAATGAAATATGAAAGGTATTTTTTGTTCTGATAGTGTTGTTTGTAATAATGATTAATATGATTTTGATAAATGTTAAAACATGACACATATTTCATATTTTAGGAAAGGGGTTTAAAGAAATAAGTCTATGAAGATTAGATAATTTTTTGAAAAGGAAGTTGGATTAATGAAGTATATATATTTTGGAATTCAAATATTATCTTATAAAAATAATGAAATATATATATTTTTTTAATATATGTCTTTTATTAAGGATTTACAATAATATATTTAATTGTAGTGATGATATTGAAATGTTATTTAATGGAAATGTGATAATTTTGTTAAGGGTGGTTAAACCTTAATGGGTTCTTGGTGTTGATAAAATTGTGTTTAGATTGGATAAAGTGATGATTGATTGGGATAAGGTAAATTAGATAGTATTGATAACCTCCTAACTAAACAAGGAATTGTTTAAAAAGTCGGTTATTCTCTCATGGATGTATTTTAAATCATTTTTTGTTTTAGGGAATATATTCAATAATCATTAGAATAATAATGATTGTATTTTTTTCATTAATGTTTTATGGTAATTCAGGTTATTAACATGTTCCATGAAAATACATGATGAAGGTATTCACTTTATTGTTATGTTACAAATAATATCTACTTTATGATATATGAGAGATCAATGTTAAGAAGATTTTGATAAATTAAGTTACCTTTTCTATAATGTTTTTTACTTTCAATTTTTAAGGGGTTATAAGGTTAATCATTCATAGAAAGATTATGTTATACTTTTGATGAGATTTTAGTGATTTACAGCATTATCATAACATATAAGGATTTATGCATATTAGAAAACGTTTTATAACCACTTTGTTTTCATGATAACTAAATTAATATTGAGTGTCTTATCATTATATTTATTGATCTAATAATCTGTTAGTTCTTGAGGAAAAATAAATTCACCTCTACTTAATTGATTAAGGTATGATATGTAAATTGATCAATGCATGTCAAAAGGGTGATATTTCCTATATTAAATAGAATCAAATTAATTAAGTATATCTTCTTGTTAAAAAATTCTACAACTCTAGGAAAATGATTATGAAAGAAATTTTTTCCCCATATTATCTATTTGGATGATATCAATAACCTTTTTCAGCCTCTTTGGTTTATTGATTTATGGACATTAACTATTTCCGGAACATGATCTTTGTAACTCTCAATATGTAGTTGAGTGTTATTTTTCTCTTCCATATCAATGTTTTCTCTTTTAGCCTATGTTTTCCTATTTGGAAATCTAATTATGTGTTACTTTGGGTAATCGTAATGATTATGGCATTAAAATTTAAAATGGAGAGTTATTATTGATATTTAAGATGTGGGATTAAATGAAAAAAAACATTTAAAAATTGAACCATTGGTTAAATATAATAATTTTGAGGGAAAAAATCTTTTGAAAGTTCTATAATATAACACCCTGAGTTATTAAGAATTAATTTTTTTTATTAAATTAAATTTCACTGATGGATTGAATTGAGTGATACTCCTATATCTTCTTCCAATATACAAATAACTAGGTTATTCATATATTACATGAAAAAAATTGACTATCTATCGGTATATGAAAAACATGATTGGATTCTGTTACACATAATTCTGAGTTCCTTTGGTTTCTTTCATTACATGCAACATTTACTTTTAATAAAATAAAATATACTATTAATATTTTTATTAAAATATTGTAATAGTTATCACCTAGCCATTGAAATAGAATATATGAATATGTTTAATTAAATTATAAAACTATAGTTTACAAATGATTATAAAATTAATTATTTGGTTATAAATTATTTAGAAAATGATATTGAAAACCAATTCAATGTATAGGAACTGATTTTATGAAAAACAATTTTTATACCCCCAAAGGAATTTTATATTAATAAATTAAATTAATAACTAATAATGAGATATATTAATGAAAAATATATATTATTTATTTTATAACATATTTTTAAATTCAATATACATGATTTATTAGAATAAAATAAGTATAAATCCAATTTTAGGCATAAAAGATATTTTTTTTAAAAGGTAGTTTTGCCGAATTTTAATTGAATTGTTATATTAAAACAAAATTTTAACACTTTAATAATATTTATTTTAAAAAATAAACTTCATTTTTTAAATTTTAATATAAAAATTGACTTTGGGTAATTTTTTTGTATTTTTGTGATAAGTTTCATTCTTTAATAAATAATGAAAAATAAATAATTTAATTGGAAACTGACTTTTCATATAATTTATACATATAGTTAAATTATATTATTATTTGTTTTTAAATTATATATTTATAAATAATTTATATATTAATTAAATTTTCATTTTTTAATGAATTTTCCAATGAAATTTCACATAAAAACATTCCAATGATTTGAACATTTTAACTTTAAAAACTCATTCTCCTCTCCCATATACAGGATAAATATTAAATTAATTTATACCAATTTTCATTATAGAATTTGGAAAAATTAATTTCATATTTTAAATTATCATAAATTATAATTTCTATTAAGCGATAAATTGTTTTTTAACAAAAATATAAGTGAAGTTAATGAAAATTAATTATAGAGTTTAAGGTAAAAATGAGTTTAATAAGTGATGTAACATTAACATAAGTGGGAAAATAACCTATAAATGCGAACTCACCCCCTCAATTATTAACACATCTAAAGCACATATTATCTTCCCAAACCTACAAAAATAAGATCCCGCCTTCCATAATCTCAACCTAGAGGAAGAAATTTTTTCATAAACCTAATCGAGGAAGTACTTTGATTCAAACCAAAAGGAGTTACCTGAAAAAGAGTTAATGTTTTACAATGTGCACTTCTATTTTATTTATTTCCCCACCCATTAAATAATTATTATATCCATATTATATAATTAATAAGTATTATAAATGTACTAATATTTTATTATGATTAAATCATGACCTAAACTTCCACACACTTCAATAAGAAGGGATAAAAAATCATCATTCCTGTGTACAGTAGACAACCACCTCACAAACCGATGTCATTCATGCTTCCATTACCACCACTCAAGGCTATGAATAATGAAGGAATTACTACTTTTATATGATATATAGGATATTTATGATTTTTTTATTAATTTATAACTATTACACAACATTTACCTTCATGATTTTCATTTTTTGGTAATATCATAGCTTCATTTGGGGACATGTGGACTAAAACCTCCTAAAAGGGATGTGGAGCATTCAAAGTTTACATGGAATGTATATAGAATGGATTAAAAAGACATATATGATGTATATAACAATATAATTCTATATTAATTTATATATATATATATATATATAATTTAGTTTTCTTTCTTTAAAAATATGACAAGAAAATGGAAATAGTGTTCATGAGTACGTACATCATACCGTCTCCATGAACAATGGGTTTCATTTCATATTTCTATATTTTATAGATTATTATAAGTAATAAATATATATATATATATATATATATATATGATATTTATATCATTTTTCCAATTTTTTTAATATATGAATTTTGATCTGACTAGTAGGATCAGGAATAACAAGTGAAAGCATACACAAAAAACAAACTTGTTATTACCCAAAATGGAACTTTAATATGAAATTGTTTGTAAAAGGATAATATAAAGTCATAATAAAATGATATATTGTATGATATATATAAAAAAAATTAAATGGTATATGTATAATAAACTTATATGTATTATATATGATGTTTTTTCATATACGAGTAATCTCAAGACTTAGGGTAAAGGAATTTCATATCAATTTTCATTTTTGTGAGATACATGAAATATTCACCCCTAAATTATTTTGTGTGGTGTATATACTTCCCTATGAAATGATATATCATGAAATTTGATTATTTAATGATATTAAAATCTATAATTTATGTTATTATTTGAAGGGAATAAAAATTCATGAGTTACTCATGCAGTAATAGGATTTATAGTGTAACATTTATTTCTATGAGAATTATTAGATATTCACTACACATTTTTATTTCGTGGTGTATATAACACCCATTAATATATTATATTACTCTTATGAATAGTTTTATTTGGTATTTAAATACTCATTTTATGATCAATATTTTATAGGGTTATTATTCAAATGTTACCAAATAGGTAAGGTAATTTTGTTTCAATATTCCTTCTTTGAGACACATGTTATGTTATGCACTAATATTTTTTACAAGGTTTATATAATTAAATTTTACATTTTGTATCATAAGTATACTTTTTAATGATATTATATTCTTCATGTAACATTATTCTCTCATGGGGATTATGATCCATTTTTTTAAAAGTGGTATCAGTTTATTACTAAAATCACATCATTTATTAGGACTTTTTAGGATTATGCTTTCATTGATGAAATTTTAAGATCCTACTCTCAAGATATCTCATGAATATTCTTCTTCACTAGATATTCTATATATCTTAATGTAATTTTATAATTTTTATAGTCATTTTTAATTATTATAATTATGAAAATTTTAATAAGAAAATCCCACATTATTTCTCTCTTCGGTTGGAAATCTATTTTATTCAAAAACCTAGTTTTCTTAAAATGATTAAAAAAATGTTTTTAAATTATATTTTGATATCATTTTCAAGGTAAATGATTTTAAAATTATTATATTATTTTTAAAGATTAATTTAAATGTTATAAAATTTATTTCCAAATAAAAAGGATTTCAAAATGTTTTATGTTTTAAAATGAATATTTTAATGCAGAAAGGATATTTTTCTCCAGAAAAGTTTTAATTGATATTTAAATTGATTTTCCATTTAATATGAAATATTTTTCTCTTAAATATCCCCTAATGTAGATAGGATCCATAGGTTCCATTATTATTATTTCTCTAAATGTGTTATTCTTGTAATGACATGTTGTTTATGAGACCCATTTCACCTCCATTGGTTATAAAATTATAAATGCTTTTGAATCCTACTTCTTCTCTTGGGTTATTATGTGATGAAATGATTAAAAAAAATTCTCTTTTATATCATTTATGATATTGTTTTTATAAGACCCATATTTTATTTGGCTCATGATATGATTACTATTTTATTATTTTTTGGAACATTCATGTATTATTTCCTTATGTGATTTGTGGGACTTATATCTCCCTATAATTCATTGGGTAATGATGAATGTTAAATGATATCCAAAGGTACATAGATAGGAATAAAAATACCATAAAAATAGTATATATAATAGTAAATACCCAGACAATAACAAGAGGTTACAATAAAGGGAATCCCATGCTCGTAACAATAGGCTACATGGTATTGAATCATAATCCCATAACAATAGACTATATAAAAGGGGATCCCAATCCCAAAGAAAGATGATAAATAGGAGGTAGTCCCAATCTCGTAATAAGAGGTTATACAGGAGGGTATCCCAAGCCCCTGACAAGAATTTATATGACAGGGAATCCCAAGACTAAAACATGAGAGTACACAAGAGGACATTCCAATAAAGAAGCCGCTAGATAAGTGATTATCCCAAGCCTAAAATATTATGAAGGTCATGGTAGGTATCTATGATATATGATTTACTATACTTAGGTGTATTCAAAAATTATATATCGTACTACTATTTCATAATCTCATAAATTCTTATTTGGATTATTTTATGGTTCATGTATTTTGAAAAATCAATATTTCTTACAAGATTTATGTCTATGATCCTCCCTATATAGGGTATGATCCTAAAATGTTATGATCATTATTTTATAACCTTATTTACATGTTATGCTTACATATCTGATTTTTGTACACTTACTGAGCATCTGGTCTCCCCCTTTCTTATGTTTATATTCCCTAGTTTATGAATAATGGATTTGTGTAGGGTTAATAAAGGGGAATATCATTATGGGAGTCTTTGGATATCTATCACCAATTTATAAACATTGTATTCCATGTTTCCAAGGAAACTGAACTATTACAGTCCTCAAGCATGTAATTTTATGATGTTCTATATATTCATATAATGATGCAATATCCATGTATGTTATTCATGGGTCAATATAAGTTTTCCCTTCACTAGGGCCAATATATTTTCATAAAAGGTCCATCATACAAATGATAGTCCCAAAAAAACAACAATGTTTCTTTCATTATTCTTTTTACTCACTCACACACACCTAGTGAAATATTATTAGATTTCACTCTACTCCAGGAATCACCTCTTAACTACATAGTTATAATGAGGTATGAAACAACTAATAGTGTTAAAACTTGTTGAAAAGGGTTATAAAATTTCTTCTTTTAACTATTTAACATTATGTGGTGTTATAATATATCAATTCATATTGAAGATGAAAAAGTAATGGTTAGTAAATAATTCCTTATTTTGATTGGATTTTATGTTGTGCCTCATTGGATGAAACATGTGATACTAATAAGTGATATCTAAAGTCCCACTAACAAATCAATAGTGTCTAAAAGGAATTAAATCATCCATTGTGTTGAATTGAATCCTGATAAATTTTTTAATGTTTCAAATTATAAAATTTATTTGAAATTAATATTAGAATGATAATGAATAATCATTCAATATGGTACTATATTAATAGGGGTATTGTAAAAATAATGATATAAAAAAGTTGATGAATATTTTGTAAGATTATAGTATAAAAAATAAGAATAATAAGAAGAGTGATCAACTTATTTGTGAGTAATTATCAATCATATATTGTGTGTTGTTGAGAAGTAATTTCACATATATTTTACTTCACGATGATGTGTGGGAGAACTACTCATTTTTAATAGAAAATATTAATGATATAATCCATAATACGTACATTGATAAAGACAAGATAATATTTACAATAAGATAATTCAAGGGGAAACTTTTCTTCTCATAATGGTATTTTCTAATGTTATTTTATTGTAGGGAGTGTTCATGGATCTTCTCTAATATTTTTATCCAAATGAATATTTTAGTATACAATATGATATTAGGTTTTTTCGATCATTCCAAATATATAGATACTAATTCCAAAAAGTAATCATTATATACCATGGTTTATTTTTTATTTCTTTAGTGTGTCATATGATCTATAGTGATATCTATGAATTAAATAAGTGATAATTGTTGATTTAATATAAAACTATTTAAAGTGAGGAAATTGAATATTATTCACTAATTAACCCACCCATCTCTATAAACTTTAACTATAAATTGTCACATATCATGTGGTATCAGAATATATTAGGATTCCTTTTTTAGATGCTAAACTATTTGAGTGAGTTTATTCCTCTATATTTTTTGTTTTAATATAAAAATTATATTTTTTGTCATGGATGTAACATCCCAGGTAAATAAAGAATATAAAATTTTCATATTTTTTAAAATTTGTTAATTAAATATTAATTTTACTTTAAAGGGGATGCTATGTTCGATGGCGTACCCAATACGCAACTGTGGGTTTCTTTGAAATCTTATGTTGCACACAATGCCGAGTCATATTGAAAAATAATAATATAATATTATTTTAAATGGTAGTTAATGCCTAGCCATTGTATTGGTGGTAATAGACAGAACTAACTATAATATGAATATACATGTTTGTTAAATGTTTTTACATTTATCCAATAAATTTTAGAGCCATAAAATAATAAATAATCTAATTTTAAGCATAAATACTCTAATATTCATTAAAAAAGGATGATTTACCACCTTTTGATGGTGAAACCTTCTTAAATCAAGTTTTGGTCACTTTTATATGTACTATTTGACAAAATAATTTTTTTCTTTAGAATCAGGATATCAAAATTTACTTTGGGTATTTTTTTGGTATTTTTCTATTAAAATTCATTTTTAATGAATATTGCAAAATACTGTATTTTAATTCAAAACTACCTTTTAATCAAATTTATTTATAAGGTTAGATTATATTTTTAATTGGTTTTAAAGTGTATTTATATTATTATTTTTACCATTTAATACAATTTTGTTCATTGGAATTCATTTCAAATTTAAATTAGACATAAATAAGTGTCAATCTTTTGATAGTTATTATTTCTTAAAAACACGCTTTTTGTTTTGAAAGCGGGAATAAATTTTAAATTAGTTTCTGCCACATTTTTGTTTTGAATTTGGAAAAATGGATTCCATATTTGGAATCATGAGGTCCAAATTGTATAAATAGTTAACTTTTTTTTAGACATTATGAATATTTACTTCAGTAAAAAATTTATTTACCATGGTTAAAAGGTAAATTTGGTAAATAAGGGTAATAAAATATTATAATAATAATATTAAATTACACTAACATGTGTCCTAATCCTATTGGTTGATACATTTATGACCATGATAATCCTTGGGTTGATTTGGGGAACCTATAGAGCCACTTGGGTGTGATAATGACACTTTATATTAATTAATTTAAAGTAAGGACAAAAATGACTTAAACATATATCTTTTAGTAAATCAATTCCCACAGGGGGTTATATAAGTTATATCTTCAAATATAAATATTCATTTTAAATATATAAATATTTCCTACATCATAATATTTTTTATAATGTTTAGACATCAAATTATTAAAATTATTTATGACACAATAATGATGCATTGTTTACCTCATTAATGAATGATTAAAATAAATAAAACTATAAAGATTAAAAAATATATTAAACCTATACAATTATTATTGGATTATTTTATTTCAAACATGAGTAATATTATCTTCAAATTTAATAAGTTTTGGACCTTTAGAAACTGATAATCATTATATAATAAAATAATATTTTTAAATATTCCTAAAGAGCCCTTCCTCCACCATATAAAAAGCCCTCACTTCTAACCCATTACTAAAACTTCTCAATTCCATTTTCTCGTCCAACCTCTGCCCAATTAATCTCCCTAAATCCCTCTCCTCCTCCTATAAGCCTTCACCTTGGTAGAAGGCAATTCAAGTAAACTTTTTTATTCAAACCAAAGGGAGATACCTGATTTAAAGGTAACGTCTTCTCTTAAGTTATTTGGTTTTATTTTCCTTCTAAAACCCCCTAAACTCTTTTTATTAATTTATTTTATAGAAACACTAGTATACTCAATATAATAGGCTGATTTTATGATAATTATTCAAACTAAACTACCACACACCTCCATCTAATGGGTAAAGAACATACTGTTTCTGTGGACGGTGAACTACTGCCTCATGAAACGATGATTGTTCAATATTCTCACACCATATATCATGGTGGACATTATGATGGAACAATATTTATATGTGATATATATTATATTTATATTTTTTATATGCTTCTGTATTTTCTATTTATATAATACCTTTATGGTTTCCATAGTTGGTAAATACGATAATTTCATTTGAGGAAGTGCGGACTATCGCCACCTCAAAGTTATATGACTCGTTCATGCTATACGTGGAACATATAAAGGAAGTAGATAATTAAAATATATATGATATTATACTGGAATTATAATATACCTATATATCATTATGTTTTCATTCCATTAAATATGAAATATAAATGAAAGGTGCGTTCATGCGTACGTACGGCTTACCGTCTCCATGAACGGTGCATTTCATTTCTTATCTCAAAATGTTATGTACTATTATAAATACATATATAATGGATATATATGATATATATGATATCTAAATGATGAATATTATCCTTTATATAATGTAATTTTGACCACATGGACAATTTGTAATTATAAAAAGTTCATTTTTGACTCATGTTCCGAACATCGACAAAATGTCCAATATGAACTCAAATAATTAACTAATTGTTTTAGCTAGGTAATAAGTGATATAAAAGGAATAATAAACTTGAAAAAAATTTCTTAAGTAAGTATAAATTATCTTAAGTTTATTATTCATGATGAACAAGGAACAAATGATTCAAGTAATACACGAGGTAAGGGGTTTCTTATCTCACTTTTAATTCGGTGAGATCTCCATTGTTCATCACTTATTTTTTGAATGTGGTGTATTGTGTAATAGAATTTGATATAAATTATCATTATTATCTTTATATTCATGTTGTTCTGTGATTAATTTGATGGTTATTAACATTTTTTCATATGACTCGATTAATTACAATATGGTAAGGGTTTTCTTATCTCACTTTTAATTCCATGATATTTCCATTATTCTCCAATTATTTATTGTATGTGGTGTATTTTCACAACCATTTGATATATATTATCATGATTATCTTTATATTCAGGATATTCTTTGATTAATTTGGTGGTTATAAACTTTTGGTCATACAACTTCCTTGATTACAACGTGGTAAGGGGTTTTCATCTCACTTTTTTATTCCCGTATGATTCATGCAATATTTGCCACTATTTCCTTTTTTGTATTGTATGTACTACCCATGATTATATTCATTTTGTAATATTATTCAATTTATGGGTATTTACATCTTCATTGTATGATCCTTATTTCATGGGGTGTATGTTTTGTAAGTTACCAAATCAGTAAGGAAACCTTTCACCTCCCTCTTTTAGTCAATGAATTCTTTTTGTTATTTTACATCTTCTTATGTTGGGATATATTATTATATATCCTTATTACAGTAAATTTTATATCCAAGTGATGATATAACCTTTTTTCTCTCATTAAATAATTTTCATAATTTTAAAGTGACGTTGTTAGGTTGTCGAACTTCTATAAGAGAACGTCTTACCCCAATTTCAATTATTTGGGTTAAACTTATACGTCTTGATTATGTCATTATATGAATATGTGTGAATGTACTCTGATGGTTTTACACTTAATATCCACTTATATTGGGTGTATTATTATTTTTCACACATAATTATGTCATTTATTTTTCCTCAATCTAAGGATACCATCTTTATAAGCTATTTCGTCTCAATTTACATTCCACTCAGACTTCATTATTGTTATGCACCAATTCACTTTTATATGGTGTATATACTATCCTTTGGCATATTATATCATGAATCCATTTATTTTCATGATATTTTAATGTTTTTTTTAAATTTTATTCCTCAATTATTTGTATTCAAACATATCTCAGTTGGTTAAGAACTCCTTAACTAAAATATTGTTTTAAAGATTTATTCATCTAAATATTTTTTATTAATGTCCATGTTTTCAAAATGATTTTAAGGATTTATTTATATATACATTAATGTTTTAAAATGTTAACTCCTTTAAAAGTTTCAAACTGGTATGGAACACTTTGATTAAAAAATCTCTTTATTAAATTTTTTAAATGGTTTTGAAAATTGTTTGATAAAGCATTATTTATTTCAATATCTTGATATGATATATTGTGATTGGAAAGTAGAAATTTTATCTTTACTTTATTCTTGTTTTAAATTTTATGAATATGTTATGGTTATTGGGAATTGTTTACGTATATGGGTGGTTTCGTGATAAACCTATGGAAGGTGATCCCAAGATAGCTCTCCAATGCATTGGGTGACGTGATAGAGGAAAATGTTAATGTTTCTCCTAAGAGATTTTGGGAATATACAGTGATGGGTATTCTGATGTAACTCCTTATATAGTTGTGATAGCTATAATGTAAGTATGTTTTGTAATCCACAAGTTACCTTTATGATTTATGATTTATGTTTGTTATTCATCAATCTTGTGATTTCATAAGTTATGTTATGATTGAAAAGTATGGTTTCATTGTTTTTTATTTACTGATGGGATAATATTTTCATTTCTTATTTTATAACCCTTACTGAGCTTTTTATGCTCATCCCATGTTTTTGAAATGCTTTCCACAGGACTTAAATATGAATAAGGGTCAAGGATGTGATCAATTAAAATTCATACTGTCTAAAAACTGGAACTAGACATGTTTCTTTTTAAGAGTTTTTATTTTATAAAAAAAGAATACAGAGTAGTAGTGTCTATGTGTAATTTTCAAGTTGATATGTAATAGTTATGGCCTAATACTATAAAACTCTAAACCTGAAAAGATCCTCAATGTGAATTATTCATTTAATTAAATATTATGTAATGTTTTAAGGTCGAGTCCTTATAGTTGTTATCAGAGGTTGGTTTAGACAACTTTAGGGATTAAGAGTTTTCGTTAAACACATGGTTAGACCCTATGTCTATTATTTCAGTTAAATCCTTGTTGTATAAATTTTTTAGATCATGGAATGTTAGTTACAAATGGAAGGAGGAGGATCTCAAACAATATTCATATCTCTTCCTAATGGCATGCTTGCAATAATTATTGTAAAGTCATGTTTAGATGATTGTGAAACTTTTTCTAGCATACAACTCACTTGAAAGCAGTTTTTTGAGATATCAAACACCTCCACTATACCTCAATATCATCATGGATCATGAGTTGTATTTAATCAAATCCTATTTTCTCAATATTCTGATATTTTCAAGAAAGGTATATATTATCAAGGAATTTTTAAATATTTTACCTTATCACAGGATTTTGAAGCATATTAATATTTTGAAAAAAGTGCTGATGAAGGAGACCCTTGCGCAACCTATTTATATTTTCTTTTACAATACAGTCTCTCAGCACATACTTATGGTATTTTAAAAGAAACATTGATTGAAAGTTTCAACTTAAACTAGGTCCAACTGTTTTATAAAAATCATGTTTTATCAGATGTTTTAAAATTATATGTCATACATGATTATTTTCCGAAACTGTTTTTCTATGAAAACTCATATGACCCAAGTTGTACAAGGTGTATTTGGATGAAGGAAGAAAATGATTTTTAAGTATCTCTAAATAATTGTTACGATTCATAGACCATCTACCCACGCGAAAAAGATGATGATGAAACTATATGGACACCATGATCAAGGTATGATGTTGTTTCTATTGGGAATAGTTTTATTTTATCATATGGAGGTGAAAAAATGACAATATATAAGATGTTGAGCTCAAAATGTATTGGGATTAAAATTAAAGGTATAATAAAACCTTTGAGGTTAAAACATGTTAAGGATATTTTTGAGTTTTATAAAAAGGAAAACCCGTAAGATGGGTGACAACCCATCGTGTATGGAAAATCCGTAGGAATCGAACCCACAACTGAAGGGAAACAAGGGTGAATTACCTACCACTATCATACATGAAGTCCCTGGTTAGTATGACGTATTCTTTTAAGTTAAATGATTTTAGGGGTCAAGAATAAGTTGATTTTTGGAACTTATGTTTTATCAAATGGATATTCTTAATTTAGGAAAATTATTTGGTGATTAAGTGATAAAGGTTGTTTTATAAGATGTTTTATCTTTTGGAAACATTATATGCTTAAGAGAAATACAATACTATGGGATCTCATTTGTGGAGTAATAGTAGAAATTTTATTTTGGAATAATCTATGTTTTTATTGTGTACATATGATGATTTGGTTTATTTATGGAAATGATTAACCTATCATGGAGAATATGTGATTAGGATAATTACTTTTCCATATGAGAATTTAATATTAATTGATGTTATTTGAAGATAAATATTAAGATTTATCTTGGAAGACTATGTGATTAAATTCTTCTGATATTTGGGTTTCAATCTTAGTTTGGATTACTTTGAAGAATTTTATGGACAGTTGTTTATTGAATGGTCTTTATTGAACTTTGGGTATTTTTTGACAAATATTGGAGATTAAGAGTAGTTTTTCTTTTTGTAAAAGATTATCCTTTTTAGGGATTATCTGATCTTGTACTAACCATTTTGGTTTTTGTTAATGTCTAAAGACATGAAAAAATATAGTTCATATTTTGTGGATTATGGGATTCTCTAGAAGTTGATTGCAACACTTTCAATGTGAGCAAGTCATCTTGTATACTCATCATTTGGAGAAAAGATGAGATTATGGTAAAAATCTAGTAAAGGATGAAATTCTACATGAAAAGTAAGTATATTTCCTTATTTTATAATTCAATCTCTTAAATAAATTCCTCAACTTTATTAAAAGTAACTTAAAAAATATATATTTTCTGTTATCTTTTTCTAGTGAGGAATCAAAGATCATTTAACCCATTACAATTTTGTGATTTTCTTGGGTTTAACTTTCACCTAATCATGTTTTCTACCACTCTCCATCAAACCTTGATGGTTTGTTTCTCTTCCATATCAATTTTTTCCTACATGGAATACTAGTATGGGCTATCTTAGGTGACCTTTGTATTTCTCTTTCTTTATTTTAATGTGATACTTTTATTGAATCTTTTTTCGATGTTGGACTTTCAATGATGTTTCCAAGCCCAATTTTAAAATTACGAGGACGTAATTCCCAAAAGGGGGGAAGGATGTAACATCACAGTTAAATAAAAAATAAAACATTTTCAAATTTATTAAAATTTTCGAATTAAATATTAATTTTACTTTAAATGGGATGCTATGTTCGATGGCATACCCGATACGCAATAACGAGTTTCTTTGAAATCTTATGTTGCACACAATGCTGAGTCATACTGAAAAATAATAATATAATATTATAATAAATGGTAGATAATGTATAACCGTTGTATTGGCTGGAATGGACATAACTAACTAAAATATGAATATACATGTCTTTTAAATGTTTTTACATTTATCCAATAAATTTTAGAGGCTTAAAATAAGAAATAATCGGATTTTGATCATAAATACTCTAATATTCATTAAAAGGACGATTTATCGCCTTTTAATAGTGAACCCTATTTAAATCAATTTTTGGTCACTTTTATATATTCTATTTGAAAAAATAAAATTATTATTTAGAATAGGGACATCAAAATTTACTTTGGGTATACTTTTTGTACTTTTTTGATAAAATCCAATTTTTAATGAATATTTAAAAATACTATATTTTAATTCAAAACTGCATTTTAATCTAATTTATTTATAAGGTTAGATTATATTTTTAATTGGTTTTAACGTTTTATTATATTATTTTTTTTACCATTTAATCCAATTTTGTTCATTGTACGTAATTTAACTTTGAAATTAGACATAAATAAGTGTTAATATTTTGATAGTTATTATTTCTTAAAAACACGCTTTTTGTTTTGACAGCGGGAATTAATTTCAAATTAATTTCTGCCACTTCTGTGTTTTTCATTTGGAAAAATGTATTCCATATTTGTAATAAGGAGTTAAAAATTGTGATAATAGGTTACTTTTATTTTTATACATTGTGAATATTTACTTCAGTAAAAAAATTATTTACCATGGTTAAAGGGTAAATCTGGTAAATAAGGTAACAAAATATTATTATAATAATATTAAATTACCTTTAAATGAGTTCTAATCCTATTGGTTGATACATTTCTGACCTTGGTCATCCTTGGGTCGATTTTGGGACCCCATGGAGCCACTTGAGAGTGATAATGACACTTTATATTAATTAATTTAAAGTAATGACAAAAATGACTTAAACATATATCTTTTATTAAATCAATTCTTACAAGGGGTTATATAAGTTATCTATTTGACTATAAATATTCATTTTAAATCTAAAAATATTTCCTATGTCATGATATTTTTTTATAATTTTTAGACATCAAATAAATAAAAGTATTTATGACACAATAATGATGCAGTGTTTACCTCATTAATGAATGATTTAAATAAATAAGATTATAAAGATTAAAAAAATATCCAAACCTTGTCCAATTATTATTGGATTATTTTATTTGAAACATGAGTCATCTTATATTCGACTTTAATAAGTTTTTGACCTTTAGAAACCAAAAAACATTATATAATAAAATAATATTTTTAAACATTCCTAAAGAGTCCCTCACACACCTTATATAAATCCCTCATTTATAACATATTTCTAGAACTTCTAAAGACCCTTGGATCATCCAAACTCTGACCAATTAAGCACCCTAAATCCCTCTCTTCCTCCTAGAATCCTTCCCCTAGGCAGAAGGCAATTCAAGTAAAAAATTTTGTTCAAACCAAAGGGAGATAGCCGATGTTAAGGTAATGTCTTCTCATAAGTTCTTTTGTTTTATTTTACTTCTCCAACCCCCTAAACTTTTTTTATTCCTTTATTTTATAGAAAAAATAGTATACTCAATATACTAGGTTTTTATTATTATAATTATTCAAAATACACTTACACACACCTCCATCTAATGGGTAAAGAACATACTGTTTCTGTGGATGGCGAACTACTGTCTCACAAAACGATGACTGTTCAATCTTCTCATACCACCTCTCATGGTGGCCATTATGATGACACTGTTTTTATATGTAATATATATTATATTTATAATGTTTATATTTTTTGTTATTTTCTATTTATATAATATCTTTATGGTTTCTATAGTGGGTAAAAAGATAATTTCATTTAAGGAAGTGCGTACTACCGCCCCCTCAAAGTGACATGACTCGTTCATGCCATACGTGGAATATATAAAGGATGGATATAACTAAACTATATATGATATTATACATAAATTATAATATACCTATTTATCATTATGTTTTCATTTCATTAAATATGAAATATAAATGAAAGTAGCGTTCATGCGTACGTACGACTTACCGTCTCCATAAACGGTGCATTTCATTTATTATCTCCAAATTTTATTTACTATTATAGATACATATATACTGGATATATATATTATATATATGATATATAAAATATGAATATTATTTTTGAGATAATTTAATTTTGACCACATGCACAATTTTTAATTATAAAAAGTTCATTTTTGACTCAAGTTTCCAACATCGATAAAATGTCCAATATGAAATCAAATAATTAACTAATTGATGTAGCTAGGTAATAAGTGATATAAAAGGAATAATAAACTTTAAAAATATTATTAAGAAATTATAAATTAACTTATGTTTATTATTCAAGAATAACAAGGAACAAACGAGTGAAGTCGGACATGAGGTAAAGAGTTTCTTATCTCACTTTTAATTCCATTAGATTTCCATTGTTCGCCACTTATTTATTGAATGTAGTGTATTGTGTACTTCGATTTGATATATATTATCATTATTATTTTTATATTAATGGTATTATATGATTAATTTTGTGGTTATTAACTTTTTTTCATACGACTCGATTAATTACAACGTGGAAGAGGTTTCTTATCTTACTTTTAATTCCGTGAGATTTCCATTGTTCGCCACTTATTTATTGCATGTGGTGTGTTTTGTACTACCATTTGATATATATTATCATGATTAAATTTATATTAATGGTATTCTATGATTAATTTGGTGGTTATTAACTTTTTTTCATATGACTCGATTGATTACAATGTGGTAAGGGGTTTTCATCTCACTTTTTTATTCTCGTGAGATTCATGCTATATTTTCCAATATTTGCTTTTTTGTGGTGTATTTACTGACCATGATTTTATTAATTGTGTAATATAATTAAATTTATGCATATTTGAATCTTATATTTATGATTCTTCTTTCACGGGGTGTATGTTTTGTAAGTTACCAAATCGGTAAGGGAACCTTTCACCATCCTGTTTTAGTCAAAGACTTCTTTTTGTTATTTTACATCTTATTATGTTGGGATATGTTCTTATATATTCTTATTACTATAAATTTTATGTACAAGTGATGAGATACCATTTTTCTCTCATCAACTCATTTTCTGAATTTTAAAGTGACGTCGTTAGGCTGTCTAATTTCTGTAAGAGAACTTCTTAACCTAATTTCAATTTTTTGGTTTAAACTTATACTTCTTGATTATGTCGTGCTATGAATATGTGTTAATTTCCTCTGATTATTTTACACTTAATATCCACTTATATTGGGTGTATTATTATTTTTCACACATAATTTTGTCATTGATTTGTCTTTAATCTAAGGATACCGTCTTTATAAGGGATTTCTTCTCAATTTACATTCCATTGAGACTTCATTGTTGTTATGCACCAATTCACTTGTATATGGTGTATATACTATCCTTTGGTATATTATATCATGAACCCTTTATTTTCATGATATTATAAAAAAAAATTAAATGTAATTCCTCAATTATTTTTATTCAAGCATATCTCATTTGGTTACGACCTCCTTAAATAAAATATTGTTTTAAAGATTTATTATTCTAAATATTTCTCATTAATGTGAATGTTTTCAAAACTGATTTTAAGGATTTATATATATAGAAATTAATGTTTTAAAATGTTAATTCCTTCAAAATATTCAAATTGGTAAGTGAAACTTTGATTCAAAAATCTCTTTATTAAATGTTTTAAATGGTTTTAAAAATGGTTTGATGATGCATTGTTTATTTCAATATCTTGATATGATATATTGTGATTGGATTGTAGAAATTTTATCTTTCTTTTATTCTTGTTTTAAGAGTTATTAATATGTTATGGTTATTGGAAATGGTTTAGGTATATGAGTGGATCCACCATAAACCTTGGGCGGGTGAGCCTGAGATACCTCTCCAATACATTGGGTAACGTGATGGAGGTAAATGTTAATGTTTCTTCTAAGAGATTTAGGGAATATACTATGATGGGTATTCCAACATAACTCCCTATGTAGCTGTGATAGCTACAATGTAAGTATGTTTTGTATGCCACAAGTTACCTTAATGATTTATTATTTTTGTGTGTTATTCATAAATCTTATGATTTCATAAGGTATGTAATTATTGAAAATTATGGTTTCATTGTTTTGTATTTATTGATGGGATAATGTTTCCATTCCTTATTTTATAACCCTTATTGATCTTTTTATGCTCATCCCATGTTTTTTAAATATTTTCCATAGGACTTAAAGATGAATAAGGGTCAAGGATGGGATCAAGTAAAATTCATTTTGTCTAAAACATGTAACTAGACATGTTTCTTTTTAAGAGTTTTTATTTTATAATAAAATGGATACTGAGTAGTAGTGTCTACGTGTAATTTTCAAGTGGATATGTAATAGTTATGGCCTAATTCTCTAAAACTCTAAACCTGAAAAGATCCTCAATGTGAATTATTCATTTAATTCAAGATTATGTAATGTTTTAAAGTTGGGTCCTTATAATAGAAAACATTAAATAAATTAATACAGTGTGAATTACTATTTTATTGGAATATATTTTATTTATTTAATGATAATATGGTTCTATTTATTTATTAATTAGTATAGAAGCTATAGAGGCTGACCATGATTGTTTTTTTTCTTCATGTTGATGGCCTTACAATGATAGAATTAGATTGATGGAATTTAGATAATAGTGATAATGATTAAAATTAAATATTTCCATATATTTTAGGAAAGGTTTTTGTCAAGGATAAAGGAATAAACAAATAAAATTTAATTAGGGATAATTCAGAAAATATTTCTAAATGTAATGCAAATGTGAAATAATTCATGCTATTTTTTTATACGAGATAAAAAATACCTCAAAATTAATGATGATTAATAAATAGATGAATTATTAACTATAATTAATCATGTTTTAAGTATTATAAATAGTTTAAGTGAAAATATATAATACTCAATTATTATTGAGATATTACTATGTA
The DNA here is from genome assembly GCA_963277665.1 of Viscum album. Classification (NCBI taxonomy): domain Eukaryota; kingdom Viridiplantae; phylum Streptophyta; class Magnoliopsida; order Santalales; family Viscaceae; genus Viscum; species Viscum album. The sequence goes on from OY728123.1 coordinate 439,984,899, forward strand.
TTTGATAAATGGATTCGATGTAAATGTATTAGAACATTAATAACATGATCAAAGTACATATCCATTGGCACATTCTTATTGAATTCTAGTTACTTATGAAATAAAAAATTGAAATATCATTATATATGATGATCAAGTATGATATTGAAATTCCCTTCAATGAAATAATGTAAGAGTAGGTATGGAAATAATGTGATTATAATGTTTAATCATCTCTCAATGAAGAAAAAGAGGATATGAAATTTGAAAAAATCTAGTTATTCATTTTAATTATCTTGGAATGATTAAAAGGATTTTTTCAAGGTATGATTCCATATAAATGTTTCATGTTTAAAGATAATAAAATTTTAATAATAAATTATCAAAAATTTAAGGGTTTTTTTGAGGATAAAAATTCCATAAGTTCCTTATATTAGAAATCACCAAAATACACATTAAAGTAGTGGGGTATAAATTTCACTATATCCAAAATAATAAATTTTTTACCCATGATTATAGAGGAACATATATTTTATGATGAAGATAATGATCATTATATAGTGAATATTATTTACAATTGTATAATTTCAAAATAACTAGTAAATAATTCACTAGATATTAAATTAGCCATGATGGATGAAATCAAAAAAACCACAAATTTAGTTTATATAGAAACATAATCTCAAAAAGTGAATCATAATGATATCTCAATTGAAAAATGAAAGAAATTGTTTGATTAATGACTATTATTTAAATATCAATAATGATATCATACATAAAAAAAATATTTAATTTCGTGAAATGAGTTTGAGAAATTGATGGTGTTGGATATTGATGTAAAGGAGAGTAACATTACCATTGAAATAATCTTAAATAAAAATGAAAAATATGTGGATATAATTCAAAAAAAATTACAGAATTAAAAGGAGATTCTGAAAAATAAAAATTCAATATTTTAAAAAAATTAAAGGATCCAAATAAATTTCAAAGAAGAAATTGTTTGAAATGGTTTTTTAAATGATGAAAATGGATAATTTTTAAATAATGTTTAATAATAACAATTATAAGAAATTATAAAATATTGTGAACACTGATTTCTAATTTTTCTATTTTTTTAAAATGGTGATCGATAAGAGAAAAATAAATTTCTTCAAGGAATGATGAAGTGTTGTAAATTAAGTATAATTTTTTTGGGGAATTTATCTGTGTTTTATAGTCAAATAATTAATGAATATAAATAATCTACATTTGGAAATAAATCATTCTATAAATAATGGAATTTATTTTTTTTATATTGATGATATTATAGATGATTTTGGAATATAGAAATAACATGTTGGTGCAATAAAAAATATAACTGTAATTTAACATGTTATGGGAGAGAATATCTATGGGGACATAAAAACACTTAAAATGAATATTTTATAAAAATATAGAAATTATAAACTAAAGGGTGATAATTGGTTCCAAACAATGAATGTGGTTTGTGGAAGATGTGAATAGTTGGTTCACATTGGCATAGTTTTCTTAGTATTTTACATACCTAGATGAGCACAAATTGTATTAATAAAAAATTTCATAAAAATAAAGGTAAATTAAAATATAAGACATTTACTAATGAAGTGTTAATAAAATAATCTCAAAATAAATCACCAGAGATCCTAGAAAGTGGATGAACCTATATTATGATATAATATCAAAATATCATTAAGTATTTTGAGAAGTGATGAGATATATTTATAACCATTAGAAATAATGGGTAAATTCAAATTAAAAATGTTGTTCAACAGTCATTGGAGAATACAATGTGTAATTAAAAAAAATTATTGATTAGATAAAACAAAATCTACTAATTATTTCTAATATTCTTGATGAAGTAAATTAAGTGGAGTTTAAAATAAATAATTTTTTATAAATATGATGACTGATGGATGTGCTTTGATGTGGGGAATGAGAACATAAGGAATTTGATTTCCTTTTATGAAGCTCTAAATTCTTTATACACGGAATGAATGAAAAAATTTAATTATTGAATAGAGGACTTGGAAAACTCAATAATTTTTTTTTGAAAAAAATAATTTTCAAATAAATAATGTCAATGACGGGTTAATGGTTAAGATAGAATGTTATTAGATGTTCTCTATATAAAAAATGTGGAATATTTTTAATTCATCACTAAAGAGATAGAGGAATTAGACTTCTCATCCAATGGATTCATTGATTCATAGTACTACATTACTATGCGGATGATAATAAAAATTGGATATAAGTATTTTATTTCCATTATTGATGCTTTCAAAAATATTATTATCATTGTTGTTATGTGACATAACTTGAAGGCTTTGAAGATATTAAAAAGTTTCAAAATAAGTACAGAAATTGATGCAAACCATGCGGAAGGCACATAGTCGATTGCTCGGGTGTAGAAATTGGATTTGCAAGGCCCAATGACACGAGGAAGATTAAAGAGGTTGAATGCTTCAATGGGCGCTCATCTTGCTTCATTAAAGGACCAATGGGTATTACCTTGCATGGATGGAGCAAATGGGCCTATAATATCACTTATTCAAGCCCAAAATTAATGATTAAAGCTTGGCCCACATGGTTGCACGAATTTGGAGGCCTTGCCCACATGGAGGATTCTAGAAATGGCATCTTTGGACACCAAAGTCAAATCCGGTGGGCTATGCACTCAAAGTCAAATCCATTGGGCTATGTTGGAAAGTTGTGTGCTTCTTTTCCAAAAGTCTTTGTTGGCTTTTATCTTTTTGACTTTTAAGGGTACAAGGTAGGTTTAGACTTTATGACTTTAGGGTATTAGACCCTTGACCATTGTATCACCCCCTTGGCTATAAATAGCCACCCCATGGCATTGTATTGGCATTAAAGATTCTAATTGAGAGCTTATGCTTTGTTTCTCTCCGTTGTGTGAGGATTGTTCCAAATTTCTCTTGATCTTGTGCATTCTTGCCTTGTCAATCTACAAGTTAGATTGGTGATCCAAGATCACAAAGCCCCCAATTTCGTGCCTCAACCCAAGTGCGTTGTTGTGTGGATTGGCCATCACACCCCTCCCTTGATTGTGTTGTCTAAGTAGTAGGTCGCACTCCATATAGCGTTGGTTGACTACTTTCTTCCACTATCCATACCCTTCACCCGTCACTTATCCCCAAACCGCATCCGTCATCCGCCGCCCTACACCGTGAAGATCAGGCCACCCCATGCGTCTCGCATCAGTTGGTATCAGAGCTCCGGTTGACACGGTAGGCGTCTATCCCTTCATTTACTTTAATTCTATCCATTACCCTCCTTATCTTTCCATATTATTCACCCATTCAACAAAAAAAAATCCATTTTTCTTGAAAGCCTCCCGAAATGTCCTAGTTTGTGCAAGCTTGGATTATTATAAATTGAGCCAAATTTTCATTCATCTTCTTTCCGCATTTAATTCTCTATATGTGATTTGTATCTGGCAAAAAAAAATTCTCTCAACTCATCATTTTGTGCTTTTCAAAATTAAGCACATCCTTTATTTGAGAGATTTCGAAAAAAAATGAAAAAAAATTGTCTTACTCTCCGTTCAATCATCTTGTGCTTCAAAACTCCAAGCACAACACTTTTTGGGGAGAATTGACAAAAAAAAGCAAAAAAAACGAGCGGATACAATTAATCCTTTGTGCTTTACCTTATTAGCACTTTTTATTTCCATATATAACTTTTTCCATCATTTTACTTCATCCCCATTTTGTATTTGGCTCATATTGTTATTCATTTATCTTATCTTGCATAATCAGGCAAAACCCACAATCCACCTACCTACCCCTTCTTTCCACCCTCTTTTTGACCCTTTACCATTGTTAAACCCCTTACCACTCAAGCGGGTTGTGTTAAACCATCCCCCGACACAATCTTGATTGGGGAGGAATTGGTGGCACTTGATCGCCCTAAACAAGGTATTATATTTCATAAGAGCTTGGGATTCAAGTTGAGTTTTGAGAGTAGAGAGAAATAAGCAAATATATATATATATATATATATATCTTGTGTGTGTGAGTGTGTGCATCTTGTTGTGTGCGTGTGTGTGTAAATATTGTGTGAGTGTGTACATCTCGCATTTGTGAGTGAGTGTGTATCATTGTGTGTGTTCCCCCCCCCCCGGTGTGTGTTTGTGTTTGTGTAACTTATCATGGCAGAAGATCGTGGGAAGAAAATTGCTCATGTTAGTGATGAAGGAAGTCGAACTAGATCTCCCGCACCTAAAGCTACGCAATTCCAAATGCAAGCTTTGGTGAGCCACTTCAAGAAGCTTCTTGATCAGAAGTTGGAGGTATTACATGAGGGAATTGATGAATTGGAGAATAAACCAAGCCCAAGGATGTTCCATGATAATCCACGATGCGCTCCCGCACCGCGTCGTCCCCACATCATGGAGGAGGAGATGGTGAACTTTGATGATGATCTTGATGAAGTCCCACAAAGGAGGAGGTTGTACCAACAACCGAGAGGAGTCCAAAGGAGACAACATGATGATGACCTACTTGGCAGGATCAAGGTGAAGGTCCCTTCTTTTCTTGGTAAAAGCAATCCGGAAGCATACTTGGAGTGGGAGATGCGGATCGAGCAGGTCTTTTCATGCTATGCATATTCCGAGGAGAAAAAGGTCAAACTTGCTTCCCTTGAATTTTATGATTATGCTTTAATTTGGTGGGATCAAGTTCAAAAGGAGAGGGCTAGATATGGTGGATGTCCCATCAACACTTGGGAAGACATGAAGTTCACCATGCGGAAGCGGTTTGTTCCCACACATTACCATAGAGATCTCCACAACAAACTTCAACGCCTCATCCAAGGGAGTAAGATTGTAGAAGACTACTACAAGGATATGCAAATTTCCATGATTCGGGCAAACGTTGAGGAGGATCCGGAGGCAACCATGGAACGGTTTTTACAAGGGCTCAATCGGGAGATTGCGGATCAAGTGGAGATGTACCACCATGTAGAGATACAATATATGATCCACCAAGCCACCAAGATCGAGCAACAAATCAAAAGGAGGAGAAACATGAGGAAACCCACTACCCCTTTCACACCATGGAGAAATCCAAGGAAGGATATTGGAGAACCATCAAAGGCAAAAGATGTGGTTGATCGCAAAAGTGACAAGGTAATTCTTCCACCTAAGAAACCTACTTTTGAGGCTAACCAAACTAGGAATAGGGATATTCGATGTTTTAAATTTCAATGAAGGGGTCACATTGCTAGTGAATGCCCAAACCGTCGCACCATGATCATCAACAAGTATGGAGAATGGGAGACCGATGGAGAGAGCTCCAAAGAGGAGGAAGATGAATCTCCAGAAATTGAAAATGGAGAATTTGCGGAAGATGGCGAGATTCTTTTCACTAGAAGAGTTTTAAGTGCACAAATGACCGTTGGATAAAAGGAGCAGTAGGAGAACCTTTTCCATACACGATGCAAGATCAATGGGAAGGTATGTAGTGTTATTGTTGATGGTGGAAGTTGTAGCAATGTGGCGAGCACTGAGTTGGTGGAGAAGTTGGGACTCCCGACTTTAAGGCATCCAAATCCATACCGACTTCAGTGGTTGAATAATTGTGGGGAGCTGAAGGTCACCAAGCAAGTGAAGGTATTGTTCACCATCGGTAAGTAAAAAAGATGAGGTATTGTGTGACATTGTTCCTATGAAGGCTTGCCACTTGTTGTTGGGTAGACCATTGCAGTACGATCGGCGTGTTACTCATGATGGTTTCTTGAACCGTCACTCTTTTGTACTACGAGGGGAACCTATAACCCTCAACCCCAAGTCCCCCAAGAAAATTATGGAAGATCACATTTTGAGAGAAAATAAAAAAAAGAGTGATGAGGAAAAAAAGAGAGAAAATGAAAAAGGAGAGAATGAGGAAAAAATAGAAAATGAGAGAAGCAAAGAAATGGAGAGAAAAGAAAAATCAAGAGGGGAAAAAGATTTGAGAGGAGAGAAAAGTGTGATGTTGGCAAAAAAGAGTGAGGTTATGGAAGCTTTGATTTCTCGACAAAATCTCTTAGTACTTATGTACAAAGAGGTGATGTTGAACACTAACGACTTAACATCTTCTTTTCCACATGTTGTTGAGTCTTTGTTGCAGGAATTTGAAGATGTGTTTCCCGAAGATATGCCATCGGGTTTGACACCCATTAGAGGTATTGAACATCAAATTGACCTCATACCTGGAGCATCACTACCGAACCACCCAGCATATCACACCAACCCAGAGGAGACAAAATAAATTCAAAGGCAAGTTCAAGAGTTGTTGAATGTGGGGTATGTGAGAGAGATTCTTTGTCCTTGTGTGGTACCGGTGCTTCTAGTACCAAAGAAGGATGGAACATGGAGAGTGTGCATTGAATGTAGAGCCATCAACAACATCACGGTCAGGTATCGTCATCCTATATCTAGGTTAGATGATATGCTAGATGAATTAAATGGTTCAACTATTTTCTCAAAAATTGATTTAAGAAGTGGCTACCATCAAATTAGGATGAAAGAAGGAGATGAGTGGAAAACTGCATTTAAGACAAAACATGGACTTTATGAATGGTTAGTCATGCCCTTTGGTCTCACCAATGCACCTAGCACATTTATGAGGTTAATGAATCATGTCTTACGTGCATATATTGGAAAATTTGTGGTAGTTTACTTTGATTATATTATGGTGTATAGTAGGAATTTGCATGAGCATGTAGATCACTTGAGAAAAGTTCTAGAGGTGTTAAGGAAAGAAAACCTGTTTGGAAACATAAAAAAGTGTGAATTTTGTCTCGATAAGATTGTTTTCCTTGGATTTGTTGTGAGTGGAAATGGAGTTGAAGTGGACATAGAGAAGATAAAAGCAATACAAGAATGGCCAACTCCAACCTCTATTGGACAGGTAAGAAGTTTTCATGGGATTGCTAGTTTTTACAGGAGATTTGGGAAAGACTTCAGCACACTAGCAGCACCATTGAATGAATTGAAAAAGAAGAATGTTCCTTTCAAATGGGGGACAACTCAAGAAAAAGCCTTCCATGCGCTAAAGGAGAGACTCACCCACGCCCCTCTACTTGCACTTCCAGACTTCGGTAAGACCTTTGAAATTGAATGTGATGCAAGCGGAATTGGAATAGGAGGAGTACTCATGCAATAAGGTAAGCCTATTTCTTATTTTAGTGAGAAGTTAAATGGCCCAACTCTAAACTATGCTACATATGATAAAGAGTTGTATGCATTGTTTAGAGTACTCGAAACATGGTAACACTATCTTTGGCCTAAAGAATTTGTGATCCATTCTGATCACGAGGCTCTTAAATACCTTAGGAGCCAACATAAACTAAATAGGAGACATGCTAGATGTCTGGAATTCATTGAATCATTTCCATATGTCATCAAGCATAAAAAGGGTAAAGAAAATGCTGTGGCTGATGCACTTTCACGTAGATATTATCTTTTATCCTTGTTGGATTCAAAACTTCTTGGTTTTGAATAAATTAAGGATTTATATGCCACTAATAGTGATTTTAGAGAACCTTATGAACATTGTAAACCTGGATTTAGTTGGGAAAAGTTCTATTTACATGATGGATTCTTATTTCGGATTGATAATCTTTGTATTCCTAATTGCTCTATCCGTTTACTTTTACTAAAGGAGTCACATTCGGGTGGGTTAATGGGGCATTTTGGTGTTTCAAAAACTCTAAGTGTTCTTAGTGAGAATTTTTATTGGCCTAGGATATCTAGAGATGTTGAGAAATTTTTGGGAAAGTGCATTGTTTTCCATAAAGCCAAATCAAAGCTGAACCCACATGGACTATATCTTCCTCTCCCAATTCCCAACACCCCTTGGGAGGACATATCAATGGACTTTATTATGGGGTTACCACGGACCAAGAGGGGGAGAGATTCCACTTTTGTTGTGGTGGATCGGTTTTCAAAAATGGCACATTTTATTCCCTGTCACAAAACAGATGATGCCACTAACATTGCAACACTTTTCTTTCAGGAAGTAGTCAAGCATCATGGAATGACAAGGACCATTGTGTCGGATCGAGACACAAAATTTCTTAGTTATTTTTGGAAGACCTTGTGGAGAAAACTCGGTACAAAGTTATTATTTTCCACTACTTGTCATCCACAAACCGATGGGCAAACGGAGGTGGTTAATCGCACACTATCATCCCTTCTGCGAACAATTGTCAAAAAGAATATCAAGAATTGGGATGAGTGTCTACCACATGTGGAATTCGCATATAACAGGTCCAAGCATTCCACTACTCAATATTATCCATTTGAAATAGTTTACGGCTTTAACCCCCTTACACCTATTGATCTAGTTCCTTTGCCTTTACAGGAAGCAGTTAATATGGATGCGAAAGGGCGTGCATAATTCATCAAGAAAATCCATGAAAAGGCAAGGTTAAATATCGAGTAGATGACCCAAAAATATATGGATCGTGCAAACAAGGGTCGCAAGCAAATGTTGTTCAAGCCCGGTGACTTGGTTTGGATTCATATGCGGAAGGAAAGATTCCCTGAAAAGCGGAAATCAAAACTCATGCCACGAGGCGATGGACTATTCCAAGTGCTTGAGAAGATTAACAACAATGCTTACAATATATCTTTTCCAGGTGAGTATGGTGTAAGTGCCACTTTCAATGTTTCTGATCTTTCTCATTTTTTGGGTGTAGAGGATGAAAAGTCGAGGAAGACTCCTTTTCAAGAGGGGGAGGACAATGCAAACCATGCGGAAGGCACAAAGTCGATTGCTAGGGTGGAATAATTGGATTTTCAAGGCCCAATGACACGAGGAAGATTAAAGAGGTTGAATGCTTCAATGGGCGCTCATCTTGCTTCATTAAAGGCCCAATGGGTATTACCTTGCATGGATGGAGAAAATGGGCCTATAATATCACTTATTCAAGCCCAAAATTGATGATTAAATCTTGGCCCACATGGTTGCACGAATTTGGAGGCCTTGCCCACATGGAGGATTCTAGAAATGGCATCTTTGGACACCAAAGTCAAATCTGGTGGGCTATGTACTCAAAGTCATATCTGGTGGGCTATGTTGGAAAGTTGTGTGCTTCTTTTCCAAAAGTCTTTGTTGGATTTTATCTTTTTTACTTTTAAGGGGACAAGGTAGGTTTAGACTTTATGACTTTAGGGTATTAGACCCTTGACCATTGTATCACCCCCTTGGCTATAAATAGCCACCCCATGGCATTGTATTGGCATTCAAGATTCTAATTGAGAGCTTATGCTTTGTTTCTCTCCGTTGTGTGAGGATTGTTCCAAATTTCCCTTGCTCTTGTGCATTCTTGCCTTGTCAATCTATAAGTTAGATTGGTGATCCAAGATCACAAAGCCCCCAATTCTGTGCCTCAACCCAAGTGAGTTGTTGTGTGGATTGGCCATCACACCCCTCCCTTGAGTGTGTTGTCTAAGTAGTAGGTCGCGCTCCATATAGCATTGGTTGACTACTTTCTTCCACTATCCATACCCTTCACCCGTCACTTATCCCCAAACCGCATTCGTCATCCGCCGCCCTACGCCGTGAAGATCGGGCCACCCCGTGCGTCTCGCATCAAAAATGGAGTGTGGATTATAATTAAATATTTCGTGGGTAGAAAATTATGTTCAATATAGAATAGGAAAACCTAAATATCATATATTATTGATGAACTAATCACACCATATACTTCAAATAAAAATGGTTTAGTTGAATAGAATTATAGATGAAAGGTTAAAATGGAACATACAGTATAAGTCGAGCATAATAAATCTCTATTTTTGTTGAGGAAAGTAGTAAGTGTAATGATTCATATTAAAAATAATTTTCTTTGTCAATGAAAACTAATTTTACATAATATTAGATGTGTTATAACAATACCACATTATTTATTTATTTTCAACCCTTTTATAATCAATTTAAAATTAGAGAACTTAAAGATTTTTGGAAAAACTTTATTTGATGGTTTTTTCCTTTATTATCCTATAAATGGAAGAGTATTTCATCTCTACAACAAATAAATAAGGAATATTATTTATTGTTATGATGTGAATGTATAGGAATGATTAATGAATTAATTACCATATCAAGATATATGTTTTAAAATTGAATATGATAAATAGGAAATGGTTCAGAAGAAGGATAAAGGTGTTGGAAAAAATATTAATATATATTAAGATATAGTCAAATATTAATATTCAACAATTTTGATTTATACGATACACCATTTTTAAAAATATCCATTGATGAGAAAGTAAGTATAGTTCCAAAACATAATTATAGAACAAGGGAAGTCACTTAAAATAGGTAAACATTGAATTCATCAATATACAACGTTTTTATATCGATTACTTTATATGTCCATGATGTTTTATAGAATTTTTTGTGGATTTATATTTGGATTATGAAGTTAGAAAAGACTGAGAAGAAATATAGTTTAAAGTTAATTAAATAATTTCATCATTAAAAAGATATTTTTCTATAACACGTTGATTGAGAAACAATAAATTATTAGAAAAAATGATATAATTTTTTGTAATGGATATTAACATTTTGAAGGAATTTATTTTAATAAGTATACCATACCATATACTAGGCTTGAAACCCTTAGGGTCCTTATTCATATAAGAATTCAAGGTTTATAAAATATCATCCATTAGGATGTAATGTCATCATTCCCCATGGTTGATTTTTAATTATAATATTATAATAAGAAAATCAAAGGAATATTTATTTCAGAATAAAAAGGATATGTTACCAAGATAAAAAAATAATTTTATAGATTAATAAAATCTAATAGTGCATGGTTTTCAAAGCTTTATTAATGCTTGGAGGCACTAAAGTTCAAGAAATTAAGAGTCTATAAAATCCTCTTTAGAAAAGTAAATAAATTGGTATATTTGGTTTTTATCATCCATATAGAGGATGTAATATTTTTTGGAAATGACAAGTGTTCTTAAGAGTAATTTTCATTGTATATTAAGTAGATGTTTGAGATTACCCTTATTGGTGAGATGATATATTTTTAAGGACTTTTTATTTCTCAAGAGGCATATAAAATTTTATTATTTCAAGAAAAACATATTGCATTAATTATATGAAGAAATTTTTTATAGGAATTTAAGTTTTTATACCATAATTTAAATGGGAACCATGCTATTGAAAAATAAATAATGAAAGGAACTTTATTCAAGTGTGTTTTGAAAACTAATTTGAAATTAACTCTACTTGAAATATATCTGACCAGGTCTAATGTATAGTTTGATAGTTTATGAATTATTTTGATGTGAATTTATGGAATCATATTAATTAAAATCAATGAAAATAATTATATATTTTAATGGAATAGTGAAATATTCATTGATTTTTTTTATAATTTATGTCATGGTATATTTGGAATAATAGATTCAGATTGAGATAGAAATGGTAATGATAGAATGAATATAAGAAGTTGGTTTTTTAATTGAATGGTATATATCATATCACACTAAAAATAAAAAAAATAATATCCTTGAGTACATCCGAGATTGATTTTTTTGGTTCAACTCATACTAAAACCTAATTTTTGTGGATGAAAACTCAATTTGATGATGCCAAGGTTGATGTGACAGTGTAACTACTAATTGGTTGTGATAATTAATTTATAATCATTATATCAATTAATCTTGTTTTAGATTCCTGATCGTGGAATATTGATATAAAATATCTCTTTTTAAAAGATATTGTGGAGAAATAAGTGTTGAGATTGGATTTCTTTTTCTAACAAAAGGGAAAATGGATGATGTGTTCACCAAACCTATAACACCACTAGATTTTATAAATATATATTTTATAATAATTTAATATTTTAAATATTTTTAGTTACATGAAACACTATGTTTGGATTTCATTACTTGAAACATTAAGTTTGTCATTCTCTACACACAACACCATGCTAATCTTTCATTACACACAACACAGAATCTGAATGAAATGTGACATATTGTTAACATATTATTATTTAATATGATCATTATCACCTAGATGGTAGAATAAAAGATATTATTATGGTCAAATAAATTATGAAAATATGGTTTAAAATACATAGAGGATTAATTATTTTGTGAAAAAAAAATTATAAATGAAAATAACGTCATTTTGAAAATAAAATGAAATATTTTTGTTTAAAATTATTTTTATGTGAAAAATTATGTTTTATATCAACAAATTAAACAAGGAAATTTTATTTAAATATTTTAATTAAATTTATATATTAAAAATTCAAAAAAATATTTATCATTTATCTTGTATTTTTTCTAGGTAATAAGCAATAATATATCCTATTTTAGACTTAAAAACTATATTTTTATAAAAAGTTGTTTTGGTGCCTTTTTGTGCATATATAATAAAATTAATGTGTTAGAATATATAAAATAAAATTTATAATATAAAATTTAATTTTTAAATCATAATTTATTAAGTATATTAGGATTAAATTATGGGTTTTTTCAGAAATATTTCATTTTTTATAAATAGTGGAAAATATTGAATATTAATTGAAAAGTATCTTTTCTCTTAAATATTTTACAATCTTTATTTATATTCATAGTTGAATTTAAAGTTAAATTAGTTAAATTACAAATATATTATTCCAAATTAGTTCATTTTAATCAATTTAATGTTGAATTTATATATAAAAACATTTCAATCTATTGAAACATTTCCCTTTGAAAACCTGATTTCTTATTGTGCCAACTGGATTAATTTCAAATTAAACATTTCACATGATTTGAAATGAATTTAGAAACATGTTTTAGAACCCTGGGTTTTTGGTATATAACCATAAACATGTGTTTTTTATTTTTATATTGTGTAAGGGTGAAGGTTGGGAGAGTTCAGTGACATTCTGATAAGTTTTTTGGTTAAAAGTGGATGCACACGGGCTGCACACGGTTTGTCTAAACAGTGTGGAAATCCAATAAGAAACCATGAGAAGGGAAAATTTTTAGGTAGTTACATCAGAATAGTGTGTTCATGGTTAGGGAGACTATGTTAGGAGATCATGAGAGGCTTTTTATAAGGGAGTATCCAACACACAGTTTGTCTAACCGTGCAAACTAACCCTGCGCAGAGTTAAAGTTAGTCCCCAAAAATAATCTCACAAATTTTCCCACTAAATCCATCATTTTTTCTCTTAAATGGAACTAATTTAGTATTATCCACCATTAAATGTAGGATAACCTCTCTCAAGTTCTTTGGAATCAATCCAGAACCCCCCCTGGTGTTTTGAAGACTGATTCTTGCGATAAGTGTCGTTCTTCATCATTCATGTCACGATTCCTTAGATCTACAAAGATTGGATTTTTCTATATTCTTGGATTCTCAGATAAATGATCATTATGGGAATATATAATATTTTTTATTCCAAATATGATTATATTTGGTCATTTTTCTCATAGGATAAGAGACCTAAGGCAGTTCCATGGAGAATCGACCCGGTTTCGTGACTTTTCACCGTTTGTTTTTTGATATTACCAAAACGATTGAAGTAGGAAGATTAACTATTTACTCATTTTATTAGAACTAAATATAATGGTTTAAAAATTATTTATTTTTGTTAATTTTACTTTTAACTGGATGTTTAAGAATGGTTGAAAACCCTCTTTATTGTCAGGTAGACAAATGGTGGAAATTTGGAAAATTAGTGATTTTGATTAAAGTGTTTGTTTATTTATTTTAAAATATGGATTTTGAAATGGGGATTCTCTAGAATAATGGATAATGGATTTTATAAAAAGTATTTCAATGAAATTAATGATTTTATTGAAATGAAATGGGTGATTGGAATTGGTTAATTTAAATGGGTTTCAATAAATAAAGTGTTTTATTAAAATTGTTTTGGCATAATAGTGGAGTGTATTTATAATGAATTTATGAGGCTTGGTGGGAATATGAACTTGTGATCCATGCCAAATTTGTAATTTAACATGGGGGTAATTATCATGTGACAACATGGTAGATGAATGACAGACCACTAATGAGTATGGAACTTTCATAATTAAGCATGCATGGTTGAATGTTTGAATAAGTGGAATGAAATTTTTATGCAAAAAACATGAATATTATATCGTTTTAAAGAAATTATTGGTTTTTTATGTAATTATAACATTATGGAAAATTGGTTAACATAGAACTTGTTTACATCTGGTTATAAATGGTTTTGGAAAATTTTTATATTTAGTTATAAATTGTTTTGAGAAATAATTTTAAATAAACTGTTTTATCTAAATGTTACTGAAATTTCTATCCTAGTAGAATGTGTAGGGAAGTCATTGGAGAATAATACTATGTATTATACTCACCCCTACTTTGGAAATTTGGTTTTTTGAAGATTCTATCTTCCAGGACATGGGATGTAACGACCCAAAATTTTGAATAAATCTTGTTTCCTAATTTTATGTGTTATTTTATTTTATTTTTATACTCAACAAAAATGTTTCATTTGATAACATGAGTATAATTAAAATGAGACCGTTGGGTTTTGACTGGTATATAACCATTGGTCAATATGACCGCTAGAAACTAAACGTTTTGATTATTGTCTCTAAATACAAGTAATCTTGATTAATTATTATAGAAAGAAGATTCGATGGCCTCACCCAGTAGTCTTGGACCGATCGAAGCCCATCTAACAGAACTTGGGAAGGCGGTAGCACCACTGGGTTTTGCTCTGGACCAAACTCAAGCTGAACTTCATCGTGTCAAGCTAGAACGGAATCGCCTTTGCGAGAAGTTCAAACTGATAGGAATTACTACTCGTGTGATGTTGGACGAGCCTCCCTCGGATTCTCTCACCTTAGTGCACCTTACACTTAGGTCTCATGCTGGTGTGATAAGGGGCTATGTAAGGAGACCGTAACTGCCTTGTGTAACCCTTTGTTTTAAATAAAAATTTTGATTTATTTTTATGATGAAGTTTATGAATTTTCAAATGTCCGGATAAATATAATATGCATATTTTTGATGAATTTTAGAAAAAGGATATTTTAAAAATGTTTAGGTAAACCTTAAATAATTAAAAATGTGTAATTATTTTCAAAAAATGGTCTTCTACAATTATGTTCAGTATGAAATTTAGAGTCTAATAAGATCAACTTAATTTTTGATGAATAGTAAATTATGAATAGTGATTTTATGATTAGGATTAGTAATGTGTCCAAATGGATTAGTAATCTCGCTTAAAGAAATTATTAATATAATCTAGGCACCTTGATTAAGTAATGTGATTCGATAAAATGGTTAAATAACGGTTTCATAAATTATTATTCAAGTATTAGTTTTTTCGGGTGAATAGTGTTTTTTAATTAAAAATTAAATTAAAAATATTTAGAAAAATATTTTTATAAAATGGATTTCAGTTTTGAACTCAGAGCATCGATATTATGTTAAGGTAATTTTGGGGGTTTTTTCTGAAAAAAATGAATTTTCAGTGAATAGTGTTTTTATTTAAAAATTAAATAAAAAATATTTGGAAAATTATTTTTATAAAATGGAGTTAATATTTTTAATCAGAGCATCAATATTTGGTTAAGGTAAAATTTTGGGATTTTTCTGAGAAAGATGAATTTTCAGTGAATAGTAAAAAAAAGTAGTTTTAGGGTTTCAGTATGTTTAATGACATCATAACTGTTTCATGGTGATGTCATGAGATATTTTATGGGTTGTCCGACCAAAGGTGATGAATTTTTGTATGTGGGGCCCCATGTGGCCTACTTCATGGGAAATATCATGGGAGAGCACATGGTTTTGAGAAAACCACTTTTGAGGTGTCCCTTGCCATTAATGCTTTGTCCCCTCACTTTCCCTATAAATACCAAGCCATCCTCTCATCCATTTGGACTCCCCGCTCTCCCCCAACGAATTTATGGTCTCATTACCTCCCAAGGAGTCCTCCCAAGGTGCCCCCAATCCCTCAAGGTCCCAACCTTTGAGTTTTAAGAGTTACGTTTTAAGGTAAGGGATCTGACCCCTCTCTTTCTTTTCAAGTGATCTCTTTTATGTCATTTGTTTTATGCTACATGTTCTTATGTTGGAGGATGTTCTTTTATATTCATTATACTGTCCTTTTTATGTTCATATGGTGAGAGACCCCCTATTTCTCTCATCAATTTGTTTTTAGAATGTTTAAGTGGCGTCGTTAGGCTGCCGAATTTTTTAAAGGGATTCGTTCACCTTTCTCATTTTTCAAAGTTATACCTTCATGTCAAGTCTTTCAAGTTCCTTTTTATTATTTTGGGGTATGATCTCTATATCTATCATACTTAACTCTTACTTTCATATGATGAGAGACCCTATTTGATCTCTTCAATTCAGTATTTCGAAGTTTTAAGTGGCGTCGTTAGGCTGCCGAATTTTTAAGGGATTCTTTCACCCTTCTCCTTTTCAAGATCTATTTTCATGTCAAGTCTTTCAAGTTCCTTTTTATTATGTTGGGGTATGATCTCTATATCTATAATACTGAAATCTTATGTTCATATTATGAGATACCCTATTTTATCTCTTCAATTTAGTAGTTTGAAGTTTTAAGTGGCGCCGTTAGGCTGCCAAATTTTTAAAGGATTATTTCACCCTTCTCATTTTCAAGATCTAATTTCATGTCAAGTCTTTCAAGTTCCTTTTTATTATGTTGGGGTATGATCTCTATATCTATTATACTAAACTCTTATTTTCATATTATGAGAGACCCTATTTGATCTTTTCAATTCATTTTTGGTTGAAGTTTAAGTGACGCCGTTAGGCTGCGGGATTTTCATAAGAGAAATCTAATTTTTGTCTTCCTTCCATATTTTTCATTTCAAATGGTATCTCCTCCAAATTTCATTACCATGTTCATATATCCTTCATATTCTATCCCTATACTATTTTATGGGTCATTTATTATTGTTTGACCCATGTCCCCTCTCTTTTCAATGTTTTCTAAAACCCCGAAACATAGTCGTTATGCTGCAGAATTTCCGTCTCAAAATGTCTCTCTCTTTTTCTAAAGTTCTTTTATTTTATTACGTGAATACTCAAAGCTCTCTCTTATATAGGTGTATTCACATATATACCAAGTTGTTCTATTTTAAATTCTGGGATTTACATACATGAGACCCACCTTCCTTTTTTGTGGGTTTTAAAGTGACATAAAGATCATGTCTTTAAAGCAGTTTTTAAAATGTTATGATTATGAAATGAAACCAATTTCTTTTATGCTATATGGGTTGTTTACGAAATGATTGATGGTGATATATGTGTCTCACATGATAATAAATACATGTCAATGGTGCGCCCAGATAGCGCTCCAATGCATTGGGTAAAGACTTAATCTCTAGAGATGACCTTTTAGACTGATACCTTGGTGAATAACCTTGGTAATTTTTAATGACACCTTGGTGAAACGAAATGATTTTCAATATTAAATGTTGTATCCACATCTTCAAGTTATGAAAAATTTTATTTTTATTATGATATATCTCATGATTTCTTTCTCATGCCTTAAATTTCTTTTCATGACCTTATTGAAGTATCTCAAGTTCACATGTAAAATGTTTCTCTTGTTTCCCTTACTGGGCCTTCTGCTCACCCTTTCTTTTGATGTATGTCCCTAGGTTATGAGATGCAGTAATGAACCTAGGATGAACATGAGGAAAATCCATTCAAGTGTTTAAGAATAATGTTTTATGTTTTCATGTTTTAATTTCCCGGTTTCCAAGACACTAAACCTTAAAGATCCTCAGTTTTGTAAAATGTAATGAAAGATTATGTGATAAAAAGGTGGGATGCTATAGTTGGTATCAAAGGATGGTTTAATTATTTTTGGAAATTAGGATATGAAAACTTTAGGAAGAAACCTATAGAAAAGTTTAAATATAGGAAATATTCCTGGTATTTTGGTGAGTATTGAGTAAGGGGTTGCCAAGAAAATAGATCCCTGTCTGGATACGAGCAGGTAGTGGTGGCTCTGGCACAGATGTACATAGGGATAAAACCTGAAAACACCGCTTTGAGCTAGACTCGAATGGGAACTGGTACACGAAAACAGGCCTTGCAGCACTCTTGGTTACGACACTCCCGAGGGATATTCTTTGATAAATTCATAAGCTTAGTATGAACCATTATTAAAGGATCAAAGATAAAATGAAATAAAGATTCACATAAGAATATATGATCATGGATAACCTAGTTTGAAACCTAGGGGATCACAAGTTAGGGTATACTTTTCTTATACAAGTTATCCTTATATGCTTTAAGTTCCTTTTCATGATTATTGGCTAAGTATTTAAGCCTCTAATTATACTTTCTCTTCTTAGTTAATGGTGGGAAATGCAGGAACATGTCCCAACAACCAATGTGATAGGAAATGCGACGATAGCCATATTAATATGACAAAGATGACTAGGGTATTAAGAGATGATTATTATTTTGGAAGACGTTCGCTATTTTGGGGACCCTATATGATCGAGGTAAATATATTACTACGGTGTCTTCATTGAGAAGTAAGGTTGACTTATATTTTGAAGAATCGATGTATTTAAGGTGGACTTATAGTAATTTAGGTTACTTATGGGAATGATTAACATATCTTGGCTAAAATATGTTTAGGTTAGCTACTTTTGTTATAAGATGTTAGGAGTGGTTGATGTTGTTTGGAGATGAACAATGAAGTTTATTTTGGAAGACTATGTTATCAAATCCTTCTTGTATTTGGGTTTCAATCTTAGTTTGGTTTATTTTGAGGAATTTTAAGGACCGTTATTTATCGAATGGTCTATGATGAACTTTGGGTAGTACCATGGAACTTTGAAGATTTAAAAGTAGTTTCCATTCCTATGGGATTATTTCTTTTTAAAGAGTTGGTTTACCTTACCCTTTCTGTTTTAGGGATAATGTTTAAAGATAGATGAAATAGATAGTTCATCTTTTGTGGATTATGTGATTCTCTATAAGATGATTCTTGTGTTTTGATGAGACCAAGTAGTTTTGAATTCTCATCGTTTGGAGAAAAGATTAGTTTTGGGTAGAAACTTATTAAAGTATGAAACTCTACATAAAGGTAGGTATATTTTCTATGTAGTAAATGAATTCCTCAAAATTATGAAAAGGAACGTAAAACAAAAACGTTGTTGGTTTACGTTTCCTACTAGGTAATCAAAGACCGTTTACACACATCATAAGTTTGGGATTTTCTTATGGTTAACTTTCTCTTAATCATGTTTTCTATCACTCTCCCTCAGAACTTGACCCTTTGTTTTCTCTTCCATGTCCATGTTTTCCTACATGGAATCCTAGTGTGGGTTAACTCGGGTGACCTTTGTACTTCCCTTTATTTCTTTTAAAGTAATAGTTTTTCTCACTCCTTTTTAGATGTGGGACTTTCAATGAAATTTCAAAACCCAATTTTAAAAATTGCGAGGACGCAATTTCTTAAGGGGGAAACATTGTAACGACCCGAAATTTTGAATAAATCTTGTTTCCTAATTTTATGTGTTATTTTATTTTATTTGTATACTCAACAAAAATGTTTCATTTGATAACATGAGTATAATTAAAATGAGACCGTTGGGTTTTTACTGGTATATGACCATTGGTCAATATGACCGCTGGAAACTAAACGTTTTGATTATTGTCTCTAAATACAAGTAATCTTGATTAATTATTATAGAAACAAGATTCGATGGCCTCACCCAGTAGTCTTGGACCGATCGAAGCCCATCTAACAGAACTTGGGAAGGAGGTAGCACCACTAGGCTTTGCTCTCGACCAAACCCAAGCTGAACTTCATCGTGTGAAGCTATAACGGAATCGCCTTTGCGAGAAGTTCAAACTGATAGGAATTACTACTCGTGCGATGTTGGTCGATCCTCCCTCGGATTCTCTCACATTAGCACACCTTACACTTAGGTCCTATACTGGTGTGATAAGGGGCTATGTAAGGAGACCGTAACTGCCTTGTGTAACCCTTTGTTTTAAATAAAAATTTTGATTGCTTTTTATGATGAAGTTTATGAATTTTCAAATGTCCGGATAAATATAGTATGCATATTTTTGATGAATTTAGGAAAAGGATATTTTAAAAATGTTTAGGTAAACCTTAAATAATTAAAAATATGCAATTATTTTCAAAAAATGGTCTTCTACAATTATGTTCAGTACGAAATTTAGAGTCTAATAAGATCAACTTGATTTTTGATGAATAGTAAATTATGAATAGTGATTTTATGATTAGGATTAGTAATGTGTCCAAATGTATTAGTAATCTCGCTTAAAGAAAGATTTAATATAATCTAGGCACCTTGATTAAGTAATGTGATTCGATAAAATGGTTAAATAACGGTTTCATAAATTATTATTCAAGTATTAGTTTTTTCGGGTGAATAGTGTTTTTTAATTAAAAATTGAATTAAAAATATTAAGAAAATTATTTTTATAAAATGGATTTCAATTTTGAACTCAGAGCATCGATATTATGTTAAGGTACGTTTTGGGGTTTTTTCTGAAAAAAATGAATTTTCGGTGAATAGTGTTTTTATTTAAAAATTAAATTAAAAATATTTAGAAAATTATTTTTATAAAATGGATTTCATATTTTTAATCAAAGCTTCAATATTTGGTTAAGGTGAAATTTTGGGATTTTTCTGAGATAGATGAATTTTCAGTGAATAGTAAAAAAAGCAGTTTTAGGGTTTCAGTATGTTTAATGACATCATAACTGTGTCATGGTGATGTCATGAGATATTTTATGGGTTGGCCAACCAAAGGTGATGAATTATTGTATGGGGGGCCCCATGTGTCCTAACTTCATGGGCAATATCATGGGAGAGCACATGGTTTTGAGAAAACCACTTTTGAGGTGTCCCTTGGCCATTAATGCCTTGTCCCCTCACTTTCCCTATAAATACCAAGCCATCCTCTCATCCATTTGGACTCCCCACTCTACCCCAAAGAATTTATGGTCTCATTACCTCCCAAGGAGTCCTCCCAAGGTGTCCCCAAGCCTTCAAGGTCCCAACCTTTGAGTTTTAAGAGTTACGTTTTAAGGTAAGGGATCTGACCCCTCTCTTTCTTTTCAAGTGATCTCTTTTATGTCATTTGTTTTATGCTACATGTTCTTATGTTGGAGGATGTTATTTTATATTCATTATACTGTCCTTTTTATGTTCATATGATGATATACCCCCTCTTTCTCTCATCAATTCGTTTTAAGAATGTTTAAGTGGCGCCGTTAGGCTGCCGAATTTTTTAAAGGGATTCGTTCACCTTTCTCATTTTTCAAAGTTCTACTTTCATGTCAAGTCTTTCAAGTTAATTTTTATTATATTGCGGTATGATCTATATATATATCATACTGAAATCTTATTTTCATATGATGAGATACCCTATTTGATCTCTTCAATTCAGAATTTTTATGTTTTAAGTGGCGCCATTAGGCTGCCGAATTTCTAAGGGATTCTTTCACCCTTCTCGTTTTCAATATCTATTTTCATGTAAAGTCTTTAAAGTTCCTTTTTATTATGTTGGGGTATGATATCTATATATATCATAATGAACTCTTATTTTCATATGATGAGAGACCCTATTTGATCTCTTCAATTTAGTAGTTTGAAGTTTTAAGTGGCGCTGTTAAGCTGTCGAATTTTTAAGGGATTCTTTCACCCTTCTCGTTTTCAAGATCTACTTTCATGTCAAGTCTTTCAAGTTACTTTTTATTATGTTGGGGTATGATATCTATATCTATAATAATTAACTCTTATGTTCATATGATGAGAGACCCTATTTGATCTTGTCAATTCATTTTTGGTTGAAGTTTAAGTGACGCCGTTAGGCTGCAGGATTTTCATAAGAGAAATCTAATTTTTTCCTTCCTTCCATATTTTTCATTTCAAATGGTATGTCCTTCAAATTTCATTACCATGTTCATATATCCTTAATATTCTGTCCCTATACTGTTTTATGGGTCATTTATGATTGTTTGACCCATGTCCCCTCTCTTTTCAATGTTTTCTAAAACCCCGAAACATAGTCGTTATGCTGCAGAATTTCCGTCTCAAAATGTCTCTCTCTTTTTCTAAAGTTATTTTATTTTATTAAGTGAATACTCAAAGCTCTATCTTTTATAGGTGTATTCACATATATACCAAGTTTTTATATTTTAAAATCTAGGATTTACATACATGAGACCCACATTCCTTTTCTGTGGGTTTTAAAGTGACATAAAGATCATGTCTTTAAAGCAGTTTTTAAAACGTTATGATTATGAAATGAAACCCATTTAGTTTATGCTATATGGGTTGTTTATGAAATGATTGATGATGATATATGTGGCTCACATGATAATAAAGACATGTCAAGGGTGCACCCAGATAGCGCTCCAATGCATTGGGTAAAGACTTAATCTCTAGAGATGACCTTTTAGACTGATACCTTGGTGAATAACCTTGGTAATTTTTAATGACACCTTGGGGATGGACCTTGGTGAAACGAAATGATTTTCAATATTAAATGTTTTAGCCACATATTCAAGTTATTAAAAATGTTATTTTTATTAGGATATATCTCATGATTTCTTTCTCATGCCTTAAAGTTCTTTTCATGACCTTATTGAAGTATCTCAAGTTCACATGTAAAATGTTTCTCTTGTTTCCCTTACTGGGCCTTCTGCTCACCCTTTCTTTTGATGTATGTCCTCAGGTTATGAGATGCAGTAATGAACCTAGGATGAACATGAGTATAAGCCGTTCAAGTGTTTAAGAATAATGTTTTATGTTTTCATGTTTTAAGTTCCCGGTTTCCAAGACACTAAACCTTAAAGATCCTCGATTTTGTAAAATCTAATTAAAGATTATGTGATAAAAAGGCGGGATGCTATAGTTGGTATCAAAGGATGGTTTAGTTATTTGTGGAAATTAGGATATGAAAACTTTAGGAAGAAACCTATAGAAAAGTTTAAATATAGGAAATATTCCTGGTATTTTGGTGAGTATTGAGTAAGGGGTTGCCAAGCAAATACATCCCTGTCTGGATACGAGTAGGTAGAGGTGGATCTGACACAGATGTACATAGGGGTAAAACCCGAAAACACCGCTTTGAGCTAGAATCGAACAGGAACTAGTACACAACAACGGGCCTTGCTGCACTCTTGGTTACGACACTCCCAGGGGATATGCTTTGGTAAATTTATAAGCTTAGTATGAACCATTATTAAAGGAACAAAGATAAAATGAAATAAAGATTCACATAAGAATATATGATCATGGATAACCTAGTTTGAAACCTAGGGGATCACAATTTAGGGTATACTTTTCTTCTACAAGTTATCCTTATATGCTTTAAGTTCCTTTTCATGATTATTGGCTAAGTATTTAAGCCTCTAATTATACTTTCTCTTCTTAGTTAATGGTGGGAAATGGAAGAACATGTCCCAACAACCAATGTGATAGGAAATGCAACGATTGCCGTATTAATATGACAGAGATGATTAGGGGATTAAAAGATGATTATTATTTTGGAAGACGATCACTATTTTGGGTACCCTATATGATCGAGGTAAATATATTACTATGGTATCTTCATTGAGAAGTAAGGTTGACTTATATTTTGAGGAATCGATGAATTTAAGGTGGACTTATAGTAATTTAGGTTACTTATGGGAATGATTAACCTATCTTGGCTAAAATATATTTAGTTTAGCTACTTTTTTTATAAGATGTTAGGAGTGGTTGATGTTGTTTGGAGATGAACAATGAAGTTTATTTTGGAAGACTATGTTATCAAATCCTTCTTGTATTTGGGTTTCAATATTAGTTTGGTTTATTTTGAGGAATTTTAAGGACCATTATTTATCGAATGGTCTATGATGAACTTTGGGTAATACCATAGAACTTTGAAGATTTAAAAGTAGTTTCCATTCCTATGGGATTATTTCTTTTTGAAGAGTTGTTTTACCTTACCCTTTCTGTTTTTGGGATAATGTTTAAAGATAGATGAAATAGATAGTTAATCTTTTGTGGATTATGTGATTCTATAGAAGATGATTCTTGTGTTTTGATGAGACCAAGTAGTTTTTAATGCTCATTGTTTGGAGAAAAGATTAGTTTTGGGTAGAAACTTATTAAAGGATGAAACTCTACATAAAGGTAGGTATATTTTCTATGTAGTAAATGAATTCCTCAAAATTATGAAAAGGAACATAAAACAAAAACGTTGTTGGTTTACGTTTCCTACTAGGTAATCAAAGACCGTTTACACACATCATAAGTTTGGGATTTTCTTATGGTTAACTTTCTCCTAATCATGTTTTCTATCACTCTCCCTCAGAACTTGACCCTTTTTTTTCTCCTCCATGTCCATGTTTTCCTACATGGAATCCTAGTGTGGGTTAACTCGGGTGACCTTTGTACTTCCCTTTCTTTCTTTTAAAGTAATAGTTCTACTGACTCCTTTTTCGATGTGGGACTTTCAATGAAATTTCAAAACCCAATTTTAAAAATTGTGAGGACGCAATTTCTTAAGGGGGAAAGATTATAACGACCCGAAATTTTGAATAAATCTTGTTTCCTAATTTTATGTGTTATTTTATTTTATTTTTATACTCAACAAAAATGTTTCATTCGATAACATGAGTATAATTAAAATGAGACCGTTGGGTTTTGATTGGTATATGACCATTGGTCAATATGACCACTAGAAACTAAACGTTTTGATTATTGTCTCTAAATACAAGTAATCTTGAATAATTATTATAGAAAGAAGATTCGATGGCCTCACCCAGTAGTCTTAGACCGATCGAAGCTCATCTAACAGAACTTGGGAAGGAGTTAGAACCACTGGGCTTTGCTCTGGACCAAACCTAAGCTGAACTTCATCGTGTGAAGCTAGAACGGAATCGCCTTTGCGAGAAGTTCAAACTGATAGGAATTACTACTCGTGCGATGTTGGTCGAGCCTCCCTCGGATTCTCTCACCTTAGCGCACCTTACACTTAGGTCCTACGCTGGTGTGATAAGGGGCTATGTAAGGAGACCGTAACAGCATTGTGTAACCCTTTGTTTTAAATAAAAATTTTGATTTCTTTTTATGATGAAGTTTATGAATTTTCAAATGTCCGGATAAATATAGTATGCATATTTTTGATGAATTTTAGAAAAAGGATATTTTTAAAATGTTTAGGTAAACCTTAAATAATTAAAAATGTGTAATTATTTTCAAAAAATGGTCTTCTACAATTATGTTCAGTACGAAATTTAGAGTCTAATAAGATCAACTTGATTTTTGATCAATAGTAAATTATGAATAGTGATTTTATGATTAGGATTAGTAATGTGTCCAAATGGATTAGTAATCTCGCTTAAAGAAAGTATTAATATAATCTAGGGACCTTGATTAAGTAATGTGATTCGATAAAATGGTTAAATAACGGTTTCATAAATTATTATTCAAGTATTAGTTTTTTCGGGTGAATAGTGTTTTTTAATTAAAAATTAAATTAAAAATATTTAGAAAATTATTTTTATAAAAAGGATTTCATTTTTGAACTCAGAGCATCGATATTATGTTAAGGTAATTTTTGGGGTTTTTTCTGAAAAAAATGAATTTTTGGTGAATAGTGTTTTTATTTGAAAATTAAATTAAAAATATTTAGAAATTTATTTTAATAAAATGGAGTTCATATTTGTAATCAGAGCGTCAATATTTGGTTAAGGTGAAATTTTGGGATTTTTCTAAGAGATGAATTTTCAGTGAATAGTAAAAAAAGCAGTTTTAGGGTTTCAGTATGTTTAATGACATCATAACTCTGTCATGGTGATTTCATGAGATATATTATGGTTTGGCAGACCAAAGGTGATGAATTATTTTATGGGGGGCTCATGTGGCCTAACTTCATGAGAAATTTCCTGGGAGAGCACATGGTTTTGAGAAAACCACTTTTGAGGTGTCCCTTGGCCATTAATGCCTTGTCCCCTCACTTTCCCTATAAATACCAAGCCATCCTCTCATCCATTTGGACTCCCCACTCTCCCCCAACGAAGTTCTGGTCTCATTACCTCCCAAGGAGTCCTCCCGAGGTGCCCCCAATCCCTCAAAGTCCCAACCTTTGAGTTTTAAGAGTTACGTTTTAAGGTAAGGGATCCGACCCCTCTCTTTCTTTTCAAGTGATCTCTTTTATGTCATTTGTTTTATGCTACATGTTCTTATGTTGGAGGATGTTCTTTTATATTCATTATATTGTCCTTTTATGTTCATATTATTAGAGACCCCCTCTTTCTCTCATCAATTCATTTTAAGAATGTTTAAGCGGCGTCGTTAGGCTGCCGAATTTTTTAAAGGGATTCGTTCACCTTTCTCATTTTTCAAAGTTCTACTTTCATGTCAAGTCTTTTAAGTTCCTTTTTATTATTTTGGGGTATGATCTCTATATCTATAATACTGAACTCTTATATTCATATGATGAGATACCCTATTTTATCTCTTCAATTCAGTATTTTTAAGTTTTAAGTGGCGTCGTTAGGCTGCCGAATTTTTAAGGGATTGTTTCACCCTTCTCGTTTTCATGATCTATTTTCATGTCAAGTCTTTCAAGTTCCTTTTTATTATTCTGGGGTATGATCTCTATATCTATCATAATTAACTCTTATGTTCATATGATGAGAGACCCTATTTGATCTCTTCAATTTAGTAGTTTGAAGTTTTAAGTGGCGCCATTAGGCTGCCGAATTTTTAAGGGATTCTTTCACCCTTCTCGTTTTCAAGATCTAATTTCATGTCAAGTCTTTCAAGTTCCTTTTTATTATGTTTGGGTATGATCTCTATATATATCATACTAAACTCTTATGTTCATATTATGAGAGACCCTATTTGATCTTGTCAATTCATTTTTGGTTGAAGTTTAAGTGACGCCGTTAGGCTGCGGGATTTTCATAAGAGAAATCCAATTTTTGTCTTCCTTCCATATTTTTCATTTCAAATTGTATGTCCTTCAAATTTCATTACCATGTTCATATATCCTTCATATTCTGCCCGTATACTGTTTTATGGTTCATTTATGATTTTTTGACCAATGTCCCCTCTCTTTTCAATGTTTTCTAAAACCCCAAAACATAGCCGTTATGCTAGAGAATTTCCGTCTCAAAATGTCTCTCTCTTTTTCTAAAGTTGTTTTATTTTATTAAGTGAATACTCAAAGATCTAACTTCTATATGTGTATTCACATATATACCAAGTTGTTCTATTTTAAATTATGGTATTTACATACATGAGACCCACCTTCCTTTTCTATGGGTTTTAAAGTGACATAAAGATCATGTCTTTAAAGCAGTTTTTAAAACGTTATGATTATGAAATGAAACCCATTTAGTTTATGCTATATGGGTTGTTTATGAAATGATTGATGATGATATATGTGGCTCACATGATAATAAAGACATGTCAAGGGTGCACCCAGATAGCGCTCCAATGCATTGGGTAAAGACTTAATCTCTAGAGATGACCTTTTAGACTGATACCTTGGTGAATAACCTTGGTAATTTTTAATGACACCTTGGGGATAGACCTTGGTGAAACGAAATGATTGTCAATATTAAATGTTGTAGCCACATATTAAAGTTATGAAAAATGTTATTTTTATTATGATATATCTCATGATTTCTTTCTCATGCCTTAAATTTCTTTTCATGACCTTATTGAAGTATCTCAAGTTCACATGTAAAATGTTTCTCTTGTTTCCCTTACTGGGCCTTCTGATCACCCTTTCTTTTGATGTATGTCCCCAGGTTATGATATGCAGTAATTAACCTAGGATGAACATGAGGAGAAACCGTTCAAGTGTTTAAGAAGAAAGTTTTATTTTTTCATGTTTTAAGTTCCCGGTTTCCAAGACACTAAACCTTAAAGATCCTCGGTTTTGTAAAATGTAATGAAAGATTATGTGATAAAAATGTGGGATGCTATATGGGAAAGGTAAAGTATTACATGTATTTTGGAACCGCCACATGATACTTGGGTTATTTGGTGATTGGAGCATGGAGCTTGTGGATTATAGAGTCTCATTTTCATATTTGAGTTGATTAGTTGTCTTTCTATGGTTTACTTTGACATTTTCTCAATCTTCCATTTTAGTACACTTGGTATGGTTTTCCAATAATTATAATGGTTGAGTGGTCTTGATTTTATCATTATACATTTAGTGGTTGTTTGGTAAGTAGTTAATTTATTAATGGTTAAATCACCCCCCCCCCCAATTGCATTGAGACCCATCTTCATTTATTTCCATCCTTTGGCATATTGGGGAAGTATATTATCTCATAATATTGATTCATTGTATTATAATTCCAATTTTAATAAGTGGGTAATTAAAAATCGTATTAGTTTTTTTATCCATTTTTTCATTGAGATAAATGGTATCATCTTGTTCTTCCCCTTATGGAACAAGTATTCATCAGTTTTTCTGGTCATGGAGTTGAAATTTTTTATTTTCTATTCCCTGTATTATGATATTAGAAAGTAGTAGGATTTATAGAACATGAAATGTAGAGCATAAAAAAGAAGTAACTATCCTTTTTGTCTTGAACGCCATGTTACCTAGGAGTTGGGTACATAAGCATTTTGGAGACACTTATAAGATCATGGAATCTCTTTTCATGGGTTTAGCCAATGAGAAGAGATTGAAATGAATTTAAGAAATGGAATACCACTATCATTTCATATTTCATTAGGATTAATGATTTATGATTTTTTGAAAAGGTGATGATTTTTGAAATCATGTAGAAATTTATTCCAAATGAATGATTTTGAAAAGAGAATACTTAGTGTATTCTTAAAATAGTTTGATTTTCAAAAGGAAAAGTAGTTTTTTTACAAAAATGGTTAAGAATAGAAAAATATGTTTGGGATAACAATGTTGAGATATTTGATGTGATAGAATTTCAAATTATAAGCCATCAGTTTCTAGAGAGTGAGACTTATACAGTTTGTTTTTTTTTTAGAAAATGTCACCTAGTAGGTGTCATAGAAACCAACTGGAAGTAGCTATGGATAATATGGTTGCACTAGAGCCACAGGTGAACCAAGAGCTGGTTCAAAGTATCGTTCATGCATTTGAAGAATGAATATATAG
The DNA here is from genome assembly GCA_963277665.1 of Viscum album. NCBI lineage: Eukaryota > Viridiplantae > Streptophyta > Magnoliopsida > Santalales > Viscaceae > Viscum > Viscum album. The sequence continues at coordinate 440,014,049 of OY728123.1, forward strand.
GGAACTAGAGGAATGCAATAAGGAATGTAGACCATTACAACCAGTTCATGAAGCTGAATCCACCCATCTTCTAAGGTGATTCTGAACCCAAAAAAGTGGAGGTGTGGCTGAACAGGATGAATAACATCTTCAAATTTATTTGAACACCATTGGAGCTGAAATTCAAGCTGGCAACATATATGCTCGAGGAACTAACATGTTAATGGTCAGATTAAGAAGTGAAAGATAAACTGGATCAAGGGCTTACATGGGAGGATTTTGAATAATTGTTTAACAAAAAAATCTATCCTCACATGTTCATGATTCAAAGAACACCAAACTTCTTCAGAATAAAACAATAAAGTATCTCTGTCATAGAATGTGTGGATAAATTCATAAATTTAGTTACCTTTCACCAGAATTTTCGGTGAGTGTGTCCTTGAATGAATGCATTTTTAATCGGGGTTAAGTTAGGAGATTCTCTCAAATATTGAATTGCACCGCATTACAGATTAGACAGAGATAGTGAATAGAGAGATAGTGGATGAACCTGATATCTTAGGATCTATGGGAGGAGAGAGTATGAAGATACCTATAGGGAATGGTGGGAACTCAAATGCTAGGAGCAAGCAGAAGAGGGTCGCCTATTTCCAAGATTAGAGCGAGATTCAGAATCATACGGCTGGATCAGTGAACCTTCCTCCATTACCCAAGAGACAAGAGGGAGTTTTTCTAATGTGGATCCTTTGACCACATGAAGGGAGAGTGTACAACACAACTGAGAGCATTCCAAAATTGATACACTATAATACATCATATGTTCTATTATCACGGTGCTCAAGAATCTTCTCATGTGCCGAATGCGTCGTATGCTTTGACTGGATGAGGAATGAATAATTAGTCTCTTCAACAGATCATAGCTATCCATGGTGATTCAAGGAACACCATGACTCCTCTGCAATGTCAATATTAGAAAAAAAATAAATAGATGAGTGTAGTGATGAAGCAATTGTATGGAACTGAGTAAGTGGTTGTAGAATATTAGGTTGGACCATCTATAGTGAGAGGTATGATTTTTTTGAATTCTACCCTTATGGATGTGTTGTTTGATATTGGTGCATCATATTACTTCATTGCATCTTTTGTTTTTGATTTTATATGTTTGAAACTTGAGATGATAACCTATGTGTTAAAACATCAATATCCTATCATGGAAAGAGAATGTAGAGCCTTCTTATAGCATAGTGGTTTGTTTCACAACTGACGATGGCGTCGAACATCTCATCAGAGGACAATGGCATGTATAGACTGGTGAAACATGCTTGTTGGAACCAGTGGTGGGAAACATCTCTTACCAGTTGGTGTTGTCGACTTTAACATCAATAGAAGAGATTGATGATAATAGTTTTTCAGCAACTGTGGATCAATTTCTTGATGTGTTTCATGAAAACTTCTTAGGGATACCACAAATATGGAAAGTGGGGTTTACAGTTGATCACCTTCCAGGGACCAGTTGTATTTCTCTTAGGTTTTATAGGATGGAACCAATATAGTTTAGGTAATTTAAAGTTCATTTGGGGGATCTAGAAAGAAAAGGTTTCATTTAGACACGTATGTCTTCATGTGTAGCACCGGTCTTGTTCATGAAGGAAATCGATGGAACTCTGAGGTTGTTCATGGATTATCTTAAGATTAACCAAGTTACGATCAAGAATTGTTATCAACTTCCACCCATTGATGATATGTTTGATCAATTTAGGGGAGCCCATTAGTTCTTTAAAATTGAAATGTGGTCAGTATGTCACAAATTAAGAGTTTAGATGGATGATATTTCAATGGAATCTTTCATAAGTAGATAAGGACACTACGAATATGTAGTCATGCCTTTTGATCTTACAAATTCACCAACGGTCTTTATGGCATTGATGAATATGATATTTCAGTGATATCTGAATTCTTTTTTTTTGTGGAGTTTTTGGATGACATATTGGTGTATTCAAGTAAAAATACTGATCATAAGAAATGACTTGAGGCTGTATTGGTAATCTTAAGAGACCATTGTTTGAATTCCATACAACCGAAGTGTGATTTTTGGATACAAGAGGTATGTTTTCTCAGCCTTGTAATTTATGAAAAAGGTTTCTCAGGGGATCTTGAAAAAAGAGAAGCTGTTTTCTCTTGGTAACCCCTGAATAATGAATTTTAGATATGAAGTTCTCTTTTTATGGCTAGTTATTACTAATGATTTGTGTGTGACTTATCATGACTAGCCTCTCCACTGTTAGTTTTTATAATGATGTCTGCCCCGTTATAATGGACTGAGGAATGTCAAGAGTCTTTTCATGGTCTAATAGTTTGTATTACATAAGCACCTATCTTGATTATTCCAGAATTAGGAAATGGGTATGTGGTGTACTATGATGCTTTAGGATTCGGGTTATGATGGGTTTTCATGAATGGAGATCATGTGGTTGCTTATGTTTCAATGTAGTTGACAGTTTATTAGAATAATTACCCAACATATGATTTTGAGTTAGTTGTGGTCATCCATGGTTTAAGGAATTGGCTTCATTATCTCTTTGGTGATAAATTTAATCTATTCACATACCAAAAAGGTGTGAAACATATTTTCTCACAATGGGATTTGAATTTGAGGAAAAGGAGATGGATGGACTTTCTCTAGATGTTTGAATTTTACTTAATGTATACACTGGGAAAAGGTAATTCGTTAGCCAATGCATTAAGTAGAATGTATTATGTGAAGCCAGGGAAATAAAATCAGATGAGTCGAAGATAATGTCGATCCTAGCCAACATGCATTTGGAATTTCAAGAATAAGGTGGTGTTATGGATTTATTTTCAGTCTCCCTAGTTCCTGATTTGGTAATGATTACCAAAGAAGAAGAAACATTTGATGTGTAATTTCTGGTTATGAGTTCAAAAATCAATGTTGGGGAGACCGTTGAGGGATGGAAACTTGATGGGAGTATGGTTTTGTGGTTCAGAGATCAGATAGTGGTAACTATATCTTATCAGGAGAAGCTTCTTCATGATTACCACCATTATAGATGGGATGTTCATCTAGGAATACAAAAGATGTATAAGGCATTGAAAGAACAATATTGTTGGATTGGTATGAAAGGGGATGTGGATGGATTTGTTTCAAGGTACGTAAATTGTCAACAAGGTAAGGTAAAAATCAGAGACCAGCGGGTATTTTGTAGTCTTTACCAATACAATTGTGGAAATGGGAGCAGATATCGATGGATTTTGTTACATGCCTTCCAAGAATAGTCCAGAAACATGATTCTATATGTGTGGTAGTGGATCAACATACCATGTCAGCCCATTTCATTACTATTCGTGAAATTAATACGGTGGAGGATCTGTTCAAAATCTATATCCAAGAGGTGGTAAAGAGTCATAATGTACCAATTTCAATATTATTAGACAGAGATATGTGGTTCACATATCATTTCAATAAATCCTTACAGAAATAACTTGGGACTCAATTGACTATGATTATGCATATTATCCTTTGACAGATAGGAAATCCAAAGGGAAAATACAAACATTAGAATAAATGATGTGGTCTTTTGTAATGTATTTTGGTGGCTCTTGGGAAGGGCATATATCCTTAGTGGAGTTCTCATATAAAAACATCTATGAGGACTCGAGACATATGGCTCCTTTTGAAGAATCGTATGGGAGTCGCTCTCGTTCTCCACTCTTTTGGGAGGAAACAGGTGAGACTTCACTAGTTTTTCCAATACCTGAACAAGAAATAATGGAGAAGAATCAGTTGATCAAAAAAATTATGGAGACATCTCAGAGTCTTCTAAAATCATATGTCGATCATCATTGGCGACCGTTGTCATTCGCGGTGACTGATCATGTGTTCTTGAGGATCTCTCAAAGGCTTTGACAACATCATTTTGGAAAGAAGGGGATGTTATATCCTTGATATATTGTCTCTTTTGAGATATTGGAATAGGTTGTATAGGTTTCATATCAGTTGGAATTTACACCATGGTTCAGTTTAGTTCACAATGTGTTTAACATAACTCATTTGAAAAAGCATCATCCTGATCTTGACCATGGGATCAAATGGGATCATGTTGAACTAGAGTTGGATGTTTTGTTGGTACATATCTCAGTGTGGATTGTAGATAGGAAAGAGAAAGTGTCGATTTGAAAAAGCATTGGTATAGTGTAGGTTTTATGGAAACATGGTCAAATTCAAGAGGAGCCTTGGGAATGCAAGAATGAAATGAAAGATAAATGGCCACAACTCATTCAGGGTAACAATGGTTTTATACATTCCAAGGGAAAAAAGACCAATGGTGGGGAGAGTATAGTACCCCCATGTTTTTGTATGTAACCATTACCTTGTGTTTTTTATATTTATAATTTGTAAGGATTAATTTTGGGAGGGTTTGGTGAACTTTAAAAATGTTTTTTGGGAAAAGGGGATGTGTACGGGCTACCCATGGTTTGTCTAAACCATGCAAAAATACTAGAAGAAACTATGGACAGTGGTCGTTTTGAGGATGTAGAATTATAAAAGTGTTTTTATACTAAGGGAGACCATGTGAGGAGGCCATGAAAAGGTTTCTATAAGGTAGTAGCTATAACATGATTACTTCATAGTTTTCCTAACCGTGCAAACTAACCATGTACAGATTTATAGATAGATCCTAAAAATTTGGATCTCAGTCATTTTGTAATTAACTCTCTCATTTTTCTCATAAACGGACCTAATTTGAAATTTTTCTCTATTGAGGGTTTGAGAACCTCTACCATGTTTTTTGGAATCAATACAGAGCCCTCTGTTGGCATTTTCAAGTCCAATTCATAAGGTAAGTGTCATTCTTCATTGTTCTTGTCATAGTTCCTTATATCTACTGAGATTTACTTATCCTCTATTGTTGGATTCTTAGATCTACTCCCATTATGGGTAGATGAAATATTTTTTATGAAAAATATGATGATATTTTTTATTTTTGTTTCCAGGAGAAGAGATCTATGGAGTTTTCATTTTTGAATCGACCAGGTTTCATGAGCGTTCTTCATCCGTTTTTGGTTTCGGTCAAAACAGTTGAGGTAGGTTCCTTCACTATCAACTCCTATTATTATAATTAAATGGAATGTTTACAAATTTAATTGTTTGTGTGGATTTTATTTTGAATTATATTTTTGATAATGGTTTGATAACCGCTTTAGAGATGGATTGAATTTTTTTAGAAAACTTGAAAATTGGTGCTTTTCATTATAGTGTTTCATTCTTGATTTTAAAATGTGGATGTTATAATGGGGATTATATACAATAATGGTGACTGGATTTGATAAAAATGTTTTCAATAAAAGGAATTATTTTGTTTAAATTAAATGGGTGATTAAAATTGGTTTGTTTAAATGGGTTTTAATAAAAGAATGGTTTTATTGAAATAGTTTGAAATGGTTTTAGCATAAGAGTGGCATGTGTTTATTACACATTTAAACAGATTGGTTGGAATATGACCTTGTCCTCAGTTCCAATGGTGTAATGGAACATGGGATGTAATTATCATTTGATGACATGGTAGATAGATGAGTGACCAATCATGCATATGGAACTGTCGTAATGAAGCATGCGTGGTTTAATGTGTGAATAAGTGGAATGGAATGTTTATGCCAAAACTTGATCAAGAAATAGTTTTAAATCCTTGTTTGGTTGTTGTTATAGAATTATGAATTTCTGGAAAATGTGTTAATATATCACTAGTTTATAATTGGTTATAAATTGTTTTGGAACTTGTTTATATTTTGTTATAATCTGTTTTGGGAAATCGTTTTATATATATCATTATATATAAAGTTCTCTAAATTTTATATCTTAGTGGCATGACTAGAGAATCCATTGTAGAAATCCTACTAAGTTTTATACTCACCCCTACTTTGGAACTTTTAAGATTTTGTAGATTCTATCTTTAGGGAAATGGGAAAAGGTAAAGTATCACACATATTTAGCTGCACCTCGTGATACATGGGATATTTTGTGATTGGAACATAAGATTGTGGATCATGGAGTCTCATTTTTATATTTGAGTTGATTAGTTGTCTTTCTGCTGTTTACATTGATAGTTGCTTTGTCTTCAGCTGTAGTACACTAGGTGTGGTTTTTTTATCAAAGTAATGGTTGAGTTGTCTTGATTTTATCATGCACCATTTAGTGGTTTTTGGTTTTTAGTTTATTTCTTAAAGGGTAAATCGTCCCCCACTTGCATTGAGTCCCTTCGGTATTTATTTCCTACCTTTGGCATGTTAGGGATGTTGCTTAAGACCTAGTAATGATTCATTGTATTATCAAGACAATAGTAATATGTGGGTCATTAAAAATGTAATACATATTTAGAATAAGAATAATTTATACTATATAATAATTTGAACATATTTTTTTTCCAAAATTAATTGTGAATATATTAATATTTAACTATAACGTTTAAGGTAAAAATAGGTTTACCGGGGGTTAATCATGAAAGATAATGGTAAAAATGACCTATAAACATGTATAAAAATTATTTTATAGAAATATTTATACCATTATACCTCTATAGTTATTTAATGCTCAATTTTGGACCCTATTGGCATATGATAAACCTTGGATAACTTAATTGTTTTAAAAAATACCAACTCTATCCTCTACACCACTTATAAAAGACCAACCCATATCCTCCATTATTCACACCTAAAAACCTTTTTTATATCCTTTATATAACAAAATATCTTTTCAAAATCCCTACCATAATCTTAGAATCCTTTTTTGGAAGAAATCCATCATAAGAATTCATTAGTGGAAACATAAGGACAATACCCGAAGAAGAGTTAATGTTCCCCAATGATCATCTTTATTTATTTCATTCTCAAGATTATTAAATTGTTATTATAAAACTGTTATTTAATAACCTAATTATATTCTATATACTAATATGTTATTATGTTATAGGAATTACTTATAACCATATCCACTTCCATTAAATGGTTTATGAAATCATTGTTCGTGTGTATGGTAGACTACGACCTCACAAACCGATCACATTCGTTTCTCCATTTCCACCTCTCAATGATGGTCATAATGAATTATTTATGGTTTATATATTCTATATTTTATAATAAATATATTTTTATGAATATTCAAATATTACATCATACATACCTTCATACTTTCCATTTTGTGGGAAAACAATAACGTCGCTCGTGTGTACGGAGGTCTGCAGCCACAAAAAGCGATGTGATTCATTCAAGTTTTACAGAGAATTTATTAAAGATGGGATTAAAAAAATATGTGATATATGATAAAAAACCATGATTCTGGAATGATAATGTATATATAATTTTTGTTAATTTATTTCAAACTGATAAGAAAATGAAAATAAATGAGGTCGTATATACGTATAACCTATTGTCTCCATGAGTGGTATTTTTTATTTCATATCACTAAATATAATGAACTAATATAAATACTATAACAACCGGGTCCCGGTGACAGCACAGATATCATGCCTTAACATGGCCATCGGGTCCTGGCCTACCAGGTACCACCAGTTGCCCTGCCGACACGTGGGCCCACCCCAAGGTCCACCAATGTGCCTGAACTGGTCATCTGACTAATGAAATTCCCCACAGTCCAACACATGTCCTTTCCATTGTGTTTTGTCATCACTCACACACACCCTGAGAATCTTCCCAGAAGTCCACCCATCCTGATCACTACTCCAGGCCAAGCATGCTTAATTGTTGAGTTCTAATCAGGAAGGCTCCCGAAAAGGAAGGTGCACCTTGTTGACATGAGTCATATCATTTAGTCACTTAACCCATTGTCATTTGCGGGTGTTACAATCACCCCCCCCCCCCTTTAGAGCACAATGTCCTCGTTGTGGGCCCAATATCTCAACCCATCCTATGCACTGCACTTAAGGCTGAGTTCCTCCTCTGATACAAATTTGTCACGACCCATCCTCGGGGCCCGTGTCATGACTACCCCAAGCCTACCTTTTATAGACCAGGGGCTGGCGACTAGCACCAAAGGCGTAATCCCGATAAAAGGGAAGGCATTGTCTTTGAACCTGTAACACACACTGACTGAACACAAGCTGTAGAAGCAAAAAGTACTCAAATAGAAAAGAAAAGTGTGCTGAAAGTAAGTGGACCAGTATACAAAACCAACTGAGCAACAAGTACAAGTAAAAAGGGAAAACAGCTCCTGCCTATTATTTTATTTTGGCTTGGCGATTCTTCTTTGGTGGAGCTTTGGGAGAACTCTTGGAAGAACGACATCCTCCCAACGAAGAACGCTCCTCATCTCCAAAGAACGAAGAAGACCGTACTCGATCTTCGACCAAGCTAAAAGAGAAGGAGCCGCCCGCGAAGAACGTCGACGACGCTTCTTCCTCGGACGCTCTCCGACGTCAATGAAACGATGTCGTCGTCAACGAACAATCGTCGAATCAAGGTAGGGGGATTTTCCTTTCTTGGGATTGACGTTATCCGTTATTATTTCTAAACAATGAACGCGGACCAGCCAACGAAAAGGATGATCCGCGGTTTGATCGTTCTTGCGGGTAAGGGAAGAATTTCATGCGGGGTTTAGATTTGGGATGAATCGGTCTTATTGATGATCTTTTTTGAACTCTGTTATGATCTGATAACGCGGAGGGTGCGGGCCAATCCGAACACAGCCCGATTCTCTCCGCTGATCTTGTGATGTTCTTTGGCTTGTTGCGTTCTTCGTGGGCGATGGGCCAATGTGGCAGCGACGGAATCCGGAGGGTCCAGCGTTGAGGGCGGCATCCCGAGAGGAACCCTGGCGTAGATAGATCCAATTTCTGACCACCGGAGCGAACCCAGTGGTCCGCAGAAGGTGGGTCACTGGGTGGCGGCGGCGAAGACCGGAGGCGGCCGCCGCCGCCGCTGCCGCATGGAGGGACCGGCGGCCGCTCGGGTCGCTCGGTCCGCGGGACGACCGGCCGACCCGCTAGAGAACCGCGACGCCCACAGGCGTCGCGTGGAGAAGGACGCAGCCCGCATCCGCAGGCCACTCGGTTGGGTGAATCGGCCGGCCGCGTGCCGGCCGGGCTGGAGAACTGCAGCGCCCGCAGGCACCGCGTGGGGAGAACCGCGGCCCGCAGCGCGGGCCGCGTGCGCTGGGCCGAACCGGCCGGCTACGACCGGCCGGGGCAGAGGAGGAGGCGGCGCCGCCAAGCGAACCGAACCGGCCCACCGCGCGGGCCAGGTCCGCGGGTGGGCCGCGCACCACCGGGCTGGGCCGACCCGCCAACCCACTGGGCTTGACGGGTCGAGCCCGTCTTCGCTTAAATGCGAATAACTCCTAGACCGCGCGTCTGATTGACGTGCGGTCTATGACACTGGGACCCTCGCGACGAGGCGGTCCTTTTGGGATACTCTAAGTGAGTTTTGGACAAATCTAGAAAACGGACGGGTTTGGATCGAGCGTAAATCCAACCGGGCCCCTGGAACGGAAATGCCAATAACTCTCAGACCGGGCGTCCGATTGACGTGTCGTCTGTCGCGTTGGGTTCCTTATGATGAGACAGAACTACGGGATACATCAACTCGGGACTTTGTGGTACTTGATGTATCAACAGTTGGATTGAGGGGCGGACCCTCCCAGAATCGAGCGTGCTATGTGCGGAAACCCTAGGGCTGGCTGAGATTGAGATTACAGGATCCTCCGGGGGTTCGATAGCAACGATACTGTACCTGGATCCTCTGTGGGTTCGACAGTGATGAGTTATGTACTGGAATCCTCTGTGGGTTCGACAGCGATGACTACTGTACCGGGATCCTCCGTGGGTTCAACAGTGATGACTATTGTACCGGGATCCTCCGTGAGTCCGACAGTTCTGACTTTTGTTCCTGTATCCTGTGTGGGTCCGACAGAATAGCTGGTCCTATATACTGTGTGGGTCCGGCAGCTTAGTTGGTCATGTATCCTGTATGGGTCCGACAGCTTAGATGAATCAGTGACTACATCCAATCATCTCTATCACTCTACAAAAGATGTATACCTGTGTGAGCTGAGTCATGTCTTTCAACCATTATCATCGTGGTGATTGACTTTACTTTGTGGAATGGTTTGTGCTTGGGCTCGAGAGTTGAAGCCGGACTGTGATTGACAACATAGGTATATGTATGGGCATATACCTAATTAGGGTTGGTTGATACTTCGTGATTGTATCTTTCTACTGTGGTTTATCCTTTGTGGATTCTTGGAGACCTTCGGGGGTCTCCAAGTACCCTACTGAGTATTGTTATACTCACCCCCGCACGGGCTTCGTCCGCACCTTGTTGTGTTTTGTGCAGACGACGGACAACAGTGATTGAGGCTGAGGGTGACGGACGGGAGGCTGCTCGGAGTTGGACTAGACGGGACGTACCGCAGGGATGAGTTGTTCGAGTTATGTACCTACCCTTCAGGTCGGATTCCCCGGTGGACGATCCAGGAGCTGTTTTCCCTTTTTACTTGTACTTGTTGTTCAGTTGGGTTTGTATACTGGCCCACTTACTTTCAGCACACTTTTCTTTTCTATTTTAGTAATTGTTGCTTCTACAGCTTGTGTTCAGTCAGTGTGTGTTACAGGTTTAAAGGCAATGTCTTCCCTTTTATCGGAATTACGTCTTTGGTGCTAGTTGTCAGTCTTTGGCCTATGGAAGGCGGGCTTGAGGTAGTCACGGCACGAGCCCCGAGGACGGGTTGTGACAAATACATATATTGTGAATATATCTAATAATTATATAATTTTTATATTTTTAAATATTATGGAACCATGGTAAATTTAATTGGACCAATAATCTTACAATTCAAAACTTATATGAAAAACAAAGCGACTATTACCAAAAACTCAATATTAACATGGAATTGTTAACAAATGGTTAATAAAAGGTCATAAGAAAATCCTATATGGTATGATATATATGAATTCGGTTATTTAATATATTAATTATAAACATATATTTATTATAAAAGAGGTTTTAATGTGTAAAATGGTTGTCAATACATAAGGAAATGGATTTCCATCTCACATTTTACTTTCATGAGACAAATGTCATATTCACAAACTATTTCATTTATGTGGTGTATATAATACCCATGAATGTATATTATGATTATTTTCCTGACAAATACATTTTTCCATATCCATTATAGTATCTCTCTTTTATGTGGTTTATGTTTTAAACATTAACATACCAATAAGGTATCGTTGTCTCAATTTTTCTTTGGGACATACATTATGCTATGGACCTATATTTTCATTAGAGGTGTGTATACATCCCCATTAACACAAACTACCATGAATTCATTCATCCTCATAATATTTTATTTTTTAATTTATGTTATTAATTCATGGTGATTATGATTCAGTATTAGAAAATTGGAAAAAGTTTCATTTTATAATCTCATCTTTTATCAGGGCTGTTTATGATTAAGACTCCATTGAAACCACATGATCTAGAAATCTATAATTATCAATAATTTTATTTTAGTATGGGTTTTAATGATATTTTCAAGTAATAGTACCATTTTACACTCTTTTCTACTTATGATAATTAAAAATGTTTTTAGGAATACCCGACCTTATCCCTCTCTTCAGTCAGAAATCTATTTTCATCCAAAAACATGTTTTGAAAAAATATTTTTTAAAAAATTATTATTCTTTTAAAATATATTTTTACCCATTTTTTATTTTATTAAAAATTATTTGAAAGGAATATTCAGTTCATTATCTAAAACAATGGCCATTTGGATTTTGTAAAAAATGTGAGAAGATTCATTTTTTTAACATAAACAAAATGAAAATTATTTCTCACTATCAATACTAATGAATAATTTCAGGAATACATGTCATGTTTTCAATGTTCTATTAAGGGAAAATACATTACCTAATAATAAAAAATATTTATATTTTAAAAAAGTTATTTTAAATTAAAATGTATTTTGAATGTGTTTTATGTTCAAAAAAGAAGTATTTAGGGTAGAAAAGATATTTTCATCATGGAAATTTTTAAATGATTTTTAAAATCATCCTTTATAATATTTCAATGTTATTTTCGAGGAATATTATTTTCATAGTGTTTTATGTTTTATAAAATTTATTTTCAACTAAAATCTATTTTCCTCGTGATTTTTCCCATATAGTTTGTAAACAGTATTCTCTATCTAAGATAACATTATTTGAGATTATATATGAATTACTAGGGACATGAACCAATGATATCATTATTATTATTTTTTTGAATGGTTTATGTTAATGAAAAAAAAGATATTTATGAAACACATTTCAATTTCATGGATTACACAATTGTAAAATACTATAAAAACCTCCCACTATTTCCACGGGTTATTCTTTAATGAAATGATGAAATGATTACAAATCTTGTTTATCATCAATATATAATGTTATTATGTAATTTTTATGAGAACCTGCACACAGATCCACTAAAACATGATAGGAAACCACCAAAAAGAACAAACCAAACAAAACATTTCAAATTCAAAATCCAAAATTCAAATGAAAGGTCAAACCAAAACAGTCGCGCCAACCTGAACGCCCTCAAGCCCAGCGCCATTACCCAATCTCGAGTCGTGCTACTCTGAGCATGTGCAGTCGACGGTCCCCATCTGAACGGAGCACCATCCATGACAACCACTGTAGTCATCATCGCCAAACCGCCCGAACCACTAACACCAACTTGAAGGATCTCTTCGAAGGAAGAACACCAGCAAAAACATGCCCAGAAAACCATCACAGAGCATCAAAAAGAAACCTCCGGCTGGGACCCCAACACTACAGCAGGGACCACCCATAAACTCCTTCGTCCGAAGTAGATGCCTGCAGGAAAACCCCGAGAGACGCCACTGCCGGGAACAGGAGACCTTTAAACGCATCACCAAAACAGCATAGACGAAAAATCACAACCAAAGTACGAACATCCGCCTTCATATCTGCCACCAACCTAAGAATATCCATAGCAGAGCCGATCTCTAAAGAATAATCACAGAGCCTAAAAGAAAACCAGCGAATAACAAAGCCAAACAAGAGGTGGACGACCCAAAAACAGAACCCACCGATGATGTACCTTTAAATCGAGACCAAAACCCCGTCAATCCGAAGCATACATTGATGAGCTAGACATCAAATAGATCCGAAGTCGAGTCGACGCTGCTCAGGGTTGGAAGACCCAACAAGCAAATCCAAGAGACGTCGACGAAAGTGGGGACCAGGTCGATATGAGCCGGAAACGCCGCTATGGGTTGGGATACGGACCGACCGAGACCTAGGAAGAACCGACACCGGGGACTGACAACAGAAATCAAAGCCAGGAGACAACGAGGGAGAAGGAAACGATGAAGAGGAGAACCGACGGAGGCCTGAGGAACAGGGAGGCCCATCTGCAGGGCAGGAGGCGGAGCGTAAACCACTCCGACGCCTGAGGAGCCACGCGACAAACGAACCTCGATGAAACAAGAGACAAGCCAGGCTCGAAGGCAAAGCGGTGCCCTCCAAGTAGCAGTGAGGAAGCAACAGAGCCAAGCCGCGGGAGGGAAACCCTAGACCGCTCAGGGGGGAATCCTATGGGACGGAGAGAATCGGCCCGGCGAAAACCGAGACATCCCCAATGTGTCTCTTATGTAATTTTTATGAATTACATTTAAACTCATGGGTTCTAATACGATGAATAATTTATTATTTTGTGGGACCCGTATAAATGATTTCATTATGTGAAAGTGGTTATGTTACAACTAAGCATGATAGTTACAATATAACAAAGGGAGGTGGTTATATTATAACCAAATATGAGTGGGACATTTATCTAGCTCTAATGCATTGGATAATGATTTATATCTCTTAACATTGAAAATACTGAAACTAAGTGTGAACCCGATTCAGTAAGAGAATTTTTCTACTATTATGGAGTAATCCATGACTACTATAATGTTATGAGTGGTCCTATATTGCATATTTGTAATGTTATAAATGAACCAAATTACATGTTCAAAATGTTATTTATGAACCTGATTACATGTTCACAATATTCTATGTGGACCTATCTTTATTTTACATAATGTTATGCATTGAAATGGATACATGTACCCAGGTTTTTTAAGGGTCATATTTCATTTTACTAACTCAATGAGTGTACATGTTTCTATTTATACAAGTGTACAATGTTATAAGATGACTTGTATGCTAAAAATCTATGTTTTATGCTAATATTATTCTTTCTTGGATCATGTACATTCATTACATTATGAATCATGTTGTATAAACAAACAATTTTTATTCCAGGACTCATGTTTATCATCTATGAATGGTTAGGTATGAACTTTTTATGTTAATTTTATTATAAAAAACTCTTTATAAGATCATTAATGTTTTTCTCTTATGTTTAACCTTACTAAGGATCTGATCTAACACTTTCTTATGTTACCATTCTCAAAGTTATGAGGAAAGGTTTTATGTTGGGTGATTCTATGAATTGTATTGAATGAGATGATATTTGGGGGAGTCAATGGATATATTTTACCATATTATAAGATTTTGTTCCATGATTCCAATATAAGTAAAATATTATAGTAATTAGGTGTGTGTTTGTGCAATGTAATTAATATTCATATAAAAAGATATAATACCCATACATGAGAAGCCTATGATTCTATAGTTGGTATCAAAAGAAATTTTTAGTTAACCATTAAAATGATGATAGAACCTTGGTGATATACCTAAATAATGGTCTAAGGATAATTTTAAGGATGAGTCAATGGATAAGAAAATGTCTTAGAATTTTGTTAAAGGATAGAGTAATGGTTTAGATGAAATCAATCCTGGCCTGGTTCCTACTAGTGGATGTGGATATGGAACAAATGTACCTAGGGGTAAAACCCCCCAAAATAATCTATTGATATTTACATGATTTGGAAGTAGTGAAAAACAATGGTCCTTGCTACACACCTAGTTTTACATTCCCAATGGATATTATTTGGAAATTCACAAAAAAAATTATGAAACATCAATAATTATTTAAATAAATGATGAATATGAATGAACTAGTATAAATATAGGTTTTAATTGATTAAAATTATGGTATCATGATTTATAAATCCTATAAATATTTTTCCTAGATTATATTGTTTTCCTCAATGATTATTGTTCCCTATGTAATTTTGGTTTCCTTTAGTAAATGGTGTGATCTGGGATGAACTAGGATAACATTGAATGTGAAAAATTATTTTCTATTGAGATTCCTATTGGGATGATGACTACAGTGATGAAATCTATGATTATGCTTGTCAATTTTACCAGAACATGACTAAAAATGTGTAACATAATCAACTCGTTGTCTCAACAAAGATATATAAGTAAATATTTTGCTGATAGTTTTGGTAGTGGAGACCATGGAAGAAAGAAGATTCAGTTTTCTATGTGTTAACAATATGGGAATAAACAACTATGTGAATTTCCTGGGGAATAGAAAGATATAATGAATTCAGAAAACAAGGACATAAATAATGTAACTACAAAGGGAAGGTAAAAATTTTAGTTAACATAATGGATGGAAATATTGGTATCCCTATGATATAATTGACTATTGAAAGCATTAAATGTATAATGTGAAGTAATTATTAAAATCTATATCATAAGGGGAAATCCCTTGAATAAAATTTGAAATGTTGTACGATTATTAGTTATATTCCTAATAATGTAGAGACTACCAATGACATGTGAATAGAAAGAGGTATTAAGGAATAAGATGTTGAAGCCTATATATTAGTTTGAGAAGGAAGTGGGCTGAGTGAAGAATTTATGTATTGGAATTAAAATATTATGTTATATAAATATTAAAATATATAATTAGTTTTTAAATTATTTTTTATTAATGATTTGGATGAATATGTTTAATGATACTAATGGACTGAAAGAATGATTCAATTGAATGGTTATATTTTTATTACAATATGATAACCATTAATATGTTCCTAATTTTGAAAAAATGGTGTTTAGTATGGATAAATAAATGATTGATATAGATAATTTAATTTGTATTACTTCGATGAAATCAAAATGGATAAATTATATTTTAACAATGTGGATCTTGATATCATTAATGTATTTTGAAACTTTATTGGATCTACCAAATATATTCAACAATCTATGGTTCAATTCAAGGAATGAGAAAGAATGAATTTTTTCATTAAGGTTCTATCATAATTTCTGATTCAAGAGAATACATGATGAAGGTATTCACATTCTTGGTATGTTACAATTATGAAATATTTCATGATTTTTGGAGGATTAATGATATGTTCATTTTGGGAATATAGTGAACCTATTTTTATTCTTTTATATTATAGTCTTTCAGAAGGGCCATATGGTTAACCATTTATGAAATGTTATATGTTGAACATTGAATGTTGTTTGATATATTAATGTATTATTTTTTCATATGAAGATATATTCATATTGGATAACATGTACCAACCATTTTTTTTATAATTATAACTAAATATATATGAAATGACTTATCATTCTATATTTGGAAATTATGATCTATTAGTGACTTAGGAATAAATAAATCACCTTCCTTTCATGGATTTTGAGCTGAAGAGGAAATTGATTAGAAAATAACCAATGGGAGAGATTGTGATAAAGAAATGGAATGAAATCAATTAAGTGTATCTTCTCATAAAAATTCACCAAAATTAAGAAATGGATCTTGAAATCCAATGGTGTTTTATTATCACCATTTTTAATGATATCTATGAAATGTTCACACATATTTATTATATGTTTTTATAGTTAGTAACCTTCTCTATATGACCCACTTGCTTGGGCTCGGTTCTCTTTATCACTCTCTATAATTATTTTTTCTTTTATTCTATATCCATATCTTGACTTCCCAACTATGTTTTCATATGTGGAAACCTAGCTATGAGTTACTTATTTTAAAATTTCTATTTCTAACATTCCCATTTTAAGCGATGTTTTATTATTATATTTCTCTCTCCAAGATAAATTTTGAGGGAGAAATCGATTTTAAGGGGGGTACAATGTAACACATCAAGATTTTATAAAATATTTTTTTAAAGACTAATTGACTAATTTTGATATTTGGAGTTAAAAATAAAACATAGATTGGATTTTATTACACACAACATTGTGTTTTTCTTATGTTACACAAAACACTGAGCTTGCCTTTCATTACTTACAACACTATGTTTAAATGAAACATGAAATATTATTAAAATATTATATATAATATGTTTTTTTCAGCTAGATGTTGGAATGGAAGTTAAGAATATGATTAATTAGATTATGAAGATATGTTTTGAACATGTATATAAAATTAAATCATTGGTTCCCAAGTAATTTGAAAGGAAAATAAAACCCTTGTGAAAATAAAAAGAAATATTTTTCCAAAAAACTATTTTTATACCCAAAAGTATGTATTATATCAATAAATTGACCAAGTATATTTTTTAGTTATATTGATGAATCAATTATATTAAATATTCAACAAAATCTCTATTGTTCATCTTATATGTCATCTAGATATTAATAAATAAGAAATATAATTTTACACTTAAAACGGTATTTTTCTAAAAATATGTTTTGTTTTCATTTTTCACAGATTTAATAAAATGAAATTTTAATACTTAAAGAAGTTGAATTTGATTAAATAGACTTATTTTTTGGAATCAAAACATCAAAATTTTATTGGTGTGTTTTTTTTATTTGAATTTATTGATTATTTATTATAAATAATAAAAGAAACTAAATTTTAATGGAAAACCACTATCTCAATTAAATAATTTATAATTTTATATTATGTATTAAAATGGTTTTAAATTAAAATTAGTTAAATTTTATATCATTTAATAAAATTTACGTCATTGGAATAAAGTTCATATTGAATTTTGAAACTTTTAAATCATTTACAAAAATAGTTCTTTAAAAAACCCTTTCCTATTGTGTCTGGGGATTGATTTTAAATTAAATTTCTCCACTTCTATGAATGGAATTAGGGAAATTTTATTTCATAATTTAAATTATAATAATTTATAATATCGAATATGGGAAACATAAATTTTGATAAATGTAATAGTGAATTCAGAAAAATAGTAATCCCCGAGGTTAAGGTAAAATGGATTTATAGGAGTGTTAAACTAAAAACATAAGGGAAAATGACCTATAAACATTCATAATACTATTTTATAGATATTATAAGACTATTAAACCTCTAAGGTTATATAAAGTTCCATTTTTGACATTTCTTAAATTGAAAAAATGTGGGATAACTCATTGAATTTCATAAATACAAAGTGTGTCCCCTCCCCCACTTATAAATGGCCACCCATATACTACCTTGTTCAAAACATCACACCTATTTAATTTAGATATTCCCAAATAAATTCACTTCCCAACATCCCTACCCTAATCCTAGAATCTTTATTTTGGTAGATATCCATCCTTGGAACGCTTTAGTGCAAACCTAAGGAGAATACCATAAGAGGAGGTAATGTTATTCAATGAGAATCTTTATTTTATTTCATTCTCCAAATTTTAAAATTATTATTATAAAATGATTATGTAATTATGTTATTATATCAAATATAATTATATATGTTAATGTTATGTTAATTACCTACAACCATCACTACATCCTTAAAAATGGTTATGAAATCATCGTTCGTTTGTATAATGGACAACCACCTCACGAAACGATATATATTTTTTCCATTACCACCTCTAGAGGCTAGAAATAAAGATGGATTTATTGTTTATATATGAAATTTATTATTATATTTCTATTTTTTGAACAACTATATCACACATACCATCATACTATCCATATTTTTGGAATATTATAACATCCCTTGTGTGTACGACGGACTATGGTGTTGCCAAGCGATGTGATTTGTTTATGATTTATAAGGGATGTATAAAATATTATTCTAACAAAAAATGTGATATATATGTGATAAACATAGTTATATAATTATAATATCTATAATTTAATTTTCTTTCTTTTAAAAACACATGGAAATGAAGAAAACAACATTCATGCATATGTACGACTTACCATCTCCATGAACAGTGTATTTTATTTCCTATCACTAAATTTTATGGATTACTAAAAATACACATATACTAAGTATATATGATGTTTATATATTTTTTTTATAATTATTGATATTATGGAATAATGATCAATGTATGGGGACAAAAAATATAACAAATCAAATCATATATGAAATAGAAAGTGGCTATTACTTGATATATAAATTTAACATGGAATTATTAATAAATAGGTATTAAATGGTCATCAGAAAATAATATATTTTATTATATAAATGAATATGACTTTTTAATAGATATATAATTTACTTATTATACATTTTTTTATTGAGTGTGATGGATTTAAAGACTTATGTTAATAGATTTTTGTCATACTTTTTTACTACCATGAGATACATGTCATATTAAAAACCTATTTATTTTATGTGGTGTATATAATTCCTGTGAATGTTTATTATGATGATCATAATAACAAATATTTGGGGTTTACATATCATAGGATCTCTTTTTCTTGGTGGGTTTGGTTAAAAAGTTAAAAAATAAATAATGGATTTTTATCTTAATTTTCATTATTTGGGACATACGTTTTGTCATGCATGTATATTATTTTATGAGAATTTTATACAAAACCATTGACATGTAATATCATCAGTTTAATCATACTCATTATATTTTATGATAAATTTTTGTAATTAATTCATGGGGGTTATGATTTAATTTTACCAAATTGGTAAAGGTTTCATGATTAAATCCCATATATTATCAATATTTTTTATGATTATGTCTCCAACGCTGAACCACAGGAACTAACATTCAATAATTCAAATGATTTTTTATATCCTATGGTTATTAATGATATATTCATTCAATAGTTCCATATTTACAATCATTTTTTCCTTATGATAATTAGATTTTTTAATAAAACACAACATTGTCTCTCCTTCTTCAGTCAGAAATAAATTTTCCTCAAAACCATGTTTTATAAATTTTTTAAATATGTTTTCTTACTATCTTATGATTTTTTTTAAAAAATTACCCGTGATTTTTAATTTTACAATCTTTTTTAAAGGATTATTAGTGTAATTTTTCAAAACAATGCACTTTTTTCTTTTACTGAAAATTTCAAAAGAGTATTTCTTTAACATGGAAGACATTAAAAATATTTCCCTACTATTATGACCTCTAAATGATTTTATGATTCCAGTAAAAATTTCTAATGTTTTATTCAAATAAATTTAACTTCTTAATATTTTAGAATTTTTTTAACAAATGATTTGAAAGTGAAATGGATATTAAATGTGTTTTTTTATTAGAAATTTTTTTCATGTAAGAATGGATATTTTCTTCAATAAATGTTTTACATTATTTTTAAAAGATTCCATTATGCATTTTCCATGTAATTTTCAATGAAATTTTTTTCAATTTTTTTTTCAATTTTATAAATTGATTTTCAAATAAAAACTATATTCCTCATGATATGGCCCATATAGTATTTCAAAAAAATCAAATAATTAATTTTTTTGAGGATACATATTATTTTCTGGGGATATTGTCAAATGATACCATTTTTAATCTTCTATTGAATAGTTTAATTTTATGAAAACATGTTTCTTAAAACATATTTCTCTTCTGTTGGTTATACCATTATAATTTTTTTTGAAACCGTCTTCTCTTTTAATGAGTTATGATATGATGAAATGATTATATAACTTGTTTATTTTCCACATGATGTGTTATGATGTATTTTTTGAAGTTAATTTTATTTCTTGTGTTCTGATATGATGAATGTTTTTTGAAATTATGGCGCACGCACACACACACACACATAAGATTTTTATTATTTAATGGTGGCTACATTATAACCAATGATAATGTTTATGATAATACCAAGGACAGTGGTTATGTAATATCCAATGAAGGGTGGGACCTATATATCATTATATTGAATTGGGAAAAGATTTATATCGTGCAAAAAGTGAATGAAATGGCACTGAGAGTGAACCTAGTTCAGTAAAGGATTTTGTTTGCTATGAAGGTATTGGGGGTAACCCTTGATAACAATGATGTTATTTTTGGACTGATCTTCATGTCCATAATTTTGTACATGAACCATATTAAATTTTAAAAATGTTATTAGTGATATAAATTACATGTTCCCAATGTTATTCATAGACTTGTATTTCATTACTATAATGTAATGTGTGTAACTGGTTGCATGTCCCTTAGATTATTCAAGGGCATGATTTCATGTACATAACATAATGAGTGAACATTTTTATAATTATACATGTTCACAATTTTATAATATGATGTGGTTACAATAAATCAATGGTCTATGCAAATAATATGATCTCACGGTTCATGTTATTTGATTCTGTTATGATTTTGGTCTTATGAACTACTAATATTTATTCTGTGACTCGTATTTATGATATATGATAGGATTTTTATGAACTTAATAAGTTATGATCATTATCACATATCCTTATTCTTATCCAATGATTTAATATGATCATTGATTTATATCTCTTATGTTTACCCTTACTTAGAATCTGATCTCAACCGTTGTTATGTTTCCCAACCCCATGTTTTGAAGAAGGGTTTTATATAGGGAATGTATATATAGATAAATAAAAATGGAAAATATTTATTGGTAAAATTAAAAATACTTCACCAAATTATACAAAATGGTTTTATGTAGGGAACATATATGATCATTGTGTATGTGTGTTTGAAAAATGGGAACCATTATAATTTTTTTATTAATAATGATTGGAAGACCTTGTTTTTTTAGGTACATAGAATTTTTTTGAAGTGAAATTGTAGCTTTGGAGGAATCAATTAGTGAGGAAGAATATATAAGACTATTTAATGGGTAGCATAATATTATCAATAAACATTCTATTTCAATCATTGACCACACTCACATGACATTATAATTAATAAATTATGACTCAATGATAAGTGTGTTGACTTTGAAATGTTATTTTTACTCAATGGTGAATAAATACTATGAGGGAGATTATTGAGACCAAAAATAGAGTAGATAATGAGATCAAGAGTAGTTGTTGAAGGAGATATTATATAAATCTGGTTATGTAATTTTGATTTATATATGAAATTTCATATTACATGAAACTTATGATATGCAAGAATGGTATATCGCTCTATGAATCTGTGAGAAAATTATTAATATATTATCATTTATTTTTCCTTCCACATAAGTTGGTATTTAAAGAAACTATATTGATAAGAAGATATGTGTAGGTGTTTTTTATATTCATGAATATGATGAATGAGTTGGATAACAAATCATTCACACATTCATTATAAACAAAAGAGTACATGAAATAGAGCAAAAATAATTCTTATGGAATTATATATTATTTTTATATAGTGGGTGTGGTGTGTGTGGATGATTTAATGATTATTGACCAAAACTATCCATCAAACGATGCCCCATTCATTCTACCCATTTGTGTTTAGGGGTAATATCATGTTATGTAGATACAATATATTTCATCTGAACAAGAGACAATTCACATGATCTATAGATAACTCAAGAAATATGATTTATTTTGTTTTGTCTTGTAGAGAATTTTATCATGGAAATTAAAGATTTTGGAAGGGGGGAATACAAATATGCGGTTCTTCATGTATGATACACACTTTTTTAATAGTTATTAATTTCTAGTTTTATCATGTATTTATTTATCTTTCTTGGGGGATCCACAGATAGGGAAATAAATAGTTTACACGTATTTGGATAATCATTATAAGACATTAACAAAATCCTTTAGTGGTATTAGAGTGAACATATGCTTTAGATTTAAGGAATATTGAATGACAATGAAGAAAAAATAAAAAACATCATTTTTAATATTTTTTTGAAATTTGAAAAAATGGTTTACCCTTACACAGGGGTCATACATTAAGGAAACAAAGGTTTTATAATTATGTAGATAGATTTCATAATGGAAACCAATTAGTTGATGATACCTGAGAATCTATACAAAAGTTATGGAGGTTTTATTAATGCTATGTAAAGGTAACTAAGGTCATACATTTATGTAATGAAGTTCATGTAAAGGTAACAACATTTTTTAATGATCAAATTAATGTAAATAAATAATTTCATAAAGTAATTGAATGATTGATTTTAAGAAACATATAGAATTTTAAGGTAACTGATATGAAGAATCACTATAGGAAAATTCACTGTTAGCGGCGGTTATTTTTGGGTATAGCGGCGGTTTAAACGGATGATATATGCTTCTGCGGCAGTTTCCAAAAACCACCGCTAAATTGTGTGTTGGGACACTATTGTGGGCGGCTATAGACGTTTCATAGCGGTTTTGCGAAACCGTCGTGGATAGAGAAGTTTTCGACGGTTATGAGGCTTTTAGGAGCGGATTTCCTGGCCAGGGGATTAATTTTTTTAGCGGCAGTGCCGCGAACTTCGTGCGGAAGATGGGACACTGTGTCGGAAATTAAAACCGCCACTAAAAGAAAAAATTCTGACATTTAGTGTAAGTTATAACCACCTCTAATTGAAAAAATGCTGACATTTAGCGGCGGTTTAAACCGCCGCTAAAACCACATTTACAAAAAAAAAACAGCAGCTTCTGCAACTCCCGTACCAGTGCCCTGAAAAAAAAAGCAATTACAAGAATATAGCATCCACATGGATCTGTGTACTCATAGTGATCAATATTGGACGTGATGGTGTGTCTCCAACTTGAGCCAACCAATTTCCATCGTAAATGTTTTTAAGGGTCGTATCATGATCTGGCCAGGCAGGATGGGTCATGAAAAGCATACATTGTGGGACCCCGGGACACCCTGAGAGGGGAGGGGTGAATCAGGGTGTCAACTTTTTCTTCTTAAAGTTGTGGATCTTGTTCCCATGTTGGTAGGAACTACTTAAACCTGTATGATGGATATGATCAGCAATGAAACATTCACATGCAGAGAGATGACACAGCTATTTTTACTTGGTTCACCACTAAGGGCTACGTCCAAGGAGCATATGCCGACAGGTTGTCGGTCGTACCTAAATCCACTATTCTTCACTAGCTGTAGATTACAAAGGTTCGGGTACAGTCACTCTGTCCCAGCCTCACTTCCTTCACAAAAGTTCAGGGATAGCTCACTGCGTCCCTCGGGTCACTCCCGTTGACTCTCCCTGGCTCACTGCCATTGGTGAAGTCTCACTCAGTTTATAGACATGAAGGTCTCTTCAATAGATAGACATGAAGGTCTTTGTCTCCTGTTCAGAATGAGACTTTTCTTGCATCAGAGTCCTGAGTTGATGCTCTTTTTAGTTCAATCCTTCTTCTTTAGTGCAATGACTGAATGCACTACATCCCCTTGTCTTCGTTTGCCTGAATCACAATCACTTGTGTGATTGCTCAATAAATGATTCTCTGTTGATGTCCAAATTTCATCCACTGAAGGATACCCCTTTTTCCCCTATCCACTAGGCGAACAACCTTTGAAAGGGCCTTCGCAAAGTACCCTACTTCGCAAGGCTCCCAATTTTGGAAAGCTCAAACAAGTCTCCGCAGAGCCCCTGCCTTTTCGTGAAGCTCAATCGCGAAGCACTCTCGCGATGCTCCAGCCTTCGCAATGCTGGGCTATCGCGGAGCTCCTGCCTCTTCGTGAAGCTCACTGAGCCAGTGCAGGGCGCAAGACTTTCGCGGAGCTATAATAGCCGTCGCGAAGCTCCTCTATCGCGAAGCAGACTGCCTTCGCGAGTGACCTTTGCGAACCGAGAGCAAAGGATTTTCTCTGAAATTCTCTCTACTTCTCTTGAGGGGTCGGCCTCTATTTATAGGCGATTCCATCGACCCTCGACCCTTCCGCGCGAAGTCAATGCCACATCATCTCAAATCGCGAAGCTCTAAAGATTCCGCCGGAATTCTGTCCAAATCGCGAAGCACCACGACACTTTGCCATTCGCGAAGCTTAACGTAGTCGCGAAGAATCACCGTCAACATACCTTCACACCTTCGCCGTGAATCTCCCTCGCGAATCCCTTCTCCACCGCGATGCACTTCAACCTCTGCCGTTCGCGAAGCTTGACGTAATCGTGAAGACTCACCGCCTCCATTCTTCTGGTCTTCGCGAAATCCAGTCCATGCATCCCATCTTCGCGAAACTCATGCCTTTGCCATATTAAATTATGATCTTCCTGGAAATCCACTTTTCGCGATGCTCACCAACCTCCAAATTTTGGACCCCAAAAATTTGGCAAACACTGGAAAACGGCGCCACCTTGTATCTGCTCTTTTAGTCTGCCTCCAGATCATCCATTTCTTTGTCGATGTTCCATGAATAAAACATGGATCATTATCCACAGTCCTCGAACTCGACATGCCACCATGGAATCTCCTTTGTCAAAAAATTTGTATGTCGTCTGTTTGCTTTGTCAACAAGCACGATCACCTCAACAACACTTCTTCTTGGTGATATGTATCCTTCAACAACTCTTCTGATTTTATCACAAACTCCACTATTGTGATATGTATTCTTTGAAGGCATAGATTTACCATCATCATCTTCTATGACAATGTTATGTGCATGGATATCTCAGAATTCCAATCCTTGCACGACCATCTTAGAATTCCAATCATTGTCACATTGTCTTCTTCATCAACCGTCATGATCTACTTCATGAAAACCATGTGATTCAATTTTTCAAGAAGTCACTTGCATGGTTCTCATGAAATCATGAGTAATTGCATGGTCTTCATCAAAACCCATGGTTCTCATGCAATAATGACGAATTTCATGGTCTTCATAGAAACCCATGGTTCTCATGAAATAAGGAGGAATTGCATGGACTTCATCCAAAAACTCCATTCTTCTTTAATCATCGTCAGATGGATCCTCAGATGGATTACACCTCACATTCTTCATTGTTGTAAACAATGTATCACCTTTGACACATGTTCTTTTGAACTTACGATCAGTACAACAATCGTCTGAATCACCATTCCTCTACTTCATTGGAGTACTTCATGATCTCCTTCATTTTGATCTTCCATTCCTCAATTTCATTGGAGTAGTTCTTGATCTCCTTCATTTTGATCTTCATTGACAACTATTGACAACAAATACAAACTTATACACAAAGTGGTTCCAACATACATATCCAAGTCTTACCACATAAACACATACTATTCCCATATTCCTTCTCACTTCATAAACCATGGAACATATTTTATTCATAAGACAAGACAAGACATAATCAAACACACCTTTATCGAAGGGGTTTATCATTATTCAACCTATACATGCATAAACAATTTATAAATAAGAATTTACATAGAATCCAAAAAATTATTAAATGTGTATGAATCAAGAAATCATATCTACATCATCGTTCAATTGGTAGACACATAACCATGTTAATTTACTTTTTGAGCTTCACATATCATAGTGGAAACCACAAGCCGCACCAAGAGGATTTCTGCCTGCCAAACATGTCATATTGGTAGGGGTACATGTTGTGTATAATTTTAAGAACATGAATAAGGTCATGGATATACACACTAACTTACCTTGTAGAGTCACATTTCATGTATCATTGGATAACACACCATATATATAGGGATAAAATGATTGTGTGTATCAAAGATACATTCCTAACTAAATCATAGGTCCCGCAAATTGATCATCCCACAAGGACATGCAGTCGAGGTTGGCTTCACACTATAGAGATATTAGTGGAACTCTTATTTGTAACCTGATACATACATGTTGTCTACATGATAGTAAATTACACATATTGGAAATTCTATAGTATTTCCCTATTTTCCATCTTAAGAATTGGATATTGGAATGTGAGTAGTCCATTCGATGCATTTTCCATATATATCATAGTGTTATAATCCTATTTGGAATTAGAGGTGAAACTTTTAGAAATTCAATAAATTTTTGTTCTTTATCTCTATAGGTCTAATGACTAGGTTTGGGAAAGATGATTAGAGAATACATGGGGTTGGTTACTCCCTTGACAATGTGTTGATTATAAGGCATGGGTATCCAGCATTCTTCATAGGGATTGATACTCCCATTGTTGTTAAAGGTGCGTGGCGCAATAAGGCGCAAAGGTCGCTTGGGGATGTGGTGCAAGGCGCATGTGCAGATAATTAATTATATACAGTTTGAAACAATATTTAAAATTTTAATAAACTTAAATTCAATAAAAAAATAAAAATTAATATTTTCAATCAACTGCAATGGTAGTGAGGTTCCGATGAGTGATGTTTTTATAGTATGTTTTGTTTTTTATTAATATATTAAATTTTTTATTCAATTGAACTTACCCCGATTTCTAGTGGTGCACCACGATTTCCGCTGACCGACCTCACCCACCCCTGATATCTATTGTCCTACCCCGATCTCCGCCTCCCATGTCTATACCCAGATTTCCGCTTGTACCCCAGATTTCTATCCTACCCTGATTTCTGCCGCCACCACCAATATCGTCGCCCCCAATCTCCGCCGCCCCTGTCTACTGTATCTATAGCCACGATTTCCACCCTCACCGCTACCGATTTTTAGAAGGGATATATGGTTTTTTTATTTTAGGGGGCGCGCCATTACAACGCCTTGCACCTTAGTGCCTCCTAAGATGGCGCGTGAGGGGCGCGCCTTTGGCGCACCTTAGTGAGGTCGCCTTGCCTCACCTGTGATAAGGCACTCCAGCTACGCCTCGCCTCACCTCTCACCAAGGCGCCCTAAGGCGCATGCCTTTAACAACATTGGATACTCCCCTATATACTCAAATTCTGGGTCCTCCAAGTTAAGGCATATAAT
The DNA here is from genome assembly GCA_963277665.1 of Viscum album. Lineage (NCBI taxonomy): Eukaryota > Viridiplantae > Streptophyta > Magnoliopsida > Santalales > Viscaceae > Viscum > Viscum album. Next base: position 440,041,990 of record OY728123.1, read on the forward strand.
CAACTCTCTCTTGGACCTGACAAGGTGTGGCTCCCCTATATAATGGATCATAAATCTTGGAACTCTCCCACCAATGATGTGTAGGTCATCTATCCTGAGAGATAGGTACCAATACTTTCAATGTGGTTTTCTCAATGAGATTTGGGTCCTCCAATGGGGTTAGTACACCAAAAGGCAACACTCCTATGACTTTGTGTGGTTGGAATCCTTGATATTGTTTCTAAGAGGTGATGTGGGTTTAGAAAATTTGTCTTGAAACAATGGTTTAGTAATCTCTAAACTAAAGTGTGTACCTCTTCATTGTATAAGACCCACTATTATTCTAGGTGGAAATAAATAATATGGGAAGTTTAAATAGTTCAGGTACATAAAGACTTATGATATCTTAGACACTTCTTATTACCTTCTTGAGGTGACTTGCAACAAGGTTGTAAAATTTAATCCTTATGGGTATTTTAGTATTATTACCTATTCTATTCTCAACATTATCTTGACAACCTAAGATCTAAATCTATAAGTATTGTTATCCAATTGACCCTACCCTCTACCCTAAAAAAAATACCAAAACCACACTCAAGAAATCAAGACATAAAAGGAAACATCAGAAATCAATAAAATACATAAAAGAAACATGACAAATCAAGAAAATGTTAGGTCATGAAAATGTTTGGCGGAAACTATGTGCCACAGATGATACATATACAAACCGATGATGAACACATATTGTCACCCTATCCACATCCAACATATCAAAAATACAACTAATCACTGTCCAATGATGAACACATATTGTCACCCTCTCCACCTCCATCTCCACTTCCATCTACCACCTGTAAGAACATTATATTGAAAATTAAATAGTGTTGCATATTTATATTTAAACTTAAAACCAATAAAAGATTGAAAACTGAATGATTTTGAATTTTTGTGATTTACCTGCTCACCACCAGTCGATACAGTACTGTCGGGGGCATATCTGCTCATCTGCTGACGTATTTCAGTCAACTCTTTCTACAATGCGGATATCTGATCCCCTTGCACGTGAACTGTGTTTTGTAGAGAAACAATCTCTTTCTTAGCATCTCCAGATATTTTCTAACTATATCCAGGAGTAGATGCAGCTGCAATCCCCGGTGACCTGCTAAAAGCCTCAGATGGTACGGGTCCAAAACCCATCCCGCACACTCTACCAGGATTCTCCTTCCCAAGGACTTTAGTAACCGGGTCATCCTAGGAGACTGAGTAGGACTTCCCAGGATTGGCATCCAATAGTTCTTTAATTTTTACCTATAAATCAAATATCAATATATATTAGCACAGTAAAAACTGATAATAAGTTATTAAAATAAAAAATTGACTTCATACCCCAGCTTTCTTGGCAGGCTCATTAACAAAGCTTCCATCTGATTTTTTGTGAACATCCAACCACAGTTCAGTTTGGGATGCTTCGTGCCCTAAACTCTGTGACTACATTATGCAAAGATAAATAAAAAATTCAATATATTAAACATATTACATTTTCTTATAAATATTTAAACTAATTAAATGATTACCAGAGATGATCAACTTTTAGAAAAGCTTTTTGAGCCCATAGTGTGAGGGATGACTTGTTTTTCCCGACTTGATGCATTCTTTCTTGAGAGATCCTGAAATAAATAAAATGCAATTAAATAGTAATGTATTCATTGTCATATCCTCTTCATATACATGTATAAATGTAAAATAAGGATAATATAATAATATATATTTCAATACCATCAGCTTCACATCACGATGTCTATCAACAAAAACTTTCCACTCTTCTTTCGGTACCCCACTGGGTAGCTTCTCATACATTTGTTGCACGGTCAACGAAGTATCGTTGACATCACACCACAATCTCCATTTGAAATCTTTCCATTTCTTACCAAGATTTTTCAACATCCACTTCCGTGCTATCACATCAGCAACTGTAAAGTGGAAGAATAACTGTATGCAGAAATTCATTTTGAACATATTAGTAACATGACATTCAATTAAACCATAATGTAATAAAATTACCTTTATTTGGGAATCAAAAACTTTATTTTTCCAGCTTGGAGGCATATGTCTCCAATCATTATAACAAATATGAAGGGAAATGGGCTCCGATTCTAGCTGGCCTATAATCTGGCCAAGTAACCCTGTGGCGTCATCCGTAGAGACCCCATAAGCATCAAATGACACGACTATCTTCTCGCCATTCATATTCCAAATATCTTAACTTTTTATGTTTTTCTCCACGGTTTCATTTTTTTCATCTTCAATGAGCAACCAATTAATATAAAAAAGCAATAAATTTATTTAATTAAAATTTGTACCTATGACAGTGACCCTTCAGTATGTCTTTGATGAATTGGAAGTGGCACGCCGCCGCCCGACTGATGAGGCTGCTGAAGGGGGAGTCTACGACTCAGCTTCTAAAGGGACGCTCATAGATGGTGTGAGAGATGGTGTAGGGGGAGATGGTGAAGGGATGCTCATAGAGGGTGTGAGAGATAGTGCAGGTGGGAAGGCAGTTGGTTGCTCATATGTCGTAGGGAGGAAAACAGATTGATCATCATCTGTCGTAGTAGTGGATGAAATAGTGCATCACTTCCTCCTTGGAATTCATGTCATTTAATCAAATAAAATTAAGTTCATAACATATATTTCAAAAAAAATATACAGAAAAAAAATTAAAAATGATAATAGATTCCCAGTACTAACAAACAAAATATACATAACAATAATAATGAATGACTGCGTAAATGAAATAAGTGGCTACTAAATGAATAAATAACTGTACATACAATCATTTTCCCCTTCAATCATGTCTATTTCTTACTCCATTACGTCATCCACTTAATTCATCCTTGCTAGACTAATATTTTCAATATCATGATGGACAAATAATTCTACTTCTTGTTGTTGATGATATTCAATTTCAGAGGCCAAATATTCCACTTCATCACCCATATCATACAAATATCTTTATATTACGTGAGAAACCACACTCCACCCTTAATCCACAATATCATTCACATAATATACCATTTTTTCTTGTGATGATAAGATATATGGATCATGCAGTTCACGATCACCCACATCCATCAAGTGAGAGAAGTTCAGAGAATTAAATTGCAAGGAATCTCTTTTAACACCTCTGATAAAATTGACCCAATTGCATTTGAATAAAACAACTGAAAAATTCCCATGGTAGTTTAATTCAATAATATCAATCAGCTTTCCATATTATTCCACTTCATAAAATGTAAATATACCACTATTCTATTTTTTCAAACCCTCTTCTCGATCGATTGTACGAAATCTAAAGCCATTCACATTGTAAGCGTCTAACTTTCTAACTTGTTTTAGAGGACCTCGAGCAAGAAACTTCAAATATTTTGACACCTCTACTTGAGTATCAGTATTCATGATCTAAAAAAAGAAATATACTTTATTATATTTACAAAATATATGTGTCAATCTAATATTCATATTTATTGAAATATTTAGGAACTTACACGTCGTACAAACCATTCTACAAGATCTTTATTAACAGCTTTCGTTATATCTTTTTCATTTCATGTTAGGAATATCATTCATCTCTTTGTTTGTATCCTCAAATCTTCAATAAATGGATCTGCAATTTCACTATTCAGCAACACATATCTATGTGCCTGTAATAATTTCAATTCTATCAGTGTCACATTTGAGGTCCTCCCAACTGATCGGCCAATAGTAGGAAATATTTTTGATTTATGATGTATTTTAGATTGAGTCGATGTGTCTTCAAAACGTCCAACTCGATTAAATCTTATCTCAATATCATCCAAGTATCTAGAACAAAAGGTAAGACACTCCTCATCCAAATAGCCTTCAGCAATAGAGCTTTCTGGTTGAGCTTTATTTCTCACGTATGATTTCTAATGCACAAGATATCTGTGAAATAAAATAAACATAATTATGAATTTAATTAAGTGCCAAAAATTGTTTACTTAACTAAAAAAATATAAATAAAGTACCTCTCAATTGGATACATCCATCGATAATGAACGAGGCATCCTAATTTAGCTTCCTCAACCAAATGCACAGTTAAATGCATCATTACAGTAAAAAACGATTGAGGAAATATCATCTCCATTGCACAAAGGGTCAATAAAAACCTCTTCTGTAGGTTTTCAAGCTAAAATGGATGTAGATATTTCTCACATAGTTGTCTGAAAAATGTACAGAATTGGAGTACAACATCAGTAATTTTTTCAGGTAATAATGTACGCAATGCCAATGATAGTAACCGTTGTAACAAAATATGTGAATCGTGACTTTTCAATCCATGTAACTTATGATTCTTCAAGTCAACACACCTCAAGATGTTACTTGAATACCCATCAGATACCTTAACATTCTTTAAAATTCGAAGGAATGTAGCTTTATCCCTATTTTTCATTGCAAAAATTGTCGGAGGATACTTTTCATTCTTATCTGGCCAGAGATCACGTTTTATGTTCATTGATTGTAAGTATTTACAAGCATTGAGATGATCCTTTGAATTTACATGCTCATTAAGCAATGTAAAAATCAAATTTTCACAGAAATTCTTCTCAATATGCATCACATCAAGATTATTCCACAAAAAATTAAATTCCCAATATGAATGTTTAAAGAATATACTTTTTTTCTTCCATTGTTGCGTTCTGAGTTCGCTTGACGATGAACTTCGAACTCGTTTCCCGCTATCATTCAAATGAAGAACCTTCCCAAATTCTGTTTCATCATTTCCAAGTTGTGTCAATATTTCAGAACTAGTTAACAAATTTGGAGGTGGTCTACGATCAATGAAACCGTTAAACTTTGATCTGTTCAGCTAAAATCTATGAGATGCATCGAGAAATCTTCGATGGCACAAGAATCACCATTTTATACTGTGAGGTAGCCGTTTGGGCTCAAAATCAAAGTTACAAATAGGACAAGACAAACCCGTGTAAGTGTTCCAACCAGATAAGTTCCCAAGCCCAGGGAAGTCACTAATTGTCCACATTAAAGTAGCATGCATTTTGAACATTGTCTTAGAAGAAGCATCAAATGTCTCAACACCGTTGCTCCACAACTCCTGTAATTATTCAATTAAAGGCTACAAGTATACATCAATATCATTTCTAGGCATTTTTTTTCCAGGAATAATCATCAAAATGATAAAAGATGTTTGTTACATACACATCAACGAAGGAAGATTTTAAGGGGTCAAAACAACTGGCCAAATGCTATAACTGGTACTCAAAGTCCCAAATGGGTTGAATCCATCGGTATCCAATCCCAATCGAACATTCCTAGGATCATCTGAGAAATATGGATGTAATGAATCAAATTTCTTCCACGATTGTGAATCTTGTGGATGTCTCATTAACCCATCATTGTTATTATCTACATAATTCCACTTCATGTGTTCGGCAGTTTTCGATGACATGAATAATATTTGCAATCAAGGCTTTAAAGGAAAGTAATGTAAAACCTTTTCAAGTGTGTTCCTTTTCTTCTTCTTCATGAAAGTATGTTGATTCAGACTTCTAACATCACTCATTGACTTCCATCTAGAAGAAGAACATTTTTTACAATCCTTTCTACTTGAATCCTCTCGCCAATAAAGCATACAATCATTGGGACACACATATATTTTTGTATAATTTAGACCAATCCTGTTAACAACTTTTTTCATATCATAAAAAGGCTCGGGGATGTTTTCTTCAGGAAATGCATCACACAACAATTCCAATATCATAGACATTGCCTTATTTGTAATTCCACATAGACATTTGATATGGTACAACTTTAGAATAAAAGAAAGTTTTGAATATTTCAAACATCCACTATACAACTCTTGATTTCCATCATCAACTAAATCATGGAACTTATTTTCATCAGTGAAGTTTTCTCTTACATTAGTCTCCACAGAATCAAGAGGATGATCCACCGATATGTTACAATCTTGATATGGTTGTCCTACAGTCTCAAAAAACATCACTTGTCTTGTTGATATTTGTAGCACCCTCATCTGGTTGTTCTGATATGTTTTGATGTTGATGGTGGTCTCTTGCAGTCCCGAATGCATCATTTATAAGGTTTTGCAATTCATTTTCCATTGCCGACGAAGTTGGGAGGTCATTTTGTGGATTGACATCAGTGCTCAACCTTTCTGTAACATTCGATTCTCCGTGCCAAATCCAACGCAAATATTGACCAGGGAATTGCTTCAATATTAAATGTTCATAAACATCATCTCTCTTCAACCATATTCTAAATTTACATTTAGGACATGGACATATTATTCTTCCTTCAACGGATCAATTGGAAATTGAAAAATCTAAAAACTCATTCAAACCCTTAATATACCGAGGTGCGCTCCTTGGTAATGTGATCCAGCTTTTATCCATGTATATCACAATGTGCCTACACAATATTGAAAAAAATTAAAACACATAACAATTACTAAATAGGGAAAGAGATTCATATATACTAGTTGAAATAATATATAAATATATTACATAAGGTTTTCGTATATCAATACATATGGTAAATCACCCACTAGTGGTGTCATATAAAGTAGTACCACCACAAAGGATTAGAATTAAATTGGGAGATTAGGGTGAGTGAACAAAGTCCAACAAAATTAATCAACTTAAGAAAGTTGGAGGTTCCCCTCTCCCATTAAATTAAATAATTCTAATCATTGCTTGAAGTGGCCCAATATTTATGGGGAGATATGATCCATGGGGTGGATGTGATAATAAAGTACATGTTATTCAACTAAAGGAAGAACTGATTAAATCCAAAAAATGCATGAAATAAGTGATGCAATAATTATTTCAAGTCTCATTTGATAAAAAAATACGATCAAAACGTGTCATGGCTGATCATGAATCAGCAAGTGGTGTTAAAAAACCACTTTTTTTCTTCAAAACTTGATCTAGAAGTTTCATGTTGAAGTAAAGTCACTTGTTGAATCTAGAAATACATAAAAAAGGGATTATTCTAGAATAAAAAGAGGTTTCCAAGTCTTAACTAAGAGAATCAATGATGTCATATTGAATCTAGTTTATAAAAAGGGACATCAAGCACTAAATTTAGTAGAATTAGACCACTAATAAGAAGAAAAATTTAGAGGAAGTAGTTATTCCCTTACTATCATTAGTGTGGTTTCAGTGTGATTGGTAAGTTTTTATTGACATGATAAATCTAATTTTGAAGTTATATTTATATTGTGAAAATTGATTAATGTGGATGATAAAGACACCACTTACGGTTCTATTCTCTAGGTATCTCACCCCTACCTAAGGGATAAATGTCTATCAAGGGCCACATTACCAACTCATAAGGTTTGTAGAACCTATCATTATCCATATAGTCCATATTGATTGCTCATCGAGCAAAGGAACCTAACTTGGTTCCATAATGGGTCATTCATATGTTCTCATAGATTATCATACCATAGATAACCATTACCAAACCATCCCATAGCCTCGCCCCTAGACATTTCTTTAGGAGAGAATAAATTACCTAAAACAAGACCTTTATAGATAACTTGACCCATAAATACATGATAGACACCCTATTGGGGTTTTAATTTCCCTATAGTTAAGCCTCTCACATATATAACATAACCATCAATGGTTGTATAATCAATGCATCATACTAAAGGGAATTCTATGAACCCAACATGAATCTCTATCCTCATGTCTCATAAGGTAAATAACTCATGGACCCCATTCATGTCACATACCCACCTACATGAAATTTCAATCCACACAATAAATGCATAACCATATCCTATGGTAATATTAGTCATAAACTACCTTGACCATAGAGTTATCCCCTTAAGAAATATCATTCCATCCTCATTAAAGACATCTCTAAGAACCAACACCATCTCAATCCCCTAACTCATAAAATTACAACATATATTTTAAAGAAATAATAATTAATTAAGAGAATTAATCCATATTAATCCAATTAGTCATACTTTAGGGACATCTAATAAATTATGTATCCTCATTGTAACTTCAAGCAATAGGGTATGGATCACTCTTAGAACACCTCTGAGCTCATTTATAAAAAAACACAAATATATGAAGTCAATACATTAAATGAATTCATCCAAATTTGATGATAAACCAAAATAAATTATGGAAATGACTCAACAATAATGAAACTACATAAAACCTTATGCATTTTTCCTCCATAAGATTCCTCTAACCATTATGCACAAAAAATCCACCATAAAAGGATGATCCCACCTGTGGCAGGGGAGGGGAGTATACCTAGGGTACGAACTCGATGGGGTTGGGGGAGAAGCCGACGTCGTGGGTGTTGGAGGGAGAAGTGGGGTCAGTAGTGACTGAAAGCGAGGTCACCGGTGGCACGGGAGGGCAGTGGAGGGGATTGGAGCTAGGGTCACTAGTGGAAATACAGTTTTTAATGTCGTCGTAATAACGTCGGTTTTATAAAAACCGACGCGAATAGTATGTGCGGGAAATTTTTGGCGTCGGTTTTACAAAAAACCGATGCCAAAAAAATTATTCGATGATATTTTGCGTCGGTTTTCAAGAAACCGACGTCGAAATTTTTTAAAAAAATGTTTTGGCATCGGTTTTGAAGAAAATCGACACCGATAATAATAATAAACCAATTTACCACATCGGTTTTGAGGAAAACCGACACCGAAAATAATTAAAAAAAAAATTTCAGCGTCGGTTTTCTCTAAAACCGACGCAAAAAGTCTTTTAAAATTATTCACGGACCGAAACCCCCATTTTGTTCGATCATCGAAATTGAGTTCTGTTGTGGCGCTTTGGACTCCTGAAGACCTTCGAATGTGATTTGCGATCTTGGACGGCCCTTGTTGAAGGTTTTGTGCTGTTTTCACGATTTCGGGTATGCTTTCTTCCTCTTTATCTCTTGTTTAATCTCCCATTGTTTATTTCTTCTTCAAGAACCCTATTTTGCGCGATTTTTATTATTGGTTTGATTTTAGTTGTAGTTTATCATTATTTTTTGTTTGTATTATCATTGTTGGTATAGATTTGTTTGTATTATCATTGTTTGTTTGTATTATAATTGTTTGTATTATCATTGGTTTGTATTATCATTTTTGTGTGATTTTCATTTTTTTTGTATTATCATTGTTGGTATAGATTTTATAGTATTTCTTCAAACACTATAGTGTTTGTTTGTATTATCATTGTTGGTTTGTATTATCATTGTTGGTATAGATTTCATCTCCCTATTTTTGCGCAATTTCCATTATTAGTGTTTGTTTGTATTATCATTGTTGGTATAGATTTTATAGTTGTAGTTTATCATTTTATAGTGTTTGTTTGTATTATCATTGTTGGTATATATTTTATTAGTTTATTTTTGGTTTGTATTATCATTATTTTTTTTGTATTATCATTATATCTAGAACTGATACTATATTCACCGTTATATTAATCTCGATACATGTATTTGTTAGTACATAGGAATAGATCATACCACAAAATCGTCAATAATTTATACATATTTCCATGTACTCCCAAATTTCACTTATTGCATCCTTTAAATTAATGTACTCTTCAATATTTTTGACACATGCAACATCGAAATATTTCAACTATGTAAAATGAACTAATAAATTTTAAAAGAATGATATTATAATTAAATTATAATATCAATATAACACACATGTATATAATATGAAAATAAAATGTTTACTCTATTTGTAAACGTGTTTCATATCTGATATCTTTTATCTGATTATCAATAGTTTTTATTAAATATGTTTTTGTTTACAATTTATCTGATAGATATTTAAATGTTTATATGTTTTAATATATTCATCAATTATATTGTGATATCAGGTATTAATGGATCATAATTGGATTTATTTACGAAGAACCACCAGTGAATATGAAAAAGGAGTTGATAATTTTTTGGAATTTGCTAAATGACATCTTCAAAATATTGATTTGATTTTATGTCCGTGTGTGAAGTGTGTAAATATGAGAAAGTTAAACTCCAGAGAAATCAAGGATCATCTCATTTGTTATGGTTTTAGCCTTAATTATACACGTTGGATCTTGCATGGTTAAAGAACTTAAAAGTCAACATCCAATGTTGATGACGATATTCATAATGAGGCACAAGATCATATTGAAGAATTAATTCATGATTTAGTTGTTGAAACCATCGAAAAAACACCAACTGTTGAACGATTGTATGGAGATTCTGAGAAACCATTATTCCCAAGTTGCAGTAAATATACAGTGTTATCAGCAGTTTTGAGATTAGTTAACTTAAAAGAAAAAAATGGGTGGAGTGATAAAAGTTTCTCCAGTTTACTTAAGCTTTTAAAAGATCTACTTCCAGAAGGCAATGGGCTTCTAGAATCCAATTATGAGGCGAATAAAATATTATTCCCAATGGGATTGGGGTATAAAAAGATACATGCTTTCCCCAATGATTGTGTACTGTATAGGAAAGAAAATGAACATTTATCAAGTTGTCCTACATGTGGGACATCGCTCTATAAGATGGATGAGAAAGTCAACTCAAATTCATTCTCAGGTGATGTCATGTAACATTATGAAAAATCAATTTTTTACTTTCCAATGATATCCTCCAATATTTTTTGCATACAATTCTAATAATTCAATTCTGATTTATTCTTAGGTACCAGAATCAAAACTCCAGCTAAAGCAATTTGGTACCTTCCAATAATTCCTTTTTTGAAGCGTCTATTTGCAAATTCAATGGATGCAAAAAGGTTAAGATGGAATTCATATGAGCGCATCTCTGATGGTAACTTACGTCACCCTACCGATTCACCACAGTGGAAGAAGTTTAATAAAAAATTTCATGATTTTGGAAGTAAAGTTAGAAATCTCAGAATGGGATTGTGTACTGATGGAATGAATCCATATCGGAGCCTCATTAGCCAACATAGTTCATGGCCTGTTTTGCTGGTACTTTACAACTTGTCCCCACATCTATGTATGAAGAAAAAATATGTTATTATGAGCTTGATTATTTCTAGACCAAAAAAACTGGGAAATAATATTGATGTGTATCTTACACCATTGATTGATGATTTGAAACTTCTATGAGAGGAAGGTGTTAAAGTTTTCGATGCATACAAGAAAGAGTATTTTATTTTGCGTGCTATGATAATGTTCACTATAAATGAATTTCTTGCATATGGAAACTTATCTGGATATAGTGTTAAGGGACATAAAGCATGTCCAATTTGTGAAGAACAAACTTCATATTATCAATTGCAGAATGGAAGAAAGATAGTGTTTATGGGACATTAAAGATTTTTGCGAATTGATCATCCTTATCGTAGATTGAAAAAATCATTTAACGGTTTACAAGAATACAACCTACCCCCTAGACCATTGTCAGTTGAAGAATATTATGACAGAGTGAAAGATATTGATTCGACATTTGGAAATAGAAAAAGTTCTGGTTTACAAAAACATATCTGGAAGAAGCAGTCTATTTTTTTCAAACTACCATATTGGATATTTTTAGAGATAAAACAAAACATTGATGTTATTCATGTTGAGAAAAACATATGTGATAGTTTGATTGGAACTTTGTTAGACATAAAAGGAAAGACAAAAAATGTATTACATGCTAGATTGGACTTGATATTAATGAGAATACGTTTGGAGTTAGCTCCCGCTGTGAAAGGAAACAAAACATATTTACCTCCGTCTTGTCACACATTAAGCAAGATTGAAAAGATGAATTTTTTTCAGTGTCTTCATGGTATTAAAGTACCCAGCGGTTTTTATTCAAATGTGAATAATTTTGTGTCATTGAAGGATTGTAAATTAATAGGTATTAAATCACATGATTTCCATGTGTTGATGCAACAAATTATACCAGTAGCAGTGTGTGGTATATTACCGAAAGCTATCAGAAAGACAATCATCAGGTTATGTAATTTCTTTAAATCTATTTGTAGCAAAGTCGTTGATCCAAATTTGTCAGATGTGTTAGAGAATGAAGCAACTCTTATTCTTTGTCAACTAGAAATGTATTTCCCACCCACATTTTTTGATATAATGGTTCATCTATTGATTCATTTGGTGCATGAGATAAGAATATGTGGGCTTGTTTATTTAAGATGGATGTATCCTTTTGAAAGATATATGAAAATTTTGAAAGGGTATGTTAAAAATCCTTATCGACCAGAGGCCTCTATTGTTCAAAAATATGTATCAGAAGAGGTGATTGAGTTCTGTACAAATTATTTGAATGAGGTGGAGCATATTGGTCTCCCTATATCTCGACATATGACAGTTGATAGAGAAGGTAGAGGGGTTTGAGGCTTAAAGGTAAAGTTCATTCCACGTGATGAAGTGATGCAAGCACATTTATACATTTTGAACAACACAGATGAGGTTCAACCATATATATCCTCACATATTGATGAATTAAAGTTACGATATCAGAAAAGAAATGAAAAATGGTTGATGATTGAGCATAAGAAGACATTTGTTTCATGGTTTAAAGAGAAAGTCACCCCTGATATATCTGTATCAGAAACATTGAAGTGGTTAGCAGGGGGACCATCTCTTAATGTGATCACTTGGTCTGGTTTTGATATCAATGGATACACATTTTACACAAAAAACTTGGATGACAAGAGTACTATTCAGAATAGTAGGGTGATGGTATTCGCTGAAGCAGTGCATTTTTCGAGTGCCAAAGATAAAAACCTGATTTCTGCATCAACTTCATATTTTGGAGTTATTGAAGACATATGGGAAATTGATTATATTAAATTTCGAGTCACTGTTTTTAAATTTAATTGGGTTGATAGTAATAGTGGTGTGAAACATGATGAATATGTGTTTAAACTAGTTGATTTGAAAAAATTTAATCACAATGAGGAACCATTTATCATGGCGACACATGCAAAACAAGTATTTTATGTCATTGATCCATCAAATGATCAGTGGTCAGTTGTTTTTCAAGGGAAAAGATACCATTTGGGTGATGAGGATTATTCTGATGATGCTAGTGATTTATATGAGCCTTATTCATCTATTACGCAATTTCCAGATGATTACAATGAATATAAGACAGACATAGTGCATGCAGTACGTACCGATCATGATGAAGGCATGTGGAAAAACAATAAATTAGTCTCCTAATTTTTCTGGTAAATATTTATATTTTGTGTCTATTTTTAAAACTTACAAATGCATGGCTCTATTTTTACATATTTATTTGTGTCTTCCTTGTTTCTAATTATTCAGTTTTCTAATGATATGCAGGTACACAAAATTTCATTACACTTTCTAGTAGCAATGTCAGATACATATAGAGAGGAGCAGTTACCGAGGTATATCTATTTTGAAATATTATTAAATATTCATTAATATACTTATTTAATGAAATAAAACTGTTAATTTACAAAAAAAAATTTCCAGGACAACTGATGCGTCCTCGGCGGAGGATACTTCTCCAGTTACTACTCAAAAATCGATTTCTCAAGTTGGTAAACGTGGTATTACACGTTTACCAAAACTATCACTTGATCATGATGATAACAAAGTACACATCCATTTTAATGATAATAATAATGCAGTTTGCCCAAATGCAGTTTAGTTTGTCAGTTATATAGCGATGCAGAGCCGTTGCAGGATTAGTATTTTATATCCTGATTGGATGTCTGTGGACAGGACGTCGAAGCAACAACTTTGGGAGGCCATGATGGTAAAATATCTTTATTTATTTATTTTATCTCATTTTTTAATATTATATAGTTTAAATGACATATTTAATTTATTCAATTACAGATGACATTCAATTTTGAGGAAACCAAAGAAATTAGGAAAAGACATCTCTCTTTAGCAGCAGTTCAATGGAGAGATTTTAAAACCAAACTGACAAAAGATTATGTTTTTGGAAAGAGAAGGTTTGAAAGACCATGTCTTAAGTATCCATATATAGATGAAGAAACATGGAAGTGATTTGTTGACAGTCATCAGGAAGAGAAATTTCAGGTATTGTAATTGTTTTATATTTTAAAATTTATGCTATATTTTTCTTATTACTTAGTAATTTATTTTTATGTAACAAGCCTCCAGGAGATCTCATCAGGAGATCCAGTTGCAAAATGTATACCCTCATACTTTATCACGTGGAGCGTACTCGTATTTGGAGCAAAAAATGATTGATGAAAAATTTGAAGCATTAAGAGCTCGATCAAGTAGTGGTTCAGAAGAGGTCCAGTATGGTCCTCCATCTCCTCCCACTCGCCATGAGAAATGGAAACGAGTAAGAAGAAAAAAATGAGCAATATCTTACAAAGGAAGCTCATCAAGTGGCTGATATAATTATAAGTAAATATTATTTATTTGTTAACAATTTTTCTATTTTATAATTTATAAACACTAATATAACTTTTTTATTTTTCATTTCAGGATGAACTTCAGGAGAAAGAGACACAAGGCTCTTTTATCCCTAAGGGTAGGATGGATATCCTAGCCATTGCTTTGGGAAAGGCAGAACACCCCAGTCGTGTTAGAGGATATCAGGCGGGTGTTAGTATTCGGAAGGTTTTTGGTAAGAGTAAGCAATCAAGAGACCTAGAAATCGAATCCTTAAAAGAAGAGCTGCATGATATGAAATTGTCTATGAGTGATCAAATTCAAGCAGCAGTACATAAGGCTTTATTAGAACACTTGGAAAGACAGTCACAGTCTACACAGCCTTCCAAGGTATATTATTTACTTGCCATAAATTTTTCTTTTTTATAAATTATAAACACTGATATAACTTTTTCATTTTTCAACATTCTCAGCCTACTCACCCGGACTACCCTACCTCATCTGCTTACCCAGCCCCGTCTAGGTAGCCTTCTGAGGTATATTATTTACTTGTCATCAATTTTTATATTTTATAAATTATAAACACTAATATAACTTTTTAATTTTTCAACATTATTAGCCTACTCACCCGGACTACCCTGCCCCATCTGCTTACCCTGCCCCATCTGCGCAACCTTTTGAGGTATATTATTTTATTTAATTTTTAATCAATTTTTCTATGTTTTAAATTTTAGACACTAATATACCCTTTTCATTTTTCTGCCTTCTTAGCATGCTCAACCAAACTAACCTTACCCACCTGCTAACTTTGAGCCTCCACCTCCTCCCTCGGATCAATCCTTATATTGTGAGTTGTTTGTGGGAGACCCTCATGTACATATTGTTTCGTTAGGATAGGTGTATTTTTTAGGGGATTCGGTACATCATCAGCCTATGCAGATGGGCCAGGTTAGAGTATCAGTACTTGTTATTATAGATCCTACTGCTCTACTACCATTTCCTACTATGGAGATCACCAGTGTTGGGGAATGTATGGGCCATTTTTTACTTTGTCCAACTGCCCTACTTCGTTATATTTCACATGAGGTATGCATTTTTTTAAATATTAATTACAAATGATTCCAAATTACTTATAATGTTTTCTGACATTTAACTTATATAGGAATATCTGAAAGCAAAAGAAACTGTACAAATGCAACAAAATGTTCAGGAACAGTTGGTTGTAGATACTTCTGATATTTCTTATGGGTTGAAAAGATTATCTGAGTCCTCTTCTTCCTTGAATTTTATCTATGAGTTTCGGATGACGCCCGATATATATGGAAGAAATTATCAATTGAGAATACTGAAAGAAGATATCATGAATTTAGTTAATTTTGAAGATATCAGGCTGAATGTGGTGCAATTGTTTTCCATGTAAGTAAATTGACGTTTGAATTGCTATTTCTTTAATAAAAGATTGTTATGTCATTGACTAACTATATTTTCTTTTTAAATTAGGTATCTAGACAGGATTCTTTTACAAAATGAAACTAACAGAATTTATAGCTTTATAGATCCATAGCACATTTCCTTGGAAGTCAAACATGTGAAGAATGATGAAAGAGTTCAATATATATCTGAGAGATTATCACCAACAGAGATTCAATGCTGGTTTTTTCCATTTCTTGATAAGTAAGAACATCAACATAATTTTTAACTAATGATCATTATAATGTCATTAATTGTGAACTTTTTTTATTGTAGGAGGCATTAGATGTTAGGCATATTTTGCCCAAATGAATGCACCTTATATTGGTTTTGCTCTTTATTAGGAAAAGTGCATAAACCATTTTCCAACTTATTAAACAGGTAAGTTGTTTTTTATTTTTATAAGTTTGTTATGATTACTTTTCATTGTTTACATAAGTTTTATTAGTTCTTATATAAAAAAATGTAGTTCATGGAAACATTTTACAAAGGAAAATATGTTAGAAAAAAAAACCAACAAAAATCAAATATGTGGACGTATAGGTAATTAGTATTTATATTTTTGTTATATATTGGTTTTTATTATTAGTTAAATGTTTTATAACTGCAGTGTCATCATCAAAATGGACATGTTGAATGTGGTTATTATATTCTACGATTCATGTACGAGATAATCACAACTGGGGAAACTACCGATTTTCATAAGGTTAGTTGTATTATTATTTTTATATATTTTATGTCACTTTTTTCTATCTATTAATTTCATATCATTCAATATTATTGTAGGCATTTAATGATTCACAGTCTTATTCAAAATCTGATATGATCCATATTCAATCTACTTTTGCAAACTTTTTGTTATGTCTGATTAAGATTTGAGGTATGTATATTGATTAAGATTTGAGGTATGTATATTCTAATATTTCAGGTATGTGTATTTTAATTCTACTTTACTTTGAGTTATCTCAAGTGCCTCTGCAAAAATACTATTTGATTCTTTTTTTATACTGTGTTTTTTTTTCAGGGGTTTCGATTTTTTTGGAAGTGAAACTGTAATTATTTTATAAAAAAAAAAATTATTTATGGCGTCGGTTATTTTAAAAACCGACGCCGAATTTTTTTTGAAAAAAATTTACTTATGGCGTCGGTTTTAGATAAAACCGACGCCGAAGAACCGATTTTCGGCGTCGGTTTTCTATAGAACCGACGCCGAAAATCTAGTTTACTCAAGTTTCGGCGTCGGTTTTATAAAAAACCGACGCCCAAAAGCATGTCTAAATGAAGTTTCGGCGTCAGTTTTATAGAAAACCGATGCCGAAACTCATAAGAAAATTATTTTTGGCGTCGGTTTTTGAAAAACCGACCAGAAAACCATATTTTTAATATCGCCTTTAAAGACGTCGGTTTATAACCGATGTCAAAAATCAATAAAAACCAACGTTAATAAGTGTTTTTGCACTAGTGGGTTCACGATCATCGGGGGGAGAAGCCTCGCAGGGTCAGGGGGAGAGAACGTTGGCTCGGGTGGGGGGGGAAGTGTCGCTGATGTAAAAAACTAAATGGGTTTAGCGGAGGGTTTTAACAAACCACCGCTAAATCTTTTTAACGAAAGGTTTAGTGGAGGTTTTGTAAACCACCGCTACAAAACCGCCGCTAAAGGTGTTTTATGTTGTAGTGAATATTTATACAGAAGTGTCACCTGATAAACATTTATGAATCATGTTTCAACTGAATTATGTAATTGATATACTAAGTTTTTAAGACTGGTATAAATTTAACATTCATTTTATCTAGAAATAACTAGAGTTATACTATTATAGTGAATTTACAAAAATAATTCAACCATAATGTATGGGTTCCGTAATCATAATACCTTTATGTTGGTTGTTTGAGTGTGGATAAAAGTAGTACACTATTACTCAAAATTGGGATTATGCATATGGGTTAATAGAATGTTTTTTCATTATTTTTCTTCAAAATAATAAATGGATTTAATTGATTATAAATTGTTTATAAACGATATCAAATGGTATTTTAGAAAATTTTAATTTATAAACATTTTATCTAATAGTTTTTAAACTATAAAATATTTATTAGTAAATTAATTTTTTTGAAGCATTTTTATTCCCAAATACCAAATTTTAATGAATGAATTACCTTTTTAACCAAATTATATTGAATTTCATATGATTTAGAAATATGTTTTTAGAAATCATATATGTTAATTTATAAAGGATAATAAATTATAAAATATGTTCAAAATATAACGTGTTCATATTTAAATTATGAGTTATTCTTAATTAATTAATTAATTTATATTGTTCAAATTAAACGGATCTTATTTGGAATATTGTTAAAACCAAATAAAAACATATGTTATGATTTATTTGATCAATGTTTAAACGATAATTACATATGTTGGATTTTTTGTGTAAAGTATATATATGATATAAAATTATATTAAGTTATAGGTTATAATTAAAATTGTCATGTATTTAAAATTATATTCAAAAAAATGATGAATATGAAAATTTTCATATCAGAATGTGTATAAAATATTTAACACCAAATTTATATAATATCTATACAATAAAGCTTAAATGATAAAATAATTATAATTAAAATTTATTTATTAATTTTTTATAAATGTTTAACTTGTGGTTAAATGTTTTGAATATTTTATTTATTTAATTATTATTCAAAATTTTATTAATAGCTATGAAATGTTTATAAAAATAAAGTTTTATTTTTAGTGTAAAATGTTAAACTTATTCTAGGTAAATCATTATATTAAATTTTAGTTATGAATATGAATTTAGTTTTTCATCTACCAAGACCTAGAATTGTAATTGATGTTATGAACATGTATTTATTTATTGATTTTTTTATTCTATTTGGTTTTATTGTTATAATTAATATAATCATTTATTTACAAAATTATTCCCTTGTTGAGGGACTTTGGTGGTGACTACCGACTTATCTGGATGCTTATAACTTGTCTAGGATGAAGAATAGGGTTGTATATTTTTCTCTATTATCATAATATTATAGATATGTTCAATAAAGTATAAAGATATTACATTGTATGAAGTGTTCATGTACCTTATAAATACAATCAATTTAGATATGTTTGAATATACATGTCTTTTAATTTTGGGTCAGTAACATGAACTTGTATGTTGCGTAAAGTGTTATGTATCAATATGGTTTTGAAATATAATTTTAATGCAGGGTATTGGATTCCAAATTATATTACATGAGGCATGTACAAAAATAATGTATTACATGACATAAGATGGTGATATTAAAATCATATTAAAATACTATGTGTGTGATTCATTTTTAAGTAGAAATTATCCAAAACATGACCATTTAATCAGGTATTGTTAAGATCTGCAAGGGTATGTTGGGATAATCTTTTTTTAGGAAATATATTATTCAGTGACATTGGATTATGTCGATAGAATTATTGATATTATTATAATAATTCGTTGATTATCCAGTGTTGGCTTATTCATGGTATTTTCATTTGGTTACATTAGCTAGGAATCACTAACTGTTATGATACCAGAGTAATAGAATTGATTATATATTTATAAAATATTTTTAATGGAATTTTACACTCAAATAAACAATAATTTTTTTGTTTATGATTGAAAAGTAGCATCTACCTAATATAGTCATCTATTATTTTCCAGATAACTGGTGTATGTCATAGTGAATGATGGATCCTGTACCACTAATGGATATGATGAGTTGTTAAAAGTGGTTATAATTTTAGTGGAAATATATTTAATAAAATTCATTATTGATTATTTATAAAAAAATAATTATATCATAAAATCATACATTCTAGATAATGTCATCAGCATCATAACGATACAATTTTGATCAATCCATTATAACAAGAAGCTTAATGTATGCGGCTCTTAAGAAAGATAACCATTGAAATATTTTTAACAATATTATGGATTTTAGAGAATATATAATGGAAAATTATAAGTGATAGAAGAGCTATTTTCTAAGTAACAATGTGATGAAATTATTCAAAAACATAATCTTGTTTAATAATGAATAATAATGTGATTCATTTAATATTTCAAAGGAATCACATGGAAATTAACCAATGGAATCTTATTATCCACTAATACACTCAATATGATTTTTTACATCAATGATTTATCAAATTTGACTCGCATATAATGAATATGATATAGTATGTTAAATGATATTAAATAATATTGAATATATTGATGAATCTATGAGACTAATGGTTTTATTAATACATTCTTGGTTGTAGAACTCAATTCTATTTTTATGACCAATATATGATTTCAATTTTTTGTTTTATAAGTATTATAAATATTTGAATGTTTGAAGATTAAAATAATTGAAACATTATGTTTTGTATCAAGTAATAGAGAAAATGTGTTTTTTATATATGACTTGTAAACATCAATCTTAGATAAATTAGTCATAATATGTGTATTTTTACCTCATTTAGCTCTTGGTAAGATCATGTATGCAATAGTTTTTTAAATGAAATGAGAAGTTTATTTTTAATACATATGGTTCATGACTTATTTAATTCTATTACATTCATTAATGGGAAACTAATAAATTTCTTGTCCTGGTTAGGGAATTTATATTTTTTCATTTTTGTTAATGTTCAAAAAATAGGATTAAATTAAATTAACATTCAACTGAGATTCTTATTTTTTTTGGGAATATATAAAACTGGGCATATGATGTCTTTGTTCTAATTTATTGTATGGACATTACAAGTAGGTAAATGTTCAAACATTTTTAAGAGAAGTTATAAGAAAGGTCTACAATTTTTTTTCAAGAATCTATTCATGGTCACTGAAACCATATATTATTAGTAAGGAAGAGTAATAATTCAATATGAATTTATTATCTATGCTATACCTGATGAATTTTTTGAAAATCCACAAAATTTCAATACATGGTATGAATGATATATAATTTCATTAATTTATTTTGAAAGGTATGTGATACTGAATTTATATTTTATAGTGTTGGTAATATATCTATGGTCAAAATCAATGGAATAATTTATTAAGATTCCTATTTATTTTCACGAGATGATGCTGATTTTTAAAGCTTCAGGGATTTTAATGTAAATCATTTTATTATGATAAAATGAATCTATATACAAAATTTCTATCATTAACCCATTTATCTTATTTCATAAGAGAATATTTTTAATAAAAATGAGTTAATATGAACATTATGGGATTATAAATTGTATACAAATGGGTTTTCAGCCATCTTGTTTTATAACATGTTAATAGAAAATGATATAAATAAAATTGGTTTTGCTGTATTAGAGTTTTTATTGATATATTTATTCACATACAGGGTAATTTTAATCTTCCACACATTGGTAGTATATTTTAACAAAGGAATATTCTAAAATGTAAAATTATCTAAACACATATAATATTACCCATAGAAAAAAATTGTTCATTTGAAATATATTCGTATAAAAAATAAAATTATTTTCTTTTCATAACACAAAATGATTTTGGTATGTTGATAAGATATTTTATAAAGAATATAATGTTTAAGAGGTTAGTGGGAGTGTGTTTGAACTTAAAGAAGTTCGAATTTAAGAAATAAAGGATTACACCAATATTAGGTTAATTTTATTTCTACACAATAATATAACATGTTTATGATATATGATGGTAAATAAAAATTTAATGTATTAAATTATGTTTCTATTTGGGAATTTAATACAACACATTCCTCAATTATTAAACTAGTCTAAAATTATAGTGGGATTTCAGTCAATATCCTATATGATTTTAGGATATGTGATGGGAATTAAAAATATAATGTGTTATATTTATGTGTCCTGCAAGTTCGAAGAACAAAAATCTTGATAGCTTATTACATTCAAAATAAAATATTGAATTGCAATGGATATAATAATGATTATAAGGTTTGAAGATATAAATTAATTAAAGATTTATAATTAGTTACTGAATTAAATTATTCTCACATTATCTATAAAGAGTTTAGGAATATCCTGAAATAATAATGTATGTAGTTAAATTATATCATTGGAAAACTTTTCTTGTAAAAAGTTTCAAGGATGATGATGATGAACCAAAAAGGATCTAAGTAGAAAAAAAATATTACATCGTAACATTTTATGTTGTGGAGTAGTGAGGCATGAATATGTTCAAGAATGTGAAAATTTGTAATGTGATTCCATAGTATATCCATTATTTAAACTATTTTACAATATTTATTTTTCAATCTAAATAATATAGTTCGAGGGTTTTATAAAATGGTCACATAGATATGTGAAATGAATTATATGTAATTTAATTTTATTACAAATACCAAAAATAATGAAAAACATAATGCTAATATTGATGTTTTTGATATAAGATATGAAAAATAGGTTTTTGTGTTGAGTTTTTTAAATATTAATTTTGGGTTCAAGATTATGAAATGTATCATATTAAATTAAAATAACAACTATATATTTTTTCCAATTAGATTTATTAATGTATATATTGATATATATTTCATAAAGCTTAATGATAATTAATCTCTCAAAGTGTGATTCTGTGTTTATCGCCAACTAATATTTATCATGGTGTATTTTACATTATAATGAGATTCTAAGAAGAGACTGAGTATGATTCTTGTATAGATATATGGAATATGTTCATTAAGTACAAAACAAATAATATGATTATTTGTGTGCATTGGATGACATACTAAACACATGACATGGAGACTAATACAAATGTATGTGTTATACTATTGTTTTATGGATCATATGTTAGTCCACATTACCTGAGATTGGTGTGATTATAGGAATTATAACCTTTATAAATTTATACCCAACTTATGAAAGTCAACATATTTACTTAGCCAGTACGTGGGTGGTTAGTCATGTTGCAGATCAAGTCATCTATAAGAGCTTATCCAAGATGGGATTTTTTGGGTCATATAATGAGTATGAAATCTTGTCCCTCAATTAACAT
Organism: Viscum album; assembly: GCA_963277665.1. NCBI lineage: Eukaryota > Viridiplantae > Streptophyta > Magnoliopsida > Santalales > Viscaceae > Viscum > Viscum album. The sequence continues at coordinate 440,064,869 of OY728123.1, forward strand.
AAACTATGTGAGTTGGGGTCCAAAAATTTATATTTTATTCATATCTTGATAAGGGTCATGTGATGTGATTATACCAGAGGATGAATTACTGGTGATGTATTCATTGATCAGATCTATATATTCTTTGATAATAAACAATGAATGAGTAATTGACATGGGATTAACATGGTTTATTTCCCATGGCCACTCGATGTCTTATACAAGGCGAAAATATAGGAATTCATTTTTACATGTGATGTAGATTGGTGGAAACATATATAGATATACTTGTGTTTGATGAAGATCATATCATATCCATTTATTTTGTTTTCTTCATTAATACTTTTCTATAGTCCACAAATTTTATAAATATATGAATCTAGATATTTATATCTGTTTTCAATTTTATAAATTCATGTGGGGTAAGATATTGTTGTTAACATAATGGGTATTGAGTTTGACTAAGAAATATACTCTAAAAATTATTTTAGAGTTTATCCAAATATTTTTTGGATTGGTATTCATAAGGAATTAGATATAACGTGATACAAGGTGATTCCAATGATCGAATTCCAAAAGTGTTTCTAGATATATATAAATGATATTTGGATATTATTTTATATAACATTTTATATAATACAATATAAGGAGAAATTGATGAAATGCCATTACGCTTTAGCGAAAGTGGGAGATTAAATGAGATATTCCCTAACATGTGTTTATATATATGATATACATTATACAAATTTCATTACATGAAAATTATTTTTTTCATTCATGGTATATCGCTCTATGAAACATATATGAAAAAGAAAAATTATTTTCATTTATTTTTCCCCAACTTAAGACGTCATTAAATAAACCTATTTCATAATATGAAATATACATGATTTTTGTATATTATTTCATATGACACATGAGTTAGCCAAAGCAGAATTCACTGATGCGTTATAAATGATTGAGTCAAAAAAATATCTTGATAATAATGATTTTTTATTTATATATTATTCTCATTTTATGGAAGTAGTTTTTGTGGAAGACCATACGATGCTTCAATGAAACTATCTATCACTAGGGGAACTATTCATTATTTTCCATTGATTTTAGAAAACTAAAATAGCATGGAGATAGAATTAATATCATCAAAATAATGGAATATTCACTCAACCCATGTACACTCAAGGATATTGGATGTATTTGGATTCTGTTTTAGTGATAATTATAAAAATATTTGAATGTTTTATAATTTAGAGATTAAAAAAATGTCCCTTTGTTGATGGGAACACATTTATACTAAAATTGTTCATTTATGGATAAATACTATCTTCATTTAACTAATATTTTATATCCCTGGATATGGGTTTAGTTCACTTACGTATGTGTTTATAATTTTTAATTGACTATAATGAAACACCTGAATTTTTATTTTTTGAAGGTATTTATGAGATCATGAGAATATTTTGACATTAGAAGTTATATATAAATTCCCTATAAAATTAATTTATATCAAATGGAAGAATAATTAGACATGGTTATGGTGTTTTGTTTTACTTTCAAAATATAAATCATGTTCTGAATCAATTATTAGTTGGTGTTTCATTTAAGGTAATGTTTTTTCCAAGGTTTTGGAGTCATTAAAAGATTTTGGGGGTAAATTACTATGAAATAGAGTGGGTTATGAGGCTATTTGATGTATATGTGACCTCACTAAAGCATAGTTAAAGATAAAACTATTTTGGAATAGGTATGATAATTGAAATGATATGAATACTTAGAAAACATGACTTTTGGTTTTCTATAGTCAAAAGAAAAATACCCATCTACATCATGGTGAAGAGACGTATATTCCTTATAAATTAAAGAACATAGGGATTAACTTAAAATGGTTATTTTAGAATGTATTTTATTTCAAAAAACTCCTTTTGAAAAATAAATAGGCTCATAAAATCCACGGTCAAAATTGTGGCGACTCATGTATAATTAATATGAAAAAAGATAAAAATAATGGTGTCTCACATATGATGGACCTGAGGGAAAAGTGATTTTATAAGATATTAACTTATAAGAGTATTAAAACTATTTAGATGTTGAAATAGGGACCAAAAATTAAAATATTATTTTTTATAATCAAAATAGTGGTGATCACATTATGGTCTACCTATAGGGTTTGTTTTGATTATAGTCAATATTCCATAGAGGAATGTACATTGGGAAGTGAACTGGAATGGTTATTTTTGGGCTTTTTTTGAGGGGTTAAATGTGAAATCCAATATGTTGGTATATGTTTTGGGGTGAATAGAAATTTCATGTCTAAATTGGTGAATGTATAACACACTATGGTAAAAGGAATATTGAAAATGGTTCCATATATGTTCCATGATATTTGAACTAAAATATAATTATATAGATTATTGTAATGATTAACATGACTTAGTTGGTGAAGAGTTTCATATTTTTAGTGGATTTGAGGACTTAGGTCCTTTTATGACTCATGATATAATAATAATTTATATCTAATTTCTAATTAATTAATCAAATGTGACTAATATATCTTTAATTATCTATATGATCAAAAGAATATTGGATAAGTTGATGGGAAATTGAAGGAACTTGTAACTCCAAATATGAATAACGCGGTCTCATTTTTCTATTTGAACCTATGTGAATAGGGGTATTGTGTACAGTAAGATATGAAACAAAGTAAAGAAAGTGCATATGAGAAAAAAAATCATAAATGAAGAAAATTATGAGGATTTATCACTTTGTTTTTGAGAAATCGTTAGACCTAAATAGTGTGTTGAGGAAGAAAAATGTTCACAAAATTTCTACGCCATGAAGAACTTAATGATAATTATTCATTTTATAGAGACAATCATTCAAAATAATGATATTCTCAAACATGATGAAGATAATAAAACATCAACAAAAATATTAGTCAAGGAGGAATCCTTTCTTCTAATACTGAGTGAAAACAATGTTAATTTCTTATAATTTTCATTCATGGATATTATATAGTCTTTTTATCCACATGGTTATTAGTTTTAAATTTATGACTTCTAGAATTATCTAAGAAGTATTTCATTTTCATAATGAAACATTTATATTAGCATTAATTTTTTTCATTCCTCAATATGTGTGAATTTAAGTAGTAAGACTATTCACTCTAATAGTTGATCAACAATAACATCATATGAAATATAAAAAATTAATGAAACAAATTAATTTTCACTCATTATCTCCTCTCAAACATTGAATGTAAAATAAGGCCTATTAAGTGACATCATAGAATCCATTTTTTCATTCAAATACGACTAAATAAATCATTGATATTTTCCCTTATAATTTAAGTTTCATTATCTATATTTCTATTATGATTATGGAAAAAATAATTCATTGAACTCCAAGTGGATTCCTATTATTTATGTTTATAATTGTTGTTATATATAAATATAGGATTCTATAATTTCATTTTTCCATCAATATATATTTTTTGAGGGCTCCAATATTGGTTTTAATCATTAAGAAGAAGGTTTTATATTGATAAAAGTATATAGATGTAATTTGGAGAATGATGGTCATACTCACAACTATATCTTTTCATCTTTTTAGAGAAAGAAATTATCTAGGTCAAAGGGATCACGATACAGAAATAATTTTTTTATAACATAGGATATAATATTGATCTCAATGAGAAGGGGAAATAAAGCATGATACATTTTGGTATACTAATGTATAAAGACCTCAATATGAATGATGATGATATAATTTAAGAATTATTTACTAGATTTAATGAATTTTTAGTCACATTAGTGGTTTTTTAGAAATTTTGGAAGATTCTATGGATGATGATAATATACTATGTATCTTTTTAAACAAATTTTATTCAGAGGTTTTGGTACTCAAACCCCATAATATGGGTATACTTTCATTTGAGGGTTTTCTCAATATTTTTATTTTCTATATAATACTAAAGGGAAGTGACTTTAAAAAATAGGAAAGATAATATATATTTTTATTATAAATTATTGAATTAAGATAATATAGGGGATGATATTAATAAATATTATAGATAATTTCATGATAAAGAAATTTTTTATTTGAAATTACAAAAACTCATGTGAATTTTTTGATTAAATGGGAGAAGAATCAAAGTAATTTTTTAGGGGAATATTTTTATAATTTTTTTCATGTGTAGGGATACTTTAAATCTCATAGTAAAATTTTCTTAACTAAATGAACAAGTAGTTTGTGATTTCGTGTTTGAAAATCTAAAAAGTTCCTCAAATAATAAAATGCAAAAATATTCATCAAAGAATGAATGTAATAATTTCTCTAAATTATAGCAGTGGAATTTCTTATCTATGCATAAAAAATGATATATCTAATGAATAATATCACGGTGAGAATTTAAATGTTTTTTTGAAAAAAAAACTAATTTCTATGGAGACCTATAAGTAATTTTATAGTGTTTAATGTAATAATTATCTAAGTGGTCATGAAAAAGAAATGAATTTCATGCTAAAAATTTAACTAAAAGTGTGTTTCTTCAATATAACTCAATTAAAATTGGTAAAATAATATATCAATAATTATTATCAATTATTGATCAATACCTAAAGATTATATGATAAAAATGAGTTTTATTTAACAAATTATATTGATAAATTAAACAAGTATCTTACTTAAGAGATGAATTTAAATATTAAAATGTAAGTGAATGGTATAAAAATAGAATTATTTTAAATATGTTTAATAGGATTTTTTGGATGTGGAAAGGGAGTTTGAAAAATAAAAATGAAACATTTATAATTAGATTCATGAAGATAGATATCGACCACCATCTATTTTTTTAAATTTATTGGTGAAGAGAAAATAGAGTCAATGAATACATTGTGTTGCGACTGGTTGAAAAAAATTTACTAACTACCACATAGTTTTATACTCACATGAATGTATTTTTGTTTTAGAAGAATAAAAATTTTATAAATAGGTTTAATGAATTATTTTTATAGATGACAGGGAATTGAACATGAGGATACATGACTCATCCTTATGAAGCTAAAAATTTATTCTCCATGAGTAGAATAGAAGAAAATAAATTATGGAATAAAATACTTTTCCATATTCATCAAAAGAGTATGAATAGGCTGATCCAAGGAAAGAGTGATTCTTATGTTATAGTTTTAAAGACACAAATTGATTGAAGGTTATCTATATGAAATAAGGAGAAGGTAGATAATACATTATATAAGTGGGTGGATATTTTGACATCTCATCCACTAGAACTAATTTATTCAATTTTGTGTTTTTATCTAGGGAAGTAATTTAAAAATAGTTTATTGACACTATGCTCCATCACATCAATGAAAAATTCAAAAAGGGAAATTTCTTAGAAAAAAGTGGAGAAAATACATGGAGAATTTTAATATTTTCAAAGGGTCATGTTTGAAATCACACCAATTGAGCCAAGTCACCATTGGCGCATAACCACTTGTGAACCACAATGTTGGCGTGCAACCCACTTGCGTGATCATAATCCTTCACCCAGGGTCACCTATTGGCATATAAATAGACCCTTGGGGTCATCATTTGTTAGAGATAAATTTCCCTGAAGCCCAATTGCTGATCTAGTTGCCCTGGTGCTTCACCCAAGTCTTCCAAAACCTTCATGGTAGTTCTTTAACTCTTAGGATAGAGGAATTAATGGGGGATCATATGACTTAAGTCCCTTTAGTGTTTGAAATCCATAACACTTCCATGCCTAAAGTGCCCAACCTCCACACATTATAAAAGATTACGCGACACCCATTCATCTCAAAGGAACTTGAGTTCCCCACTTCTGGGAATACCTATGAATACTCTTGAAGGCTAGAGTCAAGTATCTCCCATGTTTTAACATCCAGGATGTTCATCACTTAAGTAAACATTAGGCTACCCAAGCCTACCTACATGGCCATACCTGCACACCAGATACCTACTTGGGAACCCCTATTTGATTCACCTTATCCCTTTAGCCTATACAATCCTTTCATAAAGCCTTATTCAATATCATTCATGAAAATTATTCCTCTTCATTAAATCCCCTGTCTGAAAGGTATTATGTTGAAACCTCCTCCAAAACATCATAACGTACCAAACCATTGGGAAAGGCACATCAGCGTGTCTCCCATTTGGGATTGTATATTCGTAGTTAGAGGTAACCTACATTATTTTATAATGGATTAAAGGAGTGTCAGTGGATTCCTATATTATTAGCCACATGGACGATTCTCCCATGAACAGTTTTGGGGAGTTCCTTGTTTGTAATATGATGGTTCGGGCCATGCCCATCCCTTATTGTCTCTAAAAATTAGAGCCTCAGGTCCATGGTAGGAAAGGTACATTTCACACATAATTTTCCATTTGAAAAAAAGAATAGTCTCCCTCCACTGCCAAGACCAATTTTTTGGCAGAAATCACAACATAAGTCCATAGTCTTTTGTGTTGGATCCAATATCCTTCAATCTCATTTCACATTGAACGGTTCATTGCTCCATGCCCTTGTTCACCATCACCGCCGTATCCATGGCCTATTTTACTATCAGTGGAGGAAAATAATGTCTGAATTTGTGGAATATTTCAAATCCTCTTGTTTCTAACACCAATCATGGATCACATGGGCTTAGAGATTTTTGATGATCTCAACAACTTCATAAACATCTCATTAAATGAACAATAAGAACTCTGATCCCTATCAAAACTAGGATTATGTAGGAAGACTTCCTAAGGCTCAAGCTCTATCTCATATTATCCATAAATTAGCATCCTCCTTTAGAGTATTCCCTAAATTAAACCCCTAAATCACCAAGGAATCCTTTTTAGGAAGTAAGTCCAAACTCATCTCTCTAAAAGTACTACACTCTCCTATGTGGATTCCTGAACTACGTCGGCTTTGATTCTGTAACATACCAGGTAAATGAAGAATAATAGATTTTCATATTTATTAATATTTGTGAATTAAATATTAATTTTACTTTAAAAGTGTTGCTATGTTCGATAGCGTACCCGATACGCAACAACGAGTTTCTTTGAAATCTTACGTTGCACACTAATAATATAATATTATTATTTTAAATGGAAGTTAACTCCTAGTCATTGTATTGGCGGGAATGAACAAAACTAACTAGAATATGATTATACATGTTTGTTAAATGTATTTACTTTTATCCAATAAAATTTATAGGCGTAAAATGTGAATGAATCTAATTTTAAGCATAATTTACATTAAAAGGCCAATTTACCACCTTTTGATGGAAAACCCTATATAAATTTAGTTTTGGTCATTTTTATATGTTATATTTGACAAAATAAAATTCTTCTTTAGAATCGGTAAACCAAAATTTACTTTGGGTAATTTTTTGGTATTTTTCTGATAAAGTTCATTTTTAATGAATAGTGAAAAATACTGTATTTTATTTCAAAAGTTCCTTTTAATATAATTTATTTATATTGTTAGATTATCTTTTTAATTGGGTTTAAAGTGTAATTAGAATATATTTTTACCATTTAATCCAATTTTGGTCATTGTAATTAATTTCACTTTGAAGATGGACATAAAAAAGTGTCAATCTTTTGATAGTTATTATTTCTTAAAAACACGCTATTTGTTTTAACAATGGGAATTAATTTTAAATTAATTAATGAAACTTCTATGTTTAGAATTTGGTAAAATATAAATCATTTTTTAATTCATAATATCAAATATATATTAGTCTGAATTTTTGGTATTTTTCTGAAAAACATCAATTTTTGATGAATAGTGAAACCACTTAGTAGTAGTTAAAAAAACTGAATTTTTCATTTAAATAAAATTTTACCACTTCTGTGAATTTAATTTCTAAAATATGACATATATGGTTGTTATTAGTAAGTAAAATGTGGTTCAATAAGATGAAAATAATTTTTGGTGAATAGTAACTTTTGACTTTTATTTACCGCGGTTAAAGGTAAATAGGGTAATTCAAGGTAAAAAGAATATTATAATAATTCAAAATTACCTTAAAACTTGTTATTACCTTATTGGATGAGTAATGGACGACCATGAGCATCCTTGGGTTGATTTTCGGATTCCATGGAGCCACTTATGAATGATAATGACACATTAGATTAATTAATTTAAAGTAAAGACAAAAATGACATAAACAAAAATCTTTTAGTAAATCCATTTTTATATGGGGTTATATAAATCATATTCTCTACTATAAATATTATTTGGAAATATAAAAATATTCCCTACATTATTTTATTTATTTTTATAAATTTTATACATCGAATAAATTAAATTATTTATGACATAATAATGATGCAATATTTAACTCATTAATAAATGATTTAAATAAATAAGATTATAAATATTGAAATAACATCAAAATCCTATCCAATTATTATTGGATGATTTTATTTCGACCATGAGTCATCTTATCTTAGACTCTAACGATTTTTGGACCTTTAGAAACTGAATATCATTATATAATAAAATAATATTTTCACACTTTCCTAAAGAGCCCCAACCCCCCTTAGAAAAGGAGACCATTTCTAACCAATTCCTCACACCTATCAAGCCTTTTGCCTCATCCAAAATCTGCCCAATTAAGCTCCATACATCCCTTTACTACACCTATAATCCTTACCCTAGGCATAAGGCACTTCAAGAATTCCTTTTGGTTCAAACCAAAAAATGTTACCCAAATTAAAGGTAACGGGTTCTCTTAACTTCTTTTCTTTTATTTTACTTATCCAACCCCTAAACTCTTTTTATTCCTTTTTTTATAACAAAAATAGTATCCTAAATATAATAGGATGTTGTTTTGAGAAGTATTTTAACTACACTTACACACACCTCCATGTAATGGGTGAAGAACATACTGTTTCTGTGGATGACAAACTAACGCCTCACGAAATGATGATTGTTCGATTATCTCCTACAGCCTCTCATAGTGGACATTATGATGGAACTGTATTTATATATGATATATTTTATTTTTATTGTTTCTTTATGCTTCTGTATTTTCTTTTTATATCATACCTTTATGGTTTCCATTATGGGTAAATGCGATAATTTCATTTGAGGAAGTGCGGACTACGACCCCCTCAAAGTGATATGACTCATTAATGCCATATGTGGGATGTATAAAGGATAGAGTTAATAATATTATGTATGATATTATACTAGAATTATAATATACCTATGTATCATTATGTTTTAATTCCATTAAAGTATTAAATAGAAATGAAAGTAGCGTTCATGCGTACGTACGACTTACCGTCTCTAGGAACGGTGCATTTCATTTCTTATCTCCAAAATGTTAAGTACTGTTATAAATACATATATATATTGGATATATATGATGTATATAATATCAAAATAGTGAATATAATTCTAGATATAATGGACTATTGACCACATGGACAACTTGTAATTATAAGGTGTTCATTTTTGACTCAAGTACCAAATATCGACATAACAAACATTATTAACTTAAATGATTACATAATGTTTATAACATGGTAATAAGTGATATAAAAGGAATAAAAAACTTGAAAAAGGTTCTTAAGCAAGTAAATATTAAATTTAGTTTATTATTTAGGATATTAAAGAATGATCGAGTCAATTCGGACACGAGGTAAGGCACTTCGTCTCAATATCCTTTCATTGAGGCATATTTTGTTTTAATACACGACTTTCTTTTATACACTGTATAAACAACCTTGACTTTTCAAAGGGAATATTTTTCTACAAAGCATTTTACTAAACGATAAAAAGGAATGTTTCTTTTAACGTAAGCAGTGACAACGAGCTTTCCACCACCGGGAGTATTATTTGTTCTTTGGCTTCCTTAACAAGCCGTAATGTTTTTTTTTCAAGGAAAATAAATACCATATACTCTTTTATGTATTTTGTTATTGAAAATGGTTTTGATAATGGATTTTTTATGTTAATATATTTAAGTGATATATTTTGATTGAAATGTGGAAATTTTTTTTTCCTTTATATTTGTTTTATGTGTTATGATTTTATAATGGTACTTGGACATTTGATGGGTGGTTACGTGATAAACCAAATGACGGGTGGATCCGTGATAAACCAAGACAGGTGGTTACGTTATAACCTCCAATGCATTGGGTATGGAAGTCGTCTGTATGGCTATTCCATTTAGTGATATGTATGGAAGTCGGTCGTATGGCTATTCCATTTAGTGATATGTGTGGAAGTCAACCGTATGGTTACTCCATTTAAGTATGTTTATGTACCAAGTTACCTTTATATGTTAGGTGTTATTTATATGGGGTTTATGGTAATATTTTTGTTAAAAAAGGGTAAGTAGTGATCTTTTATTTAGTGAAGAGTATTTACTACTTCATAAAGGTGAAATTTTTTACTTATGTTAAAGTATTCATGGTTTACTTGTTGTTTTGAAAAAATAACAGTTTTCCTTCTTTGTGTATCCCTTACTGAGCTTTTTATGGTCATCCCAAGTTTTTGAAATGTTTTTCACAGGACATAATGTGGAATAGGGTCAAGGATGGGATCAAGGAAAAGTAATGTTGTCTTAAACATGGAACTAGACATGACTCTTTTTTTCAAGAGTTCTTGTTTGGTGAAAAAAATGGAAACTGAGTAGAAGTGTCTACTTTGTAATTTTTTTAAATGAAATGTAATAGTTATGGCCTAATTATCTAAAAATCTAAACCTGAAAATATCCTTAATGTGAATTATTCATTTAATTAAATATTATGTAATGTTTTAAGGCCGTCTTGTTATAGATTCTCATCCAAATGAGAAATGTAGGAAGCCTCCCTGAGGTTCAAACTCAATAATCTAGATCAAAGTTGTACTTTCTGGGCCACATTCCCATCTGGGTGAAATTAAACATGGAAATTAATATCCCTTCTAGTTCCTGGGGATGGTATGATATAATTCCCACACTAAAATTTGATTAGGAAACTTATTTATATTATTCATTACCACATGAAGTTAAACTATATGGATTGATCCTTATCACATGAACTTAAAAGTCATGATGTGTCCTGTTACATGGCACATAACTACGTGGATTCTGATTCCATTCCCAAGGCTATGTAGCTAGCATATCTATGGGTACAATCCCAACATTAAAACAACACCAGTCTCCCTAGATGAACATAAATTCTAGAGTGCCTCATTGAGTGGATTTACGACTATCATAGTCATAATAACGACCAATGAATATCTATGTAGTATACCAAAGGATACCATTGGTTTAGAACCTCAAATACATATAGATGTATCCATCAATGAAGAAATTAAGATACATACATACGATTATCCAATTCTATAAATGTTAATAATTGATTTCAAAATACCAATGGAAACTAATTTTATAATTGGTGAATTAATAAGGAATGATGTACATATATTAAATCTATAAGAGAGTCTCAGAGTAGGCAATAACTCCCCCCCAAAAGGGTGCGATGAGCCCGAACTCCCACCCTCTCGACCAATGATTATTCTAATGAATCATCTACTAGATGACCTGATGAATTACTACCTTTGGAATGCAGGTCCCTATGGATATAGAACCATTGGGTGTTTCCAGTTCCATAAACAAATCCAATGGAAAACATATGTGAATAATGACGCTTTTCAAAGTCCCATTTTTGGGGGTTACAAAAAAATGGTGAACCCAATGTGAATCCTTTACCAAGCTGATAGTATTTAACATATGTTAGGACCCTATCAATTGATAAAATATGTAAAAAGAATGAATCAATCACCCATGTTTCCATAAAAAAGACACTACATTAATGATATTCATTTGTTTTTATTTGTCAAATTTTCTCATAACTCCCTTCACTACAAATGGATTCCTTCAATTTTGCACTTGTGAATGCCCCAGTTACTACTCAAGCTAGATCCCTATCCACTAGAAGGACATAATCACTAATTAAGCATATTTAATGCAGAGTTTCAAATTTATTGGTTCAAGAATACCGTCAACACAATATTATCTCAACTATGGAGGTCTTCTGATAGGCTTTCCAAGTTATCAACAACCCTCAATTATCTAGTCAGCAACGACCAGTGATCAAGAAGTAGATGGTTCCAACCACTTTATTATACTGTTTCAGGTCCTTATCTCCAGAATGCAATAACTAGTTCCTCCCAAACTATAGGGAGGTGGATCAGGAAGTCACTCATGGCCTCAAATCTATGACACATGGGTCCTACCCAAGGGATCCCACCAACAATCACCACCAACAATCGCAACCAATAGAATAGTGCGGCAGGGAACCCCAAAATGATAGGGGTGTTCCATTCAGTTGTTCAGACCATGTTCCTCAGACCTGGGAACGAAATATGAACTACCTGGGAAATCATCCATCCAACATGGAGTTGGTTCTTACCTTTTTCCTCTCTGAAGATGTCTATTAACCTAACTTGGTGGAAAAAAATGAATGGGTATATGCACCCATCAACCATAATTTTTCTAGTTAACAAATTCGTATGGAGGTTTAAAAAAAATACCACAATTTAAATCTAGTGGATTACCATGAGAAGTCACAAACACCTGCTTTCAAACTATCAGCCAGTCAACAGACTCATCTGACTTCACTCAAGGAAGCCTGCCAATCAAATATGGTGGAAACTTGTAAGAAGGAATATACACCTACATGCACTCAACAATTCTTCCAGTAGTATCGTCTTTTAGCATTGAAATATGTCCATTGACCATGCTTGGTGGAAAATAGCTAGCAAGAACATGAACCTGTTAGCATCCATCAAGCCTACCAACAGTCTCATTTGGCAGCACCTAGAGAAGTCAATCAGAAATGTTCGATGACAAACCTGGGGTAGACTCACCTCTCTACCCCCATACATGAGTACTATCAGTATACACAGATAGTAAAGGGAGTACAAGAGTGTTTATATACACCTACTACAGATATTTAATGGACATATATTCTCATTCCGGCCTCTAAATTCACCAAACACATTTTAGAAATGGTGAAAGGGCATAGAAAAATTTCTACCCATATTTTGGAAGCCTACCAGATTATCATAATGGAAACATTAGTAGTAAGAGAGGGAAAAAACATAATTATATCCCCAGTCATGGGATGACTCTTCATCATACCATCCCAGATAATATACAAACCTCTATTCCAATCCAAGAGGGTTATTGGGCATACACCCCCATATCATATGGAAAACCGGATCGGTAACATACACCCTTTCCAATTGGAGATAATCAGACCATTCTAATGACCACTCAAAGGCAGGCACATACACTTTCCCTTGACAACCACTTCTCCCAGAAAGTACCCCCAACTACATGTAAAGGAGAATATAAGAATATGCCTTTCTAAAAATAGTTGGAAAATCATGAGTTGATATGTGATCTGAATACTCTTAATGCATGAGTTCTTGAAGAACTCAAATATTAATCTATTGCAACTCAATATACTACCCTCCCATTACTATATTTTGGAATTAGTAGTAGTAATTATAATGTTCCTCATCTAATACTTCATTGTGAAGTCTTTCTTTATGAATTTTTTTTCAATTTAGAGAACCTATCTCTGGATAAGAGCCACAATAACCCTCAGTGAGGCCAGAAGTCCAAGGAAAAATATGATTTATCCCTTGCTGTAATCCACCATGGTGGTCCTCTCCATGATGGAATAAACTAAAAATGTTCTTTGCATAATAGTTTTTCTCACTGTTAAGAAAATTCTCTAATTGACAATGTAGTGATGAGAAATCCTTCTTATCTCGAGTCACGTTCCAACAAAAGGCTAGTCATGTCTGATGCCTTATTACTAATTGGTGAAATAACTTCTCAACTAGAACACAACCTAATATTATGGTCATTCTCTGAACATCCCTTGGGTCATTTTCCTTCTAATATAGTAGAGTAAAATACAAAAGATCCTATTTTTTATGATAAAACAATTGAGAAGTATCCACACTGGCCGGACCAAGTTGAGAAACCTCTAGGAAAAATGAGGAAGATATGTTGAATATGAGAAAACATATAGCTAAGGGTGAAATACCATTCATGTTCTGACCATTGAAAACCTCTCAATACAAAATTATAGAATTGATATCAGAATATTGCATTCATGAAATTCTCCTCAACATATGGAAACCTATTCATCATCTGAAAGAAAAATTATTTCTTTATGACAAATATCAAAGTCATGTATAGGAAATAGAAGGGTTTACGTTCCAAAATGACTTGTAATCTCTCTCAATTTCCTTATATCCAAAGGTTGAGAAGAAGCAGAGAGCCCTTCAGTATGTATGCCTCGATTCTCAAAAGAGGCTACACCAATTAATTACTAATACACCATCTAGTTTTCATATTATAGGATGGGGTGCACACAGAGAATTTCATTTCACTACACTCCAAAATCTGCAATTCCCACCTAAAGTGGTCTCATGGAATTTTATTTCCCATGGCTAGCTATAATCAACAGATTTTGTGTATAGTCAAGGATATTTTAAAGAATAGGCCTCAACTAGATCTCATCAAAGTGGGTCCCATATAGAAAATGTGGTCGAGATACTTTTTCATAAAGAATCTGAGAACATTAAGCAGACTAACCTCTTAGATTATGTTAGCCATTAGATTGCACAAATATTTGAAATAGAACAATGGTCCTCAGAAACATGCTATTTAAGTTGTTGTTGGATAATGCACCAAACTAATGTTCAGACCCGAATTCGTAGAATTAGAAGACCAGTTGTGCTAATATCTTACATAGAAGTTCGGGAGCCACCCCATCCTGTACGGGTGGGGAATTTTTTAACCCAACCTTATAATTCCTCAAACAGTGTTAGAAGGTTTGAATAAGAATAATATGAAAAGATTGAACATGCAGTGTTGGGGGCTTTTCACATCCACAATACCCTCTTCAGTGGAAGTTAGTTTTCTCATGATTAAGGAAGAAGACATAAAGTGAATGCACAACTGAACTATCCATGGATTCCCTTCCAGTTACAATATATAAAAATGTTCACAGGAAATCAACATATAGGAGAAAAATGTCTCATGGAGGGAACATAAGGAAATGTTCTTATAGAGATACTGATAGAATTCTTCCAATGCATTATTAATTGGTGAATTTCATTAATACCATTATAGAAGATCCTCTTTAAAATGTGCTAGTTCAGGGGAGTCAGAGGATGAATTTCTTATTGATATATTTTACACACTAAAGAAAATGAAGGAGATGTGTGTACCCAAAATCTGAGGCTTTCCCAGAATCTAGTTATTCTCTCAAGTAACTGACTCCCACCTCTTCGAAAGGAATCTAACAAGGGGAAAGGTAAACGTCAGATCATGTCTCATGTTTCCACTGGGTAAGGTCAATCTATTTCACTTGAATAAAGATTTCCCCAGAAATAGGAGGAGATGAAGGAGTTGAAAAGACCCAATATAGAGTTACTTAGAAACATCATTCATGTCAGACATGATCTATAAGAAGAACCTCATCTTGCACGTATTGTAGGAACTCATCAAGAAAGAGAGTTTGTTGCAACTACAGACGTGGATAATGAATTCCTTCCATTCTGTACATATTCGGGACATGATAAAACACATCCTTACAGGTCTATACCCATGGGTTATCCAAGAAAAATACCAGCAGCAGAACCATCAGTGGTTTTCCAGTCATCACACCAGTTCAAGCTTTAGCTAGTATACTTGTACAGGTCTCGGCTCATCCTGATATTCCCTAAATTCTAATGAATATAACTGATGCATTAAAAAATATTTTGGAATATATTGAAGAATGACGTGGACAAGGAAAACCAGAAAAGAATGTTTAACTTGAATAGGTAGATATGATCACTGCCCCACTAAACATTTTGAATACCACATTTCCAATCATTAATGGTTCAGATGATCCAGAGATACACTTAACACATTTTGTTTCTATCTGTGATCCCATGATGGGGACCCCTCAACAATAAGAAGTAATAAATCTCAAATTATTTTTCTAATAATTACAAGGGACATCCTTTTTCTAGTATATATGTTTTTTTGTCTCAATCAATTAATGGATCAGATGACCTCCATTAAGAAATTCCTTTTCCAATTCAGATCAACACTAACGAAAAAAAATAGTTTTGATCTTTCAAATAGAAAGAAAAGGTAGAATTAAAGAGTTTTAGATTTCATTATGGGATGGAAATGATTAACATGTTTCTTAAATCCACCACTCCCTCAAGAATTATTGCTACCAATTTATGTGGAATATCTATGTGATGAGTTACACACCCCACTAATATCAATGGAATACAATGGAGGGTTTCAAGACCTTGCATTAATTTCCTGACATGTGGAGGATTAAATTGTGGAAACAAAAGCTATTTTTTTTGAAATCCCATCAACTATGGTAAGGTGAACAGGGGTAAAAGAGGCTACTACAATCACACTCAAACAAGCACATGTACTTTCTTCTACTACAAAACCTTCATTATACTGAAGTTCTCTACCTCCTGAGCATCAGCTGCAATGAATGACATATCAATATAATAAAAAAGATCAAAGGTGGAGAATATTTGAGGAATTAATGAACAATGTATATTCTTTTTAGAATGAATAAGTTCTCAGTTACTTTATTTTAGTTTTGGAAAACAATTTAGTTCACTTTTTGGGGCCCAAGAAACTGGAAAAAGAAGAATAAGAAGATCTTCAAAATTAATTCCCCTTTCATCAAATGCTAGGACATTCCATTAAAGAGTGTTTTGTTTTGAAATACCTCCTGCAAATAATTGTAGACTCTTGCAAAGTGAAACTAATAAGTTCTTCCTCCCATGTAGAATGTGTTTCTATTACAAATCTAGAGGAAAAAGTCCAATGAACGGAAGTCAAATGAAAAGATGAATAGAAGTATGATGGCTAGATGTTTAGAAAAATGGTCAACTGAACTCAGGAAATTCTATGAATATAGTTGAAACAACTGACTATGTCTCCTATCAATTCCTCTATTGAAAACCCATATTCATCAAATGATCAATACTTCAAAGGTCAATCCATAAAAAAGTGATATGATCAAAAAGGTAAAGAGATGTCAGAAGAAGATGAGCTCATTTCAAGGCCAAATTTGACCTCGACATTGGCAGATTTCATGCCATATGTCCCTAAAGCATGAGAAATGCCTTCCCAAATGGCACAACAAGAAAAAACTTGTCATTCTGAATCTTCATCAGATGAACAATGGATCTTTGGTTCTATTAATGTTATCAACATATGATTCTGGTTATGAACCAGAATTCCCTACAGCTATTTGGGGAATTAAGGGAAGAAGTCAAGGTTGAGGATATAAGGGAAGAATTAGATATTCTAGAAGCCACTATTTTAACTATACCCATGCTCGAACTATTTATGTTGAATAAAATCATGGGATATCCCTTCAGCGGGCTCAAAAAGAACAAGGTAACTCTCCCACACATGATAGGATTGACCCTGAGATGATCGTCTTGGATGAACGATTAGAGGTCACACCATTAGTCTATCGATAAGTAGATATACCTTGTCAGTATAATTAACCAAGAGAATAAGTATTACTGGATTCTTCCTTGACATATGATAAATCTACATGAGGAGAATCAAATTCCAAGGCACATACAAAACCGCATTTCCATGCTGGAAAACATAGGCCTTTAGACCAAATGTATGATGTTTTGAAACAACTATCACATTTACCAGCTATATTATCAATCCTGGATGCCTTGAATCTAACAAAAGAGCTTCAATAAGTACTTATTGAGGCTTGTTCAAGTACTCAAGAGTTTGAAACTGAAGTTGCTGCTACTGAGGTTTACTGTATAGAGAATGGTCCTATAGAATGTCATGCAATTATATATTTTACGAATCATGATGATGATGATGTTGTACATGTACACATAAAACCCTTGTATCTATTTTGAAGGGTTAATGATACATACATATGATGAGCCTTCATTGATAATGGCTCAGGATTCAACCTCAATCCCATCTGTACACTTCATCAATTGTCTCTCACTGAATCTAAATTATCTCCTTCCACTATGATGCTCCAAGGATATGATAACAATGAACAAGAACCTTTACAAGAGATTACTCTTAGAACTCAGTTTGGGGATCTTATATCTAATTCAGTTTTCATGGTTGTCCGACAGGACATAGCTTTTAACATTCTTCTTGGAAGGTCTTGGCTACATCAATATGCTACCATTCCTTCTTCATATCACCAATGTGTCAATTATTATTTCATTGGTCAAATTGGTAAATTTCACAGTGACAAGTCCCTATTTAAAACATATGAATCTTATTATATTGAGACATAATTCTACCACACAAATGGAATAAGGTTCATGGAAGAAGATGTAACAAGAATCAATGCTCCGAATGGTGTAGAAAAGATCCTAGATAACCCATTAAAACACATGACTATAGATTATGTGTTTCTGATCAATATAATTGAATGGATAGAACCAAATTCAAGAAATTATCAAGTGACATCCATAATGTCAGTTTTGGCCATCGATCTTGAAAGCATGAGAGAAATTGTTGATAGTTAAATATTAAATTGAGATGTATTCATCTCATCCACCAAACATCAACAAGTCTTTTCTTCATCATTCAGGTAGAAGTATGTTTTATAATTAATAAAGGAAGACACAGATGTTGATTCCCAACTCATCATTATAACATAAATAATTAAAAAGACCCTTCCTCATCAGTAGGATAAGAAATGGTTTCCTTTTATTTTGGATGTCCAAATAAATATTCCTCCCCTAGCTCTGAATGTTTTGTTTCATCACCTACCCTTCAAGAAGAAACAGAAGAAGATCCATGCCATAATATAATTAGTGATTGCATGAATTATGAAGAGAATGAGATGTATACTTTAAATATAATTTAACATTGAGATGTATTTTCTTGGAACTATACATAAATTTAGGGCCTTAATCCTGATGTGGCCACTAATCAGTTGATTTTTCCAGAAGAGCATCAATGATTTATACAGGATGATGAAGAACTCACCAAACTCATGCCTCTAAAATTTAATCCTAAGTTGAAAATATTATCAAAGATAACATTATCAAGGAGGTGAAATATCCATAATGGATGGTAAAAATAATCCTAGTGAAAATGAAAAATAGGAAAATCAGAGTTTTTTATTGATTTTAGATATCTCAACCAGCATTGTCCCAAAGACGACTTATCGGTTTAAATCACTATGATATTAATTGATTCAATGGATGGATATGAGTTTCATTCCATCATATAGAGATACTCTGGGTATATTCAAATCTGGATGACCCTAGAAGATGAGGAGTCTACAGACTTAAGAGCCCCTCAAGGTGTGTTTTGTTATCTGGCAATTCCCTTTGGCTTGAAAAATGTAGGTGCAACATATAAACATACCATGCACCATATCTTCAAAACCTTATATGGAATATATGTCGAATATTATGTGGATGATTTAGTGGTGAGATCCAGACTTTTTTCTAAACATTTGGCTAATATGGAGATCGTATTCAGTGAACAATGGCTACATAATCTGAAGAAGAACCCCTTAAAACGTGCTATCAGTGTTACCTTAGGGAATTCCTCGGCTTTGTTGTACGCCATCATGGAATCGATGTTGATCATGAGAAGACTAATTATATCCTTGGCATGTCACCTACTCAAAATTTGAATTAATTAATGTGACTTCAAGGAAACTTGTATTATATTTGACGCTTTATAGATAATCTAGTAGGAAAGTGTTTACCCTTCACCATATTAATGAAGAAGGGAATCACTTTTCAATGGACCAATGACTTACAAGAGGCATTTTATACCCTCAAGAAATATCTCTTGATCACATCAGTATTAATGCCACCTATTGAAGGAAATCCACTCATTCTCTATGTTATAGATTTAGATCAATCATTAGGTGTCTTCCTTGAACAAAAGAATGATGATGGGAATGAAAATATCATATATTATATCATTAGAACAATACTAGATGTAAAGACTTGATATTCAATTATTGGGAAAAGATGCCTATATTTAATCATTGCGGTTCAGAGGCTGAGGTACTACCTACAGCATCACAAGGGCCACTTGATATCTCACAATAACCCGCTCAAATTTATCCTCAATCGTCATATGTTGAGAGGATGTCTATAATGGTGGGCATTTATTTTGAAATTGTTCAATATCCAATTTTTTCCTCGAAAAGCAGTAACAGGCTAAGCCTTAGCATAATCCCTTGCTAAACACCCATCTACAGAAGATATATCTTTGAAAATTTAACTTCTTATTGAATAAATCTTCTCCATTCAAAATATTCCCCAAATACGGGAGATGTAATTTGATGGTGAATTCAGAAGACCAATGGGGAAGAGAATGTAGGATCCTAAAAACATCAATGTTGGGTTACAAAATGTTCTTATATCACCAGAAAAAGAAGTGTTACCATATTCCAACCTATTATCAGAAGGCAATACAAATAATGAGGTAGAATATCAAGCTCTCATTATAGGCCTGGAATTGGCACTCCTGGTACAAGTGGACCACCTGAAAGTTAAAGGTGATTCAAAATTGGATATCAAATAGATCAATGGGGATTATGCTATTAGAATGTAAGAGTTAATCCCTTTGTGTAATTATGTTAGAGTGTTAATGGATGAATTTCCCTAGTATCCAACATTTTCATATGTCTCATGATCACAAAATACCCAAGATGATGCATTGGATCATGCATCCACAACCCTAGAATATCCAAATTGGGATGATATAGTCATCATTATTGCCCACCGTCTTGTGGTTTCACCTTTTTTTTTTCAAACTATAATGGAGTAAATTAATGAAATCTGCACTATTTCTGATCCATATGGTCATTCCATAAGATGTATGACACCTATCAGGGAATACCATAAAAATATAATACATCCACCTGATAGAGGCATGAAAGAGAAAATATAGTGACAAGTGGTCAATTTCACTCATTATGGTATCCTATATTAGCAGAATATCCTGTAAAAATAAGGAATTGATGGAGTCCTCTTTAGGTGTATTGATGGAGAAGAAACTGAAACTGTTAGGAAATATGTGTATTCAGGAGGTTGTGGTGCTCACTAGTCTGGGAATAGGCTTTTTGATGAAATCTGAAGGCTTGGATACTTATGGCCTTCAATGATGTAGGATTTCACAGATTTCACCAAGAAGTGACACCCCTACCAAGTGCATTCCAACTTCATTCATCAACTCCCAGAGTTTCTACACATAGCTAAATACTCTGGGATATTTTCTATATGGGGAATGGATGTCATATGACCTTATCATGTAGCTATGTCTAAGAAGTTTAAGTATATTCTTACTACTACTAATTTATTCTCCAAATGGTTTGAGAAAATACCTCTCAAAAAAGTCGTATCCAATAGCATTGTTATCATTTTCAAAGATACTATCATTACCATATTTGGTGTCCCTCATACTATAATGATAGACAATGACACCAATTTCAGTTTTGTTGAGGTAATGAAGTTATATCAAGATAAAAATATAAAATCCAACCATTCATCTCACTACCATGTACCGACCAATGGACAGATAGAGGATCTCAAAAAGACCCTTTCAAATATACTCCAGAAAATGGTTGATATAGATAAGAAATCTTGGCCTAATAAACTTTTTCATGTTTTATGGGCTTATCGTACTATTACATGTACTACCAATTAGGAAACACCATATTTGTTGGTGTATGGACGAAAATTAGTTTCTCCTATTGAAATTGAATTACCTTCACTTTGAGTTGCAATATATGATCATTTATCTACATATGAACAGTCTCAAAAAAGATTTGATGAGATGGAACAATTAAAGTAAAATATATTCCATACTTTGAATCACTTGGAAGTCTATAAAAATAGAATGGCATGAGATTCTAACAAGAATATTCACCTCCACTCATTTCATCAAGGATAACTAGTATTAGTTCTTAGGAATACGATGATACTAGGAAAGAAACCTCCAATGCTTTTTCCAATGTGGGAAGGACCTTACTCTATATATATGGTCTACTCTAATGGATCTTATTCCATAATCTCAATGGATGGATAAATTATAACAACGCCGACCAATTCATGATTCGTGAATAATTACTTTGTGTAATCACATAGTGTAATTTCCTTACTACATTACTTGAAACTACAAAGCATAATTTTCTAGTTTCAAGACATTAAATTGCATAATAACCAAATGCATCCATGTTGCATGATGTTAAAATACATAGCAACTTTTTTCCTTGTCGCACAATGATAAATTTCATGAAATCATTTGTCCTTGCAACATGAAATTAAACTACATAGTTAACATACTCTTCATTGGACATTAATAAATACCATAAGATACTGCAAATTGGTATTCTATATGGTTTATTAAAAAATATGAGTAACTTCAATGAAAAAGCATCAATCACATAATTTCTACTCTTTAGTGGAACATGAGTTCCATTTCACCTTATGTTTGAATCATATCTGCATAGAGACCTCATTTCAAGAACTAAGTGTGGCTTGATACTCATTCTAATGGGATATTTAAAGATTCTTAGATCTCAAATAATGGGCCCAACCACAACCATAAAGAAGTTTATTTACCTTTTTTATTTTATATGAACCAAATATATACATAGTAAAATTCTAGGATATATGGTTTGATCTTCATAAAATCACGTGTTTTATGTTTAACCATATTCTAAAATGAGATAGAATCCCCCGTCTCTCACATCAAACTCAATTGGTGTGGGGAACGATTTTCTCAGAAACTATGTTTGGCTTGATTCTCATTTCAATGGGATATGTAGAGACACCTAGATCACCAATCTAGGGACCATCCACAAAAAATGACCTCCTTCCTACATCAAAATGTGATTGATATGGGGAAAAACCTCAAGAACTACATGGAGCTTGATTCTTTCTCCAGCAAGATATGCAGTGAAACATTGGGATTATCCCCTAGTCTAGCTGTAATATTCCATTTCACATCAGAATCACTTAAAGTCCTCACAACAAGACAATAAACTACAGAGACCTACATGAACTACATGTAAATCGATTCTCATATATATGAGATACATTATGGCATCCATATTTCCAATCATAGACCCAACTGCATCATGATATGATAAAATAACTTTTATCTTACATATGAGATATATCTGTATGGGGAGATTCAAATTATCTTCATATTAGATCCCTTAATGTCTTTTCTAAATGAATTTAAAATTCATAGTAATCAAAAACTATGTATTGCTTGATTATCATCCCATTGAGATATGTAGTGAAGACTAGGATGTAACCCTTAGTCCTTTCCATGAGATAAATGAAAATTGAACCTCTCCCACATAAAATTTAAAATATATACATGAGATCTTATGTTGGGACCTCTCCATAGAGAACCCATCAAGGAAAACAGAAATGTCCCCATTTTACATATGAGTGAGATCTATGTAAGGAAATCCAAATTTATGGGAAATATCATTCCAAATATTTTCCTTTTTCATTGGACATTACCCCTTTCTCATTACATACTCCTAAACATGAGTACTTTTAGACCTTCATAATCTCACTTTGTTTTTGGGTGATAAGATATCTAATACCTGAGAGCTCTTCTGCATGACTACGAAGTACGTTCCCTTAGGAGGCCTGGCATAAAATTTTTCTACATAATGGGACTGACAGTCAAAGGATGAAACTGTTTGAATATGAGGATTATTCCCCCATTCATCCCCACATAATATATCCCCCATACCAGTTTTTTCAAATAGTGGTAACTTCGTTCATATGAGAAGCATATTCCATCCCATTAAACATTAATGAACGCATGCATGAACCAATAGTTTAAAGCGGGCATCCTTTGTATACTTGTCCCATATCCTTTTTTCTAACCTGAATGATTCTAAGAATGTGGTTTACAAATTTCCCCTCTTGATATGTTTAAAACATCTTGAAATATCCTTAGATAATTTCACCACATATCAACCATTCATTCCATAATATTTTTTTCATTGTCTCATGACCTAAAACTACAGACACCATATATCCTATGTTTGGGTTAGAACTTCGTTGAAATAGTATTCCTCTAATTAATTCATTGGAAATCATGATTTTGAAATACTATATTTGTATTCAGGTATTTATCCTCATTAAAAAAACTCTGTGCTTTGGAAAATATGAATCTTCAAAAAATTCATCGACTTATAGCAAAAAATGTCAAATTCTTGAGAGCTCTTTTTCCTAACTATGCAGTACGTTCCCCCAGTGGACTTGCATAAAATTTTCCTACATAACGGGCTAGTCAGTCAAAGGATACCACAATTTGGATATGCATCATATCCCCCAGTTGGGCCTATATAATACCACCCCAATAATGGGTTTTTAAAACATTCGTAACTTTATTTTTTTGGAAGATCCCTCTTTAAATGGTATTATCACTTTTTCACCATTTCATTTTTTGGATTCAAAATTTCCGAAAACAGAGTTTACATATCTCCCATCCCATACCTGAATATAGTAACATGATTCTAGGACAATTATCAAGAAATTAGAGACTCATAAACATTTGGTCAAAGCTAAAGGCATTAAATTAAAGCCCTATAATGTCCTTGCAACATGACTTGAAACTTAACAACATAATGTACTTGATACATAACTCTAAAATACACAGTACAATGTTAGATATCCCCTTTTTTAATCAATTTAACCATTTTTCACACACCAAATTTGTGTAGGAGTGGTTTCCCCATTCAAGACCAATGTCTGGAAAGATATTCCTTTATTCTTAGAACTATTTACTTTGAAAAACCATACACTATAGTATTGAGTCATCCAAATCATAATTTCCCTAGTATATAAATAATAAAATGTTAAATTTTGGAGTTCTCTTTTGTCTGATTATGTAGTATGTGCTTTTAGGTGGCCTTGGATAAAATTTTCCTACATAACAGGCCTGTCAGTCAAAGAATACCACTATTTGGATATACATCATATGAACCTATTATCCCTACATTATACTACCCCCATAATGGGGTTGTTAATAAATGGTAACTTAATTATTGGTAAATAAATTATCTATGTGTATAATTTTTGTTTTAGATTTGGTGACCATAAAAATCATGACTCAAGATTCCACTTGGAAGTATCCAAAGAATATTGGAGAAATTCCTAGCAACTAAGCCTTGTTTTGGATCTAATTTCAAATTTTATGGTCAAAGTTATTCAACATTAAACACTATAATTATTAGTTTGATATGCATGACTCTAAACTGCCCTTAAAAATTAGACAACGTACTCAACAGATTGAAATCCCACAAAGGGAACTCTTGATAAAAGTCAATGTCTCAGCTCAGTAGACCCACTTTTTGTATGGTTTAGGTAATATTGAGAAATTAAAATAAAAAGATACAATTTTTGTGGGGTTGTTTGTGAAAGATTATTAAAAATCATACTACACTCACTATGCCCATTAGATTAGTTAAAAAAGAGCACATTCCATCCCTATCATGGTAATTATTGTTATCCAATATGAAAATGTCAAATTATGGAAGTCAAATTTAACAATACAATTAAAAGGAAACTAGGATGAATACATAGACAATTAGAAAAAAAATTATTATCATTTGTGAGTAAAAAATTCCCATAGGAACATAAAAAATATAAAGTCCCTCTGTCATAAATCACAAGAGGTTTTTCATGTAACTTTTCATTTTCATAATGGCCTCTAGAGCTCCATCAGCTGCCTACTGAAGTTTTGTTATCCAACTAGTCTCATTATCTTCATATTTAGAAAGTTATTCATTGGAATCCCCAATAGGTTTGCACCATATTTCTATACTTCTTCTATTGAATCATGAAGTTCGTAAAGCTCCCATGTAACAACATCTAACTCTTGTTGAAGACGCAATTGTTGAACAAAATTTTCTTTAACATTTTTCTTGAGTCTTGTCATCATTTTAGTATAATTGGACTCATCATGGGATAATGCTACATGAAATTCATCAATGATGACCAATAGTTAGGCTTTTTTCAGATCTGGTCAATGTTTTTGCTCCTGATACCTTTTTCAGATGATTTATTTCACTAGAGTATAGATTTCACTGTATTCAAAACCGCAAAATCCCAACATACTGAACTGAGATGAAAGACGTGAAATTCATGAAGAAAGTTCCTCAATGGGAATTTAAGATATTATTTTCAATATGTTATACAATTCCTTGTTACATGAAAGGTGAATAGCCTTATACAACTCCAGATATTATTCAAAATCACTATTGTAAGGTGGAACATATTCCATGATTAAAGAACTTAAATAAGTGCCCTGTTCTGCTCCTTTGTTGACTATAGTTTCATTAATTCCTAATACTGTTTGAGATGGTGTAGAAGCTTCACCTCCATACCTAGCCATTAAAGTTGATAATTATATATATTGAATTAAAATTAAATTTAGTTTCAAAATAATAACAATAGGGAGCATAATCACAATATTAGTAACCCTTAACTAACAATACGTCAGTAACTTGAGAAGTTTCTTCCACAATATTCCTAACCTCAGCAGTTTTGGTTATCATATTTTGGTAGGTAATTATTTCTTTCACCTGCTATGGATTATCTAAATGAATCTCAAGAAGATTTTCTATTTCAAAGTTCACTTGAGCCAACTTCTCTTCAATAGTGGGATTGACAATTATATCAGTGCTTTTATCAGGCATTGTGATTGTAGCAGTTTCTGAAGACGGAACTGCATATTTTAACAGATTATGGCTATAAAATTAATCATAAGAATATTGATAGGATTAAAAATAAAAACTCATGTCCATTTGGTTTTATACAAGTAACTTCATAATCTTCTAAATTATTTGTCATATTAACGTGTTCTAATACTTATTCAAAAGGCATGCCATGATTCATAGTAGAATCCAATGATATCCCAAATCCCATATTAGTCTCACCCATGGGAGCACATAGAGCAGTTGTTTCATGACCCTCCTTTGAAAACTTTTGACCCCAAACAACTTTTTTAGTAACAACTTTGGGGTCAACATTAGTTTTCAAAATATTTTCTGGTGCATGTGATGAACCTAAAGTATCACATAGTGGATGTCAGTTTTTGTTACCATAGTTTCCTATGAAGCACTTCTAATTTACCAGAGTTCTCCTCTCTTCTATTTCTAGGAATAGAATTAGTTCCAGGAATAGATTTTGACTACCCTGTCCTAAATTCCCCTTCACTCAATGGAGCATCTTGGTTGGCGGGAATTTGTACTTTTCTATAAGCAACCTCCATAGTTCCTTGAGGATCATCATAAATTTCCCTAAGAGAAAAAGTAGAATATTTTCCTATAGTTCCATGATGTTGAAAAACATTCTATGAATAAACCTAAAATTTATGCTGTTAGGAATGCTTACTATTGATGAAAAAATGTTTAACCGTAATTTTCATTCTTTGATGTTTCCATTTCATTTCATTCATGAGAGGACGTGCATCATCATCTCCAAAAATATGATTTGGAGATTGCAAGCACCCTTCCATCACATCCTCTATAGCTTGTTGTCTAAGAGATATCTCTCTTGACTCAAAGGGTGATCCAATAACTCCAAGTGCAATACCACCGGGGCTATACTTTGGTGATGGAACTTCATTCAATTTTCCCTTGGTCAAATACAATTTAAAATTGTATTTAACCTAAGAAATAATTATTTGACTAAATTAAAATAGAAAAATAGAAAATAATGTGAGAAAAAGGGAACTTACATATCCATGATCAACAAAATCACGCCATTATTCATCAAATTATAGGTCAATACCCTCATTGGAACCATGATATATCATCTCTTTCATTAATTTTGTTGTGGGAAATTGAGTCATCAATTGCGCAAATGACCATATATAGTTCTTGGATATATGTTCTTACTTCATTAGGTTTGTTCATAAAAATAAAATCAGAAGATAATCGTAGATCCCATATTCCCAAAATAAAAATCCCTTCACATCAATTTATCCATGTGGTTTCAGCATCACAACATAAGAGTTTCATTATTTGAACTGCCTCTGGTTATAAATATTGAGATTACATTCCAGCAGGTTGTGAAGATGATCCCACAGTTTTTTATTTGAGTTTCTTCCCAATTTTTACCGTCACAAATGGTGGATGAGAAAATGGGACCCACTGCTATTCTAAATGATGGAGAATAGACAACCTTGGTACAACTTCAGTTGGTACAGATGGTGTAACTCTCTTGAATCTAATAGGTAGATTTTATCTTGTATGAGGTTACTTCAATGATCTTGGAGTCTCGTCACCCCACCCTCTATCACCAAATAATCAGCCTCTGATGATGATGAATTACCTTCAAAATGAGAGGGTTCCTTTTTACTACCTCTATTTACCCTGACCTGGGGGGGGGGTAACATGGTTTATTACCCCATAAAGGTATGATGTAACCCATCTATAAGCATACCCTATAGTTAATAAATGTGTTGTATCAGCAGTATATAAGTTGAATATTACCTTAGTTTTCTCTATAGTCGTCAGCCACCATAGTTGTCAGGAAACCATCGAATATTTCTCTAATCTGATATATACTGAAGGATATACT
Source organism: Viscum album (assembly GCA_963277665.1). Classification (NCBI taxonomy): domain Eukaryota; kingdom Viridiplantae; phylum Streptophyta; class Magnoliopsida; order Santalales; family Viscaceae; genus Viscum; species Viscum album. The sequence continues at coordinate 440,093,508 of OY728123.1, forward strand.
ATAATTTGTTACAGTCATTTGAATTGATGTGATAATATATATAGGGCATAATCCTTGCATATTATTTCTCTATCAATATTGGTGTCCAATACACCATCCCTACAATCTAAAACATACGCCCTTAGCTCTAAACAGGTCTTCTCGTCATCAACAAATCACCCCATAGGCAGATTCCAATAAGGTAAAAGATGAAATTCCTTGTACATAATTATCCTGGCCTTATTTTCATAAGTATTCAATGATAGAGGTGGAATACCAGAAAAACCAAGAACAAATGGTCGGAACGAACTTCCAAGGACTTGGACCCCACTCGACACAACATATGTTCTAAAATGAGTGGTGATCCACCCCCATAAAACCCAGAATGGTCCTGTTATTCTGAAAGGATACTTCCCTATATAGATATGAATTAATATCTTATGGATCTTCTTCAAAATAGGGGTATATTACCCTACCATCATCTTCTATTGTAGCTTGTATGCTACAACAAAAGTTGCTGGCCTTACACAGCCCTTGGAATCTCATATGGGCAATAGATATACAATGAACGAGATGGCCATGAACCCCTCAAGATGTTTCCTCACATGAATATTGTATTTGAATTAATATCCCCAATTTTCAAATTCTCCATTCTCTAATGTTGGATAGAAAGTGTTGGTTGTACCTCTCTAATTTTCATTTGGAAAGCCTGTTGGATGAGTTCATGTGGGACCTTTATCCTTCTTATTAATTAGGAATATTTCCATCCACTACTTAGGGTGAATATCCCTTATTTTGTGGTACTTTGTTGTGTTTGTATTCATTAAATTATAATATATCTTTATTAACTCACGAAACAAGGCTGGTGTCTTTTTTGAGTCATTACAGGTTGCATTTGGAGAAATAAATTCATCATTCATGATCCAAGTATTAGAGCTCCATAGATCGTAGAGGCATCCCACAAACTGATTCCTACTTCTACATATGTCAAATAGAAGGAATTAGTCTCTAGACTCTGTCAGCTCAGAAACTACAGAGAAATATCATCATTCCTCTATACATAGGTCTGCCCAACCCATATAGCCTCATAAATTCTAATTCCTTTTAAGTCATCCCTAATTTCTGCACATGTTTTGTGTACCTAATATGCCCACATCCATGCGGGTTTAACAACCCCTCATGGGAGAAAATCCCAAATTTTCTTTCATCCCTTTTATTCATCTGTTAGAGAATCTTAAAAAATGGATGAATAGTCATGTGGCTATAACTCAGGTGTATGTGTTTTCAAATTTGGAGCACACAAGATGTGGTGTATGAAATGGGCCTTTGTTGTCATTGTAGAATTTATATATGTTCTTACAACAGAAATATTTACATATGAGAAATTGGTTTGGTCTTGAATCAATGAAAGTGGAATATAATTCTTTAGATCTAGTATGTTTGCATCCTGCAGATGGCCATAACCATATTGAGGAAAATAAATACTCCATGTTAAATCGAGGTGATATTTCCTCAGATGCTTTTCCAAATATGAGAGAGTAGTGTCACAGATGCTAAAGTTATCATTCCTGAAAATCTTAATCATATCTTCAATTCTCCTACTATCCAATTCATCAGAAATTACGATTCTCATGGGAGACATTAAACTTGCAAAAAAGATCAAAATTAATCTTAAAGTGAGATCATTTTTGATATTTTGAAAAATGAATTAAGAAAATTTGGAAAAGGAATTAAGGTGAACAAATATAAATCAGAAACAAAATCATGGAGCCCAATTTCTAGCATGAAAATAAAAAACATACATAATAAGCATGACCAATATTTTTAGGATGAGCATCCGATCGAAAACACATGTGCACTGAGAGATGTATTTCCATAATACTTTGTAATTTTTGGTGAAGTAAATCCATTATATATAAGAAATTTAGATTACCTTGCATGCCATGACCTTGTGCGCTCGTAGATCACGTGCTATCAGTTTGCATGCCACATCAAACCCTTTGACCTTTTTCATAACTTTTCCATAGTATAATACCCTATCTTCATTTTAGATCTAATTTTGAGAGGGGGGATTTTGTTGACACTCCATTCCATATCATCGATGAAAAAGTGAAAAAGGGAAATGCCTTAGAAAAATGAGGTGAAAATACATGGAGAATTTAATGATTTGTAATATGTCAAGATTGAAATCTCCTAAGTTGTTCTAAGTCACAATCAGTGCATAGCCACATGTGAGCCATAATGTTGGAAGGAAACCCACTTGCGTGACCAAAATCTTCTCCCAAGGTCACCTATTTTCCTATAAATAGAACCTTAGGGTCTTCATTTGTTACAGACTAATTTCCCTAAATCCCATTTGCTTCTTTGGTCACCCTAGTTCTTCACCCAAGTCTTCCAAAACCTTGAAGGTAGTTCTTTAACACATAGGGAGGAGGAATTAAAGGAGTATAATAGGACATAAGTCCCATTAGTGTTTGAAATCGACAACAATTGCACACCTAAAGCGCCCAACCTACCAAAATCCAAAACACTTGTGCACCACCCATTCATTTCAAAGGAATGTGATCATTGCAATTCATGGAATACATGTGAATACTATTGATGGCTTGAGTCAATTCATTCAAAAATTTTAAAATATAGGTTCTTAGTCACTTAAGGAAACATCAGGTCGCCAAAGCCAACATGCGTGCCCATACCTGCATTCCAGATACCTACTTGGGCACCCATATTTTATTCACCTTATCCCATCAGCCAATACAAGACATCCATCAAGCCTTCTTCAATGTAATTCATGGAAATGATTAATATTCATTAGATTCATTGTCTGTAAGTGATTATGTTAAAAACTCTACCAAAACCTCCCGACTTACCAAACCCTTGTGAAAGGAACATAAACGTGTCTCCCATTGGGTTTGTATATTCGCAGTCAGAGGTTTATTAATTTTTTTTAATGGGGTTAGGATTCATGGAGTTTCTATTGTTTTTTATATCTATATTCACATTGAACTTTCTCTCAGGAATAGTGTTGGGGAGTTTTCGGTTTGAAGGATTTGGGTTTCAGCCATGCCTATTACTTATCCTCTCTAAAACCTAGAGCCTCATGTCCCTAGTAAGAAAGATACGGTTCAAACCTAATTTTACTTTTGAAAAAAATGTTACCCTCCTCTAGAAGGACCAATTTTAGGACACTAATCATAGAATAATCCCCTAGGCTTTTGGGCTAGATCCAATTGCCTTCAATCTCATTTCACATTGAACAGTTTATTTCTCCACGCCCTCGTCCACCATCGCCACCGTAGCCATGGTCTCTTCCACCAGTGGAGGAGGAAATGTGTACATTACATTTTTGAATATTTTACATCATCTTGTTTCTCACACCAATCATGAATCACGTGGGCTTAGAGATTTGTGATGATCACAAAATTTTTACAAACACCTCATTGAATGAACTACAAGAACTCTGATTCCCATCAAAACTGGGATATGTAGGAAGCCTTCCTAATAATAAAGCACCATCTAATCACATCCATAAATGAGCATCCTCCTTAGAAGTAATCCCAAAATTAAGACCCCTAAATCACCAAGTCATACTTCATAGGAAGTAAGTCCAAACTCATTTCTTTCAAAGGACTACACTCTCCTATGAGACTTCCCAAACTATGTGGGCATTTATTCTCATTCAAATGGGATATATAGGAAGCCTCCCTGATTTTCATACTCAACTATATAAATAAACCATGTCCTTTCTAGTCCACATTCCCTAAAGATCTAATTAATCTTGGTAATTAATATCCCTTCCTGGTTCCTTGGGATACTTCATTATAAGTCACACACCAACAATTTATTAGGCACCTTCCATTTATGCATACTTACGACATGAAATTAAACTATATTTATTGGTCCTTATCACATAACATTAAAAGGTATGATGCGTCTTGTTATGTGTCACTAAACTACGTGTTTTACAATTCCTTTCACCAAAATAGCTAGGTGTCCCATATATGGGTATAATACCAACATTAAAACAACTCCTATCTCCATGTATGATGATAAATTCTAGAGTGTCTCATTGATTGCCTTTATAACTAGTGTAGTCATAATAACAACAAAAGAATATTTAAGTAGTATACAAAAGGTTACCATTTGTGGAGAACCTCAGATACATAAAGATGTATCATCAAATACAAACATCAGATATGTATAGATGATTCTAAAATTCTAAAAATGTTACTCATTGATTTCCAAATCACAAGGGAAACTCATTTCATACTTGATGAATTAATAAGGATTCGTGTACATATCGTAAATCTATAAGATAGGACCAGAGTTGGAAATAATTCCCCCCAAAAGGGTGCGATGAGCCCGACCTCGCATCCTCTCAACCAATATGCATTTTCCAGAATCATCGTCCAAATGACTTGACAAACACCTGCTTTTGGAAAGAAGGTCCCTATGGATATAGAACCATTGGGTGTTTCTGGTACCATAAATACATCCAATGGAAACCGTCTAGAAATAAAAACTCTTTTCAATGTCCAATTTCTGGGGGAAGTACAGTTATAAGTTTTTTATATCACTTAGAAAAAATTCCCAAATTTATAAATGATTTATTTTTATAAACCCCAATTCATAAGGTTTAAATATTTCTTAATGTTTCAAAATAATTAAAGAAATAGATTTTGTATTATACATAATGATATTTCAAGCTGACAATGATGTTGAATGTACAAGTGGTAAATTTTAACATTATAATGAAAATAATATACACTATCATGAGATAAATAATTTATATACTCCAATATATTTTTTTACTTAACTATGGAATATGATCTTGTTGGAAATAAATAATATGATGTTGGCTAAGAATTTTACTCCTTGATTTTTTTGAGGCAAGAAATATGTTTAGTGATTCATATTCAAAATCATCATTATTGTTTGAAAAATTAGAATTTCACACTAAATGAGATGTATTACAAGAATAATTATTTTTTAAATATATTAGGTTATTTAGTATCCCTAATATTATATGGGTGAAAGTTGAAAAATTAAAGAGGTTTAGATAAAGGGGATTTGATGGTGTCTTCTTTATTTTTCATCAAAAAATAATAAGATACAACTAAAACAAGAAACAAATTGGGAAATTTGATGATATTTATGATTTTATAGTTCTTGAACACTCGAATAATAATATTACATAATAATCATAATGTTCTATATGGGAATATGATGACGTAGGAATTATAGGGATGCAAGATAAATGGGACGAATAAAGTGTGAACCTAAATGAATATTAGGTTAAATATAATGATTCATCTATATATAGTGATGAAAAATAACCTTTTTAAATCATCCAAAGTTAAAAAGAATAATTATGTCCAAAACATAATTGGATAATAAGGGTAGAAAATTTTAACTATGAGATAATTATATTCAACAATATATAGCATATTGTTATCTTATATTGAGTTAAGAGATTTTAATAAATCCTTATTTAATAAATATATAATTGATGATTTGAATTATAATTTATTATTTATTTAAAATTATGAAATATGGTGGTTAGTGCTTAAGGAAACAAAAAATATTTTCATCAGTAAAACCTGAGTTTACCTTAACAAGATGAATTTGAATGATGAAACGATGGAAAAAAGGTAAGGACTGTGTGAAAAGGATATTCATAGCATGAATGAATTGATAATGGTAATACCATAACACTAGTTCGTAGAAATTATGATATTTGGATCATTATTGTTATCATAGTCAAATGAAAATACAAGATTATTCAAATGGATATAAAACCATAATTTTTCAAAAAAGAGTTCTATGTTGAGGTTTATATTGAGAAACATGAAGGATTCATGTTTATTGAAAATGAATGATATATTTTAAAGTTAAAAATAATTTTTTTTATCATTAATAAATCCCTAATAAAATTATATATTATGGCTGATTTATTCTTGATGTAATTGATGTTCAATAATGGAAGAGTGGATAGAAACGTCTGCATCAATGAATACAAAGTTCAATAATTAATTATTCTCATATATAAATGTGATATCATATTTTACATAAATGAATATGGTTATTTATAGGAATAATATCTGGATATGAATAAGATATATAAGATGTTCATTCTTGGTGAGAAAAGTTATTTCTTGGGTTTAGTAGTTTATCTAGAATAGAGTATCATTTTCAAATGTAAAGAAAAATAGTCCCATAAAATTATAAAAAACATGGAGATGAATTATTTGATGTAGGTTTAGACACAAATGTATGTGGGAACTAATCTCTATTGATGAAGAAGGAAAGGAATATCATTCATGAGAATTTAGAAAAATATTTTTTGAGATTAATCCCCATGAAATCATCATGATTGGATATTATGTATGTTGTTATACTTTGAGTTAGATATTAAAATGAACTAAACAGATAAAATATTATCCTTATAAATAGGATACATAAATATGTCAAATAATCAATGAATAATTGGTTTAAATATGATAGTAATGGAGGGCTTGTTTTGTTTAGACATATTTATGTGGATAAGATATGAAATTATTATGAAATATATTGCACACTACACAAGGTTTTCATTTTATGAGAAATTTATCTGGTATGGTACATAAATAAGAATGGTTCAGTGACCTTATTTACTAATTAGGAGGATTATATTTCTATAACTCATAGAATAAATCAATTAATTTTGTTTCCATCTTAATCGAAAGATCTTGTGGTCGATGTGAACTAGACCCTTCTCATTAATTGTGATAATCAAATTATTTTGAAAAAATTAAGGAATTTGGTCCCTAATTCATTATAAAATAATATTGATATCAAATATCACTTCATAAAAATGATTTGGGAAGAATAAGTGATGAAGATATAGTTTTAAAAAAAATGTAGTAAATAGTGAGTGTGTTGACTAAACCGTTGATAAAAAATTCAATTTGGAAAATGTAGTTGATGATAGGAATTATTTCATAAAATATTCATGGATATGGTATGGTGAATTATTACCATATCCCATTGAACATAAATCTAATATTGCAAAGCATTAATTTAAATCATATATCCTTCCTTTATGGGATAACATATTTAAGGGAGTTTATATATGGAAAAGTTATGATGTTATTGTTTCTGTATATGTGTGAATTTAAATAATGTAAACTACTTTTACTATGATTATAATGTATTTTGGAACATCATATTTACATGTTCAAATAACAGTTTGATGAAGTGAATTTATATCTATAATGAAATAAGGTTTTGATTAAGTGAAGGTAATTCACATTAATATATAACATGTAATTTTTATTCAAATTACTTATTCCCTACATCATGTTCACTGATATAAACATTAAATTATTAAATGATGATTCACTAATATATTTTTTTAATTTAAAATGTGAATTTTCCATGTGGGTGAAATATAAATATAACAGTAGAGGTTATTGAGACCATCAAAGGAAAAGTTTGTATGATCATGTGATGTAATGTCCTTTTGAAGGATTTGGATTTACCAGGGGATTATGGTGATTTTAGAAGATGAGAAAGAATTAAAAAAACACTATAAACTATATCAAAGTTAATAATTATTGGATATTAGATAAAGTGGATATGGTTCTCGTGTTTCCTTTTGTAGTGAAAACATACATCATGTTCAAACTGAAGTCTTACACTATGTTTATTTGAGATTAAATTCATTCAAATATTTGAGAGTGAGTAAAGGAACAAGTATTGAGTTATGATGATGAATGGTGGTTTTTAAACATGTTTGAAATTCATGTTACATAACTACTCCATAGATAACTACAAAACATGCATGATGGTTGTATAAAATGTGAAATGGCTATGCTTTATAGGAAATAAATGTTTTGGTATGACATAATATATAGAATAAGAGATGAATATTTCATGGTGTAGTGAAGTACACACCATATCTAATAAAAAATAAGACCATAATTGAAACTTTAGTTTTATTTTCTTAACCATATTGTTATTTTTTACTGTACAAAATGATTTAGGTTATGTTTTTTGATATTTAAGGTGTTTTTGACATGTTTTTTAGGAGTTTAGAGAGGATCAAAGGTTGTTAAGGGTTATCCAAAAAAATTCACCACATCCATTAAACAGTGAAACCTATTTTTGGAATCACTTGGAATTCTCATTATTTGTGAATGATTTGGAAAAACAATATGACTACCCATAGAACACCATGAAAATAAAAAGATATAGAAATTAAATGATGGATTATTGTTTATCTTAACCAACTAGGTAATCATGCTGGGTTGAGGATTGATATTGTAGAACCACATGGTTAGAGCACGGGTTTCAAATTTTAAGGGCCCAAACCCCATGGAAACTTGAATTGTCCAGTATAACTCGGACAATTGGAGCATGATTTGACAAACTATGTGGCCTAAATGTAAAACATGTTGTTGTTGGAACCATGGTCTTCTTTGCATGTTTTGGAGTGTGGTTTGTGTTTGTTGTCAATTAGTAGTGGAAGTTCAGAATGTGTACCCGCAAAGAGATCATACAGTTCAAGCAGACAACAATATTGAAGGTGGCGCCGTTTCCCAGTGTTTGCCAAAAGAGGATATTCTTGAAGATCATATTTTTATATGGAAAAGGCATGAGTTTTGTGAAGATGGGATGCATGGATTGGATTTCACGAAGACCAGAAAAATGGAGGCGGTGATGCTTCGCGGTTATAACGAGCTTCGCGAACGGAAGCATTGAAAGGAAACACGAGGGAGCTTCGTGGCAGAGACGTGAAGTAAATGATGGAGCGCTCTGTGATCGGAAAATTTCTGTGGTGCTTTGCGATTTGGACAGAATTCCGGCAGAAACTTCGGAGCTTCGCGATAGGCAATGACGTGGCGCTGACTTCGCGCAGAAGGTTCGAGGGACGGTGGAATCGCCTATAAATACAGGTCGACCCCCTCAAGAGATGCAGAGAGATTTTTCAGAGAAAATTCTTTACTCTCGTTTCGCGAAGGAAGTTCGTGAAGGCAGTGTGCTTTGCGAAAGAGGAGCTTCGCGACGACTATTCTAGCTCCGTGAAAGTCGGGTGCTCCGCATTGGCTCAGTGAGCTTCGCGAGGGAATTCAATTTGCAATGAATTGAGCTCCGCAACGGCCTAAGCATTGCGAAGGCTTGAGCTTTGTGATGGTCTGAGCTCCACGAAATTGTGAGCTTCACGAAAAGGAAGGAGCTTCGCGAAGGCTTGTTTGAGCTTCGCGAAATTGGGAGCCTTGTGAAGTAGGGTGCTTTGCAAAGGTACTTTCCAAAGGTAGTTTTCCCGGTGTTTAAGAGACAAAGGGGTATTCATCAGTGGATGGACATTGGACTTCAACAGAGCATCTACATACGACAGAGGATGCATTCTTTTGCAATGATGAAGAGACCTTCATGTCTATAAACTCAGTGGGACTTCACCTAGAGGCAGTGAGCCAGGGGGAGTCAATGGGAGTGACCCGAGGGAAGCAGTGAGCTATCCCTGAACCTTTGTAAAGGCAGTGATCCTGGGACAGAGTGACTGTTCCCGAACCATTGTAATCCAAATCTAGTGAATATTAGTGGAATTAGGTACGACCGACAACTTGTCGGCGTATGCTCCTTGGACGTAGCCCTTAGTGGTGAACCAAGTAAAAAGTGCTGTGTCTTCTCTGTGCATGTGAATGTTTGCTTTCTGATTATATTCATCATACAGGTTCAACAAGTTCCTACCAATGTGGGAATAAGATCCATCACTTTAAAAGAAAAATTTGTCACCATGATTCACCCCTCCCCTCTCAGGGTGTCCCAGGGTCTTTCAGTTGTTAATGCCCTAAAAATTGTAGTTTCATATATATTAACTCTCTGAAACACTCATTGTTATCAATATTATTGTGGGGTCTTGAATATCTATACTTTCCTTAGCCTTAAGGTGAATTTATTCAATCTGAAGACAAATTTTATTGAATCAAATAATGTTGGATATCTTGAGTCATCGATAAGTCATATTTATTCCTCTTACATCATATATATACACTTATATTCTATCATAGAACCATTATAATGTATTTTATGGTTATATCCATGCTATATTATGAGAAAATGATAAAAAATTATTAATTATAATAAAGGAAATAAGTACCAATATCTGATCTAGATGATCATAATATCATATATTATTTTAACCAACCATTGAGAGATAGGATAATTATCTCTCATCTCTAGTATTATATAAATTGAATGGTTAGTTTATTAAATTGAATTTTTTAGAACTTATGTGATTATTGAGTGAAATAATATTTTGGTTATATAATTGGAATTTTCTAAAATTTGATGGGTTTTGAAAATCCCACATGTAGTATATTTTTAAAATTATACTATTAAAATTATTGTTTTATTTCTATGTATAATAATTTTTTGATATAATGTTAAAAATATTAAGTTTATGTGAAATAGAATTTGTAATTGGGATTTCATACATTTTTTTCGTGAGTTCATTACTGAACCTCACCTAGGATGAGGGGTATGTTTCAACAGGGAACTTGAAAATTGATCACCATGTGATTACTTGGTGAATCGATGAGAGAAAAGTAATGAGTATGGAGATTTCAACTAGAATTCATATTGTTTTTTGTTTTTGTGTTTATGGGAACATGGGAATGGGTATACCAAATAATAAGAACTTTATTTTGAATTAGATTATTGTTTTCCACTAAAACTATTTTGGTTTTGATATAAACTATCTTGACTGTATCTGAACTATTTTATATAAAATGTTCAAACTGGATCATTTTATAGTTAGATGAGTTGGGAAGTATTTAAGTAATGACTACTAAGTTTATACTCACCCCCTGCTTGGGCATATTATAGAATTTGTAGATGTCATCTATCGAGAACCAGGAATGTGAAATGAATCATCTTTGTCTCAAAGATAAGAATATAGATTGTTCTTGGAAAAGTAACCTTGTAACATTCCTTCCAATTTAATTTTTCCTTGATTTGGACTAGAATGTAAAAAAGGATTAGACAACCGATTGTAAATTTTTTACCATATGTTAGAAACTAATTTTTTGGTAGATGACCATGTATTCTTTAAAACCTTGTTAATTTTTAAAAATTTATATATATTTCCTATTACTACTGTGAAGTGGCATGTATTTTTGAACCCAAGGGAAGGGTAAAGTAGAGTTTGAGGAACCATTTTTTTTAAAATAGCCCCACTTTTTTTAAAAGTGGGTTATTTTTGTTTTTTATATTTTTAATTTAAAAAAAATGTCATAAAATTCTAATGAAAGCCTGATTATTTTTAAAACTAAATTGTAATAAACCAATGATGAAACAATAGTGAATAGTGTAAGTGTAATAAAAATAGAATATGAGTAAAATTTGATCAAGAATTGAGATTAGGGTATCTAACTCTACAGGTTGAAATGATAACTTCTTACCTTAATTACTATTGAATTCACAACCTCTAAAATTTATTGATTTGTCACCCTCACCAGGAGATTAATCAAACAGCTTAGTTATTTTTGAAGTTATCCACAAGTAGAACCACCTAAAAACAAATGAAATTGAGTAATAGATTATGGGATAATATAACTAATAAAATCCAATAGTATTGAAATTAATATTTATATATATGAATCCATGATATATCTCATGAAAAGATCATGGATTTTTTAAAATTTAGTATGAGTTGTGTAAATCAAACTATGTTTTAAGAATCTGAATAAACCTCACTAGTTGAGTCTAATTATTTAATGAAAGAAATCAATAAAGAAGGAAAGAAATGTAAATAGAATAAATTAAATTCCCCAACCAAAATGCTTAGAATTCAATCATATTCATTATAATAATTGTAAAAATTTCAAATATAGAGTTAAAAAATTTGAAAATTAGGAAGAAGAAATCCTCCTCCCAATTATGAACTGTTGATTTGATATCGATATCCTCTACCTCCAGGTCTCTATCTCCCTAAAATGTTGAAGGAATGAATCCTAGACGCCTCACTACTACTCTCTTGGAATCTAATTAATCAAATTTTTTGTATCTCCCCACTCCCACACTACTGCTATATTTTTAAAGTCCCCCTTCATCTGCACCTTTGTCATCATTATTTTCCACCAACCTCAACAAGTCTCCACTTTTCCATCGTACATATGTGTTTTTCTTCTCCATGCCTTGGGAATTTATCAAAACATCTATAACTGAATACCAACCAATTAGTTAGGTTGAACCTAGATGGAAACTCAACTCATATTTGTATCTGAAAACAAAAACATAAATTAATAAATACGGGAATAGATTAAAAAATTATTAATTATTATTATTTTTAGATTAATGTTAACTTAATATTAATTATTTATAGATATTTGTTATTAAATTTTTAATAAATATTTTATTAGATTATTTTATTTTATTTAAAATAATTATAAATTATAAATTATAAATTTATTTATTTATTATTATTTTCATAACTAAATAAAAGATAAATATTTAAATAATGTTTTAAATGTTATTATTTTAAGTTAATTAAAAATTATTTATTTTATTAAATATTAATATTATATTATTTATTAATTTATTAATTTTGTTATTTTTTTGTTATTATTAATTATCTTCATATAAATATTAATTTACTAAGGTTAGTATTTTTTATTAATTTAATAAAATTATTTTATACATATAATTTATTTTATTATTTAAATAATTATAATAATAATTATTATAGTTTTATAATTTGTTAAATTTTATAATAGTTTTTATTTTTATTTTTTTAAATGGTTGTTTTTTTAATTATTATTACTTATCTTTCTCCCCCATTCACATTCTCTTCCACATAGTGGGGACTAGCTTCCTAGAGAATCATCAAGTGAGGCTTCAGATCCATCCTTCACCAGTGGAGGATTCTCGTCCGTTCTCCGCTCCATCATAACCAGGGGTGGATCGTCTCCAGCTCGATGGAAGGTTACTCCACCAGAATGGGAAGAATATGGTTCATCGACGATGGTAGTTTGTGATACGGTTCCTCTCCATGGCAGTGATAGAGTTTTAACCTAAAGGGAGATAGGCTCTTTTGAGAAGTATTCGGGTGGCGTGATTGCACAGATCTAAATCTAGAATGAATCAAAAATTCAGAAGTATAACTAGGCTTGACTTGGATTCCTCTACAACAGATTCCGACAGTGGGATCTATTGATGGTGGGTAATGAATTTTTGGTTATGCAAGGAATGGTGTGTTGCAGAGTGGGATGATAGTGCTTAGCGTCTCAACAGTGTCTCGAAGAGGATCTTGAGTCATGGATTGTTGAAGAACAGGTGTGGCATCGGTGTATCTAGGAACCATCATATTTGTGGTGTCTCAGGGAGTAATAGAGGAATCAGTGAGTGGAGAGCTACCAGTGCATCTTTGAGTGGAGGTGTCAATGGTTGTCTGAGACACAAGTGGTAGAAGTGGCGATGACTATTGAGGATTTAACAAACTCGATGGTGAAAAATGGAATGATGATGTCTCATTGAGACAACATTATAATGGCGTGGGAGAAGTAGTAGTGACTTATTGAGTAATTGTTACATGCTGGTGGTGGTAGGATACAATGGTGAGTCAAGGACTCCCCATTGTAACAAGATAATGTATCAAACTTGGACACTACAATAGTGGCTTAAAATTAACCTTCAAATATAAAACAAAAAATAGTTTACAAAAACATATAAAATTTAAACCAATAATAATTAAAGAAACTAAAATTTAAAAACCTAATTCAATTAATTTAATAAATAAATCATAAATAAATAATTAAAACTGAAAACAATAATTAATAAGGTTAGAATAAAAATTTGATAAACAAAAAATAAATTAAATTAAGACATTATAGAAATATAATTTAAGAAAAAAATGAAATGAAATACTTAATTTGATAATTAAAGGTAATTTATTTAATAAATAAATAATTAAATAGTTATGTATTTATATAAAGGTATAGTTAATTAAATGAAAAATAAATTGATAAATAGATTAATAAAAAACATAGAACAACCTAAAATTATAATGGCATGTAAAATATAATATTTAAAAAATAAAATAAAGAACCTGAAAAGAATAATGAAAATAATAATATTAAAGGCTGAAAATTCAGAATTAATTACAACATATGATTAAATAACATACTTAATTATATATTTATTTAACAAAAAAATGAATAGTTAATTATTTAAATGAATAAAAATGAAATAAAAATATGTGGAAAATATATAGATTTAAAGCCACATCAAATTCCCCATATATAATCATTTATTTTCCTCAATCAATACCATAATTTAGTCATTATTAAAAGTAGCAATATGTTTTTAATTAACCACATAAAATTCATGCATGTTAAATAGTTTAAAATCTATGGACCAAAGACTGTGTATTAGGATTTTTAAATTAAATGTTAAAAAGTAGTCCAGTTCGATTTCAAATACATACAAGTAATCAAGGGGAAAAAAAGAATCATCTACCAATGATGATGTCATGCCTCTTATATGATGTAACTTATTTTCTTACTCCAATTCAAATCCGAGTTCAAAATCAAAGAGTGATAAAAGGTTAAAAATAAGTTTAATTAAGAACATAACAAAAGGCACCTTATACTTTTAATTTATCTTTTTTTAAAAAAGGTAAAAATTAATTTTTTTTGAATCACATTATTAAAAAAATGTAAATGATTCCATATAAATTAATTTTCCCCTTCTTCGTCTGGCATTCATTATTCCCCTCACCTTAATGAACTCGTTTTTGACACTAGGTACTTTATTTATTTAATTTCATTTTGAATTTTATCATAGCCAGGTGACATGTGTTATAAAATGTGTGTATTCACTTATTCAATATAGTACATAGGTCTTACACACACACACACACACTATGACTAGTGTCTTAGAGATTCACCGTTGGTCCCCAAATGCCCATTTTACTTCAGTTTAAAAATATTTAAATGAATAATATTAAAACCTCCCTGCTAAGGTGATTTTTTTTTAATGATTAAAAAGTGAGTCCCCTAGGATAAAGTTCAATCATCCATTTTCCAATGGATATGATCATAATTCCACAAAAAAGTATCCTATATCACCCTCAAAACATAGTTCCTAAACTGAATATTTGTAATTTCAATAAGCATATTCACTCATAAATCATTCATTATCATAAATTTTATATTCAAAGAAACTCTTAACTATCGGTATGGTATTATTCTTTGGCAAGAATAATTTTAAGTACAGAAAACATCCTAAAGAAACTCAAATTGTGAATGAATAGTAAAAAATAATAACCATTTTTAACCCAAAATTTAAGAGGTAGATGGATTTTATGGACTTCTATTAAAGCAAATTTTATTTCAACATATTATAGCCACTTACCCCACACATAAAACTCAAATTTTTCCTCAAAGATGAATTTTAATATTGAAAAGACAATTTGAAAATTAAATCTCAAAGTTAATTTGCATTAATAAAGATTAATGACTTGTTTAAGGGTCTTAATGAAACTAAAAAAGAATGTTTTACACAATAATATATTATATCATGTAGACATGCATTATTATTTTTCTAGTGACTTGATATTTTTAATTAAGTTCAGACTATTTCATGTGAAAAATATTAAACACAATGTTAATTGGGTGTCACAAGTTCAGAATTTTTAATTAAATAGGATTTTAATATACCAGAAAAAATAAAACTAAACACCTAACAAATTGAATCAAATTCAATTTAAAACAAACAACAAGACCGAATTACCCCCACCCACACACACTTAGTTTCACACAGTGAAGACTTTAAACAAGTGAATCTCAATTTTCCCATAAAAATGAATATGTAAAAAAATTTACAATATACCAGCACATGCAGTAATAATTTTCATCAAAGAGGCATGTGCATAAATTTTTTCCAAAATCATTAGATAATTAATAACTCACTACCAATAACATAATATTGAGTTACCATTTTAGTGTCTCACCGCCAACAATAGAGAAATGAATCAAATTTAATTGTGAGTTAAAGACAACATTGTACAAAGGAATTGTGACTTAATAGAGAATTATTTAATGTTATAGTGGACCATAAAATGAAATAAGAAATAAAAAAGTAAATAACTTCCCTGATTTATTGAAGCAATCTCATACATATTTTTGTAGTTTGAAAAATTGAGGGATTTCTACTCCTTCAGTGAAATGACATGATCCTTCTTAAAGAACACATAAAAGGAAGAACAAGAAAAAAACACTAGAATAAGATGAAAAAAATTATAGCATATAACAAATTATTAAAAAAACAACGAAGAAAATTTAATACAAATCATGGAATTTGGGTTCACTCCCATGAAACACTATGTATTATTTCTTCAGTTAAACTTTATTTAAATTTAGTTTTCCTACATAGTGAAGGCATCTCAGCCCTTCAGCTGCCTTCAAAATATAGTTTGACTCTTTGACCATTGATAAACATTTTTTCCTCTATAATAATCTCTACATCACTATTCTTAAGCACTCTAACAACTGTAAATGGTCCATCCACATAGATTTTAGTTTTCCAAGAAAAAAAATAAGTCTTGAATTAAAGATAAGGACCTTCTATATAGGATTAAACTGACTATTTTGGATTAAATAATAATGAAAAAATTTGGGCCACTATTAGTATATCCTAGAGTTATCATAAAACTATATCCTTATCCCATCAAGCTCACTCATCTCAAGAAATCCCCTCTCTCCCTCCGATCACACCCATCACGTGGGTGATCCGAGTTCTAATAAAAACTAAAGAACAATCCTTTATTGATGAAATTAATTTGGAAGCTAAAAATTTTGTAGTGATTATCTCAAAAAAATTAAGATATATCAAAATGAAAATCTGGAAAATTATCTACACCTGTGCCACTATCTAGTTTCTACTTCTGCAGGAGGTGTGTTATTTACTTTTGAACACAATTTTTTTTGAGCGGACTTGAGGGTGATTATTCTGTCACCACCTCTTCTGAACATTTTGATCATGGAGAGGGAGATATTATTAAACATCATTATGATTTTTATTTAATAAATATTTTAAACACAAATATAGAAAACTTGGACAGTGAGCTGTCCCCTTTCAAATTCAATGTTGTAAATTCTAAAAATGTTCTAGAGATTTAGTCTTTCATCTTTTGAAAATCCTTACAAGAGACATATATATGAAAATGGTCCTCCCATACCCAATATTATTCCTTCATGTGAAAAATAACCTCTCCATGAACATAAACCACTTCCTGCACATCTTAAATATTATATTATTGGTTAGAATTCCACACTTCCTGTTATCATCTCTGCTGAAGTTAAAGAAAACCAAGAGGAAAAAATGTTACATGTGTTAAAGAAATTCAATTCTAACATAGGTTTAACT
This sequence comes from Viscum album, assembly GCA_963277665.1. Taxonomy (NCBI): domain Eukaryota; kingdom Viridiplantae; phylum Streptophyta; class Magnoliopsida; order Santalales; family Viscaceae; genus Viscum; species Viscum album. The sequence continues at coordinate 440,110,896 of OY728123.1, forward strand.
ATAGATTATATTAAGGGAATTATTCCTTCATTTAGCATGCATAAAATACCTATGGATCCAAATCACAAACCTAGAGTGGAGTGTCAAAGATGATTGAACCCCAATAAGAATTAAATGTTTAGAGAGAAAGTCATCAAACTACTAGATAGTTGAAGAATCTATCCTATATCTGAATGTAATTGGGTCAATTTAGTCCAAATCATCCTTAATATAGGAGGATTCACTATTGTCACTAATGATAAGTATGAATAAATTCAATTATGAAAAGAAACCTAATGGAGAGTCTATATAGACTATATGGAACGCAATTCAGCCTCTTGGAGGGACCATTTTCTAATTCCCTTCATTGATAAAATGCTTTAGAGGATTTCTATTATTGAGTAATTTTATTTTATAGATGGGTATCTGGGTTACAACAAGATTCCTATAGCTCTATATGATTGGGTGAAAGTTACCATCACATTCCCCTTTGTGACATTTTCCTACTGGTGGATGCCCTTTGGTTTATGTGAAGCCCTACTACCTTTCAAAATGCATTATGGCTATCTTTTCTGATATGATTTTGAGGATCATAGTGGTTTTAATGGATGAATTCTCCATTGCTGGTAGCACATTCAATATTTGTTTATGAAATTTGGAGTTAGTTTGGGAGAGGTGCTTAGAGACCAACCTAGTCCTCAGCTAGGAAAAATTTCAATTCATGGTAAATGAAGGTATTGTTCAAATAAATAAAGTGTCCAAGAGGGTTTTATAGGTAAACATTGCCAAAATTTGTGTTAATTAAAAATTACCAACTCTTGAAAATGTTAAAGGAATTAGAAGTTTTCTAGGGAATGTTGGTTTCTACCATATAATTATAACAGATTTTTGAAAAATTACTAAGCCCTTATGTTCCATTTATATCAAGTATTCTCTATTCTCCTTTCATGAGAAAATTTTGAAATTATTGAATTTTTTAAAATAAAACTCACTATATAACCAATCATCACTGCACCTGATTGTAAATTACCCTTTGAATTATTGTGTGATTCCAGTGATATAGATGTCGGGGTCGTCTTAGGGAAAAGGAGGGATAAGAAGCTGCATTTGGTATATTATGTTAGTAGGCTTCTAAATGAGGAACAAAGGAATTACACCACTATAGAAAAGGAGTTTCTAGATTTTTATTTTACAATTATGAAATTTAGTTATTACCTTTCAGGATCTAATGTCCTCATCTTTATAGAACATTCTTCCTTAAAATATATTTTTTCTTAGAAGGAGGATAAACATAGGATCATTAAGTAGGTTTTGTGGTTAAAATAATTTGTTTTGGTAATTATAAAAGAGCAAGGAGCTGAAAAAATACATACAGATCACCTTTCTAGGCTTCCTCACACCCACTATGAAGATCTAATGGATATTAACTCTTCCTTCCTGGATGATAATTTACTATATGTTTCAATATGGTTATTTTATTGGTTTGTAATTTTTTCCAATTTTAAAAAACATGACATGATCTTTGTTGAAACAATTTCAATGTTTAAAAATTTATATAATCTAATAAATATATTTTATATTTAAAAGTATAGTTAAACCTAAGGTAATGATAAATATTGATATGAGTGACCAAATTTCAAAACAAACCCCACTTTTGTCAATAGTGGGTAAAGTTTTCTTTTTAATTATTTTATTTATTATATATTTTTTAAAAGAAATATGAGAAAATATGATAGAGTAATTTTATATAAACTATAAAATTGTGATATTTTTACTAGATGGAAACATAAGAAAAGATGATCATGGAAAAAGTTAAGGGAGTGAGGAAGTATAACCAATATAGGTTCCTGAGGAAAATATAATACTACTTGGTTGTTTAATATTTGTCATTCAATTAAATTTTATTAAAAATTAATCCTTGAAAAATGGTTTAGATTATTATCCATCACAATGAGAGTAATCACAAAAAAAAAATTAATCTTGGAGTTCTCCGCTCGAAGAAACATAGACTACAATAGAATGTGATAATAAACTAACCAGGAATAATCCCAAATGATTGTTTTTGAAATCCATGTGAAGGAAACATATTTAGAAAAAAACAGACCGATCATCTCTAATGTTGTGAAAAAGAAAGGTGAAAAAACAATTTAAATTATTTTAGACACTTTCTCACCATTTAAGTTCTGAAATTTGAAATATAACAAAATAATCAATAAAAAGATAAAACCTAGAAGATTACTAATCCCTATAACAAAAATTATTTACCCAAGAATCATTTTTATAACAGGAATCAAATTCATTCAATTATAGGTTTATGAAAATGAACACAAGGGGAATAATGAACTCCCCTACTGCTCCTATGATGATGCTCTTTTTGCTGCTCCACATGGTCTTCAGGTCTCCTCGCTCCAACACTATTAAAATCAAAATTTAAGGAATTAACTTCCCAATATGACTGGTGCTTCAAATCCATAAGAAGATGAAAAAAATAACAAATAACTTCCTATATGGAGACATACCAATTAGGATCTTAGATACTTTTAATGCCCATAAAACATAATCTAACTTAAAAGACTAATCTTTTATATAATGTTTTGATAGTTTTCTCTATGATTAGTTTCAACTACCAATTTGAGATTTATGCCTATCCACTAGAGTGTGGATAGTAGGAAGTACCATTATTATGGGTGAATTCATATTTATATATTAAATCCATAAAAATTATGATTTTAAGATGTATTATATTATCATTTATAAGGGATATGGGCACTCCAAATCTTGAAAAGATATTATTTTTAACAAAATTTATTACATTGTATGTCTGATTATTGGTCAATGATAATGTCTCAGCACACTAAGAAACATAATCTTCAGCCACACAAATGTACTCTTTCCCATGATATTATGGAAATTGTCCCATGATATCCAAACCCCAAACATAAAAAATATCAACGTCTAAAATACCATTCTCAGTTAACTCATTTTCCTCCCAAATTTTCGCAGCCTTTGGCATCTATCACATCCTACCACTAATATCATAGAATCCATGAATAAGGTGTTCCAATAAAAACATACTTGAAGGAATTTTTGTGCTATTCTCTCACCACCATGATCTCCTCCCAATGGTGATGAGTAACAACTTTCTAGAATTTACATCATTTCTTCCTCTGGAACACAACTTCTAGGAAATCCATCAGTGCATCTCCTAAATAGTAAGGGGTCATCCCAAAGGTAATAATTTGGATCTAAAATGAATTTATTTATTTTATTATTAGAGAAGTCCTTAAGAATGATAATATCATCTAGGAAATTAGAATTATCTACAAACCATGTAGACTACCTTTTTGAAATAGTATATATCTTTTTATTAGGGAAATAAGAGTTAATCTCTCATGGATCATCAAAGTGGGTGTTAGGAATCCTAGATTGGTAGTCTGTAACTATGTTTTCATAGATATGCTTATCTATAATTTACAAATCTAATTCTTGTATCTATATCATTCACCTAATGAGCTTGGGTTTATCCAAATTTATAGACAACATATATTTTAAGGTAAAATGGTCAGAAAAGATGATGACATTAAATCCTAAAATATACTCCCTAAATTTATCAAGATAAAAAAATAGCTAAAAAATCCTTTATAATAGTGGTGTAATTAATTTGTGCCTCAACTAGCATCTAGTTAGTAGAATATACCGCTTGGAGCTTTTTCCCCCTTCTATGTCCTATGAAAACACCAATAGCCATATCACTTTCATCACACATTAGTTCAAAAGTAAATTTCCAATCAGGTGAATTGACAATAGATGATGTAGTGAGGTTTTATTTTAATTGTTTAAATTATTTCAAATAGTTTACAACAAAGAGGAATGAGGCATCCATGACATGAAGGGAAGACAAGGGTTTAATGATTTATGAAAAATATTTTATAAACCTCTGGTAGAAACTACCATTTCCTAGAAACAATTTCACACCTTTAACATTTTAGGAGGTGGTAGTTTTTAAATAACATCAATTTTAGTAGTGCCTACCTCTAAACCACTCTTGGGGACTTTATTTACTAAAACTATCACTTCATTTTTAATTAATTAATATTTTTCCTTGTTGATAACGAGGTTGTTATTTAAGAACATCTCCAAAAATAACTCCAAATTTCCTAAACAATTATCGAATGTGCTACCAATAATAGAAATGTCATCCCTGAAAACATTTATGATCCACTCAATCATATCAAAATTGATTTCCATAATGAATCTTTGAAAGGTATAATGGGCTCCATATAAACCAAAGGTAATCCGCCGGTATTAAAATGTCCCAAAGGGGCATGTGAAGGTAGTCTTCTTATGATCCATTAGAGATATTTAAATCTGGTTGTAACTAGAATACATGTCCAGAAAACTGAAGAACTAATTCCCAGTAATCCTCTCAAGAATTTTATCAAGGAAGAGAATTGGAAAAAGGACCTTCCTAGTGGTTGAATTTATCTTCCTATAGCCTATATAGACAGTACATTTAGTTTCTTTTCTAACATAAATATATTAATTGTTATTATTAGTTACAACTGTGAAGCCTCCTTTCATAGTGAAAAATTTCACTGAACTGACCTAGGTACTATTAGATATAGGATAGATTATTACCATGTACAATAGATGGATTATATCCTCTCTAATAACTTCTTTTATGTTGGGGTTAAATCATCTTTGACACTCCACTCTAGGTTTTTGATTTAGTTACATAGGGATTTTATGCATGTATAATGAAGTAATAGTTCCATTAATACTAGATAATGTACATCCTATGGAAGATTTTATTTTCTTTAACACATTTAAAAATTTGTCTTCTTAGTTTTATTTAGGTTAAATATATATGATAAAATGAACAGTGGAATTATCACCTAGAAATGCATATTTAAGATGTGAAGGAAGTTCTTTAAGTTTAGTGATGAGTGATTTTTCACTTGAAGGAAGACTCTTGGCTGTGGGATGACCAATGTATTCAATATTTCTCTTGTAAGGAGTTTGAAAAGATGAGATATTTTCAATTTCTAGATCAATTTAAAAATTTATAGAACTTATATTCAAAGTGAACAGATCAATATCCAATGTTTCTAGATTTGAGTTTAAAATATTTATTAAACAAAAATAATCAATTTTTTAAATAATATCTAAATCTATGAGAGCAACATGTTCAGAAGATTTGGTGATAGTAGAATCACCTCAAGTTTACTAAATATGATTTTAAGTTCAAAATAAGATGAAACATCTTTAGTATAAGCTGAAACTAGAGAGTTTCCATGTTTTGGAAAATTTTCCAAAATCTCATTTTGAAAAGATCGTAAAGTTTTGGAGATAGTCACAATAATATTTTTAGCTTTAAAATTAATTTATTAAACAAATTATTGTTCTTTATATTCTGTAAAGCTTTGATGATTATTATATGCTTCTAAATAATCTATGATTCAATAGTTTTCAATAAATTTTGGTCCTTTGATATTTTTTTAATACATTGAATTCATCTTACTATTTTCTAATTTAAAAAATTTATGGAACCTTATACACATCAATGATAGATCCACTAGTGGCCCAGAAGGGCCTACCCAAGATTGTGGGTAATAAGAAGTCACCTTGTAGAAAATGTTTCCTGAAACCTACCAGTATGTCATCTACCCTTCCTATATGATGTGCGAATGATTGATCAGCTAACTGTATGATGAATGCGATGGGTTGAGAATAACACAATCTCAATTGTTGGAATATTGATTATGGGATCAGGTTGATACTAGATCCTAAGTCACATAGGCAGTTGAGTTGACTATAATTTCTTAAGGTAAAGGGTGTGAAAAAACTACCTCAATCCTTGATCTGGGGTGGAATTTTGTTTTGGAGTACAACACTACACTATTCAGTGTGAATGTAGGTAGAAATTTATTTAGGAGTCTTTTTTTTTGAATTTTTTTGAGAGTTTTAAAGTAATATTGAATTTGAATTCGGTTTTGAATTTAAGGGATGTTCACTTGGAGATTTTTCAGAATCTCAAGGAACTGAAGAATATTAGATTTGTTATTGCTTGTTTGTTTTGATTTTTTTAGGGAATGGGATGGGTGGGGAAAATTTTATAAGAACAATTAGCATGTACCTAACTTATTCTATAGTTATATTATCATTATTTTTCTTCTTATTTCTAGAAAAAATTTCAGATTTCGTTTTAGGTAAAAAAATATAGAATTTTGTCAATTTTCAACTACTTTATGTTGATTTCTAGATTATGTTTGCAATAGATTTTTATTTCCATAGTAATTCAGTTTTTCACATTCAGAACCTTCAAAGTCTTTTTCAAATACAACTTCATTGTTAATCCAACTTCCAGTCAAAATATCAATATAATTCTCTCTATGGTTTAGTTCAATCATACTTGGCAGCCTTTATTGCAAGAAGTCAAGTCTATAGCTAGTTGTACCAACTGTGTTTCCATGTGCTTCATTATAACATAATTTTGAATTTTATCTAATTCATATTAGTTTTTTTTATTAAATTGAGTCTTGAATATTTCCTAGTTAGAGAACAATATATATAAGATTAGATCTAGTTTTGAAAAAAATTGTCCCCCATAATTTCCTTATGAATTAGAAGATTCTACCCTCTATTGGATTTAAATGTTTAGTATATGTTGTTTTTTGAGAGATAGTGGAATTAAGTTTATTGACCATTCATTTTTCATTCATTGACATATTGGGATGGTTCCTATAGCCTTGATTGTAGTTATTTGAAAACATTTTATCTTTATTAGGCATTATAGGACCATATTTAACAATGTTTTAGTTTTCTTGGTGTTGGGATAATAAGTATATATTTGGAAAAAAGTACACAATGTTCCCAAACATTTCAGATTGAGTACATTGTTCTCTAAGTGATTGGTAATGATTTTGGGAACTATTATTGTTAAAAGTTTGTTAATAATTCTTGTTCATTAAGGTTTTAAGTAGTTTACTAATTTCAAAAATATGAACATGAGTGTCATTTATAGTTATAGAAAATGTATTTTTATTTATGTTCAATCTTTTCCTTCTACAATTTTTATGTTGAGAATTAAGGTAATATTTGTTGAAAATGTTTCTCAATTATTTATTATTCATTTCATTGAAATTCCCCCTAGTTGATTGGTCAATAAGGTTTTTAACAGAGGAGGAAATCCCTTCATAAAACTTAACCAAGAGAAAATGGGATTGGAGTTAATGATGGGGAAACTACCTAATCAGGTCTCTACTCTTATCATAAGCTTTATTAAAGGAATATCTATCCTCTTGAAAGAAACTAGTTACTTTTTGTTCTAATTTAACCCTTAAGTCATTAGGGATGAAATTTCATTATGAATTAGTTATATACTTGGTCCCAATTCTCAAAAATATTCCCATTAAGACTGAATAAAAAATTCCTAGAATTTCCATTAAGGAAAAATGGAAATACTTTCATTCTAATATCATTCTTAGTGAGTCCTAATGGTGAATTTTTTTGTACAATGTTGTAGAAATATATAATGAAGTCTAGAGAGTCCTATTTAGGGAGTACATTACAATCTAGAAAAAGAGACAGGTGGGACAATTTGAACTCATAGTTCCTAGAGTTGGGAGATAATATAATGGAAGATGGGTTGCCTGAAACATGAGGTAGTTTGACCCCCCTCATCATAGGCCTATCAATTTCATCTAAGAATTTTGGTTGATGGTTTTGGAAATTGTTAACATGAAATATTCCACATATATTTTCCTTTTTAGTTTTTTATCTTTTTAGGTGTAGTTAAATGTTTAGCATTTTATGGATATTAAGGCTATAATCTATCAGTGGAAGACCCTTAGCTGATGAAAGAAAAAATTCATCACAACTAGAAAAATAAGAAAAAATAAAAAAAAAAGAAGAATGATGAAAACCAGAGATCAATCTACAACTTATTCTAATAGAAAATGAGAGAAATAATTTTAGAAGATTTTAAAATTTGAATTAATTTTTTTAAATTTTTTTATATGTGATTTTTTGACTTTTTTAGAATTGAGAGGCTGCTGCTCAATGTCTTCCCCAGAAATGACACCAAAAATTTAACCAGGTCATCATTAAAATTATGTCAAGGTTTAAATTTTTTATATTTTCTTGCTACTACATTAAAGTGGCAAGTAGGGTTGAACCCAAGGGAAGGCTAAATTAGAGCTTGAGTGACCAAATTTTTTAAAACAACACCACTATTTTCAACAGTAGATGAGTTTTCTTTTTTAACTTTTTAACTTTTTTTTCATTTAATTTTTTTTGTAAAACACTAATGAAACAATTATTTATTATAAAACAAAATAGGAATCATGCTACGATGAAAAAACATTGAACAATGTATGAATCATAGAAATAATAGATGAGTAAAATTTCATCAAGAAACAATCATAGAGAATAAAACACTAAAAGTTTATTAAATAACTTTTATTTTAATTTATATTGAATTCATAATCTCTAAAATTAATTTATTAGTCTCCCAATCGAGGAGATTAAACAAGAAGTCAACTGATTCTAGTAGTTAGCTACAACTAGGACCCCTACAAGAAAATGAAATTTAGTAAAAGTTACTGGATTAATCTAACCAATAAAATCCTACAGTGTTTAAATTTAGAAATATAGATATTCTTCCATGATATTTATTTCCAAAATATCATGGAGTTTTAAACTTGTGTATGAGAGGTGAAAATAAAATTATGTTTTAAGAATCAGAATCAACTTCTCCAGTTGAGTCTGATTCTTTGATGAATGAATTTATCAAAGATGGAAAAGAATATATTGAGAAAAAATTAAATTCCCAACATGAAATCATATCCTATGATCATATTTTTTAGATTAATTGTAATCATTTCAATTACATAGTGAAAAAATTGAAAAGAAGGAAGGAGAAATCCCCTATTTGTTATGAAATGATGCTATCCTCTGGAGATACTCCGTCTCCAGGTCTCTATCTCCTTAAAATGTCGAAGGAACGAATCCTTTAAGTCATGTTACTGCTCTATGAGTCCTGAATGAATAGAATGTTTTAGATCTCCCTAATCTGGTACTAATTTTGTATTTTTATGGCCCCCCTTCATCTTCAACTTTGTCACCATTATATTTGACCGGCTTTTGTAGGTATCCACTTTTTCATCATACATGTGTTTTTTTGTTATACAACCCTCATGAATTTATTAAACAACTCTAATTGAATACCAGGTAATTAGTTAGGATAAACATAGATAGTAACTCAGCTCCTGCTCATGTCTGCAAACAAAAAGAGAGATTGATAAACATGGTAAAATATTTAAGAAATATTAATTTTTTTTTGAGTAATGTTAAATTACTATCTATTAATTATAGTCATTTTTTATTAAATTATTAATATATTTTTAATTGATTATTTTATTTTATTTTATTTTATTTTATTTAAAATAATTATTAATTGTTATTTATTAAATTATTTAATTAAAATTATTTTTAAAAATTAATAAAATATAATAATTTTAATTATTTTTTAAATGTTATTATTTTATGTTAATTAAAAATAATTTAGTTTATTAAATATCAATATTATAGTATTTATTAATTTATTAATTATGATAGTTTATTTTTTATTATTAATTATATTTATAAAATTATTAATTTACTAAGGGTAGATATTTTTATTTATTAATTTAATTAAATTTTTGTACACATACAATTAATTTTATTTTTTGATCTATAATAAATATTATTTTTATAGTTTCATAATTTATAAAATAGTAAATTATTTTTTAATTCATATTTTATTTAAATTAATGTTGTATTAGTATTATTATTATTTGTTTTTAAAATAATATTTTTTTATATATCTACCCCTTCTTTCTCTCTTTCACGCAGTGGGGAGTGGGTTCATATAGAAGCCTTTGGCTGAGGATTCGACTCGATCCTTTACCAACGATGACTTCTCCTCCATTATTATCTTCATCTTCACCAGCGGTGGATCATCTCCTTCTTGGCGGAAGGTTAATCCCTCATATTTTCATCATAGGATTCACCAATGGAATCGGATAATGCGATAGGTCATCTCCGTTGTAGTGGTGAAATTTTGACCTGGATGGATATCAACTCTTCAAAGAAGGTAGACAACGATGAGATTGGTCAGATCTAGATCTAGAATGGAACATGAATTATGGGTAGATCTAGGATTGAATATTCTTCCTCTACCATAGATGTTGATGGTGGGATTTGTGGATAGTGGGTAATGAATGTCTGGTGATATAAGGAACAATGTGTGGCATAGTGGGTTGACAATGTGTGGTGTCTCAATGGCGTCTGCGTGACGATTCTGAGTTGGAATTTGTTAAAGAACATTTGTCGAACTGGTGAGTCAAGACACCATCAGATTGGAAGTGTCTCAGAGAGGAATAGAGGAATCAAGAAGTGGAGAGCTACCAGTTCATTTGAGAGTGGAGGTGACAGTGTCAATGTGAGACACTGATGGCAGAAGTAGTAGTGGTGGTGTGAGGATGTGATGAGCTTGTTGGTGAAAAAATGGATTGATGGTTTCTTATTGAGACACCATTTTAGTGGTAGTGGGAGGAGTAGAGGTGACTCATTGAGTAGACATTACATGCTGGAGGTGACATGATACAATGGTGAGTCAAGGACTCACCATTGTAACATGATAGTGTGTCAGACTTAAACACTACAAAAATGGATTAAAATTAACCTGCATACTTAAAACAAAAATTGGTTAACAAAAACATCTAAAATAAAAATAAATAATAAATAATGAAACTAAGATTTAAAAATAATTTTAAATTAATTTAATAATTGAATCATAAATTAAAAATTAAAAATAAAAAAAATAATTAATCAGGGTAGAATAGAAATTTGAGAAACGAAAATTAAATTAAATTAAGACATTAAATAATTTTAATTTATGAGAAGAAATGAAATAAAATTATTTATTTGATAATTAAATATAATTTATTTAATGAATAAAAAATTAAAAAATTAATTATTATGTTAAATATATAATTAATTAAAGGAAAAATAAATTGATAAATTGATTAATAAATAGAAAGGAACAACCTAATATTATAATTACATGCAGAAGACAAAATTAAAAAGAAGAAATAAAGAACCTAAAAAGAAAGATGAAAATAATAATTTTAATAGATATAAATACATTATTAATTATAAAATATGATAAACAAAAAAATTTAATTATTATATTTAAAAAGTAAAATTAATTTTTTTAAAAAATTGAAAAATTAATTAATTATATGAATATAAAAAAAATAAAAAAATGTGGAAAATCTGTACATTTTAAAGCAACATAATTTGTCTATTAAGGATGGATAAATGGTGGAAAATATAATTTAATCATTAAAAATCAGATAATAATCCCTCTAAACTATTAAGGACTGCTTTATTCTACCTACTATAATTTAATACATGTTCTACATCCTTAAATATAAAAGATGTATAATTCATTGAGAGTATAGTTCTCATGGGATGGAATGAAGAGGAAAGTCATAGGGTTTGTTTTGAGATGCCTAACCAATCATTGGGTCTAGGAAGATAAGAAATGAAACTACTACAAATAGGGCTTTTAAAAGCACTTAAAACCACCTTTAACAACACTAGAAAAGAACTGTTAATCATGAAGAAGATAAAGGGAGGGGGTCCCCTTTAATAGCACTAAAAAACACTAATAAAGGGTTCCCTTTATTGGCACTAAAAAAAGTACTAATAGAGGTCCCTCTTTATCAGTGAATTTTTTTCTCAGATAAAGGGATCCTTTATCACTGTTTTTTTAGTGCTAATGAAGGCCCCCTTTATTAGTGCTATTTTGAGTGCTGATAAAGGCCCCATTTCTCAATGATCAATTAGTTATAATAAAGGCAAAGTTTTATACGCAAACACAACACCTACACAACACTTGCACACCTAAGAAAACACCTGCACACACAGCACAAAACAACACCTGAAGACAAAATAACTGCACAAAACAACACCTACACAAAAACAAAGCTTAGAAGAACAAAACATGGTGCACAACAATTTTGAAAACAATGCTATATACATTTAATTTAAATCATGAATACAAAAAACCACACTACTATATACATTTCCAATAATGTTTTATATGGTTATAATTACCATTATCCAACAAACAGTTAAAAATATTAATGTTTTATCCTTTTTTCATCTGTGATCCCGTATCAAAAATTCTCATCCATGGTATTAGTTTCCGAACAAAGAATATGAACTCAAGAAAAAAAATTCCACCAATATAATAAAACAAATATTATTTTATTAATACAATAATTAAATAAATTAAACATTAGTATGAAAGAATACATTAATAAAATGACAATATTTAATAAAAAAGAAACATTTGGGTGGGTAGGGGGCCATAAGACTAGATGATACATGATACCTGACCTTGATATGAGTAGGTAAGCGGTAATGATAATCTACTAGAGTAATGAAAAGGAAACAAGTCCATAGAGTACACCAATTAATGATGTTGAGAGGTTTCTTAGTGTATGGACTTGCCCAATTTCTATTCTTAGTCCTCTTAGAGGAAGGAACTTCAAAAGAGATCTTGAGGAGTCAAAGGTGGTACTAATGGGGTCACAAATGGTGTTTCCTTTGGATTAGAAAAATCACTTCCATGAGCTCCATTTGATATGGAGAGCCTTGATCATTAACCTCTCAGTCATATTTTGAACCAAATTTTATCACCATGTCCCTGGGAAAGTAAGCTAGAGAGGTGGGAGTTGATCAATTTTACCAGCCTCTTGAAATATATAAAATCAAAGGGCTAATGGATTCTCCCCCCATGATGATAGAGACTACCGAGCCGGTCCCTCCCCCATCGGAGGGTGAGGGACCTCCGTCGTCCTCTAGGAGAGTGATGGCCTCCTTCTCATTCTCCAAACTCGAGCTCCTTCCAACTTTCCCACAGAGCTTCCTATTCCCTAAGGTTCTTGAGCACTATGCAAAGATCCCCAATCTGCCTTTATCGATTGCAGAGTTCAACGATGCCTTGATGCTCCTCAGTCAGACCCTGGTAGCATGTTTACCATATAGAAGACCATCGGTGGAATCCTTGGATATGTTCTTTTTTGGTTATTGTGATCTATAGGAGAGGGTGATAGTGGGTCTTCTTGACAACAGATGCATTTTTATCCATTTCGCATCAGAGGATGACCTAACCAAATCTTGGTCTAGTGAGACTCATAGCTACAATAGGTATCACTTATTCCTCCAAAGATGGTCTTATGATTTACATATAAATCAGGACTCCCCTTCGGTGGAGATCTGGGTGAGTTTCTCTAATATCCCCCATCATTTTCAAAATCCTTTGATCATTAGGATGTTTGGGAACCTCATAGGGAGGTATTTATCCTCTAATCACCGAACCACTATTTTGTGCCATCCTGTTAATCCCCGTGTGTGTGTGTGGAAGTGGATTCCTAGAGAAAGCCTCCTGAGTTCATTTGGATTACCATAAGAGAATAATACTAGTGTAGAAAGCATTTTATGTATGTGTCGTGCGGTGAATTTTATTCTGGTTGCAAGAATTTGGGACACTCATCGGCGACATGTAGATGTGGATCTGGACACCAAATTTCTGCTAAGCAGAATATGGTCCCAAGTGAGGTTGTTATTCATGACAACCCCTCAGGGGTCTATTGTAGTGGCCAAAATGAAGAGGGGAAATTGGATACTCCTGATCAATCTCACTTCTAGGGTACTGGGAGTATAAATTTGCAGGAGGCAGGAAAGGGGTGTCTAAGTAAGGAGTGGGGAGCCCTATTGGCACTGAGGCGTTTCCGTGTGCTGCAGGGGCTTTAGGGATTGGATCTGCCTATGGTTCTGACCATAATACCGGTGTAGAGTTCTCAGACTCCCAGTCTCCCTCTCAAGATGGGGATGTCCAACCAGATAGAAATATTTATTTAGTTGTGGAACACATTTTCTCTCCTATTTATGAGCCTCCATGTGAAGAAGTCACAGTTCCAAATCCATCTTTGATTTCTTCAAGAAGGAGGTCCACATGGATGCTACAATGATGTTGCAAAGTGTGGAGGCTGATCCTCCAAGGAACATATTGCAAGAGGTGTTCTTGATGATTACTGTGGTGCCTCTACATAACAAAGGGAGTCTTGAGGAGGGGAGTGTGGCCGAGCCTCTAGGAATGTAGGAGGCACACTGGTTATATATAGCAGTGTCTTAACCTGGATAAGGGATTCAGGATGAGGGGAGTGTCTTGGACCCCTTGAACCCAAACATTTTCTATTCAAAACACCCATCCTATCTAAAGGCTGCATGTATGGGGAAGAATAGGTGGAGCCCTAGTGACCTGAGAAACAGTTTTTTTCCAAGGCCCCCAATTAAAGGCCTTGGGGTTGAGTTGGGGAACTGTTTTGATAGTCTTGCTATTCAGTATCAATCAGTGTCTCATGAGGAGGATGATTCAGGTGATGACAGTTCTAGCCAACTCTCAGTGGATAGTTGGGATTGTTTCCAAGGGAATGGTCCTAACAACCCTATAAGGAGGAATGGACTAAAAGTGAATTGTGACCCATGGAAATGCATTGTGGTCCATGAAAAAAAACTGAAGGGGCGTAAATACTATTCTTACTTTCCCATACAAATGGAAACTAGGTCGGCCAAGAATGGTGGGATCAAGGAAAGAAAAGACCTGCAAGATGAGGAAATTGGTGATCCAAGCAGAGTTCCAAAAGAGATGGAAGAAGTTGTAGGGGAGTACCTGAATCTCATATTCCACTCCAAGGAAGAAATTATTGAAAAATTATGTCAGACCAATTCCTCAAATTAATATATTTTAAGAATTTATGAATGAAGGTTTCAAGTTGAGGCCACCGAGGAGTAGGAAGTATGGATCGATAAGAAAGACAAAATAATAGCTTGGGGTTTCAATCAAGAAAAATTAACCCCAATGGAAATCATTCAGACAATGGATAGGATGGTTACCCACCTCGATGAAATTATCAGGGAGGATATAGACACACAAGTTAGTACATTTCACTAGGAATTATATATAGTGGAAGATTCAAATAATCGTAGTCTGATGTTTAATAACATTGTGAGCTCTTTTAGCATGTAGTTACTTTTGTTTTGTGAATGATGGTTTCCCACTTTTCCTTAAAGTGGCTTAATAAAAAATTTATATTTGGTGGTAAGAGAAAATAATGTTCACTATAGTTCTAACAATATCAAAGAATATATGAAATTGATGATAAAACTTATCTTACCTCTTTACTAGACCCATCCTAGTCTTCCTTATCTTCACTAGTTACCATTATGCTAGGAATTATCATTCTCTAAGCTAGGGGTGTGTAATGGTCTTGGCCTTTGATAGAATGAATCACCACACTATGTTATTAGAGAAGTGATTTTACTTCAATGGGATGTTGTTCATAGAAGATTTCTTTGGGAGTGATCACATGCCCAAATCACTCTAGCTCTATTTCCACTTGACACAACACTCTACAGGCCTCTATGGCCAATGTATTCCACCTATAGTTTTCCTATTATTGGAATGAGATGGGAAACACCACCATAATTTGAGAAGATCCCCCATAGCCTGGAACTTCTCTCACAGGAACCCCATACATTGTTACCAAATATGTTGGCACCCTCCTTGTTGATTGTATTGGTTCAAAGTGAATCATTTTCTTCTAAGACATCTTAAGAGCTTTGGGTCTTCTAGAAGATGTTTTTTTGTCTGGAATCTAACTTTTTGATGATGCCAGAGCCCCTGTGTAGAGGAGGAGTGGGGAATTTCATCTGAATTTATTGAACTATCTCCCAAAGTGGTATGATGAATACCACTCATAGTATATATTTTAGTTAATCAAATAGGATAAAACACCCTCACATATGGCTAAAATATAGGATTAGACTATAGGATCACGATTTATATTATTGGTAATTTCATAGGTTAATGCTCTGTATTTTATAAAAAAACTGATCATACCGGTTCAATTTTATCTTGAACTCCTTGTTCTTTAGTGTGATTATCCAGACCCCACTGATACTTTATAGAAATTTCCTAAACTAGTAACTTGGAATGTTGTGAGTAATAATTAACTCATATAAACCAATTTGGGCCACCATCTAACCCTAACCACAGTTGGAAGGGGTTGAATTTACTCATCATACTTGTCTCCTAAAATCATCACACCATAGATCATCTTAATGTCCCATATACTGACGTGAAACTCACTATACATAAAATGAAATGTGTTCATGTATTGACTATATAAACTGAACAAGTCTGCCATAATAATTTTTTTGCAAGAATTAAAGTTTTGGTAAGCCTAAATAGATTCATAAAATCCTATCTTTTTCAGCTCAACCACAAACTCTGTGGAAGTACACTAAAAAAAGAAGGGACAACCCAAATTCATCCCAAAGCTTCCACCTGATCTAATAACCTAGCCAAATAACCACCAACTTACAATTTGATATATAAGTCTGCATTTTTGATCTGTAAATATGGGTTTTAATCTCCAAATCATGTTATAACCATTTAAAATAAATCCACATATACTTCAAAATTTTGTTCATGACTTGTTCAAATTCATGTGATCACATGAACATAATAGGATCATGTAATCAAATGAACCTAGGAGATTTATATGATTACACAAATCTTGAATATTTATGCGATCATGTAAATAATACAAGAATACATGAATCATGGTTCACGTGATTTACTTTGATTATGTGATTTTTTATATTATTTGTTCATGTGATGAGATCACATGAGCAGTTCACATGAAGCATTCATACAAAGTAGCTTATGCGACACGATCACATGAAGAAGCTTATGTAAAGAAGAGTAAAAAGATAAAAGTTATCATAGAGCTATGAAATTTTGAGTCATTAGTGAAATATATTTCCCATTACTCCCCTATCTATATAAAATTTCACAGAATACCAAGAGTATCTTAGAATACTAAAGGAAAAATAGAAGGATGAGGGAATTAGTCAGGTATTCAAATCTTTATAAAAAATTTATTTTTTCTTCTTCTGGAATTTTTAAGTGAGGTGTGTATGCATCTGGGAATTGATGTGATGCTGGTTATATGTGAGGTGTGTAGGCACCCAGATTTTGAAGGGAATTCATATGTATATACGATACATGTTTATTTGAGAAATTTTTGAGATTCAAGTTCTATGGACAATGATTTTATTGTACAAACATCAATATTACATCTGTGATTGAGCAGACACAACATCATTTCTCTTCCTAAAAAGGTAGGTAAAATGGACAAAAATCATCCAAAATTACGGATGACAGACTCTTTATTGCATATCCATGCATTGAATCCACAAAATAAATCATTTGTGTATCTAAATTGACTACAATTAGCATCCAACATTGCCTAAAAACACAAAAAGGAATAAGTAATGAAATAAATGAAAATGTAGTTGATATGATTAAATTTTAGAGTTTTAACCCTACATTGTTGGTATTAAAAAGAGTCTGTCATCCATAATTTTTTTTTCAAATTATTTGAGTAGGGATGAAATTATATCAACCTCTTTATTAGAATCTATTTATTCTTTTGAAGAGGTGATGTGGGGACTAATGAGTCCAAATTTTTGTTCAAGGGAAAATACCATCATTCCTTTTCATATGTACGCCTGTGAAAGATATGAAATGTATTTAGTCATAATAATCATAGTATATTATATTTTTTAAAATCAAATCATGAAAACATACCTCATTTATACATTAAAAACTGAGGTGCCTAGCCATTCATATAGGAGGATTTCATTTACATTTTCATCACTAATGAATTCCAATTTTTCCTCTCCGAAAATATATTTTTTAAAATCAACTGTGTGAGTATTTCTATCTTTAAACTTGGTATCCACATGAGCCCATAATGATATTAACTTTGAATATATAATGGATGGGGTGAAGGTGATCTCAGTAGATCATTTCTATTGGTTGGTAGATCCTTGAGATAGTTTTGAGCTGATATTTCGTTTCACCCCCTTCTCTTTGTCATTCTGTAATATCATTCATTGGGTTAGACCTATTTTAATTAAATTTTAAATGTTCATCTTGAAAAATAAATTGGAAATGGATACCTCCTTGTCGACATGTTTTTTTTAGAAAAATTGACGACCATGTGATGAATGTTCCAACAACTTGTTTGACTATATGAATATCATCATCGTCATTTGGAATAGGTAGCTCAACACTCATCTAATTAGTGACATTAATCGACACTCTGACATGATCTTTTGGAAGTTTACTATTGTGTAGCTTGTCATTTTGCAAATTGAATACCGTAGACCTCGCTACAAGGCGATCGGTGGGAGTTGATAGATATAACTCACAGTCATTTTCACCTTGTGGAATATTAGTAAAAAAATGAATCAGTGTCTATTTGATTCAAATTTCATAGAAACGATTATTATAACATTGATTACCTTAGATAAGTCAGGTTTTTGAGGGGAATGGCTCGCCTCGAATATGGGTTGTGGGGTGGGATATTCACACACGGGTTGTTGTTGAGTTGTTTCTTATCTTTTCCTCCCACCATAAAACATGATATCATCTCTCTATGGTAATGTAATTCTTATTTAAACATAGATATTGTTTCTCTCATCTTTATCATTTCCTAAGTTTGATCCTCCACTTGTTTTCTTTCTGAAAATATGTTCGGGGTGTAATGCCAAAACCTGCACCTCTAACGCGGCCATACTGTTCTGGCTATTTCAAGGCCGTTGAAAGTATGTTTGCATCTGGTTTGGGTGTTATTGATTCATGTGACTATGTCAAATAGAAAATATAGGAAAATAAGTAGTTATTTTTATGTAATAGCAATTTAAAGCAAATCAAATTTATATTATGTCATACATACACATGTTTCCCACATTTTTTGTGCGTTTTAATATATAAGTATCGCCTATTTATTTACACGATCCTCCTTCCATAGAACATGGTGTTAGATGGAAGGGGATTTTGATTTCGATTCATCAATCATCATTTAAACAGAGGAACAAGTTTATGGTGTTTTTTATATCACATAAAAGTATTACGATAGACTTAAAATACGTACCAATTTTTTCTCAAGTGAAGTATACCCCATCCTTTCTTTGCGGTAGGGGTACACTGTTTTTTTTTCCGTTCTTTATTTTCGACACTTAGTTTCTGTTTCATAAGTAAAAAACTATCAATCAAAGTGATGAATATAAGAAATGTCAAACAACATATTACCAGACACAATATACCTAAATATTCTTCTCCCCATGATGGTTTCTAAATGCATCCCACGCTCCTTGGGATATCAAGTGTGCATAAAGAGGAGGTGGGTGCGGCTTGATTTTCCCTTCAACATCTTTAAGATGATATTTCATTAAAATTGTGTGTAAGCCTCTATGAATAATTCCTGTAACTATTAATACACATTCTTTGTGCGAGGCATCTATTATAAATGCACTCTACAATGGATGATGAAGAGTAAGTCAATGTTTTAGTATTTTATTTTATTTTAATAAATTAAATAAATGATATCATAATTTTACCGTAATCTCTTCCCACATTAGTGTCTTATGCCCAGTGAAAACATGGTGCCATAGATATACATCAATCGACACACATTGCCGATTAAAAATTAAAATGTAGCTACCAAAGATGGATTTCTTGGAGTTAACATGTTGGCCTCGCTTATTTATCCCACCTCATATTTGAAGGTTTTTTCTTTTGCCTTAAGGATTTTGGCTAACACTATCAAACTAAGACACTCTTGTTTTTTTGTGCCATCAGGGTTTCATTTACTTTGATTTCATCAGAAGCATTATCATTATGTTCCACATGAGTTCTAGCATCGACACTAGGACCAAAAACAACAAGTTGAATAACCTATTTTACCTCAGCACTGGGACCAACAACAAAAATATGAGAAACCTGTTGTTTTTCTACACTGGGACCATCAATAGTAAGTTGAGAGACATGTTGTGCCTCGATATTGGGCGCATTAGCAGGTGAAGAATTAATTATCTCTAAAAGTGGTTTCACATTTAATTTAGATTACATTAAAGTAGTATAGAATAGATAATAACATAATTTAACACAATGTATATTACAATAAACAAATAACCTGATTATTGAACTCTTTTTTAAAGGTTAAAGATATTTGACCCCTCTATCTACTCTATAAATCCCTTCATTTAGGTCTCCTCTTCCATAAAAAACACCATCAACATTAGGACTACTATGAAATGATTGATAAGTTCCAATGAAATAGTCATCCTCTATTGAACATTCATATGACCCTTCAGTTGCTTGGTCGATAACAGAACAATTGACCAGTTTCAATTTGCTGGATCTAGAATATAAAATACTTGTACTACCTATGATGCCATTATAAATGGTTTTCTATTCTCCCATTCCTTACTGAAATCAACTTTCACGAACCCAATTCATCTATTTTAACAACACTCTATTATCAACCCACTTGCATTGAAAAATTGGAAATTGGAATTTCATATAATCTAACTCCCATATTTGTTTCATGATTCTAAAGAATGACATATTCACATAAATTGGATATCTATCCTTAGCACCAGAATCATGCATCACTTCAGCCTCAAGTGTAACCCCACTATTCTACATGGCACTATCTTCATAATGTTCATTATTATAGAATATATAACCATAGAATATATAAGAATTTTATGATAATACATACAAACTTGCTCCTATGGCTAGCCATCGAAGTCGTTTTGAAATTGAGTCCCGATTTTCATCTAACTTCTTAAAAATATGCTCCTGAAACCATCTTGTAAACTATTGATTATGTGTATCTGATATCCATTTTTCATCCCTAAATGGATTCAAATTCCTAATAATTTCTTTTTGGGTTTGAACATATGGGTCAACATTGAAACTGTTATGAAAAATGTAAATGTGGGCCTGCTCTCGATCTATAATATTGATTGTGAAAACCTCTCTTCTAGAAATTATTTCACCCTAAAGCCACTCAGTGTGACAGAATTTAGGTAGGTCAATTAATTCCACACTAGACATGTATTTGGTATAGAATTAAATAGATTCCTTAATAATATATTGCTCTACAATACTACCCTCTGGATGACTTTGATTTTTGACACACCCTTTCAAAATCCTCATATATTGTTCAATGGGGTACATCTATCTATAATGTATAGAAAAACATATTCAAATCTCTCTCACCAAATGAAACATCAAATGAACCATCATATCAAATAATTTCAGCGAGAAGAACATTTCTAATTCACATAATATGATGGCAATTTCTCTTTCCATAGTTGGCAATTTCACTAGGTCAATAACACTGCTGCATATAGCTTTGAAGAAGAAATGGAGATTCATTAATGTATGTTGGAAATTCTATGGAAAAATTAAACATAAAGCTATAGAAATTTGATCTTGAATCAAAACATGGAATTCATGTGATTTCAGACCCTTTAACATTAAATCGCTCATTGACACAATGTTCTTGATATTTGATGAATATCCCTCGGGAACCTTTACATCCTTCAAGAAGTTATAAAACTGATATCTCTCTTTCCTATAAAGATTGTAAACATTATAAGGAAGAAATATTCGTTTTTCACCCTTCACTGGTGCCAACTCTTCTCATATTCCCATCTCAACCATGTCCAATCTATCCTTAATTCCATCCTTTGTTTTTCCAAGTGAATTTAGCAATGTGTCTATGACACTGTCACATACATTTTTTTCAACATGCATAACATCAAGAAAATGTCTGACATACAGAAATTCTAGTATGATAATTCCGAAAAACACTGATCACTTTTTCAAACCGTTTTTCGTAAGGTTTTTAGAATATGGTTTACCAAAAGTACTGTCCACATCTTTTACTTTCTCAAACAATTGATCACCTGTTAGTGAATACGGTGTTGTACGTTCTTCTGAAATTCCATCGAATGATGTCATCCAAGATTGGTAATTATGCCCTCAGGGTAGAAATATGATATGTCCTAGAAACACGATTTTCGATGAATGTTTCAACCTAATTGATTGTGTACCTTATTTGAAAATGGGACACCCTTGAGTTCTTTTAATGATATATCTTGAAAAATTTCCATAAGTAGGAATGTAATTTATCATCCCGTACAAAATGGTTTTAATGTAAAATCTTTATTTTTGTAAGCATCATACAATGTAACACCTGAATCCCACAATAATTTCAAATCCTCGATCAATGGATCCAAATAAACATCAATATCATTACCCAGTTGTTTTTGTCCTGATATAAGCATAGATAACATGATGTATTTTATTTTCTGGAATAACCATGGTGGTATGTTATAATTTACCAATATAACTTTCCATGTACGGTGATTGCTGCTTTGAAAACAAAAATGATTCAATCCTTCTGTAAATAACATAATAAAAAGGTTTCTTGGCTCGTTTCCAAATTCATAATACTCATGATGAATTCTCTTCCACTGAGGAGAGTCTCTTGAGTGATGTAGTTTCCCATATTTAATTATTTTATCTGCATGTAATGTCAATTGTCTTGCAGTGTTGTCACTTCCATATAGGCGCCTAAACCCTAGAATGATTGTAAAGTACCATAAAACATTCTTAAGACTAGATTCATCTTTCTTGTATCAAGATGAACCACATTTTGGGCATTCTTTAAGTGATTGGTGTTCATTTCAAAACAATATATAGTCATTCGGGTAGTTGTGTATTCTTTTATATATTATACCCATTGAGTATAGGATTCATTTGGAATCGTATGTTCGGATTAGGAGTTCATCATCTTCTGGGAGGATGTCATTCAAAAGAGAAAGTAATTCCATAAAAATAGAATCACTCCACCCATTGACATCTTTTAAATTATACAGTTTTAGTACAACTGAAAATGCTGTATATTTAGTGCAACCATCATAAAATAACTTCTTTGCACAACTACTTAACTTCTCAAACAATTTTGGGCAATCACAAAGTTCATCTTCATCTTTCCTTGTCATTTACTCAATACGATCTTCATCATCATTCACATCAGTAATCAAATCCTCCATATGATCATCTTCATTGTTCATGCTTGTAATCATATCAGATGATCTATAAAACGTAGTGCTATCCCAGCCACTACCTACATCAGTTTTTTCCATGTGTTTATTCCTACATGTATAAAATCGATCTATTCTATGACATATCAGGAATTCTTCAAACTCCTCTAGACTAATTTGTCTTGAATAACAACAGCGTAAACACAGACAAAAGATTTGAGATGGTTCATATGAATGATCTTTTGTAAACTTGATAAAATCATTCACACCATCAAAATACTCTTTTGTCAACCAATTGGCATTCATCCATTCTTTATTAATATTCATCCTATTTGATATAGTAATATTAATATTTAACCAAATAATTACAGAAAATATGTTAAACTAGGGTCATCATCTAACTATAATCAATGGAACTAGCCATGGTAAACAATACCCTTCTCCATGCATTAATCAGGACCAAAGTAGATCACACCCATCTTCCAAACTACTTGATAAATTTAACTACCTATGAGAATCCCTTGAACTACTATGTTTTAGTATCCCACTTGTGATCTATATGCATTGTTTTAAACCAGTTTTTTAGTGTTTCACTAGAAACATAATGTCTCTAGTCAAGAACAATGGTACTAAACTAATAGATGGTATGATTTTCAATAGAGTGGTTGTGGGTGGAAGGATTAATTACATGTGTTGTTATGGTTATTTGACAAGGGTGTCCATAAAGTGTCTCATAGATTCCTCTAGTGAAGTGGTTTTCTAAGATTCATTGGAATTCCACTTGTAACAATGTGTTGGTGCCATTAAAATGGGTAAAGTTTGGATTTATATTCAATGGTGGAAGAAATAAAACATGTGAAACAAATGGCATACCAATAATTCCAATAACAGTAACACCATACAAACACACAATTGTGCTCACAACCACAACACCATACAAACCAAACAATCACAATTTCATATTTTATGTAGCATCCATTATTCAATTCAGTTTGTTAATTTAGGTGTTATCACTGATGTATTATCTTATTGGGGCATTCATTCATTAATTAGTATACATAAATTACTGATTTTATATTCAAATGTTTAATAGGAACCAACAAACATGCAATTCATTTAGTTCACAAACAAGGACCACAAATGACCACAATTTTCAGTGTGGCATTTAGCCAATAAATTTCACAACATAAACATCAAAATCAAACAGTAATAACATGTGAGAAATAGGAAACCAATGAGTAAGAATAGAAAAATCACCGTGAAGGTGTTATTCATCACGCAGTAGAGGTGTGTTTGTGACAGAGGAGAGGAGTGAGATAGAGGAGATTTCCAACTAAAAAGAAAACATAAAATGAGAACTCACATGTTAAACAATTTTATTGGTCAATAGTGGGATTTTATTTCCCATCTATGATATCTGCTTCCAGTTTATTTATTTTTTCATGTATACTATTTTCCAAGATGTTCAAATTATGAATGGGACATGTCTTCTTTTCAAGAAAATATCATTTATAATTTACTCTAATTTAGGGGTAAAATATTCCACATTAATTGTATTATTTTCCCAAGGGATCATTGCTATCCCGTAGGGATCATGACCGCCTCTTAGGTTAGTGGAAAGTTAGTTCAATTGTTGGTATGATACCAGTCTGGGCCATATCATTATATTTACAATTTTAATTGACCCATGTCTATTTAAATATAGTATTGGGGGGGAAGACACTAATATATAGAAGGAATAAGAGAGGTAAAAATTATCCTTGGCTGTCGAATACAAGTGATGAAATATAAAACATAGACAGGGTGAGTGAGAGACACCCAAGAGGAGAGGAGGGGGAGGTTGGCTTAGCGCGGATGGATTATAAACATATGTTTCTTTTATGTATTACTTAGGCTATGATTTTCTCTCATAGATCATGGATGATTATTGATTATTTATCACTATTTTGAATATTTTTTACATGGATACACGTAGCCTAATTTACCTAAGGGTGAATATCCTACACATAAACTAATACACATATCAAATTTCAATTGTTTAACATGAATTGGGAGGGGAGATCTATGATGGACACATTGGAAGGTTTTCATTTGAAGATATAATGAACTTGATGTTCACAAGGGAAAAAACAATGTTACGATCATGTGATGATAACATTCCATTAGTAGAGTTAACATAAAATAATATTTATCATGACTTGATACAGATGGAACATTTGGAAGAATTATATATTTTTCTAGGTCATTCATATCTATTTTTTTTGTGGAAATTTGTGATACATTACTTATAAGGCCTAACCTAGTGTTTTATAAAATGGATAAGATTCAGATAATTAAAAAGGTAGTAGAGATTGGTTAGAGTAATCAGAAATGTATGTGGACCATCATATGTGGTTGATATCGTTTGAGGAGGATGGTCATTTTTTATAGAGTGTCAATCCAAGGATAAATAATCAGAATTTTTTAAATATAGGGATATTTTAGCCATGATTTATTATACCTTTTTAGATACATTAATGTGTTGGTGATGTGCCTCATCAATTAGAACTACCAACAATGATTGGTTCTATAGATAATGTATTTCATTTATCTCAGTTTAAAAAGTACCATCATGATCCTAACCATGTTGTTTGGTGAGACCATGTTTATCTTGAACCATATTTTATGTTTATTCATGTATGGATACAATTTTTTTGGATAGAAAAGAGATGATTTTTCATTGGAAAATAATTAGTTTAGTATGGGGTTTATTGTAAGAACATTCGATTCTAGAAGAGAGATGGGTATGTTAAAATGAAATGTTAGGGAAATAGCCTATCCTATAGTGGAACAATGATAGGTTTATACTCTCATTATGTGGAAGGAAAAATGGTGGGGAGAATGTTACACCCCTTGTACCAGGTACATGATATTTATGTTTTTTTGAGTATATAATGCTTTGTCTATGTTTTGGGATGTCATGTATATTTCATAGTGATTTGGGGGTGTTTTTAGAGGTTTTTGGAGTTTTCAAAGTAAATAGAGACTGTGTAACACCCCCAAGTGAGCGTGTAATTTGTTTTTGGAGTCATTGGGTAAGAGAAAAATTTGTGTATAGTTTGGATAAACTCTTAGAGTGACCATGTAAAATATTGAAAATAAAATCGATGTAAAATTAATGATGGTAAATAGTTTTTCTAGAAGTGTGTACCAATCCTATGGGGGTGTGGTAATGAGATAGTATCATCACACTATTAGTGAAATGTTTTCCAAACAATTTTGCTAATTGGAATGTCTAATAAGACATGCATGGTTAGAAAATGGTTCCAAAAACCATGTGGCATAACCATGAAATCTGTAGTTAATATCATGAAATTTTTGGTTTAATCCAGATGACTAACTCAAAACCCCCTATTTCCCTATTATTTTAAGGTCTCAGGTTCTAGTTCTTTCATTTCCTCTAAAGAGATTCCTTTAAACCCAGATATATGTTTTGTCAAATAAAATAATGTTGGTGGTCTAGAATCCTTACTAAGTCATTGTTCTTCCCTATTCATCGTAGATATACTCTTTACCTCTCTCCTAGAATCATTGAAACAATCCATTATTTATATTTCTAAGTTCTATGGTGGAAATAATGATGAGTCAAGATTCAATATATTGAATGAATGCTGTTATGAGGAAAAATATAGAATATCATATTATCATTCTTCATTTATTCAAGATGTTGGTAGGTAAGTGGATTCTAATTCTTCTCAACCATTCTAGAACATGAAGGCTTAGTTTTATAAATGTTTTTTTATAATTTTTGAAAACATAGTGTGATTCATGATGTAAAATCCTTTTTCACTATTTCATTGAAAATATGTGAAATGTGATTGATTTATTAATTCCCTCTTGGTTTCCCTATATTCTTTAGATTTTGTTTTCATTTTGATGAACTATCATTTATGGATTTAATATTTTCAATAATGAATTTTTTTATGTGGAATGGATTTTCCATGGATTTGTAATAAAAAGATTTTAATTGACCGAACCTCTCCTGTCCATTACATTGTGAAAATCTATTAGATGATAGGTTCTTAGAGGTCACAATGACTCATTTCCTGATATTTCCAAAATTCCAGTTTTCCAATGGTAGGTCGCGATGGTGAGTCGCAATAGTGAATCACACTGATAAATCGCAATGGTGACTCACACTGGTTGGTCATGATGGTGAGTCATAATAGTGACTTGCACTGATAGGTAGAAATGATGAGTTGTAATGGTGACTCACACTGGTAGCTCTCAATGATGACTTGCACTGGTAGCTAGCACTGATATCTCATACCAGTTATCTCATTGGTGACTCGCACAGGTAGCTCAAACAGGTAGCTCACACCAGTGACTCACATCAGTGCCTCGTAGTGGTAGCTCTTATGTCTATCTCTCACTAGCGACTCACACTGGTATCTCATACTGGTATCTCACACTGGTGACTCACCCAATGGTGAGTCATTCTCATAAATTTTAAATTTTTCTAGTATTTTTCAGTTTTTCTAGTTTCATCTCTTTAACATTTTCTATGATGTAAAATGAATTCAATACCATATTTAAGTGTTTTCTGAGCTGTTTTAGGGGCTACGAGTCATATCGTTAAATTCTGAAAAATTTTGTGGGCATTATTTGGTAAAAAACTTGGACTTAGTCAAGATCCACTTTTAATAGAGAATTTAAAACTGTCTCATATCCCATGAGTCACAGGTCTAATATTTCTAAGTCATGAACCATCCATTCTTTATTTATTTCTCCTTTCTCTTATTATGAGTCACACAAAACCAATCATCCCTCAAGATTCGTGCCTTCCTGCTATACCAGTTGGTTAGTTTTTCCTTATAATTGCAGGCTGCATGTGCACCCCTTCCTTGGGAAATTAAAGATATTCTAATAAATTCTTCTTCCAAGTAGGTTTCCTTCATCTCTCTTTTATATGTGCATCATATGGTGTGGTTTTATCGATGATTCTTGAGAACACAGTTTAATTCAGATTAATGAAGATAATGAAACTGAAAAAGATCAATCCATGGGGTCTGGGGAATATGACATATAATTGTACTATTTATTTGAAAATTTTTATCAATATTTTTAATTTTATGGGATATATTCCTATTGGAAATCAAGTCCTATTGGGGACCTTGGTTTCAGACATAATGTTTATGAATGCATACTTTTCTTCTTCTTATTAAACAAATACATGGAATCTGTTAACCATGAATACTCACCAAAAATAAATGGATGCCTCTGGATGAAACTGCTTCTATGATATCCCATGAATTAACAAGAGGAAAGTTATTGATGGATTCCTTATTAAATAAGAATATCCATTTCCTTCATTCATATGGTGGAGTGTTGTGTGTGGGGTTTTTATGAAAATTTGCTGTAGTTGGGTTGTGGGCATGGCTGTGTGATGTGGGGTGGTTTGGGTGGTGTATTAGAGTCTAAGGTTGATGGGTTGATTTATTATGTAATGGATGGGAAGTTTTGTACAGTAGGGTTGTGAACTAGTTGTCCAGTTATGTGTTGCTAGGTGTGTTTGTGAGTTGGGGGGTTTACTCTGTGGAGAGGATGAATTGGGTATAATGAATTTGAAGAATGGTGATAGTAATGGTTGTAATGGGTTCTTATCCATTAATAAAATGTGGAAATATTTCCCGTATATTAGGATTAGTATGTTATGTCTTGAATGGGTATTAAAAAGAGTGGAATGTGAAGCAGTTTAATTTATCATGGTTCTTCTTCCTTTGTGTGAATTTTTTCTATGTGTCTTGTTGTGTGCTATTCCTAGTAGTTTACAAAGTAGATATGTAATGAATAAATTATTTTTTAAAAAATAATGAGAATTGGATAATGAATTGGTTGGGGTTATAAATTGAGTTTGTGTTTTTTTGTGTGGTTGTGAATCTAGGGGTAGAAACAATGGTGGTTTTGTGAGTTGGTTATTTATTTGAGAACCCATAGTTGTGATGGAGTGTATGGTATTATATCTATAAATAAATTTATTTTCCTTGTGATTTCTATATGCACCCCACCCTGGTTGATAACTATATTCTGAAACCCCTATTATCAAAAGGGATGGTCCCTTTGCCAAACATCATGGTGGGAGGATGGATGGATGGACACCTACTCTTCCCTACAACTTATTCCATGAGTTGATATCTTAATAATCTTTTTTTAGGTTGTGGTTTGTGAGGCCCATGTGTGTGTGGGTGGTTTGGGTTTTCCCAAGTGTCATCGGGAAGATATGAGTTGTGTTTTCCTAGGTGTCTTCAGTATAGGATATGTTGTTCTTTACAAGGTGTTTTCAAGATGTTACATTGTATGAGGAGTAGGTATCTACGGGTAGGATGTGATGTGGTATGGGAACCAGATTTTTGTTTGTGAGATCAGATGAGTTTTTTTCCTAGGTTATGGGACTACTTGTGAGGCCTAGGTGTGTGCAAGTAGGCTATGATGTGCTGTGTTTGGAAGACATGGGAGTTTTAAGACATTTTCTATTTGGGTGAGAGAGTATCTAATTAGTGGTAAATTGGTGTAGGGTTCCAATTCATTGATGTTCATAATATATTACATTACATGACGTGTATTACTTGGTGAGTGTTCCTTGGTAAGGACGAGATGGTTAGTATTCCTTGATATAAAATGATGGGTTTTATGGTTTTCTCAAAGGATAAATAGTATGATTCTCTCACTTATGCACGATAGACTATGTTTTTACAAATGATTATAATTTTATGACCACCATACCTATATAAAATACTTTCAGTATTCTAGGATGATTACATGGATCGTGATGGACTATAGTAGCTCGGACGTTGGGAAAGTTGTAGTGTTTCTGCATAGATTTAGTTTTGATACATAACTTGGAGTTTTATTACAATTTTAATAGTTTTATTTTTAAACATACATGTGGGATGGATTTTGGATTTATTTTATATATGCACATCCTGGAGTTATTTTGGTGTGAATCAACTTATCTCCCAATCATGTTTTTTTTAAAAGTGTAATGCCTCCCATTTTGTGACATTTTTACCCTTACTGGTGGTCTTCAACCCAGGGCCTGCTAGAGGCGGGTCATAGGGGGTCATTATATCTCTTTCTCCAATTACATCTCAGGAGGATAATATTTATAGGGATAGGGTCCTGAATGAATGGTATCAGAGGTTAATAGCTGAGAGATATGATGTTTTTTTGGAGTTAGGTATAATGAGGATTGTAGGGGTTGGTAGAAAAATAGTGTACAGAGATCTTGGTGCGTGACATAGGCCAAGGAAGACCATCTAGGACATGTGATTTTAGGGCCCCTATGATCCAATGCAGGGACTTCATGAGGCTACTGAATGGCTAAGTGAGGCTACACTGTTTGTAGGGTAGAGACCCTAGAAAAGGTACATGAATCATAATGACTTTTTTATTGTTTGAAATGGATTTTAAAACTTGAAATGAATATTGATTTAATCTAGTTAAAATGAATTTTAATAAAATTTTATACTATCTAGGATTAATCATTCCATATTTACCTTTTCAGTTATGGAACATGGTCATCATCCATGTGTGGCTCAGGTAGTTGAGGCTTAGCAAGCCAACCCATTTGATCTTAGGAGGGTTGATCTAGTGGAAGAGGACAACCAATAGTAGGGAATGTTATGTTTCTTCTAATGGAAGGCCTTAGAAAATTATGAGTGATGTGTTTCATACATGGAGGTGAAGATATGTCTAGAAGATATTGTGATCACCTTCAGTTTGATTTGGGATCCAAAAGAGTACTGGGATCCTTTGGCAGTGAACGAGATGTGGAGAGCTACATGTCAGTGGAGGATGATTTATCTAGGGGAAAGGGGGAAAAGGTGTTGTGGCTCTGCATTCTGAAGGAATTTTTGGTGGAGTTCCTTTCATCGACCAAGAAGTCTGAGAAGAGGTAGAAGTTACTCTCCCTCTAATAGAGGAGTATGTAGGTACGAGAGATGGGGATTAAGATTAGTGATCTCCATTGTTGGACTCAATGCTCTTTCTGGATGATGAGTCTCATGTGAGAACTATAGGGGATGTACTTTTTCCTTATATCATGTATGAGGTTACCCCCTTTACATTTTCAATTTACATGGATATCCAAAAGAAGGGGGAAGTGATTGAGTGGATGCACTCCTGAGGATGTCTACCAAGAGAATGGAACCATCAGGGTTCTTCGAGAGATAGGGTTACTAGCAATAGGTCTGAGGAACCATTTCCTTAGAGGGTTCGACTAGTGGGGAGTCGACCTCAGTAGTTTCTGTGGCGACCTTCTGGCCATCATGCATTTCCCATGGGATTGGGGCTGATGTGTTTATTATGTGTTGTTCATAGGCATCAACAGATTCAGTGTCCAGTGGTAATTATATCTCAATATTGTGGAGGTGGATAGGTTCAGTTACCTCCTCAACAATAATAGCCATCTTGGTCATTTCAGAAAAATGGAAATTAGGCATATTCTCCACTGATTGGAGACAATGCAGTTAGAGGATGACATCAGGATGTTCCTTAGGGATCTTGACTCGGGCATGGTCATAGAGGCGATCTTCAGTAGAGGGGCAGAGGTGCTGGGCATTGAAAGTTTAATTCCATAGAGGTAGAAGTTCCTATAGGGTCAAGGATTTCCCAAGGAATGATAAGTTTATTCAGTACCCTTTCCTTTTATTTGTTTGATTTAGGAGCTTTACACACCCTTGTTTCCCCAAATCTAGCCCATTCTCTGGCACTAGATATATTGAGACATCTCGTTCCCCTGGTATTGAGTATTCTAGTTTGAGGCCATACCAGCTTGTTTGAAGTTTGATAGGGATTTAAACTGACGATTGGAACACATCAGTCCCATGGGGATCTCTTCTTACTATAGATTCAACCATACAATTTCATTATCGACATCGAATGGTTGTATTTTAGGAATTACATTATGGATTTCTTCAAAATAAGGGTTTAGTTTTCAGACATGGATGGTTGAAATGTGGTTTTCGTTGGTGAGGGGAGCTATCATGAGGGTAGTATGTATGTAGAGACTCTTCTTTACTTATTTGATTTTATTTTAGTAGAATCAGTAGATGTTTGGATAATAGAGGTTCCCATAGTCATTGGGGAATTTCTGGATGTTTTTTCAGAAGAGGTTGTGACGATACCCGCTCGACATGATGTTGAGTTAGTGATATACTTACAGCCTGGTGCTTCTCCAATTTGAATGGATCCTTATTAGATATCTCCTTAGGAGTTACATGAGTTGAGGATACAAATGGATGATTTGATGAAGCAGGGATTTATTCAGACCAGTGTGTCTCCATGGGGGGCTCTAGTATTTTTCACAAAGAGGAAAGTTTGTTGTATGAGGTTTTGCATAAACTACCAGAGGATTAATCAGGTAATGGTCAAGAACCATTACACTAATTTATAGATAAACGATATTTTTGAGCAGTTTAGAGGTGTGAGTTGGTTTTCTAAGATCGAAATGTTGTCTGGATATCAGTATTTTAGGGTAAAGGAAGGCAATATCCTGATGACTACTTTTAGATGCACTTATGAGAACTTCGGGTACATATTCATGTCATTCAGTGTTATTAATACACCATCCATGTTCATGGGGATTATGAAATCTATATTTCATGATTTCCCAGACTAGTTCTTCATCGTATTCACTGATTAAATATTCATCCACTCTTAGTCATAGGAGGAGAAAACTGAGCATCTCTTTACCATCTTGCTGGTTCTTCAACACAACCATCTATATAGAAACTTGTCCAAGTGAATTTTATGGACATAATTGGTACATTTAATTGGGCATATGGTACCAAAATAGGTTATATCAGTGGACCCGTAGAAGGTTGAAGTAGTTTTTTCTTTGGTATAACTGAATAATGTGACAATGGTTTGGAGTTTTCTTGGTACTATAGGATATTACCGAAGGTTTGTACCCAATTTCTCTTATGTTGCAGCTCTGTTGGTAGAATTGATGATAAAGGATCAAGATGTTGTGTAGAGTGATAACTAAAAGGTAGAATTCAACTATCTAGAGGGGAAGTTATTCAGTTTTCTAGTGACCCACTTGTGAGAGGATGGGGTGATGTTCAAGGTTTTTTTACTCATTCTGTCTCGAATTGGGATTAATATTGATATAGAAATAGATAGTGATATTATATGGTTCTATGATGTTATGTTCCCCTGAAAATAATAATTCCACCCATGATCTAGAGCTAGAATTGGTCATGTTTGAACTGATGTTGTGGCGGCATTACTTCATTGGGGAGCACTTTGTGGTATTCATATATCACAAGATTATGATATATATCATTTCCCAGTGAGATATGAAATTGTGTTAATAGATTTTGATGGAGTTTCTTTAGGAATATAATATGTAGATCTCTTAAACCTCAGGAAAGTGGAATGTTTTGGATTATTCTTTGAGTAGGATGTCATAGAAGGAGGCTGTTCAGGAATCTGTGGATGCTAGAAATGTAATGTAAGAGGTGGAAGCCTTATATCGATATGTGGGAATGAATGGTGGTAGGGGAAACTTATTTTAGATGATAGTCCAGTATTATCTAATACATATAGTGGAGGAGTCTCAATGGAGAGAATTAGAGGAATAAGTGGTTCATGATTTTGATGATCATGGAGATGCTTCACATTGATGGTCAGAGGATGGCTAGAATCAGATGTTGCTCTATGGAAGGCTATTTTTTCCAATAGAGATGCATGAGGGAATCCTCTATGAGATTCATATCTCACCCATATAGGTACACCCAAATGTTTCCAAGATGTAAAATGTCATGATGGTATAGTTTTTGTGGATGAGGATGAAATTGGATAGGGTAGAGTTTGTGGAAAAGTGCTTAGTGTGTGAGTAGGTGAAGGCAGAGCACCAGGTTCTCGATAGTTTTTTCATCCCCAATATGTCCCCAAGTTATTGTGTGATAAAATCTCAATTAATTTTTTCATAGGGTCACAAAGAGCTTAGGGAGGATATGATGTAATCTAGGTAGTTGTGTATTAGCTAACTAAATATGCTCAATTCATAGTGATCAAAGAATCGACCATAGTGGATGACATTGAAAATAGGTATGTGGATGAGGTGGTGTGACTTCATGGTTTTCTGAGATCTATTGTCTTTGATCGTGATACATATATTACCTCATGATTCTGGAGGGGATTGTAGAATGATTTTGGCACCCAGTTATGCCTCAACACTTCCTTCTACCCTCAAATAGATGGGAAGATAGAATGGACTATCCATAAGTTGGAGGATATGTGCAAGAATGTATCTTTGATTTTAGCGGATCATGGGTGTGACACTTTTCCTTGATAGAGTTTTCTTAGAATAAAAGTTATCACACTTTCATTGGTATTAATCAAATTTAGGAATTGTATGGGATATTGTGTCATTCTCCATTATGATGGATGGATGTCCGAGAGTCAAATATTCATGGTCCTGAGGTAGTGCATAGAATTACAGAGAAGGTTTGACTTGTTCATGAGCGGATGAAAGTGGCACAAGACTAGTTGAGGATGTATCAAAATAACTGGAGTTTTCCCTTGGTGTTTGAGGATAGGGACCATGTGTTATTGAAAGATTCACCTCGACATTGGAAACAAGGGTTTGGCATATGGAGTAAGATTTATAAAAGGTTCATCAGACCCTTTGAGGTGTTGGGGTGAGTTGGAGAGGCCGAATACCAATTGGCGCTTCCATTGTAGATGGAGAGGATCCATGATGTCTTTCATGTCTCCTAACTCCATCGGTATCTTCACAATGACTCCAATGTCATTGGTATGTGAGAGTTGGATATCAAAGATGACATAATGTACATGGAATGACTAGTAGAGATCCATGATCATTATTATAAGGTGTTACATGGGTAGACCATTCCTTTGGTTCATGTATTGTGGAGGCATGGTGGCATAAAGGAGAGTACATAGGAGTGGGAAGCACATATGTGTACCCATTTCCCAGATTTTTTTGAGTTGTTTCCTTATTCTATTTTGTTTGGAAATGTAATGTTTGAACATTGTTTTATGAAATGAGTTGTTTTTACTTGTTTTGAGATGTGTGTGGTGTAATGTGATATAAATTAATGATATGTGAAAATGGAATGGGAAGATTCCTAATTGAGAGGCATTAACTATGATCTAATTAAACCCATGTGGGAGATTCAGTTCCACCAATAGTGGATAATATCTTTGCAAAAAGGATGGAATTTCCTGGTTTGTGTGTTCAGACAATGTGGTTGTTATGCTTGTTTGGTGTGTTTCCTGGTTGTTTGAGTTATCACATGTTGGATGTGGTGTTACTGGATGAGAATGTTTCCACTCCAAATTTTGAACAATGCAGGGTGTTTTGTCATTGCACGATGACGTGTTTGTTTTTTAGTGGTGTTTTATGTGTAGTGGGATCCTTGAAGGGTATCTTGTGGGGTGGTTTTTTGGACACCTCATTCATATTGTATTAGTTTTTGATTCTTGGGGGAGAGAATACTTTAAGTGGTATATGATATAATGCCCCATACCTGTCTGGTCAATTACATTGTGACAATCTAGTGGTTGAAGTGTTTTGGGAGGTAATAGTTACTGATTTAAAGAGTTTTCCGAAATTCTAGTTTTCCAATGGAAGGATATGATAATGAGTTGTCGTGGTGACTCTCACTGTTAGCTCACAATGGTGACTCACACTGGTAGGATGCTATTGTGAGTTGTAATGGTGACTCACACCAGTAGTTTGCAATGGTAACTCACATCGGTAGCTCACACCTACAGCTCGCACCAGTAGCTCAAACTGGTAGCTCAGACCAGTGAATCACACCATTATCTCACACTAGTATAATGCACTGGTGACTCATCTAATAGTGAGTTGTTCTCAATATATTTCATTTTTTCCATTATTTCTCATGTTTTTCCATTTTAACCCCTTTAACATTTTATTTGATGTAAAATTAATTTAATAAAATATTTATTTGTTTTTTGAGTTGTTTCAAATTCTATGTGTCATATCCTTAAATTCCTAAAAATCCCAAGGCCTTTAATTTGTCAAAAATGCATGGTCTTGGTCAAGATACTCCTTTAATGGAGAATTTAAAAATATTTAATATCCAATGAGCCTCAAATATAATCTTTCTATGTCGAGCGACATCCCTTACTTCATTAATTATTTTTTATCTTGGTACATGGTGCCCAAAACCTTTCTTCCACAAGGATTCACACATTTTGGATGCACCAGTTCGTTCTTGTTTTCCTTGGAATTCCTTCTTGTATACGCACCCGGACTTTGGAGCATTAAGGAAGTGTTGATTACATCTTCTTCCAAGTTGTTTTCCTTCATCTCTCTTCTATTGTTTTCATTATATATGTTGGGTGTATCAATGTTTCTTGATAAAATAGTCAAATTTGGATTTATGAAGATAATTAAACTGGAAAATATCAATATGCATGGTCTAGGGAATGTGACGTACTATCGTATGGTTTTTTATATTTTTCACCAGTATTGTGAATTGAATGGGATATATTCTAGATGAAAATCATGGCCATCGGGGGTCCTTGGTTGCACATATAATGTTTTTTAATTCCATGTTTTTATAATTGTCAATAAACAAATAAATAGAATATGTTATCCATGTATACTATGCTAAAATAAATGGATGTATAAGGATAAAATTGTTTCTATGATTACCCCTAAATTAAAAAGCAAAAACTGAGTGATGGATTCCTTATTAATGCTTAATGTTCCTTTCCACGATTAATTCATTTGTTTTTTGTGTGTGGGTTTGTCTGTAATTTTGTTTTAGTAGGGTTGTGGGCATGGCTGTGTCATTTGGGTTGGTTTGGGTGGTGTAATGGAATCTTAGGTTTGGAGATTGAATGATTGTGGAATGTATGGGAAGTTTTGTACAATAGGGATGTGACCTGGTTTTGTGGTTATGTGTTACTAGGTGCGGTTGTGAGTTGGGGTTTTTTTATTGAAAGGATGAATTGGCCATAATGAATTTTAGGAATTATGATGGTAGTGGTTGACATGGGTGATTCACCACTAATAACCTGTATAAATCTTTCCAATTTTATCAGGATCGGTATATTATGTCATGAATGGGTGTTAAATGGAGAGGAACACGACATGGGTTAATTTACCATGGTTCTTCTTTCTTTGTGTGACTTTTTCTATGTATTTTGTTGTGTGATGTTCCTATAAGTTTACCAGGTAGAGATGGAATGAATAAATGATTTTTTAATAAATAATGATAATTGTATAATGAATTAGCTGGAGGTATGAATTGAGTATGGGGCTTGTTGTGTGGTTGTGCTTTTAGAGGCAGCAGTAAAGGTGGTTTTTTGAGGTGGTTGTTTGTTTGAAAACCCATAGGTTGGGAAGGAGTGTTTGTTAATAAATATATATACATTTATTTTCCTTATAATTTTTGTATACACCCCTCCTTAGATGAGTAGTATGTGTGGAACACCCCCATCTTCACAAGGGAGGGTGTCTTTACCAAACATCCCAATGGGAGTATGGACGTATTCCCACATACTCTTCCTCCCTTGTTCTTACAGTAGGTTATAACCTAAGAAACTTTGGGTTGGTTGTGGTTTTTGAGTCCTAGGTGTGTGTGGTGAGTTATGATTTCAGAGGTGTCTTCATGATGCGATGAGTTGTGTGTTCCCTGGAGTCTTCAGGATGGTATGTGTTGTGATTTCCCTGGGTTTTTTGGATATGATGTGGTATGTCACCTAGGTTTATACAGGTGGGATGTGGTGTGGTATGGGACCCAGGTCTGTGTAGGTGAGATATGATGAGATTTTTTTCCCAGGTGACTGGACTATCTATGAGGCCTAGGTGTGTGAGGGAGGGTTGTGATTCGGTGTGTTCGAAAGAGGTGGGAGCACCGTCACATTTTTCATTATGGTGTGAGAGTGGATAATTAGTGGGAAAGTGGTGCGGGGAACCCAATCATCTAGGTGCTTACTATATTACATTACATGACCTATGATACTTAGTGAGTGTGCCTTGGTAAGATTGGGATGGCTAGCATACCTTGTTAGGTGCTTTTGGGTTCAATTGTTTTCTCACAGGATAAATAGTATGCTTCTCTCACTTGTTAACAAGAGACTTTGGTTTTCTTACTGGGTATACTTTAATGCTCACCCTATGTATATAAACTGCTTTTAGGTTTCTAAGAGGATTATGTGGACCATGTTGGACCATAATAGCTCAGAATATGGGGTAGTCATTGTGTCGCTTCTTAGATTTAATTTTGGTACATACCTTGGGGTTTTATTACATTTGTAATAGTTTTATTTTTCAACATGCATGTGGGATGGATTTTTGGATTTCATTTATATATGTATATCCTATATTTTTTTAGGGGTGATATATCTTATCTCCCGATCATGATTCTTTAAAAAGTGTAATTCCTCCCATTTTGTGATATTATATACCCTTAGTGCTGGTCACCATTTTGGGGCCTATGGGAGGCCTAACTCGGGGGCTATTATCTCTCTTTCTCAATTTCCATCTCCAAAGGGAAAACTTTAGAGGAAAGGGTCATGACATGGATGTTGTGAGTTCATTTATTAATGTTACTTCAGTTGAAGAGAATTTTCCATTAGATAAAATTCATTGCAAATAAATTATCTAATAAAAAAATCTCCTTCCATTATATAACATGGAAATTGATCACCTTGTGATGACACAGAGAATCAATGATATACCAATCATGAGTATGAAATTGTCAATTGGAATGAATTTGTGTGTGTGTGTGTGTTCAAAAGCAAAAACAAGAGAATTTTTAGTCCAAATCAGTATAAATGGTGTTAAGAAATGGTTAATTTGTTTCCATGGAAATTTTTATGGTTTTGATATAAAAGATTACAAGGTATACTAAAATGGTTTATATATAATGTATTAAATAGTTCATGTATTAGTGGAGTGAGTAGGAATATCTTTGGGGAATTCCTACTGAGTTTATACAAACCCCATGTTGGGAACATCAGTATCTTTTTAGATGTGATCTATTTAGGCTTCGGAAATGGAATGTTATCATATTTATTTTGAGATGATTATTGAAACCTTGTGTTTTTTTGGAATTGGATCTAGTTAGATAGTGTATGGGATGGTGTATTTTGATGACTTTGGGATCATTATTCCATTGGTTTAATCATTTGTTTTTCTTATTTCAATTTTCTCATTTATATTATCGTGACCTTTGGTTTGTACCCCGATTTTTAATATTTCTACTAATGTATCATCATAGTGGATTGGATGTTTATTTTTTTGAATCGTTTTTGATATTTAAAGGGAAAATCATCCCCCAATGTTTCCCTATTCCATATGAATTTATTATTAGACTTTAGTATCACAGGGAATTCATCTATGGCTACTATAATTCCATAGCCCCTAAAGCCAATGAGGAGGGGAAGTATGTTATAGGTTTCTGTAGAGAAATTTTTATATGATAAACAAAGAGGCTTATACACTCTATAGTGAATGTTTTGGTTTATCATGTTGGAATAATTAAATGAAGAGAAATATTGTGGTGGATTATGTATTATTTAATTGTAAGAATAACGATTTTTGTGAAATTGACATAGAGAATGAAAAAAATTAAATGGTTTCTAAAATGGTCAATGTAAATGAATTTTTTATATGATAATTAAAACTATGGAGACCATGTTAGAGTCCAACTATGGTTTTTTTGTGAAATTTGATAAAAAAATGGGGCTTATACCCATGAAATAGAAATTGATTATTTTCTATTCATTATTCCATTAGGTATAAAATATGGTGTCCATCAAAAGACATTTTATAACTAAAATGTTTACAGGAGAACATGTTATAGTAGAAGGAATATTGAAAATTATTTATAAGATGTTTAGATATTTTTGAACTTAAACTATACAAAAATGATGAAGTGAAGATAAAAATGTCATATACCTTTATGAAATCCATGTCTTGAGCCAATTTATTGATATTTATCAATTGATAACACATGTAATGAACATAAAAAGTATTGAAATAACCATTAAAAAATATACATTGAATAAAAGGTATTGATTGATTGAAAGGGTAAACATTAAGGGGAAGAAAGAGATGTTTAAAGATGTTATGAAATTGAAATTGAATTTAATATTATATTTTTAATGACTTTGAGGAATTTAATTTTGTGGGACTATGTGAAAAAGGTCAATAGATGAATTCACTACTAGAATACGAGGCTATCCCCAAGCATCTATAAACACTATATTGAGATACCGTGGGTATAGAATTTTTTCCCAAATCGATGCCCATATATTAAAAAAACTATTGGTATTGGAAAAACTATAGAATATATTTTTAGAAAAAACATGGGTATAACTACATAAAATTTATAGGAACCCCTTGGGCTCTCCCTCCCCTCCTCATCGAATACCTAATATCCTCTACCATTCAATTATCCTCACTACCCCCCTATGCTACTCCTTAGGCGATTCCTCCCCGATAGCCATCTATTCTTACTCCATTTCTCACATTTTTTATTGCGATCATTAAGAGTTATGATTTCAAACCTCATCTTATTTCATCTCTCCTCACCATAGTGATGGTTGGATATATATGCATGTGATTTTACTGAAGTGTGTAGGCATCACTTATGTCATTGATTTTTTTTAATTTATAGAAAAATAGAGATGAAATATAGTCTATTTAGTTTCCAAAAGTTCTATTTGGATTATAATTTATGAAGTTTCAAAACAATCATAGGGTTCCTTAAAAATTTAATATGAATTTTAGATTCTTTTGGTGGAATATCTATGGGATTTAGATATTTTAATGTTGTGAATCATATTTATGTTAACTAAAATGGTAAATTTTGGTTTTTATTACCCCTATGTTATGGGATTTAATTATTAAAATTTATTTATTTTTATCATGAACAATGGTTAAAATATTTATTAGAATTTTTTGACCAAAAAATGAATAATAGTATTATTATGTACATGATTATACTATTATATGTAAATCTAGAATATTACGTTATATATGAAGGTTGGTTCTTCATTAATTCAGTATTGTCTTTATTGTATTATTAAAACTTGTTTCTTAGAAATCATTATTCTGATTTAGTCAACAGTGAATCATAAAATACTCTTTAAAATAATTAATTAATTTTATTTTAAATGTTTATAAATTTTAAAAAAAATATTATGTACAAATATTTATATAATCCTTTGCTAAATGTCACGAATTAATTATATATGTTATAGTGTAAAGACTTTTGGATCATATTAATTTTATAAAACATGGCTTCCATTGATAATGTTTTATAATATAATTTCGTTCTTTAAGAAAACATCAATGGTATGAATATTAGTTTCACATTTTTTTATTAATCGCTGAGTATAACTTAGTTAATTTTTATGAATTCTTCCTTAGTTCATTTATCATGTTAGACAATTTATACATTTATTTACACTACATGTTTAATGAATTAAAACCGATATAAACTATTGTTACCTTAATTTAGAGGTTTCATCAGCGGTGAAGTAATGAATGAGTTTTATAAAGTGGGATTGAATCAATTAATAATTTATTCTTGATGGAGCTTCCCCAAATTAAATAAATATTAAATGTAAATAGAAAATCATTCTAAATATATCTTAATTTAGTTTGAATAATATAAGTAATGTTAACTATGAATAAAACTATTACATGACTATACATTATCCTCAATTAGGATTTCAAATGAGAAGACCACTATAGATATAAAAAAAACAATTTATTCCAATTAATCATTAATTTTATTTATTCCAATACATGATCCATGTTTTTATTTATATATGTATAACTTGGATGTTTCATAAGATATTAATTACTCTTTTTTGTATGGATAGTAGTATTTTATAATGGTCACTTTCGTCATGCATTATATTCGATTTTGTCTCTTATTAGTTTTCATTGATTTACTCTTCACTGTACTTTTAATTGGTCTTTAAATTTGGATATAATTGTAATTGTCATTTAAATTGTTGATTGGAACATGAATGTATTCCCTATAAAAGGTTGGATAGAACGTGTATGTATCATACCGATTATATTTGAACTGAGTTTCAACATAATTTGAAAATATTTAGATTTTTCATTTAAAAATGCTTCAGAAGGATTTCATATACTATGTCCATGATATAATTTTTTTAAGAGCATGGTTATTCCCTGAGTATGTTACCTAACATATAAAAAAAATTAAAATTTCTATAAAACTATTATGTTTAGTATCATAATGAAGAAGTTAAAGAATATTTTAATATTCATGAATTGAAAGTAAGGAATGGAGTGAAAAAATTGATCTTTGATTAGTTTCCATATTTCTATAATCACAAGAGAGATAGTTTTTAATTTTAAGAATGAAATGGTTTAAAAGGGTTTGAGGAAGAAACTAAAGATAAAGATTTAAATACAGTGAAAAAAATTAATGGATGATTCTAGAACTCCGGTATATCCAAAATTTTATAAAATGACAATGTTGGAATTTTTAATGTGGTTATATCATGGAAAAACATGTATATAATTTTTAATACCGCCATTGAATATATTATTAAATTTTTATGGGAATTAATCCTTATTGTGTTGATAGTCCTTAATATCATTTTAATTATTGGATGCTAATTAAGCATATCATATATTATAATAAAAAAATTCATTCTTGTTCGAAAGATTACAGTTTGTTTTGGGAGGAAACAACAAAACTTAATTACTGAAAAAAATGTGGTATATCTATAAGGAATTAAAATTTATATGGAACACCATCTCGTGTTTCATATAAAGTCATCTGACCTTTCCATTGAGTCTTAGGCTTCAAAATATAATCATATCTGTAGAAATTTCAACGAATATAAGACTGTATAATGATGATAGAATTAATAATAATGGTGAGTTGGTCCATTATATAGATAGATTAGCATGGCATACATTTTATTTATAAAATCAAAATTTTAGAGAAGTGGTGTGTAATATCATGTTTGGTATATCTAGTAATGGTTTTAATTAATTTGTTTAGATAATTACTGATAACAACATGTGGCCTGTTTTCATTCATGTATGTAATCTTCCTCCATTAATGTGTTTAAAAAACCTTTCACATTTTGGAGTATAAAAATATATTATCCTTCTTATCTAAGAAATGATATAGATGCATACTTTCATCCATTAATAATAGAGTTTATGAAGCATTGGAATATGGGTGTGTTCACATTCGAGGTTTCCTAAAAAAATATTTTAGAAGTCTGATTATATTTTATAAACTATAAAAGGTTTAACTGCTTATGAAATAATGTATGGTTGGATAAAATAGGTAGAACAATCAAGTTCTATTTTTATAAAGAATAAACGATTAAGAAGGTATACATATCGTCACAGATTTAGTTATATGGGATGGAGATGATTATTTCCAATTGATCATTAATACTATAAAACTTGTTTGAGGTTTGATAATACTGATGACACTGAACAACCACATCAATGTATGTCAGGAACTAATATTCTTAATTAATTGAATGATTTTATATTTTTAATTGGTAATGGTTAGATGGAATATAAAAATGAGAAGAATATTGAAACTGAAGCCACTTACAATTGGAAAAACAAAATTATATTTTTTGACTATCCTTATTGGTCTAGAATTTTATACATTATTCATTAGATTAAATTCAAATTGAGAAAAAATCTATGCAAAATTTTTCTTTAATTCTTTTAAAAATATCAAGGGGGTTACCTAAGATGACTTCTGATCTAACTGGGACATTTTTTATTGGGGAATTCGACCAGAACATCATCCTATGTGTATCAGTGAAAAAATAGAATGATACTTGTTACTCTTATGTTATGTAACAATTAGCGAAAATTAATTTTCTATAAAAATTGGAGAACAATAAGTTTTTATGTTTTTATTCTAGAAAAATATATAAATGATTCAATAGAAGGGAGTTGAAACTACAATCCCTAAAAAATCATGATTATCACATCTTTATTCATGAATTGATTCCAATAGAAATATGGAATTTAATATCAAATAATATAATAAATAAAGTGATTCACTTTTTCCATTTTTTAGAGACCATTGCACTAAAAGGATATACATGTATTTTTTTATCAAAATGTAGCTATAGGAACCATAATTTTTTTCAGTTGGAAAAAATTTCCTCTATCATTTTTCACTTTCATACAAAATTTAATATTTCATCTTCCAACTAAAAAAATTCTTGATGAAATTGATGATTTTTATTGGATTTATCCTATAAAAAGAAATATGTTCCTAATGAAATCTTATCTCCAAAACAAGAATCAGAATGAAGTTTCCATTGTCATAGGTTTTCTGGATCAAGAATGTATGGATTTTTTTTAATGTATTTTTCAGATGTGAGCACTAGAAATAACCAACCAATGAGAAATGATGATTAGTAATATGGAGAAATGGATC
The DNA here is from genome assembly GCA_963277665.1 of Viscum album. Lineage (NCBI taxonomy): Eukaryota > Viridiplantae > Streptophyta > Magnoliopsida > Santalales > Viscaceae > Viscum > Viscum album. Next base: position 440,155,436 of record OY728123.1, read on the forward strand.
CCTCATTTCCTTCTCTTCTCTAATTAAGATTAATTATTCATACATAAACATTTTCTAGATTGAGCCTTGAAGAGTGGGATATGAAACAACACACAATCTTATTTAACTGTGGTTTGTTCAATGAACATATCAGAAAATAAAATTAAATATTTATTTTTATCCAATAAAATATCATTTCAAATATTCTATAAACATTTATTTTCATTTTATGTAGGAAAAAAAATATTATTAGTAGACTTCATCGATATTTTACTTTGAGAACAAGAGAAGATTTTAATAGAAAAAAGTTTCATTCTTGGTTTAAATAAATGGTATAACCATTATTATTTTTATCTAAAAATATTGATATTAATTTAATTGTATTATTCAAATATAATTCATTTATTGAGAATATATTTTATTCTGTCTATAAAAAATTTAGAGTTTTGGATTTTTCTCCCAATTAGTTGGTTCATGAAAGAAACTCTTTAATAATCAATAGGTATTGATTTGTTACCAATAATAGAGTGGTGAAAATTATATCATAACATAGTGGAGTTATTTTAACCATCACTACAGACATTTATTCTAGTGAATTAGAAAGTAGAACTTGATATAAATATGTGTCTTATTATAGAACTACTGAAGAAAAATTGTTATAGGATTACTGCTCTTATGGTCGAGTAACTTTGATGAAATATAAATAGTTTGATTTAACAATGTGATATGCTACATTTATTGATGACTTTGGATTCAAAGTTATTTTTATGACTCAATTTTTGGATACTGACGAACCATATATTTTGTCACCAATTACATAAAATATTTTTTATTTAAATGATCATATAAGACCTGATAATAATGTCATTATTGAAGTTATCACAAGACACATTTTTCATTATGAAGGGGACTAAATTGATATCAATGACTCAGTCATTATTGATGACCAAAATATTGAATTTTATGACTCAAATCATTCCATTGTGAGAATTTATGTTTATTTTAAGTAGTGGTGGGTAATAGATAAAATTAAACATATACCTTCACCATTAATTTAGTTTACCTTAATGTGTGTTAGGTCCACAAGGCTGAATACCCTGAGGGGGGGGGGGTGAATCAGGGTATAACTAATTTAAAACTAAATCCCATTCTGATATTGTTTCGCTGTTAAGAAAAATACTCTTCTCTCTATCTCTCATGTTGCACGATATAAACAGAAAGTAAATCTTGCACATGAAACAATAATTTTACTTGGTACACCGCTAAGGGCTACGCCCAAGGAGCATACGCTGATAGGTTGTCGGTCATACCAAATTCTACTAAACTTCACTAACTATGGATTAAAAGGTTTGGGAACAAGAACTCTGTCCCAGGCTCACTGCCTTTACAATGTTTAGGGTCAGCTCACTGCTTTCCCAAGGGTCACTCCCTGTTTCTCTCTCTCTGGCTCACTGCCGGTGGAGAGGATCACCTTCTTCCTCTTCCTTCGCTCACTGCTCTGGAAAGTATCCACTCACAGTTTATAGACCTATAGGTCTCTTCATTTGCATGAAATAATGAATCCTCTGTTGTATGTGGATGCTCTGTTGAAGTCCAACTTTTCACCCATAGATGAATCTCTCTTTGCACCAAAGGTATCGATCAAACTTCCAACTTCCACGCAGCCTGAAAATCACTGCCGAAAATAAACCTTATTTGGTGCGCAAGTCTAACTCGGTGTGCAAGTATCGGTGCGCAAGTCACAACTGGCCCGCAATTCCACCTCACACACTTGCGCGACACAAGCTTCTTCAACTCTAAACTTGCACGACACAGTTCCTTTTACGCCCAATCCAATATTGGCACGCAACTACCAAAAATCTCCCTTCTTCAAATCTGGCACTCAAGTCCCACTTGCGCGACACACCACCACTTGCGCGACTTCCACACCTGTGCGATGGGAGCTCTGATTTCTCTACGTTTTGAACTCTGGTGAGAAATGAGGAGGGGTGGTCCAGTATTTATAGACAAATTGACCACCCTGCGTGACGACGCACAAGTCAACCCTCGGCGCACAAGTCTCGGCACGCAGGTCTCTTCCCCTACCAGTCACTTGTGCAACCCAATTTCAAACTTGTTCGTACCTCTTTCCTTTTCCATATTTTGATCTTATGATCTTGAAAAACCATAGGTGTGCAAGTTCTCAAGCTTCCAAGGCATCAACGCACAAGTCCCTTTCACAGCGCGCAAGTCACTTGCGCGACACCACCAATAATTACGCGACACTTATCCCTTTGCCATATTTTGATGATCTGATCTTGAAAAACATATGGTGCGCAATTTTCCAAGCCTTCAAGTATACAACACACAAGTCCCTTTTCCAAAAACTACTTTTCTTCATTTGACGATTTTCAGGCCCAAAAATTTGGCAAACACTGGAAAACAACGCCACCTTGTATCTTTTTCTTTTTGTACCGCCTCCAGATCATCCATTCCTTTGTCGACATTCTTGAATCAAACATTGATCATTTAACCACAGCTCTTGAAATCAACATTCCACCATGAAATCCCCTTTTTCAACAAGTTTGTATGACATGGTTTTATTTTTCAACAATCACAGCACAGTTTTCCACTTTGTCAACAAACACAATCACCTCAAAAATGCTTCAATGATAGCTTGAGGGATTTTTTCCCAAAAATATCCCCCTTTGGGTTTGTTAAAAACTCTTCCATAAAAAGATACATCCTTGATTCTTCATCCACCATTCGCCTCACTGCGATTCTGATAGTGATCAAGGATTTACTCAACACATACTCTAAGCCCACATGAGCAATGATCAGCGTGAAAAACAAGAGTAAATGAAAAGTTCATCAATGAATCACTTCATCTCTTAAACCCATTGTTGACACCAAACTGATACCAATTTTCACCAAACTGATACCAATTTTTGGAAATATTCTTCCAACACCACTCATCTACTTTTATCACGATCCTCAGCTATCGTGATATCTATTCTTTGATCGATCACTTCTAGCATCGTTAGATTTAATACTCTCCCCCTTTCTTCTCACTGCTTCAACTCTTGTCAGCTTCAAAACCTCTTTAGCCCTATTTCTTATGTTGTCCAAGCTAAGCTCTGGCTAAGCACGTTCAACTATCTTCAACACACCCTATCTGGCTGCTCCACCTGTTAGCTTCTCCCCTTATCTATCAATATTTATCAAATATCCACACTGTCTCCCTCTTGAACAATCACTATTTTCTCCCCCTTTGTCAACGAACCCAAAGGTCAATCATTTGCAGTCTGTAATAGAGTAGAGAACACATATCAACATATTAGGGGAAACAAATCATACCTCTAGGAGAGGGGGTGGTTCCACATCCACACTATTTCAAGTGCGGGGAGTCGACTGAACTCCCAGATCCAGTCGATGCCTTTCAAAAGCTTCCTTGGGTAAGGCCTTTGTTAGAATGTCTGCAACCTGTAGCTCTATAGGCACATAATCCAACTTCACAATTCCCTGCTCAACCTTCTCCTTGATGAAATGATATTTGATCTCAATGTTCTTGGTCCTTGAGTGATGAACGGGATTTTTGATAAGATTGATAGCACTTGAATTATCACACTGGATTCCGATCAGAGACTTCACTTCAACACCCATATCTTCAAGATTCTGCTTCATCCACAATAACGGTGTGCATGCTTGAGTGGCCGCAATATACTCAGCTTCCACAGTGCTCAATGAAATGCAATCTTGCTTCTTGCTAAGCCAAGAAATACACAATCCACCAAGATATAATGCACCACCCGATGTTGATTTTCTATCATCCGCTGAACCGACCCAGTCTGCATCAGTATATCCCAATAACTCTGTCTGATATCTGTCAGTATATGTCAAGCAGAAATCCACTATGCCCTGGATATACCAAAGTATTCTTTTCCCTGAAAGCATATGGCTTTCCTTGGGATTACTCTAATATCTCACTACTTGGTATGTGGCGAAAACAATATCAGGCCTTTTGTGGTCAAGTACAGCAAGCTCCCAATAATTTGCTTATATTCAGTAATATTAAATGTCTTTCCATCCTCATCTTTTTATAATTTCATCAGGGTAGAAACTGGAGTCTTCAACTCCTTTGAATTCTCCATTCCAAACCTTCTCAGAACCTCCTTAGCATATTTGGATTGAGAAATGAATGTTCCATTAATTCCTTGTGTCACCTGTAAGCCAAGGAAAAATGTTAGCTCTCCAATCATTGACATTTCAAACTTATTTTTCATGAATTCAGAAAACTGTCTACACTGAGCTTTATCTGATCTGCCAAAAATTATGTCATCGACATACACCAACACCATCATCCTTTGATTACTTTCATTGCTGAAATAGTGATTGTAATCAACTCCTCCGCACTGGAAACCAAGCTTCTTCAAGTACTGATCAAGCCATGAGTATCATTCCCTTGGTGGTTGTTTCAGCCCGTACAACGCCTTCTTCAGCCTATAAACTTTGTTATCATCCTCATGAATGAGAAAACCATCTGGCTCCTTAATATACACCTCCTCTTATAGAACACCATTCAAGAATACGGATTTTACATCCATCTGAAACACTTTGAACTTTCTTTTCACTACTATGGAAAAAAATAGTCTGATTGTCTCCAGCCTTGCAACCGGTGCAAATATCTTATCAACATATATTCCCTATATCTGGGAGTATCCCTTACACACTAGCCATGCTTAGTTCCAAATAACTGTGCCATCTTCATTCATCTGGTTGCGATAGACCCATTTAGTCCTAATGACATTATTGTTTGATGGCCTCGAAACAATCTCCCACATCTGGTTCTTCTAAATTTGATCAATCTCTTCATTCATAGCCTGAACCCAGTTTTCATCTTCAGTTGCATCGGAAAAATATTTCGGCTCCACCTGAGATAAAAAAAATGTTTACTGTAATGATTTCATTCTTCGAGTCTGAACTAGAGCTGTCTGATCACCAATGATATTTGGCCTATCAATTTCAGCTCGACTCTTTAGCTTCCTTATAGTCATAGACTTGAAACTTTCTTGTTCATCATCAGTATATTCTTCTAAGTCAGCCTCTACCACTTCTACTCCCCCTGTGTTTCTTACCTCATCATCACTTTCATCCAGAAACTGTTCACTGGGTCGTTGAGCATTCTGTTCATTTTCAACTATAGTGACATCATTGCTCTCAACAATTTTTCCCAGCCTTTTATTGAAGCATTTATATGATTTGATTTTCCCTGAGTAGCCAAGGAACATCCCCTCATCTCCTCATGACACAATCTTCCTGTGATTTTCTTTGTTGAGAATGAAACACTTCCAATGATTCAAAAGTATTTCAACGTTGGCTTCTTTCTGTACCACATTTCATATAGAGTCTTCCCTTGCTCTAGACACAACAGAGACCTGTTAGAAATAGAGACCGATGTCAAAACTGCTTACTTCCAAAATTTATCTGGTAGGTCCTTTTCAATAAGCATTTTTTCTGGCCATATTGTTGATGATTTGATTTCTCCTTTCAATAAATCCATTCTGTTGGGGATTTCTCACTAATGAAACTTGATGCCTTATCCCGTGTTTCTCAAGATATTCTTCCACTTGACTATTTGTGAATTCTATACAGTTATCTATATGAAATTTCAAAATTTTCTACCCAAGAATCCTTTATGATTCCCTCCTGTACTGCTTTATGCAACCGAACACCTCTGTATTATGGGTAATGAAAAATACCCAGGACATTATTCTATAATCATAAATGAAACGAATATAGTACCTTTTCCCATTTATAGCTCATGGTGAGATAGGTCCACATACATCATCATGCACCAATTCAAGCACTCTAGTTAATTTCTATTCCTTTGGCCTGTATGTCTTTCTAATAATCTTCCTTTGCTGGAAAGCATCACACGTATGAGTGCGAACACCTGATAGTTTGGGAAGGTCTCTAGCAGCATCAGAATTTACCAGATCTTTCATAGATGGTTGGCATAGATGACCAAGTTGCTTATGCCACAACTGGTTTTCTTCTTATCTGGATAAAAGGCATGTATCATCTTCCCCACCTACAAGGTAACGATTTCCCTTTGTCATTTTTCCCTGCAGAACAACTGCCCCATCTTTTCCTTTCACAACACACATCTTCTTGGTAAATCAGATAGAGTTCCCAGAGTCACATAGTTGACTGAAACTGAGAAAGTTATGACTAAGACCCTATACTACCAAGGCATCAACATGTCTCATTTCCTTTGCCCCCAAACTTGGCTTTCCCTGAGCCAACAATCTTCAGGCCTTCATCGTTTCCAAATTTGACAACTCCTTCTTTGTAATATTTTATGCCTATAACAAGATCCTTATTACCCGTCTTGTGGGATGTGCAACCACTATCAAGGATCCACACACCAGATCGATCTGATGCTTTAAGGGAAATCTATGCCACCATGAACTTATCATTTTTCTTCTTCTTGGTCCATACTTTTTACTTCACACTCGGCATGGATTGAGGCTTATGTTCTTTCTCAGAGTATGATGGACCAGCTTCATCTTGCAGAGCTGCAAATCTATTCTACATTTTTAACTCACCTGTTGGTTTATTGATATGCTGTCTGCGTACATTTTGATTTTTATTTGGCACATTTATTTTAATGGTCAAAGTGTAGTACCTAGCCATGTGCCCAAATCCTCCACACCAAAAAATAGTGTCCTTAGAAATATGTTCTGGAAAACTATTTTCTGTTTGGTTGCCACCTATGTTCTTGTCCCCTTCTATATCTCTTGGCTATGGAACACACATAATGTGAATGTCCCATCTTCCCACAACAATAACACCTGATATAAGGTGCATTCATTAGTGTTACTTCATCACAACTATTTTCCCTTTGGGATCTTTGAATATTCTTATTTTTCTTTGTGCCCAAATCAACCTTCAATTTCGGGACGGGTGCTTGCAGTCTGACCTTAATTGTCACAGATTTTTGTTTCTGATTAAGCCTTGAAACAGCCTTAACTTCTTAGCTCAATTGCTGCTTCTTTCCTGCTGAACTACTAGGCTCATTTTTCATCTTTTTAGTCTTCATAACAACCTGACTTCCCAAGAATGTGCTAGGAATAAAAGGTTTTTACTGGTCTTTGACCTTTCTCTGCAGACCGACAACTTCCTATTCAAGCTCTTCGATACGCTTGATGTGATCTTTCAATTTTCCATTCAATCCATAGATCTCCATTTTCTGTTATTCAATCTTGATCTTATGCTCATCATCCTTTTCTATGCTCTCTGGCCTTGAAGACTTAAGGTTTTATATTTATTTTACAATCTAGGACTTCTCGTCTTCCTGCTGTTTCATGTAGAGTTTGGCATTATGTACCACCTTTTTGGATTTCTTTGTTTTTGATCTCCAAATATCTATCTCTTCAAGAGCTGCTTCTAATTCAGCTTCCATGTTAACTCTACCTTCAATTTCTTCTTCTTCTTCAATAGCGTCGGTTTCTTCCTTTTCTTGAGCACTACCAAAAAAAGCCACCATTACATTTTGTCCATGATCTTTACAATTTTCAAACTCCTCAACCTCTTCATCCTCAGACTCATCTGAACTGTCTATTTCTTGTGAAGGAAGATTCTTCTTCTTGAATAAATTTCTCTTGAATTGTTTCTTCCCTTTACCAAATGCTGAAGACTTCTTCTTGGGAATTTCGACTTCATCGTCATCATTATCGTTATATTGAAACTTTTTGGGGAACCTTGTGCAAGATGACCAACCTTTCCCCATCGAAAGCATGCTAGTGGACGTTTCCCTTTAAACATTCCTTTTCCTCTTTGATGATTTGAAGAAAGGAATGACATCACCTCATATGTCTCTTCTTCTTACTAAGAATCTTCAATGGTGATGGCCTTAAATTCCATATTTTTGGATTTCCCTTTTCCACAGCCTCGTTATAATCATTCATCATCTCATATGCAACTAAGGTACTGTGCAAATTGTCTAATGTCAGCTCTTTGAGATCTTTATCTTCTAGTACTGAAACTTTCGGATTGAACCAAGGTGGAAGCTTCCTCAAGATTCTCTTTAAGATCCTTATGTCTTCAATGAATTCACCAACTCCTCACATATCTTCCACAACAATATTTACCCTGTAAAAGAATGCATCAACAGACTCATTCGGGTTCATCTTCAGATCTTCATACTTATTCCACAGTACTTGCAGCTTTGCCTCTCTGACCTCTGTATCTCCTTCATATATATTCAATAGTTTTTCCCACATGGCATGTGACATTTTTCATGAAATCACCTTTGTGTAGATGGGATTGGAAAGGGCTCCCCCTAAGTCATTGATTGATTTTTCATCAGCATCCAACTCTCTATGCTCTGCTTCTGATAATGCACCACTATTAATATCAGCTATGATACCATGCATAGCTGCTGAAAACACATCCATTCCCAAATATTAGAAATAGTGTTGCATTTGATTCTTCTATATCTGAAAATAACATCCGTTGAAGATAGGAATCCCTTTATGATTAGTGAACTCCATTGAGAGAAGAACAAATATCAACCTTTCGCTCTGATACCAATTGTTAAGTCCACAAGGCTGAATACCCTGAGAGGGCGGGGGGGGGGGGGGGTGAATCAGGGTATGAATAATTTAAAATTAAATCCCGTTCTGATATTGTTTCGCTGTTAAGAAAAATACTCTTCTCTCTCTCTCTCTCCTATTGCACGATATAAATAGAAAGTAAAGCAAGCACCAGACACAACAATTTTACTTGGTTCACCGCTAAGGGCTACGTCCAAGGAGCATACACCGACAGGTTGTCGGTCGTACCAAATTCCACTAAACTTCACTAGTTATGGATTACAAGGTTTGGGAACAGTCACTCTGTCCTAGGCTTACTAACTTTACAATGATTAGGGTCAGCTCACTGCTTTCTCAAGGGTCAATCCCTGTTTCTCTCTCTCTGGATCACTACCGGTGGAGAGGATCACCTTCTTCCTCTTCCTTCGCTCACTACTCTGGAAATATCCACTCATAGTTTATAGACCTGTAGGACTCTTCATTTGAATGAAAGAATGCATCCTCTGTTGTATGTGGATGCTCTGTTGAAGTCCAACTTTCACCCGTAGATGAATCTATCTTTGCACCGAAGGTATCGAGCAAACTTTCAGCTTCCACGCAGCCCAAAAATCACTGCCGGAAATAAACCTTACTTGGCACGCAAGTCTATCTCGTTGCGCAAGTATCAGCGCGCAAGTCACAACTAGCACACAAGTCCACCTCACACACTTGTGTGACATAATCTTCTTCAACTCCAAACTTGCGTGACAAACTTCCTTTTATGCCCAATCCAATATTGGCGTGCAACTACCAACAATCTCCCTTCTTCAAATCTGGCACGCAAGTCCCACTTGAGCGACACACCACCACTTGTGCGACTTCCACACTTGTGTGATGGGAGCTCTGATTTCTCTAAGTGTTGAACTCTGGTTAGAAATGAGGAGGGGTGGTCCAGTATTTATAGGCAAATTGACCACCCTACATGATTACGCGCATGTCAACCCTCGACACGCAAGTCTCGGCGCGCAGGTCTCTTCCCCTGCCAGTCACTTGCGTGACCCACTTCCAAACTTGTGAGAATCTTTTTACTTTGCCATATTTTGATCTTCTGATCTTGGAAAACCATAGGCGCCCAAGTTCTCAAGCTTCCAAGGCATCGGTACACAAGTCTCTTTCACAGCGCGCAAGTCACTTGCGCGACACCACCAATAATTGCACGACACTTATCCCTTTTCCATATTTTGATGATATGATCTTGAAAAACATATGGAACGCATGTTTCAAAGCCTCAAAGTACATGGCGCGCAAGTCCCTTTTCCAAAAACCACTTTTCTTCATTTGATGATTTTCAGACCCAAAAATTTGGAAAACACTGGAAAACGACGCCACCTTGTATCTGTTCTTTTTGTACTGTCTCCAGATCATCTATTCATTTGTCGAAGTTCTTGAATTAAACATTGATCGTTTAACCACAACTCTTGAACTCGACATTCCACCATGAAATACCCTTTGTCAACAAGTTTGTATGACATGGTTTTCTTTGTCAACAATCACAACACAATTGTCCACTTTGTCAACAAACACAATCACCAAAAAAATGCTTCAATGATACCTTGAGGAATTTTTTCCCAACAATCTAGGTTTCTCAAGTTGGTACTACTATAATTAGTCTCATTTAGTTTTTGTTTGTAATTATATGTTTTTTTAGTATTGTTTGTTTCATCTCTATTAATTTGGTTTATTATGATTAATAAAACCAGGTTTAAAATGGATTTTTAAAAATTGAATAACTTCGATTTAAATTATTATTTCTAAAATATTTTGGGACATTGTTTATTAATTCATTGAATTATAGGTTGTATGTATGGTTATTAAAATATATTTCTATAAAATATAATTTTTATTATTATTTAGAATATTTAAAATATTGAAGAGATTTGAAGGAAGTGATTATTTGATAATGATCAAAAGATGTGTGATCTTAGGTTTCCTCCCATAGTTCCATTAGTGATTATGATAGTTGTAATATTTTTCTTATTTATTAAATTTTATGTCATGTTATAATTCTATTTATAATATTCCTTGTGACATATAATTTAATATTATTTGAATTATACTTATTATACCATCATGGGTTCGAGCATGGGTGCTTATAGAGCTAGACAGAGAACCCTCCATAACTGTTCTCACCATGAACTGCTTGCTGAAACACCATATACCACAACTTTACATTCTATACATGTGCCTTGAGGGATGTTAACTCCCATACCTCCATCAACATCTCATTTACCATATTGTTGCAATACCAGGTCGATGAGGACTCCATGGATATTCCCAACATTACCATATCAATATCTTTTGATGCATCCCAAACCCTCCTACCCATATCATACAAGGTTTATACCGCCTCTGTTTCCTACTATCAATTTAGGATTTAATGGTTTTGTTCCATCAACATCCACTCTAGTGTGTACAAATGACCTAATGCATGAAATGGAATAGACACATCCTTTAGAGGATACTTATTCAGGGGATCCCACAGATCCATCTAAGCCTAATGATAATCTTGAATTGGGATTTTATTATTATTAGAGAGTAAAATTATATCAAATATTTTTTTACTATTTTATTGGGACTTAATTATTTTTCCACATCAAATTATTTAGTGGCATCCTCTAGTAGGTGATGTGGGTGAACCCATACTAGGAAACCCTATTATCACAAAACCCAAATAATTGTGTATTATAATGATGATAATTAGACTACATATAAAAATTATAGGAAGTGTAGAAGAATCATGGGAACATTTTCCAAGTACAATGATATGATACTGTTAAAACCTTTTCTATGATGTCATATAGGTAATGAAATCAATGATAAATCATGTGTGGAGATATGGGTAGAAAAAATGTTAAATTTATATTGAGATTATTTTTGTATTAATATCAATTAATATATTCATTTTAGTGCCAATTTATCTTTCTTGATGGTGAAGCTTCTATTTTTTTAAATTTTGGTGGGTCTTATGGAATTCTGGTGATCATATAAGAACAATTAATATATTTATGGGATTAGTAGTGTTTTTTATTATTTATATGGTGTACCAATATTCTCAGATTACCCGATAACACAATATCAAGAAATGATCACATGTTGTAATATTGATGAGTTTGAGGTATTCCTATTATTTAATGGTTTTGATATAAAATTTAATTTTTATTAATTATATTTATTTTTTTATGGTTTAATTGTTATGAAACTGAAAATAGATTCAATGACGTGTTTGAATATTCTTGGGCTCACTACAATTCCCATGCATGAGTGGCTCCACATAATTTTTTATGAATAAAAATAAATTATATATATATATATTGTTACATAGTTATATATAAGAGATTAAATTTTACATTTATTATCATTAATTCCATTAATATATGTCTAGAAATACCCCATTAAAATTTCCAAATGGACAAATGGACAATTAATCAAATAAAAAATGGGAAAAAATAGCCAAATTTCCAAATAACCTAATTACCAAGTGGACAAATTCACAAATATACAATGTCCAAATGGCCTAATGGCCAAAATAGAAAAAATGTAAAAATAGCCAAATGTAATAATAGACTAATGGAATAATTTATAGATATCTAAATATCCAAATTTCCAAATAAAAAAAGGACTAATGGCCTAATGGAATATCATCCTAATGAAAAAATGGCCTAATTTTTTAAATCACCTAATGAAAAAAATGAAAAAAATGAAAAAAATGAAAAAATGGCATAATGTTATAATGTTGTAATTGAAAAAATATTATAAGTAGCCTAATTGAATAAATGTAATAAATGGTAGAAATGGTTTAAATTTACTAAATGTCCAAAGTGGCCTAAATGGACTAAATGGACTAACAAAAAATGTCCTAATGTCCTAAAGGTCTAATGGGAAATTGCGAAATGGAAAAATGAAAAAATGGGATAATGGCCTAATGGATTAATGGTCTAATGGTATAATGACCTAATGTCCTAATGTCCTAATGGACTAATAGTATAATGGCATAAATGGACTAAACAACTAAATGACATAATGGCCTAATGGACTAATGGACTAACATCATAACTACTGAGTGGCCTAAATGGCATAAATGTCCTAAATTACCTAAAATTTCTAAATGGCCTAAATTGGCTAAATGACCTAATGGAAAACTTGCCAAATGTTACAGTGACCAAATTTACAAATGGAATAAATGGACTAAAGGCATAAATGGACTAACACCCAAATTGTAAAATTGAAAAATAGCCTAATGACCAAGTTTCTAATTGGCCAATTGGCTAAATGGAAGAATTGACTAATGGAAAAAATGACCAAAATGGCCTACTGGACAAAATGTAATAAATTTCCTAAATGACATTAATGACCTAAATCGAATAAAATACCTAGATGAATAAAATGTACAAATAGCCTAATGAAATAATGGTACCATTTCCTATTGAAAAAATGGCTTAATTTCCAAAGGGACATATGTCCGAATACCCTAATAACATAATGGCCTAATGACCTAATGGCCAATTAGACTTATGGATGAATGAACTAATGGACTAATGGCCCAATTTTCAAACGGACCAATGGATTAAGGACCCAATGGCTTAATGTACAGTTTTACAAGTGGAATGATTCCTTAATAGATGATTGGACAAATTCCTAATTGATTTTTTTTTCCTAATTCTCTATTGGCCAATTTACATAATGACCTAATGGCCTGATGACATAATGTCCTAAACATCCTAAATGGCCTATGTATCTTAATTTACTAATGTACAAATTGTCCTAATGGAATAATGTTCATATGGAAAAATCCTAATGGCCTAATGGCCTAATGGGATAAATGGACTAAATGAAAAAAATGGCCTAATTGGTCGTAATGGACTAAATGGACAAATGGCTAGATGGAATAATGGAAATATTTCCTAAATGACCTAATGTCATAATTTACAAATATCCAAATGGCCAAATGGCCTAATGACCAAATTTACAAATGTTCTAATGGTCTAATGGACAAATGATTTAAGGGACCAATGGATTATTCCCTAATAGCCTAATGGATTAAACATCCTAAATGAACTAAACTCCCTAAATGGTATAAATGGCCTAAATGACCTAAATGGACCTAATGTCCTAATGTCTTAATTGTGTAATGGCCAAATATGAATATTATCATAATGAAAAAATGGCCTAATAGAAAAATGGAATAATAAAATTTTGTCATAATGGCCTAATGGCCTAATGACCTAATGACCTAATGGCCTAATAGCCTAATGGCCAAATTTCATAATGGTCTAGTGGCCAAATGGAGCAATAACATAATTGCCAATTGTCATAATGTCCTAATGGAATAAGTATCCAAATTAGGAAAGAGGGAATAAATGGCCTAAATGGTCTAAATGGACCAATAGACTAATTTCTAAATACAATAATATGCAATTGGCAAAAGGGATTATTTTCTTAATTTACAATTGGATTAATTTCAAATTGGAATAACGAAAAATTGAAAAAATATACTTTTGACCTATTAAGAGAATGACCAAATGGATTAAAGACCTAATTTTTTAATGGCCTAAATACCTATATAGAATAATTGGCCAATTGGCCAGTTGGAAAATTGGTGAAATAGCCTTAAAAGAGTAAATCCCAAATTTCTCAAAATTTTCCAAAATTGGCCAAAATTAGCCTTTATTAGGATAGATTGGAGAAAATGGTCAATGTTAGCCTAATTTTCATATGTTGGCTTAATTGGATGAAATTTTCCTAATTGGCCAGAATTTGCATTAATTTCCCTGTTAGCCTGAATTGGCATGAATTTACCTGAATTGGACTAAATTGTGCTTAATTTTCCTAAATTGGCATACTTTGGCCCATTTAGCCCTATTGTCCAAAATGTCCAAATTAGCCTAAATTGGTGCAAATGCCCTAATTGACTAAAATGGCCTAATTGGCCTAAATTTTCATAAATGACCTTATTAACCTATGTGGAAATGTTGGCCCAAATGAACTAAATGGATTAAATTTTTTAATTGGGATAATTTTACTTGTTTGGCCTAAATGGCCAAATTGGCCAAATTAGCATAATTTGCTTAAATTTTCCTAAAATTTTCTAGTGTGTCATAAATGACATAATTCGCCTAATTGGCCTAAATTAGGCAAATTCATCTAAATTTCCCTAATTGGAATAATTGGATTAAATTGGAATAAATTGACTAAATGTACATAATTGGAATAAATTTCAATGAATTGGAATGAGTTGGCCTATTTTTCCTATTTGGCTAAATTTTCCTAAATGGTCTAATTGGTCAAAATTGGCATAAATGCCCAAACTGGCCAAAATTGGCCTAAATGTATTCATTGGCCCAAATTAACTACTTAGCATAAATATCATAATTATACTAAGTCATCCTAAATTTAATCATTGACCTAAATGTCCTAATCATCTTAATTGGCCAAACAGACCTAATTGAACTAAATGGCCTAGATGGCATAATTAAACTAAATTAGCTTAAATTGTACTAATTAGCTAAATTGGACTAAACTACATAATTGTCCTAATTTTCCTAAATGGCCTAATTATCCAAATCATACAATTAGACCTAATTGGTCTAATTTGACTAAATTGGCCAATGTTGGACTAATTGGACTAATTGGCCTAATTAACATAAATGGAATAATTAGCCTTAATAAATGATCTAAAGGGACTAATTGTCCTATATTCACCTAAATTTACATAAATAGTCTAATTATCATAAATTTTACAAATAAAAGGCCTAATTGTATTAAATATTTTAAATTGGCCTAAATGTCCTTATTCACCTAAATTGGCCAAATCGGCCTAAACTAGCCAAATAAATGTCCTAATTATGATAATTGGACTGAATTGCCCAAATTTTCATAAGTGTCCTAATTGGTTTAAAAAGGCCTCACTAGATCAATTAAAAAAATTACCTTAAATGGATTAATTGGACTAATTGTCCTAAATTTCCTAATTGGCCAAATATCCAAATAGAGAAATAACCAAATGAAACAATTACCAGACAACCAAACAAAAAATGAATTTAATGAATAATCAATCAAAATTATGATGTGAATAAATAACCAAAAAATGAAACACACTTAAAATCATACTGTAATGAACATATAATAGTAATTCGTATCATTCCCACTTTTAGCATTATAATTATAATATTTTGATTATAATACCCCACTAGTATTGAATTTTAAATTAAATGTATACTTATATACTTATAACATTTTTTGATTTCCTAAAAAGATACAATTTTAATTCTTTCTAGTTTTATTAATATCATATAATTAAATAATTTAGTGTAATACTGATCAGTTTCATTTGTTGTGCGGGACATTGAGAATCAATGGTTATATTCCATGATAAAAAATATTTTTATCTAGTAGGAAGGAAAAGGATGTAAGTGATGTAAATGCATAAAAAAGAATAGATTTTATGTTTTTATTGATATTTAAATTTTTTATATGTAATTCATAAATAAATATCTTGTTTATTTTTTTCTTTAGTGTCCTTTGGAGGCTCTCTATGAGAAATATGATGGAAAATTCAGGAAAAATTATCATTGGAGACAGGTATTAGGTGGAGATTATGAGGGGAGAGTATGATATCAAACATGGAAAAACATTATTATCTCTTGGTATTGGCCATCATCAGGGGCCTCTAAATCCACACAGACTACCGAGATGAAAAATTATCATGTAGAAGAAACTAAGGCCTAGAAAATATTTATATAAAAGAATGAATGAACTAAACTAGTCACTGAACACTTCCTTAGTGCTATGTTAGTTAAAAGTCTATCACTTCCATAAGAGTATGATATTTTTTTATTCATTTATAGAATCTATGTGATATTTATATTATTCAATGAGTGATGTCAATGAGGGTCCTAGTGGTGGTTGATTAGATGGTACTGATGGTGGTGGGGGTGATGATGAGGATGATAATGATGATGATGGGACTCTTGGAACTAATTATAGTGATGATGAATATGGAACTCGTGGTGGTGGGGGAGATATTTATCCCATACTTTATTTAGTTTTGGTTGAGACTTTTGTGGATGAATTAAACTAGGTGATGATGTGGATTTTATATATATGTTAGAATATTGGATATTGTTGGAAACCATTTTATAATTTAATTGTTTAATTATAACTATATAATAAGTGTACTACATTGAACATGTAACATAGTTTCAATTTTTTGTTTAGGATGTATGAAAGATGCTCTATGGTGCTGCTGCTTTCAAATGGGAGTATGAAACTATACCCATAATTCAAAAAACTATGGGTATAGATGGATTTTAGATATCCATCTATACCCACAATTTCATCAACCAAGGGTATAAACATAAACCCACAGTTTAAAATTAATCTTGGGTATTATGAAATCCTTATAGACTAAATGAATAGTTTCTAAATTAACTATAGGATAGGATTATCCTCATTCCACGATAACCCACAATTTACTAAACCATGAATATTGGATATACCCATGATTTTCATGGTTATAGACATAGTTCTAAACTATGGGTATAGGCTCAAATTCTAGCAGTGATTAATATAATAAATAGGGCCCTGATAGTGGGAAATAGAATTGAACAAAAAATATGCATAAAATGAAATATAGGAAGAAGAAATAGTTGTTTTAGAATAGTTCTCCACTTATTTGTGAGTAAACTATGCACATTAATTGGGTGTTAAGGAATATGCAAAATAAATAATGTTCTATATTATAAAAAGGTATTTGAGAACAAAAAATATCCAATAGGAAATCAGTCGGTGGAAAAATTATAATCTATACCTCAGTGAATACTACAAAAAATATGATATAATATTGATCAATGCGGGATCGTTTCATCTTAGGTTAGGAGGAAACTATGTTGATTAATTATAATATTATATTTGGATATTATATTCCCATGTACATATGTGGTGGTAATTTTGGGCTATTTGATCTTGGGTTTTTTGGATAACTAAAAGTATATATAAAATCAGTTGTTTTAGTAAATATTATACATATATTTTTATCTTTTTGTATTCATTCCTTTGAGTGTGATATTAAAATATATATATTGTTCTATTAAATAAGTGAAAATTTTAAATTCCACAAAAAAAAATCATATAAAATGAAAAAATGGAAGATTGTTTACTAGTTAACTCCATCCTCCACACTTCCTTAGTGATCCTCTTCTATATGTAGGTGAATATGAAAACCACCAATATTTCCCATGAGAAAGATGTTCCAATAAATTTCAGAATCCATTTATAAATCCAATACTGATGTGGTAGTTAATTAAAAATAAAATTATAAAAAAGGAGAACATTAGGATAAATGAAAATTAAAAAAATGAAAAAAAATCAAAAGAAATTGTGATATAGGGGATGTGATCATTGATCATAAGAGGTAAAATAATTTCACTATGAAAATTATAGATTGGAATTTTTATCCAAAATCAACCACCTCAACTAATAAAACTATTTATAATATACCTTTATACCTAAATATTATTTAATAGGTTCATTTTCCCATAATAGTAGGGTTTATAACATTTCATTAACCTATTTTATAGATTTCATAAATATATCTAGAGGTGAAAATGAATTTTTTATAGAGCCATGAATTGTTGTTCCATAATCAGAGCATAATTTCATTACCCTTTACTGGGTGAATCCTTTCTTATGACTAACTTCAACATGGTTATCCACATAACCCCAACTAATACTATCTTTAGAACCCCTCATAGATTATCTATTAAATATATAAGAAGAACATCTAGATAAGTATTTTATTTTTGAATTTACTAGGATTTATGTTTAGTTTCATTATAATATAATAAATGATAAACCTCAGAACTCACTATATAAATATTATAACGATGAATGTAAAATTTTATGAATCCTATCATAATCCAAAGGATATATAGTATTTAATTAAACTATTATCATATTAACCATTAACTATTTATTAAATTTTTTTTTCTCTCATTAATCCTTTGTAATATATTTATTGGGAAAAAATATTGACATTTAAAATTTTTGTTCTAAAATTTTAGAATGCATCATTATTTTTCATTAATTCATCATCCTGAATTAGTGTGTCATATTTCCTTCTTAATAATTATTTTTGTTCAAAGAAATATAATGATATTTTAATAATTGATAACCATAAATTGAAGGAAAAATGAAATAAGGGTAAATAATATCTTATGATTCTATTAAAATTTTCCTCTCAATTAGAATTTAATTTTAAAATCACATTTTAATCTCTCACATTAGAAAAAATCATTGACAAACATGTAAGAATTTTAGTGTGGGGACCATTGAAAATTATAATTGATATTTTTCATTAACTAAAATATCTGATATATATTTCTCTTTATAATATTCTCTTAAAATTGGTGTCACAACCCGACCCATGAGGGCCAAAGCTAAAACTACTCAAATCCACCCTCATATAGGCCAAGGGCTGGAGATTTGCACCGAGAAGGCATATCACACACTTAGGATGAATTATCCTAATTTACTTGTACGCACACTCATCAACAAGCTCAAAAAATAATAAAATGTAAACCAACTAGTAATATTTCATATATACATCTATAATTTCACAATACCATTATTACATAATGTATAGAAATTCATTCGAAATGGACAAAGAAAATTCCACCCAAAATTGAAAATAATGTCTGGCCTTATTAAAAGGAGGGTATATCCATAAAATGAAATATCAGTATACACCACAATTCGTTTATCCCAAACTAAGATCCACTTACTCCTTTTCCTCCATGTACTCTATAAAATATATATTGTCTTCTTATGACATGACATGTGTGGGAAAAGCCCATGTAGTGATGAGTATAACAACACGATGTAGGATACCCTCAAATCACTAAGCATAAAGAATAAATAATAGTCATCTCATCATAAGATATGTAAATCTTAATGTGATACATTCAATTTTACAACTAGTAATACTCATAAAAGGCTTTGAATTTCAATGGTGTGAATCAATTCTATACATAGTTCAACTATAAAATTTTGAGGTAATGCCCTTCTGGGGGGACCTGCTCACCAATCCATAATGCTGCTAAGGAAACTCCTCTTAGAGGTTTCACTTGTTAAGTCTATCCAAGAATATGAACTCAAGAATATATAGAGGGTTAATACAAGATACACACTCCATAAGTCTTATACCCCAAGGTAATGATAATATCTCAATACACTGATAGGGGTAAAAACCTATAGATCAATGGGGGGACATCAGACCCTACTAGAAACATCCTATTAAATTTTGGATCGATTCCCATTTAAATATTGGTTATTTAAAAAAAACCCATATATGGAAACATGATGGACATGAGGATCTCTCTTTTCCTCTTTGAGGGATACATGCTTCAAGACACTGTGGTATATATGGAAGCGGACTGAGGAAACTCACTCTAAAAAAAGGGATCATTCCCAAAATGAACTAATCACTAGGAAGTTGTATAGGGAACACCCTCTATGATGTGAACATGATACCAAACCAAAAACTCATAGAAATAGACCAAGGGAACACACTCTATTGATAATGGTCCATGAAAGCTCATAGAATATCAACACAAATCTTAACTCAGGACAAGGAGGAATCAAACATAACCTCAAGGGAGTACTATGAGTGTTTTTAGGATACACAATGCATATCATGAATCCTAAAACATTTCATGTCTTGTTCTCACATGAAATTAACATTAACATAATATAAATCTTGTGGTTAATTTATACGGGGTGTAGGTGAGTGGTTTGTCACATGGAGTGTTTCTTTCCCTTTCCCCTGTTCATTCAAAATTAAAATGTGTGTATCCTACCACACATGGAATGGGGGACCACATGATCTATTGGTAGTTTACTTTCTTACACTCCAAGATTCATAACAGGGTGTACATAATGTATGGTATGTCCTAAAAAGAGTGTTACTCTACCTATCCTCCTTATCACACACCCTTATATACATGTTGAGATGGTTTACTAAGAATAACATGACATCTGATTCAAGTAAAAAGGTTTTTGATTCTTATATCTTCTGGAAAAACCTAGTTCTACATAAAAAGGGACTACACAATATGTGTTCATAAGACTATACACCATATAGATATGATCTTCATAGAATCTTTTGGATTATTCATGCTTCTTAGTATGCTCCATGGAACCTTATATTCCTACTTGGAATTCACCATTCATCATAGATCTAAGGTTGACCAAATCCCCTTACTATCACTAGCCATATTTTGGCTGTATTTGATACATCGTAACCACCACTGTCATGCCTCATCAATTACACATTCCCAAAAAATTATCATATCTTCCTAATACATCATCATAGATCTATTTAATCATGAATTGAAACATGAAACTATGCTATAAATATGTTTAACTTTGAAATTAGTTCACAATGACTGATATATAGGTATTTATTCAAACCAGAATCCAAATGAATTTTCCATGTTGAATGAATAATGGGTAATGAAATGGAAAAACACATACACGAGGATCCTATTTCGACCGGAGTTCATGTTGTCCTAGATTAATTTCTTTAAAATGATAAATAAATATATATAACTCAATAAACAATGAAATTCCCAATCCCATATAATATCTTTCCCATTTCCATAATACACACAATTTGAGAATAAATTCATTAGTTTATTGATTCATTTTTTTCTAATGAATAAAAAAACATGGATAAAAAAAATAAAAAAATACAAAATAGGGATGGATTGATCACTATCAAATAATTAATATACACCATTTTCATTTGTGATATCCTAAAATTCTATTTTACAGCAACCATTAATCCATGATTCAGTTTTTCTTCACATAAGAATGATCCTTCAATTATCTCTCCAACACCTCAATATTTATGTAGATAACCTGGGTATTTCAACATAGAAACATATTTAAAGAAATATCAAGATCATGGAAAATTTTATCAAAAAATTATTTTTTTAAATTAATTTATTTAAAAACATCACACGATGATTCCCAACTACAACATATAATATACTCTAAGGATAATTTTCACCTAGGTTAAAACTCATTCTCTGAACTCAATGATGACCCAATATTTGTTTCAG
The DNA here is from genome assembly GCA_963277665.1 of Viscum album. Lineage (NCBI taxonomy): Eukaryota > Viridiplantae > Streptophyta > Magnoliopsida > Santalales > Viscaceae > Viscum > Viscum album. Next base: position 440,177,148 of record OY728123.1, read on the forward strand.
TTATTATATTCAAATATTATTCAATTTTTTAAGGAAAACTATACATACATGGTATTATTTAATTTAATACGTGAAAAATAAAAATTCCATGCACATTAGACCACAATATCTCAGGATATCCTAGTAACTGTCTCTATAAATATATCTAGAAATATTCTGATGTCTTATATATAAAAAATTGGAAAATTACATTATCTTATCATTTATATATTTTCTACCCTAAAAGAACATGATAAATATAAAGGTGGGGGATTGAAATCTCAGATTTATCCTATATCCCTAGATATTATCTTGATAGATTCATATTCTCTCTAAATACATTCACCATTGGAAAACACTTTTCCAAAAAGGTTATTTCTCTACCAAATTTCAAAACCACTAGCTTATTGAAAAAATAAACCTCAATATCATGACTTAGAATACCTATTTTGATATTGTAAAAGGATTCATGAACATAAATTCACAACTATGACATGTGGAGAACACTAAGAAAATGAAACTATGGTTGTCATGGGGTTATGTGGTAGACCACCTCACTAACCTCACAAATCATCCTGAAAAGAAAGGTCTTCTGTACCCAGAGATATACCACCACCCTATATGAAACCTCGTGACTCTGGAACTCAAAATTCCTATATTGTTGGTCTATAATTAACTGCTGAAGTGTGTGAGAATTCATCATATTCCCATGGATGAACATCACCCTTAAAAATATAAATTAAAACAAAATTATAACCCAAACTCTAGTACCCACTTGATGAAACTAGTACAACAGTTTCCTACAAGGTCTCTCATAAACGAACTCAAAAAGGTTCTACTCTGATGGTGGAGTGGTAATATTAATGTTATATAAAACACAATTATAGTAGATTATACATTAATAAATTCCTAAAATCCTACATGAAAACAAAAATCTTGTTTAATAAAACATAAACAATCCACTTTACAAAGCCATATGAAAGGGGTAAAACACTCTACCTAAATGAAAGTGAGTCCATGAAGGGTTTTTGAATCCTTATCCATAATAATTCCATGAATTAATCATAATAGACTACAATGATCATCAAGGGAATCCCATGAAGACAAACTTCCTTATGTATGCACATGTGTCCTAGAATCACCACAAGGAATTGTTTGTCATTACCCAAAAATATATAAAACTACAAGAGTTTAACATGAAAACTTTTTATAACTCTCAAGGTTTTTTAAAAAGTCCATGTTATCTTGATACATACTCACCAAAAATATATGTAATTATATGGAAACAAAACCTTATCAATACCTTATTCTGTAATGTGAATCATGCCACCATCCATCCTTGATAAAATATGATGAGATTAATTGTTTACAAGAATCCATCTATAAAAATTTAGTGAATATATAGTCACATAAATTCACACAATTTATATGAATTAGTTATACCTCCCTGGATCTCTAAATAATTGGGGTATAAAAACAATCAAGCGGAGGTAGAACACACCATCCTCAAGTGTCTCTCGTTCTCCAACAATGATTAGGAGTAGATAAGAATTTTATAAATGAATACTACCTCAAATATATTCAAAAAGGGATAATGAACTAATTAATGAGTACCATAATAATTTTATGGTGTAAAACTCTCTAATTTGTATCACCACAAACTCAAAAACAACAATAGTGGATTTGTAAAGCCACATTTAATATTTATTGTTCCAAAAATAGATCTTTTTTTTAATGCATCTCGAGCTAAACACTTAGAACCACATTGACACAAACCACTAGATGAAGAACTCAATAATGGTGTGTTTTACTTTTCTATGTGTCACATGGTTCAATTCACACCAATACACACCAAACATCAAGAATTCATCCACCTACTAGGTGAATCAACATAACAAATCCAATAAAAGTAAAATGGGTATAATGAATCCACTATAATGAAAAAACCTTCAATGGAACCTCCATTTCTTATAGTTATATGGGATCATATGATATACTAGTGTCAGAATTAGGTTATCCCTAGTGAAATTTGACAAATAAAACAAATTATCAATGGGAAGATAATCCTAAATAATCCTCAAGATTTATCCCCCATACTCCGCCACCATCACAGGAAATTGAAAGCTCAATAAATATGCTACTATAAGGATAATATTATCAAACAAATAATGAAGAGGCTATAACCTCCTTCAAATGATCTAAGCCTAGTATTCTATAATCACTTGTTATTAGTGGAGGAATACATTTTACCAACAATAAAAAACACTACCACAGCCACAAGTGGAGAAACTGATCATAGGTGGTAAGGGACAGATCTATAATGAGGAAAGGAAAATTAGTTTTTTGATAGACACTTTGAATTGTTTCAATGTGATTCTCTCTTTCTCTCCTCCCATATTCAGGTTAAACTATTGATTGAAGTGTGTAATCATTAATGCTCTCTGCAGTAGTATCAACACAAGGGTTGATAAAAAGTATCCAATGATATCTATATATCTAAGTAAGGGATATACTAGCAGATATGTTTATTAGGAATACATTGAGAAAACATCAATTGGGGAACTGAGGATAAACATCATACCTCAAATGACACTCAAAGACACTTTGAGGTCTTACATATTATAAATCATCCTTTCTTTATCCAGAAAAGTTATTATAACCAAGGATTTCTCCAATATTGTAGCACAAGAAACATCAAACACACTTGTCAAAGGAACAAATACCCCACATATCAACACGGTATTCTTTGGGTGGAACTAAGTCTACCTCATTGTTTTAGATTGTTTCTCAAGAATGCATCTTAGTGGGGATGTTTCCCCACATCATTGAACTTTCAAATTTACTCCAAACATCACCAAAACATGGATATCCTAACCCTAAAATCTCCATAGGAAATAACTAAAATAATGTAAAAAAATATTGGCTCATAAATGTTTCCAACATTACTAAAATAAGAGTAAAGGGAACACAGTTTGTATATCAAGACATGCTTAGAGCCTCTGGATAAAGAACCTACAGTGCTGACCAATGTTCATGATTATCACCACCAGCTTCCTGATCCTATAGTGGTACACTTAGGGATATTGATGGATGCATAAAAAAAGATTCTACCATCTCCTAAGGATCTACCAGCATATATTCAATGTCTTATAACCAATAAATATCATGGATGAAATGAAATAATTTTCCACAGAAGTCCATCAAATGAATTTCTTATAGTATAATGATGGGAGTAACAATACTGTGAAACATGTCCCCATCCATCACAAACATAATAATGTCTCATCCTAGATGTTCTGGGAAGGCCTTGTGGTCTTCATGAACATCCAATGTTTCAGTTTCATGATCGGTGTCCCACACCATATTTTGGTTGGTCATACTCATCCTAGAACAAAAACAATCCCTTCACTAGAAGGTCAGAATACATTATCAATACTCGTGTCTCGTTTTCAATCCCCAATAATTCCATCCATATCTTAGTTTCCCAAGATATATCCCCCCATACCCAATAAGGCGGGTCTACATAGTGTTGAATATGTGGAAGATCTATCATATGTCCACTCAGAGGAAAAAAAACTCATGAGAATGCCATTATATAGGGAACTCATCACTCATAATGTCAAACTCTTGAACCTTATGTGGTATACCTGATGGATATCATCATTAATACACAATGAAATAAGAAAATATTTTCCATTGTAAATGCTTATATTTGGTGATATAACTCAATAATAACATGTATACCAAAACCAATAACTATATGATGATTGTATTAATGATTCTCTGTAAATAGTGGAGAAATGTAATGAGTAAAAAAGTTTGTTATTAGAGTTTTGGTGAATATATATGTTAGCCACCATATGAATACTGGACAACCTAGCCTGGAAACCAAGTTCGAAACAACTTAGCACAAATTCCCTAGCACCCAAACCAAAAATCACATTTAAAAAAGTAAACTCCAAACTCAATTCATAATCCAAGGCAGTTCCATAACAATTTAGGATGGGTATACCCTCTTTTACCATTCTATCATGAACCGAACCGCTGGGGCCAGATATATAACTACCCATTCCCACCACCAATAGGATAGGGCTACTAATTGGACCTTATATTGAAAATCACAAACATGGGAGGCATATTCTAAATGTACATGTTCACAAATACACACATCTCCAGGCACATACAATGCAGAAATATAATTGTTTTTGTAACAATGCATTCATACAAATGTAATTCACTTATCATAGTAAGAAATAAAGTTCTAGAATATATAAAAGGGTCAAAATACTGGCACACCCAAAACTGAAAATAAATTCATATCTTTATAGAATGAGGGTTCTACTATCAAAAATATCACTAGTATACACCATGGTTTTTCTATCTTGAAATATGTTCCACCAACTACATTCCCTAATAGAACTCCATTGATGATACTTCATTTTTATAAGACATCACATGTGTAGGAATATCCCATGCATTGGTGAGTATAACAATACCCAGTCAGACCCCCTTAATCAATATTAATAATGATTCAAGAATAGTATGATCATTATAGGATATGTCAATCATAATATGAGAAATAAAAAAACAACCTTATATACACATAAAATTTGGGAGCCTCAATGGTCTAAAACACTACCAGCAATAGTTCCACTGTGAGGTTTCAAAGTAACATTCATCCTGGATGTACCACTCCCCAAGCTATACCACAACTAACAAAACTCATAAAAACATCACACTAATCTGGTATAACCACCAATAATCCCATAGGAAAACTAAAAAGGTTCATCTAATATAAAAACTCTATTGGACTAATACCCCATTGTAGGGATAATATCCCGATAGATAAACATGGGGTTAACATCGAGGGATAACTGAGGGAAAACCAAGCCAAATTGGAAACATCCTTCTAGACAGGGTATTAACACCTATGTAATTAATGGTCATGAAAATCCCATAAAAAAAAATCTTAAAATTCATGAAGTAATTGATGATAAATTTTCATCTCTAAGAGGAACCATGCTTCAAGCTGATGAGGAGTTTTTAGATTTAGGCTAAGACAACTCACTCCAGAATAAGGGATCTTTCCCACGCTACACTGATCATCAGGAAGCTGTAGTGGGGGATCCCTCTAAATTGGTAATGTGATGCATCACTAAAACCTTATATTAATTGAATAAGGGAACACACTCAATCGATATTGGTTGAAGGAATCTCAAATAATCTCACAAAAAATATGAAATGAGCATAAGGAGGAATCCATCCTGTCCTAAATGGTGTACACAGAGTTTCCCTTTGGGTACATGGCATGTCTCACTAATCCTAGAACAACTCATGTCTCACGCTCACATGGCATGCACAGTTTAAAATAAAAATCATGTCCCTATAGTACATGATATATTGGTGTCTCTACTAGAACTAGGCTTGCAACCTACCATTTCTAATGTACATTCCAAAGTACATGGTTTGTATCCCACCACAAACAACATGTGGGGTGATAAGATCTCTTAGGAATGTACTCCATAAATGAACTAAATGGCCTTAATGGGATAAATGGCCTCAATGACCTAAATGGGCCTAATGGCCTAATGACCAAAGGGCCTAAAGGCCTAATGGCCTAATGGTCTAATGGCCTAATGGAAAAATTTCATAATGGTCTAGTGGAATAATGACATTGTAGCCTAATGGCCTAATATCCTAATCTCCTAATGGAATAAGTATCCGAAGTTTGTTAGATGGAATAAAATCCCTAAATGGCCTAATGGACTAATTGCCTAATAGCATAATAGCCAATTGGTTCATGAGATTATTGGATTAATTTCCAATTGGAATAATGTCCAATTAGGATGATGTAAAATTTAACAAACAGACTACTGGCCTATTAGGATATTGACCTAATGGATTGACAGTCTAATTTCCTAATTGCCTAAATACCAAAATGGAATAATGGGCCAATTGGCCAGTTGGAAAATTTTTGAAATGGCATAAAAGGTGTAAAATCCCAAATTTCTCTAAATTTACCAAAATTTTTCAAAATCATCCAAAATTTGGCTAAATTGGCATTATTGGAATATATTGGCCTAATTTTCCTATATTGGCCCAATTGGCCTAAAATTTTCCTAATTAGCCAAAATTCTCCTTATTAGCCCTATTATACCTTATTGGCCTGAATTGGCTTAAATTGGCCTAAATTGGCCTAAATTGTCCTGAATTGAATTGAAATTTCCTATATTGGCCCATTTTTCCTCATTGGCCAAAATGTCCAAATCATCATAAATTGGAGCAAATGACATAATTGGCCAAAATGGATTAATTGACCTACATGTTCCTAAAAATCCTAATTAGGCTATGTGAAACAATTGTCCCAAATGAACTAAATGGATTAAATTTATTAATTGAAACAAATGGACTAATTTTCCTAAATGGCCAAATTGGCCAAATTGGCATAATTGGCTTAAATTTTCCTAAATTTGCCTAAGTTGGCATAAACAACCTAATTTTCCTAATTGGAAAAAATTGGCCCAATTCATAAATTTTTTTTAGTTAGACTAATTTTATTATATTGGACTCAATTATCTAAATGGAATTAATTGGCATAAATTTCAATGAATTGGCATGATTTTTATTATTTGGCCTAATTGGCCTAAATGGTCTAAATGGCCAAAATTGTTATAAATGGCCAAGACAGCCCCAATTGGCCTAAATTTACTCATTCACTTAAATGGAATACTTAGCATAAAAGGAATAATTAGACTAAATTTTCCCAAACGTCATAAGTGGCCTAAATGTCCTAATTATCCAAATTGTCCAAATAGATCAAATTAGCCTTAATGGACTAAATGGAATAATTAGACTAAATTGGTTTAAATTGGCCTAATTGGCCTAATTGGATTAATTGTATTAAACTACCTAATTGGGATAATTGGCCTAAATTGCGTAATTAACCAAATCAGACAAGTAAACCTAATTGGCCCAATTTGACTAAATTGTCCTAAATTAGACTAATTGGCGTAATCGGCCTAATTAGTCTAAATGGAGTAATTAGACTTAATAAATAACCTAAAGGCCCTAATTGGAATAAATTAACCTAAATTGACATAAATAGCCTAATTTTCCTAAATTTTACAAATAAGATCCCTAATTGGATTAAATGGTCTAAATAGGCCAAATTGGCTTTATTCTCCATAATTGGACAACTAGGACTAAACTAGAAAAATAAATGGCCTAAGTATGCTAATTGTGTTGAATGGACTAAATATTCCAAAATGGTCTAATTGGTCTAAAATTCATTACTACCTTAATTGATAAAATTACCTTAAATAGCTGAACTAGACTAATTGGCCAAAAATGTGTAATTAGCCAAATATCCAAATAGAGAAATAGCCAAATGAAAAAAATTACCAAACCACCTAACAGAAAATGAACCGAATGAAAAAATAAACAAAATTACCATGTGAATAAATAACAAAAATATGAAACACACATAAAATTTGACAACAATGAACATATAAGAGTAATCCATATCATACCCATTTTTAGCATTATAATTACAATGTATTGATTATGATTCCAAAATAGTATTGAATATCCAATTAAATGTATATTTATATGCTTCTACAATTTCTAGATTTCTTCAAATGATAAAATTTTAATTAAATCAAGTTTTATCAATATCATATAATTAAATAATTTAGTGTAATACTAATCATTGTCATTTATAGCGTGGGACATTGGGAATCAATGGTTATGTTCTTGGATAAAAAATATTTAGCTCTAGTAGGAAGAAAAATGATAGAAGTGATGTAAATGAACAAAAAATGGAATATATTGTATGTTTTTTTTGATATTTAAAATTTTGATATGTAATTCATAATTAAATATCTTGTTTATTTGTTCAATATTGTTCTATGGAGCCTCCCTATGAGAAATAAAATGGAAAATTCCAAAACAAATGATCATTTGAGACACGTATTAGGTGGATATTATGAGGGGAGAGTATAATATCGACCCAGTAAAGACATCATATTCTCTAAGTATCAGCCATCATCAGGGTACTCTCAATCCTCACAGACTACCGAGATGTAAAATGTTCATGCATAAGAAACTAAGGTCAAGAAAATATTTATTTGGGAGCATGAATGAACAAAACTGAGCATTGAACACATCCTTAATGATATGTCAATTATATTTCTATCACTTACATCAGAGGATGCTATTTTTTTCCATTTAAGTATAGAATCTATGGGATCTTTATATGATTCTATGAGTGATGTCAATGAGGTTCTTAGTGGTGGTCAAGTAGATAGTACAGATGGTGGTGGTGGTGGTGATGATGTTGATGATGATGGGACTCTAGGAACTAATTCCAGTTATGATTATGATGTAACTGGTAATGATTAGGGATATATTTATCCCATTCACCATTTAATTTAGGTTGATACATGTGTGGATGACTAAAACTAAGTGATGATGTGGATTGTATATGTATGTTACAATATTGGAAATTGTTGGAAATCAATTTAAAATTTTATTATACAATTCTATCAATATAATATGTGTTCTATATTGAATGTGTACCGTGGTTTCAATTTTTTTAGGTTTTCTGAGAGATGCTGGATGGTTTTGCTGCTTTCAAATGGGAAGTGGAAACTTTACCCATAGTTCACAAAACTCTGGGTATATATAAATTTTAGATATCTATCTATACCCACAATTTCACTAACTAAAGGTATAGAAATTGTAACATCCCAAGTAAGTAATGAATAATATATATTCTTATCTATGTCTATTTATGAATTAGATAGTGTTTTAGAGGCTTAAAATGAGAATAAATCCAATCTTAAGCATGGAATACACTAATATTTTTAAAAGATTGTTTTACTGCCTTTTGATGGAAAACCATTTTTAAATCAAAATTTTGACAATTTTATAAGCTCCATTTGTCAAAATAAACATATTCTTTATGATTGGGACATTGAAATTTACATTGGATAAATTTTTGGTATTTTTCTGACAATGTTCATTTTTTTTATGAATAGTGGAAACTACTGCATTTTACATCAAAACTGCTTTTTCATCTAAATTAATTATGTGGTTAGATTATCTTTTTAAGTGGTCCTAAAGTGTAATTATAATATATTTTTACCATTTAATCCAATGGTGGTCATTAGGATTAATTTCACTTTGGAATTGGTCATAAACTAATGCCAAACTTTTCATAGATATTGTTTCAAAAAAACCCGCAATTTGTTTTGACAAGGGGAATTATTTTTAAATTAATTATTGCAATTTCTGTGTTTGGAATTTGGTAAAATATATACATATTTGGAATCATAAGGTCCAAATTATTTAATCAAGACTCTTTTGTTTTTGGACATTATGAATAGTAATGGCGGCAATTATCTTTAATTATCATGATTAATGAGTAATCGGGTAGTTAAGGATAATAAAATAATATCATAATAACAAAAAATGACACCAACATGTGTCCTAATTCTAATGGTTGTCTCATGGCCGACCATGGGATGCCTTGTTCCAATCTTTGGGACCCCATGGAATCAATTTTGTGGGAAAGTGACTTTTTATCTTTTTATTTTTTTTAAAGAAAGTAAATATAACAAAGAATGTATCACCTAAGTAAAACTTTTTTAATTTCGTCTACATAGATGATATTATGGACTATAAATATTCATTGGAAAGATAAAAGGATTTCCTACATCATAGTAGTTTTTTCATAATTTTTAAACATTAAATAAATTAAATTATTTATGACATCATGATGATGCAACGATTACCTCATTAATAAAGGATTTAAATAAAATGAAAAGATAATGTTAAAACTATAACTTAAACTTTTCAAAAACCTATTTTATGGGTATATTTCGAACCCTTATCACCTTATACTCTAATTATATCAATGTGGGACCTTTTAAATCTGAAACTCATTTTAAAATAAAGTAACATTTCTTTACTTTCCAAGAGTGCCCCTCCTCTCCTCTTATAAAAGGCCCCCACCTCTACCTCGTTACCCACACTTACAAAGCCTTTGGCTTGGCCAACCCCTGCCCATTTTGTCTCTCCACACCCCTCTCTAACTATTAGAAGCCTCACTTTGGGAAGACGTCTTCCCAAGGAAGCCTTTGAGCTCAAATCAAAAAGAGTTACCCGATTTAAAGGAGATTAAAGAATGATCGAGTCAAGTCGGACCCGAGGTATGAGACTTCATCTCAATCTCCTTTCATTGAGGAATATTTTGTTTTATACACAACCATATTTTATACGGTGTATAAACCCCTATGACTTTTACTTTTATCCAAAAGGAATATTTTTTATACGAAGCGTTTTACTAAACGACAAAAGGGAATGTTTTTGTCGTACTTATGAAGCGACAACGAATTCTCCGCCGCCGTGACCATTATTTGAGTTTAGGCTTCCTCTACAAGCCATACCTTTTTTTAAAAAGAAAAAGAAATACCATGTTTTACTTTTATTTTATTTTGGTATTGAAAATGGTTTTCATAATGTTTTTATATCAATGTGTTGTATTGATATCTTGTGATTGAAAAGTGGAAATGTTATGTTTCCTTTATGCATGTTTTATGTGATATGATTATGTTATGGTTCTTGGGAATTATTATGAAGACGGGTGGTTCTGTGATAAAATAAGGGCGGGTGAGCCTGATATATCTCTCCAATTAATTGGGTAACGCGAAGGGGTTAAACATTGAGGTTTCTCCGAAGAGATTTAGGGAATATACTGTGATGGGTATTCCAAACGTAACCCAGAGGGTTACTCCCTACGTAAGAATGTTATGAATGCCTCAAGTTACCTTTATGTCTTATTATTTATATGATTTATTCATAATTTGGATGAGGTATGTTAAAGTGCTTACGTTTTATTGGTAAAGTATGATTTCATTCTTATGTATATATGTACTCATGTTTCCTTTCCATATTTTTATATCCCTTACTGAGATTTTTTGTGCTCATCCCAAGTTTTTTGAAATGTTTTTCACAGGTCAAGGGAAAGGCACATGATATGATGATAGTGTCAAGGAAGTGTCAAGAAAGAATCCATGTTTTATTTTAAATATGTTTCCGTTGATGGGAAAAATGAATACTATCTTTATGTAACCACTTTGTTTAAATGTGTAATGTAATGCAAGTTTTATGATCTAATTCTCTAAAACTCTAAACCTGAAAAGATCCTCAATATTTAATCTTGTAATAACTCAAGATTAAGTAATGTTTAAGGTTGGGGCCTTATAGTTGGTATCATAGGTCGGTTTAGATAACTTTAGGAGTTAGAATTCTATTAAATGATTATCCAAAAATATTATTTATTTTATGGACAAATTGAAATGATGTAGAATTTGAAGATTACCATGTTGCTTCATCTAAGACATGTTTGTTTAGAATGGTTTCCCATAGAGGAAATAGGGAAGCAGTGTTAGGAAGGCATACAGAAGGAAATAACCTTCTGAATCAGCATCCTGAGATGGTCGGAATTGGAACTGAGCAGTTTGTTGTAGTAATGGCGCAGTTGAATCAAGTGATAAATGGTGGCAGTATCCATGCAAAAGATCATCCAGATCAACTGTAGAGGAACATTTCAGTGGTGGAACATTTCATGAGGCAACATCCCCCATCATTCAGAGGATCATCTGACCCTGTGCTAGCTGAAGGGTGTATTAAATCACTGGAGAATATTTTTGATGTCATGGGGTGTTCAGACAATCAAAAGGTTAGTCTTTCTATTTACCGTTTGGAAGGTGAAGCAGATAAGTGGTGGTCGATGCTTAAAAATATCAGGGACGCTGATGAGATTGATGCTCTTGACTGGGATGAATTCAAAGGTATGTTTCTTGAGAAGTATTCTCCTAAGGATGTGCGACTTAGGATGAAAAAACAATTCTTGGAATTGAGGAAAGGGGAAGACTCAGTGGCTGCCTATGAAGAGAGGTTCACTAGATTGGCAAGGTATGCTCCAAATTTTATTCGAGACCTTGATAGTAAAATCAATCATTTTGAATCAGGATTAAAGCCAAAATATCGAAGGGCTTTGGTTTCTCGTGAGTTTAAAAGTTATGAAAAGCTTGTTCGATGTGCTGAGAAGGTAGAAATGGAGTTTGCTGATGATCAAGTGTTCTATAACAACCAGAAGAAGAAGAGACCGTGGTGGCAGGAGAAAGGAAATAATTCTTCAAAAAGGTCTAATGTTAAGAAAACTAAGTTTCCAGTTTGTGATAAATGTGGTAAAAGGCATGCTGGGGAATGTCTTATGAATTATGGAAAGTGCTACTGATGTGGAAATATGGGACATAAGGCTCGTGATTTCACTGAAAAAGATCAGGGTGATGGTAAGACCAAATTTGATTTACAGTTGGTGAAATGTTTTAAGTGCAATGAGATGGGACACTATGAAAACGAGTGTCTGAAAAAGATCTTGAGTGATGGGAAGCAGTTAGACTACAAGCATAAAGGGGTGGTGAAATCCTTTGCAACTACTTCAGCAGATGTCGGGCCGTCAAATGAAGTTGTATCAGGTACTTTGTTTGTTTTTTCAGATTCTTGTAGTGTGTTGTTTGATTCGGGGTCTACACATTCTTTCATCTCTGAAATATTTTCTAGTAAAATGGGAATACCATCTCAAGAAATGACTCCTGAACTTGTGGTAAAAACACCTGGGGGAAATGTTGTGGAAAAAAGAATCTATAATAATCTTCTTATCCTTATCCGTGGAAAGAACCTACTTGAGAACCTTATTATTTTACCTCTAGTAGAGTTTGATGTTATCCTGGGTATGGATTGGCTCTCTATTTACCATGCTAAGATTGACTGTAGATCTAAATAAGTTTTTTTTAGAAATACTTTTAGTTTGTGTACAAGAATGAACCCTTAATGTTGATAACATATCAAGAGGACGAGAAAATTGTAAAAGATGGAAACGAATGTTACCTTGCACACATTGTTGAAAACAAGGGAACTGTTCAGATTAATGATGTGCCAGTAGTAAATGAGTATCCTAATGTTTTTCCTGATGAGTTGCTTGGAATAATACCAGATCGGGAAGTTGAGTTTACTGTTGACTTATTTCCTGATACTAAGCCAATTTCAAAACCCCCTTATCGAATGGCTCAAAGTGAACTTTTAGAGTTGAAGGATCAATTGCAAGATTTATTAGAGAAAGGTTTCATTCGACCTAGCACATCACCATGGGGTGATCCTATTTTATTTGTTAAAAAGAAAGATGGTTCAATGAGACTTTGAATTGATTATAGAGCCTTGAATAATATCACTGTTAAGAACAAATATCCTTTGCCTCATATCGATGATTTGTTTGATCAGCTCCAGGGAGCTCAATATTTTTCCAAGATTGACCTGAGATCGGGGTACCATCAGTTGAAGGTAAAGGAAGCAGATATTCCGAAGACTACATTTCGTACAAGATATGGCCATTATGAATTTGTAGTAATGCCTTTTGGGCTAACCAATGCACCTACTGTATTCATGGACTTAATGAATAGAATTTTCCATGAGTTCTTGGATAAGTTTGTGGTTGTTTTCATTGATGATATTTTGGTGTTTTATAAAAGTAAAGAGGAGAATGAAAGACATTTAAGGGTTATTTTTCAAACCTTAAAAGAAAAGAAATTGTATGGTAAATTCAGAAAGTGTTAGTTTTGGTTGCAAAAAATTTCTTTCCTTGGTCATATTGTTTCTAAGGATGGGATAACTGTGGATCCTGCAAAAATAAAAGTTGTGGAATAATGGCCAAGACCCACAAATGTAACTGAGATTCGTAGCTTCCTTGGTTTGGCAGGCTATTACCGAAGGTTTGTTAGAAAATTTTCACGGTTATCTAGTCCAATGACTAAGCTAACTCGGAAGGGTGTTAAGTTTATCTGGACAAAATAATGTGATGATTGTTTTTAGGAATTGTAAAGAAGATTGTTGAATGCTCCAGTTTTGGCACTACCTTCCAGGAATGGTGAGTTTGTTATCTACAGTGATGATTCATTGAAAGGACTTGGTTGTGTCCTAATGCATAATGATCTGGTAATTTCTTATGCTTCACGCCAGTTGAAAACTCATGAGGTAAATTACCCTACACATGATTTGGAATTAACTGCTATAGTTTTCGCTTTAAAAATTTGGAGGCATCATTTTTATGGAGTAAAGTGTGAAATATATACCTATAACAGAAGTTTAAAGTATATATTCACTCATAAAGAATCGAACATGAGACAAAGGAGATGGCTAGAATTAATCAAGGATTATGATTGTACAATTCATTACCATCCGTGGAAAGAAAATAAAGTGGCTGATGCTTTGAGTTGAAAAAGTAATGCTTCATTAACGATGTTGTGTTTGGAACGTGATACTTTGGTTAAGGATTTGATGAAATTTGGCATAGAAGTTTTTGGTGCAGGATGTTCTTCTGTTTTGTTTCAGGTATCAGTGAAATCTTCTCTATCAGATAGAATCAAGCAAGCACAGAAGCAAGACAGTGAGTTGTAGAAAAAGGTAGAGCTGGTTCAGAAGGGTAAGTTGCCTAAATTCAATATTGATAATGATTTTGTTTTGAGATTTGGGAAGAGATTGTGTGTGCCTTGTGACTCACAATTGAAGAGAGAGTTGTTATTTGAAGTTCATAGTTCTCCGTTTTTAGTTCATCCAGGAAGTACTAAGATGTATAGATATCTTCAGGAGTATTACTGGTGGGACGGAATGAAAAGGGATATTGCTGATTTTACAGTGAAGTGTTTGAATTGTCAATAGGTTAAAGCAGAGTGGTAGTTACCGAAAGGGAAGCTTCAGCCTTTACTAGTGCCAGAGTGGAAATGAGAAAATATATCCATGGACTTCATTGTGGGATTGCCGAAGACACCCCGAGGTAATAATGCAATCTGGGTTATTGTTGATCGCTTGACTAAATCTGCTCCTTTCCTTGCTATACAAGATACTTTTTCCTTAGATCAACTTTACCATTTGTATCTTAAAGAGATAATCAGGTTACATGGAGTTCCTCTCTCCATTGTATCTGATCGTGATCCCAGGTTTACTTATAACTTTTGGAAAGGCCTTCAGAAGTCGTTGGGTACTGAATTAAATTTTAGTACAGCTTTTCATCCTCAATCAGATGGGCATTCAAAATGAACAATTCAGACTTTGGAAGATATGATACGTGCTTGTTCGATGGATTATCAGGGAAGTTGGGACCAACATCTTTCTTTGGTTGAATTTTCATATAATAATAGTTTTCATTCCAATATACAGATGGCACCATTTGAGGCGTTATATGGGAAGCGGTGTCGAACTCCAGCTTTCTGGGATGAAGTGGGTGAAAGGAAGCTGATGGGACCAGAATTGGTAGAAGAGTTGACAGAAAAAGTTAAGTTGATACAGAAACACATGAGAACATCTCAAAGTAGGCAGAAAAGTTATACAGATAACTGGAGGAAGGATCTATCTTTCGAGGTAGGTGATCATGTCATTCTCAAAGTTTCACCGTGGAAAAGTGTGATGTGATTTGGTAAGAAAGGAAAGCTGAGTCCAAGGTTCATTGGACCATATGAAATTCTGGAGAAAGTTGGATCAGTTGCATACCGAGTGGATTTACCTCTGAGTTTATCTTAGGTACACAATGTTTCTCATGTTTCAATGTTAAGGAAGTACATGCCAGATCCATCTCATGTTTTGAGTCCAGAGGTAGTTCAGCTGGAAGAGAACCTATCTTATGAGGAACAACTGGTCCAGATTCTTGAGCACAGGGAGAAAGTGTTATGAAATAAGGTGATTCATCAGGTAAAGGTTTTGTGAAAAAACCACATGATTTAAGAGGCAACATGGGAATCTAAAAATGCAATGAGGGCTAAATACCCCCACTTATTCGATAAGTAAATAAATTGCGGGGACACCATTTTCTAAAGGGGCGAAGGATGTAACATCCCAAGTAAGTAATGAATAATAGATATTATTATCTATGTCTATTTATGAATTAGATAGTGTTTTAGAGGCTTAAAATGAGAATAAATCCAATCTTAAGCATGGAATACACTAATATTTTTAAAAGATTGTTTTACTGCCTTTTGATGGCAAACAATTTTTAAATCAAACTTTTGACAATTTTATAAGCTCTATTTGTCAAAATAAAAATATTCTTTATTATTGGGACATTGAAATTTACATTGGATAAATTTTTGGTATTTTTCTGACAATGTTCATTTTTTTATGAATAGTGGAAAATACTGCATTTTACATCAAAACTGCTTTTTCATCTAATTTAATTATGTGGTTAGATTATCTTTTTAATTGGTCTTAAAGAGTAATTATAATATATTTTTACCATTTAATCCAATGGTGGTCATTAGGATTAATTTCACTCTGGAATTGGGCATAAACTAATGGCAAAATTTTCATAGATATTGTTTCAAAAAAACCCGCTATTTGTTTTGAGAAGGGGAATTATTTTTAAATTAATTATTGAAATTTATGTGTTTGGAATTTGGAAAAATGGATAACATATTTGGAATCAGAAGGTTCAAATTATGTAATCAAGACTCTTGTTTTTGGACATTATGAATAGTAACGATGGAAGTTATCTTTAATTATCTTGATTAATGAGTAATCAGGTAGTTAAGGATAATAAAATAATATCATAATAATAAATAAATGACACCAACATGTGTCCTAATGCTACGGGTTGTCTCATGGCCAACCATGGGATGCCTTGTGCCAATCTTGGGGACCCCATGGAATCACTTTTGTGGGAAAGTGACTTTTTATCTTTTTATTTGTTTAAAGAAAGTAAATATGACAAAGAATGTATCACCTGAGTAAAACAATTTTAATTTTTTCTACATAGATGATATTATGGACTATAAATATTCATTGGAAAGATAAAAATATTTCCTACATCATAGTATTTTTTTCATAATTTTTAGACATTAAATAAATTAAATTATTTATGACATCATGATGATGCAACGATTACCTCATTAATAAAGGATTTAAATAAAATGAGAAGATAATGTTAAAACTATAACATACACTTGTCAAAAACCTATTGTATGGGTATATTTCAAACCATTGTCACCTTATACTTGAATTATATCAATGTGGGAGCTTTTAAATCCGAAAATCATTTTAAAATAAAGTAACATTTCTTTAGTTTCCAAGAGTGCCCCTCCTCTCCTCTTATAAAAGGCCCCCACCTCTACCTCCTTACCCACACTTCAAAAGCCTTTGGCTCAGCCAACCCCTACCCATTTTTTCTCTCCACATCCCTCTATAACTCTTAGAAGCCTCACTTTGGGAAGAAGTCTTCCCAATTAAGTCTTTGAGCTCAAATCAAAAAGATTTACCCGATTTAAAGGAGATTAAAGAACGATCGAGTCAAGTCAGACCCGAGGTATGGGACTTCGTCTCAATATCCTTTCATTGAGGCATATTTGGTTTTATACACAACCTTCTTTTATACAGTGTATAAACCCCTTTTACTTTTACATTTATCCAAAAGGAATCTTTTTTATACGAAGCGTTTTACTAAACGACAAAAGGGAATGTTTTTGTCATACGTATGCGGTGACAACGACTTCTCCGCCGCCGTGACCATTATTTGAGTTTTTGCTTCCTCTACAAGCCATACCGGTTTTCTAAAAAGAAAAATAAATACCATGTTTTGCTTTTCTTTTATTTTGGTATTTATAATGGTTTTCATAATGTTTTTATATCAATGTGTTGTATTGATATCTTGTGACTGAAAAGTGGAAATGTTATGTTTCCTTTATGCATGTTTTATGTGATACGATTATGTTATGGTTCTTGAGAATTATTATGATGACGGGTGATTCCGTGATAAACTAAGGGCGGGTGAGCCCGATATAGCTCTCCAATTCATTGGGTAACGCGAAGGGGTTAAACTTTGAGGTTTCTCCGAAGAGATTTAGGGAATATACTGTGATGGGTATTCTAAACGTAACCAAGAGGGTTACTGCCTACGTAAGAATGTTATGAATGCCTCAAGTTACCTTTATGTCTTATTATTTCTATGATTTATTCATAATTTGGATGACGTATGTTAAAGTTCTTATGTTTTATGCGTAAAGTATGATTTCATTCTTATTTATATATGTACTCATGTTTCCTTTCCATATTTTTATATCCCTTACGGATCTTTTTTATGCTCATCCCAAGTTTTTTGAAATGTTTTTCACAGTTCAAGGGAAAGGTACATGATATGATGATAGTATCAAGGAAGTGTCAAGAAATAATCCATGTTTTATTTTAAACATGTTTCTATTGATGGGAAAAATGAATACTATATTTATGTAACCACTTTGTTTAAATGTGGAATGTAATGCAAGTTTTATAATCTAATTCTCTAAAACTCTAAACCTAAAAAGATCCTCAACGTGTAATCTTGAAATAACTCAAGATTAATTAATGTTTAAGGTTGGATCCTTATAGAAATAAACCCAATGTTTAAAAAACATCATCGGTATTATGAAATACTGATAGAATAAATTAATAGTTTCTAAATAAACTATAGGATAGACTTATCCCCATTCCATGAACACCCACAGTTTATAGAACCATGATTATTGGTTATACCCATGATTTTTAGGGATATAGACATAGTATAAAATATTGGTATAAGATAATATTCTAGTAGTGATTAATATAATAAATAATGCTTTGATAGTGGAAAATATAATAGAAGAAAAAATATGATGAAAATTAAACAGAGGAAGTATAAATAGTTGTTGTAGAATAGTACTCACCTTATTTGTGAGTAAAAAATGCACATAATTTATGTGTTAAGGAATATAAAAAATCACTCTATTCAATATTATAAAAAGGTATTTGTGAACAAAAAATATTCAAGAGGAAATTAGTAAGTGGAAAAAAAAATATAATCTATACCTCAGTGAATACTAGAAAATATATGTTATTATATTGATCAATGTGGTATCCATTATTCTTATTTTAGGAGGAAACTATGTTGATTAATTATAATATGATATTTGGATATTATATTTCCATGTATTCATGTGGATATTTTTGTGGGATATTTGATATTGGGGGTTTTGGATCATTCAAAGTATGTATAAACTCATTTTTTGTAGTAAAAATTATCTGTATAGTTTTATCTATTAATATTCATTCCTTTTTTAAAGACCAAAGAAAAATTATTAAAAAATAATCTTTTACAAGAGTCTAAAATAGAATATCATATTACAATATTTCACATGGAGAGGAAGAAAGTTTCCCAGGAGGTCATCTAGCCAGGTTATGTCTTGCACAATCCCCTTATTGGCGAGACCATCAACCACTATATTCGCTTCACGGTAAGTATGAGTTACAATGAAATTTATGTTTTTAAGGGAACAAAGACAATTTATCCAGTGCATAGTAATCGGCCAAGCTAGATGAGTCATTACATTCTAAATTTCCTGCACCACAGTATTAGAATCACTTTTAATCAAAAAATTGTTCCAACCACGTTGCCTGGAAAAGGAAATGGAATGAATAACACTCATCATTTTAGCTTCCAGAGAGGTTACAGAACCACAACCCCCAAAAAAGCACCCTATGATCTGCCCAAGATGATTCCTGAAGACGGATCTACATCCTGTAGGTCCTGGATTTTCTTTAAAGTCTCCCTCCACATTTATTTTAATCTACCCTAGGAAAGGAGGCCTCCAGAAGACCTTAAGCTTGCGTCTTGTCTGGCTGAAAGTGGCAGCAACCCGAAGATGACACAGAATCATAAAATCTTCCACAGAGTTGTCACAACACCCTTTTTGAATTATTTCAGCTTCTTGAATAGCGATGAGAATACTCATTCTATCTTAATTAATGTTAAGTGAGAAAATGTTATAAAGAATTTCATTTCTGTCACACCAGATTACATGAATAAGCTCTTCTACCCCAGCAAGAAACAAGTTTTTAATATGTTGGGAGTTTTCCATACTCACACATCATTTTAGCTATGTATTGAAAGAGTCAAGAATTGGCCATATACAATAAAAAATGTCAAAAATATTGTTCCAAAGAGTAGTATAAGTATTACAAGACATAAATAAATGGGTATTATCTTCTCTATGTTGGTTACAAAGGTGAAATTTAGAACAAAGATGGATCCCAAAATTTTGCAAACAATAATCAGTGGGAACCCTGTTATAGGCAAGATTCCAAATAAGAGTGAGTAATGAAGGTTTAATGCATGACTTATCAAAATATTTAATCCACTTAAAGTCATTATCAAAGTTATGAAAAGAGTGATTGTAGAAGTTTTTGGAATTCAGCAAACCATTGTGAGCAAGTACTCAGATGAGAAAATCCTATGAGGTAGAAAAGTGATAATTATCAATGATGTGCATAACATTATCAGGGACAATATCAATATGGGAAATGAGAGCATCGCTGATAGTGTTGTTGATAGATTCAAGGGAATGATCAGGATGAAATAAAGAAATAATAGGATCACCAGTCTAGTTATCTAACCAGAATTTCATGGAGAAGTTTCAAGTGACCATCCATCTAGAATTGTTCATAATATTGATGAATATATTTTTGAAGGAGGGCCAAATGGAAGAGTTTAGGAAGTTTTTTTTACCTTTCTTTAATATATCCAGAAACCTATTTTTGATGAAAGCAATCCAGGGGGTGTTGTTATGAATCAGGTTCCAAGTGAGTCTGTCTTGAAGGGATTCATTAATGATTTTTACATTTTTAATACCAAGGCCAACCTTATCTAAAGGATTACAGTAAGTATCCCAGGGGATAGTCACCAGTTTGTTGTCCAAAGTGCTACTAGTCCAAAAACGTTTTTAATATGCATGTTCATTTTTTTATAAGACTATCTGGCCATTTGTAGACCATCATGGAGTAGAAAAATTTGGATACAATGACCGATTTGACAAGAAAAACTCTCCCTACCATATAGAGAGATTTACCTTTCCATGTGGAAAGCTGATTTAGAATTTGATCAACAATGTTTGAAAAATAGTCTACTTTGGGTCTTACCCAAAAGATGGGGACCCCAAGGTATTTTAAGGGAATTGTTCCCTCTTTAATGCCAAGTTCATTGATGATGGTATTTTTTCTACTAATAAAAATGTTTTTGCTAAAATAGATGAAATATTTGTTCCAGCAAATGACCTGACCCGAGACCTCCTCATAATGAGTGAGAGTAGATTTGGTAGTTTTTATGTTTTTAATATCACCCTTTAGGAACAGAATGATGTCATTTGCATAAAGAAGATGTGTGGGAGAATTCACATTTTGGTAATCATGAATATGTTTTTGTTTATTTTCATCAACTCTCTGAGTGATAAGATGACTTAAATAATCCTCTACAATAGAAAAAAGGATTGCAGATAGGGGATCACCTTATCTGACACCCTTTGTGCAATTGAAATATCCTCTGGGAGAGCCATTGATCAGGATGGAAATGTGGGATGAGAAAAAATGGTTTTGATTAAGGAAATGAAGATATTATTGAATCCAAAACCATGAAGAACTTTCTATATGAAGTACCAATATATTGTGTCAAAGTATTTTCTAATGTCAAGTTGAATGTCATTGTTTCCACCTCTATTTTTCCTATTTTACATATTAGCGCATTCAGAGGTGAGACAAATTAAATCTTTGATGGATCTATCTTTGAAAAAACAAAATTGATTCTAGGAGATAATTTTATCTGTAATAGAGGTGATTCTATTCGCAATCAGTTTGGTGATAATTTTATAGAGGGTGTTAATAAGGGCTATGGGTATAAAGATGTGAATTTCAGAGGCATTGTCTACCTTGGGAATCAAAGTAAGAAATTGTGAATTAAACCCATGTTGTAGGAAGACACTAGAAAATAAATGATTAACAAGTTTTCAAGCATAAAATTGGATGATATCCTAGTAATTTTGATAGAAACCATTATTAAAGACATCCGGACCTAGGGTACTATCAGGATTCAGGCTAAAAATAGTGTCCCTAATTTCATGATTCAGGGGAGCACCAATGAGGAAAGTGTTATCCACACCAGTGACAATGTGAGGAATGATATCATGAATGAGGTATTTTCTAATGCCTAGGCCATTAAATAAAGATTCAAAATAGGAGACAACATGATTGGATATTTCCTCCTCTTTATCCAAGATCTTGTCCCCATCTTTGAAGGAGGCAAGTGGTCTGTAGGCTTTTCGGACTCTTTGCAAGGAATTATAGAATTTGGTGTTTCTATCACCATCAGTTAACCATTTGATTTTATGAGTTTGCTTATGAATTTTGTACTTGATAGTGAGAAGCCAATTAAGTTTCATCATAATGTTAATTTCTTGATTATGATCTGAAACAAAATCCAAGTGATTGTTATTGTTTTGAATTTGATGATGTTCATTCTCAAGAAGTAGGATGTTGCAGTCAATTTTATTGGCTTTCACACTGCCCCAATATTTAATTTTTTGTTTAAGAAATTTTAATTTAAAGGTATAGGAAAAGACATCATTGGATAGAGTCATAGAAGACCAAACTTGATTAATGATCCTACAACAATAAAGGTTCGAGAACCAAGCATTTTTGAATCAGAAGGGAAAAGGAGGTTTCATAGTTTTGTAAGAGATAGTGACCAAGATAGGATGATGGTAAGAATTAATTTTCAGGACAGTGGTGTAAGAAATAATGTCTCATTTATCTAGGGCATGGTCATTAGTGAAGGATCTATTGAGTTTGCTCACAACAACTCTATTATAATTATTCCTGTACCAGGTATATTTGGAACTGAGTAAGAAAATTTCAGTTAAACCAGTGTTTTCCATATCGGCTTTAAATTACCTCATAGATAGAGTTGAGTGGAGTGGACCGAGTTTTTCACTTGAGGAGAGAATAGAATTAAAATCTCCAACAATGAACCAAGGAAAGCCAATACGAGAACTCAATAGAACAAGGTCATTCCAAAGAGTCCTCCTATCCTCATATTTGTTCTTAGCATAAATAAATGAACAAAAAAGATGTGTGCGATCAATCCTAAAATCAAAAGTGAAACTCTGATCAGTGATATGAAAAATATTAACATTAGAAAAAGAAGATTGAGTGAAAATACAAAGAGTATATAACTTTGTGATGCTTTGACATGCTCTTATAAAGGTGTATCCAAAACGACAGAAGTGAACTAAATTAGTGGAAAAAGTTATATTAGTTTCAGCAATGGAAAAAAATAAAGGCTTTTGAATATTGACAATTCATTGTAAAAAAATTAAGGTGTCATGGTTTGCAATACCTTAGAAATTCCAATATAATATACCCATTTAAACTTTTTTTTGGATTTAGAACTCCCTTTTTCTTACTATTCAAGCCTTTATGCCTAGTTGATCTTCTATGATTTTTAGACATATTAGGGATTATATTAAATACCTTATTCCCTTTGGTGTTGTTTAAGGTTTTATCATTATCAATTGCAGGCAGAACATTCAAGGCAGTATTATGCATGATATTAGTATCGAATGATGCCTCAATAGAACTAATAGCTATATTTCTAACAACATCTAAATTATTGATATTAGAAGAAGTATGCTTGAACTAATTAAAACAAGTACCTGAAATGTTGTAGGGATCAAGGGTACCAAACTATTTTGTTTTGTGAACAGTTGAGGGTAGCTTTGTGATCAAATCACAAGAGAGCCCAGTGTGATTTTTCACATTTTGGTCAGAGAATCCAGATGATGGACAGTTATTCTGTGCAGTAGAATTCATAGCCATCTGTCCAGAGAGATTTTTTTGAAATCAAATCAAGTGACTAGCTTTCATAGTCTATCCTCCTATGCTAGACTCTAGATCTGTGACTTCTGAAGACAATAAACTATCTGCTAGGTAGTCCGGAGCAAGGGTCTCCCCAACAACAATTGCAGTATCTTCAGAGTCCATGTGGGATTTCATCGACTGAGAAGGAGCAGGGGAAGTGGTCTGTACAGTAATGATCATAGGGTTGCCTTCTTTGCATTTAGTCAGATCAATGATAGCTGATTTGGGGGCCATACCTGTGCAATCTGAGGAAAACTGTCCAGAAGTGCACAATAATTTCACTGCATTCTTTCCAGCATGTGATTTCTATGAAAATTGGCCAAATGTGTCCATTTACGATGATTCAGGGTTGTGTATGATGTTCTTTATCAAAGAACAATGAAGATCCACTTGATGTGAACCAGTAAATAATGATGTAATAGGGTTATTGGTTATCCTAAGATGGGAGGAATCATCAAAAACAACTTTTGCTTCAGTTTTTTTCAATTAGTTGTTCATCTTGAATGACATTCACAACCATATTTTCTATATCTTCTAAAATGCCCTATTCTGTAGTGTTGTTTTCTTCCAATTCAACCAATTCCGCCCATTTATTACCTGTGGTAACTCTTAAATGGTTTGAGTGAGATGATTTCTTAACCCAAATCTCAGTTTTTTGTTTAGGAACTTCAGTTTTATCACCAATACTCTTCTTACCTCTTCTGTTTCTAACCTCAGTCCACTCATTGTCTTTGGGGTGGAAAAATTGGTTTTTAACTACCCAAAAATTCAAGATAGAATGTCCAACTATCTTGAAAAGTTCACAAAATGTAGGATTTGTTTCATACTAAATAGTAACTTCTATAATTTGATCCTTGGCATTAAAGCTAACAACATTTAGTAGTTTAGAATCAAGGTTGACTTCCACCATGATTCTAGAAAACAATCTGAGTTCTGAATTAAGAGTACATTAGTCTATTTTAAGGGGGGTTCCTGTGCATGAGACTATGTCACTAAGATTTCTCAGGTACCAATAGAACCAATTATGACCATGAAACTGAATCCAAACATTTTCCATGGTGTTTTTGTGAGTGTGAGGATTAAACATTATATCCCATTCTGATATTTGGAAGGGACCAGGTTTGATTTGGATGTTTCCTAATTTCCAAACACGGTTCAACTGATCTTGTGAGTTTAAAAGGATGTGAAAATATCCATGAACAATTGGAATTAATTTTCAATCAGCAAAACCCCAGCAGTGTGTGATTCGTAGTTTAAGTTCAGAAAAGTGCCAATGTTTGTCACCTTTAAGATAAGAAGTGCGACCCATAACGGAATACCTATACAATCGCATACACTGTTGAAGGGCTTTAGGGTTGGCTTTGACAAGGAAGTTTACATCATCCAATTTTATGAATAAAGGCTACTTCAAAATAGTATTAGTGGATAGATACTCACCTTTCACTGCTTCGAGGATGGAAATTCCTCTTGATTTACCAGTCAATGAGTTGAAGCAGATTCTTCAGGGAAGAGAAAATCCTTTCGCTAGTTCGTAACAACATGCTCATTGTAAGTATACGTCTCCTACAAACGATGAGACTTGAATCTCCTTGGCACTAGAAAGGAGACAACCATTGGAGATCAGAACGAAGAATCAGTTCTCAAAACCTAGTTCGCCGATGGTTTTTAGAGAGAGATGGTCTCCCATCTCTCATCCATATTTTTTGAAAAAAAATATTTATTCCTTGGATTGTGAGATGGTCAATAGATATATTGTTCCCTTAAATAAGTGAAATTTTTAAATTTCACAAAAAATAATATAAACATAACAATACTGTATCAGTAATGTAGCAGGAGCCCCGATTGGTAAGGGAACCTACTTGGAATCCAAGAGACCCAAGTTCAAAACTGGGTGGAGACGAATTTCTGGGTACTATAGCAGGACTGTAGTAGGTTCTGTAGTAGTACTGTAGCAGGTACTATTACAATTTGAACTATTCAACCAATTTGGGCCTTCAGGCCACCGATTTGGGTGTACGGGTCTCAAGGGCCTTCGGGCCATCAAAGGTCTTCGGGCCACATGGCCTTTGTGCCATTTAAGACCATGAAGTTTCCTAGTTTACACAGAGAAGTCCCTAGAAGAGGATAAAGATCAAAAGTAGCAGTCACTAGAAGTAGAGCTAACCGTATTGGAAGAATGAGAGGGTATGTCAACCGCCATCTGGACCAGGCACCATTCAGCATTGTACGGGGCAATGCTAGCTGATCAGCAATACAGGTGGGGAGATAAAGGCGATCAATGATGTAGAAGATGGGGAGGGGCAGTTCTAGTGGGATGGGCCTACGGTTCATGTAATGGGCATGGTATGCCTCTAGGCCTTTGGGTCATATATTGCGGGTCATGTCAGGCCTTGTGCCTTGGGCCTACGAGTCGTGTACGGGTTCCCCTTCAACCCTTAAAAAGGGGGATTAACTATAATAAAAATAAAAAAAGAAGGCCTTAGGTCCATTCAAAGTGAATAAGTTTCACAATTTCACTCCCACCCCCACACATCCTTAGTGAACCTCAACCATAAAAAAAGTGATTAGTAAAACCATCCATCTTTACCATGAGAAAGTTGTTCGTATAAATTTGGAACACATTTTAAATGACAATACTGACTTGGTAGTTAATAAAATAGTTTTATAATGCATAAAATTACAAAAATGAGGACACTAGGATAAATTAAAATTGATAAAATGAAAAACAAATCAAATGAAATCTTGAGATAGGGGATGTGATCATTTATCACAAGGGAAAAAATAATTTCACTATGAAATTTATAGATCTGATTTTTAGCCTAAATCTAATACCTCAATTAATAAAACTATTTATAATATACCTTTATCACTGAATAATATTTAATAGGTTCATTTTACCATAAAATTTTGGTTGATAACACTTCTTTAAACTATTCTATAACTTGCATATATAAATATAGAGGGGAAACTCCCTTTTTTATTGATCCATGAGTTATTGTTCCATAATCAGAGCATAATTTCATTTACCTTTATAGGGTGAATCCTTTTGTATGACTAACTCTAACATGGTTATCCATATTACCCCACTGAATATTCTCTTTATAACCCCTCGTAGAATATCCATTCCCAATATATGAAGAACATCTAGATAGTATTTTATTTTTTAATTTACTAGGTTTTATGTTTTGTTTCATGATAATATAATAAATGATAAACCTCATAACTCTCTATAGAAATATGATAATGATGAAAGGTAGATTATTTTAATCCTATCATAACCCTAAGGAATCATAGTATTTTTATAAAGTGTTCTCATATTAATCATTAACTATTGACTCACATTGTTTTTTCTATCATTAATCCTTTGTATTTTATTTAGTGGGAAAAATATTGAAATTTAATTTTTTTATTCTAAAATTTCAGAAAGCATCTTTTTTTTCATTAATTTATCATTTTGAATTATTGGGTCATATTTGATTTTTAATAATTATTTTTTTCCTTAGAAATATATTAACATTTTAATAAATGATACCTATAAATTGAAGAATCAAGGGAATAAGGGTAAATAATATCATGTGATACTTTTAAAATTTTCCCATGAATTAAAATGTAATTTTAAAATTAAATTTTACTCTCTCACATTAGAAAAAATCATTGAAAACCTTGTATGAATTTTAGAGTGGGGGCCATTGAAAATTATAATTGTGATTTTGAGTTAACTAACGTATCTAAGATATATTTTTTCCTTGTAATATTCTCCTAACATATGTGTCACAACCTGACCTGCGAGGGCCCAAACTATAATTACTTAAATCTAGCTTCATATTGGCCAAGGGTTGGATATTAGCACTGAGAAGTCATATCTCACATTTGGGAGGAATTATCCCCAATTTCTTGTACACACCCTCATATAAAAGATCAAAATATAATGAAATGTAAAATAACAAGTAATATTTCATGAATACATCTATAATCTCACAAAACCATTATTATGTAATGTTTAGTAATTCATACAAAATGGAAAAAGAAAATCCCACCCCAAATTGAAAATAATGTCTGAACTTCTTAGAGGGATAAGACATCCATAGAATTAAATATCTGTATGCACCACGATCCATCTATCCCAAACTAAGATCCACTTAATCCTTTTCCTCAAGGGACTCTATAAAAAATATATTTTCTTCTTAAGACATGACTTGTCCGGGAAAATCCCTTGTTGTGATGAGAATAATAATAAAAAGTAGGAGATCCTAAAATCACTATGCATAAAGCATAATGAATAGTTATATCACCATAGAATATTTAAATCAAAATGTGATACATATATTTATACATATACATATAATCATAAAAGACTCTGACTCTCAATGGTCTCAATCACTGCCACACATAGTTCCACTATAATGTTTCGAGGTAATGCTCTACTGGGGGGACATACTAACCAATCCATACTACTGCTAATTAATATCATCTCAAAGGTCACACTTGTCAGGTCTATTCAAGAATATGAACACAAGAAAATAGAGATGGTTAATACAATATACACACTCCATCAGACTAATACCCCTAAGGAATGATAAGATCTTGATACACTAATAGGGGTAAAAATCTATACATCAATGGGTGGACACTACACCATATTGGAAACATCCTCCTAGATTTATGATCGATGCCAGTTTATATATTGGTCAATTTTTTTATATAACCCATATAAGGAAACATTATGGACATGATGATCTCTCTTTTCCTCTTGGAGGGATACATGATCCAAGACACTGAGGTATATATGTAAGTGAACTGGGGAAACTCACTCTAGAATAAGGGAGCATTCCCAAAATTCACTAATCACTATGAAGATGTATAGGGGACACATTCTATGATGTGAACATGATTCCACACAAAAAACTCATTGTAAAGGACCAAGATAACACACTATATTCATAATGGTGCAAGAAATCTCATAGAATATCAACACAAAGATGAACTGTGGAGAAGGAGGAATCAAACCTCTCCTCATAGGAGTTCCAGGAGTATTCCTAAGGATACACGATGCATATCATGAATCCAAGAATATTCCATAACTTATGCTCACATGAAATTAACTTTAATATAATTTAAATCTTTTACTTAATTTATATGGGGTTTAGGTTCATGGGTTAGAACAAAGAGTGTTGTTTTCCCTTTACATTGTTATTTCCAAATTAAAATGCATGTATCCTACCACACATGTAATGTGGGACCAAATGATATCATGGGAGTGTACTCACTGCACAAACAATGATTCCTAATAGGTTGTACACAATGTGTGGTATATCCCACATTGATTGTAATTCAACAATTCCTACTTAAATCAAACCCTTATATTCATGCTAAGTTGGTCAACTAGGCATCACATGACATGTGATTAAAACCAAACACTATTTGATACTTATCTCTGCTCCAAAAAACTATTTACACATAAAAATGGACTACACAATGTGTGTTCATGAGACTACACACCATGTAGACGGGTTCTTTATAGAATCAATTGGATTCTTCATGTTTCTTAGTACGCTCCCCAAAACCTTAGATTCCTCCATGGAATACACCATTCATCATAGAACCGAGGTTGAAAAAACCTCCCTTGTTGTCACTAACCATATTTTGGCTGTATCTGATGCATTGTAACCACCACTTTCAAGCCTCATCAGTTTCAAATTCCCAAAAAAATTGTCATAGCTTCCTGATACATCATCATACATCGATTTTATCACCAATACGAACCTGAAACTGTGGTATCAATATGTTTCACTATGAAATGAGTTTAAAATGATTGATATAAAGGTATTTTTTCAAACCAAATTCCAATTGAATTTACCATTCTGAAAGAATAATGGGTAATGAAATGGGAAAAACATACATTAGGATCATATTTAGACCATTGTTCATATTTTCCTAGATTAATTTCCATTAGAATATGAATAAGGATATATAAAACAATCAACAATGAAATTCACAATCCAATATATTATCTTTCCCATACCCACAATACACATGATCAGTGAATAGTTTCATTAGTTGATTGATTAATATTCTACCAAAGAGTAAACAAATATACATAAATCAAAATAAAAAAAAATTAAAACTAGGGATAGACCGACAACTAAAAAATAATGAATATGAACCATTGTCATTTGTGAGATCCTAAAATTTAGTTTTACACCAATCTTCAATACATAATTTGATTGTTCTTCACCTAAGAATGATCCTTAAATTTTCTCTCCATTACGTCAATATTTCTATGGGTAACTCTGGTATTTCACCATACCAACATATTTCTAGAAAAATAAAGATCATGTAAGTTAATTTAAAAAATTATTTCATGTAATTAATTTATTTAAAAACTTTACAAAACTATGCCCAACTTAAACACCTGACGTACTACAAGGATAAGTTTCCCCAAGGGTAAAATTATTCTCTGAACTCAATGATAACCCTATAATTCTTTTTGTTCTTATATCTAACATATATTACACTTTTTTTTGAAAACTATGCATACATGTTATTATTTAATTTAATATTTGAAAAATATCAATTCCTTGCATAGTTGTCCTTGGGGTCTCATTCAATCCTAGTAACTGCCACTAGAAATATATCTAGAAATATTCAAATGTCTTACACTTAAAAACAAGAACATTACATTATCATATTCTTTATATATTTTTCCTATAAAAGAAAAATATAAATATAAAGGGGGGGGTATTGAGATCTCATATTGATATTTAATTACTGGGAGTTCTCTTGAAAGAATCATATTCTCTCAAAAAACATGCACTGATGGAAAACACTTTTCCAAAAAGGTTATTTATCTTCAAAATCTCAAAAACCAATCACCTATTGAAAAACTAAACCTCACTCTCATTCCCCCTCTTACCCATTTTGATATCGTATAAGTATTCATGAACATAACTCCCCAATTGTGACATGTGGAGAACACTAAGAAAATGAAACAATATTTTTCATGGGTTAGGTGATAGACCACCTCACTAACCTCACAAAATATCATGAAAAGAAAGGTCTTAAGAAACCCAGAGATAGTCCACCACCATATATAAAACCCCATGACTATGGACCTCTAAATTCCTACATTGTTGGTCTATAATGAACCACTATTGTGTGATGTAATTAATCATTTCCCATGTATAATCATCAACCTTACAACTATCAATTGAAATAAAAATAGAACCCAAACTTTATTACCCACTTAACAAAACTAGTATAACAGTTTCTTATAATTTATATCATAAAAGACCTCAAAATTTTATACTCTAGTGGTGGAGTGGTAATATTAATGTTACGTAAAATATAATTATAGTAGATGATACAACAAGATGTTCCTCAAAACCAACATGAAAAAAACATTTTTACTAAAACCTAAACAATCTACTTTACCTATCCATTTTAATGGGTCAAAAAAATCTTCCTAAATGAAACTGAGTCCATTAAGGGTTTGTGAATTGCTCTCCCTAATCATTCCTTAAATTAATCACAATAGTCTAAAATAATCAAGGGAATCCCATGAATCAAAAATTTATCATGCATGCAAAGGTGTCGTAGAACCCCCTCAAGGCTCTGTTAGTCATCACCCAAAAATAGATGAATCCAATAGAGTTTAACATGAAATATTATTTCAACTCTCTTTGTTTTAAAATAGATTCCACATGATCCTAATACATACTCACCAAAGCTATAAGTAATGACATGGAAGAAAAACCTCCTCAACACTTCATTCTGCACTGTGAATCATGTCACCATCCATCCTTGATAAAATATGATGAGATTTCTTCTTTCTGAGAATCCATCTAGAAAAAATATATTGTATATATATTCAAATAAAATCACACAATTGATATGAATTATTTATACCTCAATGAACATCTAAATAATCGTGGTGTATTAACTATAAACTCGAGGTAAACCACACCATCCTCAAGTGTCTTCTCTTCCCCAACATAGTTAGGTGAATACAATAATTTTATCAATGATTACTACCTCAAAAATATTCAAAAAGGGATAATGCTCTCATTTATACGTCTCACAATAATTTTAATGTGTACAACTCACTAATGTGTATCACTACAAACTCAAAAAAAAAACAATAGTGGCTTTTTAAAGCCACATTTAATATTTATTGGTCCAAAAATAGATCTTTTGTTAACCCATCTCGAGGTAAACTCTCAGAACCACTTTGAAACAAACCACCATCTAAAGAACTCAATAATGGTGTGTGGTACTTTTCCTTGTGTCACATGGTTCAAGTCAAACCAATTCACACCAAACCTACAGAAGTCATCCACCTCCTAAGTGAGTAAATATAATAATTCCTATGAATGTACAATGGATATAATGAATCTATTTAACTACCAACACCCTCAATGGAACCTCCATTTCTCATAGTTATATGGGATCATATGATATACTAATGTTAGAATTAGGTTATACCTGGTGAAATTATATGAATAAAACAAATTTTCAATGGGAATATAATCCTAGAAAATCCTCAAGATGGATTCCCCCATAATCCTCCACCATTATAAGAAATTGAAATCTCAATGCATCTTCTTATCTAAGGATAATATTAGCCAACAAATAAGGAAGAGGATATAACCTCCTTCAAATGATCTCATCTAAATCTATCTGGGATCATTTGATATTAGTGGAGGAAGAAATTTTACGAACAAGAAAAAACACTATCATACCCACGAGTGCAAACGAACTAAGCATGGGTGGTAGGGGACAGATCTATAATGAGGAAAAGAAACATAAGTTCTAAAAGCCAATCTGAATTGTATCTATTTGATTCTATCTCTATCCTCCTAGAGTTAGGCTAAACTAACTATTGCGGTGTGTAATCATTAATTCACTTTGTAGGAGTATCAACACAAGGGTTGAGAAAAATTATCCACTGGTATCTCTAAATCTAATCAAGGGATATACTCAGGGATAAGTTTATAAAGAATACATAAAAAACATCAATAGGGGAACTGAGGACACACATCATACCTCAAAACACACTCAAAGACTCTTTGATCTCATACTACTTAGAAACCATCCATTGTTTCCCCTACATAAATATTATAACCAAGGATTTATCTAATATCCTAACACAAAAAAACATCAATCACACTTGTCAAAGGAACACATACCTCACATATCGACATTCTATTATTTGGGCGGCACTAAATCTCCCACATGGTTTTATATTGTGTCTTGGGAATGCGTTTCCATGGGTATGTTTCCCTAATTCTGTGAACATTCAAATTTACTCCAAATATCCCCAAAACATGGCTCTCGAGACCCTGAATCTCCGTAAGAAATAACTCAAATAATGTATACAAAAGATTGTGTCGTAAATATTTCTAGAATTACTAAAATAAGATTATATGGAACACAATTCCTACCTCAAAACACTAATAGAGACTGTAGATAAAGAAACAACAGTGCCGACCAATGTACATGATTCTCACCACCATCTTTCCAATCCTATAGTGGTCCACTTAGGGATGTTGATAAAATCATCAAAAAAAGATTTTACTAGATTCTACAGATCTAAAAACTCATAGTCAAAGCCTTATACCCAATAAAAATCATGGATGAAACTATATAATTTTCATTGGGAGTCCATCAAATGAATATCCTCTAGTATCATGAGTGGAGAAACCAGCCTGTTAAACATGTCAACATCCATCACAAGCATAATAATGTCTCATCCTGGATGTTTTGGGAAGGCCCAATGGTCCTCATGAATATACAATGATTCTATTTCATGACCTATTCCCCACACTATATTTATGTTGGTTAGGCTCATCCTAGGCAACAGAAAATCCCTTCCCCAGAATCCCACAACATATTCTCAAACCCTTGTTCTCATTGTGAATCCACATTTGATCCATCCACATCTCAGTATGAAATGCTGCATCCTCCTAAACCCAAGAAGGTGGTTCTACATTGTATTGAATGGGTGGAAGATCAATCATATATCCACTTCAATGAAAAACCACCTCATGACCATGCCATTATATGGAGAACTCTTCACTCATCATGTCAAACTCTAGAACCTTTTATGGTATACCTGATCGATATAATCTTTAATACACCTTCAATGAAGAAAATATGTACCATTGTAAATGATTAAATTTGGTGATATAACTTAGTAAAAACATGTATACCA
The DNA here is from genome assembly GCA_963277665.1 of Viscum album. NCBI lineage: Eukaryota > Viridiplantae > Streptophyta > Magnoliopsida > Santalales > Viscaceae > Viscum > Viscum album. The sequence goes on from OY728123.1 coordinate 440,211,139, forward strand.
AAAACAAAAACTATAAGATGATTGTTCTAATATTTTTCTGTAAATAGTGGAGACATGTAAAGAGTTAAAAAGTAGGATATTATAGTTTTGGTGAATAGATATGTCATCCACCATATAAATACTAGACACCCTAGCATGGGATCCAAGATCGAAACACCTTAACACAGATTCCCTAGTACCCAAACCAAAAATTTCATATAAAAAATAAACTCCAAACTCTATTTCTAATCCAAGGAAGTTCCATAACAATTTAGGAAGGGTATACCCTCTGATATCATTCTATCATGGCTTGAACCACTGGGGCCTTGTCCTCAACTACCCATGCGAACCTCTATTAGAATTGGGCTAGTGACAGACATTGAGATGGAAAATCACACACATTGGAGGAATATACCAAATGTACATGTTCTCAAACACACATATCCATGCTCATACAATGCAGAAATGTAAAAAAATTGTAACAATTCATTATTGCATATGTAATCCATTAACCAGAGTAAGAAATAAGGTACTGAATACATAAAAAGGGTCACAATACAGGAACACCAAAAACTGAAAATAAATTTTGAACATATTAGAAAGAGGGTTATATTATCATAAATATCACTGGTATACACCTTGGTTTGTCTATCTAGAACTATATTTCACGTACTCCACGTTCTATAAGGACTCTATTAAAGATCCTTCATCTGCATAAGACATCACATGTGTAGGAAGATCCTATGAATGGGTGAGTATAACAATACCCAGTTAGACCCCCATAAATCAATATTCCTAATAGTTCAATAATTGTAAGATCATCATAGGATATTTCAATCATAATGTGAGAAATACAATAAAATATCCCGATATACTCATAAAATATTGGTAGCCTCAATGGTCTAAACCACTACCAGCCATAGTTCCGCTACGAAGTTTCAAAGTAACATTCATTATGGATGAACTTCTCCCTAAGATATACCGCAAATGACAACATTCATCCCATAGTTCATACTCATCATGTATACACATGAACAATCCCATATGAAAACTAAAAGGTTTTGTCTAATATAAACACTCCATTGGACTAATATCCCATCATAAGGATCATATCTCGATAGATAAAGAATGGGTTAATATCAAAGGATCATTGAGGGGAAACCATAACCGAATATAAACATCCTCCTAGATGGGGTATCGACACCCATGTAATTATTGGTCATAAAAATTCCATAAAAAACAATCTAAAAAATAATGAAGTACATGATGATCACTCTACATCTATCAGAGGAAAAAAGCTTCAAGATGATGAGGTTTTTAAAAATCACTCTCATATAAGGGATCTTTATCACCTTGAACTAATCATTAGAAAGCTATAGTGGAGGAACCCTATAAATTGGGAAAGTGACGCATCACTAAAACCTCATCGGAATTGACCAAGGGAACACACTCAATCGATAATGGTCTAAGGAATTAAAAATAATATCACAATGAATATGAAACGAGGAGAAGGTGGAATCTATTATATCCTAAAAAGAGTACATGGAGATTCCATTTGGGTATGTGGTATGTATCAATAATCCTATAATGGCTCATGTATCATGCTCACGTGGCATGAAAATTTCTAAAATACATAGCACGTCCATGTGGTACATGACATATAGTTTTCTCTACTAGAACTAAGATTGCTAACTACCATTTTTGATGAATATTCCAAAGTACATGGCTTGTATCCCATCACACACCATGTTTAGGGTGACATGATACCTTAGTCATGTACTCTCTATACACACCAAGGCTTTGGCTAGAGAGTACACTATGTATAATGACACCTAAACAAAAAACTCTACTCAATGTTTTCTTTTAAAATTCAATATAATACATTTAAAAATATTTAATTCAATAATTAAAGTATTGATATTTATTTTAGGTTAATTGATGGATATGTTCACATTGAAATAAATTAATATTTAATCACATTGAAAAAAATAAAGACAATATATTTATGAATAAATTGTTTAAATAATTTTAATAAAATAACCATCATTTCCAATTAATTTTTTACTTCATTCCTAGTTAATTTATCTAAATATTTTTATAATATTGATTTGATAGTTAATTGAAATAGTTTTGATGTTTTTGAATAAGGATTGAATTTTTTTAAAAACATATATTTGAGTTTTATTTCATATTTCTCATGGGTTTAATCGCAAACTTCAAAAATAATTTTTCAAATTAATTCATTTTTTGTAATGAGACTACTGAATTTTAAAATTTGATAATCATTGTAATTAATGATAGAATTTTGGGAGTAATTTTTTCATTTATAATTTTTGTATGAAAGAAAATTTGATGCTTATTTCTGAGTATTTTTTAAAATTATTTCTTTATGAATATTTACCCAGGTAATCATTTATTTTGTAGGATTACTATTATATTTTTTCATCATATTAATTTCTAGAGGTTGAAACATAGAACCGAATATCGAGAGAGGTGATTTAATCATATGTTACTAATGTGTAAGTTGATGTAGGTTGTAATTGAGTTGTGTAATATGACAAAAATAGTAATATAAGTTTGGGGTGGACATTAACAAAAAAATTAGTTATTTAAATTGACTAAAAATATAAAAGTATAATAAATTATATAATGTATAATAATAGTCACTTTTAAAATATATATTATTCTTGTAATAAAGTAAATTTAAGAAAATTAAAAATGATTTTTAAATGATATTATTTAATTAGTTAAATATGGATGAGTTATAATAAAAAAATGTTTAAAAGTAATTGGGTTCTTTTTAGTGAAAATTGGTTAACTCAATTTGGATAAGTTTTTTTATTTTATGTGATATTTACTAATTTGATATGTAATCATTAATTTAACTAGATATATATATTTTTATATTGGTTGGTGGGTTATGTTTGTGTTGAATCTGTCATAATTGGGTTTGGTTGGGTCAACCCATTTATTAATATGGGTATATTAATGTTATTAATATACAAGTTCACCAAATTAATAGTATTAAAGAACAAAAATTTTCATATTTACTAAAATAAAATACTAGAATAATATTTTTAACATATAAATTTTCAAGTCTATTCCATTAAAAGTAATTAATTCTTTTTTGAGTCTAAGATTGAGATGGATTTGATTTCAAATCTCTCCCTAACTCTCACACACTGTGTAATAATTCTTCTGTAGGTTTTTATTCACTTTATTCACAGTACTCTTTCATTATGTCCATTTACATTTAATATATTTAATGAATTATTATCAATATTTTATGTTCATGATGTAATATATAATAGTTAATTTAAAAAATGACAGTTATATTTCAAATTGAGGTAAATTTGGAAGTGAGGATCAAGGGTTGTTTAATATTTTCAATTTTCATCACGTGGGAAATGAGTTTCAATATTTTTGGATGCTGAAATTTGTTATTAATAGATCTAATAGTAGGTTAAGAACCCTATAAGAAGAATTATATCATTATTTTGGAGTATAGTCGGTGATGGGGAACTTGAATAATCCTAATGAACAGTCAGTAAAACCCACAAGAGTTTCTTTGAAAATTAATAAAAAATATGAAAAACCCTGAAGGGTTCAGTGGAGATTATAAAAGAAATTATGGGGAACAATACCAATATATTTTGTTAGAGAAGTTTTTTCCTCATTTTTTTATTTCAACCACTCTATGGTTCTTCTTTGTTAGGTCTTATAAATTTAAGATAAACTCTATCACATTCTCTTATTTTCTGTCTTTGTGATTTTTTTGTATGATGTTTGATCATAAGGTTTCACTTTCAATAATCTTAATTCACAGATCATAAGGTAAATGGTGGATTCTAATTACATGTTCTCATAATTAGAAGACACTCTCATGGTTGGACCTCCAACAACTATTTCTTGACGAGTATTACACTTTGAGATTTTTCTATATATTCATTCTAGAGCCTATCGAGCAACAATAGTGTGATATGTTTTTTTTTCTGAGTACACCTTGTGGTTCACCAACCCCACATGTCAATCCCTCAATATGGTGAATGATGGATATTTCCAAGCATTTATGTTGAGAAGTGTATTCACATAGTCATCTATGCTAGTGTGTTATCTTTATGCCTAACCAATTATACTAGAGTGATGAAGTAGGATCTTCTTACAAAAAGAATCCTAGTAGAGGAATTTATGGTGGAAAAAGTTGATTGTGGTTATCATTTGGATGACCCTTCTATAGAATATTTAAGGAAAAATATGTTATGGTCTAAAAAAATGAGGTATACCCATGCATGGAATGCGACATGTGGGTTTATATCATAGTGTCCATACAGAGGATCCAATCATCACAGAGAGGATAAATTCTATGGTTTGGATGGGAGAGATCATGCGGACTATGATTGGTTGATCTGAAATACATATGAAGATATATATGTAGCGGATAGAAAACCATTGGCACTGATTTCATTGTGTACGTAGATCTGTTGGGTTTATTTAGGGTGTCTCATAAGGAGGATGTACTAATAAGAATTCGGTGGATTTGAAGAGGGAAGATCCACTATAGGAGGATGAAATTATGGGATACTCCTACCACCACCACCATGTCACCAATTATAGGCATATATAATTCATGGTCAATGATAATTTTAGTTGAAAGCTGTGAAGGGATATGACCAAGATGGTCACCAGATGATTTGACATATAGTCTATGTATTTTCTACTATAAATATCATACGTGTTGTCACATGATGGGGTCAATTTTTTATATTTATATCCCTTGTATAAGAGATATATATTCCTGTTGATACATTAGCCTAGTTTCTATGGTATAGGTTCCTATAGAGAGTGAATATGTTATATAACAAATTTTAATACAATGCATGTTGCGGTTCGGTGGGTGGTGTTTATCATGGGAACTCATAGATGTTGGATGAAACCATATGATATCATCTTTTGTATGAAAATATTTTCCAGGGTGCATACCCAGATAGACATTCATCAAAGGTGAGTGAAATGCGTTCATATAAATGGGATGATATTCACTTTCATGGGATAATGTGATTTTATAGTTTAGTGTATGAGACCCACTGGATGGAAAATGAAACCCATCACCCTTCAGATTAAAAGAGTAGACCTTGGGGAAATGTACTATTTAAGATTATAGATTAGAATGATAGTACAGGATAATTGGGATGTCTTCCTTGAATATGTCTCTAGACTACCTCCATGTAGGGAGATATAATTTTCCACCAACATGCTCCTCCCCCACCCAATATCTCAAAAGACATATCGAATGCCCCATTCAGGTTTCTAGAGATGAGGATGTATTGGGGTACCTTCAATAGTAATATTCTTCAGACACAAAGTTTCACCTAGTAAAATACAATTTTGATCATGAATGTAGTGGACCTGAGATTTTGGTTTGGTGTTGATATTCATCACATGAATTAGATAATGATAATTAAAAACCACCCCTTTTCTAAGGATTGATGTTCATTTCAAACAATTCATAGGTGAAAGTTGGTTCTCCAAAATAATATCATGTCAGACTACCACTAGTTGAAGGTTTTTGAGGATGATGTGGAAATGATGATATTGTACTATTAGTATAGACACTATGAGTTTTTAGTATGCCTTTTAATGTGATGAATTCCACTAATGTGTTTATTTCTCTTGTGATTTAAATCATTCATCCACATGTGGACTAATTTTTACCTATCATTAATATTTACATTCTAATATACCAAGTTTTTGAGGATTAGTATGCATGGAATTTGAGTTCATTATTATATTTACATCTGGAGAAAAACTTTTTTGATAATATCTCTATCATTCAATATTGGATCCACTAGGTTCATTTTCTAGGGAATGACATCTATGACCATGGTTTAGATATGGACCTAATAAAAATTGATGTAGTGTATGGTTAATATCCACCATAGAGCTTTTTTAAGGTTCATATATTCTTTTGATTGGAAGCATACTACAAAAGGTTCACAAAAATAATTTTTAAAACATTCCCTTTTAACACTATGATATAGAATGAAATTGTGTTTTTCTAGACTAATCAATATCATGAGTCCTTTGAGGATTTTTAGATAAGTTTGACTAGTGTTTTTGTGTTGAGAATACCATATGAGTGTTTCAATTTTATGGTATTTTGTAATAAATCTAGATTTTGGATCAATTTTTGTGTTGATACAGAGGTGGGAAGTGATCAATTATAGGTAAAGGTAGTTAACACCACATGACCAGAACTATGTAACTCATGAGCTATATTTGGATGTTTTAGTCATCAATTTGAATATGTTAAGGAACAATCATATGGAAAAGTGTTTTTTGTTTATTCAAACCATCATAGTCTAAGGTATATCATCTCCCATAAAGATATTACCATAATATATAGTCATTGATTGGAGTTCCTACTAAACTAAAAATTCAATATAGTCTTTATTCTTGGTAAAGGAAGCATACACGGAGATTCCCATATTATAATGTCCCTTTTATTATCAATGGATGAGTCTTATTAGTAGTTGGTTTTATTGCAGATGACCTTGGAAGAGGGGAAGTATAAGGTTATCTTTTTTGGATGGTAATTTCTCAACCACTTCCTTTATGTATGATGGTGGTTTAGTTGTGAGACATCAACTATGAGGTTCTAAGTGACTAAATATCCTTAGGGGATACACCAAAATATTATCCAAAGGATGAGAGATAGCAAAAAAATTTATTTTTATAGAATTTTTTTCTAGTCATGATGTGTGGGGTGTTGATGAGAGATATTCATAATTCTATACAGTTTTTACTCTCAAGTGAAGAAATTACATAAAATTACTATTAAAATTAGTTTTTATTGGCTAGTATTTGGTATAAAATTGAAATGTATGTCTCTTAGTGTCTTCCATGTCAATCAAAAAAAGATAAACATTAGGTTCAGGAAGGTTTTAACCATATTATTGAGATATTGGAATGGAAATTTAATATTACATTAATGGATATCTGGATGGGGATTATATGAGTAGTAGAGGAAATGATGCTATCTAGATGTTTTTTGACCAACAAACACTGTCCGAGGACATTATTTTCATCTGGGAGAAGAGTTGAATTGATTGTTTTGGGAACTTTTTCTCATGTATGATATTTTAAATCACCATTAGGTACCTAAAATGATTGTATACAACCATGAATATCCATTGATATCACAATTTTTTAAGGGGCACAATTGAGGATATTGGGACCATATTCTGGATAAGTATAATGTCTCTTACCCATACAGATTGGAAGATTGAATGTACTATCAAGGTGTTGGTTTGTATACCGATATCCTCTGTGTTAGAATTTAACTAGATCTAGGATTATCAATTTCAATTGGCTGATATTGCTTATAATTATTCATTTTTCTCTTCTATTAGTTGGGAACTGTTCATTTCCTTGAATGGGAGACCCTATAGGTCACCATTATTCATGATTGGGATTGGAGATAAATTTATTGTGAGGATATAGTTGATGCGTGCAATGATAGAGAAAGTTTATTTGATCTATGAGTGTAAGAGGGTATCTAAGAGATGATATAAATATTATGAATATCAATTCTATAGAACATTGAATTTCAGGTATGCATATGAAATTTTCTTAAGAGTCTCCCCAAAATGGGAGATTTGGTGTTTTGACTAGGGAAGAAAGATATCCTCACGGTTCATTGGGACATTGCAGATCCAGTGGATGGTTGGTGAGATTTCAAACCACTTGGACCTACCACATGAATTTCATCGTGTTCATGAAATCATCCATGTGTTACAACTGAAGAGATGTTTTCATGAATATTGACGTATTAATTGATGGGGAAAGATGGAAATCAAAGATGAAGTAAACTTTTCAGTGTAATAGGTGTCAACCGAGGATATAATTGTGAGGAACCTATTCGAATAGACCATTCCCTTGGTTCATGTTCATTAATAACACATGACCATGCAAGAGATATCTATGGAGTGTGATAGCCAGATGCAGGCTCAATACCCCCATCATATTGTGTAGCATGAGAATTTTGAGGATAAAATCCTTATAGGATTGGAGAATGCAATGAATATAGTTTTTATAGTATATAACTTTCAATATATATATATATTATCTAGATTATTACACAAAGTCAGTGTTCTAGTTTTATATAATAGGAGACATCAATTAATATATTAAAAATATTGATATATTAAAGAACACACATGCATCATTTCATGATTTTTCTAATCGGGGTCGTAGATGGGAAATATGATATTGAGGTTGATTCTTGTATGTGGGGTTTACCCTATGTGTAAAAAATTGTTGAAAAAACTGGTATTTTTGTTGATAAATACTATTAGAGGATGAGATAAATGGTTTTATGTATTTAAATAATTTATAAAAATAATAAAAAACCATCCCCACTCATTTGGAATCCTATTCTTGATAGGAATAAGGGATATGGATTTTCCTTTTTATACCATCAAAACCAATTGGAAGGGGAGAAATGGTTCCATCATAATTCATCCCTAATGGTGATTGATATTGGATCAAGATGTATCATTATCCATGTGAAGATTTAGTTCAAAATCATCAACTTTTTCATTAAGAGGTAGGAGCCTTTTATTTTTACATACCAATAACCATAAATATGTTTTTAAGAGTTTTAATGACTATTTATGATTGATAATGACCCCATATGTGTAGATCTATACCCAATCATGGAAATTTGGTTAAAATATATTTACAGGTATTTCCCTTTCATAAATCTTGATCAAACGACATGTGGTTTCTAGAATATAGATTATATGTTCTAACTATTAGGGACGAATGTGTTTTGGGGGATATGTGACATGTACTCAAAGTGAATGGAATTTAGTGGGACATGTCCATGTGACCTAGTACATGGGTTGACACCCCATGCCAGGGGACATGGTCGTGTAGCTATACATGACCATAGACCCATAGTACATGAGCATGGACTGAGGTTTACACTCATGTACTAGGAGTACACAATAATTCTTAGGTCTACAAACAAATATCATGCAACAAATATAAAATCTGTGTAGTTTTACATTCCAACTAATCCATTCATGGGAGAAGACACACCCATGTGTTTAGGAATAGGTCACTTGTCATGTGACCCTGTGTAACAATTGTGATGTTTTCTATACAACATCCATCATGTGTATCTCCATATTTTGACACGTATTTGGTTCTAGAAGAAGCATATCCTAATTGGATTTCCATGTTGTATTTGATTGAATTCATTGAATTTTTATTATTAATGTGAAATACGATGTTATGGGTGTGATGTTTCCTTCAATTATTCTTTGCTAACGGTTGTGGTTGTGTTGGATCCCTAGATAGTTATTTTGGGTTTCTACTCCCAAATAACATAATGGTTTAGGTCCCCAATATTCATTATACAGATAGTGTGGGTACTCACCAATACTACAGAGGGTATGAGTACACTTTATACATAGAGTTACTGCCCCTCCATCGACATCAAGTGGTGAGTGAGACCCCCAGTGGAGATTATTTCCCCTTAGATGTAGAGCATAGTTGTGAGGAGAAGTCTCTACAACCTCATTATTTAGAATCAATGCAAGATGTTTATCTAGCAGTTGGTTCTCCCATGGATATAGACTATAGTAGCAAGGACCAAGGAATTACACTCAGATTTTGGTCAGGTTTGTATTTATGTTAAGAATTAGAAATAAACCCTTTGATTAGTAGGATGATTCATCATTTTTAGCTGGGCTGTGGAGATAGAGATCCCATTTCTCTCTCCCTTGGGTTTCATTATGATAATATTTTTTTTGGGTTCCATTACCATCTTTCTAAAGTGTAGTGATAAATATTTTTCATTCTGTTTCTTCTTTTGTGGGTATTGAGGTGCTTAATCGGTTTTTATATACACACACCCATACATGTGCATTTCTTACATGTGTTGTGTCTTATGTAGATGACACGAACATTGTATGTGATTTTGTTGTAAAAAATATTGTTTGAAATTAGTGTATGATCCTAGATTTTTTCATATAAGGTATGGATCCTTTAAAATTTTTTAAACCATTATTAGGTTTTTATTCTTGTCTTAGACCTGGTAATTGAACCTTTATACTATTGAGTTTGTTTTTGGGATGATGGTAGTAGGGTTCCATAACCTTACTGTAGAAAAATTCACATTGTGAATTTCTCTCATTGGACCCCATGAATTTAATTCAGGTCATGATTATATTTTACCTAGACCCAATGGACTCGTGATGTGAATCCTTTTCTCATCATGAATATGTTGCTACCATTTCTGAATATGGTAGAGAAACCCTTCATTTATCATAACCTTACGTCTACTAAACAGTAGATACACGAGTAGATATCCTCTCTTCATCACATATGTTCATTTTCTTCTCCATAATCTAGAATATAACTAATCAAATATTTTTCTCATTGGATTCCTCATCATAATATCTTCAATCTATTACCATATTTTCTTAGTTTATGTCTCCTTATTTAGAGTTATTTTGGTGCAAGCTATTATTCACTATTTTTAGGTTGTTTGTCTAGTATTCCAATTTCATCAATTCTAGGTCAAATAAAAATACGATACTGGATGAGTACTCCACTACCCACATATGTTAGGTGGTCTAGTAGTTACCCCAATATATTATTTCTTTTTAATATTCTTTGTGATGCAACAGAACATACAATTCATGATTTTCAGTAAAATACTATTTTCTGCAAACTAATTTATTAACATTTGTATAAATGACCTTATTCTCCCTTTTTGTTGTTATAATAGGTCCCTTCTGACTAATACCACACCATGAGGTGAGCTTATTGAAAATTTCCTTTGATATTACAAATTCTTATGTGACTAAACTGCCTCCTAAGTAGTTATGGATTGTAAACTAGATGAAATGACAATAATTAATTCAATTGAATGTGAGTGGTATGATAATGCCACATGAATTTACATGTTGAATGTTTGTGATCTTGATTATGTAGAATTATAATGAATTATACGTGTCTAATTATATCATAATAAATGCAATTTAACTGCTTATTTCTTATGAAACATGGTCATGGAATCCCAACTGATTTGAAATATTAGTTTGGAATTCTATATACCTATGATAAATTTGATTGACATAACATATACCAATAATTATCTGTCATGTCACTCCATATACTTATGATACACGGTAATGGAGACCCTTATGATATATGATAGTCATGCATGTAATCCCCTAAAACATTATACGACTATAGTTACTAGACATGGATGCATGATTGAAACCTAAAGTCCAAGCTATAAAAACATATTTACACACATATATATATATAATAAATTTAATATATAGTGGATGAATAAAAATAAATTCATATACATATATATGTATGTGTTAATGGTGAGATATATTCACTGGTTTGTTGGCATGGGCCAAAAAGGTAGTGTGATCCTTGTGAACTCCATACCTAGAGTCAACCTTTTATAGTTTACATTAATGGTTTATCATTATATTATCTTCACATTAATAATACTATATGAATTGGATGTATAGTTCAATACACCATTTTTTTTGTGGTACTTACTATATCTCTTACCCTATTAAAGACACCAATGTTAGCTGGACCGATATCATGATTCCAAGTTTTGAAAACATAAATTTTGAAGCTTTTGATTCTTGATTCTCAGTATTTGGATGTAGTACAAAAGAAGATGACCGAGAGATAGTTTTTCTTTTTTTTAATATGATTATTATGGCATATTGTGTCTTCATAGTAACATATATTCCGGGTTTCTTATTTTTTATAGCATGCAATCAAGAAATCAATTTGTATATGACACTGGTTATGGTTTTTTCCCTTTTTTATTATGTGAATGGATGAATGACCAATTATTTTATGTTTATTCCTTATTATTATGACTTTTTTGATTATTTCATTTATTATAACATTTTTTTTATATAAAAATAGGTCATTTTCTTTCAAATGTATCTTTACAGACCCTCTCTGCTATTCGGTAACCTCTCGAGTACGGAGTAGTGTACTTTTGGTTTTGTGGTTGACCAATTTTTCTACTATTTCCAAGTGATCTGGGATGGGATGTCACCAATTCTTGTCAAAGGATTTCATTTCATTTACGTATTTTTTTGGTATCTTCAAAATGAGATAAGGACGCATAAGAATTTGGTAATGAGAATATTCCTAGGAGTAGTAATACAATGTACTAATAAAACCCAAATTACTAGGGATGGGATTTTTTTTTGGATTCATGTAAATACAGTTGTTTAAATTTCATCATTGGGTGAAACACATGATATGTTATAATTTTTTTTATTATTATTGATTCAATTTACCCTTGGATTGATATGGTATGAAAGTATTGACTAATGATCCATCATAGGCACTATGATATTGGAATATCATGGATTATGTCATGCCATATAGTTTTATCTCACTTCTTCTAGTGAATATAAATTCGATGAGTTCATTTACTATTATATATATAATTTTATTATGTTTCATCTGGGATCATATGAAAAAATTGGTTATATATTGTTCATCTATCATCTAAATAGTTAATTTAGGAGTAAATTTATGCAGAAAACTTCCTTAGTTAATTATGGAATGGTGAGTCATGGGGCATTAGTTTCATGGGATATGACATGTAATTGGTTGTAATTAAATGGAAAATTTCAATTTATAATGTGTACGTGCATTATAAATTGGACATGGTGATCTATATAATTTATCAATATAAAATTATTTTCTATATAATTGATAATGAACAAAAATGAATATAAATTTTAAAATTGAATGGACACTATTAAATGGGGATGAAAAATGAAAAATAAATGGTTTTTTCTACTATAAATTGAAATTAATACACTATATACCATGAATCCTAAATTATATTGGAGAAAATTTCCCTAACCCGACCTTAGTAGTAGGAAGTAGGTATTGTCTCTTGAGATTCTTATGATTTGTACGTCGCTCGGACAAACCATTAGAATCAAGAAATGTAGTGTGGAATTTATATATAAAAGCTTCAAACATATTCCATTCTTATACGCATTAATTATTCAAATAAACATATTTTTTGGAGGGGTATATTTGGAAATTGTACAGTTATTCCACCATTATATCCTTAAGTGAGAAACAAAAAGGTGGTGATGACCATGCTCCAGTTATGGGTGGACCTAACCTAGAAATAATGCAACCTATGACAACACATATTATACTCAACTTAGGTGCTGATGCCTGATTTTTTGATAGATTAATTTGGATAGTATATACCTTTTACAAAGCCCCATGATGATCCCATACTATGGTATATATCATGTGTAAATTTCAAATACATCACTCACAACCATTTTTGAGGGATGGATTTTCTTGAGCTATGTAGTCATGGATAAAGGACATGTAAAATATCTATTAGAACCTTGAAAAATATCGTGGGAAGATATGTATGATCTATACATTAATTATCCAAGATTATTCCATGTATTGGGGGGATATTAAAACCCCAAAATATTTCCATTAGGGTATTTATTGGGAGGACATTATGATAGTGTACCTTGACTATTTGTTTCATTATATTATTAGAGAAGAACTTCTTAAAGTGTTTATGAATCTCAATTAGGGTATTATGTCCATGATGGACTATTATTATTTGTCCATGGTGCTCCATTACATTGAAAATAAAAATAATTTGGTGATTGTTTGGTGATAGCGAGACATTTTGAGGATGGTCATGAATATGTAATCTGATATCATGAGAATTTCTTTAGAATGACCACCAATTCAAAAATGGTAGACTATGACCCCATCACCGAGCATAATATGAGGAACTATGATGATGTGGGATAGAGTGGTTCTAAATTAGGATAAGTAAGTGGTTCAACTAGAATCCAGAAATTTCACTTTAGTAATGCATACAGGGGTAGTCGTAGTCATATGACACCAATTGATTGTTATATGTTTTTACAAAAAAATGTAGAATTTCATGGAATAAGAATCCCTAGTGTCCCAAACATCCCACTGAGTTCCATGGTTATAGAATATTGGGTAATTATTATAATATTTAATAGACCATATCATCTTTTCCTAGAGGGAAATGATCCATATTGGATTCTCCTACAGGAAAATCATTTGTAGAACCTCGCCAAGTAGGTATATAGAGTATTAAAAACCATTTTGTAAGAGGAGGTTTCTAAGGATAACGTACTTAAGATTCATATGTACAACTACAGCTGGGAAGACTTAGAAATGGTATTCTATTTATATCTCAAGGCCTATGATATGTCTATACATATATCTATTGAAGCCTTTACTAGATGATACATGTTCCGTTGAAATAATAAAAAATACACAAGAGGGGGTGGGGGTGGGGGGTAAATTGTGACCTGTTATAAAGATTTTTTAGATTAAAAATTTTATCCCTCATAATATATTAAGAATTTTTGTAGTTATATATTCTTTAGGATAGTTTTATTGTAGGAAAATAGATAATAATAAAAGAACATGTTTTACTGTAGTTCATGGAAGAATGATCCCCTAGTCTACTCCCCCAACAGTTTGTCGATGATTTTAGTGATTTTAAATAAATAGGTCTTCTTATAATAATACCTCAACCACTAAGTGAATGAAGCTAAAACATTAAATAATTTTTTAGGGACTTGTGTATCTTTTATAGGGAACTAAAATATCCACATATTAGTACATGAAGTGGACACTCCTCCATGTATGGGTATGAGTAGTTGATACTCTAATAAAGGTACGTCAATTGATTAAATTGGAAAATATACTTATCATAGAATTATAGAAGAAACTATTATATAATGGATATTATTCCTTGTAATTAGGTGCCTTCTAGAAAGAAAATATAGGATGAGATAATGGTTTAAAATTATTTCCATGAAATAAAGAAACTAAACAAAAGCACCACCACCAACAGATTAATAGTCAAACAACATAGGATTGAAACACATATGTATCTAAATTTTAGATCTTATGAAAAGAAGTGATGTGTATTCTTATTCAAAAATGTACTCCAGCTATAAATTATATAACTCTTTATATTCAATAAGAGGAACTCAATTTGTCCTCTATTAAATGGATCCAAAAATACCACCTAATAAACATTCAATATTTGAATTTAAGTCATTCAAAGAACGTTCCAAAGTCCTTTATAAATAGTAATAGTTTGATCTATTGAACATGATACATTGAATAGATCATTAATAACCTATAAAAAACATTATATTCTCTCATCAAGAATGAATCAAAATTATATAAAAATATGTTGAATATAAACTCTATAGTTAACCAAGTCAAATGCAGGGTTAAATTCGAAAGTACTTTTGAAAACATAAGGTTGAATTCAAAATGATGGGGTTTTTACAATAAATTAGTTTTAAATAATATGGTATCTTTTAATAATATGGTACACAATATATAGTTTCATATAAGTTTCTATTATCTTATCCATACATTTACTCTAAGGGTAGATTTGAAACCCATATGTTCTGATTAAAATATAGGGTATGAAAAAATATTACAAACCACTTAATAACATATCTATAAAACATTAGACAAATAAAATTAACCCATAACAATGAAAAATTTTAAAATAAATATAATCATGAAAATTAATTTCATTTAATTTGAAAGAAACAATGGTATTTGTGTCCATCAAAATCATCAAGAATTATAGATTATTGTTGAAACAATACATAACCAAAAATCTCCTCCTTTTTGATGATCAAAGAACAAATATATCAATAACATATAAAAAATGTAGGAAATATAAATAGAAATAAAATAGTGTCATACAAAATTAAATAATAAAATAAAGGTCTCATTTATAGTTCTATAAAATGTGGATAAATACTGAATAATACAATGTTTTATGTTTACCAAAATAAATATATTTATATTAATTGTGTAAATTAATAAATTCATTTTGTTATCCTTGATTAATATATTATAGTAAAATACTGTTGTGTTGACCCTATTTTCTTAACCATTTTTTTCAATCAATAAGAATTTATACAAAAATGTTATATAACATAGTTAATTTAGCAAAAAACTCGAAGGAAATGATTATTATTATAATAAAAAAATGATTCCTATACAATCTATTATAGTGGAAATATAATAATAAATAAAAAAATTAAAATATAATGTAATTTAAATTAATTATTTTTTATGATTACAATAAATATTTGGATTAAAATATTAAGAAGAAAGACTAGATTGGAGTGAAAGTGGTGGTTCCAATGAGGTTTGAGATGTGAATGAATCTTGAACAACCAAATTAATATCCTTAAGCTCTACAATTATTCCCTAAAATTGAGGTTAATAATATCATGCCATGGTTTCATGAAAATATTTAATTCCTATCACATTATTTCAAACTAAATTTACCACTAAAAACTAATGTACAATCATTCAATACTGCACAAACTTCTTCAGTATCTCATTTAATATTTTTATAAGGTTTCTAAAACAGGGAAAAGTCGATGTTGATTTTTAATGAAGATCATTATATTTTTCTAATACGATGTGAAGTGGAAAAGTATCACACTAAAGAATCTGAATTTAATAATTTATTAGAGATAGATCTATAGTGAAATATTCAAACCATCATATCAAATTTTTAGAGGATGGATGAATAGATGTAGATGCCATTTATGAAGTGTTCTGACTCTAATTTATTCAAATAGAATCCTTTGGTATTCCATTAAGCATCAACAATTTGAATTGGAATCTTTTTTTATTTTGAGATTCCCAAGATATCCTAACTCTTCTCTATTAAATACACCAAAATATATTCTTAAAATATAATTTTCCTAAATGTTTTGTATAAAAACATGAACTGATTTCAACTCTTCTTGTGAAATAGTTAAACTTTTAAAATATTCCATATATTTCTAGTAACATCCATATCAAATTTTATGTTTGTATCCATTTCAGTCATCAGAATATAATTACATGAAAAATATTGAATTTGAGAATAAATATAATCCTAATATTTATCTTTTGGAACTCTTATTAGTTTTTTGACTTCATTCATAGTAAAGGAATGACCGTAAATATTCTCATTGACTGATGATGACAGTGATCCATGAACTTCTATTTTCTATTTCGATTCACTAGAATCCTTTCCCAAGGATACTAAAGGAACATATACTAGCTTATTTAATTTTCTTTTAATACCTTAAACTAAAGATGCATTCTCCTATACACCATATTAATTTTTTTTCTGCCTGATATTTCCCTTGATCCTCATTCTCATCTCTATTATTAATCAATATTTCTAAATAAATTAGTTTGTACACCCAAAAACACTAGTTATTCATCTTTTGAAATAATAGATTATTTTTTATGAACAAAAATATCTTCTCTTTTCCTTGGACATGTTAAAAAAAAGACTAGATATTTTGTTCTTATAAGGGTTATTGAAGATAATATTATAAATCTCTTGTAGTAGGTGGTCACTAATATTATCTCTTAATATCCTCCTTATTTCCCCAACAACTTCCTCTATTCATGAATCACTATATTCTTAAAAAATAACAAATAGGAATCACATTTAATTTCATGGTGATCCAAAAGAAAAAAATTTCTTATGGTGGTAGAAAAAACACATTTTTATGATGACATCTAATAATCATATAAATATAACATATCATATTTGTTTTCCAAATCATAGAAATAAACCACACATATAGATAAAAAATGCAATCTAGACTTGTTTTGATAGTATATTATTAATATAACATAGAAATTTATCCATATAAATTCATAATAACATTTCTAAACATAAAATACATGATATAAATATAATGAAAGAGAATTTTCACTTACTCAACAATCCTTGGAACAATTGCAGATTGAATGAATTTTACCAGTACATTCTAGTCAGCTTCAGGATCTTTTATATGTATTTTTCATTATAAGGTGAATCAAAAAATGGAAAACATAATATTATTATATTTATTCTTCTAATCTACAATAGATCAAATAATAATGTGAAAAACTCCTTCACATGAACACTAAAAAATCTAGTCTATTTATACTAAAGAGACTGAAAAATCTTTATTATTTACCAGTGAGATTATGATGTTCTGTGTGTCCCCAAAACAAAATTGGTTTTTTTTTTCAAAAAACACTTTTCCTTCTCTATTGAATGCACACTAATTATTTTATCAAATCATGATAATTTGTACACCTTGAAAAGCCAAAGATTATTTTAGAAGAAGTTTTATCTAAAATTACCACTAAAAATTGACAAACATCTATTAAAGGACACATATATCCGATTATGAAGATTATTAGTTATTCGATTCATTTAGTACAACTTATTATATCCTCATTGTCTTTTCCATTATAAAAAATCATCTATTTTAATGTTATATTTTTTTATTTTTGAAGAGAAATTGGGATCCTTGAAAGTCAAAAGTTTTCAAGATATCGTGTAAGTGAGGAGGAGATAAAGGGAGTTTCTAATAGTTTTTGTTCACTTAAATTTAGTTTCAGGAGACAAAATACCCATAGTAATAATTACATATGTATCTTTTTAAAATTATGTAAATTCTAAATGAGTACTAAAGACAATTTTTTTAAAATAAATAATAGATTATTGTTGAAAAATTAAATTTTAGAAAAAATCAAAAATCCAAATAAAATTAAATATAACTACCCCACAATAAATTCAAAACATGTTCTATGATGTGGTTTAGTGAAAATAACAGCTTGCTGATATTTAGTATTGAAAAATTATATTGATATATATATATATATATATATGTGTGAAGTACATGATCTCTTAGAAAAAAATACCTTATGTTAATAAGATTGTTTATTGAGTGAATTATAATATTTTTTTGAAATATTAACAACACTTGTATAGTAATGTAAAATAAGAATGTTACTGAATTTGAGTTAATATCTAGTAGTGTGTGTTTGATCCAAAACAATCTTCCATAACATATTCTATTGTAGGTATATTATTTATTATCTATTGAATGGATAAATAAATGTTTTCACTAAGCTTACCATGAAACTAATCACTTTCTAAAAATGTGATAGGTTACCTAGGTACTCTTTCTATATAACCTACAACATCCAAAATTAGAAATTGAATATGATATTAAATTATAATTGGATTTTTTAATGTAAATATTAAACACTAGTTACCTTGAAATGCCTAAAAATTCTATTATCAATACTAATATGGGATTCTTTTGGTTTCAATTTGAGAATACCCAAACCCAATTATCTTAGATCTAGTGCCTTACATTATTACATTGGTAAAAATACAAGGAATCACATCCCAAATGTCATATTAGTTTAGTACTCTTGGTAAACATGATACATATGATAAATTTAATTTACAATTTAAACATAAAAATAAATTTTTTATAACATGATTTTTATCCTCAATGTAACCCTACAAATCAATCAAAAAAAAACATCTCGACAACATGGGGAAAATAAATCATAATAAATGGGTGAGACCAAATTATTAATACGAGTTAAGTATAGTGGAGAATGACTTGAATCAAAATGAATAATCATTATGGAAAGGTAAATAAGTAAGCACATATACAACTTTTTAAATGAATTCATAATAAAGTGCATCAATATAATTTTTTTCATAGTGAAAATCCTATGGATAATTATTTTTGAATTTTAAATATTGTAAATTCGTAATTATCTAACATCATGTATTTGGGACATGAACCAATATACAATCAAGGGTATTCACATGGATGTTTATGTTTTTGTATTGATACCCATATGTTTATGATTAGAATCAAATACAATTTGTTTTTATAATTTTTTTCATCTCATTAGACTACCCATGCATCAAGGAGCTAGTTTTTACTGGTCAAAAACCAGTGTGTTACATTTCTAAATCATTACACATATATAAAAATTATAGATTTTATTTTTGAATCTATAGTACTTATCCTAAAAAATACAAATTGATTAAAATATAAATATTTAACATTATTTTCATAGTAATTAAAATAATATTCAAAGTTAAAAGGAATATATAAAATTGTTATATGGTGTTCATTGTAAACATATACATTATATAAGAAATATGGATATCCAATTTTCACAAAGGACGGTTTTATTCCAAAATATACCCATTTGAGTACGAATAAATGTTTTTTTCATTGATGAATAGAAATAAAATAATAATATATTTCAAAAAATTATTGAGGAACGTATCATTTACATTTTCAAAATCACATTAAAAAAATTGACAAAAAAATTTGAAAATACATTTCTTTAAAAATAATCAAAGAAACATGTAAAAAAATATTTAAAACATTTGAGTGTTCATGAAGGCTATAAATTCTGTTCATGTAGTATGTGTTAAAATAAAGGCTGCTTCCAATTTTTTTTCTAAAATCCAAATGGGAAATATTTCAAAAATCAAATAATGAATCATTTAAAATATTTAAAATATAAATAATGGATAAAAATAAAATTATAAAAAACATTTTTTGTGAAAACGTTTTTGGAAGACATGGAATAAAAATATTACCTGATGGATACATTGACATAAATAATCTAGAATGATGAAGGGATTTCTGAAATAAACCCTTACAAATATCTTTTAACTGAAGAGAGAATTAATAAAATGAATCGATTATGTGTAATATCTATAAATTCACATAATAATGTGGAAATAAATCATAATATAATAAAAATTTATTTCAACCCTTACCTTAGAATGACCTAGTCAATGAAATAGTATTTTAACCTAATGAATAGTAATTGAGTTTAGAATTCCATTTCCATATATAATTAGTTGACTCATATAACCAATTTTTTTTAATAAAAACATAATTATCATGAGAATAAGTTAATTCATTATAAAATTTGAAAGTGGATGTATATATACCACACAAAATAAGTAAGTGGTGAATAAATCATACATTACACAAAAATCAAAGTGAAATGAAAATCCATTCATTTGAACATTCCTTTACTTGAAAATTATTAAACATCATGTATAATCAGGCTATTATTTTATAATATAACCATATTCATATTCATTATATCATTTAAGATCCTATTATATCATCTTATCTCCTATTTGTTAATAATATTTAATTATTACCCTCATTTTAGGTGTTAACTACTTCATTTTCCAAGCATGTTTTGTCATTTCAGTCTCATTTATTATTCAGACAATATAGTTCTATGCTTTAAATAATGTTATTATGTACATATATATTGTAATTTTTTTATATAAATCATTATGATCAGTCTTTAATGGTTAACAATGAAAATAATTCACATCGTGTTGTTGAGATGGTAGGCCGTACATATGCATGAGAGACGGTATAATTCCATTAATAGTGAAATAGAAAATAAGTTTATGGTAAATAAATTCTTCCAGAATCAATATAATTTCATTATTATCTTATATATCAATTAGTTACATCATTATACCCATCCAAGTAATCTGTTCATCAAAAAAAATTACACAATAGTGTGGAGACAGTAAGTCGTACATACAAAGGTGTGATGATATCTTTTTTAATTGGGTGGATAAATGGAGAGACATGGTTCTTCACTAATCATAAAACATCTACACACACAATCATATATATATATATATATTTATATGATACAATTTGTATTATATTATGTTGTAAAAACTAATGGAAATTAATTACATGATGAAACGATCTTGACTAAGTTGTAATAAATTATTAAATATTATTCAGTGGACATCCATTATATATCTTCTCCTAGGATTCATGGTTGGTATTTTTAGAAAATAAAGGTCCACTATAAATTTTTTAATAAATTTATTATAATAAATAGACAAGGTTTAGTCAATATAGAAGGCTCAATGTTGTGTGACAAAGTGAATGAAGGAGTAACCATGAACAATATAATTGGGGGTAACTTTTCAAAACTCTAAAAATATTAAATTAATATAAATTAATATTCAGTTATAAGTGGATAAAAAATGATATATTTAATATATATGATTGTATTATAGGTCTAAATACTCTCATCCAATAATTTTGTGTCATGATTAGGTCACATTCTTACTATAAGCTTTTGGTGTTAACCCTTATTTAATCCCTTTAATTATCACCATGAAAACATTGATATTTAACCATTAATGGGTAATATAATTACTATAAAATAACAAAATACCCATAAATATATCAATTTTTAAATTTTGAAACTTATATAAATATTTTTTTGAATTTTAGAATTGATTGAATTTGATGTCATTAATTAAATTATAATTTATGCTAAAATATATTTAATGTCAATTTAGACACTATTAATAACATTGACATATAAAACTATCAATAAAATAAGATAAAATGAAAAAAAATATTTTATTATATCCTAAATATGTCATGAAAGTCTATAATATTAATTTATAACATTAATTATTTCAAATCAAATTTATTTTAATATTATCTATAACAATTATTTCATATTTCTATAAATGAAATAATTATTCAATCAGCATCATTTAAGAATTTAAGGTACTAATCTATTCCTAAAAAATATAAATAAATTACCATGTTGTAGATAACTCTATTATATTGAAAAATAGTATTTATTTTTCATGATATATTTTCGTTAAACCATTATTAAAAATATTATACTCATTAAAAATATGAGTGTGGCATTTTTCTAAATTCTTTGATTTTATTAATATCTATGTCATTTTCATGGCCAAGATCATAATAACTGATTAATTTTAAGAAAATATTTTTAAAGGGTCTAATATAGTTCATCCTATTTTATTTTCAATTGTTTTTTGGTATTCCTTATCATTTTAGTTTTATCATACATTATCAAATATACTGATTGCCTTGGTAATAGAAATTAGCTTGTTTACTATTCATATTGTCCAGAAATAAAAGTTGTCTCTTTAATAAATTTTTATAATATTTATCCAAATATTAAATCCATTTTTAAAAATCCCAAACATATAACATTTAGGGTTTAATTAAAAATTAAATTAGAAAAATTCCGTGAAAACAATATTTTTTTCAGAAAAATGTCATATAAAATAAAAAGAAAAATTTATATCAAATTTAACTATTAAAATGATTCAAATGATCATTGTTAGATTATTCATAATATTATATAACAATAATTACTTTTAAACCAAAATAAAATAGAAAATTTAAATGGTTGATATAAAAATAAAGATATCTAAAAAATAATTATTTCTCACCATGTATAGGAAAATAAATATTTATGAAAATTATCGAAAAACCACCCTAATAGGATTTTCACATTCCAATTTTAAAAATAAGGTTTATTTTTTAAAATAAAATTTATAAAAGTGAAAAAATATAGTTTTAAAACAGGTGCACCATTAAAAGGTGGGAAAACTGTATTTGGAATAATATAGCTTTTATGCATAAAATTGGAATTGTTATCATATTATACCTATCAAATTTATTGGATGAATATAAAAAATAGTGAATTTATAATATATAAATTCAAATATGTGGTTATTACTATTCCTTCCTTCCACTTTAATATATTAGTTATAATGATCACATAATAATATTTCATTTTTCGTTTAACATGTGTGTTGTGTGAAACATAAGATATTGAGTATATTAAATTTAAAAAGGGACATACCCTAAAATCATGTGATTTTATATTCTATCCTAATTTTAAAAAAGTTTTAATTATGATTTGATAATATATATTGAAAATAAACCATCGATACTTGAAAATTCCTTTGTGGAAAACTCACATCGTAAATATGGTTAATAGAAAATCCACATTATATGAGGGATGCTTAAATTATAAGGTCACCAAAAAATAATGATTTTCAATAGGAGAGTATTAATGGAAATTGAATTTGTGGAAAAATAATTATAAATAATTAGAGCCTCCATTTATCATAATAATGTCAATGATCAATGGAAAATTATGGGCCTCAATGCCATAAATCTTGTAATCATTTAAAGGACCATCTGATTTATAAGATATAAATATAATTGGGTAATGTTTTTGTTTCATGACTATTTTTTTTAAATTTGAGGACTTATTTTACTATGTATAGTATGACCATAAGTGAATATACTTTATTAACAATGTATTTTCATTCTTTAATCAATTTCAAAAAAGAACTCATCTATTTCTCCAAATGATGAGAATTATTTTTCAATGCATGACACACTATATTAATCTTATATGGATAAAAAATATATAGAAAAGAGTAACTATTTATTTTTATTATATTTAGATATTAACCAAATCTAAAATGGTTATAACATGATATGATATTTCTGAAAAACTATAACACTACTTTAATATCCTAAAATTCAATAGTAATACCCAAAATTAACTTAGATCATTTTATAAATAAGTATCCTTAAATTTTCTAAAAAATATTCCATCACATCAATCAGAAGGATTTGTTCACATATCCTTCCAACATAAATTTAATGTAATTCTCCATTAATGTTATGTCCAAATATATAATCCCTAGGAAATGCTAACTATTTCCATAATTTACCTGAATCTCCATAAATCTATAACAAAATAATATATTCTATAAAAATCTAATTCACCCTCTATTATGTAAATATAATTTTGTAACATTATATTTTCCTTAATCCTATAGGGTTACAAAAATATTGATCATATTTTGTAATAAGATAAATCACATATCATAACCAAATTCATTTACAATCCCATTTTTATCTATATAGAACATTTAAATAACAAAAAATACATCATACTAATAAAGAATTTTTTTCCAATGGTAGGTGATGAACCCATATTGCACTTCAGTTATGGGTTTAATCTCCACGACCTTTTTAGACATGATATGTTGCTGCTCGATTTTTGGGTTGTCCATTTTCTAAAACTATATTAATATCATCCAAAAATGTGAAATCAACCTTAAAAATAACCCTAATATATTAAAAATTAATTATTTTTTTAACTCAATAGTTATATCATACTTTTCATTTTTTATTCCAAAAAATATAATAACCCATAATTACCTTGAAATTTATGATAAAATAAAAAATACTAGTTAACCTTTATTTTACGCTTATGACAAAAAAATGTAAAGGCATTATTAATTAAATAATTTTTTTACTAATACTAAACCTAATGGGTAACATTACCACAAATATCATCCTAAATATTATTAATTTTGATTCATTCCCATAACATAAAACCTCAAATGTTTTTTAGGAATATTAATCTAATAAATCCTTGATGGTTTTAATAAATTATATGTTAATAAAAATTATATCAATGTGAATCCTTATAATCATCAAGAATCTTCTTACCATAATAGAATTTATGAAATAATTCTTCAACACATTGTATATCACATTAAATTATACACTAGTTTCTTCCAGTTCTGGCCCTTGAATATCATTATACAATATTAATTGGTGTGGTATTATCAAATAATCATTAAATATTATATAAATTCTATATAAATAATGATTAGTTTTTATCAATATAATAGTCATTAATTTCATATTTGGTTATCCATTACCAAATATATTTGATGGTGACCTATACATAGACTTATCTTCAATATTTAGTCATAGGGTTATGTAGCCTAATCTATGATTTCCTTAATATAGTTCCCAAGGTTTCTACTAAAGTCCACTAATACCAACTATAGATACCTAGACTCCATTAGCCCAAATCTGGTACCTTAATTTATTAAAATGGTATAGATATAAATAATCACATTTCAAAGTAAAGAATAGATTAGTCATTTTGGTAAAATAGATACATACTTTAAATTAAAATTAATATTTAAACATTAAATAAAAAAATGTTTTCTTTCATAACACCATCATTCCCTTTATCATAACTCTACATATCAATCATAATAAATAAATTTGAAACCTCAGGAAATGAATCATAAAAATAGGGTGAGATCAAAATCATAGTAAAGATTATGTATTTTATAATATAACACGATTCAATAAGATTAATTAATATGTAATGGAAGATAAATGATCACACATTCTATGTAATCGATATAATGAGAACAAAACGAATCCATATATTTTTTTCACAGTGAAAATACACTTGATTAAAATTTATAATATCTCAATTCAAGAAATATTGAATTGTTGGATGCTAGGTATCTAGAAATGAAACACATTACTGTTAAGAAAATTTACAAGATGGCTTATATTTGTGTGTAGAAAACAATTTCAATCTTCTTTGAATAAAAAGTGAATGTTTTTCACTAATTGATTTTACCTCAGGAGACTACTAATTCATCGATAGTCTTTCTTTAACCATTTCCAACTCATGTCATACATGTCAAAATAATTCATCATATATCAAAATGATCAATTTAATTCTTGAATTAATAATAATTTCCAGAAAAAATATATTTTTATTAAAATATATTTTTTGGAAATAATTTCTATAGTTATTTAAATAACATTAAAACTAAAAACTATATATTACAAAATTTATAAAAGCAAGGAATTAATAATATCCATGATATAAAAAATATGGATATCTGATGATTGTAATGGATGGTATCATTTAAAAATAAACCAAATGGAGTATGAATAAAATGTGTTTTTCATTGAAGAAAATAATTCATATAATAATATCTTTAAAACATTCTTTAGGAAAATATAATTTACATTTTTAAAATCACATTTTAAAATGAATATTTTAAATTTCATTTTGAAAATAAATTTCCCTGAAAATAACCATTGAGACATGTAAAAATATCATTAAAACATTTGAATTTCCATTAAGGTAATAAATTCTATTCATTTTTACACGTTAAAACAAATATTCATTTAACAATTTTAGTAAAATCAAAAATGGAATTATTTGGGAAACGACATAATGATAACATTGATTTTTTTTAATAATTAAATCACAAAAAAAAAATGAATTTATTAAAAATATTTTTTTGTGAAAATATTTTCAGAAAACATTGAATATATATATTCCCTGATAGAGACATAAGAAGAAAAATTCCCAAATAATGATGAGATATATGAAATAAAGCCTTAAAAATATCATATCATTGAAGTTATCATTAATAAATTGAATCAATTATGTTTAAATATGAAAATAAACACAAAAAACAAGAAATAAAACGTAATATAATAACAACTAATTTCACACGTAATCATAGAATGACATAATCAATGAAATTATAGTTTAATATAATGTATGAGAGTTTATTTAACAATTCCATTACCACTTGTAGCTTGTTGAATCATATGAAAAATCAAAGAATAAAAATTTTAAACACATTAAATATAATTATAATAAAAAAATTCCTGATATAACCTATCAATGGGGCATTATGTAAACAACAAAAATGAAATGGATGGTGAATAATATATACGTCCCATAGAAATAAATGTGAGATGAAAAACCCTTAGCATACTATTTCCATTAGATAAACATGTTTAAACAACCTATATAGTGATTTAAATAATTTTTTTAATTTATTATTAAACCATATAATTATTTATGATATCATATATAGTCCTTTTATGTCATCTCATCACCCGTTTGTTAATAATATTTCAATAATAACCCTATTATGAATGTTAATGACTACATTTTCCAATGAAGGTTTTGACATCTAAGTCCTGAATCCTTTTCATAGGATATTTTTTTTAATATACATAATTATATTAAGTTTATAGATATCAAATTTATTTATTATATATATTTTTATAACCGTTATTGAATAGTCAACATAAAAATTAATCACATCGCATCATGGAGACGGTAGTTCATACGTACACAGAAGCGATGGTATCATTCCATAAATGGTGAAAGGGTAAGGAATTGGATGGTATATTTATTTTTATAGAATAAATATAATTTCACAATTATTATATATATCCATTATTTCCATCCTTAAACCTTTCAAATAAAGTGGTGATGAAAAAAATTACACCACACCATGGAGACAGTAAGTCGTACGTACACATGCATGGTAATTAATTTTTAATAGGATGGATAAAATATACAATATGGTTTTAATATAATAATAATGAAATATAATAATATATATGTTCTAATATAAAAAATTATATGATATAAAGAAACCTGAAAAGTAAGAATAAGAAGAAATAAACTTGAACGAGTTTGGTAAATATAATTACCTCTTCTTTGATGAACATCCTTTAGATTTATTCTTATAGGATCTAGGGATTGAATATTTTGAAGAATAGAACATCAAGAAAATGAATAAATATTTTCAAAAGAGAAATTTATTTTATTTTTTTATCTATAAGGATCAATGTTGTGTGAAAAATTGAAGGAAGGAGTGCCCTTTTATAATTAAGCTGGGGCACTTTTGGAAACTCTGAAATTATTAAATTAATAGAATTTTTTTATATTCCAAATGAAATAATAGTTATTTATATTATATGATTGTTATGGTTTTAAATCCTATAATAAAATAATTTTTATACATGGTTAGGTCACATTCAACCCATTATCACGTGGTTTTATCCATTATTTGATGCCTCTAATTCCAACCATCACAAAACGGGTATTTACTCATTAAGGGTTAATATAAATACTATAATATGAAAAAAGAGCCATAAATAAATCATTTAGGATATGTTAAACTTTATTATTCTAAATATTTTGAATCTAATATTTTTATGAATCTTATAAAATTTAGTAAAATATTATTTATTTTAAAATATCAGTAATGTCAATTTTGATATGATTCCTTAAATTAACATTTAAAATATAAATAAAAAATATAACTTCAAAAAAAATTATTACATCCCTAATATGGAAATGGAATCTTTATAATTCATCTATTTATTTAATTTTTTCAAATTATATTTATTTTAGTTTTTTTAATAATATTTATTTGATATTTATATTAAAGAAATAATTACCTCGGAAACATTTTGTAAGAATTTAAGGTATTTATATATTAACTAAAAATTATAAATAAAATACCCTGATTTAGATATATATATTAAAATTAAAAATACTTTTTTATTCAGATATATCATTTTTTAACCATATATTAGATATATTATACTTATTAAAAACATGAATATGAAATTTTGTCACATTCTTGGATTTTAATAATATCTAGGTCATTTTCCTGAAAAAGTGTCTATTAAATGATTAATTTTCAAATAATAAGTATTTTGGGTAAGAATTTTACTTGTAAAATATTAATTAATATAATTTTAGGGCAAATTTCTAGTTATCATTCATTTATTTTTTCCCAAAATTACTCAAATTTCCCGTTTCCATGGTAATAAAAATTACCAAGTTTACTATTCATATTTCTCAAAACTAAAAGTGGAATATTTTAAAATTTAATACCTCATGAATTCAAATTTTACATTCAATTTTCAAAATACAAAACAAAAAAAGTTTCAGTGTATAATTTTATATTAAACAAGAAAAACACAATGAAAATATTCTTTTCAGAAAAGTGCCCTATTAAATATAAAAATCTTTTTATGATAAATCCAACCATGATATTGATTTAAATTAAATTAATTTTATTTATTATAATATAACATATTTTTTTTACATTGAATATAATATCAAATAGAAATGTAAAATGGTTTATATAAAAATATAGTTTTTTTAAAAATTTGTATTTTCCCTATTCACTAGAAAATAAATATTTTCTAAAATATACCAAAAATTCACCCTAATATAATTATTCAATTACTAAATTAAAAATTATATTTTTATTTTTGTAAAGAATTTATACTTATTTTTTTAAAATAAGTTTACCAATGAATGTCGGCAAAACTACATTCAAAAAAATAAAACTTTTCTTGCATAAAATTGGATTTTATGTTATCTCATGAAAAAAATATAGGATGAATGTAAAACAAATTATGGAATATACAATATATAAATTTCAAAATGTAGTTAATACAAGTCATTATTTTCAATTAAACTATTAGGTTATAATAATCACATAATAATATTTTATTGTTTATTGAAGATGGGTGTTTCATGAAACTAAAGATGTCAAATAAGTCAAATGTTATTAATGAAATTACATAAAATATTGGTTTGTTAAATGATTAAATCTAATATAAATATATATAGAAAACTATTTTTAGTATACTAGCAATAAAATTTTGTAAACACCCAATCAGGACTATATATAACTTGTTTTAAACTAGTTTACCAACATCATCCAAATCATGTTTTATATTGGTATACTTAATAATTATAAAATATTTAATAATTTCTATTGATTTTTTTTTCAATAAATTATTATTATATTTATGTTTATTGAAAAAATTCCTATGATATTTTGATTCATTTCAAAACCAATATTTAATTTTAATTCTCCCACCACTCTCATTTTGAATTTAAATTTTATATGATAAAAATAATAATTAATTTTTTTATTATATAAACCAATGATAAAATCATCTACATAAATATATACAAAAAATATTAGAACAAACATTTTTCGTAAGACTGTAGTATCATCCATTCATACAAAAAATACGTTTTATATAAGATATAAACATAATCATTCGTACCAATCTCTTGGTTATTTCTTATGCCCATAATTATATCTCGTAAGATTGAAAAAAGAATTTGGTAGATGAAGGTTTTTGTAAAATCCTACCCAAAACCATCATGTCAAAGTCGAATGCTACATGACATCATGTGTACCTCCATCTATGCAAGAGGATTTCGACTACCAGTGAGGGACTGAGTCCATCAACGAGGATACTATACCCACAGTATTATGTCATATGATAAAAAAAATTATAAAAAAAAATAATGACTGAAATCATGAGGAATGGAAAAATGACATTCATGTCATAAAAATAAATAATCATGCAAAGTTCAAGAATAACTTGTTTAACTAATGAATACAAAAGGTAAATTATCAACTGAAAGTACCACTATGCCTATCCTATCCCACCACCAGATCCACACTCTTTAGCTAAGTAGTCCAACATAACACCTTTTCCCATCATACGGATCCACCATGAAATTTACAAGTGCACCGAAACTCTTAATTGAGGTGTGAGAACAAGAAACAATAGGACACCACTAATGTGTCTTTAACTTGATATGTTCATGTATTCAATTTTATTCCACAATAATTATAACAAATTAAATATAATTGACACAAACAATCCAAAATTGAGTGTTCGTACTCTAATGAAACCACTGAACACGCCCAATGGTACAAACATCAGCTACATGCTGGAATTGTAATATATGTCAATAATCTTTCATACTATCCACAAGTATACTGGTGAGTCACTTAGAATTAACCAAGGTATTGAGTGATAAAAACTTACCCAGAATACACAAGGAAGTATGTAATACTCATAATCCACATGGATTCAAGTATCTCTAACATACCCATAATCCATAAGGCATTAGGTAACACTTCTAATCCACTAGGCATCAATTTTCAACTATCTACACAGAACCCAAAAGGAATCAAGTAGATTCCAAGTTACAAGTTTATCATGTTGCATTATCATTATCATCGAAGACCATGAACACACCCCACAAAAATAAACATACCATGATATCCACCTATCATGTATACACATAGTAATCCTCTAAAGGAAAACATGACATGTTATAAAATGATAATAACTACATAACACATCATGAGAAATATAAAATAAACATCTAAATCCACATGTGAATCATACATCATCACGAAATCTAGCTATCTCATGGAATCAATCCATAAAATATTATGCTCCACACACACACACCCACTTGAGATCAAAATTCATGAATTCATATAAATCAAGCCACATATAAATCATATCATGGAAATATGCATGTAATGAGACCCCACAATTGTAAGTAACTTCCTACCTAAAAATTTTAAATGTCAAGGTGTGGATAAACCACCCAATGTGGATCAATATCTAGAGGGGAATCATCAATAGTGTAGAACACCTATTCAGAGACATATTATCAAAAACATTGACACATCATTTATCAAGGTTCATCAAGGATTTCTAGAACAAAAAGCAGTTATTAAATTTCAAAAATAAATCAAATATCATAGGAGATTATACTTCCCCTATCATGGATAAATTCTAGATTATTATTTCAGGACACCAAATCCACTAAAAAATTTATATTAATAATTAATTTTTTTGATAATTTCATATAAATTATCAATTTATAATTATACATTGTTAATTTTTTTATTAATTATACTTTTGTAATTATATCTTGAAAATTTCTAATTAATTATCCTTTTGTAATTATATTTTTATAATTTACAAAAAATTATCCTTTTATAATATTTTCTTGATAATTTTTCATAAATTATCCTTTTATAGTTATAGTTTTAAAATTTCTCATAAAATACCATATTAAAATTATCTCTTGCTAAATTCAAATAGATTATCCTTTTATAATAATATTTTTATAATTTCTACAAAATTATACTTTTATAAATATATTTTGACAATCTCCCGTATATTATCTTTTTATAAAATCATAGTTATCATTTGAAATTTTATAATATAATTATTCTTTGAAAATCATTTTCAAATATCATTGATAATTTCATAAAATTATTTTTTGATAATTTTAATACATTATTATTTGAATAAATTATTCTAGTTATAATATGATAATTATAAGGCCCCAGCCTTAAGCCTTACTTAATCTTGAGTTATTACAAGATTACACGTTGAGGATCTTTTCAGGTTTAGAGTTTTAGATAATTAGATCATAAAACTTGCATTACATTCCACATTTAAACAAAGTGGTTACATAAAAGATAATATTCATTTTTCCTATCAACTAAAACATATTTAAAATAAAACATGGATTCTTTCTTGACACTTACTTGACACTATCATCATATCATGTACCCTTCCCTTGACTTGTGAAAAACATTTCGAAAACTTGGGATGAGCATAAAAAGCTCAATAAGGGATATAAAAATATGGAAAGGAAACATGAGTACATGTATACATAAGAATGAAATCATACTTTACCCATAAAACATAAGCACTTTAACATACCTCATAAAAATCTTGAATAAATCATAGAAATCATAAGACATAAAGGTAACTTGAGGCATTCATAACATTCTTACGTAGGGAGTAACCCTCTTTGTTACCTTTGGAATACCCATCACAGTATATTCCCTAAATCTGTTCGGAGAAACCTTAAAGTTTCACTCCTTCATGTTACCCAATGCATTGGAGAGCTATATCGGGCTCACCCTCCCTTAGTTTATCACAGAACCACCCGTCTTCATAATAATTCCCAAGAACTTCAACATAATCGTATCACATAAAACATGCATAAAGGAAACATAACATTTCCACCTTTCAATCACAAGATATCAATACAACACATTGATATAAAAAAATTATGAAAACCATTTTAAATTCCAAAATAAAATAAAAGTAAAACATGGTATTTATTTTTCTTTTAAAAAAAGGGTATGGCTTATAGAGGAAGCCGAAAATCAAATAATGGTCACGACAGCGGAGAAGTCATTGTCGCCGCATACGTACGACAAAAACATTCCCTTTTGTCTTTTAGTAAACACTTCGTATAAAAAAGATTCCTTTTGAATAAATGTAAAAGTCAAAGGGGTTTATACACCGTATAAAAGAAGGATGTGTATAAAACAAAATATGCCTTAATGAAATTAGATTGAGACGAAGTCCCATACAAAGACGGTATCCTTGGATTAATGATAAATCAATTACATAATTATGTATGACAAACGAATACAACAAATATAAGTGGATATTAAGTGTAAAACAATCAGAGGTTATTCACACATATTCATAGAATGACATATTCAAGGAGTACAATCTTATCCAAAATAATCAAAATTGGGTTAAGAAGTTCCCTTGCAAAAATTTGACAGCCTAACGACGTCACTACAAAATTCAGAAAATGAGTTGATGAGAGATAAAAAGGGTATCTCATCACTTGGACATAAAATTTAAATCACTAAGGATATAAAAGAACATATCCCAACATAATATTATGTGAGTTAAAATACATAACAAAAGAAGTCTTTTAAAAAGAGGAGGGTGAAAGGTTCCCTTACCGACATGGGTATCTTTCGAAACATACACCCCGTGAAAGAAGTACAATAAAACATTGATGTAAATACTCATAAATGAATTATATTTCACAATGAGTAAAATAATGGTCAGTACATACACCACTCAAAGGAAATTGTGGCAAATGTAGCATAAATCTCACGGGAATAAAAGTGAGATGAAAAATCCTTTACGAAAACTCGGCAGCCTAACGACGCCACTTAAAAATTCCAAAAATGGATTGATGAGATCAAATAGGTTCTATCATAATATTAAAATAAAATGTATGTAAAGAGGGATATAAAATAATATCCCCCATAATAACAAATAGGAGCTTAAAAGAATTGACATAAAGGAGATTACTTAAAAAGAAAGAGAGAGGTTAGATCTATTACGAAAATTCGGCAGCCTAATGGCGCCACTCAAAACTTCAAAAATGGATTGATGAGAGAGAATAGGGTCTCTAATCATATGAAAATAAAAATTATATTAAGATTAATATAAAAGACCATCCCAATCACAAGAAAGATGAGCTTAAAAGGAATGACATAAAAGGGTGTACTTAAAAAGAAAGAGAGGAGTAGGATCCCTTACCTCGGGTCCGACTTGACTCGATCGTTCTTTAACATCCTGAATAATAAACTTGAGTTAATTTACACTTTATTAAGAAATTTTTTTAAGTTCATTATTCCTTTTATATCACTTATTGTCATGTTATAAACATTATGTAATCATTTAAGTTAATAATTTTTGTTTTTTCGATATTTGGTTCTTAAGTCGAAAGTGGACTTCTTACAATTACATGTTGTTCGTGTGGTCAAAGGTTCATTATATCCAGAATTATATTGATGATTTGGATATCATATATATCATATATATCCATAATATACATGTATTTATAATATTACATAATCATTTAGAGGTAAGAAATGAAATGCATCGTTCATGGAGATGGTAAGCCGTACGTACGCATGAACGCTACTTTCATTTCTATGTCATATTAATGGAATTAAAACCAAATGAGAGGTATTTATATTTTAATTACAGAATTATATTCATCATTTATATGTAACATACATCATATATAATAACTTTAAATCCATCCTTTATATATCCCACATATGGCATTAACGAATCAAATCACTTTGAGGGGGCGGTAGTCCGCACTTCCTAAAATGAAATTATTGTGTTTACCCACAATGGAAACCATAAAGGTATGCCAAAAAAGAAAAATAAATAAGTTTAAGTAAAACATAAACATATTATATATCATATATAAATATAGTTACATCTTAATGGCCACCTTTGAAGGTGTTATATGAGTGTTGAACAATCATCGTTTCGTGAGGCAGAAATTCTCCATCCACAAAAACAGAATGTTCTTTAACCATTAGATATAGGTGTGTGTAGTTTTAGCTAGAATTATTCTTATAACAACATCCTAGTATATTTAAGATACTGGATTTATTACAAAAGAAATTAATAAAAGGATTTTAGGGGGTTGGAGAAGCAAAATAAAACAAAATAACACAAGTGAAGACATTACCTTAAAATCGGGTAACTCCCTTTGGTTTGAGCTCAAAGGCTTCCTTGGGAAGACTTCGGAAAAAATTGAGGCTTCAAGGAGTAATGGAGGGATGTGGAGAGACAAAATGGGGAGGGGTTGTCTTAGCCAAAGGCTTTGGAAGTGTGGGTAAAGAGGTAGAGGTGGGGGCCTTTTATAAGAGGAGAGGAGGGGCACTCTTGGAAAGTAAAGAAATGTTACTTTATTTGAAAATGATTTTCGGATTTAAAAGGTCCCAAATAGATATTATTATAGGATAAGGTGATAAGGGTTCGAAGGTTACTCATACAATAGGTCTTTGACAAGTGTAAGTTATAATTTTAACATTATCTTTTCATTTTATTTAAATCCTTTATTAATGAGGTAATCGCTGCATCATCATGATGTCATAAATAATTTAATTTATTTAATGTCTAGAAATTATAAAAAAATTATCATGATGTAGGAAATCTTTTTATATTTCCAATTAATATTTATAGTCAAAAATCTTACTTGTATAACCCCATGTAAAAATTATTTTAGTTAAACAACTCATGTTTGTGACATTTTAATTTTAACATTAAATAAAAAGGTATTTATGTCATTTTCCAACCAAAGTGGATCTATGGGGTACCCAAGTTTACCCATGGATTTTCTTGGTCGTACATGAATCATAAAATGAGGTTAGGACATGTGTCTAGGTCATTTCATATTATTAAGACATTATTTTTACCTTAAACTACACTAATTACCTCTAATCGCGATTAAAAACTTAATAAGTTACTATTCACCAAAAAATTATTTTAATCCCATTGAACCACATTTTACTTCTTAATGATAACCATGTATGTCGGATTTTTGAAATTAAAAACACAAAGGTGGAAAAATTTCATTTAAACGGAAAATCAGTTTTTATAAGTACCACTTAGTGGTTTCACTATTCATCAAAAATTGAAGTTTTTCAGAAAATTACAAAAAATTCACCCTAAGATATATTTGATATTCCGAATTCAAAAATGATGTCTATTTTACCAAATTCAAAACATATAAGTTACATTAATTAATTTAACAATTAATTCCCACTGTCATAGCAAATAGTGTGTTTTTATGAAATAATATCTATTAAAAGATTGACACTAGTTTAAGTCCAATTTCAAAGTGAAATTAATTCCAATGACCACTATGGGATTAAATGATAAAAATATATTCTAATTTCACTTTAAAACCAATTCAAAAGATAATCTAATCATATAAATAAATTATATTAAAAATTTGTTTTGAATTAAAATACAACATTTTTCACTATTCATTAAAAAAATGAACTTTATCGGAAAGATACCAAAAATTTACACAAAGTAAATTTTGATGTCTCGATTCTAAAGAATAATTTTATTTTGTCAAATATAACACATAAAATTGTCAAAAAGTGGATTTAAAAGAGGTTCTCCATCAAAAGGGTGTTAATCGACCTTTTAAAGAATATTAGAATGTTTACGGTTAAAATTGAATTCATTCACATTTTTAATCCTCTAACATTTATTGTAAAAAGTAAAAATATTTGACAAACATATATAATCATTTTGTAGTTAGTTCTGTTCATTCCCGCCATTACAACGGCTAGGCATTAACTACCATTTAAAATAATATTATTTTATTATTAGAGTGCAACATAAGATTCCCAAGAAACTCGTTGTTGCGTATTGGGTACGCCATCGAGCACAACGTCCCCTTTAAGGTAATATTAATATTTTATTCACAAATAGGGATAAATATAAAGAAGTCATATTCTTTATTTACCTGGGGTGTTACAATAATTATTTATTTTTATCCCTAGTAATTAAATGTGATTATATTTGGATAATTTATACAATAAATCATTAGTGATCTCAGAAAATTATATTCTAATAATTTTGTATAATGTTTTTTTTAATTTCATATAATGTATAACTCTAATAAGTCTAATCAATTTATCCACGGTAATCATCTGGATTTTTTCCACTCATAAATCTTTGTATATTATTTTTTAAAGAATTTACTATTTGTTTTTAATTAGAGAATAAAATAATAAAAAAGGAATGAAAATAAAATAGAATAGAATTGAATAGATTATTTTTTATAAAATCTAGGGAGAAAGACTAAAAACTCCGTAAAAATAATATGGTATTCCTCCTCTCAATCTGGATCAAATCAATAAAGGATTACTGATCATGATCTTGTTATATTTAGAGTCACCTTAACCCAATAAGACATTCTAATCTGATGTGGATGTGGTTAGTGTATTTTGAAAACAATAAAAATCATAATAAAAAAAGCTGTAATTTAAAACATATGTTTTAATCATCATTTTAGGTAAATATTTTTGATGGATTATTTAAATCCAACCCATTACTGATTTTAAAATTTAATATGGTCAAAAATAGTTGAAAGTTAATGTTTTGAAACCTTTGGGTGTGTCATAGTGGTGGTGTGGTTTTTTTAAAGGGATAATGATAATAGTACCAATTTTTTAAATTCAAATAATAAAAATAATATGACACAATAAATAAATAACTTAACATTAATAGAGATATGAAAAAATCCAATGCATATTAATGATATACCCCACCCAGTGTAAATCCTACATCTCACACCTAATAGTGTTTTCTAATTTCTCTTAGGAAACACCATTTAGGTTATATTAAATTATTTTTAAAAAAATAATATAATAAAAATATTAAATAAATTATCCTCAAGAGAAAGATGACTAAACATCCAATGCACAGAAATGATATACCCACCATTGGGTAAACCCCACATCTCGAACCTAACAGTGCTCTCAAATTATTCATATACACACAATTTTGTATATATTGAATTATTTTGGTTAAATCACATGATAATAATTTAATATTTTTATTCCATCTATGCTGAGAATCAACGGATCTCAAAATCTCTCAATAACTCATCACCTACCACTAAAAATAGTCTATTGAATATTCCAATGTGTAAAATGGTCTTTTACACTTAATAAAATCCTATAAAACATTTATAATGTTATTTATGTTGAGTAATTTACAATTTTTACATAAAAATTTTTACATTATCAACAATAAGGTTTTCATTATCCTAAAAAATTGGGATATTATAATTCTACCCCTCTATCATCTTTTCATCATAATGTTGTATCTCTATCTGTCTTTCTTGAAAAAACTCAAGACACCATTATTGAAAATTAGACACATGTTCCCACATTTCCTCCTATATTAATCCATGGTAACACTAATTTTGATTAGTGTTATCATATTTCCTCTCAACACCTTTTTTCTTCGATCAATCATCGACACTGGATTATCCTCATAAGGGGCATTTTTCTCTAGCTAAACGTTCTCACATTCTATAACATGTGTAGAGTTGGGTATTTACCATCAAATATATGACACATAGAACACATCATGCATACGATAAAACACTGCCCATATATTCTTAGGGATTATAGAGGGTCCAAAAAAACAAGGTGCTATCTTACCCTATATTCCCTAATATCTATCCCCTAACCAAGAAGTTACTATTAAGAAAAACTAATATCCATTAGTGAATTCATAGGGTTTTCTCCTATGGTGTTAATATAACCTATATCTTCTTTATATAGAGATAAAAGAAACCACAATATGATCTACTCCTTATAGGCCTCTGGATCTATATTGGACCCAAAACCACTACCTCACGAGCCTCATGAAAACAAACAGTGATCAAAATGGTCTTCTGTACAGAGATTCATAAGGTGTCATCTAAATAAATTCTAAATAAATATTATTGGATGAGAATGAAATCAATTATAGGTGATAATCCCATTCTTCACTGAATTATAGTATGAATGCTTGAATTATATCCCACCGTATACATATATTCAACTCAGATTGTCCATCGGTTAGAGGATGTTACACCATGATTAATCTCTACTTAGTCCATAGATATTTATAC
Source organism: Viscum album (assembly GCA_963277665.1). Lineage (NCBI taxonomy): Eukaryota > Viridiplantae > Streptophyta > Magnoliopsida > Santalales > Viscaceae > Viscum > Viscum album. The sequence continues at coordinate 440,250,706 of OY728123.1, forward strand.
AAGACCTTAAAAAATAACAACATAAAAAATTCATATCTATCCTAAAAAATGATCATTGTAACTCCATACCGACATAATATTGCTGATACATAGATCTTTCACTACTCCTCCAATGATTGAGTCTCTATGATCGATAAGAAGTGAACAAACATCGTTAGGAATGTGATAATCAACCAGACTATGTCACGACTCCTAGGGTTTTGGGTAACCCAATCACTAATCCAATCATTATGTATTCCCACTTCCACATATGTATCATGAGTAGTTGAAATGTCAAACTAGGATGCTAGTGTTCATTATTTATCCTCAAAGTAACAACAAATATGGTGACAAAACCAGTAATGTATCACTTTATTCATGGCCCCTAGAATAGCCACAAGAATCCTGATACATCTTGTTCACACCAGGATGTACTACCCATATAGGGATATTGAAATTCCTCATTATCTCATCTTAGATGAAATCTTGGACTACTACTCTCTCATGTACTAAGAACACATCAACATCATCCATCGAAGATCTATGTATTAAGTCACTATCTACCAGCCATTCCCTCATAATAGGACACTCTATGTCTTAATCATGAAAATTCTTCATGCAGTAAACAAGTGATAATGTTATCACTAATGGAGAAAAATCCATATATCCATTATCATAAGAATCATCCATCTTCCTTTCAGACAACAAACTCATTATACACCACTACTCCTTAGAAGACCAATAACTAAGAATATGCTTAGCCATAATTTTAATTATATGAGTATCTAAAATGATATTATCCTTTCTAGTTGAATTGATCATCTCATGTTCAATTGTTAATAATTATTCAGTCTACCTCATTTGTCTCAAGTTTAGGTCCCCTTGTGTGATAATATTGAGAAGGATCCTGTGGTCTGCATAATCAAAAAATATATCACCAAACATATTATGTAACCAACACCTATATTCATGGACCATTGATACCATGTCCATTTCATGTGTATAGTCACTCCTCTCATGGGTTAATAGCTAGAGAAACCCATAGGATGCTACCTAGTATCATTGTGCTTTAACAACTCCAAAACCAAGGTTTACTATATCACGACACACTACATAACCAATCAATAGAAAAAGTAGAGTCCTTATTGACATTATCATTAAACAAAACTCTTGTTCATGGTTCACATCTACACATTGTTCCTACCACTATAGATTCACATATATATTTTTTAGCATTTTCTTGGGTTCTGATTGTCATGAGTAGTCATGGATAAACCATCAGTAATATCATACTAAACCCCATATCTAAATCTAGAACACATTTTGTGGATGTTTCTAGGAAATGAATTCCCAAATTTATCTGGGTCTATATATTTATTATTCTCTTACAACACATTTCCCAATAAATTCATATATTCAATCCACAAGTCACACTTTTAAATCATGTAATAAAGAATGTGTTCTTGAAGTGTACCCAAGACAATATCTAAGTTCCTAATAGGTTTCAATGGTGTTGGTATGTAGATAAGGATATCATTGACGAACACCATGGTTAATTGTCCTAGGTATGGCTGGAAATTTTTTTATGAGGTCCATAAACACATACATCATTTTAATCATCCAAAATAGAGTTACTATGTTCTCACATAGTCCATACATGATTTTAATTCCTTCTTTGAAATTTACTCCTCTAAAACTCACAATTGTTGGTAGGAAAATAAATATAAAAATTAGATAACTCTTGGGGACCCCATAGCTAACCAAAAAAATTATATTTCATGGGAAATAGATATTTATTCATTATTGTCACCTAGTTTATATTTTTTGTAGTCAACACATAGCCATATTTTATAATCTTCATTCTTTTTGAACAACATAAGTGTATCCCATTATGAATTACATGGAATTATAAAACCCTTTATCTCATAGTCATTCTACTAAAACATAATATCCCCAAATCAGTTGGTACCATATGATATAGGGGTATCAAAATGGGATTCACACCCTGATTGATCTCAATCTCATCTTAACTTGTAAATCCATCATATTTTCCACTAGGTCAAAGTTTTCCAAAAATATTTCAACCCATTTTTTAGTATCGTGAGATCCTTAGTTTCTATATATGAAAGAAAAATGATGGAGTTGAAAATCATGGCATGTTTTTTCATTTTTTTAACTCAAATACCGATGATATGAACTATGAGATAGAATTTTGATTGAAGCATCCATGCTGCCTAAACAATAGATCTAGTGTTGGAGTATAGTCAAATGAATTCTATGACAAATCCAATGGTAATGTTGAAAAAAACAGTCTTGTAGAAGTTTTATAGCTTACTATTCATGTATTCACTTAATAATATGTCTAGGTGATATCACTTCTAACAAAATGAAAACACTATAGTAAATAAACATAGTTGTTAGGATAAACCCTAATCAGTCCATTGGATCACAATGTTTTTCTCTTAACCAGAATATGGGTTTAAATAATGTTTTCGTAGGAGTCTACACCTAACCCAAGGTATACAACTCAATGAAATAACCCATATTTTGGTAGCTTTATTTTTGTCATATTCATATTATATATTGACACAACATCATGCTAATTTTAACTAATTAATTCCAATAATGATATATCTCACACAAAAAAAACACAGATATATATCAAAAGAAACTATCTCGAATAGATTTCATAGGAATAAGGTATCTAATCAATAAAATACTATAAGACAAAACAAAATGCATATATGTGTCATGTGAACCTATATGCCTAGTCATGATGTTTGAACACACCCTAAATCACTAAATAATATATAAACATCATGTGTATAACCCAAGGTGGTTTGATTCCACTCTATCAGTAAAAAATAACAATTCATGGAAACTCAGAGATCCATAACACATTTTTATCTAGGCAAAGTCATTGTTACCCTAACCATCTAGCAACTAACCTACCTCTTTTCTATCATGTCTCATACGATGAAAAAAACAAGTTATTAAATCATGAATCTATGATATAACATCCCAAACTGATCTGCCGGGTCCAAGAAAGATACTATGTGACGTCATGTACACCTCCCCATTTCTAATAGGTTTCTAACTAGTAGAGAGGGTCTGATTATATCATAGGGGAAACAATACCATTAGTACCATTTCATAGGATCAATAGTCAATAATAATCAATATAATAAGTAATCAATGTAGACATTAAGAAAGGTAAAGTTATAATAGTGTAATATAAATAAAGAAGAACCCAAGGTCGAAAGAATAACAATTTTAAATAATGTAGATAAAAAAATTTGATAAACTACAAGTCCCACCAGTTCTAGTCCTAGAACACCATTGGATTCATTCTCCACAACTTATCAGTCTACCATAGGGTATTTTCCCTTTGTTGGATCCCCTTCATATCTACAAGTACATGAAAGGTTCAGAGTATGGTGTGAGTACAAGACATAGTAGGACTCCACCAATGCAACCTCAACCTAATGTGAACACATATACAAGTGTACTACAAAATAAAAATAAATTTATGATACGAATAGAAAAAAATCCAAAACGGATCATTCATTTTCCATCTGAGGCCCCATAAACCCCTAGTTGTACCTACTTCATCTCTATGCCAGAAATATACTTTATATTGATATTTATCGAGACCATAAAAAATTATTTTGTTGATTCACTCATAATACGCAAGGAATAGAGTGAAAAAATCTTACCATGAATCCAAATGGCATTAGATACTACTCATAATCACTAATACGTTGAGTTTCTATAACCTACCTGGAAAACCTAGTCATCGTTCAATATAAACTTCTTCCATTAAATACCCATTTAGAATATTTTATTTTACATTCCTATGATATATGTTAAAACAAAAACAAGATAACTTAGCGAAATGGATTCTTATAGCATGTAATGTTGATATAGGTATTTTTTTTATCAAAATCTATTCCTTCTTATTAATTTTTACAATATACTACTAATCCATATAAATATCTATTAATTATCCTTTGGTCATCTTGGTTATTTATAATAAACTATTTGGTTCCTATTACTGGATGATATGATGAAATATCAACCAATTCCCAATCTTTCTTACATCAAAAAATGGTAATATTCATTTGATTAATAATTAGATAGCTATAATATTATAATTCTTCCTCTAAACAAAAATTTTCTTACTGAGATGAAAAGGAATGAAATTCAACTAGATATACTTTATATTTTCTTTTCAAAACTATGGTATATCTTTTTAATATTTTAGTTTCTAAATGATTATACTTTAAGGTTATATGTTATCTAGTTAAGGCACATTTTGGCTCACCAGTTCCTTATTCTATGGAGCAGATTTTGTTTCATCATCATCTAATTTATTTACAAAATCATCCTTAAGAGATTCAATTCAAACATTTTCATATAAATTTTTAGCTTCATTTACTTGAATTTTTATATGATAAAAAAAAATTTAATCAAAATTAAATTGAATTTATTCTTTAACTATCCTGGATTTTTTATTATACACTCAATAAGCATTAGAATTATTATAATATCATTGAATGATTCCTTCATTATACATTGGATCAAAATTACCAATATTCTTGTTAGTATTCAAGATATAAATCTTGAATCCAAAATATGTAATGTATCTAACAATCGGTTTTTTCCATAAATCATATAGTGTATTTTTAATAATTATGCTCACTAATAATCAATTAATTATATGAAATACTATTTTAAAATATTCGGAAAAAAATTTAGTTCATAGAATATATTCATTTAACTTAGTTCTTACAATTTCATGAATAGTTTTATTTCCTCTATATATTTTTCCATTTGGTTAGGAGATTCTAGGGGAGAGAAGGTATGTTTAATACTCAAAGTTGAGAAAAAAAGAATATTCTTTATTCTCAAACACTCCACCATGATCACTTATTAGTGAAATAATTTTAAAATATTTTTAATATGGTAATTTTTACATAATCATAGAAAATAAAATACTCACTTTTATGTTTTAAGAAGTAAATAAAAGTAAATTTTGAAAAATAATAAATGAAAAAAACATAATATATTCCATCAAATAAAACTACTCTTGATGGTAAAAAAAATACTTCTTGATAAGTTCTAGTTGTTTGAATGTTAAAATTTTGATAGTAGATTTTATGGGTGACTTCTATTTCTTTATTATTCGACTTTAATAAAAAAACAATATTTATCAAATTGAAGACTATGAGAATCATAAAATAAGTGTTTCTTATAAAATTTATAAAAGTTAAATTAATTATATTGTATATTTAATCAATTTCAATTCATTGATTCATTTTTTTAGAATATAAATAGATTACTTTTTTTCATACCTAGAATTAATATCAGTGTTATAAAACTGTTTCACTTATGGGTGCTATAAATTTTAGTAGTTTATGTATAAAAATAGAGAAGTAATTATTAAGGATATCAACATAGAAAAATAATTATATATTTGAGAGTTACTATTCTGAATGTGCTTCAATCCTTGAACATATATTACTTTATTGATTGAATTTTATTTTTTTCTTTTGAACTGATCTAACTCCAACTTTTTTTCCTTTTTAGTTATCATAAAAGGTAACTATGCATCAATATAATTTTTATAATGGATCAAAATTAGAATATTAATCACTCACATGTTTGAGAGACAACTATCAATAAACCATACTAATTTTTTATTATTACCTTTTCAATAGAAAATAATTAATTAAAAACTTTTTTTGATGATCTAATTTTCTTAGGTCCAAATGTTCCAGGAAGTAATTATCCTGGTAACCATAGTTTCCAAATTTTACCTAAATTTACATGACTATATTCAGACATAATTCTTGAAAAAAAATCACATTTTACACTAATTTGGGGATTTCATAAAAAATATTATTATAATAATGACCCCTAATTCAAAAATAAAAATAGGTTACTCTTGATATAATATTATTGATCGTAATATTTAAAAAATAACATCGGTATAATTTTAATTTTTCTATATTTATTATAATTATATATTCCCCCTTTTTAGTAAATCATTTATATAGAATATGATTCAGATATTCTTCCCCTTAGTTAATATACTTGTAGCATTAATGTATGAATCTACATTGAATGGAAATTTTATTTACATGAAAAAGGAATTTTTAGGTAGATTTGATATTGGCTTCATTTATTTATAACTATTTTTTATAATGGAATATTTTCCATCTAAAAATCAATTATAAGTATTTTTTAATTATTTATAATTTTTTATGAGATTCATATTTTTTCATGGATTTAAAAATAAGAGTCTAATTTACACTAAAGAGAACATTCAGAATCAGAAGTATAAGAATAATATAATTATACATCTTCTTCTTCTTTAGCCATAAATTATATATTTTCTTTTATATTGTATAGTTATTTTTTTATTTAGATTTAGAAGTACAGTTTGAGTCCTCAAAGACAATCCATGAAGTCTTCATATATTTTTTTACCTTCATGCTAATAATTCGTTCTCAAATGATACACCATTTTAATCATTTAATTTTTCTTTTATCTACTTTTAGATGTGAGAAATTAGTTCTTATATGTTTCATTTCCATACATTCATATAATTATTATTCATTAAGACCTCAGTATCCTTTCATGATATTGTTGAAATAATTATTGAATCCATTCTTATTCATATTAAAATTACATAATTTTCTGGCATGATGGTCTAATAAAATTCCATAATTTAAGCATTCTAAATCATTTTAGAATACAACATCTTATTTTTATTTTGTTTTATATTTTTGAGATGTATCATTATAGCTAATATTATCCATTTTTTTCATCATATGATCTTTAACTTCATCTTGAATTTATTATTCATACATAATTATTATATCAATCAACTACTCTATTGTATATTTTCAAACAAGAGTTGATTGTATGAATAAAAAAGATATTTCATTCCATTCAGAGGGAAATAATCGTAGAATGTCTAAATATTTTTTAGTTGAATCTCAAAAATCATCAATACCACTTCCTATTTATATCAATCATCTAATCATATGAGTGATTATTTAACCATCCTAAATTATAAATGTTTCAAAATTTAGTTTTTCACTATTGTATCTTAATTACATAACATTGAAAGTTCCTTTAAAAGAAACCAGAATATTTATAAATATCTCATAGGAATTCATACATAAATATGCCAGAATAAATTCATCTAGACTATATCCAAATATAATAGCATTCATAGCTCATAAAATGAAACCATTCTCAACTTCATTAGAATCATCTGATTTTTCAGGTCCACTATGGAATTCATAATTTTTGGAAATACTCAAGTAAAATTTTAAACCAAGATTCATCAAATATATAATAATATGATATTTCTAGTATCCATAATTTTCATCATTAAGATAAGGATCAAGGATCATGGAATTTCCTTATTTTCATTTTTTCCATTAACATTTTCCTTTATATATAAATTTTAGTTGATCATACAAGATATCATCAGTCTTCCTCATAATGAAATCCATTGATACAAATTATTATACCAAAATTACATAATGATACACAAGAGTGGGTGAATTTGGTCCTATTAAAAATCATTAATAGATTCAGAATTTTATCCCCATTAATATATTATTATGGTTTATAGGGTTCTCTTATTTAAGAATGTGATGAAACATAAAACGAGAGATGAATAACATAACATTATTTATAGTGCTTCTGGGAACAAGGATCACTGATTCCACTCCCCCAACACTCTCTACGAACATGGTGATTTTCACTAAATACGCCTATTATCATAATAATTCCACAATTGAGTGAAATTAGTCTAAAAAATTAAAATAATTCCTTTATAGAGGATTCTGGTTCTTTTAAAAGGTAACAAAATATCCAAATATTAATCTGTAAAGTTGAAACTCATTCAAATCTGAATATGAAGAGCCGATTCTATATGAAGTTAATATCAATGAAATTAATTGAGAAATTGATTTTTCTCACAATTTCAGAATATAATGACACATAATGAATTATATTATTTGTATATAGAAGTATTCAAAAAATAGTTTCTGTGAGGGGATCCTGGTTCCAAATGATTATCAGGAAATAATGAAACTAAACAAAAGAAGCAACACCAATAAAACAACTATCAAATTGAACAATATTAAAAAATGTATGTCTCTGAATTTTTTCTCAAAAAAATATAAGATATTATCATTATTATACAAAGGGAACTGGTCATTGGAATGTTAAAACTCACAGTATTTAAAACTAGAATCGCAATATTTTTGATTAAATGGATACAAAAAATATCTCATTCCATATCAAATGTATTTGTATTTAAGACATTCAAAAGAAGATGTGACATCCCTTAGAAATAGGAATGATTGATTTTTTTGAATAGAAGCATTGAATTATTATTTATGAAGACAAATAAGATATTATATAATCTTATCGAGACTATTACATAGATTTTGAAAACTATCATGAATTTAAACTCTATAGTTGAGAAAGTCATAAATAAGGTTAAATTCGAATATAGCGTTGAAAACATATAGTTAACCTAAAAATGTTTGGTTGGTGAACCATACATTAATTTTGAAAACATATGTTTCCAATTAATATTAAAATTTCCAATATATACTTTTACATTAGATTATGGTATTTGTTGAATATTTTTTCTTCCAATATGGGGTATACAAACCTTATTTTTTTCTTAAAATGTAGGGCATGAAATGGGTTTTGAAAATAATGAAAAAAATATCTAGAAAACTTTAAAAAAAATTATTCCATAAATAAGAAAAATTTCCCAAGAAATATATTCATGAATAACAGTTAATGTAATTTCATATGAAAAATAATAATTATATTTGTGAGAATCTAAATTAACAATGTCCCTAGATTATTTTCCAGAAAATGCATGATCAATACTAGATTATAAGGACTTATATATCTCAAGGAAAATTTTCTATCATCCTCTAAATAAATTTATACCTTATTCAATAATGGTATATTGCATTAGTTCACATATATGAAACCATGGATGTTGTTAAACTTGAAATGTTGTAATTTTGTGGGGTCATGACACTTGATATCCCTTTGTGTTTATGTTTAAGGATTTTACACCAATATAAGAAGTTCCCCCTTGAGATATGCATCTATTATAATCTAAGGAACCTATGTTTTCCATTTGATTTCTTGTTTGTAAGTCATTATTTGGATTAAATAGTTCGTTCGTTTCTATGTCTACAAGTATTGCGATTTTGAGAGGTATTCATTTACAACACAAGATGGTAGTAGTTATATACATATCGGTGAATGGGTTATTTAATAGAGTCAATATAGAACAATATACCATTGAATGAGTAGAGTTATTATGTATATTTTAAGCCTTTCCTAGATGATCAATTAATGTGTTATGCTGATCTCCCTATGAGTGTTGATCACTTCAGATCCATCATTTCTAACAAGTTTTCCGGACTACATCCTATGAGAGAGGTAAATTTTTCCATCATGATAGTGCCATGATCTTACATTGTGTAATGTCTCACTCCTCCTCATTGTCTTTAGAAGGTGTAGGAACATTAAATGTCCTTAAATGACATCAACTTGACACCAAAGTATGGAAATAAATACCAAGGTCTTAATTTACAATTAGGGGACGATTTTTACTTTGAAAATAAAATAACCAAAAAAACATTCCAAAACAAAATAAACCATTACATGATAGCTGATATCAATGAAAGACAACTCAAATTAACCATTTATATTAAAAAACTAAAACCATGTTCCTTATAGGAATACTAAAAAATGTATACAATAGAAGACTACAAAACCAACAAAACTTGAAGACAACCATAACTCCAAAGATCCAACCTAATCCATGATCCACTCCAAAAAATTGACCAAGTATCACTAAAATTCACTATAGAACTATGATACATAACTTCTCTCATGACTTGATAAATAACATCTGTAAAATCACAGATGTGATAAAGTAGTGACTAGTAATTAAACTCAGTAGGACTTCCCTAATTGAGATCACTAATCATGCTACTAAGATAGAACATGTTAGGAAACATATATAAAAAATTTATATAAAAAACATTGAAACAATTTATATCATAATATCAAAAAAATTCCATGTCATATAATTTACCATCAATATCCATTTTCCATGGAAATAAACCAAACATTCCCTAAAAACTTTTCATAAACTTCATTTAGTTATAATCCATTCCATTCCACATATCCACATATCTAACTATGCATGCAATGTGGACCTTCTTATACTTACGATTGATGAGTCTTCCTTTCACTAAGCAGTTAGTGAACAATTTTGATTGGGTTAGTTTATTCCCATATCCATTACAACCGTTTTATGGGGGTAATTCACACCCTTATCCATTCCAATGCTTATGAACACATGCCAGACATGCCAATAACATGCCAAAATCCATGCCAAAACCAAGTCTTCTAAAACCATTGCAATAAAAAACATTATTTAAAACCATTCCATAAATTTTTTTTCATAAATCAAACTACACAAATTATTTTTTAATCATCATTTTAAAATAAAACCACAAATCATTTTGGTTAAAAATTCCACACTTTCCACAAAAAACTACAAACCATCAATAAATAGGGTTTCTATAATCATTTAAAAAACAATTTCACAAACAAATTGAAGTAAAAGAATCAATTTAAAATAAATATATTATATTATATATATATATAGGTGATGATTTTGAATCCAAATACCTTGGAAAACATTATTATAATAGAAAACGACATGAAAAACTTCTACGAAACCTTGTTAAATCTCCAAAAACCCACTATAGATATCATCCCCTAACATAAAAAAAGACAAATCTTATCATATTTAGAATAAGATAATATATATCTATCCAAAACGTAAATATATCTATGATAATGAGGGATATAGAGAAGGATAAGTATATCTAAGGAAAAATAATAAAAAATACCAATAACTACGACTTAACACAAAGATCTAGCTTCAATGCACTAAGATAAGACTTCAATTTTCTTCTATATCAATGGGAGAAGCCTAATTATCCTTTTATTGGATTAAATCCAGAGATAGGGTTGGTATAGGGAATAAAATAGGGGTAAAAGCCTAATACCAATGTAGATCTGGTTTTTATGGATAAGTTTTTCAAATCATCCCCAATTAGTTGCACTATTAGAAAAACTATGTGCTAACTGTGACCCTACCACTGCCTCAAGGATGAAACTTTCCCGGTTGGCGCACATGGATAGAAAAACATGTGCCAACCATGAAAAATATCACCATATAATAAAGTATAATTTCTCCTAGGTGGTAGCATGGTTTGGAAAAACTATGGTCCTATATTTTCACATTCTCTTTAGCCTCTCTCTCATTATGCACAATTTCTTGTTGATGTTTTATGGTTTTTAGAAACTATTCACCAGTGTTGAACCCTTCTAAAAGGCCCCAAAACATTCCAAATTTCATTCAAACCCTACCAAACATCACCAAAACACTTTATATACATAAAATAAATAAAATAATCTTTACATACATTAATATGTGGGTGATACATTCACCCCTCAATTTGCATTTCCTTCTCCGAAATGTAGAAAACCACCAATGATTAGAAAGTGTTCTCGACAATTCCCTTTCATTACCTTCTCCCACTCCCATGTCCCTTCCGGAATCTAACAATGTTGAAACACAACCTGCACCACACCGATTATTTTTTAATGTAGGACATTCCGTTTCTAATCGACAATCTACATTGGCAAGTGCACTAACAAAGAATATGGGTCTACTTCAACATGATCACATCAAATCACATGGTTAGGATGAAGATGATATTTTTTAACTAGGAAACATGAAACACATTGTGCACTTCACTGAATCGTGGTGGAAACCCTTACTAATATTCCACCACACCAACACGTTCTAGTATGTCCCAAGTGCATATGTATCTAGGAGATAACATCCCATTATTCAAAAAAACAATGATGTACAATTCATGGATATACCCTCAAGATTATATGATCGATCACCTTGATGGAAAAAGACCATAGAAAAAGATCCAGAAATACTTTTTGATGAATGTGAGCCATCTCTATTTGTTTCCTTATCAACTGAATCTTATCCATTTTTCCTAGACAATCCTTGGCCCCACTTGTGAATTATAACATATTTCTATCCCCAAAAGTGAATAACTAAAATGACACCAATATAATGATTCAAAAGGATCCATATGTATCATGTAATAATAGCTATTGTCATATGATAACTTTACCAATTTAATCCACTCCTCCCATGAGATACCAAAATCCATTACACAAGTCTAAAACCTGTCTTCTAATGTTTTTATCATCCTTTTAGATTTCCCATTTGTCTGGGATGATACGCTGAGATCATGGTCAACTATTTCCCCATGGATTTCTATATATATTTATAGAATAGAGATGTAAACCCATGATAAATATCTGACACTATTGAAACTGGTATGCCATTCCACTATAACACTTTACGGATATGTATTTTTGACAAGTCATCCACAGTAAGAGATTCAGGAATATTGATAAATTGATCTGACTTTATGAGTAGATCCACCATCACCCATATGGAATCATGATTTCAACACATTTTTGGGATATATGTTACAATATCAATAGTTATCTTATCCCATTACCAATCATAAATAGGTAAAGACAACAACATACATACTAGTCGCTGGTGCTCAGCCTTAACATGATGACATATTAAGCCTCTTGAGATGAACTCATCCCCCTTCCTTTTCATACCAACCAAAAAAATTGCAATTTCAATTCCTTATATATATTTTATATTCCCATATAAATAGGTCATCTCGAATGGTGGTATAAATGAAGAATTTGTTCCTAAAAATATATAGGTATGAGCAGATGATTTATAAACCAAAACACCAAAATCTATTCTATATTCTATCCCTCAATGGTCTCACCACCATTGATTTTTGACCTCATAGTCACAAATTATAGATAGGATTTTTATGGTTCTTTAAATATCTTCACCAAATTAGGAACGAATGAAACTAAAAAAAATTGCAATATCACATCAGTATTCACATTTCAAGTTCATGTTTGGTAAGACAAACATTAACTTTCACTCATTTTATGATTATCTTTCCAACTGAGCATAATATTTCTGCATAATTAATCTTCCACTATATTTCCTTTTCTTAGTATATACATCAAGTCAATGTAAAACATTCTTAGATACTCTATACATATTATTTTTATTATATTTAATTCTCTTTGTAATAAAATATATTTCGAGCTTTTATAATCAATAAACCCAACAAATTTCTGACCAAAGATACAATGATGGAATGTTTTCAAATAATATAATATGACAACAAACCCCAAATAATGTGTTGGTTGATTATTGTTATGATTTCACAAATACCATTATCCATAAAAAATGATATCCTTGCATGATAACACACTAAAACTTGGATCCTTAAGAAGCACAATACACAAGAAACACCTATCATGATTCTCGAAAAACCAAGATTGATGCTGATATAAGGAAAACATTATTCTCTTGAAAATACTTCTATAATTCCTCATCCCATTTGGAATAGAAAATTATTCTCTTTAAAATATTTCATAGGTGATGCTAGTCCTGATAATTCATGAACAGTGAATTAGTAATAAATAGGTTGACCAAGGAAACTCTGTTTCTCTAAGACATTCTTTAGTGGTTTCCAAGAGATAATAGACTCTATTTATCTAGATCCATAGAAAAACATATTTATTAAAATACATGGACATAGAAATGTACCTATTATATCCAAAAATCACACTTTTATATTTTGGCATAAAGACGACGATCCCTTAAGATTCCCTACACTATCACCAAGTGTTGCTCATACACAACCCTTATCCTTGAATACACCAATATTTCATCCATAAAAGACCCATAATTAATCCAAATATCACTGAATATATAATTTATTAATTCTATAAATACCTCTAGAGAATTTTAAGACCTAAAGAAATTTTCATATATTCATAAAGGACATATCTTCTCCGATGGATTTCATTGAAATATCCTCCTTTTAAACTCACAATTGGTGATATCCTGATCACAATTCAATTTTGGAAAACCACTGATCTCCCTCCAATTGATCGAACAAATCATCAATATGTGGACGTGGATAGAGATTCATTATCATAACTTGGTTATGATTATGACAATTCACACACAACCAATGAATTCCATTCTAATTTTTACAAGAAAAACTGGAGCTACCCATAGATATGTACTCACTCGAATGAAACATTTTATTTTTATATCCTCTATGTACACCTTCATCTCACTTTATTCTATTGGATTAATTATGTAAGATGGAAGGGAAATTAGACTTGTCCACTAGAGGAGATCAATTGTAATATATAATTTTATCATAGTTGGAAAATTAATTAAATTTTTAGGAATAAAATTTGGAACTTATCAAACACCACTGAAAAATTGTTGTCCTCGATTTCTTCCATTGATTCTAAAGACAATGAAGTAAATAGGTACAAGATCGGTGCAACTATGGGTGTCAAAAACCTATTGTACATGTCTTTGAATTCCAACCTCCCTAAAAGAGATGTTTGAATCCATCTTAAGTTGTAAAACCGAATCTTCATGACAAAATTGATTTGAAACTTGAAGATAGTCAACCAATATGTACCCAGGATTATATAATAGATATATATTTAAATCATAGAGAAATATCATATCATGTCGACTCTATCAATAGTTACATAATATGCTCTGAAAAAAACTCTCAACATTAGCTTTGACTAAGAGGATGTTGTAGTTTTAACATTGAAGGAATCATATCAGCATTTAAACATAAAAAATACACATCACAAGAATAACTAAAAAGAATGGGATAATATCATACCAATTTTTTTTTGAATAGGGGTAGAATTGAAAATAGTTTAACCACTCATGGTTGATGGTCAGACTAATCATACACTATAACCTCCTCATCTCTATATAATTTTATTCTCACGACACCTTGTTCTCTATAGACTTGTTGATATTTACCTTAATGGGGATTCATGGAACTCCTAGAATCTCTATGTATTTCTATGTCATGCTAATGAGAGGTATTATGCTTCCCTCATCCCATCGATGCATAAAAAATCCAAAACACCTAAGAAGTGTCTCAAACACATGACCTTGGAGCACTATGAAAATAACACTGAATATAATCCATATGATTGTAGTATGGGAACGCTTTAGGTTTTTCTATATAGTCTCAAATTATGTGGTCAACCAAACCTCATTGGAAACAGACCTCCTTTCTCTTGGGTTGTGGAGGAAGGTTTGCAGATCTAGCTATCTGATTTTGATTTATTCTCCCAGCATAGAAATATGTGTCCCTCTTTCACTTTCTCCTAGTGTTAGAGTTCTAACATTTTTCCTATAGGTATCAACATAATCCCTTCTCTAATAGATCAAAATATTTCTCTTTCAACAACAGTTACCTTATTAAATATCTTTGTATAATCCGTAATACACAATATAAAAATATTCAAGTGAATCTTTTACTTCATCCATGATTATAATATGCTTGACCTAAAGGATTCAATAGCATCAAATTTGGTTACAAAGGACATTCAATTCATAAAATTAGCTACATAATCATTGACATAAAAATTTTACTTCTTCAAGATGAAGAAGTTTTTAATTCTTTTAACTTGGAACGTGCTAGGATAGAATTGCTTGTAAATAAATTACGTAAAATCATCCCAACTAATTCCTTCATCCACTTTAATCTGCACAAATAAATCCCACCAATGGAATGCAATATATTCTAGTATATACACAGAAATCTTCATGCTAAGCTCTACTAGTAAGTAGAAGAAATTAAAGATATGATTCATCCTATTCAGCTAAAACACTGCCTTTTTTGGTTTAGAATCACCTTGAAAGTATAATGGATTATACTTCAAGATTTGGACAGAATGATCTAGTTTCCTTGGATCATACCTCCCATTTTTGAAATCCAAAACAAAAAATTCATTGACAATAGTATGAAATACCTATTGGTTAACCAATATATCAGTTAAAACCATATTCTTAGTAGCTTTTTATGGTTGGATTATATGACGCCTAACAGGTTCTATTTTATAAAAACAAAATAATATCAATAATTCTCAATCTCATAAAAATGAAGGATCAACATTTCATGTTATATGACTTCAAAAATATCAATACAGTTCTTTCCAAATTTCAACATTTTCCATGTTTTTCTTCTAGATTTTCAAAATCAAACCACATTGAAAATACCAAAACAATGGTATTTTCAAAAATCATTCTATGGAAAAAAATTCATCATTTTTAAAAATACAAGACATTAAACCATATCATATATCATTACTCTAAATGAAATATATAATCCTAGTAGAAATTCATTTGTGTAATGCATGTCATGATCATCTCATCAGCTTAAGCCATGACAATGATAAATCAAATCTTGTTACAGTCTCCAAAACATTTATGTAACCAACTCTTTGGGAACATTATGTTCCACATAAATATGAAATCAAACTCATTTAATGTTATAAATTTCATGTCCTAATAATCTTACTCCTCTTTACCATCCAGACACAAAAAATTGAAAAGAATGAATATTAACTATATGACTGAGATAAATGAAGTCCATTTGTTTGTAAAGAACCAAACAAGATGATACAACTTATTTATAAAAGATAATTAGATTAAATAAGATTGAAAACAATGGTAAAATTCTATGCCTATGCATTCTATTGAGATCTTGAAAGTATATTACACGACCTTAAGCGAGACCCAAAGATGAAAAAGGATATAAATAAATGCGAAGGGATTCATTTATAATTGGGGGCTATTTTCCCTAAGAAAATAAAATAACCAAATAAAACATTATATAACAAAATAAACCAATACTTTATGCATAATATCAATGAAAGAAAACTAAAAAACTATTGATATTTAAATAAAACTAAAACCAAGTTCAATAGAAGAAGACTAAAATAAAAAAGTACAAAACTGAGGCTCCAAACCAAACAACTATACAGAAGATGACTAAAAAACCAATAAAAAACATGAAGATAACCCTATATCCAATGCTATATCCTGCTCTGTGATCCACTCCAAAAAATATCATATGTATCACTAAGAACCACTAGATATGAGTGTCACATTACCTTTTCCCATGTCTTGATAAATGAAATTTTCAAAAGCACCAAAGTTCAAATGTAGGGGTGAGTAATGAAACTCTGTAGGATTTATCCAAATTACTTCTATTCTCAGCCATTAGGATAAATTTTTTTAAAACATTTATATAAAAAAATTAATTTAAAAAAAATTAAAAATACTTATATTAAAATATAAAAAAACTTCTAGGTTAATGAGTTTTTAAAAAATGTTATTTTTATAAGGAAAGTAACCAAACATTCTTTAAAACCAATTCATAATATCTATTTGGCATAATCCACTCCATTCTACATATCCACACATCCGACCATGCATGTGACCTATACCTTAATAAACTCATGAGTAGTGAGTTATCCTTTTACTAAGACATCACTTAGTGAACCATTTTGATGGGATTAATTTATGTTAGTATCTATCCCATCATTTTGACAGGGGTAGTTCATGCCCTTATCCTTCCCAATGCATATGAACACATGCTAACCATACCAAACCCATGCCAAAACCATGTGTTCCAAATCTATTTCAATAATACAAATTTTTATTGAAATCCATTCCATAAAAAAATATTCATTAATCCAACCACACCATCGATTCTAAAAATCCTCATTTTAAAATCATACCATTAAGAATTTTTCACATCAATTCCACAATTGCCACAAAAACTGGCAATCATCTCTTACATGGGTTTATATGATTCTTTTCAAAATAATATCACAAAAAAATTAATGTAAAATAAAAAATTTCAAATCATTCCTTCATTTTATAAATATTGGAGTCGAGAGTGAACCCACATCCCTTAGAAAACCTGGAGAAAATGGAATATTATAAAAAAAACATCTACGCAACCAAGTTTAATATCCAAAATGCCACCTTATATATAATCCCATAATAAAAAAATCCATATATAATCATATTTTTCATATAATAACTTATATATGTCTACAAAATATGTTGATATAAGAAACTGAGTGAGTGGGAGGATTATATCTACTGAAAACCAAGAAAAAATACCATGAAATATGACTTAACATGAGAATCATACTTCAACACACTAAGAGAAATCTTTGGATTTCCTATGGATCAATGGGTGATACCTCCTTATCCCATTAAAGGATGAAATCATGAATTAGGGTCTATTTGGGAAAAAATAATGGATAAAGGACAATCCCGACCTAGATCCAATTATTTTGATACAGTTTTTAAACCATTCACAAACTATACGTCAACCACTATATCATGGATAAACATTACTCATTTGGATCACACTTTTAGAAAACTATCCACCAAACATAAAAAATCCCACTATCTCAAATATAATTTTTTCTCATAAGATGTTTCATGGATTAGACTGACCATTCTCCTATATTTATGCCTTATCCTTAGCCCGTATCTCATTATTCATAGCCTCCTTTATGTTTTTTATAGTTTTCCCAAACCATGAAATGACTATTCACCCTTAAAAATTTCATAA
Organism: Viscum album; assembly: GCA_963277665.1. NCBI lineage: Eukaryota > Viridiplantae > Streptophyta > Magnoliopsida > Santalales > Viscaceae > Viscum > Viscum album. Next base: position 440,269,395 of record OY728123.1, read on the forward strand.
AATAATTCCATACTTATTACAAACTCTCCAAAACATCACCCAAACACTTTATCTACATAAAACACATAAAATAATTGTTATATACATGAAACCCATGGTCCTACACATCGTATCCATTCCTCCTTACTAGTTGGATACTGTGGAATTTCATAAGGGAAGAGGAAATTGATTTATTTGGAGGACAAGTGTTTCATATGACATAATATTTCACTATTGGGTTAATATAGAGAACCCATACATCTTATTCATGGATATTAAATCATTTTAGATGAATATCCATTACATTACAAAAAAAAATTAATGACGACACTAATAGTTTAGTGACATTAGAAACATGAAACATAATATTCTTAATTTTTGAAAGATATTCAACTTCCCCAGTAAATATTTTATCATTTATTTAACTTTTCAAACATACCATAAATAAAACCTTTCATAATAACCTGGGTAAAGGAAACATAAGAAATAGTGTGCTCAAAATCTCAATAATGGTAAATAAGGGAATTACATAAGAATACCATGAATGTAATAGAATGAGAATATGGGAATAAAATTTGAAAACCACACAATCCATATCAAATAACAGAATATTGAGTCATGTAATAATGATTAGTAGTTAAAAAATACTTGATTCCAAAGGGAATCAAGGAACATGATTCGTGAGAGCCATAACATTGTCATAAGTCATAGATTTACAGAATAAAAATTATCTTATACTAATTTGAACTTGTAAAATCAGATAAATTTTCACCCATTAAGATAAATTCATAAAATTAGTCCCTTTAATAAACATATGGACAAGAAACTAGGTCCATGGATACCATTACAGACATGAATGACATGACCATACATAACACTATAAACATGTAATTCGATTCCTGCATAACATTATGTACTTGTAATCATGTTCACACATAACATTTTGAATATGTAATTATGTTTAAACATAAAATTTTGATCTTGTAATCTGGTTCATTAATTACATTAGGAAAATGAAATGAGGTTCACACATAACCTACTTACTCATTATTTATCCATATTTACCAAATTCATTGGAGGGGTATATAGGTCCCACTTATCTCATAATTTAAACCAAATTTTTGTTTTCCAAAATATCATAAAACATTCATAATATAAGAATCTCTGAAATTTAATGGGTTTCATAAACATTTACTGACATCATAACCTATATAAAAGAGATAGGATTTATAATCATTTCATCATAGCATAACCCATGAAAATAATCGACTTTTATATGTATTTTATTATGGTATAACCATTAGGAGAGAAAGGGGTTTCATAAACATAATTCCATCATAAATATAATACTATTAAGAGAATGAAAAGGAATGGTATCCTTGGATCATATCCCCAATAAGGAATATGTAGCATTGATATATGTCATCTTAGGTGGAAAATGATTTTGATTATTAAAAGCAATTATTGGGGAAAATATAATTTCTTATTTAAATTCTCTTAAAAAATAAACAATTTTGAAAATATTTATCTATTAAAATAAAATTTAAATATTAAAATGTAATCTTAAAATAAAATGAGGGAATGTTTCATCCATTCTTTATACATTAAGATAATGATTCCTTTCACATTTTCAGTAAAATCCAAATAGGAATTGTTTTTAAAACTACATGAAGATTCCATTCGAAATTATTAAAAGTAAAACATATGTAGAAATTTATTTTAAAAATTATACGAGAATAAAAAAAAATTAGAAAAAAAATTCAAAACCAGGTATTATATAAAAAATATTTTTCTTCCAAAAAGAGATATAAAGTCGTATATTCTTAAAATAATTTTTTTTCATTTATTTTATGAACCAAATAGTTGAAAAATGATAATTATAACACCCCTAGTTTATATGAATGTTTTTTAGAATGAATTAAATTAATTTGATGTATTTTATTATATAATATACCATGTTAATCTTGTTTTATATGAAACACCATGTTAATCATGAACCACACTAAACAATTTCATGGATAGGGTTACACCAAACATTGTCTTTTAACAAAGCCATGATATATTATTAATTCATTTTTTTAAACATGGAAATTATAACCTAAAGGTTAAAATTATTTATATGAATCCTATTGAAAAAATTTAAAATATTATTTATAATGGTTTTATATAAATAAAATATATTATTGAAAAATTCTTATTTTTTAATATTCATTATATGTTTTGAAAATATAATTTTTTTAAAAATTGTTTGATTTATTTCTTTTTTAAAAATAAATAAAATTAAATTTTAACATTTTAATAAATTAATTTGATAAAAAAACATCATTTTTTAAACATTAATATCAACATTAGTAATAGTATCATTTTGTGGTTTTTTTTGAAAAATTTTATTTTTATTACGTAGTGGAAAATAATGAATTTAAATTAAAAAAAACTTTTTGTTTAAATAATTTAAATTTTAAATATATAATAAATTAAACATATTTTTTTACTAAAAATAATCAAAAATGAAATATAAATTAATTTGTGTAGTTAATATAAATATTGGTTTACCAGGGGGTTAAACTATAATGATACGAGTAAAAATAACCTTAGATATAATATGAATTGTATTTCATTATTTTGTTTAGATAAATGAAATAAATTTATCTTAATTTTATGAATTTATTTATAATTTCCATTCAATATTAACTATATAATAAGTTAAGTATATAAAAATACAAAAAAGATACTTTTCTTACATTTAATATATATAAATACTTTTGATAGTGAGTAACATCGTGAGATTTTAAGAAATATATTCATTAAAATTAATTTTAATTATTTTATGTCATGAATTATAAAAAATGAATAGTCTACCTTTTTTCATATACAAAACCATGTTTATCTCGTGTTTCATGTAATATTGAGTCTCTTCGATAAAACATGTTAACTGATGACCATGTTTTATAGAAAAAAATATAATATTATTTTTTATATGATAGTTATAACATAGGCATTGAAATGTAGTGAATTAATGAGATTAAATTAATTATTTTAATATATTATACGTATATTTAAAAACAATATTTTCTAATTAATTTTAAAAGAAAATAAAAACCAATAGAATATAAAGGATGAGTCTGTATAAAAAAAATATTTTTCTATTTAAAATGAAATTTTATAAAAACAATTAAATTAATCACCATTAGTTAAATATATTAACTAAATTTATAAATTTTAAATTTAATAATTTTTTTTAATTCATCAAATATGATTTATATGTTTAAGATATGAATAAATCAAATTTTGAACATAAAACGGTCTATATTTTTAAAAGGCATTTTTACTTCCTCTTAATGGTGAAATTTTTTGAAAAATAAATTATAAAAAAATTAGAATTATTATTAGAAAAAAAAGATTCATATTTTATTTTTGTATATCAAAATTTACTTTTGGTGATTTTTTAATTTTTCTCACAACATTGATATTTTTATGAGTTGTAAATAATACTAAATTTTAATTGAAAACAAATATTTAATCTAAATAATATTTGTTGATAAATATATTTTTAATTGGTTATACTATATAATTAGATAAATTATATGTAATTTAGTTTTATTCAGGTAATTGGAACCAATTTCACAATGAAATTGGTTATAAAAAAATTTCAATCTTTTGAACTTTTTTACTTTAAAACCCCGCATACTCATTCCATCGGTGGGATTAATTTCTAATTAAATTATAAAACATATATTTTTTAACATAAAAAAATCGATTACATACATGGACTCATAATAATTTATATTTTTTATTAAAGGAAAAAAATTTCTCCCAAAATATTTGTGAAAGTAATTATGATTAATTTCAGTGAATAAGATAATAAAGAATTTACATAGTGGTTAAATATTAATCTTAAGGGTCCAAATAACCTGTTAAATTGTCCGAAGAAAATTTAATGGAAATATTTAAAACATGTAACCAATTTTATTGAAATATTATCATTATTTGATGCACATTATGTAAGTTATATCACCTAATAGTTGTTTCCTTTTTGTATCTACAATAATTCCACTCCTCCTCCATTATAAAAGGCCACTCACCACCTCATTTATTCACAAGTATAAATTCATTTGGATAATCCTAAACCTGAAAAAAAAATCTTCAAATAATCCATTAAATTGTAAAAAAATCCAAAAATTTTGAGGAATTAAAAGTTAGGAAGTCCTTTCGTGCAAACCAAAAGGAGTTTCATGAAGATGTGGTAACATTCTTCAACAAACAATTCTGTTTTATTTTTTTCCTAAACCACTTGAATTATTATTATTATATGATTATAATAATAAATATCCTAAATATAATGATATGTTTTTATGTTGTGGTTTTTATGTAATCCTACACAATCATCAATTAAATGGATAATGAAATCACCACTCGTGTGTACGATAAACCACCTCCTCATAAAATGATGTAATTCGTTGTTTACATTACCACCTATTATGGTTGGGTATTATGTTGGGTATACTATTTTTATATGATATATATTATATTTATAATATATATTTATACATTTCATGAATTATTATATAACAAAAACCTTCACGATTTCAATTTTTTGGGAATATAATAACATCATTTGTAGATGTGTGGACTATCACGTCCTCAAAATAATGTGATACATTCACACATTACATGGAATTTATTTAGGATGGGTTAAAAAACATCTTATATAAATTAAATATTTATTAAATCAAAATATAATTATATATTGGGATAAATATCTTATCATTTCCATCATTCAATTTCACACACTCAAAAAGTGATAATGTTATTCGTAGACATCTGGGTGACCACCTCATTAAAGCGATGTCATTATTCATTTTCATCACAAAATCACAAGAATTATATATATTTGAAAATATAATTAAATAATGTGGTATTTATTATATAATTGTAACTCTAAGAAGATATACATTTTATACCTTCTTTCCATATTCATGATTTAAAAATGGGAGCTTTACTCAAGCGTATGTATGACCTACAGTCTCTATGATCATAATGATGGTTCATTTTTCATAACCTTGTATCATGTATGATTTTAAAATAATAATTAATGTTAATATTTGATAATTTTTTCATGTTCATTATTATATATATTTTTAAATAATGACAATATAGACCATAGTTTACCTATCAATGTTTGTTTTGACACATAAGACGAATATGGCCAAAACATCCAACCTAAGAATTATAGATTAAGTAATTGTGTATATCAAGTTTATAAGTAAATTAAAATTAAAATTAACTTTATAAAAGTTTCTTAATAATTTAAATAAATATCATAATTTTATTATTTTGGAATATATAGTAAAATTTTGAAAAACATGACTCAATGATGGGGTAAATTTCCCTTATTTAGGATACAATTATATTTAATTTATTATGTTATTCCAAGAATAATTATGAAATGGACTATTATTTTATTATGATTTATTTCAAATTTTACTACTATAATTTTTATTTGAAACAAAAAATTATTTCATTGATTTATTCGTACTCTAATCATACGATCATTATAAGATATTTTCATCTCACTTTTTAAATATATGAGATAAATTTTATATTAACCACTTAAATTTTTTTGTGTTGTATCTACTTCCATTTTTATATAATACTGGATGAATTATTTTGTCTTTATGGTATTTAAATGTTACATATTATGTTCATTTATTTTTGGGTTTTCGATTCAAATGTTAACACAGTTTTAAGGGGTATCATCTAAATTTACTTTTCATTAAAGATTATTTGTTATTATTCAACTAATTATTTTTTATGAAGTATATAATAAAAATGTAATTATTTAATTATTATTATAATTAAATTAATTTTATTTATATATCAATTTCATTATTTCTCTTTTGTGGGTTTTAAAGATTCAATGTTACCAAAACAATAAAGGATTTTTGGAAAAATGTTGTTTCTTTGTGATGTTTGTTATGTTATACACATATATTATTATATAAGTTGTATATCCTACCTCATTTACATGTTATATCATGAATCATATAATGTTAATGATATTATTTGTTTAATTTAATTATATACAAGAATTTGGTTTATGATTTATACATTTCTAATTGGCATGGTATACTTAATTTTTTAAAGATTATTTATTCTTTAGAACGTTATTAGTGAAATTTTAAATGTATTTCCCTTAAAAAATGTCAATTTTTTTTTTATTTTTCATTATATGGGAATATTTTTTATTTTCACTATCCTCATTCTTACACTGGAAGGATTATTATTGTTTGAGGGATAATTTTTTGGAATCCATTTTTTCCATTTGTTATTCATGATTCAAAGATATTTTTTTTGGAACCAATTTATTTTCCACATGTTACCCATGTTTCAAAGATATTTTTATGGAACCTATTTATTTTACAAGGATTAATAATATTTTTAAGAGATTTAAATGATATCCATTTATTCTATATGGTTTATTCAGGTTGTATACTAAATAGTGACTGATTATATGAGTTTTATTCATCTTGTGGTTCTAAGACATATTAAATGATAGGGAGAACCAAATAGTTCTGTGTGATCCCATTAAAGGTTACATGATGGGCTAAACAATATAGTTAATGGTGATCCAATTATAACACACCAATGAATTTTTTAATGATAATTTTTGAAGTTTTCCAAATGGTTATTCTAATTGAAAAGGGTTTTTAATGGGTTTTGAAAGGGTTTTATGAATGTGATGATCCATGTTACCAAAAAGAGTTTCAAATTATTGTTATGAGTTTAAAATGCTTATCATGATCAATATTGTTATCACATGGATTTTTATAATTAATTATAATGACCCTAATATTTTAGTGTTTTTATATTTTATTATCTAGGTATTCATTGGAATTAGTTTTTTATGATACTCTCCTAAACATTGATTATGTAATCATTCCATTATTCACACTTATAAACATTGATTAAATTCAATTGTTAATTATTATGTTTACCCTTATTGAGCTTATGACCTCACCCATATTATGTTTTAATTTTCCCAATGTTATAAAGACAAATATTGCATGATTTAGATCAATTTTTTGTAAGGATGATTTTGATGACCTAATGTGAAAAAAGAAAATCTGAATTCAATGGGAGATGTCTTTCATCTTAATGAACTAGTTTCTTATGATACCTAGTTGATTTGGATTGTGTATGTAGGAGTTTTTACTAATTCTATAAAACATTTAACCTAAAATTTCGCCCATAATATATGTAATCCATGTTTTCTAACTGATGTTATAAGGTTTAAATGAAAAATTCAAGTGAGAGTTATCAGAATTAAAGATGGGAATGTAATGTTATAGATTTTATTAAAGGATACATGATTGGGGATTCTAGGCTATTATATATGGTGTCAATGGTTGGTCAAGATAAATTTGAATATTCGGATATTTTCATGTGAATTCATCTTAAGATATATGGAAACTATTAGAGGTCTATAAGAATAAGGATGAGTATATGATCAATATATTAGACACACCATTTAGGTTTTATGTGATGAAATATTAATGTGAATAATGAAATTATTAGAGATTCTTTTCTCATATGATGTATTTTTTAAACCCTAGGATAAAAATTAGGTGTCTTAAGGGAGTATTTAAGTCATCAATAATAAATAAGGGGACAACCTATTTTCTTAGTGACAACCTGTTGTATCCTGTGAGGAAGTGGGGATTGAACTGATTAAGGAATGAAAACAATAGTTTCACATCTACCACTGGCCTATGTCATATCATTATTAGTTTGATATTTTTATAGGTAAATTAGATTTTTATTTCAGAAATATATTGTCCTTACATTGATGAATAATGGTTAATTTTCCATGAAATAATATATGATAAAATACTTCTAATCATTGGTTACGAACATAGTTAGGAAAGGTTTAAAAAATTATATGAATATTTATTTATGGAAAACATTGGGGTCAATATTGGGTATTAATATTTAATTATGAATATTAATGTATCATATAATCATATAATCATTATTGGAAATAACTTCCTATGTTCTATCCATTTTTGGTTTTTGTAAATTTATAAAGACACGTGTAATAGATTGAGAATCTGTTTTATTGTTATTTGTTCTATAAATGATTATTTTAGTGAATCATGAATTTAGAAAATATTTTTTATAACTCATAATTCAGAGATAAAGATGATATTTTGGTGAAATTTGTTAATGTTTAAAACTCTACGCATCGAGTATGTATATTTCCTTATTCTATTGGTCTAGATGGAAAGAGAATTATTTAACTCTAGGAAAGGGATCTTGAAAAAAATAATAATCCCAGTAACTTTAATTCTGATGATCCAATGGTTGTTTCAGTAATAAAAATGTATTTTTAATTATTCCCTTATGTTTCCATTGATAAATCAGATGTTTGCGATACATGCCTTCAATCACTCTCTATAATTATTTAGGAATTTCAATCAATTCCCACAAATGTTTACTTTATATAGAAATATAATAATTCTTAACATGAGGATAAATTTATTTTCACCACATTAATTTTTTTACAGTATTACTTAATTATTTCATTTGTATGATATGGGTTTCAATAAAGTAATTATAAAAATGACAATCCTCTGATAACCTAGATGAATTTTAATGGATATATTAATTTTAATTTGGTATGATGCAACATCTTATGATTTAAAAAAAATAAATTCTCTCAAATTAATTTAAAATATAATTTTCTTCCATATATGAAATTCACAGTTTATATTCAATTATATACAACACAAAGTAAATCTTTCATTTCACATAATATCGAGTCTCTCTGATAAGACATGTTACATGCAAGACTGAGTCTTATGGAATAATAATATAATATTAATATATAATACGATATTTATCACTTAGCCATTGGAATTATGGGAATAAATGATATTAATTAATTAATTAATTATATTATATTTTAAAAATGTATATTAAATGATTTATTTCTAATTAACTAGAAATAATAACTTAAAACCCATTTAATATAAAGGATTAGTTTTTTTGGAAAACAATTTTTATGACCAGAATTATGTTTTATAAGAATAAATTATATTAATCTCTATTGCTTAAATATAATAATGAATTTTATCTTCTATAAATATAATTTTACGTTTTTAAATTCATCAACTAATATTTAAAGTCTTAAGATAATAATAAACCCAATTTTATACATAAACTACTTATATATTTAGAAGGAAATTTTAATTCCTTTTAATATAACACTTCTTGAAAAGATTAATTTTTAAAATTTTATAATTTATATATTTCAAAATAGACATAATATTTTTTAAGGATATTAAAATTTATTTGAGAGAATTGTTGGAATTTTTCAGAGAAAATTAATATTTTGATGAATACTAAATAAGAATGAATTTTAATTAAAAATTTCTATATTCTCTAAATATTTTATATTTTTGAATTATATTTATATTTTTTTATATAATAATTAGATTAATTTTATGTGATTAAATTTAATTTTAGTCATTGGAATCAATTTCAAATTTATATTGGATATCAAACATTTCAAACATTTGATATTTTTACGAAAACCCCTCTTTGTCATTCCTTCAATATGATTGAATTTAAATTAAAATATTCCACTTATTTGTTTAGAATTAGATATAATGGATTAAATATTTTTTGTAATAGTGAATTATAATGTCTATTAAATTCAACATAGTTTTTCAAAGAAAATATTAGTGAAATAAAATAATATAAATTAAAACTAAAAAGGTAAAAATGAGTTAACATAGTGGTTAAACATTAATATAAAGAGTCCAAATGACATATACACTTTACCAAGCAAGTTATTTGACCATTCATAGAACAAATCACCATTTGGAAGAAATTTTTTTCACCATTTCAGCCACATGATCTAAAGGGAACTTCTAAATAGTGTTTAACTTTTTGTATTTCCAAGAATGAGACTCCTCCACTATAAAATGGAAGTACCCCTTCCCCAATTATTCAAAATTCTAATGACATATAAATCATTCTATCCATTAAAAATAGTATCCCAAAATCCCCTATGCCATCCTAGAAGCCTCACCTTGTGAAGAAATAAAACCCATGAAGTCCTTCACTCCAAACCAAAAGGGGTTTCCCAAATAAGATATAACATTATTCAATGAGACATTTAGTTTTATTTCTTTACCCACCCCTAAAATTATTATTATTCCACTATTATATACTACCCTCAATATAATAAATATACTAATATGTTTTTATGTTAATTTTTGTACCTACAACTACTCAAAAATCCATAAAATGTTTAATGAAGACACATTTAATGTGTATAGTGAACTATCCCCTTGAAAAAAATGTCATTTGTTTTTCCTTTAAAACCTATTATTGTTGAAAATTATTAAAGACATATTATTTTAATTTGAAATATATGATATTTTTTATTCCTTCATTATGTTGTTTTTTTATTTACCACATCTTTTATTTTTGTGGCATATCTACTACCATTTTTATATAATATATAATGAATTATTTTATAATCATGGTATTGAAATGTTTGATTTTATGATTATTACTTTTGGGGTTTCTAATTCAAATCTTACCACAATTCAAAGGGGTTTTGTCTAAATTTACATTTTAATTTATCTTATTTGTTATTAAGATCTAGTTACTTTTATTTGGTGTATGTATATCCCATGCATGTATTTTTTGATTCATATACGTTAATTTATAGAAATTTACATATAAATTTTATAATATATTTTTTAAAGGTCATTAAAGATTCAAAATTACCAAAGTGGAAATTGATTATTTTCAAAATTTTCATTCTTTTTGATGTTTATTACATTATAAACATATGTTATTTTATAAGGAGTATATACTACCTCATTGACATGTTATTTTATTAATATCCTTATTTTCATTATATTCTATGTTTAATTTAATTACGTTCATTCATGGAGATTGTGAATTAAAAAAATTCAATGTGGGTTAAGACACCATGAATGTTTAAATATTATTTTCCTCAATAATATTATTAAGGATATTTTAATGGTATTTCCATTCATCTATGACTACACGCCTTATTATTATTTATCCACCAATGGGGATAATTCTTATTAATACCATACTCATTCATTGAGTGGATGGATTATGATTGTCTCCAAGATATTATTATGAAACCCATAACTTTTCCATGGGTTAATCATACATCAAATATATTATTTTGGGAACTTATTTGTTTTTTACTAGTTAACATTGTGTTGAAGTGATTATTATGTAACCTGTTTCATTAACATGGATAAATCATGTTTATATGATAATGAAATGATACCCATATATTTTCTATTATTTAATCAATTTTTAAATGGAAAACCGATTATTTATTTAAGTTTTATTCATGTTTTAGTTATTGGACATCATACACAATGGGGCAGACCAAATAGCATCGGGTGATCCCATTATAGCTTACACGATAGGGAATCCCAAATAACATCAGGTGAGACCATTATAGATATCCAATTCATTAGGTTATGAAAATACTATAAATATTCCGTATGATTATTCCAATTAAATGGGGTTTGAAATGGTTTTAGGAAAGTGATGCTCCATGTTACTAAAAAGTGGTTTAATTGATATTTATCATATTATAATGATTCTAATGATAAATATTGTTATCACATGGATTTTGATTATGAATTATAGTGACTCTTTCCATTATTATGATTTAATATTTTATGATATAGGTATTAATGGAAATGATTTAATTTATTACGTGGTCATCATCTATGATTATTCCATCATTCCCTTATGAAATATTATGCTCGTTGAAGATTTTCAATTTTAGGTGATCTTTTTTAACAATACTAATTATTTTATCCCACCCTTAAAATGTTTCCATTTCCCTATTTTTTATGAAATTATAGATAATTATTTATGTATATAAAGTATTTTGTAAGGATTATGTTGATTAATTATTGTGAAATAAGAAAATATAGGTTAAACGGGATATGATCTTCAAATTTATGACCAGGTTGTTTATGAGACCAGGTTGACATGGATTGTTTATATAGATTTTTTTCCTAATTTATTTTAAAAACTATACCTAAAAGGTATTTTATAATGTTGGTGATCAATGTTTTCCTTTTGATGTTTTAAGGTTTAGATGAAAAATTTGGTTTATAATTATCAACATCAAAGCTAGGAAGGTAATGTTATGGATTTCATCATACGAATCATGATTGTGGGTTCAGAGATATTATATAGGTAAACAAACATCATATGTTTCGTTATGTCTATCCTATTGAAATATAAATGTGTTTTTTGTTATAATAATTTATTTTAATATTTTTGAGATGAAAAAATTACATTAAATTCATTAGAAACACTATCAAATTATTTGTTTAGATAAAAATTTAATAAAATAAATTATAATAAATTTAATAAAAGTTATGAAAATTTAAGGAATTATTGTGAAAAAGTAATTTTATACAATAATATATCATGATAAAAATGTTTGAAAGTAATTTATTTTATTTATATCATTGTCTTGATACATTTAAAATTCAAATTAAAAGAATAATGTTAAAATTCGAAATAACGTTATATTGTAATAAATGACATTTTATTAAATGATTTATAACTACATGAAATTATAAATTATTCCAAGTGATTTATAAATATAAAAAAATGTAAATGTTGGTCAATTAAAGTACCTAATATTCTATTATAATGACAATAGGGACCATTAAATATTAATAAACTCAGTTAGCTTGGTTAATTTTAACATGGTGTTTTTTCAAAATTACATTCTCTTATATTAAAATAAAATTTCAACTCACCAAGGATACATATTTTATAAATTAGATATCATATATAGAGTCATTTTTCCCAAATAAACTTGTTGTAAAATATTATCTTAGTTTTAATAGATAAACTACTTGGACTAGATAACTAGTTACCATAATGCAAAATGAAAAAGAAAAACAATTAGGAAACATAAGAGTCAAGGAACAAAATTTTAAAAACATTAGTTTTAGCTTATGGTGGAGTTATTTCTACACTATATCATCACTAATGTTTTTATCATATTTTTATCAACATAATTTATGATTGATCTCCATATAGTGATTATTATTGTGTATTTGTAAGAATGTCACTCCTCATAAACTATAAAAGGGAAGTTGCTCTCCCCACTTCATCAAACCACTCATGCCATTTGGCCCGATAAATATAAACCCTATTAACTTTTTATATTCCCCCATTATACATGAATCTTTATATTGGTAAAAAATCCAACCAGGAAAGGTTTTATTGCAAATATAAAGAAGGTAACCCAAGAAGAGGTAACATTCATCGACTAGAATTTTCATTTTATTACTTCCTCCGCCACCTTAAATTGTTATGTTAGAATTATTATATGATAAAAATACAATATTAAATAAAAATATATGATGTTATCTTAAATTTTTGACCTACAACCACACACACTTACGTTAAATGGGTTACAAAATCATTGTTCAAACGTACGATAGGCGACTACCTCATGAACTGATATCGTTTTGTTTTCCATTAACACAATTAATGGTTGGAAATAATGATGGATTTATAGTTAATATTTTTATTTAATATTTTATTATTTTTGTTTAATTATTATATCAATCATGTATTTATGATTTTCATTTTGTGGGAATACGATAATGTCACTCGTTTGTACGAAGAACTACTGCCTTGAGAAGCAATGTGATTCGTTAATTCTCTACATAGAATGTATTGAAGATGGATTTAAAAAAATTTGATATATATGACATATAATTTATAATAATATATATATATATATATATATCAATTACTTTTATTTCATTCTATACGATATGAAAATGGAAATAGTGTTCATGCGTATGTACAAGCTACCATATCCATGAATTATGTATTTTATTTATGATTAGTAAATATTACTGAATACCATATATATATAGAATATTTATGATTTTTATATAATTTTAATCATTTTTTTGATGATTAAATTAATATCAATATAAGAGGGAAAAAATAACAAATACAAACATATAAGAAAAAAATATGTTATTTCCTGAGACATAACTTCAATATGAAATAATTTATAATAATGCAATAAAAGTTAATAAGAAAATAATATATGGTATTATATATATAAATATTTTTCATTAATATATGTATAATAAACTTGAAATTATTATATTATATTTTTGGAAATGTATGAAGTAAGTCATGACTTAGGGTAATGGATTTCTTTCGCACCATTACTTTTCCTTAAAAAATGATATCTTCACCAGTTGTTTAATTTATACAGTGTATATACTACTCATGAATATATTTTATAATTGTTTTACGTAAAATTGCTGGTATTTAAATACCGATTTTATTATCTATCATTCACTAGGTTTACGGTTCAAATGCTACCAAATCGGCAAAGAAATATTCTCTATATTTTCTTCTTTGAGATGTATATTCTGTTATGCACCAATATTAATTTATAAAGATTATATATATCCCCTTTTACATGTAATAACATGAATTTATTTAACCTATTTATATTTAATTTCACTTTTTATGTTATTCCTTCATGGGTCGTATGATCCAATTTAACGAAAGTCATAATAATTTTATTTTAAATTCCCATCATTTATCAGAATTTCAGAAGATAATGTATAATGTTGAAATATCATGATCTACCACTCAGTAAATCTAGTGAATTTTATTATCCCTTGTATATTAATGTTATGTTCAATTAATTTTCTAATTTTTCCTCTCCTTTTTATATAACATAATATTGAATAAATTTTTATGAAAATTAGATATTATTTCTCTATTTAGTTAGAAAGTTGTTTTCTTCCAAAAAAACATTTTCAAAAAAATAATTAAAAAATATTTTATTATTCTATTATCAATTTTAATAGACATTTTTACCTATATTTGGATTTTAAAATACATTAAATGAATCTTCATGTCAGTTTCCAACCAATACACATTTTTATTTTACCAAAATTGTGAATTGAATCATTATTTTAAAGTACATGATATGTAATGAATTTTTTTATGTCATGCACAATAATTTCATTAAAGATTACTATATATATTTAAAATATTTTTAAATGAAAAAAATTTTCAATTTTTTTTTTGTTTTAAAAATGGTTTTTTAATGAGGGAAATATTTTTCCTCAATAAAATATTTTAAATGTATATTTTATTTTTTCTCTATATGTTTATAATTTTATTTTCAAAGAAAATGATAATGATAATGTTTAATGTTTTATAAATTTATTTTAATAGAATGATTAATTAAATTATTAGATGTAACTTTTGATCTTTCAAAATTTATCTCCATATATGAAGACATCCATTAATATAATTTATTGTTTATTTGGGAAATGAACCAAGGATACTATTAAAATTATAACCCTGAAGGGTTTGTGATTGTTATATGAATTTTTTTTATAAAACCCATTTATCATCGATTAAAAATTCTATGATAAAATAATTATGAAACCTACTTTTTTTTATGTGTTATGCTATGACCAAATGATCATGTATTGTCACGACCCGTCCTCGGGGCCCGTGCCGTGACTACCCCAAGCCCGCCTTCTATAGGCCAGGGGCTGGAGACTAGCACCAAGGCGTAAATCCCGGTAAAAAGGGAAGGCATTGCCTTTGTAAAGTAAACAATCACACAGAGTACAAGCGGAAGAAGTAAACACTAAGTAAAAACTGAGTACAACAGTAAGTGCGGAAAGTAAAAAGGGGCTGTAAATACAAGCCCAACTGTAAAGTACAACTCGAAAGGGAAAAGAGCAACTGAAAAGTAAAGCTGCTACGCCGAGCTGTCCACTGGAAATCCCACCTGAAGGGTGGGTACAGATAGCTCCTCTGCTCCTCGGGTCCCGCCGTCCGCTTCGAGTATGTCCCGCCCAGTGGTCCACCTCCGGGTACCGCCTCGTCATCACGTACACCTCTGGGTACCGTCTCGTCGTGAGGTCCTCCTCCGGGTACTATCTCGTCGTATAGTCCACCTCCAGGTACCGTCCAGTCCTCGAACACTCGGCCTCTGTCAGCATTGCCCGTCGTCTGCAACCAACACAACGAGGTGCGGGCATAGCCCGTGCAGGGGTGAGTATAACGATACTCAGTAGGGACCCCGAGACCCTCAAGGTCTCACTAAACCAACAAGGATAACCATAAAGAAGATCTCAACAGATAACCTCTACTTAGGTATATGCCCATACATATACCTAAGTTATCAAGTAACCCATCTCAAACATGAGGAAACACAAGGATTGTGAAATCAACGGATAAACTCTACCCGGGTATATGCCCATACATATACCTAAGTTAGCAAGTGACCCATATGAATCATGAGGTAAACACAAGGCCAAAAGTCTCAGCTCAAACCAGGATTTTCATTATCGAAACCGTAACTGCTGAAGAGCTCCGTCTCTGGAGTGTACAGTGGTCCTGTCACGACTCCGAGGTACTGCTCACTAACCTAAGACTGCTGAAGAACACCACCCATCGAGTACTGTGGGCCAGCTGCTACAACCAAGCGCTCCCATGTGCCGCTACAACCAAGCGCACCTCTGTCGTGGGTCTGCCGCTACAACCAAGCGCTCCCATGTGCCGTTACAACCAAGCGCACCTCTGTCGTGGGTCTACCACTACAACCAAGCGCTCCCATGTGCCGCTACAACCAAGCGCACCTCTGTCGTGGGTCTGCCGCTACAACCAAGCGCTCCCATGTGCCGCTACAAGCAAGCGCACCTCTGTAACACACCGAGTCGTTCGATCAGCAGTCGTCGGGTCTCAGCCAGCTACACGGTCTCCGTACTCCGCACGCTCGTCACTAGGAGGGTCCGCTCCACAAGCTACAGGTCGATACTCCACGTATCTCAAATTCCCACGAAGAATTATCTCAAGGGACCGCCACGTCATAGGGGTCTCAACGCAATAGACGGCGCGTCAATCGGACGCCCGGTCTGTGAGTTATTAGCCTTTTCGTCCCAGGGGCCCGGTTGGTTTCGTGAGCGAACCAAACCCGGCTGTATCTCAACTGTACCCCGAACTCTCATAGGGTAAACTCATAGGGACCGTTTCTCAACGCGATCACCAACGCCGCTGACGGTTCGTCAAACGGACGTTCTGTCAGAAAGATATCAGCTTTTCCGTTCCAGGGGCCCGGTTGGATTTCGGTGCGATCCAACCCGGCCACTATCCATCTACATCCAAAACTCGGGCGGAGGATGCCAAAAGTTCTGTATCGTCAATAGGAATGCAACGCAACAGACGGCACGTCAATCAGACGCCTGGTCTGGAAGTTATTGGCTTTTCCGTCTCACACCCACCCTGGGAAACTTCCCAGGAGGTCACCCATCCTGATCACTACTCTAGGCCAAGCACACTTAACTATGGAGTTTTAACCACGTAGCCTCCCGAAAAGGAAGATGTACCTTGAGTATAGTATACCGAAACGACCGTCTCGATTCAAGGATCACGTTGCCGCAGACGGCGAGTCGTTTGGAGGCCCGTAGCCCAAGATATGGGCGAAAAACCGAAACCCGTCCGAAACCGGGGGGTCTGGGCCCGAACCGACCCAGCCCGACCCCCCCTGGTCCGACCCGAACCGGGTCGACCCGACCCGGTCCGACTGGACCCGGCCCGGCCAGCGGTGCGGCCAGCGCGGCGGCGCGGCCTGTACGCCGCACGTGCACCGCACGCGGGGGGTAAACTCCCCCGGGTTTTGTGGATCTCGGCCGGCCTTAGGCCGGCCGTTTTCCTTTCACAAGCGGGACCAGCGGGTCCCGCCTCCTAAGCAAACCGGCGGCCGGCTGGCACGGCCGACCGCCTTCCACCCTTCCGCCGCGGCCCGATGGCCGCGGCTCTTCTGATCTCCGGCGGCCGGCGAGGCCGGCCGCCTCTGGCTACTCCGCCGCGGCCGAGCCGGCCACGGCTCTTCATTAACCACCGGCAGCCAGTTTTCCGGCCGCCCCTTCCAGTTCTGCCGCGGCTCAAGCCGCGACCCTTGTTCGATTGGCACGGCGCGACGGTGCCGCGCCCCTCCGCCGTGGCCGGACTCCGGCCGCGGCCTCTTCGACTACCTTCGACGCGACGCGACGGCGTCGCGTTCTTGAAATCTTTCCACGGCGCGGCGCGACGGCGCCACACGTATCTTCCGCATTAAACCGCATGAACCCGCGTGGTGCGACGACACCACGCCCTTCCGAACCATTCCACAAAAAATCAATACGAAGTAAATGAGGAGGATCGGCCGGGTTTGTACGGTCCGAACTCCTCACGTTATAAGGATAACAATCGGCCTTTAACGAATAATAAACTTTCACAATCTTTTTAGATTTAATAAAAAGATTTGAAAATCAAGGCCCGACAAATATAAACAATCAAGTTTGAAGAAAGTTCCACATAACTTTAAAAAAAATTTACCACGAAGAATTTTCAAGTCGAAATTCTCAAACAAATAAAAACAATTGAAACAAACCCCTACCTCAGTTCAAGTACGGAGCACGTCAACAAACCGCGGAAGACGAGCGTCGCGGAGGTCGGGCATTGCGGTAATCGTTCGTCGATTCCGTTGATGTAGAGGTACGTCCGAAGAGGTACGTCATTGGTGAATCTTCGTAAGCCGACGAAGAAAGTCCGAGGAGGAAGCGGCGTTCCCTTTCGTTGACACGGAAGGCGTCGTCGATCTTCGGAAACAATCCGGCTTGGAAGAAGAGAGAAGTGGCATTCTTGAGTGTTCTTCGTGTTCTTCGTGAAAGTTGAGGATGGTAGAGAGAGCTTCTCAAATCCTCTCAAGTGGCAAAAGAAACCAACCCCAAAATGATAAAATAAGCTTAAGCTTATTTTATTACACAACCTCCCTCTTAGAATTTCAAAGGTTTGAAATTTAAAACATCTCACCTCAATTAATTATTCCAAGTGTCAAACATTAATTAAAGTGAGTTAAAGGGGAGTTTTAAAAAGAGGAGGTGAAGAGTTAGGGTTCGTGTGGGCCCCACCACACTTAATCCTCTCAAGGGAGGTTAAGTGTATGTGGGTCCCACCCCTAACTCCCTTTGGGAGGAGTTAACCAACAAGTTAAAAATAAAATGTGTTTCCACATTTTATTTAACTTTATTTAAAAAACCCAAAAACTAACTCTCAACCCGCAATAAACGCAACCTCGGAAAAGGTCTCCTTAAGCGAATATCGGCGCTGCGAGTTCATTGGTGCCTTCAGAATTCGATTCCGGGCAACGGTTCAAAAGTTAGAAATTCCCGCTCGCTCGTTCACTGAACGTACCCGAGCCAAAATTCGAAAATTAATTCCGGGCACACCGGGCCTCGGAATCAGGCGCTGTCAGAAACTGCGTTCTTGTAAAATTACAAATAAAATTAAGAAAAAAATTTCCTTGAAATTTCCTGGTCTTTACATTATTCCCACCTCAGGGATTTACGTCCCCGTAAAGATTCAACACAAACTAGTGTCACAAAAGCGGTACAGAGCACGCATCTGAGCCTTCCGCTCCTATGTGCTCACCTGGTGGTTTCGTACTACCAAGGAAAGTGCACCCGAGGAATCGATCGTCCTCCTAGGATATGCTCCTGTCGATCCTCGATCCCCACTGGAATCTCCGTGAAAGACACCCCATCGCCATCGTCCAGCTCCTCATGGTCGATGGTATGCGAAGGGTCGAGCACGTATCTCCTCAGTTGAGATACGTGGAAGTCGTCGTGCACCTGGTGCAACTGTGGTGAATGGGTCAAGCAGTGAACCACCCTGCCTACCTAGCTGGGGACCTAAGAAGGTCTTCTGAACCCCGGAGATAACTTGCCGCCTTGGCCACATCTCCGTAAACCTCGTCGAGGTGAGACCCGTATAAGGACATGATCGTCATCCTCGAACTCCAGAGGTCTCCATTTTCTGTTAGAACTGGAACTCGAAAGGCTGCTGCCAAGAGGGTAAGTTTGACCGAATCAAGAGTGATCGGTCGCACTCTCCTATGCAAGAGTTACCCTGCGCTGCCTGGGGTTTCCTTTTCCGCCGACCAAGGAAAACTCATCCCAACGTTTGCCTAAAACCGTCAATTTGAGTATAAACAGTTATTGCCCATTCCATACTCAAACTAACGTCGTAAGGCCTCGACGCTGCCACCAAGAGATTCCAACCGAAACTCTCGCCTCGAGGGTCTGACCACACCATCGACGTAAATGTGATTATCGAGTCTCCTCCCCAGGTATCTCCAGACGTGAGGGTCAAGTCCACGGCTTACTGGAAACTCTAGGTCTGGAACAAGATTTGTTAAAGCGAGGAATGATTCATATCGACGTCTGTTACTTCAGAAGATAGTAGTTGACACAGACTGCCCCTTGAATCATTTTTAGAGCCATTGGGTCACACTCCTTGACCGCATGCAGCCGCATTCTTCCATCGCCCTCCAGCTCCCTGAGCTTGGCGGGGATAACTAAGGCGGGTGTTTGTACCATGTTAGGATGTACACCACCTCATGCTGCTCTCCTATCTCTGCCTCCACGTCTACTGCTTCGTAGACTCATCTCTCCTTTAAGCTTCCTCTTCTTAACACGCCTGAGTCTCTATGACTGGCACCGGTTTGCTGTTTCTTACTGCACTGTGCAGTCTTCATCCTCTCTTGGATATCCTGTACTTCCTTTAATCTCACAAGAGCTGCTATGATTTCTTCTTTGCCGATAAGAGAAACCCGGTCTCATCCCCTGGATGAACCACATTCGTTGCCTAATACAGTCAATCCTGACATGAATGATGCATTCATGCCATGGATGACGTCGTAAGGCCTCGACGTATCTACTAAGAGATCCAACTGTCACTCTCGCCTCCAAGGGTCGAGTCACACTTTCGGCATCAGTGTGAGGTCACTGGGTCCCCTCCAGTAGAAATCTCGAAAGTGAGGGTCAAGTCAACAATTTAACCGGCACCACTCAGTATCAACCAAACAAAAGGACAGGAAAGAAAACAAAGATAAGTGTCTTTTTATTATTGCAGCTCATAGTAAAAAGACACGAATACAAAGCAACAAGGAACTAGAAGTACAAAGGACGTATCCACTAGTTCCTCTCATGCCCACCTGCTGTTAGAGCTCTACTGCCTTGTCCACTGCTCGGCTGTTACTCAAGCACTCGCCGATGCTTCTGTCTCGGTGGCTCCTCCAACACCCGCTGATCAATCGTACGAGGAGTCGGACAGTCACGTGCCAGGTGACACTTTCCGCCGCAGGAGTAACATTGTCCATTTCTGGCACGCCTGGCTCTGACCCCACCTCGGGTGCCCCGCACCACCGGTCCTAAAACCCGAGATCGTCCAACTGCTAGTCCGGTCCTCCTGGACCTCTGCATCATCTGTCTACTTCCCAAAGATGACTCGGATACTGATCGAAAAGCACGCGGCAAAGGCAGAATCTCCTGTACATGCTCGGGGTGTAGAGATACTAGCACAAACTCCACCCTGAAGAAGGTCTCGAAGTCTTCCCATGTGAAGTTCATCTCATCGCAAAACTGGAACAAGTGGCTCCACCACCTGCCTGCTGCTGCCTGAAGGAGGCTGGTAGCAAAGATCACTATGAAGTCTGCCGGCGTCCCCACTAGCCTGAAGACTCTCACCACAGCCTCCAGCCAAACCTCAGCCGCCTGCGGGTCCGTCTCTCCCCGGAACCTGGGTGGCCTCTGGCGCTAAAACGCGTGCAGCGCGCTCAAGCATCGTGCATCGCCTACTGCTGGGGCTGGTGGCATCAGTG
Source organism: Viscum album (assembly GCA_963277665.1). Taxonomy (NCBI): domain Eukaryota; kingdom Viridiplantae; phylum Streptophyta; class Magnoliopsida; order Santalales; family Viscaceae; genus Viscum; species Viscum album. Next base: position 440,291,176 of record OY728123.1, read on the forward strand.
GCCCAACGGGTAGCAGTACCACTGGTGCCTCCGCTGGTGCCTCAACTGGGATAGGGCCCTATACTGAGGCCTCGTCGCTCGGCGGGCTGTCAGTACGTACCACTCTCGGGGCTCTAGCTGGTTGTCCGTGAAAAGGCATTCTGAAAGAAACATCGTGACACGGTCAAACGTTTATACCTGGTGAGCTGACCTGATTTGAGCTATTTTAAGGGGAAAACCTTTGAAAACACACACGCAATTAGTGTTTTCGTTCACAAAGTCAGAAATCAGTTGTCAGGGTCCTGGTGTATGGATACGTCGGCCGCCCGCACCAACACTGGACTCCCTGAACTGAAAACCACACTCAGTACTCTCAATACTATTGCTTCACAGAAAGAAACATCAGAGTTATAAGTTCTGCGGTAGAACCGAACTCCTTTGATACCAATTTGTCACAACCCGTCCCCGGGGCCCGTGCCGTGACTACCCCAAGCCCGCCTTCCATAGGCCAGGGGCTGGCGACTAGCACCAAGGCGTAAATCCCGGTAAAAAGGGAAGGCATTGCCTTTGTAAAGTAAAAAATCACACAGAGTACAAGCGGAAGAAGTAAACACTAAGTAAAAACTGAGTACAACAGTAAGTGCGAAAAGTAAAAAGGGGCCGGAAATACAAGCCCAACTGTAAAGTACAACTCGAAAGGGAAAAGAGCAACTGAAAAGTAAAGCTGCTACGCCGAGCTGTCCACTGGAAATCCCACCTGAAGGGTGGGTACAGATAGCTCCTCTGCTCCTCGGGTCCCGCCGTCCTCTCCGAGTATGTCCCGCCCAGTGGTCCACCTCCGGGTACCGCCTCGTCGTCATGTACACCTCTGGGTACCGTCTCGTCGTGAGGTCCTCCTCCGGGTACTATCTCGTCGTGTAGTCCACCTCCAGGTACCGTCCAGTCCTCGAACACTCGGCCTCTGTTAGCACTGCCCGTCGTCTGCAACCAACACAACGAGGTGCAGGCATAGCCCGTGCAGGGGTGAGTATAACGATACTCAGTAGGGACCCCGAGACCCTCAAGGTCTCACTAAACCAACAAGGATAACCACAAATAAGATCTCAACAGATAACCTCTACTTAGGTATATGCCCATACATATACCTAAGTTATCAAGTAATCCATATCAAACATGAGGAAACACAAGGATTGTGAAATCAACGGATAACCTCTACCCGGGTATATGCCCATATATATACCTAAGTTAGCAAGTGACCCATCTCAATCATGAGGTAAACACAAGGTCAAAAGTCTCAGCTCAAACCAGGATTTTCATTATCGAAACCGTAACTGCTGAAGAGCTCCGTCTCTGGAGTGTACAGTGGTCCTGTCACGACTCCGAGGTACTGCTCACTAACCTAAGACTGCTGAAGAACTCCACCCATCGAGTACTGCGGGCCAGCTGCTACAACCAAGCGCTCCCATGTGCCGCTACAACCAAGCGCACCTCTGTCGTGGGTCTGCCGCTACAACCAAGCGCTCCCATGTGCCGCTACAACCAAGCGCACCTCTGTCGTGGGTCTGCCGCTACAACCAAGCGCTCCCATGTGCCGCTACAACCAAGCGCACCTCTGTCGTGGGTCTGACGGTACAACCAAGCGCTCCCATGTGCCGCTACAACCAAGCGCACCTCTGTAACACACCGAGTCGTTCGATCAGCAGTCGTCGGGTCTCAGCCAGCTACACGGTCTCTGTACTCCGCATGCTCGTCACTGGGAGGGTCCGCTCCACGAGCTACAGGTCGATACTCCAAGTATCTCAAAGTACCACTAAGAAGTATCTCAATGGACCGCCATGTCATAGGGGTCTCAACGCAACAGACGGTGCGTCAATCGGACGCCCGGTCTGTGCGTTATGAGCCTTTTCGTCCCAGGGGCCCGGTTGGTTTCGTGAGCGAACAAAACCCGGCCGTATCTCAACTGTACCCCAAACTCTCATAGGGTAAAATCATAGGGACCGTTTCTCAACGCAATCACCAACGCCGCTGACGGTTCGTCAAACGGACGTTCTGTCAGAAAGATATCAGCTTTTCCGTTCCAGGGGCCCGGTTGGATTTCGGTGCGATCCAACCCGGCCACTATCCATCTGCATCCAAAACTCGGGCGGAGGATGCCAAAAGTTCCGTATCGTCAATAGGAACGCAACGCAACAGACGGCACGTCAATCAGACGCCTGGTCTGGAAGTTATTGGCTTTTCCGTCTCACACCCACCCTGGGAAACTTCCCAGGAGGTCACCCATCCTGATCACTACTCTAGGCCAAGCACACTTAACTATGGAGTTTTAACCACGTAACCTCCCGAAAAGGAAGATGTACCTTGAGTATAGTATACCGAAACGACCGTCTCGATTCAAGGATCACATTGCCGCAGACGGCGAGTCGTTTGGAGGCCCGTAGCCCAAGATATGGGCGAAAAACCGAAACCCGTCCGAAACCGGGGGGTCTGGGCCCGAACCGACCCAGCCCGACCCCCCTGGTCCGACCCGAACCGGGTCGACCCGACCCGGTCCGACTGGACCCGGCCCGGCCAGCGGTGGGGCCAGCGCGGCGGCGCGGCCTGTACGCCGCACGTGCACCGCACGCGGGGGGTAAACTCCCCCCGGGTTTTGTGGATCTCGGCCGGCCTTAGGCCGGCCGTTTTCCTTTCACAAGCGGGACCAGCGGGTCCCGCCTCCTAAGCAAACCGGCGGCCGGCTGGCACGGCCGGCCGCCTTCCACCCTTCCGCCGCGGCCCGATGGCCGCGGCTCTTCTGATCTCTGGCGGCCGGCGAGGCCGGCCGCCTCTGGCTGCTCCGCCGCGGCCGAGCCGGCCGCGGCTCTTCATTAACCACCGGCAGCCAGTTTTCCGGCCGCCCCTTCCAGTTCTGCCGCGGCTCAAGCCGCGACCCTTGTTCGATTGGCACGGCGCGACGGTGCCGCGCCCCTCCGCCGTGGCCGGACTCCGGCCGCGGCCTCTTCGACTACCTTCGACGCGACGCGACGGCGTCGCGTTCTTGAAATCTTTCCACGGCGCGGCGCGACGGCGCCCCACGTATCTTCCGCATTAAACCGCATGAACCTGCGTGGTGCGACGACACCACGCCCTTCCGAACCATTCCACAAAAAATCAACACGAAGTAAAAGAGGAGGATCGGCCGGGTTTGTACGGTCCGAACTCCTCACGTTATAAGGATAGCAATCGACCTTTAACGAATAATAAACTTTCACAATCTTTTTAGATTTAATAAAAATATTTGAAAATCAAGGCCCGACAAATATAAACAATCAAGTTCGAAGAAAGTTCCACATAACTTTAAAAAAAATTTACCACGAAGAATTTTCAAGTCGAAATTCTCAAACAAATGAAAACAATTGAAACAAACCCCTACCTCAGTTCAAGTGCGGAGCACGTCAACAAACCGCGGAAGACGAGCGTCGCGGAGGTCGGGCATTGCGGTAATCGTTCGTCGATTCCGTTGACGTAGAGGTACGTCCGAAGAGGTACGTCATTGGTGAATCTTCGTAAGCCGACGAAGAAAGTCCGAGGAGGAAGCGGCGTTCCCTTTCGTTGACACGGAAGGCGTCGTCGATCTTCGGAAACAATCCATCTTGGAAGAAGAGAGAAGTGGCATTCTTGAGTGTTCTTCGTGTTCTTCGTGAAAGTTGAGGATGGTAGAGAGAGCTTCTCAAATCCTCTCAAGTGGCAAAAGAAACCAACCCCAAAATGATAAAATAAGCTTAAGCTTATTTTATTACACAACCTCCCTCTTAGAATTTCAAAGGTTTGAAATTTAAAACATCTCACCTCAATTAATTATTCCAAGTGTCAAACATTAATTAAAGTGAGTTAAAGGGGAGTTTTAAAAAGAGGAGGTGAAGAGTTAGGGTTCGTGTGGGCCCCACCACACTTAATCCTCTCAAGGGAGGTTAAGTGTATGTAGGTCCCACCCCTAACTCCCTTTGGGAGGAGTTAACCAACAAGTTAAAAATAAAATGTGTTTCCACATTTTATTTAACTTTATTTTAAAAACCCAAAAACTAACTCTCAACCCGCAATAAACGCAACCTCGGAAAAGGTCTCCTTAAGCGAATATCGGCGCTGCGAGTTCATTGGTGCCTTCAGAATTCGATTCCGGGCAACGGTTCAAAAGATAGAAATTCCCGCTCGCTCGTTCACTGAACGTACCCGAGCCAAAATTCGAAAATTAATTCTGGGCACACCGGGCCTCGGAATCAGGCGCTGTCAGAAACTGCGTTCTTGTAAAACTACAAAGAAAATTAAGAAAACAATTTCCTTGAAATTTCCTGGTCTTTACATTATTCCCACCTCAGGGATTTACGTCCCCGTAAAGCTTCAACACAAACTAGTGTCACAAAAGCGGTACAGAGCACGCATCTGAGCCTTCCGCTCCTATGTGCTCACCTGGTGGTTTCGTACTGCCAAGGAAAGTGCACCCGAGGAATAGATCGTCCTCCTAGGATATGCTCCTGTCGATCCTCGATCCCCACTGGAATCTCCGTGAAAGACACCCCATCGCCATCGTCCAGCTCCTCATGGTCGATGGTATGCGAAGGGTCGAGCACGTATCTCCTCAGTTGAGATACGTGGAAGTCGTCGTGCACCTGGTGCAACTGTGGTGAATGGGTCAAGCAGTGAACCACCCTGCCTACCTAGCTGGGGACCTAAGAAGGTCTGCTGAACCCCGGAGATAACTTGCCGCCTTGGCCACAACTCCGTAAACCTCGTCGAGGTGAGACCCGTATAAGGACATGATCGTCATCCTCGAACTCCAGAGGTCTCCATTTTCTGTTAGAACTGGAACTCGAAAGGCTGCTGCCAAGAGGGTAAGGTTGACCGAATCAAGAGTGATCGGTCGCACTCTCCTATGCAAGAGTTACCCTGCGCTGCCTGGGGTTTCCTTTTCCACCGACCAAGGAAAACTCATCCCAACGTTTGCCTAAAACCGTCAATTTGAGTATAAACAGTTATTTCCCATTCCATACTCAAACTAACGTCGTAAGGCCTCGACGCTGCCACCAAGAGATTCCAACCGAAACTCTCGCCTCGAGGGTCTGACCACACCATCGACGTAAATGTGATTATCGAGTCTCCTCCCCAGGTATCTCCAGACGTGAGGGTCAAGTCCACGGCTTACCGGAAACTCTAGGTCTGGAACAAGATTTGTTAAAGCGAGGAATGATTCATATCGACGTCTGTTACTTCAGAAGATAGTAGTTGACACAGACTACCCCTTGAATCATTTTTAGAGCCATTGGGTCACACTCCTTGACCGCATGCAGCCGCATTCTTCCATCGCCCTCCAGCTCCCTGAGCTTGGCGGGGATAACTAAGGCGGGTGTTTGTACCATGTTAGGATGTACACCACCTCATGCTGCTCTCCTATCTCTGCCTCCACGTCTACTGCTTCGTAGACTCATCTCTCCTTTAAGCTTCCTCTTCTTAACACGCCCGAGTCTCTATGACTGGCACCGGTTTCCTGTTTCTTACTGCACTGTGCAGTCTTCATCCTCTCTTGGATATCCTGTACCTCCTTTAATCTCACAAGAGATGCTATGATTTCTTCTTTTCCGATAAGAGAAACCCGGTCACATCCCCTGGATGAACCACATTCGTTGCCTAATACAATCAATCCTGACATGAATGATGCATTCATGCCATGGATGACGTCGTAAGGCCTCGACGTATCTACTAAGAGATCCAACTGTCACTCTCGCCTCCAAGGGTCGAGTCACACTTTCGGCATCAGTGTGAGGTCACTGGGTCCCCTCCAGTAGAAATCTCGAAAGTGAGGGTCAAGTCAACAATTTAACCGGGACCACTCAGTATCAACCAAACAAAAGGACAGGAAAGAAAACAAAGATAAGTGTCTTTTTATTATTGCAGCTCATAGTACAAAGACACGAATACAAAGCAACAAGGAACTAGAAGTACAAAGGACGTATCCAATAGTTCCTCTCATGCCCACCTGCTGTTAGAGCTCTACTGCCTTGTCCACTGCTCGGCTGTTACTCAAGCACTCGCTGCTGCTTCTGTCTCGGTGGCTCCTCCAACACCCGCTGATCAATCGTACGAGGAGTCGGACAGTCACGTGCCAGGTGACACTTTCCGCCGCAGGAGTAACATTGTCCATTTCTGGCACGCCTGGCTCTGACCCCACCTCGGGTGCCCCGCACCACCGGTCCTAAAACCCGAGATCGTCCAACTGCTAGTCCGGTCCTCCTGGACCTCTGCATCATCTGTCTACTTCCCAAAGATGACTCGGATACTGATCGAAAAGCACGCGGCAAAGGCAGAATCTCCTGTACATGCTCGGGGTGTAGAGATACTAGCACAAACTCCACCCTGAAGAAGGTCTCGAAGTCTTCCCATGCGAAGTTCATCTCATCGCAAAACTGGAACAAGTGGCTCCACCACCTGCCTGCTGCTGCCTGAAGGAGGCTGGTAGCAAAGATCACTATGTAGTCTGCCGGCGTCCCCACTAGCCTGAAGACTCTCACCACAGCCTCCAGCCAAACCTCAGCCGCCTGCGGGTCCGTCTCTCCCCGGAACCTGGGTGGCCTCTGGAGCTGGAACTCGTGCAGCGCGCTCAAGCGTCGTGCATCGCCTACTGCTGGGGCTGGTGGCATCAGTGGCCCAACGGGTAGCAGTACCACTGGTGCCTCCACTGGTGCCTCAACTGGGATAGGGCCCTATACTGAGGCCTCGTCGCTCGGCGGGCTGTCAGTACGTACCACTCTCGGGGCTCCAGCTGGTTGTCCGTGAAAAGGCATTCTGAAAGAAACATCGTGACACGGTCAAACGTTTATACCTGGTGAGCTGACCTGGTTTGAGCTATTTTAAGGGGAAAACCTTTGAAAACACACACGCAATTAGTGTTTTCGTGCACAAAGTCAGAAATCAGTTGTCAGGGTCCTGGTGTATGGATACGTCGGCCGCCCGCACCAACACTGGACTCCCTGAACTGAAAACCACACTCGGTACTCTCAATACTATTGCTTCACAGAAAGAAACATCAGAGTTATAAGTTCTGCGGTAGAACCGAACTCCTTTGATACCAATTTGTCACAACCCGTCCTCGGGGCCCGTGCCGTGACTACCCCAAGCCCGCCTTCCATAGGCCAGGGGCTGGCGACTAGCACCAAGGCGTAAATCCCGGTAAAAAGGGAAGGCATTGCCTTTGTAAAGTAAAAAATCACACAGAGTACAAGCGGAAGAAGTAAACACTAAGTAAAAACTGAGTACAACAGTAAGTGCGAAAAGTAAAAAGGGGCCGGAAATACAAGCCCAACTGTAAAGTACAACTCGAAAGGGAAAAGAGCAACTGAAAAGTAAAGCTGCTACGCCGAGCTGTCCACTGGAAATCCCACCTGAAGGGTGGGTACAGATAGCTCCTCTGCTCCTCGGGTCCCGCCGTCCGCTCCGAGTATGTCCCGCCCAGTGGTCCACCTCCGGGTACCGCCTCGTCGTCATGTACACCTTTGGGTACCATCTCGTCGTGAGGTCCTCCTCCGGGTACTATCTCGTCGTGTAGTCCACCTCCAGGTACCGTCCAGTCCTCGAACACTCGGCCTCTGTCAGCACTGCCCGTCGTCTGCAACCAACACAACGAGGTGCATGCATAGCCCGTGCAGGGGTGAGTATAACGATACTCAGTAGGGACCCCGAGACCCTCAAGGTCTCACTAAACCAACAAGGATAACCACAAATAAGATCTCAACAGATAACCTCTACTTAGGTATATGCCCATACATATACCTAAGTTATCAAGTAATCCATCTCAAAAATGAGGAAACACAAGTATTGTGAAATCAACGGATAACCTCTACCCGGGTATATGCCCATATATATACCTAAGTTAGCAAGTGACCCATCTCAATCATGAGGTAAACACAAGGTCAAAAGTCTCAGCTCAAACCAGGATTTTCATTATCGAAACCGTAACTGCTGAAGAGCTCCGTCTCTGGAGTGTACAGTGGTCCTGTCACGACTCCGAGGTACTGCTCACTAACCTAAGACTGCTGAAGAACTCCACCCATCGAGTACTGCGGGCCAGCTGCTACAACCAAGCGCTCCCATGTGCCGCTACAACCAAGCGCACCTCTGTCGTGGGTCTGCCGCTACAACCAAGCGCTCCCATGTGCCGCTACAACCAAGCGCACCTCTGTCGTGGGTCTGCCGCTACAACCAAGCGCTCCCATGTGCCGTTACAACCAAGCGCACCTCTGTCGTGGGTCTGACGCTACAACCAAGCGCTCCCATGTGCCGCTACAACCAAGCGCACCTCTGTAACACACCGAGTCATTCGATCAGCAGTCGTCGGGTCTCAGCCAGCTACACGGTCTCTGTACTCCGCATGCTCGTCACTGGGAGGGTCCGCTCCACGAGCTACAGGTCGATACTCCAAGTATCTCAAAGTCCCACTAAGAAGTATCTCAAGGGACCGCCATGTCATAGGGGTCTCAACGCAACAGACGGTGCATCAATCGGACGCCCAGTCTGTGCGTTATTAGCCTTTTCGTCCGAGGGGCCCGGTTGGTTTCGTGAGCGAACAAAACCCGTCCGTATCTCAACTGTACCCCAAACTCTCATAGGGTAAAATCATAGGGACCGTTTCTCAACGCAATCACCAACGCCGCTGACGGTTCGTCAAACGGACGTTCTGTCAGAAAGATATCAGCTTTTCCGTTCCAGGGGCCCGGTTGGATTTCGGTGCGATCCAACCGGGCCACTATCCATCTGAATCCAAAACTCGGGAGGAGGATGCCAAAAGTTCCGTATCGTCAATAGGAACACAACGCAATAGACGGCGCGTCAATCAGACGCCTGGTCTGGAAGTTATTGGCTTTTCCGTCTCACACCCACCCTGGGAAACTTCCCAGGAGGTCACCCATCCTGATCACTACTCTAGGCCAAGCACGCTTAACTATGGAGTTTTAACCACATAGCCTCCCGAAAAGGAAGATGTACCTTGAGTATAGTATACCGAAATGACCGTCTCGATTCAAGGATTACGTTGCCGCAGACGGCGAGTCGTTTGGAGGCCCGTAGCCCAAGATATGGGCGAAAAACCGAAACCCGTCCGAAACCGGGGGGTCTGGGCCCGAACCAACCCGGCCTGACCCCCCCTGGTCCGACCCGAACCGGGTCGACCCGACCCGGTCCGGCTGGACCCGGCCCGTCCGGCGGTGCGGCCAGCGCGGCGGCGCGGCCTGTGCACCGCACGCGGGGGGTAAACTCCCCCCGGGTTTTGTGGATCTCGGCCGGCCTTAGGCCGACCGTTTTCCTTTCACACGCGGGACCAGCGGGTCCGGCCTCCTAAGCAAACCGGCGGCCGGCTGGCACGGCCGACCGCCTTCCACCCTTCCGCCGCGGCCCGATGGCCGCAGCTCTTCTGATCTCCGGCGGCCGGCGAGGCCGGCCGCCTCTGGCTGCTCCACCGTGGCCGAGCCGACCGCGGCTCTTCATTAACCGCTGGCAGCCAGTTTTCCGGCCGCCCCTTCCAGCTCTGCCGCGGCTCAAGCCGCGACCCTTGTTCGATTGGCACGGCGCGACGGCGTCGCGCCCCTCCGCCGTGGCCGGACTCTGGCTGCGGTCTCTTCGACTACCTTCGACGCGACGCGACAGCGTCGCGTTCTTGAAATCTTTCCACGGCGCGGCGCGACGGCGCCGCGCGTATCTTCCGCATTAAACCGCATGAACCCGCGTGGTGCGACGAGACCACACCCTTCCGAACCTTTCCACAAAAAATTAACACGAAGTAAAAGAGGAGGATCGGCCGGATTTGTACGGTCCGAACTCCTCACGTTATAAGGATAGCAATCGGCCTTTAACGAATAATAAACTTTCACAATCTTTTTAGATTTAATAAAAAGATTTGAAAATCAAGGCCCGACAAATATAAACAATCAAGTTCGAAGAAAGTTCCACATAACTTTAAAAAAAATTTACCACGAAGAATTTTCAAGTCGAAATTCTCATACAAATATAAACAATTGAAACAAACCCCTACCTCGGTTCAAGTGTGGAGCACGTCAACAAACCGCGGAAGACGAGCGTCGCGGAGGTCGGGCATTGTGGTAATCGTTCGTCGATTCCGTTGACCTAGAGGTACGTCCGAAGAGGTACGTCGTTGGTGAATCTTCGTAAGCCGACGAAGAAAGTCCGAGGAGGAAGCGTCGTTCCCTTTCGTTGACACGGAAGGCGTCGTCGATCTTCGGAAACAATCCGACTAGGAAGAAGAGAGAAGTGGCGTTCTTGAGTGTTCTTCGTGTTCTTCGTCAAAGTTGAGGATGGTAGAGAGAGCTTCTCAAATCCTCTCAAGTGGCAAAAGAAACCAACCCCAAAATGATAAAATAAGCTTAAGCTTATTTTATTACACAACCTCCCTCTTAGAATTTCAAAGGTTTGAAATTTAAAACATCTCACCTGAATTAATTATTCCAAGTGTCAAACATTAATTAAAGTGAGTTAAAGGGGAGTTTTAAAAAGAGGAGGTGAAGAGTTAGGGTTCGTGTGGGCCCCACCACACTTAATCCTCTCAAGGGAGGTTAAGTGTATGTGGGTCCCACCCCTAACTCCCTTTGGGAGGAGTTAACCAACAAGTTAAAAATAAAATGTGTTTCCACATTTTATTTAACTTTATTTTAAAAACCCAAAAACTAACTGTCAACCCGCAATAAACGCAACCTCGGAAAACGTCTCCTTAAGCGAATATCGGCGCTGTGAGTTCATCGGTGCCTTAGGAATTCGATTCCGGGAAACGGTTCAAAAGATAGAAATTCCCGCTCGCTCGTTCACTGAACGTACCCGAGCCAAACTTCAGAAATTAATTCCGGGCACACCGGGCCTCGGAATCAGGCGCTGTCAGAAACTGCATTCTTGTAAAATTACAAAGAAAATTAAGAAAAAAATTTCCTTGAAATTTCCGGGTCTTTACATGTATCCTATCTCTTTTGTACATGTTATGAAAATATGAAATTATTATGAAACCCATTTCATGTCATGAATTTTTAATTGACAAATGTTTTAGGATATTGTGGCACACATAAATATAATTTTAATTATGTGAAAATTGGGACCTATATCTTCCTCTAATTAATTGTATAAAGATTTATTTCTCACAATAAAAATATGATTCCAAGTAGGAGTGAACTCTATTTAATAAGAGAATTTTTTCACAATGCTTTTCTAGGTAATGAGCTATGACTAATATTATTGTTTCGAGAGTAAACCCATTCCAGTATGATATCATTAGTAGTAAGACCCGTATAATATTGGAAGGATTTTCAATAGTTATTTGTATACCAAAAAATCAATGTCTTATGAAAATTGTATTCTCTCATGGCTCATGTTATTTGATTATGTTATGATTCATTTATTATGAATATACAATCATTATTCCAAAAATAAAGATTATGGTATTTGATATGAAGGGTGTAGTTTTTAAATGTTTTATAATGTTATCACACCCTTATATCCTTTTTATGATTTTGTATTTATCTTATTTAACCATACTGAGTGGCATAGGTCACTCATTCTTCTGTTTTCTTTCCCAAAGTTATAAATAAATGATTTAGGTAGGCTATTACTATGTATTGTAGTATATTATAAGATCTTTGTGGGAAATATTAAAGATATTGAACCAGATTAGAACATTGAGTTCCCCATTTCCAAAGGAACTAAAGTATTATTGTCCTCATGAACATGTTTGTGTAATGTAATTAATATTCATCTAAAAAGATGTAATATAAATGTATGATAATCCTAGGTATCAATAGTCAATATCAAAGGAATGGTTTATTTTTCCTTTATAAAAAAGATGATAAATGTCTAGAGATATCCCTATGAATATTATTTTAGATATGTCTAGGTATGTCTCTTAGGATAAGTCTTATTATTAGTTAATGTATAGGATTATTTCCTGGAGTATTGGTAAAGGTTCTATTTAATTTTTCCTAGTAATAAATCCCTTTTTGATACTAAAAGTGGATATGGATCTAGAAAAAATGATCTAAGTGGTAACATTCCGAACAAATCCAATTATGTTAGACTCAATAAGGAACTAGTGCACAACAATGACCCCTTTTTCATGCCTATGTTAACAATCCCAAGGGATATGATCTCTAAATTCACAAACATAATTTAAACCATCAATAATTATTTAAATTGAATATTAATATGATTGAACATGGATAAAACTAAGGTTTTATAGCATAAAATGAGGAAATAATGATCTAAAAATCCTATAATTTATTTTTCATTATTATGTGGTTCAGTATCCTAACAATTGTTTTCATACACTAAGATTTTTTAGTCAATTAAGGGAACTAAAAGTAACTAGATTAACAATGAAACCGATGGATGGTTTTTTGACGAGAGTCCAAGTGGGATTATAACTGGAGTAAAGGACGTTTTGATGGTGCCTAATCATTATTTACACGACATTATAAATAATGTGTACCTTAAAAAATTATAAAACTCACGAACTAATAAAAGTAAATAGTTTTCAAAGAGTTAGTGTGATGATAACCATGATGGAAAGAAGATTTAGTTTCCTATATATTGATAATGAATAATTAAGAAACCAAATGAATGTATGAGAGGAACATGAATATGTCTGGACCATAGAAAATAAGGACCCAAAAATTAACTATAACAGGAAAATAAAAAGTTTAGTTAACATAATGGTTGGTAATATTGGACTCCCCATGATATCATTGTCTTTTAAATGATTTATTTTGTAAATTATGGGAATTATGAAAATTTATGTCTTATAGACATATGTAAATAATAAAATGTGTATGTTTATACATGTAATGGTTATATTTATGATGATGAAGAAGATACATATTACATATGAATGTAATGAGTTATTAAGGAATAAGATGACAAAGGAAAGTAAATGGATTATGGATAAGTGGAATGATATAAGTATTATTTTATTTTATTTCATGAAGGATGTTATATAAATTATTAAATTTATATGAATTTCTTATAAAAGTTATTTACTAAGTATTTTCTAATATATCTTAAATAGTACAGGTGGATCAGAAAATTTATTTTAATAGAAAGGATATATTTTATTGAAAAAATATGATCAAGGGAATGTAACCCTTAATATGTTCTCGATTTTGAGAAAATAGTTTTTAGTTCAGATGAAGAGATGATGGACAAGAATTATGTAAAATGGATAGTACTAATTATATTAGAACATATTAATGGTCTATGAGAAAAGTTTTTTATATTTTAATTTATGTAGTTTAAAACTTTATTAGATCAATGGAATATATTATTATCTATGGTTCTATTTAAGGAATGGGGAAGGATGCTTGTTTTCAATAGTTTTTTATTTTAATTAAAGATATTACCAGTTATGAATGGAATACATAATGATGATATTAAAATGTTTGTTATGTTACAATCGATAGATACTTTATAATATATTGTTGATCAATATTTAGATGTTTTTTAAATCTATTGTGGGATTGTTATTAAAATTTTAATTTTTAAAGGTTTATATGAATATTCTTTTATGGAAATGTTTAAGTTAATATTTGGTTATGTTTTTTGAGAGTAATGTATAGTTTCTCTATATGAAGATTTCTTTTCATATTGGTAACCTTTGATAAACATTTATTTTATGATAACATAGAATATATAGAATGAGTTATCATTATATCAATTGATATTATGATTGGTTTGTTCTTCTAGAATAAAAAAAATAAAATACATATCATGTACTAATAGTTGAAGTGGAAATTGATCCTGGTAAAACTATAGGGGTGTGACTATGATTATAAAATATAATGAATTAATGTATGTATCCATTCTAGTAAGAGTTCATCAATTTTTAGAAATGTTTATTGAAATTAAATTTTACCCTATTATATTTATTTTGATGATATTAATGATGTTTTTAAAGACTAATTTATTTATAGATTATATGATCATTAAAATTATCCTATCCATGGTTTCAATAACCCTCCATCATTATTTTGGGGTTAGTTTTCCATTCTTCGATCATGTTTTCACTTCCCACTTATGTTATTTTATTTGAAACCAAGTATTTGTTATTCTAGATGAAATTGATAAAAAAATATTTCATTATAAAGATTATATTTAATTTACCCTTTAAATTCTATGGGATTTAATTATATTATTTTTATGTGTTAATCCATTTATTATCGAGATGCATTTCGAGGGTGAAATTCATTTTAGGGGGTGGTAGAATGTAACACCAAGAGTTTTTATAAATATTTTTTCCAAAGAGATTTTTTTGATCACATACATTAAATAAAATACCAGTTTAATATTTTTTAATATAGAACAAAAATTAAAACTTTCAATACACACAACACTAAAACAGATTGAGTTAAATAAAACTCAGAGTTTTATGAAAACTATGATATATTAATAATTTAGTTATTGAACAATTACCATTAAAACATGGGAATTTTAAAAGTTTATATGAATTTTAATAAATAATTTAAAAACTATTTTTAAGGGTATTATATAAATAAAATACATTAATAGAAAAATAAACATGTTTTTGAATAGTTTTCTGTGTTTTGAAAATAAATATTTCTCAAAACTGTTCTATTTATTTCATCTTGTGATCATTAATAAAATTAATTGTTTTCAGGGTTTTAGAAAATTAATTTGATAAATATCATTTTTAAAAGTAATTATTTCAAAATATATCATGTTGAATTTTTGAGATTTTTATGAAATGATTAATTTTTTGATGAATTTAGAAAAATATTGAATTTTAATTGAATACTACGTTTTCATTTAGAAAATTTATCAGAATAAATTTTATTTTAAATTTTTTTAAGGTTAAACTATATCATTTTTATGAATTAATCTAATCTAGGTCATCTTAATATATTTCATTTTGATTTTTTTTCATAAAAAATTTCAAATACTAGAACATTTTTATGTTAAAACCTTGATTTATTATTACATCTAAGAGATTAATTATAAATTAATTTTTTTCCAATTATATGAATTGAATTTTCAACATTGTGTTTCATAATTGGATTGAAAATTATATATAATTTCTAATATAATCTATTTTTTTTACCAAAATGAAAAGTGAATGCTCTAAAACATAATTATCATGGTTAAAGTAAAAATGGGTTAACCCATTGTTAAAATAGGATGATATGATTGAAAATGAACTATAATAATATCTTAGTTTTATTGAATGAATTTATTTTGATCGTGGAAATTAATATCTTAAAAATATGGAAATTTATTTCCACTTACCTTTGAATATGACCCATATAATAAGTTATGAAAAAGGAAAGATAAAAAAAACATAATTTTCCTATATTTAATGTATATAAGGAAAAAAGATATGATCAAAAAAATCATATATTTTGTTTATATATATAATTTAGAAATATTTATATGATTTTACCATTATAATTTATTTTAATCATTTTAATTGAAATAATTACATTAAATTCATTAGAAACGCCAAAAGAAAATTTATTTATTTAACAATTAAATATATTAAAATATATTAAAAATATAAAAAGTTATGTAAAATGAATTAATTATTTTTTCAATTATTTTTTATAGGTGAATATATCCTGATAATTTTTTTTGGAAAATATATATTATAATTTCATCACTATGATGATACTTTTCAAAATGATCTCAAATGAATAATGTCAAAATTAACATTAATGTTATTTTATAAATTAATTATTTTAATTTACTAAAAAAACTATTGTATCATCCCAACATATTTTACACATAGCTGTGCCCTAAGATAATATAAAATGTCCTCAACCATACCTCATCAAATTCTAGAGGATCTAAAATAATTGCGAGGGCCTAGGGTGTGTCTACTGGGAGACTATCACCTCATAGATTAGTGTGAGAATAATATAAAACAATAGATATTAAATAAATAAAGTAAAAAATAAGAATAAGAAACTGTGACACTAGACTAATGAGTCAACATAGCTGAAAAAGTGTCAACACAAATATACCAATGAAACCCTAATAAATAAATTGTCATACATGATAATAAATAAAGGGAAGAATCTAAATAAATAATAAATTATAAATATGGTGATGAAAATGATGACATGTATATATATAAAATAAGTGTACATTGGGAGTAGGGGATACATTAATACACCACATGCTTATAAAAATAAAATGGGTCCAAAGAAGCCCCTACTAGAGTCATGAGAAAAGGCTCGGTCCCTCGTTCCCATTTTACTATATAGGAAGTCAATAAAACATCTATAGAAGGCCACATACCTTTTTCTATTCCTGTAATCATGATGTTTTCTTAGGTACCTCAGGCATCCAAAGAAGGTCATGAGATATGACCTTGGTAGGACACCACTAATGGATTCTAGATCTATCCATTTTATACAATATAAAAAATGAATAGTGTGCAATAAATGATAAATATAGCGAAATAAATAAATAAATAAATACTTTAGTTATATGTCCTAAATTAACACCTGAATGATACCACCATCTTTGACCCAAGCAAGATATATAAACAAATAAATCATATACATGTAATAATGCATGTATATGGTCCATCATAAATTGCATAACAAGTGTGGACCAACCCCAAGAATGTGATTTGGATTTTGATCACATCCTTGGAATATCATTCAAGCATGCTCATAAATTAAGTAAGAGGCACCCCATATGATATATGATTTTAAATCCATCAAATCTAGTATTCCATCAGTAGCCTATCCATGGTGATCAATAATGGAATCCTAAGGGTCACTACAGGAGCCTCTGATATAACAAATACCACAAAGTTCATCAAAGGGGACCCATAATGGCCTCATTTCTATTACTCATCATACAGTAAACCCCTGATTCTATACCAGTTATCTCACATATGGGACTGAAAATCATTAGAGGCATGGAATAACTATCTTTCCAATGATCACATCCATGGTTTCTTCCTAATGTAATTGGTGTCACTCATGAGTATATATAAACAACCTAGAGAGTACGTACAAGGAAATACATCTATCTATATAGGCACATCATGTAGATCTAATCCATGCATGGTTATTCCATCAAATGTGTCCTTAATTCATGGATCTAATTCACTCTCGAACCAAAATCCCAACAAGCATCACATTTAAAATTCCATAAAATCATTATACATTTTATTATCACATGCTAAAAAGCTATCTAGTCCATTAAATTTGAGAAAATCATGTAAATAAGTACACAACATAAAATCTAATCAAGGTACAAGTCACAATTATAATTTATATATTAAATCAATGATACATGAGGTATAAGGTGTAACCCGAAGCCAAGAGAATTTGCACATTGTAATAAACATAAATGAAATGCAACTATCATATGTTACTAAAAATTCATGGAAACTTAAATAAAATTCATAATTTATAATATTCATGTAATAAATCATATGAAATAAAAATTCAAATCATGGGGAATCAATATTAGGGGCCTTATTGATGGATTTATATTCATCTCATTTCAATTAATAAATTGAATTCTTTTATCATTGGTGAAAACCTCACACACACCAGGTGGTTAACCACTCAAGAAAAGGGAAAATAAGTTGTTACGGTGGGAACACACTTGGGGTGGCTCATAATAAGGTGGACATCTCAACTGTGTGTTTGACCATAATCTAATGTCACAAAATACATGAGAACCAAATTAAATTTATTTTTTTATAGAAAATTAGGTGTTTCATGAAATATTTGGCTAATAAAACAATAGTTCAACCATTAAAAAGTGAAGAAACAAGAGGTATAAATCTAGAGAACCTGTCTTAGCCTCATAGATTATCACTCATCAGATCATGGTCCTTGAATTGATATAGAAAGTAATATGTTGACAAAATCATCCAAGTCCTTGAAAATAAGGAAAATGATGTTATACCTAAACAATGCATCCAAGGAGGGAATCAATGAGAAATAGAAGCAATAATTGTGTAGAGTCGACATCATGATTTCAAATGATTTAGATAAATAGATATTTGAATGCCAAATTATGGAGATATTAAGAACCCTACCTTAGAGGAGGAGGTGTTTTGTATGTGTGTTGGAGGTGGTAGTCCATAGGAAATGGTAAGGGAAGAAGGAAGGACAAAAAAATTTGATTCACTAATGTTAGAATTGGAAATTCATTAATATATAGAGGGGATAACATTTTTTCCACATGGTTGGACAAACCGTGTTCCAAAAATTCAAATAGACTCATTCCAATAGCATTATAGAACCATAAGACCATGCGATTGGGGTCCCATGGTTTCAAAAAAAATGCGGCCCCCATCACCCCACTATATCAAGTGACATGGTTTTGGGAAACCATGCGGTCTAGGAATAATGTTTTCTCCTAACCATGAAGACTATTATATTTCCCAAATTTCCATAGATATAGTATCCAAACAATATCTGGGAACCCCTAATACCCTATTGGATCCCTTATTAAACATTAATAGGTCTAGAAAAATAATGTAATGAAAATATAACAGTCTATAACTTTGAGAAAAATAAGGACATTACAACCCCCATTACATAAGATAACTCATCCTCAAGTTTCCCTTTTGAAGGTGGTAAAACATTGTATGAAAAAAAAATCTGGCCACTCTACACATAAATTTACCTCATACTCCGTGGTATCGCCTTTCATGCTCCGATGCTACCATATCACACAGACCATGTGAACTAAGCTTCCATGGATAACATTCATGCTTCGGTCAACAATACATATCAGTTGGTCCTCGAAGGATGAATATGTTTCTAGTGCTATGTCCTTACAGTCAAATGAATGAGATGGTTCAGGATGATATAGACGAAGCCACAATATTTGGAAGACAACTTGAATTGTGTGGTACCTATTACATAACTAAATATGGTAGGCTACCACCCTAACTCTCTCTGTTATCTCGAATGGTCTGAAATTCCAAGGTGATAATATTCTCTATCTCTGAATTTTTAAGTTTTTCACTCTAGATTATATCCATAGAATGTTCTAATATCCCACCTCAAGCTCTATATTTTGATGATGATAATCAATATAAGACTTATTTCTAGACTATGTTTTATCCGTACACTTCTAAATTAATTAAACTTTTCTCTGAAGACTCATTAATGAAAAGAGGACTCGATATCACTATCTCGCATTCCATTGAATAGTATATTGGTGAATGGAACATACTAATATAAGGGTCCTCATACAGTTCCATCTATAAAGTTTTCTAAAATGAGTTGATGTAGTAAAAATCAACATGATTTATATATTTCTTCCATGAACCTCTAAAATCAAGGATACATTCCCGCAACATGTCCTCTGACACCTATATCATCTGCTCGGACTGCTCGTCAGTCTAAGGGTGATATGTAGTACGGAATAGAAATGGTGAACCTAGTACCTTTTTTAAGCCTTTCCAAAATGGTGATGTAAACTAGGAATCTCAGTCCAAATTATGATTATGGGATATGCCATGAAGGTACAAAATATCCATGGGATATATCCTCCCAAACTCATAAAATGATACGGTCTCTCTGATTGGAAGGAATTATGAAACCTTGGTCAACCAGTCAATGATCATCTATACCACATCACTTCATTAAGGGAATCTCAATAATACCATCACCAAATCTATGGTGATGTCATTCCATTTCATATACGGTATATATAGAGGTAGAAAAAGTCTAATATATTTTTAGTTCTCTAATATCTCCTACTAAAAAATGAAGCACTAAGTGATAAAACATACCATATACCTCTTCATACCTGGTCACCAATATTGAAGACCTATCTCTTGGTACATCGTGAAAAGCCTAGTGTGAACTTCCCAAACAAAGGAATGTGATTATAACATCATCTCTTCCTATATATTATAAGGAACCCAAACAAACCAAAAGTAGAGTAGGTTTTCACCCACATAAACTACCAAACTTGGAGGTGGTTCTCACCCGTGACTCTCTCCCACAAGAGAAGTCCCTCAGAACCCAATATCTACCTCATCTGGACCAACCCCAAAAGGGGGATGTTAGGGATAAAGATGATAAGATAGGTAGTTGGTGTTGTTCCTAAACCTCTAGGTGCATATCATTGAACATATCCATCAAGTGACACTCTCTACTATCCTCTTTGTTGGCTTGGGTTTTCATTTTTCCTCTCAATGAATCATCTACAACATTACACTTTTTGGGTGTGTAATAGAGATAAAAATCAAATTAATGTAGGTATTATACCAAACATCACTTCTTTAGATTTATTATCCACTATTAGGAGATATATTTAATAGTTTTCTGGTTCATGTAAACAATGAACCTCTCACCAAATGGATAGTTCCCCAAATAGTGTAGACCATGAACCATAACTGCTAAATTGAGTTGATGCATAAGGAAATTAGACTTATGAAGCCATATATAGAAGAAACCATATGGAATTATGTGATCCCCCAATATAATAACTATACTTAAATCAATCCTTAAAGCATCATATTAAACAATTGGGCCTCTAACTAATTATGACATAATCTATATCAATGCTAAATTCAGTTGTCCCTTTTACTCTGGATAATTGGTCTCATAAGCTTTAGATAAGAGGATATTCATTTCATTATTAGTCATTCCCAGGATAGGTGTTTCTATAAAGGATTTTTCTTATATGAACAATCTATAATTTCCATCTAGCCCTAAGATACTACGCATGTTGAGCACATTCATTGTCCACTCCCAAGAAACCACAGTGGTCACCTTATCTATGTCAATAGATATCCCTTCCTCTAAAATTATATGACCCATGAAGTGAACCTTATTGATATAAAATTAGAATTTTCTATGATTCACATATATCTGGTTCTCTCTTTGTGTATTAGAAGAATATCAAGGTGTTTGGGATGTTCATGTGTAGTGAAATATTATACTACGATGTTTACTATATAGAACACAACAAATTAATTAAAATACAAGTGAAAACATGATTCATTAGAGCCATGAAAATAGTTGTAACATTCATCATGATGAAGGGAATAACCAAATATCATACAATCCATAGCTAGTTTAGAATTTTTTAAATGTCATTTCATATTTCTTCACATGCACATGATGGAATCCATATCTAAAATTTATCTTAGATAAAACTATTTATCTTCTGAGATAGTTGATGAGGTCATCTATATGACTTAGTGGGTATCAATCAGTCACTATAATATGGTTCAATAAGAGTTAATTCATATATATATAGAGGGTACCATTAGACTTCTTGGTGAATATAATGTGTGAACCCCATGGACATGTGTTGGGTCGGATAAAACAATTAGCCTCTAGATCATTATGATGCATCTTGTGTTCATAGATCTATGTAGGATCCATCCTATATAAAGGAATGTAAACTAGTGGAACACCTGAACAAGATCAATGGTGAACTCTACATGTATCTCAGGTGGTAGTCAAAGAAAATCATCTAGGAATACATCCCTAAAATGATACAAAAGAGGAGGTAATTATACTAACAACATTCTCTAGCCGATCATAAGGAGTCTATCCATCTAGTTTCTCATAAATAGTCTATCCATCCAGTTTTTCGATCCAGGTGGGCTCGAATAAGAACCATCCAGTCTATTCTATAAATGATGCCAAAGGGAGTCATCTCAAGGATGCAGAAAATCTATAAGAAATGGTATCCACCTATCTCAATATGGAACTCCATTTATTAGAGTATACCCTCTTCTCAAACTCCTAATGGTTTATTTAGAGTAATAAATACAATGTATTAATCTTTTACTAGGCCTATAAATCATGTTGTTTTAGTAGATTAAAAAGATCGTGATTCACCTATATAGAAAAGTGAAGAACTTAATGTAGAGTGAAACGAAATGTCCACTCTAAGATGCTACCTAATTATCCTGGGAATTTATACTCTACTGATGATAAATCTATAAGGCCTAATTGCCTCAACCAAAAAACTCCTCCTCATATAAATCGGCTAGTAAAATTCGAACACCCAACTTGATTAGGAATCATCGATCCTTTTCATGATAGATGTGTCGGTACTGATCCCCTCTCTCTAGAAGTAGGAGGAACAAATCAGTAAAATCACTGTAGGAAAACCATACTTCCATAATATTGGTACTCAATTAGGTTCTTAATTCATATGGGATTATTATTTAATGGATACCCACATTAGTTAAACATCACATTACTATTGGTTTGTCACCTAGTGAGTACCACCCCTAGGTGCATCCTTGAAATGGTACATCCTACTGTGAGATGAACCATCACCCTGCCACATAATTGCACCACCCTATCTATAATTTTCAGATTCACTCATATTCTATTTTATAATAATGGGATATATCACTATCTATATAACATTATCACACTAGAAGACGTTAATCTAAAATAAGGCATCATATAGAAGAACATCTAGATGATTCCTCATATTCATCCGTTCATCAACATTCGGAGTTAGAGAAAAACATTTGTGCTCGGTGAAGTGATATGAATAATCTATTATTATTATATTTCCCTACTAAGGATTCATTAATTCCATATAATGGCCCTATGTTAAATACTAAAGAATGTAGTTATTATAGAATTATTTTTAGGAGTCTTTTCAGACCATACCCAAAATTATTCTCATCCTGTGATATTATATACCAACAATGCTTTGTGGAATAATATAAAATATTGGTAGTGAGTTTGACCTCCCACTCTGGATATGTATGAATATGGTCTATGATCTATACCATGGATTATATCCATGACTAAATATCCTATGATCTACAATCCAGTGAGAATGTGGAAGGATGTTGCTACTGAAAATCCTGAGTCAGCACTTCCATAGTAGGGGCAGGACGATGATCACCCTAAATGGAATATATTAACCAGATGAAATTATCATGGAATTGAGAATTTTCACCCAATGGAAGATCTAAATAAGAATCCCCAGTAGGCCCTATATGTGGTATCACTAGTCGGTCATGTCCCATACCCTTCTAAGTCTTTTCATCACCACATTCGTAGTTTGTAGAATGAAGATGTCTTTTTAGAATAGATCTACAATATCGAAATACACTCCTTACGAAATATATAAAAATATATAGGTAATTAAATATAGGGTGGATAGGTATAATCCCACTGATTAGAATGAAAAAATCCTTAGAATTATCCAATATCTAGATCTAGGTAGAGATAAAAATTATTGAAGGATCAGAAGAGTAATAAACTTCTTCCCATGAAAAAATTCATCTCAGTTTTTGCGTCCCATACACCATAGGTGAGGTTTTGTTATATGGAAGTTCAAAGGCATGGTATAGAGGAAAAAACCCTTCACATTTTGAATCCCAAATAATGAAATCATTTTTAATCGAAACATTAATTTATTTAAGGTAATTCTGATTTATTTGTTTTTCAATATCTCAAAATTTGTATTTTCATCACTATTTACAAATTTATAAGGCACATACACATATAAACATAAATTGGAATGTCAT
The DNA here is from genome assembly GCA_963277665.1 of Viscum album. Lineage (NCBI taxonomy): Eukaryota > Viridiplantae > Streptophyta > Magnoliopsida > Santalales > Viscaceae > Viscum > Viscum album. The sequence continues at coordinate 440,314,682 of OY728123.1, forward strand.
GTAACTAAGGCCTAGTCTAGATGGCTCATATGATGACGTAATTGGCCAGAAATAATTATTTGATTGAATTAATTTCATTCTCAATTTATAATCCCCCACCTCTTGATTTCCATTGACATTCAGGAATCAAACCAACCTACATTGCATAATTTACTAATTATGATCTCATAATCAATATGTGTGGTAATAATCCATTTATAATGATGTACACACATTAATTTAACCAATTATATCATCATTCAAGAACCTTTGACACACTTCAAGGAATAAAAAATAAGGAAAATACGTCAATCACATAAAATACATGTAATGCACATAGAAAATAAAATATGCAATGGAATAATGCATGAAATTTATATCATATGGTGAATAATATGATTCATTATTGTTAATGTTACATCATATCCTTGTATGAGGTTTAATAAGCCAATAATAATAAAAATATCAATACTGATAATGACATAAAATAAGTGTGTCCCCCAATAATGAAATCTAGAAAACTTTAATCCCACAACCAATAATAGCATAAAATAATCCTAGGTAATTTAGTTTTCCCATGTACGTGGGTTCTCCTCTCTGAGAACTGGACTCATTACCAAATTCAAAAATCCTAGTCTCCTTTCAAATCTCAAATAGTAAAAAAATTAAATCCTTTGAAAATCGCTCTATAGTTTCTGGCCATAATTTCCACTTAGTGGTGCTCCTAGATGATGTCCAAAAGACCACAAGCATGCCTCCCTGAATGCAAAAGGTTGTAGAATATTTGGGAGGGTCTACGGTGTGTTTGTGGGAAACTATTCCATCAATAATCAGAGTGATAACAATAAAAAACAATATAAAATTAATAGGAGAATATTAAATAAGAATCATACAATATGACACTCAACTAGTGAATCACCATATAAGAAACAATATGAAAAGAAGATAGATGTAGAACCATAATAAATGAATAATCATGCTAGATAATATATTATTGGGAGATGATAAATGAATAATAAATTACTAATATTATGATGATCCTGATGATATATATATATATTAAAAATAAGAATACATAGTGAAATATGGATATATAAATATAACATTTGTTAACAAAAATACAAAAATTCCTAAATAATCCACTACTAGAATCAAGAGCATTGGATCAGACCCTTTCTCCCATTCTCTAGCATTAGATGTCAATCATGTTTTAGAAGAATGCATCCCCTTTTATTATTCCTATAATAAAGAATACTTCTTTGGTAACATAGGAATACCTAGAATTATGTCAGATATAATTCGAGTAGGTCACACCCAATCGTGACTACATCAACCCATTTCATCAATTATAAAAATGATTAGTTTTTAATAAATGAAAAATTTATGGAAATTAATAAAAAAAAAATTATTCTTGGTTCCTAAATGGACACCTAGAAGATATCAACTACTTCAGTGTAATCTATATTTCTGAACTAATGGAACATATACCAATAATAAGTTATGTATATATTTTTTCACAAATTACTTAAGAAGTGTGGACTAACACTGAGAATGTGATTTGGATTTTTGGTCATGTCCCTAAAATATAATACAAGAATGCTCAAAAAATATGTAAGAGGAATCAAATATGTAACTTTCAAGGAAATATATTCAATCTAGTATAACATCCTAATCCCATCCAAGGAGATACATGAAATAATTAAAATTCTCGTGATAGGAGACTCTAATTTATCCAATTCCATATAGTCCATCAAAGGTAACCCATAACAAAATCCCTTGTATCTCTAATGGAATGGTAAAACCATGATTTAGTATAAATTATCTCACATAGGTGATTGAATATCCCTATAGTCATTGTATAACCACATTTCCAATGATCCCATCCATGGTTTCTTCCTTGGGAACCAGTGTCACTCGTGAGTAAAGATAAACCACATGGAGATCCCATATAAGGAAAGACAGGTTTTGCTCATAGTGCATAATGTAGTTCCTTTCCAAGCACCCTAATTCCATCCTTGGAATCCTTAAATTGGGACATGAGGTCACTCCCATCCCATAAATATCTCATGTATGGAATTAGAAATTCCATAACATCATCCTGTATTTCTTTATCGCATTTAAAAAATATCTAGCTAAGTCATTCAATTCAATCCAATCATTCATGGAACTAATAGAAAGGTATAAAATGTAAGAAAGACACAAGAAACATGGTATAATTCACAAAATAATGAAATGAGGCTAGAGGCATAAGGAATTATAACAAGGTAAGGGATCAAACACATGTAATTAAGCTCAAATAAGATTCTACTAGAATAAGTCACTAAAGAAAATTAATAAATAATAAGATGCATGGAATAAATCATTGGAAATGAAAAATGAAAGGTAGGGGACATCAATAATAATGTCTAAACTCATGGATTATTATTCAAAGAAATACATTTTAAAAATTTAATGGTTTTATCATAGGTGAAACACATACAAAAGGAGGATAAAAACTCAAGGAAAGAGAAACTAGATCCTTTATGGTGGGCAGACCCAAGGGGTGGCTCATGAAAAATAGAACACCAAAAATATGGTTTTATCCTTATAATAAGGTTATTTAAAGCATAATAAAAATACTAGATATAGTTAATGGGTTAACAAATCATCATTCATGTATACAAAGGACTACCGCCTCACAAAAAAATATCATTCATTTTTCATTTAACACAAGTCATGGTTGAAAATAATTATTGATTTGTAGTTTATATATGATATATTTAATATTTATGTTTTTATTAGTATTATTCAAATATTATATGACATATAAATTCACTCTTTACATTTTTTGGGAATATTACAACTCACTCAATTGTATAGATGACTACCGCCTTGTGAAGAGATGCAGCCCATTCCCAATTTAAATGGAATGTATTAAGGATTGGTTAAAAAAATATGTGAAATGTATGAAAATAAAAATATAATATAATTAATATATAAATCATTTAATTTATATTATTTCAATATGATATGAAAATGGAAGAAGTGTTCATGCATACGTACGACACACCATCTATATGAACAATGTATTTTATTTCCTATCAATAAATATTATTGAAAAATAAAATTAAATATTTTGTCATCATATATGATGTTTAAACCATTTTAATAATTATTTATTTTATTAAATTATTATAAAATAAAGTGGAGGAAAAATAAAAAATCAAACCTTGTACGAAACAGAAATTTTTTATTACCACATACGTAACATTAATATAAAATTGTAAATAAGTTGGTAATAAAATTTCATAATAAATTAATATATGGAATGATATATATGAATATGGTTTCTTAAAATATTAATAATAAACATATATTTTTTATATAGTAGTTTTGAAGGATTGTTATAAAATTTATGACTTAAGCTAAGGTATTTCTACATCACCGTTATTTTTTGATGAGTCACAATCCATGTTCAAAAATGTTTCTTTTGTCTAGTCTATAAAAATCCCATGAATTTAATTTCATATTATTATATATAAAATTATTAATATTTACATATTAATTTTAGGATCTCCCTTTCCCAGGGTTTACAGTTCAAATGCTTCCAAATCTGTAAGAGATGTTTTTCTCAATTTTCTTTCACTGAGATAATATTATATTGTGCACCTATATTCCTTAATGAGGTGTATATAAAAAACCTTATACATGTAATATTATGAATTTATTAATCTTTATAATATTTTAATATCCATTTTTTATTATTATTTCTTGGGGATATGTTTTAATGCTACCAAAGCGCAAATGATTATATGTTACAATATCATCATTTATCAGGTTTTTTATGATTAAGTCACAAATGTTCAAATAGCATTATCTAAATATCAATAATTATCAAGACTAATCATATCATATGGTTATTAATTATATATAAAATTATTGGTACATTTTGCTTAACTCTTTGGTACTTAAGATAATTGAGATATTTTTTATAAAATATAACATTATTTCTGTCTTTGGTCAGAAATTTGTTTTCTTCCAGAACAATGTTTTTGAGAAATGTTTTACGAAAATATGTAGTACCCTATTCTAAATTTTAAAAAATTATTTTTTAACCATGTTTTACTTTTTTATCAAATGTTTGAAAAGAATTTTCATGTCTTTTTCTATGAAAATATTATTTGGATTTTACAGAATGTGTGAAAGGAATATTAATTTTAACATCTACGACATGAATAGAATTTTATAAATTTATAACCTATAATTACTTCAAAGGATAAATTATATGTATTCATGTTTATTTTCAAGGAAAAATATTCCCAAAAATTTTGTTTATTAATAACTACATTTCAATGAGGAAATTATTTTTTCCTAATAATTTTTTTAAAAGTTTTTCAATTCTTTCAATATAAGTATCAAATGTTATTTTCAATGAATAGGAATTTGAAAAAGTTTTATATTCTAGAAAGTGGTTCTAAATGAATGGTTAATTTACTTATGAAATCATCCATGTGATCTTCCAAATCCTTCTCCAATTAAGACGAAATCCTGTGATATAATTTATGCTCTAATGGGGAAATGAACTTTTGAAACCATTTTAATTATTTCCCTAAATGGTTTATGATTTCATAAAAGGTTATTTGTTAAATATTTTTATCTTACACATGTTATAACATAATAAAAATATTATGAAACCTTATTATTTTAACATATAATTCAATTATTAAATGATTCTATAAGCTATCAATTTTCTATTAGTTATGATACGATAAAGTGATTATGAAACATAATTCATTTCATGGTTGATGATATGAAGAATGTTTTAGGATTTTATGGTGAACATAAATTTGGTATTCATTAAGGGATGGGTGGGACACATATCACCCTCCAATGTGTTGAGTAAATATTTGTATCTCCTTAGATAGAAAGAAGTTTAATGACAAATGAATGTGGTTTAATTTGGAAATTTAACCACAATGATGGTCTTGGTGGTGAACCTTGTCGACAATTATGATTTGGAGATGGAACTAATCCTAATATTATTTCCAATCATTTGATCCTTGAATAATATGGAAATTATTTTCAATGATTATGTGTATGCCATAAATCATCCTCTTATGCCAATGTTTTCTCAGATGAATCATTTTTATTGATCATCTTAAGATTCATGTCATATAAAATGACAATATTTATTCCATGAATCAAGATTATGATCTACGATATATAGGTTGTGATTTTGAAATGTTATAATCATGTTCCAATTCACTTATTTCCATCATATTCTTATATATCTCTCTTTTTTACCCTTATTGAGCATCTGATTACAATGGTTATTTTCTTTCATTTCCCTAGGTTATAACGAAAGGTTTTATTTACATAATTTCTTGAAAGAGTAATAAATGGGATGATATTTTTGGGAATCATTAAATATATTTTTCTGGATTAGAATACTATTTTTCATGTTTCCAATTTAACTAAACTTTTATATTCCTTAATCATATGTTTGTATCATGTAATTAATATTCATCTAATAAGATATTAATTATATGAATGGTAAGTCAAGGTTTCTTTATTAAAATTGAATTAAAATATTATTATTTACTAAAGGAGAATTAAATTCAGGAGTCACTTATGGCATGGATCATTATATTTTATCAACTATAAATTAATCATTAATAATCCTGATAAACGATGATATTATATTGTAAAATATTTACTATTTTTGTAAAATTAACACATAATACCCATCAAGTAAAATTTAAAAATGAAACATAAAATTTCATGAGGATAAATAATTTCATCATATAACATGTCATATGGGCTATATATACACCCCCTAAAAATTATTTTGTTCATTATAAAATATATGTACCGAAGAGGGCATATTGAGACAAAAATGGATTACTGATTTAGTAAAATTTAGAATCTTAATCCACAATAAATAATTAAAAAAATAAAAAATTAAATAGCTTGAAAATGATGGGACTCATAATATAATATTTGTAAGGTGAGGTAGATACACCATATAAAAGAAACGAGCGGTGAATTTTCATATGTGTCCCTGAAATAAAATAGTGACTATAAATCACTTATGTTATGTTTGGATTCCCTCACACATGATGAAACCTCATATATAATAAATATATGTTTATAATTAATCTATTATATTCCCTTACACAAAGAGAGGCACAGAAACAAACACACATGCATATATATATATATATACATCATACCATATATGATTTACTTAAAACTTTTATTATTTGTTTACTAACAATTACATGTTAAAGTCACGTTTCGTGTAATAACAACTTTGTTATTAATTTATGTTTTTATTTGTAATTTTTGTTTCTTATAATTTTATTAGGATTTCCTCATCTCCAAAATTTTAACCATGATATAAATATTACATATATAAACTATATATTTATTTATAATAATACATAAAATTTATTGGTGTAAAATGATACACACTGTTTATGGAGATGCATGGTTATGCGTATGTATGAATGTTGGTAACATTATTATTGAATAAAATGAAATAATGATAAATTTTATATTTTCTTTAAAGAGTAATTTTTATTTCATTAGTTTGATATATTATTATTAAGCCAATGTTTGTTACTTTCTATGTAATGCTTGAATGAATTATATTATTTTCATGATGCGTAGTCTTCCATTCACACGAGGGGTGTTATCATATTTCCAAAAAAATAGAAAACATGAATATATGGGAGATATAATAATTGGAAGTCAGGTGATCTCATGGTCATTTTTTGCAGGAATTATGGCAATCCCCATCTTCAGGATTCACTAGGTAGGGATGGTCATGGCACCGACCTCCCCTCATACATTGGAGCAAGGGAAGATCTCATCCATCCCCTTATACTACTCGTATATATCCATTTCACCCATTATACATCATGGAATTTCTTATATTTCTTTCTCAGATATTCTGGTTCCCCTGAAGAATCCATATATTTTTGATGGCTCACCTAAACATTAACTCTCAGTATCAGAGTTTAAAACTGCTTCATGTCATCTTAATACAACTTTGGTGGCTCAATCCTGAAAGCATCACCCCTTATTTGATTAATTCTATAGGTACAAATTCGATTCTTGGGGTCTCTAACATTTTGTGGTGGTGGGGTTCTTGAAAAATGACATATGATTATCCAATTTTCATTACAAGATTATTTGATTCTCACTTGGTCTAAAGCTCTAATAATCTGAAAGGGGTGACCCTTCTACTTATTAAATTGTTAGTATGATTTATATATTAATCGAGACTCTCCTTTAACTATATTGTGGGTAAGGCTTCTATAACAGACACTCCCCATTAAAAGCCCTTAAATTTTTTAGATTATTGGGAATCTGGTTGGGAATTTTTTGTTCTCTGATAGAAGGAATAAATTTGTTTTTCACCTTATTTCACCTTTATTTTTTGTCAAATTTGGTGTTTCAAGACCATAGGTTGAGTGTATTTGGATATCTATTGGGGAAGAATTTCTATTTAAAGAGGATATAGCTTTAAATTACTGGGATTATTTTTGGAGATCCTCTCTTGATATAGGTTGCACATAAAAACATTATGTTTAACTTTTTTAATAATATGACCTCTCTACTTGTTTTATTCATCCAAAACCATTTTGAGATTTCAAAGTGACTTTTATTACCATTGAAAAACATCATAATTTTAACCAAAAATAATATATAAGAAATATCATTAAAATTGTACCTACATCAATGAGAAATTATATTAAAAATGATCATAACCATTGAGATATATTTTCTAAGAGAATATTGAACTAAGATAAATATACATGGAAATATGGGTTCTCCAGCCTTATAACCAAGAATAAAATGAAGAGACCACATTTTTATCCCAACAGAATGAAAAAGTGGAAGGCAGAACTGAGGCATTTTTAAAACTGGTCAACCATCCATTAGAGAAAATTTTACCATACATTACCCTGATGATGGAGCTCCACTCCAATTTACCATAAAAATTTTACATTTAAATTAATAATTAGATAATTATGTGGTAATGATGGTGGGATATTCGTTTTATGGCACGTACATTTATATAATAAATCCTTTTATTTTTGATAAATAGTCGAATGTAACTCATTTAAAATATGGAAATAAAATTATATTTAAACCAATTTTAAAAATATAAATAATTATAAATATGGTATTAAAAATAATTCATTGTATAACTTTAACAAAAATATTGGAAATAAAATTAGTGAATATATTTTATTAATAAAAAGGATTTTCTACTAAAGCGATAAATAATGTTGGGTTTCTGTAAAAACGTTACATCAATATATTGACTTCATAAATAGAGGAAAATTAATGGAAAATGTATAATATACATAAATAACCATATTATATGAAAACTAAGGGTATTGTTGAGACATAATTCATAAATTTACATCATTGTAAACTAAATCATTATGAATCCTAATAAATAACGAGATTTTAACATAAATAACTTACCACATTAGTTGCATTTGAGTCAAAATCTTTGGAAATAAAAAACCATATTTGGATATTTAAGTCCACATAATAATCATGGTAGGTATAATAATATACATTTAGGTATATTATATAAAACACATAATTGAATCCAGTGGTTAGTATAGTATATCCTTCATAGAAATAAAACTGAGACTAGAAACCCGTACCTTAAGATCCATTTGATTCAAATGAAATATAACTTCATATATAATAAATTTAAATGTATTTTAATAATATATAATAATTAAAATAATATTAATATAATCTATTATCCACTAATAACATTTCAACACCAAAATATTAATAATTTATTACTAAGAGTGTCAGTTTTAGGTGTAAATAGTTTCATTTTTGCTAGAAGTTTTTATTCTACCATTAATGTCCCTATACATTGATCATGGTTCAAACATCTCTAGAATTTAATGAATTATATGATTATAATGTATATTAGTTATATCCATGGACATCCATAAATAGTAGAGAAATAAAATTGAATTACAATTTTCATGGAGATGGTAGGTTGTAAGTATGAATGAACCCTAATTTCATTTCTCAATTGAGAGAAAAAACGAAAGGTAAATAGTAATTAACTACAAAAAGATCATTCTTCAATAATAATTATATTATATATTAACTAAATAATTCAATATTACTATTTATCGAGCATGTAAAATAAATAATAATCAGATCCTTTCATGGATGTGGTAGTCTACACATAAGCATGAGTGACGTTATCATTTTCTAATAGATGGGATGGACATAGATTATGGACATTAAATAATAATAATAATAATAATAATAATTTTTATCAAAGATACATAATTCATTATTTATGAATGGATACCATGGATTTTTAGTTGGTATAAAAAGAATAAAATTTAATTAGGCCGGGTAAGATGATTGCCTCTACTTTGGTTAGCCTCATTTATATTACTTATTAAGGACCATTTGAATGTTCTTTTAAGAATACCAAAAAATCTACAACAAGACTACAGATTTTTATAATATAATTTATTATATTTTGGTTGAGATAGAAGTCTAAAAAGGTATGAGGAAGATAAGAAAAGAGGTTCTCTTTTATATGTGATGAGATGAGATTTTTTGGAATTACTAATTGAATAAAATAATATTAATTTATTTTCATGGAAAAGTTTCAAAACATATATATAATTATAATTTAAGATTAATATTTTAAAAAATAATCTCTTAATATTAATTTATTACAATTTATGGATATTGTTTTACCCAAAGACATTGGTTTTTATACCCCTCTATTCATATAACAACTACTAAGATATCAATGTTTTTTCTCTTTCAGGGTCATGAAATTTACTATAATATGATAAGTGATCTATAAATGTGACATTTTTTATATTCTAAATCACATCTCATTCCCTATGAAAAATATAATATTTTTATGATTTTATAATCATTTAATAAAATACTTTTTATTATAAAATATTTTTAATGTATTTTTTAAAAATAAATCAACTTTTAGAATTTAATATGTTTCAAACTTAGGTTAAAGGTTACAAATAATACATGTATATAAAGATGAGGAAGTGAATTTATTAATGTAATGATCTAATTAATTATTTATTGGATTAGATATATCTTTAAACCTTATATGTTGGTTTAATCCCTTAGTGAACCAATTTTACCCATAATAGTTGTAATTAAGTTTTAATATAAAAGGGTTATAATATTACTTATAAGCTAATAAATGGATAAAAAATGTTAAAGTGTGGAAAATTTACAAAAAAAAACATCTTAGTTTTTCTATTTCAATTTTTTTTATAAATTTAAAGAAATTTTATAAATTTTTTTATATAAAATACAGTTATATAATTTTTATACAATATCACATTAATTTCTATGAAAAAATATGAAATAAATGTAATTATAATATAAAACATTAACACAAAAAATAATAATTTTATTTTATTTTCATAATTGTTGGACGAATTTAACTCACACAAAAAATATTATTTTTATAATTTTTAAAATCATTTTCTTGGCTTTTTAATACTTTCACAGGAACTATGTTAGAATTGTAAAGGCATTTAATGTTATAATTTATTTACTACAATTAAAAATAATTTTCAATGAAAAGAATAATTAAATTTTTTTAAATATATATTTATAATTGAATAGAATTTATCATTATCTATGTCACAAAATATTATATATTTGAAAAGAAATAGGGTGAAAATTTTCACATTATCATTTACATAAATATTAATATGCTAAAAAACAGTTGTAAATGGATTCAAAATGTTTATTTTTATGTTATATGATTATAGAAATAATATAATCAACCATTGAAATTTGATAAAGTATTAGAATGAATTTTAATCCTTATCACATTAATTTTGACCCTAATTAATGCATTTTACTTATACAATGTTAACAAAAATTTTATATGGTTACAATTCACAGTGAAGAAAAATAAAAGGGTCATATTTAATAAGCAATATTTCTATATTCCAAATATGGAATCTATTATTTAAGATTAAATTTTTTGAAGAATCATATATTAGTTTTATATAAAAATATAACCTGATAAAACAAGTTTTTCAAAATAAAAATTCATTTATAAGTATGTAAAAAAATTCATTCAAATTTGAAGATAAAATTGATTTCTTTTAAATTAATTGGATTATTAATAAAATATGATAACTTATTTTATGTGGAAATAATTTTAAAAAATTATAAACTTTTTAAATGATTAAAAACACAATTTCGATAAAAAATTAGCATTTTTAACTATTTAATAGATAATTAATATTTTTTGAAAAATCCCAAAACATCACCATAAGCTGATTTTTATATTTTAATTTTAAAAAATTATCTTCGTAAAACAAACTTTCATTAATTTGAAGAATTAATTTCTAATTTTATATCACAAAAAGAAATAAAAACCAATTTTTAAGAAAGTCTATTTTTAAGAATTAAATGAATTTACATAAAAAACATTGTTCTTATTTCCTATGAATTAATAAATAAATTTTAATTGATCATGTACTTTATATATATTTCATAATTTAATTACCTCTATTCATACCCACTAATTCAATGGCTATTATATAACGATCATAAAATAAAAATATATCTTGGTTTGTTTATGCTAGGTGTTGTGTATTTTATATGATATCGAACATAGTGTTCTATTAAACTCTTGGATGGATTAATTATCTACCCATCCCTAGTTAAATAAATTTATTACATGAAATTTTAATTTTTTATCTGTAATCAATGGTTTATATATCAAAATTACTCCGTTGAATCCCCAAATGAAAAAATGGTTTCACAAAACATCCTCTCTAAAATATGGAATGTAAAATAAGAAGGTATTCAGGAATAATATATAAAAGTGTATAAAAAATAGAGAAAATTAATGGGACGTGAAAATATGTAAATGATGGAAAATTTTTAACTTTCATATAATTATTGTGTGTGAATGTAAAATTGAAGAGAATAAAATGAATGAACATAGAAAAGTAAAAGATCACAAAAATGTAAATAAATTATGTGTGAAAGAGTCCAAGTATTCATAAAAAATAAATATAATAGTATATATTTTGTTTCAAGATCATTTTCATTGATTTTTCGAAATACATAAAAATATACACTAAGAATATAAGAAATTTAACTTATATAACGACTATAATTTCATAATTTTTTTAATTTTTATCATAAGGTCACTTCACCAAATTATGAGTATTCTAGTATATTTTTTCATAAAACACTAAAATAATCTTCATAATCCAAAAAAGTATGTTAATATGTTTTTAAAAATCAATAATTATTTACCAAAACTGAATTGTTAGCATAATTTAAAGTAATAATAAAATATTTAATATTCATATTTATCTCTAAAATTTCCAAAATAATAATAAAGGATCCATTTATATAATTTAATAAATGACTATACATCCCATATAACCATAATAATCATAACATTAATGACCTTTTTATCCATTTAGGTGATCTTATTACTTTCATATTATATCCCAAATTTTTTTATTGCATTCTTCCCAAATAAACATTCATGTTCAATAATATATTAAACCTAAGGGATTCATATACCTAAAACCAATGATTTTTATCCAAAAATATCATTAATCTCTATGATAAATCAAAATATAATCTTATAATACATTTTCCGTTACCAAAATATCATGAATAAAATTTAGAAACCAACCAAAAATTAAATTCATATCCTAAATGTAAATATCTATGAAAATATATCATTTTAATTAAATCAATTTTCTACCATCTTGATAATCAATATATTACTATTTAGCAGACCACAATTAATATAATATAATTTAATATACTAAAAAATTGGTTATTTAAACCTAAATAGAGTATTATTATTAGCAACAGGTAAAAAAATCAAATCCTTGAAAAATCAAGTCACAAAAACCCTCAAAATTCATATACATGATTTGAACTTATGGACAAACATAAACTTATGAACCCATGATGGTATCTATAGATTATATGTTATACCCACATGAAAACTTATATGCATCAACAAATTAAAATAATAATTATTCCTAAAATAAGTTATCAAATAGTAACTAAATAAACACTTCAATGCTTTTAATTAAATGATTACAATAGTATTGGTCCTTTTTGGGTCTAAGATCTAACGCTTATATCAATGAATTGGATTAATTAATGTCCATATTTTCAATATATAATACAATGAACATTAAATTATACCATACTATTAAAATAAATTTCCTATGTCGAAAACATTATTTTCATTATAAATTTATTTCTCTATACACTTTTATTCTAGACAGAAAACATATTCTTGTTCCTTTAAGGAATTTCCATGAGTGGTTCTTCCCGCATACTTGAAAGGTTGTAAGCCAAACCTCCATTCATTCATAGTCTATCTGAAACTCCATTATTATCATATCATTTATTTCAATATACTCTCCCATATTTATATTTCTAGCCATATAATGAAGTTTTTTTATAATTACAATTTTTGACCTTCCATATCTTTTTTTACTTTGTTTCTCATGGGTTTAGTTATTCTATTATTCATCACATTATGAACTAATATAAACCATACTTTTCAATCCAAGTACTAAAACTAAAATCTATAGTTTTGGAAATAATAATCATGAAAAATCATTCATAATTTGGCTAAATCATGACACTGTATTTTCAGTCTATGATAGTGTATGTTTAAACTAGTCCATACACGGTTATTATCTACATAAATCATTTAAAATAGTTAATAAGAAAAATTTGAGTTATACTTAGAATATATCATACGAGTTTCAAAACTTGTGTGTAGTAAGGGAACAATCACAATTCAATAGAATGATGGTCCATGTATACTTTGACCAACTCTTTTCCAGATTATATCCCCTGGAAACATCATTGTCAAAACTAGTTCAATATATAGATTTCAGATAAAGAATCATTGTTATGATAACAATAAAAATATATCCTTTAATATTTTTTTTATCCTTTAAATATAATTATCCACTAGGGTTTCTAAAGATTTATATCATAAAAATCATTAAAAAATAACTAAACCCAACTACAATACAAACTATAGTGACCGAATAATTTCATACATTGATATAACATCTTAATGGAATAATATTCATTACATAAAAAATAAAATCCACACAAAAATAATATATTTTAATATATTTTCAAACAAGTATGAATAAATAATTTTTTCATATGAGATCTAAATGATCTACCACTATTCCCATAATAACATAAAAAATTTATAGATATATCATAATTAAATGCATTCTTCCCAACCTAGGGAATAGAAATATAAGATTTTGTGAGCTCAGATGATCTATTAGGGTGGATATGGAATATTCAAATGATCAAAAATGAAAAAAATAAACAAAAGGGTATGAGAACATGAGATTGAAATTTTAGAAAAATAAATTTCTTAATATAGATCACAATCTTGAGTCTTGGCATATTGTGTGCCAGTTTGTAATAAATGAATGAAAAGGAATAAAGGATCATTAGTTATGAGAGAGTATCATTGAAAAAACTAATACATTTACATATAGAAAAAGGTATAGAAAATAATTTCATTACTCAATGATCATTTCCAAGATTATCATAGTGTATTGCGTTAATTCCCCATTCAATCTTATCTGTAATGATGAAATATTTTATCAATAGAAATTCCCTTCTTATAATTACGTAATATAGTATGAAGAACATAAATAACATAGATTACCAAATAAAATAATCACCATCATTAATGAATAATATTAACTGAGTCAATAAATAAACTAATAATAATTACAAATATTATAGTAGGATAATAAATAGAAAATAAGGTAATAAGAATAAAAAATTTTGTATCTAATCAATCCACAATAATGATAGCACTAAAAAAATCACTATAAATAAAACATAATATTAATAAGAAAATATTAATTTAAATTATTAAATTATTAAAACTATGTTTTAAAATAGAAGTTATTGGTTAATTGATTATGTGGTATTTATAGGAAGTAGTAAACCCTTATGATCATTAGAAATATTACTTTTGGAATATTTAACCTACCATTGGAATATTAATGTGGCCATTTGAAAAAGTAAAATGGGCATTATAATTGAAACCTAAACTATGATATTATAAATAAATTTTAGGTATCATATGAATAAAAATATGGTAAATGTATATCATAGAATAATTAAATAAATTTTAAATTATGTATTATATTTTTGAGAAATGTAAATTTTTATTTATAATTTTATAATTAATACAATTATTTAAGGGAAAATTTATTTTCATAAAATAGATTCATAAATTTATATTTTTCTGTATAATAATTATAGGATAATTTTATGAGAGCTCATGTAATTTTTCTAATTGTCAAAAATTGGTAATAATATTAAAATATACATTTTTATAATACATGATGTGTTTAAATAAAAATTTAATTTATGGTATTTATAAAAATATTTCTATAAAATGTTGTTTATTTTAAATCTACACATAGAAAATGGTTAGTGTGATTTTTTTCTATTTTCTAAAATAGATTCATTTTTAGTGAATTGTGAAATATGGTAATTTATATTATTTAACAAATATATGAATTTTTGAGTCATGGATGATGTATTAATGAGATAATCACCCAATTTTTTGAACTCTACTAAAAAATTTACTATATATAGTAATTATAACTAACACTAATGGTATCCTTGATCCAAAATAATTACATAATGAATAAAATTATCAAAACACCCCACTCATCCCCTTATAAATACCACCCTCACCACCTCTTCTCCTTATAACTTATAAGCATTAAATATTGTCTAAATTATACACTATTCCTCTCTTAATATTCTTCCTTATTTCTTGGTTTTTCTTATCTCACAAAAAGTCCAATTCCAAGTTCCCTAAGTAGGTTCTCAAGGATATGATATTCAATAGGTAAAATCCTCTTTCATTATCTATTAATTACTTTTCTTTACTTATCCTCCCATAAAATAGTCAATAAAAAATTATATGATAACTCAATTATCATACATACACTTAAATTTTATTTTATTATTGTAATATGAATATTCAAATCTCTTCTTCCTTCTTTTACTCTAAAAATGAAAACATCATTGGTGATGTGAAGATTCAACTCTTCATGGATGCAAATTTTTTGTTTCCATTACCACCTTTATGTCTCCTAATAGAAACATTATTATGGTTAAATAGTATTATTATATGTATATTATATATTATTTCATCTCTTGAAAACAATATATAAAGATAATAATAAATAATACTATACTATTTTTAATGGTTATAAAGCTGCAAAAAATATTAATCAATTTCAATTAACATATTATATATTGAAAAATTCTAATATATGAAAAAAGTATATATGGGACCATTAAACTTATTGATGTATATTGATACCATTTAATTCTCCTTCATGTGTTCGGATTTTATTTTATAATAAATCCCATACTTTTAATCAAGAGATTTAACTATGAAACCAAGAAATAATCGCTCTCAGAACAAAAAATCTAAATATTATAACTCATAAAAATGGAAAAAATTGAAAAAATAAATAAATATAAATTTTATGGACAATGTTATGAATTAATTAGTTAATGGATCTAGTTTTATTATCCTATACATTTAGTCAATATGTAGAAAACATTATGACATAAGGTAGGAGATCTCTCCGAACCAAAAAATTACCTTTGGGTTATGCTTTATCTATCTATACACTAGTTTATTTATAAATTATTCATATATACTTCTTCTAAATTATGTTTATATGTTCTAAAAATGTGTATCTATATTAATTATCCCGTATTTTATGGGGAAATATCAGTTTTATTATGTTCTCTTCCCAATTACTCCTGATAAGAATGCCCGATTAAAGGGGAAGTCCCAATTTATTACCAATTTTCATGTTCACTACAGAATATATTTTCATCCAAAAATATTATTAAAAATTAAAATGTTACATCATGAAAATAAATATTAATTCTTTTTTGGTTTTATATAAAAAGTTATGCATTTTCCTCTTTAAGGACCCTTTAAAATGTTCCCTTAAACCACACTAAAGAGTCTTATTTATAAATAATATTAAACATAATTTTACAAGTTTTCAATTAAATTTGAAATAATTTTATAATTATACATACCATTTCCCCCCATGAATTTCCAAATATAATTTTAATCCATTATTTTTTGTAAACCATTGTCATATGCCACTTATTTATCATTTATTACATGATTACGATACCTATTTATTTCTATGGGTAACTATTATCTGAATCCCTTATGTTGTATTTTTAATATAGCACACATTTGAGTGAAAATGTTTCATTATTTATTTCTAGATAGATCCCCATTTAATTGGGTAATTTTTAGTCTCATGAGATGTAATTTATGGGATTAGGGAGTAATCCTAATCCACTATGGGAATTTTTGCCCCATCTTATATAGTCTTCACAATTAGCCTCAACTCATGTTTATGTCATGATACATGTTTCCAACATATTCCTATGTTTCCATGATTATATGATTCCATGCTCTTTATTAGATTCTTCAAAATTATTTTTCATATGTCATTCCTTTTATTTTATCATGTTATGCCTCATAACTCATGTGTTTTTCTTTATTCCCATGTTAATTCCTCACCTAGGAATTTTAGCTCATCCCTTCTATCAATGCATTTCCTAACTGTTCTTATATAGATATAGGAGAAAAAGGATGTTATAATCTCATCAAGGAAGATTTATAATTTTTTTATTTTATTTCCATGTTTTCAATTTTACGTACCTAATCTTCCAAAGACACTAGGATTTATGATCCTTGGTTTGTATTTGATGGTTTATTATATCTATAACCATGAATAAATTTGTTTAAAATACTAGGGTTTCAATATTTTCTATCAAAGCATGGTATAATTATTTTTTGGGATTCAAACATGAGAATTGTAGTGTAAAACTTATGGATAATTTTATCACAAATTATAAACAAGATTAAAACCTATGGAATTAGAATATGGGATATACTTTTCATTTACAAGTTTATACTTCTATGTTTAAAGTTTCCTTTTTATAATTTTATCATCTAAGTATTCAATCCCCAATTTTTTTCTTTTCTAGTTAATGACTTGAAATATTAGAAGTGCCCTCACCTTTTTTCAGATTAGTTTTTAAAATGAAATTTCATGGGCAAAATGTCAAAATGGTGGAAGAATTAAATTAATTAGTATTTTATCAATAAAATTTCCCCTCTTATAAGTATGTCATGTAATATAATGAACTAATATCATATTGAGAACCTAGTAAAAATACCATTCTCATAAATTATCAATGATACCCAAGTCATCAAATAAACTAATAAGAATTCTAAATATCATAGTGTGATAATAAATTGAAATTTACATATTAAGAATAAAGAAATTTCAATCTTCTCGATCCACCAGAATGATCAAAGTCTCAGTCAAATCTATAAAAATAAAAAATGATGTTAAAAAAAATATTTATCGAAAATATTAAAGTATTTATAAATTTGGGATAAAAAATAAATTACTGATAAAGGGAAGAAGTTGAATTTATATGATGTAGTATACCCTTATAACCATTATAAATTTTACCATTGGAATTGTAACTGGATAGTTGGAATAGTAACATGAACAATAGAATAATTAATCTCATAGTTAGAATACTATCCTCACATATGATAGTATATATAAAATTTAGGTATCCTATAAATTAAAATATAATAAATTTATATCATATAAGAAGTAAATAAATTTTCTCAAATTATATATTTAGTGATAGTATTTTTGTGAATCTTAAATGATTATTTTAAATTTTATAATTTATATTATTATATAAAAAAAATTAATTTTATAAAACATATTCCTAAATGAATATTTTATTGTATTGTAATTATAAGATAATTTTGTGATGATTTAATAAATTTTTCTGTTTAATAAAATGAGTTATAATATTAAATTCAATATTTTTCATATAAATGATTATTTTAATTTTAA
This sequence comes from Viscum album, assembly GCA_963277665.1. NCBI lineage: Eukaryota > Viridiplantae > Streptophyta > Magnoliopsida > Santalales > Viscaceae > Viscum > Viscum album. Next base: position 440,333,695 of record OY728123.1, read on the forward strand.
ATTAAATTTAAAAAATTAAGAACATTATTTTAAAAAAATGGATTACATTTTTTGAATCTACAAGTAAAAACGTTTGTCATGTGAATTTTTTAGATATTCATAAAATAGAATAATTTTTAGTTAATAGAAAAATAAGGTAATTTAAAGTATATAACAAATACAAAAATTTTGTAGTCATGGCAGATATATCAATATGGTAAGAACACATTAGATTGAACTACGATGAAACATTTACTTTATTTAGTCCTCAGAATCAACAATATTGATAGTCTCGAGAAAAATATATATTGTCGAATAAAATTGTCAAAAACACCCCTCTACCCCCACTTATAAATACCACCCCTCACCACCTATTCTCCAAACAACTTATGTGCCTTCAATATTTACCAAATTATTCATAATTCCTCTCCCAAGATCCTTCCCTACGTTTTCATATTTTTTTTCAACTGAAAGACCAATACCATGTACCTTATGGAGGTTCTCAAGGAGAAGAAATTCAATATGTAATTTCCACCTTATTTATCTTTTAATTTATTTTACATTCATATCCTACCATCAACTACCCCATATAAAGTGACATAATAAATCTTTTATCATACATGTATTGGATTTTTAAAAGGAAAACATCATCCGTGGCGTGTCGATGCACCGCCTTCAATGATGAAATGTTTTTGTTTTTCCTTACTATCATCAATTCTGGTCATAAAATCATTATTAGGTTTAAATAACATTATACTATCTATATTATAACTTATATAATTTTATTTAGGTAATAAATAATCTTAATAATAAATAAAATGAAACTAGTTCACGATGGCCCAAAATACTACAAAAAATAAACTAATTATTTTTCTTTAACATTTTATCTAATGAATAAGTCTCATATATGAAAACAAATTTATATATAGTAAATTTTAAAATTGTTACTTATATTAATACCTTTTAATTACACTTTTGATGTTTTCCTTCAATTTGAAAATAACTCGCAAAATTATACTTATGGGAAATAATAATAAAACCATGAAACAAATGCTCCTAGAATAGAAAACTTAAATGTTATAACTAATAAAAATCGACATAAATAAAATTAATAAATATAGACCTTGGTTTTTATATATAATAAATTGAAATAGTTATACATATATTTTTAGAGCCATATGATGATATGACATAAGATTATGAGGCCCTATGTTCCCGACAATAATTTTATAAAAATAATAAATATATTTTATTTTACAAGCACATAGTGTCATAATGTATATGGTAATACTATTAATAAAATTTTAGGATAAAAAATCTATTTCCCTGGTTTATTTTTTAACGCGATGCTTACCTTAGGAGTGACTTAAAAAATGGTTGCTATGGGGAATTTGGGTATGTCTCCATTGGCGGTATAATTAGTGGAGTAATTAAATTATTAATTTAATTAATTTATTAAAAGAAAAAATATATTAAATCTATATGTAATAATCTATGGATTTTTTCCTATCATTAGAAAAATAAAAATTATGATGATTATAGAGTGTTCTTCCTCTCTATATTGGTGAACAGACATCACATGATGATAAATTTCTTGATCAAAGAAAATCCAAACACAGTGAGCAGAAAAATTTCATCCATTAATTTGGGAACACATTATTTGATGTAGGATGATCCAATATCATGTTAGGAATTATAAAACTACGCAGTACAAACTTTTTTATTAAATTCATTTTTCAAGACAATCCCTTCTATGATCTATTCTAATTTCTGAACCTCAAATGCATATTTGTACCTAACAATGATTTTTTAATTGGTTTTAAAACACAAATATAACTGTTTGTGATCATTGTCCATGAACTCTTAGAAGCTAATGGATTGAGATATATTCATATGCATCCCCCCATCAATTTCATCAGGTTATTCACTATTTTGACCCCACAGACCTGTTATGATATTATTGGGCTATACCAAGCCCGATCGGACCCTTAAAATCATGAAGAATCCATGTGTGAGTAATATAAAGATGAATAAAGGTATTAATAGGAGGTGTTTTATGTTTAGGGTGATGATTTAGATTATTTAAAGCCTAAATCAATTATCAAGGATGATGGGGCTGCATGCAGTTGGTACAACAAACCTCCAGGTGATGATCAAAATGATTCTCATACTTCGGATGGATAAAAACAATGAATTAGGACTAGATCCATGGATCACAAGTTGTGTTGAGGAATGATATATGGGGTAATGGTTAGATTCTTAGACTGGATTTGATATCTAATGTTCAGGAAAAACAAGAATATAGGTCATGTATCTGGATAAATAGACAGTGTGTATCACCTACGATACAACAACTAGGGTTTTGGAAATTTAAAAATGATATCACAATGTGTATACCTCCTTCACACCATGTAACCCCATTGCTATTGATTGAGCCTTGTGGTAGAGAAAATGGGTTGAACCCCAGGTTGAAATACATGGCCAGACACACTATCATGTACCTAATTACACAGACTTGTCCAAGTCACATGAGAGGGACCCTAAGTGGAATGGGAATGTCATGTTGATTCCTTAGAGTCCATTTAACCCTATATGGTTGGATATTCATGTACTTCCAGGGATATGACCATTTAAAGGAGCGAGACCACACACCATGTGGGTTCCCTCACATTATTTTTACCCCTTGGTCCCTTTTTGGTCAACATCAATCTCTCATATCTCCATCATTTGGACTCGTATTTTATCCTGCGTATAGAATATCAATAGTTTTTTCCATATAGAACATGATGGTTCACTCTTTTTTGGATTTTGATATATGATGTTAGCAGTTCCGGGTGTAATTATTATTTGGTAAATACAAGATGATGGTGTTGAAAAGTATGGATTACTAGAGCCAGAGTGGAACCCACCATATGGACTGGGCATGGGTCCTCATTGACTAGAGTAGACCCTCTAGTTCATCTAGGAATATTTCATCAATATACTCCTAGAGTGAACCCTATTGTGGAGTGATGGCATGGTTCCTCTAGTATCTGTGATTTTAACCCTCTGGTTGGGACATTACACAAGTTCTCTATCTATCGGAGTAGAAAACATCTACTTGTTAGGTCATGGGTCCTCCATCCTTTCAAGAGGAAAAATCCTACATTACATGGCATGGGTCAATGGACATTCAGAGCGGAACCCTCTATCTATGATATATATGAGTCCTCTATTTACTATAGAGTGGATCCTACATGTGTTGTTCGACTATGTTTATTTTACTATTAGATTGAAACCCTCCCAATTGGTAGGGAATGCGACCTATATTGACCATTAGAGTGTAACTCACCTTTTGGAATATGGTATGGGTCCTATATCTGTCCACTAAGTGGAACCCTCCTAATATGATAGGGCATGGGTCCTCTAACTAGAGATTATTTCCCCTTGAATGTGTGGAATAGTTATAAGTCGTGGCTTGACATCAATGTTTTTTGCTGGGTAGAAGCATGATATAATGGGAATCATTATTGGAATTCATGAATTGATGGTGCCTCTTTTCATGGGATGGGTTGATAGATGGATATCCCCTTACGTTATTATTTGGGCTTAATTTTACTTATAAAAAATATATATACATAGATATCAATGTTTATTGATTTAATTACTATCCTATAAAGGGTTATGAATAAACATGTGGTATTCAACATGTTTTTGGTGGTTATCTTATCATGGTTAGACAATGTTACTCGCCTACTTTGAGTATCAAATACTCAACATGTAATACATCTACACATCTTATTGAGATACTTGTGTTTGGATTTGGAAACTCATTCACTTTTATTAGGTTGATCTACATCATGTTTATTATCCACAATCTATATATTAAAATTGTATATCTTAGTGAACCAATTCACCTTTAGGGATTCCTACTGTGTGGGTTTATATTCACTCCTACAAGGGATTTTCCAACATGTGTTATGTCTTATAAATATGATTGATTGGTCAATAATGACTACGGAGGAGCATCGAGATAACTGTTACCTTGGACTATATATGGTGGCCACTGATTGGAGATTATTATCATTGATCTATCATCATTTTAATTCCAAGTTTTTTTCTGTTGGAAATATTTCTGGATGGGAATGTATTTTTTCATATTAATTTTCAGTTTATACTGTCGTACTCATATACATCATTGAGGTTTTTATGCTTTGTTCACTTTCTTTTTGTTGAAACATTTTATTATTATTCCCATACACTTTTTAATTGATATGGTTATGTGTGTTCATATAAGTACATTGGAAGATCCCCCCCCCATGTGTCAGTTATTCCCTCGATACTGGTCTCTAGACCCAGACCTATGGGGGTGGGATTGGGGAAGTCATTGATCGATCCCTGATTAGGTTTGGGTCATGAAAGATTTGGTATCAATGGTTTATCAATCCTTGGGATATTTTTTCACGTCACGACCCGTCCTCGGGGCCCGTGTCGTGACTACCCCAAGACCACCTTCCATAGGCCAGAGGCTAGCGACTAGCACCAAAGGGGTAAATCCAGATAACTGGGAAGGCATTTCCTTTATAAAAAATAGACACATCCAACCAGAGTACAAGCGGAAGTAAAAAACTAAGTACAAAAGAAATTGCTGAAAAGTAAATGGGCCAGAATACAAACCCAACTGAAAAGTACAGCTACAACTGAATGAAAGTACAACAAAAAAGACAAACAACTAGAATATATAAGCATCTCCTGGGTCATCCACCTCAGATCCTACCTGAAGGGTATGTACAGATAGCACAGCTCCTGGATCATCCACCACGGATCCTACCTGAAGGGTAGGTGAAGATAGCCTCCTCAACGCTCTCACCTGTCAACCTCCTCCGAGTACCGTCTCATTGTGAAGTCCACCACTAGATAGTGACTCATCGTGAGGTCCACCTCTGGGTACCATCCAGTCCTTGTACAATCGGTCTCTATCAGCACAGCCCATCATCTGCATACAACACAACGAGATGTGGGCATATCCCGTGCATGGGTGAGTATAACGATACTCAGTAGGGACCCCGAGACCCTCAAGGTCTTACTAAATCCAACAAGGATATCCACAAAGAATGATCTCATCAAATAACCCTTACTTAGGTATAATCCCATACTTATACCTAAGTTATCAAGTAACCCATATCAATCATGTGGTATCACACAGATATGAAATCAACGGATAACCACTACTTAGGTATATACCCATACATATACCTAAGTTATCAAGTAACCCATCTCAAACATGAGGAAATCACAAAGGTCAACGACTCAGCTCAAACTAGGATTTTCATTAAAGATATCGAAACCAAAACTACTGGAGAACTCCTCTGTCGAGTACAGTATCCATGTCAAGAATCCGAGGCGCTACTCACTAACCTTAGACTGCTGAGGTACTCCTCCTATCGAGTACCATGGGTCCGCACCCAAACACAGTAGTACTCCCCGCCAGGGGTCTGCCACCCAAACATAGTAGCAGTTCCCCTAATAGCCTACAGAGGTACTCCTCCTGTTGTGTACCACGGGTCTGCTGCCAAATACCAGGTGCTCCATCCTCCATGGGTCTGCAGCCAAATACCAGGCGCTCCGTCCACTGGGCTAGTCGACTCACTCCAAGTCAAATTGATCAAGCAGTCGTCACGTCCACAGCTACTAGGTATCCGCAGTCCATACGCTCGTCTCCGGGAGGATCCGCTCCATGAGGTACTGGTCGATACTTCAAGTATCACAAAGTCCAACGAAGAAGTATCACAAAGAACCGCCTCGTCATAGGGGTTTCAATGCAACATACAGCGCGTCAATCGGAAGCCCAATCTGTGAGTTATTATCCTTTTCGTCCCAGGGCCCGGTTGGTTTCATGTATGAATCAACCTGACTATATCTCAACTATACCCCGAACTCTCATAGGGTATTCTCATAGGTACCATTTCTCAACGTGATTACCAATGCCGCTGATGGTTCGTCAAACGGACGTCCGGTCTAAGAGTTATTAGCTTTTCCATTCCAGGGGCTCGGTTGGATTTCAGGTACAATCCAACCCGGCCATATTCCAATTGCGTCCATACCTCAGATGAAGTATACCAAAAGATCTGTCTCACCAAAAGGAAACCAAAAAAGTTGACGACACGTCAATCGGACGTTTGAAGCTCAAGTTATAACCATTTCCGCTCTGAGGGCCCAGTTAGTTTCATGTTCGAACCAACCCGTCTGTACCAAAACTTCACCTAAAGCTTGATTGTAATATTCCAAAACGACCGTCTCGATCCAAATATCCCTACGCAACTGATGGTGCGCCGATCGGAGGTTTGTAGCCAAAGATATGGGCATTTGAACGAACCTGGTCGAAAAATAGGGGGTCTGGGCCCGGTCCGACCCGGCCCAATACCCCCTGGGTCAGCCCGAACCGGGTCGACCCGACCCGGGTCCAGCCCGAATGGGCCCGGCCCGGCCCAGCCGACATGGTCCGGTCCACATGACCCACGCGGCTGACTGCGTGGGTGGGAGACCAGGCGGGCTGGCAGCCCCAAGTGGGGCCCACCCTAGCCACAAGTCCAGGGGGTTATGTCCCCCCAGTTTCTTCGAAAAATGGTCATCCATAATGGCCGACCCTTGGACAACTGCGGGACCCATTTGGGTACTGCATCCTTGTGGTTTTGGCAGCCGGCTCTACCGGCCGACCCTTGAGATTCGTCGCGGCCTTAGGCCGCGGCTTACTTCCACCAGCGCGGCGTGACGGTGCCGCGCCCCACTACCTGAAGTCGCCGGTGGACAGCTTTGCCGGCTTCCCCTGATGGTCCACCACGACCTTAAGCCGCAGTTCATCTCACTAGCGCGGCGCGATGGCACCACGTCCCTCCTTCGTGGCCCGCTCTGGCCGCGACCTTCCTCTGTTTGTCTGATGTCGCGCGACGGCTCTCCGCACTACCGCCGCGGCCCGTTCTGGCTGCGGTACTATTCGTCCCCGCATGGTGCAATGACACCACGCCGCCTTCACCTCAATCATCAACGAAGAACAATAAGAAAAGGGGGAAGAGAATCAGCCATGTTTGTGCAGTGTGGTCTCCTCTCGTTACGACGATAACAATCATCCAAATCTTAAACAACGAAGGATGATGATAAAACTTGAACAAAAGAATTAACCCCTACCTCGAGAAAGATCTGCGGTAGCCGTGAATCGTGGATGACGTTCTTGCTTCCATCATCATTTGTGAATTCCTTACGCAGTGTTTCCTCCCTTGGTGGAGAACCGGGGAGCGTTCTTCGTCGAGAAGGATGGTCGTTTCTTCATTGAAGGAAGAAGTTCTTCAAAGCGTTGGAGCTATCTCCCAAAAGATTTTTCCAACACAAGTCCACCCAATTAAAATAAGATTCCACCTTATTTTAATTGAACATTCCAAGTCATTCCAATTTGGAAAAAAAATCCCATAAATTAATTAAATGTTGAGTTTTTTAATTAATTAAGATGTAGGTTGGAAAATTAATAAGGAAGTGGATGAGTTTCATAATTAAAGGTGGGAGTATTTGAGAGTTAAAAAGTGAGTTCTAGAAATGTGAAAGGTTGGGGCTCATGTGGGCCCCACCTAACAATTATCCTCACATTCATCCTCACATGGGTAGTTAGGTTCCACCCCAACTTCCCCTTATAGGATAAAACCACCTTAGAAATAAAAATAAAATTTTTTCTCAATTTTATTCATTCCTTATTTAATCTACAAATTTTAACTTCTCCACCCGCACAAACGTAATTGCGGTAAAGGTCCCCTTAAGAAATTATCGGCGCTGCGAGTTCATCGGTGCCCTCGAATTTCAATTTCAAGAAGCATTTCAAAAGATATAAAAACCTGCTTGTTCGTTTACTGAACATACCCGAGCTAAACTTTGGAAATTGATTCTGGGCACACCGACCTCAAAATCAGGTGCCGTCTGAAACTACGCACATGTAAAATGTCAAAGAAATTTTGAAAAAAATATCCTTGAAATTTTCAGGTCTTTACATTACTCCCACCTCATATATTTATGTCCCCGTAAAGCTACATCACAAACTAGAGAAACTATAGGAGTTACCGAGCTCACATCTGAGCCTCCAGCTCCCATGTGGTCTCCTGGAGGTTCCCGTGATGCCAATGAAAGTGCACAAGAGGAATCGACTATCCCCGTAGGAGCCGCTCTTGTCTATCCTCAACCTCTACTAGAACCTCATGAAAGTCTCCCCATCATCGATGTATAGCTCTCCGTGGTCGATGATGACGGATAGGTCGTGCACACATCTCCTCAACTGAGATACGTGAACGACGTCGTGCACCGGGTGCAACTGAGGTGGAAGGGACAGATAGTAAGCCACCTCGCCTACCATTCTGAGGACCTGGAAAGGTCCAATGAACCTCAGAGATTACTTTCCGCCTCGACCAAATCTCCTTAGACCTCGTCGAGGTGAGAACCATAAGAAGACGTGGTCGCCACCCTCGTTCTCTAGTGATCTCGTCTCCTATCAACATAGGAATTCTGTCTACTCTATTCAGTCTTCATCTGCTCTTGGATGATCTAAATCTTTTTTGTTGTAGCTTGATGCATCTCTGGTTCTACACGTGATGACTCCATCACTATCCACAAAGGATATATGAAATGCAGCCAGCTGCTGTCTCGCCACTCCAAACAGTTGAACGCCCGATCTCCTACTAAGAGCATCTGCTATAATGTTCCCCTCCCCAGGAGTATAAACTATCTTGAAGTCATAGTCCTAAAGGAATTAAATCCATCACCAATTTCTCAGGTTCATGTCCTTCTGAGATTGGATACACCTGAGACTATTTGAGATGGAGAGAACCGTAAACCGTTCACTCAACGAACAATGGGTGAGACAAGCCAATTGTAAGTACTCATCTCTACCCATTTTCGTCTATGTTCCACCAAAGAGCTACTGGGATTTCTCCTCTACTGAAAAGAGAAATATGGTCTCATCCCCTGGATGAACCACGTTCTTTTCCTAATACAGTCAATCTTGATATGAATGATACATTCATGCCATGGACGATGTCGTAAGGCCTCGACGCTACTACCATGAGATCCAACCATTACACTCACCTCCAAGGGTCGAGTCACACTGTCTGTAGCTGTGTGTGGTCACTGGGTCTCCTCTAGTAGTTATCTCTAAAGAGAGGATCAAGTCAACCGTTTTAAACCGGAACCTCTTAGTAACAACATAAAGAGAGGAAATGAAGGTAAATGCCACAAAGAAAGGTGTCTTTTATTACTACAGATAAAAGTACAAAGACACATACAACCACAAAAACAACAAAAAGGAAGCTATAAGCACCAATAAAAAAGGCACCCATGCCTGGAACTAGTCCCTCTCCTATCCACCTACTTCCGAAGCTCCACTTCCTTGTCCACCGCTCGGCTGCTGCTCAAGATTTCGCCGTTGTTTCTGTCTCGGTGGCTCCTCCAACACCTGCGGATCAACTGTGCGGGGAGTCAGATAGTCACGTGCCATGTGACCCTACTTTCCGCCTGAATAGCACTTCCTGATCCTCATATGGCTGGCTCTGTTTCGTTTTCCTCGCACAATCGAACCTAAAACCTGAGGTTGCCCACCTGTTGGCCTGGTCCTCTTGGACCTCTACACCATCCGTCTCCTGTCTACAGATGACTTGGCTACTGACAAAAAACCCTATGGCAAGGGCAGCAGCTCCTGAGTATGCTCAGAGTGTAGAGTTATTGGTATAATCTCCACCCCGAAGAAGGTCTCAAAGTCTCCCAAGGTGAAGGTCATCCCGTCGCAAAATGGTAACATGTGGCTCCTCCACCTCTCAGCTGCTCCCTGGAAGAGGCTAACAGCTAGGTACACCATCAAGTCTGCGGGTCTCCCAACTATGTGGAAAGCTCTTGCTATAAACTCTAGCCAGTGTCCAGCCGTCTGAAAATCTGACTCACCTAGAAACCTCGAAGGCCTCTGACGTTGGAACTCGTGCATCGCGCTCAAGCGGTGTGCACTCTCTGCTGGTGTCTCAACTGGTGGAGGGGCCTATACTGAGGTCTCACTGCTCGGTGGACTATCATAATGATCCCCACTTAGTACCCACACTGTCTGACTAGGAGAAGACATCCTAAAAGAAACAGACGTGACACGATCAAACGATTATAACTGGTGATATGACCTGGTTTGAGCTAATTTTAAAGAAAATTTTGAAAACACACATGAAATTAGTTTTTTCGTGCACTGAGTTGGAAACCAGTAGTCAGGGTCTTGGTGTATGGATATGTTGGCCGCCCGCACCAACACTGGAATCCCTGAACTGAAGACCACACTTAGTACCTTTAACACTATTGCTTCATAGAAAATAAATATTAGAGTCCTAAGTTCTGTGGTAGAACAGACTCCTCTGATACCAATTTGTCACGACCCATCCACGGGGCCCATGCCGTGACTACCCCAAGCCCGCATTCCATAGGTCAGGGGCTGGCAACTAGCACCAAAGGCATAAATCCTGATAACTGGGATGGCATTTCATTTATAAAACATAAACACATCCAACCAGAGTACAAAAGGAAGTAAAAAACTAAGTACAAAATAAAGTCCTGAAAAGTAAATGGTCCAGAATACAAACCCAACTGAAAAGTACAGCTACAACTGAATGAAAGTACAATAGAAAAGACAAACAACTGGAAGATAGAAGTAGATCCTGGGTCGTCCACCTCGGATCCTACCTGAAGGGTAGGTACAGATAACAGAGCTCCTGGACCATCCACCACTGATCATACCTGAATGGTAGGTACATATAGCCTCCTAAACACTCTCACCCGTCAACCTCCTCCAAGTATCGTCTCGTCGTGAATTCCACCTCCAGATACTGACTCGTCGTGAGGTCCACCTCCGGGTAGCGTCTAGTCCTCATACACTTGGTCTCTATCAGCACTGTCCGTCTTCTGCATCCAACACAACGAGGTGCGGGCACAACCCGTGCAGGGGTGAGTATAATGATACTCAGTAGGGACCCTGAGACCCTCAAGGTCTCACTAAATCCAACAAGGATATCCACAAATAAGGATCTCAACAAATAAACCTTACTTTGGTATAAGCCCATAATTATACCAAAGTTATCAAGTAACCCATCTCAATCATGTGGTATCACACAGATATGAAATCAAAGGATAACCACTACTTAGGTATATGCCCATACATATACCTAATTTATCAAGTAACCCATCTCAATCATGGGGAAATCACAAAGGTCAACGACTCAGCTCAAACCAGGATTTTCATTAAAGATATCGAAACCACAACTGCTGGAGAAATCTTCCTCTGTCTAGTACAGTAGACCTGTCATGACTCCGAGGCGCTACTCACTAACCTTAGACTGCTAAGGTACTCATCATGTCGAGTTCCGCGGGTCCGCACCCAAACACAGTAGTGCTCCCCGCTAGGGGTCTGCCACCCAAACACAATAGCAGTTCCCCTAATATCCTACAGAGGTACTCCTCCTATCGAGTACCGCGGGTCTGCTCCCAACTACCAGGAGCTCTGTCTACCATGGGTCTACCGCCAAATACCGGGCGCTCCGTCCATTAGGCTAGTCGACTCACTCCAAGTCGAATCAGCCAAGCAGTCGTCAGGCCCACAACTACTAGGTCTCCGTACTCTGTACGCTCATCTCTAGGAGGATCTACTCCACGAGCTACTGGTCGATACTCTAAGTATCACAAAGTTCCAAGAAGAAGTATCACAAAGAACCGCCTCATCACAAGGGTCTCAATGAAATAGACGGAGCGTCAATCGGACACCCGGTCTGTGAGTTATTAGCCTTTTCATCCCAGGGGCCCAGTTGGTTTCGTGTACAAACCAAACCAACCGTATCTCAACTGTACCCCGAATTATCATAGGGTATACTCATATGAACCGTTTCTCAACATGATTACCAACTCCGCTGACGGTTCATCAAACGGACGTCCGGTGTAAGAGTTATTATCTCTTCCATTCGAGGGGCCAGGTTGGATTTCTGGTACCATCCAACCCGACCATACTCCAAATGCATACAAACCTCAGATTAAGTATACCAAAAGATTTTTCTCACCAAAATAAAACCAACAAAGTCGATGACACGTCAATCGGACGTCCGGAGCTCAGGTTATAACCATTTCCGCTCCTAGGGCCTGACTGGTTTCCTATACGAACCAACCCGGCTATACCCAAGCTTCAGCAAAAGCTTGAGTTTAATATACCAAAACTACAATTTCGATCCAAGGATCTCTATGAAACTGACGGTGCGTCGATCGGAGGTTTGTAGCCCAAGATATGGACATTTGAATGAACCTGGTCCGAAAATGGGGGGTCTGGGCCCTATCTGACCCGGCCCAATACCCCCGGGGTCGTCCCAAACCAGGTCGACCCGACCCGAGTCTGGGTCAGGCCCAGCACAAGGGGCCCGGCCCGGCGCGGGCGGCCGGAACCGGCGCGGGTGGCCAGGTCCGGCACGGGCGGCCCGACCCGGCGCGGGCGGCCGGGCCCAGCGCCGGCGGTCCGGCCTGGCGCTGACGGTCCGGCCTGGCGCAGGCTGCCCGGCCCAGCTGACGTAGTCCGATCCACATGAACCATGCGGTTGACCACGTGGGTGGGCGACCTGGCAGGGTGGCGACACCCAGTGGGGCCCGCCCTAGCCGCAGGTTCGGGGGGTTACGTCCCCCCGGTTTCTTTGAAAAATAGTCGGCCATAATGGCCGGCCCTTGGACAACCGCGGGACCCCTTCGTGTCCCGCCTCTTAGTGGCGCCGGAGGCCAGCTCTGCCGGCCGCCCCTTCAGATCTGCCGCAGCCTTAGGCTATAGATTGTCTCACCGGTGCGGCGCGACAGTGCCACGCCCCTCCGCTGCGGCCCACTTTGGCCGTGACCTTCCTCGGTTTCTCCGGCGTGGCGCGACGGCGCCGCGCACCACCACCACGGCCCGCTCCGGCCGCTGTCCTCTTCGTCCCCACATGGTGCAACGGCACCGCACCACCTTCGCCTCAATCATCAACGAAGAACAAAATGAAAAAGGGGAGGAGAATTGGCCGTGTTTGTGCGGTCCGGTATCCTCCCGTTACGATGATAACATTCGGCCAAATCTTAAACAATGAAGGACGATGATAAAACTTGAACAAAATAATTAACCCCTACCTCAAGAAAGATCTGCGGTATCCATATAGCTTAGATAACGTTCTTGCTTCCATCGTCGTTTGCGAATTCCCCGCACGGTGTTTCCTCCCTTGGTGGAGAATCGGGGAGCGTTCTTTGTCGAGAAGGATGGTCGTTTCTTCATCAGAGGAAGAAGTTCTTCAAAGCATTGGAGCTCTCTCCCAAAATATTTTTCCAACACAAGTCCACCCAATTAAAATAAGCTTCCACCTTATTTTAATTGAACTTGCCAAGTAATTCCAATTTTGAAAAAAATCCCCTTAATTAATTAAATGTTGAGTTGTTTAATTAATTAAGAGGTAGGTTCGAAAATTAATAAGGAAGTGGATGCGTTTCATAATTAAAGGTGGGAGTTTCTGAGTGTTAAAAAGCAAGTTATGGAAATGTGAAAGGTTGTGGCTCGTATAGGCCCCAACTCACATTTATCCTCACATTTATCCTCAAATGGGTAGTTAGGTTCCACCCCAACTCCCCCATGTCAGATAAAACCACCTTAGACATAAAAATAAATTTTTTTCACAATTTTATTCATTCCCCATTTAATCCACAATTTTTAACTTCTCCACCCACACAAACGCAATTGCAATAATGGTCCCCTTAAGCAATTGTTGGCGCTGTGAGTTCATCAGTGCCCTCGAATTTCAATTATGAGCAATCGTTCAAAAGATAGAAAAGCCCACTCGTTCGTTTACTGAACGTACCCGAGCTAAACTTTGGAAAATGATTCTGGGCACACCAGGCCTTGAAATCAGGTGCCGTCTGAAACTGCGCACTCGTAAAATTCTAAAGAAATTAAGAAAAAAATTTATGTGAAATTTTCGAGTCTTTAAATTTCATGTAGTCCCCTTAAGAGTATTTGTTTTGGATTTATGGAAACAATGATAGTGTATTGAGTGTGGGACTCATTCCAGGGAATCTAGTGATGGTACGAATGGCCAATGTATCCATTCACCAGGACCTTATCTTCTTATATGTCAATTTTTCATAACGATACATTAGTAGATGCGATTAATTGTATATTCATCATATCATATTGGTTATTTTAATTTCATTTTTAAGAATAATAACTATAATATATATATATATATAAGCTAATCTGACCATTGTAAAACATGATTTATTTTTCCGAATGCCTCCATGATGACATTCATCTTGGATAGAAGTTCTAGATCGTGATGATGAACCAATGATAGATGAGGTCTCAGTTCAAGGTCCATAAAAAGAGATTATTTATCCATTTATGTAGGTTGTAGCACAACCACTTATCAACTAGTAGATCTTCCCAATAGAGTAATGCGAGGATTCACGTTGTCCAAGAACACTATGCGAGTACTACTGCCAGTGGCCATTGAGCTTCCATAGTGAGACCGATCCTCAGGAAGTTGATGATTGAATAGAGTCATTGGTCCATGTTTTTAGGCTCATCTAGACACAAAATATTAGGTAGTTTTTCTTTCAAATAGCCTTTTGCAGGTAGTAGATAGGAACTTGTTGATTATTGTTACCTAGATGAATGATGTGTTCACACTGTCAAGGAATTACTTCTTGTAGCTATTTTGTGAAGAGTACTACCTCATATGTCTATGATACATTAAGATTCAGGATCCTCTTGAGTTAGAGAAGACATGGATGATAATAGATTAGTACATAGAGAGGTTCATAGACATTAAACAGTTCCATTTTACCATAATTAGAGTTTGATTATTCTAACAAAATATATTTTTTAAGGGGATTCACCAAGATATTAGAGCCATATTACAACCTGGTGAATGCCCACCTATACCCAAGTGTTGTAGAGTGAACTACTAAATACGAGTTTACTATTATATGGAAACCAAGCATATGGAGATGGAATTGTAAATCAGATAGTTGAGTTTTTCATAGAGGAATGAAAGTTCTAGTCGATAGTATCTCAGTGTAAGAGATCATTTCATGATAAAACATAGATACATGGTCATGTAAAATAAGGACCATATAGAGGACCAAGGAATACCAGAGAGGGGATTTTTATTTATTATGATGGGTGAGGTGACATATATCATGACTGCATGACCATACATGCTGAGGAGAATATATAGATTACTATAGAACCACCATGACAGATACAAACCCATGATTAGGGATATCCCATGTGTGGGTAGGGTGGTACCCCAAGAGGTAGGGTTGACATATGAGTAGGCAGATATATGGGTGGTTTATGATTCTATGAGGTCCTTTAAACACCCCCACTAGGTAGTCTATTTTAGTCTTTGGGATCTGGAGTTTGGGGTCATGGACACCTCCAGGATTTGAAGGATTATGACCCTGCTTCACATGAGTTGATTATGGGTACAATATGTGTTAATTATTCTCTAGATTTAGTATTATTAGAGACATATCCATGTCATTACTATGTTTCTATACTTCTTAGGTGATAGATAGATATCCTAGATGAGTATTTATCCTAGTAGCTTACTCTTGAGGATCTTACATGGAATGCTTCTTATGTGAATTTTATCTACATGTAGTGTGATCTATATTTTGGAGGAGAGAGGTTCTTATGAGAGCATGTTGAAATCAAGACAGAACCCTATGGAATCATCCTAGGTAGGGATTTGTTTTCTATGGTCTAATCCTAGATTGAATATCATTGGAGATGAGTCATACTTCCTTATACTAATGGGATGGGATTCTAATTGATTTGAAAGATTGGTCTCATGATAGGGAAAGTGGGGTTTTTGAGAAGTAATATTCATCCCATATCCCACAAATTAGAGAGTTCATCCATTAGTTAAATAGTCTCTTCATTTATCTGAATTCCTTCAGTCAGGGAGTGTTTTATGGATGTCTTTCCCAAGGACATTTTGATACTACCTATGTGGATAGAGATAGTGTTTTGTATAGAATTTTATATAGGTAACAATATTATATCTTCTTTTTTCATATCATATTACCTCTAATGGGATCTCAAAGCTACATTTTCATTTGGAGGAAGTTTGAGATTTGGGTTTCATCAGGCCCAGTGCATCCCCCAAGGAAGCTCCTGGATTATTTTTGAAAAAGGCGGATATGTGCTTGTAGGTTTTCATGGATTATCATCCACTTATCTAGGACACAAGAAAGATAATATACCCATTTAAATTTATTGTTTACTAATTTTAATAGTTTAATGGTGTAAAGATGTTCTTGATGATTTGTCTACAGTCTGGTGACCACCTATTCAGGGATTGTGGAGATGATATTTTGAAGAATGCATTCCGATGTCACTACTGACAATATAAGTCCCTGGTGATGCCCTTTGGTGTGGTAAATATAGACACTAATTATTGGAATTAATGAATTGGATATTCCAAATACACATGAAAAAATATTGGTGGTCCTCATTGAGGACATATTCATCTACTAAAAGTTAATGGAAAATCATGAGGAGTGCTTGAGTATGGTTCAAGATTTTCTTCAAGCAGATCATATTTTGGGAAAGATCTCAAAGTGAATGTTATGGATTCATGGTGTTCTTTTATTGGGGAATATCATTTTTACCATGTTTTATATATATACCTAGTGAAGATTGATTCAGTTTTTCCATGGGAGCCACCCATGATCCTATGAGAGGTGAGTTGTTTTCAAGGATTGGTAGGATATTACCAGAAGATTTAGGATGACTTCTCCAATTTTTCTGCCCAATTTTTATGCCAAATACCGAATGGGAAAACTTTTAAAAAGATTGTGTAGAGGCAGAGGACCTTTAAAGAGTTTAAAATGTGGGTGATGTGTGATCCAATGTCAAGAAAATCAAAGGAGGTTTTAATGTAAGCAATGTACTATGATTCCCTAGGAGCTGGGCTCAACTGCATGTTGATACAATGATATATAGTAATCATATAGGGGTTGAAAAAGATGAGACCCATGATCAGAACATCATGACTCATGGACTTGATCTAGAAGTAGTATTCTTTTCACAGATTATGTGGATGGAAAAACTTCCTGGAGAGCACTTCTTGGTTTACTCAAAGAATCTGAGTCTTAGATATGTTTTTGCATAGAGTGACATGAACCAAACACTGAAATGATATTTGGATTTCTTTAAATTATATTAATTTGAGATATTCTATACTATAGGGAAGGGAAACATAGTAGAAGGATCCATTAGTATGAATCCCTAAACTCATTTGATACCAAAGGATTTATAGTTGTTGGATTCCTTGTAGTAGATCTTGGTGTAGCAGTAGGGTGCAATTTTTCTTCAGTCGATGGTGTTGAATCATCTTTTTGTTAAGTGAGTGAGTGTGTCATAGTTGAGTGACATCATATTTTAGGTCTATCATGACCATATATCTTTTTTAGATTCACAATATGGATATTCTGAATGTTGTAATCACCACTTCCTTTTTGAGGGATGGATGGTGGTACGAGTCATGATTCATGAGGAGATAATGCGAGAGTTCCACAAATATATCTTAGGTGTACATGATTTTTTGGAAATACATATAGATAAATTCAATAATAGTTTTAGTGTTTTGTAATGAGATGGGTCATGATCGATTTCATCTCATGTTTCCACACTTTTCAGCAAGTTATGGCTGAGGAAAAATATCTGGCATGTTTTTTGGGGCTACTTGTGATCTCAGAGTTGAATTTTGATGACTTATCCATAGACTTTGTGATAGGGAATTTTTGGATAGTGAATTACCACAACAACATCTAGGTGATTTTTGATTGGCTCACAATTTTTTCACAAATCCATCATATTAGAGAGTAGAATTAAGTGTAGAGTTTGGGGTAGTATTGTGTATGGGAGGTTGTTCACCATCATGAGACAACCTATACTACTATCTCATATTAAAACGTAAGGACTACATCAGGATTCAGGAGAGCCCTACCTTGGGAATACAAAACCAAAATGAGGATGAGTGAATCCTTACAACCACATAATGATGGGAAGATCATGTTTACTATCCATGTGTGGGAGTATATGCTGAGGCCTTACATTTTGGACTTCATCCGAAGATAAGAGAATTACTTCCATTTTTAGATTTTGCATACAACAATAGACATCAATCTTTTACAGGAATAGAACCCTTTGAAGCTATTTATATGTGCACCTTTAGGTTTCCCTTATTCTCGAAAGTGATTGGAATGACATTTCTTTTGGGTTCATAATTGGTACTTGCAATGATAAAGATGGTACATGTATTCCATGAGTGGATGAGGATGACCTAAAGAAAGCATAAATCTTACATTAATCACCATTTCAAGCCCTTGATGCTATAGTAGTGAGACCATTTTTTCAACAGTTGCCCAATTACAAGTATTTTAGAGGTATTTCTAGAAAATAAAGCTACCCTTCAGGTTTATCTGGAAGTTTGAGATCATGAAAAGGGATGGAGATGATGGTTATCACCTCACCTTACCCCCATAGTTGGAGTGGGTGCACATCATATTCCATTTTTTGTAGATGAGGAGTTGCGTGCAGGTCCCAATGTAACTCTTCGACTGGGGAAAGATGGACATCAAGTATGGAGGCCCCTTTGAGGTGTACCCTTTTGTGATCAATGATCAACATGAGATAACCTCTCATGGATGGACTATCCCCATCGATTGCAAGTTTTGGTCACACGAGAACATGTAAGAGATCTTCGGTCAGTGGGACAACTGGATGTAGTATTAGTATCCCGAGTTGTTTGTATAGTTTTTCATTTCGGGGATAGAAATCATAAAATAGGGAATGATTTATAGACCTAGTTTTTATTTCCATTTAAGTGTTTTAAATATTTATTTATGTATTTTTAGAGATAAAAACTGAGAAAACATGTAACTAAGGCCCGATGTGCCCAAAATTAATTTTATAAAAGTTTTAATTATATTTTATATTATTCATCAAAATTTTCTTGAATAAAATTATATAACGTTTAATCAAAATATTTTATCCAAAATTCAAGACCACAGTTGAGTATGTAACATGATGATTACCCTAGGAATGTCCTAAAAATGGTCACGATGGGGTGTTCAAATAGGATAGTTGTTAGAGGTATGTTTAGTGGCTTGATTAAATTATTAATGTAATTAATTTGTTAAAAAATTTATGGAATATATCTATAAGTATTTTTCTACAAAAATTTTTCTAGGGTTAGCCACATAAACCATTGGAGGATTCTATATTGTTCCTCATTCTTACATTGGTTAATGGACATTAGAAGATGATGGATTTCAAGATTAAAGTCGATCAAAACACAAAAAATGCAATTAATTCATCCATTAATTAGTGAGTGTGTTCTTTGAATATTAAAAATCATATCTCTATCAAGGACTCACCAAATTGTGTATTATATAATTTTTATTGAATTTATTGGGACGAATCATCCCTTATATGATCTATGCTAATTAATAAACCTTTCATACACATATTTACTAGTTTCATTGATTATTAAATTACTATCTAACATAGGATATACCCATTCATGATTTTTGTACAAGAACTATTTGACAATAATGGTTAAAACCTTTTTACCATACCTTTCTCCTTTAATCGCTTTTAGGCTATTCACCAATTGGACCCCACAGTCCCAGTTTGACATTACTTGGTGGTAATAAGCCTGATCAGACCACTAGAATCACATTCAATCCATGTGTATAGAAAACGATGATTAATAATAAATTCAAATATATTAATTGTGGGTTTTGTGTAATTATTTTGTTGATATTAAGCCTAAATCATAAATTTTGGATACATAGGGTGCATGAGATTTGAATGGAAAACCACCATGAAATGATGGAGCAGATTTACAGCCATTGGATGTTAAGAATAATGACTAGATCAAATGACATCATGTGGAATGGAGGTGAGATGTGTGAAAAAAAAGTTGGATTTGAAATTTTCAGTACAGATCTAATGTTTTGAAAAAAACAACTACAAGTTGGGTATCAAAATGAACACACAGAATTTTGTCCCTGTATTGCGGTGGCTAGGGTTTTGAAAATTTATAAGATGAAGCCCTCTTATACATCGTGTACCACCTTTTTCCTGGGTGGTTTAGCCATGTAGTGGGGAACATGTGCATGAAACCATGTGAAAATATATGGCTAGGAACTATCCATATATCGATTCAAAAAAACAAGACTAAGGTACATGAGTGGGACCCAGAGTGCCATTAGAAATCCACGTAGACCCCCTACATGTTGTGTAACACTATAGGATTAGTTGTACATGTATCTCAAGATACATGAAGAGTTGATGGATGGGGACCATACACCATCAGGGTACCCTCACACCCCGAGTACCCATGCGGTTCCTTTTTTGATATCATCAATCTCTCATATCCCATTCAATTGGACTCAGATACTAGTACGCGAGTAGCCCACCATAAGTTTTTTTAGAAATAGAACATGATCATTCCATACATTTTGGATTTTGATATATGATATGATATGTTTCATCTTTCATACTTATTTAGGTGATTATCAACTGTGGAATTTATTAGGCCAGATTAACAGGGGATTACTGAGTGGAAATCGCCAGCTGGGGTGGGCCTATGTCCTCGATGACTACAACAAAACCATCCATCTAGGATAGGAATGGTTCCTCCAAAGACTCTTATAGTGTAACCTACAAATGATTCAAGTCTTGGGTCCTATTTCATCATAGAGTTCAATCATCATATTTGGACATGTTCAGGGTCCTCTATCAATCATATTGGAACAATTAAAACCTACAGGGGTATGGGTCCTCCATTATTCTGAGTGTAACCCTATTTACGAGTAGGGAATGGTTACTATATTGAAATTACCAGTGGAACCCTACAATTGGGCTGGGCCTGTATAAGGCCCCAGCCTTAAACCTTACTTAATCTTGAGTTATTACAAGATTACACATTGAGGATCTTTTCGGGTTTAGAGTTTTAGAGAATTAGATCATAAAACTTGCATTACATTCCACATATAAACAAAGTGGTTACATAAAGATAGTATTCTTCATTCCCATCAATGGAAACATATTTAAAATAAAACATGGATTCTTTCTTGACACTTCCTTGACACTATCATCATATCATGTACCTTTCCCTTGACCTGTGAAAAACATTTCAAAAAAACTTGGGATGAGCATAAAAAGCTCAGTAAGGGATATAAAAATATGGAAAGGAAACATGGGTACATATATACATAAGGATGAGATCATAATTTACCCATAAAACATAAACACATTAACATACCTCATCAAATCATGAATAAATCATAGAAATCATAAGACATAAAGGTAACTTGAGGCATTCATAACATTCTTACGTAGGGAGTAACCCTCTTGGTTACGTTTGGAATACCCATCATAGTATATTCCCTAAATCACTTCGTATAAACCTTAATGTTTCACTCTTTCGCGTTACCCAATTCATTGGAGAGCTATATCGGTCTCACCCGCCCTTAGTCTATCACGGAACCACCCGTCTTCATAATAATTCCCAAGAACCTCAACATAATCGTATCACATAAAACATGCATAAAGGAAACATAAAATTTCAACCTTTCAATCACAAGATATCAATACAACACATTGATATAAAAAAATTATGAAAACAATTTTCAATACCAAAATAAAAGAAAAGTAAAACATGGTATTTATTTTTCTTTAAAAAAAAGGTATGGCTTGTAGAGGAAGCCGAAACTCAAATACTGGTCACGGCGGCAGAGAAGTCGTTGTCGCCGCATACGTACGACAAAAACATTCCCTTTTTTCGTTTAGTAAACGCTTCGTATAAAAAAAGATTCCTTTTGAATAAACGTAAAAGTCAAATGGGTTTATACACCATATAAAAGAAGGTTGTGTATAAAACAAAATATGCCTCAATTAAAGGAGATTGAGACGAAGTCCCATACCTCGGGTCCGACTTGACTCGATCGTTCTTTAATGTCCTGAATAATAAACTTGAGTTAATTTATACTTTCTTAAGAACTTTTTTCAAGTTCATTATTCCTTTTATATCACTTATTACCATGTCATGAACACTATGTAATTATTTATGTTAATAACGGTCATTTTAACGATCATTGGTACTTGAGTCAGAATAAAACCTTTATAATTACAAGTTGTTCATGTATCCATTATATCCAGAATGGTATTCATGATGTAGATATTATATATTTCATATATATCCAGTACATGCATGCATTTATAATATTACATTATCATTTAGATGTAATAAATGAAATGCACCGTTCATGGAGACGGTAAGCCGTACGTACGCATGAACACTACTTTCATTTCTATATCGTATTTTATAGAATGGAATCATAATTATATAAAGTTATATTATAATTCCAGTATAATATAATATATATTATCATAGTTCCATCCTTTATACGTCCCACATATGGTATTTAACGAATCAAATCACTTTGAGGGGGCGATAGTCCGCACTTCCTTAAATGAAGATATCGCGTTTACCCATAATGGAAACCATAAAGGTATGCCCAAAATGAAAAATACAGAAGCTTAAGGAAAACATAAACATATTATATATCATATATAAATATATTTTCATCTTAATGGCCACCTTTGAAGGTGTTAAAAGAATGTTGAACAATCATCGTTTCGGGAGGCATAAATTCACCATCCACAGAAACCGTATGTTCTTTAACCATTAGATGTATGTGTGTGTAAGTGTAGATTGAATCCTTCTTATAAAAACATACTAGTATATTTAAGATACTGGAGTTGTTACAAAAGAAATAAATAAAAGGAGTTTAGGGGGTTGGAGAAGCAAAATAAATCAAAAGGACTCAAGTGAAGACATTACCTTGAAATCGGGTAACTCTCTTAGATTTGAGATCAAAGGATTCCTTGGGAAGTCTTCTTCCCAATGTGAAGATTCAAGTAGTATGATAGGGAAGTGGAAAGACAAAATGGGCAGGGGTTGGCCGAGCCAAAGGCTTTGGGAGTGTGGGTAAGGAGGTAGAGGTGGGGGCCTTTTATAAGAGGAGAGGAGGGGCACTCTTGGAAAGTAAAGAAATATTACTTTATTTGAAAACACGTTTCGGATTTAAATGGTCCCACATTGATATAATTCTAGGATAAGGTGATAAGGGTTCTAAATCCACCCATCCAATAGGTTTTGGACATATGTAGGTCTTAGATTTTACATTATCATTCCATTTTATTTAAATCGTTAAATAATGAGGTCATCGCTGCATCATCATGATGTCATAAATAATTTAATTTATTTAATGTTTAAAAATTATAAAAAAAATATTATGAAGTAGGAAATATTTTTATATTTCTAATGAATATTTATAGTCAAAAATCTGACTTGTATAACTCCATGTAAAAATTGTTTTAGTAAAATAACTCATGTTTGTGCCATTTTTACTTTAACATTAAATAAAAAGTTATTTATGTCATTTCCCAACCAAAGTGGCTCCATGGGGTCCCCAAGTTGACCCATGGCTTGTCTTTGTCGGCCATGACACAACCAATAAGGGTAGGACATGTGTCTAGGTCATTTCATTTTATTAAAGCGTTATTTTTACCTTAAACTACACTAATTACCACTAATCGCGATTAAAAACTTAATAAGTTATTATTCACCAAAAAATTATTTTAATCTCATTGAACCACATTTTACTTCGTAATGAAAACCATGTATCTCGGATTTTTGGAAATCAAAACACAAAGGTGGAAAAATTTCATTTAAATGAAAAATCAGTTTCTTTAACTACCACTTAGTGATTTCACTATTCATCAAAAATTGATGTTTCTCAGAAAAATACCAAAACTTCACCCTAAGCTATATTTGATTTTATGAATTAAAAAATGAAGTCTATTTTACAAAATTCAAAACATATAAGTCACATTAATTAATTTAATAATTAATTCCTGCTGTCAGAGCAAATAGCGTGTTTTTATGAAACAATAAGTATCAAAAGATTGACACCAGTTTAAGTCTAATTCCAAAGAGAAATTGATTCCAATGACAACCATTGGATTAAATGGTAAAAATATATTCTAATTTCACTTTAAAACCAATTCAAAATATAATCTAATCATATAAATAAATTAGATTAAAAAGCAGTGTTGATGTAAAATGCAGTATTTTTCACTATTCATTAAAAAATGAACATTGTCAGAAAAATACCAAAAATTCACACAAAGTAAATTTTGATGTCCCAATCATAAAGAATAAGTTTATTTTGACAAAAATAGTTTATAAAATTGTCAAAATATAGATTCAAAAATGGTTTGTCATCAAAAGGCAGTAAAACAATCTTTTTAAAAATATTAGTGTATTCCATGCTTAAGATTGGATTTATTTTTATTTTAAGCCTCTAAAACACAATCTAATTCATTAATATACATATATAAAAATATATATTATTCATTATTTACTTGGGATGTTACATCCTTCCCCCTTTAGAAAATTGTGTCCCTGCAATTTATTTACTTATCGAATAAATGGGGGTACTTATCCCTCATTGCATTTTCAGATTCTCATGTTGCCTCTTTAATCATGTGGTTTTTCCACAAAACCTTTACCTGGTGAATCACCTTATTCCATAACACTTGCTCCCTATGGTCAAGAATCTGGACCGGTTGTTCCTCATAAGATAGGTTCTCTTCCAGCTGAACTACCTTTGGACTCAAAACATGAGATGGATCTGGCATGTACTTCCTTAACATTGAAACATGAAAAACATTGTGTACCTGAGATAAACTCAGAGGTAAAGCCACTTGGTAAGCAACTGATCCAACTCTCTCCAGAATTTCATATGGTCCAATGAACCTTGGACTCAACTTTCCTTTCTTACCAAATCACATCACACATTTCCATGGTGATACTTTGAGAAAAACATGATCACCTACCTCAAAAGATAGATCCTTCCTCCTGTTGTCTGCATAACTCTTCTGCCTACTCTGAGATGTTCTCATGTGCTTCTGAATCAGCTGAACTTTTTCTGCAATCTCTTCTACCAATTCTGGTCCCATCAACTTCCTTTCACCCACTTCATCCAAGAAAGCTGGAGTTCGACACCACTTCCCATATAACGCCTCAAATGGTGCCATCTGTATACTGGAATGAAAACTGTTATTATATGAAAATTCAACCAAAGAAAGATGTTGGTCCCAACTTCACAGATAATCCATAGAGCAAGAACGTAGCATATCCTCAAAGGTCTGAATTTTTCGTTCTGACTGCCCATCTGATTGAGGATGAAATGCTGTACTAAAATTTAATTCAGTACCCAACGACTTCTGAAGGCCTTTCCAAAAGTTAGAAGTGAACCTGGGATCACGGTCAGATACAATGGAGAGAGGAAATCCATGTAACCTGACTATCTCTTTAAGATACAAATGGGAAAGTTGATCTAGGGAAAAAGTATCTCGTATAGCAAGGAAATGAGCAGATTTGGTCAAGTGATCAACAATAACCCAGATTGCATTATTCCCTTGAGATGTCTTCGGTAATCCCACAACAAAGTCCATGGATACATTCTCCCATTTCCACTCTGGCACTGGTAGAGGCTGAAGCATCCCTTTCGGTAACTGCCACTCTGCTTTAACCTGCTGACAAGTCAAACACTTCACAGTAAAATTAGCAATATCTATTTTCATTCCATCCCACCAGTAATACTCCCGCAGATATCTATACATCTTAGTACTGCCTGGATGAACTGAAAACGGAGAACTATGAGCTTCACATAACAACTCTCTCTTCAACTGTGAATCACAAGGCACACACAATCTCTTCCCAAATCTCAAAACACAATCACTATCAATGTTGAATTTAGGCAACTTACCTTTCTGAACCAGCTCTACCTTTTTCTGCAACTCACTGTCTTTCTTCTGTGATTGCTTGATTCTATCTGATAGAGATGATCTCACTGATACCTGAAACAAAAAAGAAGAACTTCCTGCACCAACAACTTCTATGCCAAAGTTCATCAAATCCTTAACCAAAGGATCACGTTCCAAACACAACATTGCTAAA
Source organism: Viscum album (assembly GCA_963277665.1). Classification (NCBI taxonomy): domain Eukaryota; kingdom Viridiplantae; phylum Streptophyta; class Magnoliopsida; order Santalales; family Viscaceae; genus Viscum; species Viscum album. Next base: position 440,359,809 of record OY728123.1, read on the forward strand.
GAAGCATTACTTTTTCGACTCAAAGCATCAGCCACATTATTTTCTTTTCTCGGATGGTAATGAATTGTACAATCATAATCCTTGATTAATTCTAGCCATCTCCTTTGTCTAATGTTAAATTCTTTCTGAGTGAATATATACTTTAAACTTTTGTGATCAGTATATATTTCACACTTTACTCCGTACAAGTGAAGACTCCAAATTTTTAAAGCAAAAACAACAGCAGCTAATTCCAAATCATGTGTAGGGTAATTTACCTCATGAGTTTTCAACTGTCGTGAAGAATAAGCAATTACCTGATCATTCTGCATTAGGACACAACCAAGTCCTTTCAATGAAGCATCACTGTATATAACAAACTCACCATTCTTGGAAGGTAGTGCCAAAACTGGATCATTCACCAATCTTCTTTTCAATTCCTGAAAACAATCATCACATTCTTTTTTCCAGATAAACTTAACACCCTTCCGTGTTAGCTTAGTCATTGGACTAGATAACCATGAAAAATTTCTAACAAACCTTCGGTAATAGCCTTCTAAACCAAGGAAGCTACGAATCTCGGTTACATTTGTGGGTCTTGTCCATTCTTCCACAACTTTTGTTTTTGCAGGATCAATAGTTATTCCATCTTTAGAAATAATATGACCAAGGAAAGAAATTTGTTGCAACCAAAACTCACACTTGCTGAATTTTCCATACAGTTTATTTTCTTTTTAGGTTTGCAAGATAACCCTTAAATGTCTTTCATGCTTCTCTTTACTTTTAGAAAACACCAAAATATCATCAATGAAAACCACCAAAAACTTATCCAAGAACTCATGAAAAATTCTATTCATTAAGTCCATGAATACAGCTGGTGAATTGGTTAGCCCAAAAGGCATTACTAAAAATTCATAATGACCATATCTCGTATGGAACGTGGTCTTCGGAATATCTGCCTCCTTTACCTTCAGCTGATGGTACCCTGATCTCAGGTCAAGCTTTGAAAAAAACTGAGCTCCCTGGAGCTGATCAAACAAATCATCGATATGAGGCAAAGGATATTTGTTCTTAATAGTGATTTTATTCAAGGCCCTATAAATAATGCAAAGTCTCATAGAACAATCTTTCTTTTTAACAAATAAAATAGGATCACCCCAAGGTGATGTTCTAGGTCAAATGAAACCTTTCTCTAATAAATCTTGCAATTGATCCTTCAACTCTAAAAGTTCAATTTCAGCAATTCGATGAGGGGGTTTTGAAATTGGCTTAGCATCAGGAACTAAGTCAATAGTAAACTCAACTTTCCGATCTGGTATTACTCCAGGCAACTCATCAGGAAAAACATCAGGATACTCATTTACCACTGGCACATCATTAATCTGAACAGTTCAATTGTTTTCAACAATATGTGTAAGGTAACATTCATTTCCATCTTTTACAAGTTTCTCAGCCTCTTGATAAGTTATCAACTGTAAGGGTTCATTCTTGTACACAAACTGAAAGTCTTTCTGAAAAGAAACTTCTTTAGCTCTACAGTCAATCTTAGCATGGTAAATAGAGAGCCAATCCTTACCCAGGATAACATCAAACTCTACTAGAGGTAGAACAATAAGGTTTGCAAGTAGGTTCTTTCCACAGATAAGGATAGGAATATTCTTATAAATTCTTTTTGCCTCAAAATTTCCCCCAGGTGTTTTTACCACAAGTTCAGAAGTCATTTCTTAAGATGGTATTCCAATTTTACTAGAAAAGTTTTCAGAGATGAAAGAATGTGTAGACCCTGAATCAAACAACACACTGGCATAAACTGAAAAAACAAACAAAGTACCTGATACAACTTCATTTGATGGCCCGACATCTGCTGAAGTAGTTTCAAAGGATTTCACCACCCCTTTCTGCTTGTAGTCTAACTGCTTCCCATCACTCAAGCTCTTTGTCGGACACTCATTTGCATAGTGACCCATCACATTTCACTTATAAAATTTCACTAACTGTAAATCAAATTTGGTCTTACCTTCACCTTGATCCTCTTCAGTGAAATCACGAGCCTTATGTCCCATCTTACCACATCGGTAGAACTTTCCAAAATTCAGAAGACATTCCCCCGCATGCCTTTTTCCACATTTATCACAAACTGGAAACTTAGTTTTCTTACCATCAGACTTTTTTGAAGAATTCTTACCTTTCTCCTGCCACCTCGGTCTCTTCTTCTGCTGGTTGTTATAGAACACTTGGTCATCGGAAAAATCCATTTCCACCTTCTCAGCACATCAAAAAAGATTTTCATAACTTTTAAACTCACGAGAAGCTAATGCCCTTAGATATTTTGGCTTTAATCCTGAGTAAAAACGATTGATTTTACTATCAAGGTCTCGGATAAAATTTGGAGCATATTTTGCTAATCGAGTGAACCTTTCTTCATAGGCAGCCACTGAGTCTTCCTCTTGCCTCAATTCCAAGAATTGATTTTCCATCCTAAGTCGAACAGCCTTAGGAAAATACTTCTCAAGAAACATACCTTTTAATTAATCCCAGTCGGGAGCATCAATCTCATCAGCGTCCCTGATATTTTTAACCATCGACCACCACTGATCTGCTTCACCCTCCAAATGGTAAATAACAAGACTAACCTTTTGATTGTCTGAACACCCCATGACATCAAAAATCTTCTCCAGTACTTTAATCCACCCTTTAGCTAGCACAGGACCAGATGATCCTCTGAATGATGGGGGATGTTGCCTCATGAAATGTTCCACCACAAACATGTTCCTCTGCGATTGGTCTGGATGATCACGTGCATGGATACCACCACCATTTATAACCTGAGTCAAATGTTCCATCACTGCAACAAACTGTTCAGTTCCAATTCCGACCATCTCAGGATGCTGATTCGGAAGGTTATTTCCTTCTGCATTCCTTCTTAGCACTGCTTCCCTGTTTCCTCTGCGAAAAACCATTCTGAACAAACATGTCTTAGATGAAGCAACATGGTAATCTTCAAATGCTATATCATTTCAAAAAAAAATATTTTTGGAAAATAATTTAATAGAATTATAACTCCTAAAGTTATCTAAACCGACCTTTGATACCAACTATAAGGCCCCAGCCTTAAACCTTACTTAATCTTGAGTTATTACAAGATTACACATTAAGGATCTTTTCGGGTTTAGAGTTTTAGAGAATTAGATCATAAAACTTGCATTACATTCCACATATAAACAAAGTGGTTACATAAAGATAGTATTCTTCATTCCCATCAATGGAAACATATTTAAAATAAAACATGGATTCTTTCTTGACACTTCCTTGACACTATCATCATATCATGTACCTTTCCCTTGACCTGTGAAAAAATTTTCAAAAAAACATGGGATGAGCATAAAAAGATTAGTAAGGGATATAAAAATATAGAAAGGAAACATGGGTACATATATACATAAGGATGAGATCATAATTTACCCATAAAACATAAGCACTTTAACATACCTCATCAAATCATGAATAAATCATAGAAATCATAAGACATAAAGGTAACTTGAGGCATTCATAACATTCTTACGTAGGGAGTAACCCTCTTGGTTATGTTTGGAATACCCATCACAGTATATTCCCAAAATCACTTCAGAGAAACCTTAACATTTCACTCCTTCGCGTTACCCATTGCATTGGAGAGCCATATCAGGCTCACCTGCCCTTAGTATATCACGGAACCACCCGTCTTCATAATAATTCCCAAGAACCTCAACATAATTGTATCACATAAAACATGCATAAAGGAAACATAATATTTCCACCTTTCAATCACAAGATATCAATACAAAACATTGATATAAAAACATTATGAAAAAAATTTTCAATACCAAAATAAAAGAAAAGTAAAACATGGTATTTATTTTTCTTTTAAAAAAGGTATGGCTTGTAGAGGAAGCCGAAACTCAAATAACGGTCACGACGGCGGAGAAGTCGTTGTCGCCACATACGTACGACAAAAACATTCCCTTTTGTCGTTTAGTAAATGCTTCGTATAAAAAATATTCCTTTTGAATAAACGTAAAAGCCAAAGGGGTTTATACACCATATAAAAGAAGGTTGTGTATAAAACAAAATATGCCTCAATGAAAGGAGATTGAGACGAAGTCCCATACCTCGGGTCCGACTCGACTCGATCATTCTTTAATGTCCTGAATAATAAACTTGAGTTAATTTATACTTTCTTAAGAACTTTTTTCAAGTTCATTATTCCTTTTATATCACTTATTTCCATGTCATGAACACTATGTAATTATTTAAGTTAATAACGGTCGTTTTAATGATCATTTGTACTTGAGTCAGAATAAACCCTTTATAATTACAAGTTGTTCATGTTTCCATTATATCCAGAATGGTATTCATGATGTAGATATTATATATGTCATATATTTCCAGTACATGCATGAATTTATAATATTACATTATCATTTAGAGTTAAGAAATGAAATGCACGGTTCATGGAGACGGTAAGCCGTAGGTACGCATGAACGCTACTTTCATTTCTATTTCGTATTTTATAGAATGGAATCATAATTGTATAATTTTATATTATAATTCCAGTATAATATCATATATATTATCATAGTTCCATCCTTTATACATCCCACATATGGTATTTAACGAATCAAATCACTTTGAGGGGGCGGTAGTCCGCACTTCCTTAAATGAAGATAACGCGTTTACCCATAATGGAAACCATAAAGGTATGCCCAAAATGAAAGATACAGAAGCTTAAGGAAAACATAAATATATTATATATCATATATAAATATAGTTTCATCTTAATGTCCACCTTTGAAGGTGTTAAAAGAATGTTGAACAATCATTGTTTTGGGAGGCATAAATTCACCATCCACGGAAACTGTATGTTCTTTAACCATTAGATGTAGGTGTGTGTAAGTGTATCATGAATACTTCTTATAAAAACATCCTAGTATATTGAAGATACTGTAGTTGTTACAAAATAAATAAATAAAAAGAGTTTAGGGGGTTGGAGAAGCAAAATAAAACAAAAGGACTCAAGTGAAGACATTACCTTGAAATCGGGTAACTCTCTTAGATTTGAGCTCAAAGGCATCCTTGGGAAGTCTTCTGCCCAATGTGAGGCTTCAAGGAGTAAGAGAGGGAAGTGTAGAGACAAAATGGGCAGGGGTTGGCCGAGCCAAAGGCTTTGGGAGTGTGGGTAAGGAGGTAGAGTTGGGGGCCTTTTATAAGAGGAGAGGAGGGGCACTCTTGGAAAGTAAAGAAATATTACTTTATTTGAAAATTAGTGTCGGATTTAAATAGTCCCACATTGATATAATTCGAGGATAAGGTGATAAGGTTTCGAAATCCACCCATATAATAGGTTTTGGACATGTGTAGGTTTTATATTTTACATTATCATTCCATTTTATTTAAATCGTTAAATAATGAGGTCATCGCTGCATCATCATGATGTCATAAATAATTTAATTTTTTTAATGTATAAAAATTATAAAAAATATTATGAAGTAGTAAATATTTTTATATTTATAATGAATATTTATAGTCAAAAATCTTACTTGTATAACCCCATGTAAAAATTGTTTTAGTAAAATAACTCATGTTTGTGTCATTTTTACTTTAACATTAAATAAAAAGTTATTTATGTCATTTCCCAACCAAAGTGGCTCCATGGAGTCCCCAAGTTGACCCATGGCTTGTCTTGGTGGGCCATGACACAACCAATAATGGTAGGACATGTGTCTAGGTCATTTCAGTTTATTAAAGCATTATTTTTACCTTAAACTACACTAATTACCACTAATCGCGATTAAAAACTTAATAAGTTACTATTCACCAAAAAATTATTTTAATCTCATTGAACCACATTCTAATTCCTAATGACAACCATGTATGTCGTATTTTTTAAAATCAAAACACAAAGGTGGAAAAATTTCATTTAAACGAAAAATCAGTTTCTTTAACTACCACTTAGTGATTTCACTGTTCATCAAAAATTGAAGTTTTTCAGAAAATTACCAAAACTTCACCCTAAGCTATATTTGATATTCTGAATTCAAAAATGAAGTCTACTTTAAAAAATTAAAAACATATAAGTCACATTAATTAATTTAATAATTAATTCCCTCTGTCAGAGCAAATAGCGTGTTTTTATGAAACAATAAGTATCAAAAGATTGACACCAGTTTAATTCTAATTTCAAAGTGAAATTGATTCCAATGACCACCATTGGATTAAATGGTAAAAATATATTCTAATTTCACTTTAAAACCAATTCAAAAGATAATCTAATCATATGAATAAATTAGATTAAAAAGTAGTTTTGATGTAAAATGCAGTATTTTTCACTATTCATTAAAAAATGAACATTGTCAGAAAAATACCAAAAATTCACACAAAGTAAATTTTGATGTCCAAATAAAAAAGAATAAGTTTATTTTGATAAAAATTGTTTATAAAATTGTCAAAAGATAGATTCAAAAATGGTTTGCCATCAAAAGGTAGTAAAACAATCTTTTTAAAAATATTAGTGTATTCCATGCTTAAGATTGGATTTATTTTCATTTTAAGCCTCTAAAACACTATCTAATTCATTAATAGACATAGATAAAAATATCTATTATTCATTACTTACTTGGGATGTTACAGCATGGGTCCTATTTCAAATGTTAGTGTAGATCCATCCTATGGAGTCAATTCATGGTTTGACTACCACTAGAGTGAAACCCTCCTGCTTGGCAGGGAATGAGTAATCTGTTGATAATTAAAGTGAAACACTTTTATTGGAACATGGTATGGGTCCAATAAATATCCACTAATTGGAACCCTCTAATTATAATTGGGAATGGGCCCTCTACCAAGATATTGTTTTTACATAATTGTGTGCCACATTGATGTGGCATGCCTTGACATGGATGTTTTCTGTTGAGCAAATGAGTAAGATACTAAGAATTATTGTTGGACTAATATAACTGATGGTCACTCTTTTCTTGTGAAATTATGTGATATTGATATACCCTTACTATCTCCATTTGGGTTATTTTTGTTGAGCACATATAAATATATAGATGTATCCTCGTTGTTCGATTTGGTTACTCTCTTTACCAGGTTATGGAAGGAACACAGTGTATGAAACATAATTTCAATGTCCACATTCTCGTTTTTGGAAGAATTTACTCTCTTGGTATGGGCGGGAAAGACTAAACAAGTAGTATATCCACACACCATATTGATCATCTTATGTTTTCATGAGTTTACTCTCTGTCCTTCATTGGGTTTAGATTCACCCAATCTACTTTTAATTGCCTATTTATTTCTATTGTTTCTTTTATCCCCCAAATATTAGGGTTTCCTACTACGTATGTATACAAACAAAACTAAATGGTATTTTTCCTAAAACTTTCCATATTATGCATACAAAAAATAGGTTAGTGGTGATTAAAAAGAAGATTAGGGATACATGATACATTGGACTATTTATGGTAGTCAAAACATAGAGATTAGAAAATTGTATCTCTCATAATTTTACTTCCCAGTTTTGTCTATCTAGTTTATCATTTAGGTTGGGCTAGTATGTTTCCCATTTAAATTTAATTTTTCAATATCTTACTCTTTTACACCATAGAGGATTTCCATTATTGTTTTACTTTATAGCTATTTCAAATGTTTGTTATTATTTTTATACACTTATGTTTTGTGATCTCTATGTGTGTGCATAATGTAACATAGGAAAATGCCTTCGTGAGTGAGTTATGCTTCTCCACTGGTTCCCAGCCTTTGGCATATTATGGAACACATGGGCTATTCATGTCTCGATCCCAAATAAGGGTTAAGTCATGAAACATTTAAATTATAATAAATAAAATATATGTGAAAATGGTGATTAATTAATTAATTAATGGATCAAATTTGATAATCCAAGACATTAATTTAATGTTAAAAATAAACTTGGACATAAGGTAATGGATCTGTTCAATCCTTTATATTACCTTCGGTTTATACTCTCTCACCCCCTTTACACCTGTTTCTTTCTTCATTATTCTTATATACTTATTATAAAATCAGTTTCTATGTTCTAAAAATTGGTGTATATATATATATATTTATTTATTATTCCTTTTTTAGGGGAAGAAATGTTTTAATGGTTGACTTCTCAATTACTCCTCATATGAAATACCAATTAAAGAGATCTTCCCAATTTCCTTTTCTATTTTGAGTACACTACATTATCTATTTTAGTAAACCATTATTTTTATATAATATCATTTAATTATGAAAAAACTATCATAGTTCATTTCCTATTTTATAAAATCAATTATGTGTTTTTACTCTTTAAATAACCTTTAAAATTTTCTATTAAACTCTATAAATGCGTCCCATTTATAATGTTTAATTAAAAAACATTTTATATTTTTTATGTAAATTTTAAATAAATTAACATGATATATAAATATTTACTGTTATGAATATCCAACTCTGGATTAAATAATTTATTTCTAGTATAAAAATGTCATTTGCTCCTTGGTTATTCTCAAGGACATGACAACGATCCCCTTTTCATCCCATAGGAAACACTTTTTTTCATCCCTTATATTTAAATCCTAATATGGTACACATATGAAAAAACATATTATCCTAGGTTCAACAAAATAGTTCTCCAATGCATTGGGTAAATTTTTGTCTCATGATACATCTTTTATGTTACTACAGAGTAAACCTAATCCATAATGGGAAACTTTCCCCCATGTTATATAATCTTGGATGTTCGCATCCACTCATGTTTATGTAATGATATATGTTGCATCCGCATTCCTTTTCTTCCGTGATCATTTGATTTCATGTTATATGTTATATGATTCTATATGATTATTCATGTTCCATTCCTATTATGTTGTCATATTATTCATTCTAACTTTTGTGTTAATATTTATTTCCATTTTTATTCCCTTTGTGGTAATTTTATATCATTCCTTTTTCATATGTATTTACAAGGTTATCCAATTAAAATATATGAGAAAAATGGAAGATAGAAGATAATTATTGAATAATAATAAAGATTTAATTTATTCTCATTGCATATTTCAAATTTTATGTACCTAATCATCTAATGAAATAATAATTTAGGATCCTTGATTAGTATTTTATGGATAATTATGCTTACAATAATGTAATAACATGTTTAAAATTATAAGATCTCTATAATATCCTCGGTCAACATTCACCCCCAAGACAATTGTAGTGGATGCTGTCCCTTACTGTACTAGGTTAACTACCAATTTTTTCCTTGTTATTTCATGAGATTTAAATCATTACCTATGGAATTGGAGGGATATATAAGTCAAGGACCACCCATAAAATAACCATAATTCATTTATATTTGTTACATGAGAACATAAAACTGTCATCATATATCACAACCTCTTGAAAATAGATGGGTTCTATAAGCAATTCATCAATTAATTATAGAAGAAACCACAAAAATGAAAATGAGTTTTAGAAATATATCATCATAACAATTATAATCCAAATAAATAAATAATAATTATGGATCAATTGAGTCATAATCCCAGTTAAACATATATAACAACAAATGAATTTATCTTATATGAAAATTACTTTATAATATAACTGGACCATTTTTGGAGGAAAACACACTTTTTAATTTGAAATAATTTCAATAAAATATAAACAATTACAAAATATTATAAAAAAAAATTATTTGAAAATAACCATCAAAACTTGTAAGGGAATATTAAATGCCTTGACTGGTCATGGCATTTTAAAAATTCATTGATATAATATACATATAAACAAATATTCCCTTAATATTTTTTGAAAAAAATTCAAAAGTAACATATTCAAAAAATAAGAAGAAGTTTAATTTTAAACTATTTTGAAAAAATAAAATCATGGCTAAAAATGATATTAAATAATCATAGGGTAAGAGAAAAATCATTCTCTAAATCTTTATTAGAAATCATGGATATAAAAAAATGATTTTCAACAAAAAAGATAAATAATTCTTGTTCTTATAAAATATATTTTGTCTTCTTGGAATTTTAAATAAATAAATTGGTAAGGAATCATGTAATCATAATAAATAACTTTACGAGAACTAAATTCATGGGAATCATGAGATATATGTATAAACTTTTTATCATTGGAAACATAATCATAAAAAATCCTAGAAAACAATGAGATTATAACATAAATATCAAACCATGTTGCTAAATTAGAATAAAAAAATCATAAAGGAGATAAAATTAGATTGATATTAAATCATCATAATTTCCATGGGAGGAAGTATAAATTCATATTTGGATAATTTTTTTTTCTGAAACTTTCTTCTAGGGTGGATATTGGGATGTTATTGTCATTTCCATTACCATGAATTGATGCATTATAATGTTTGGAAGCCTCTACCACCATGGATGGTGATGTCAACATGTTGATAAAAACAGGTTAATGGGATTTTATTTCCCACTTCATTGATTCTTATTTGTATCTTGTTTACTAGCTCGTTTTTCCACTATATATTTGAGACTTTTTCATGAAACATAATCTCATTTTTATTATGAGGTAGATTCTAGTTAATTATAATTAATTTTTCATGATATGGTTTCTACCTTCGATCAGAGTTGATTGTCACATTGAAATGTTCTACACATCTATGGATTAATTTTATAATACTAACAAATGATGCCTGGATATTTCTGAATTTGATGGAATCTCCCGATTGATGTATCATATGTATTGAGTCTAATGCATCGCATGAGAATAATGTGGTAATTCAAACAAAGTGTAATAAGGTGTTTGAGTCACTTTCCCCAAGAAATATCTTGTTTATCTCATGTGGTCAATGTTATAATTTTCATTATGGGTTAATAGGTTTATGGGATTTTATGAATATGGTCACAATTTTAGATTATTATGGGGACAATTTATGTCACATGTTTAATGGATTGTGGGGACATGTTTGTCATTGGTTTAATGTCATATGATGATAAGTATTTCATGTATTGAGGGATAGATTTTTCATATGTTTAACATATTTTATGGATAATATGGTCATATATTAAACATATTGTGGGGATATGTGGGTCAAATTCATAATATCATTTTGGGATAGGATGGTAAAAATTTTAAAGTCGTGTGGGGATAGGTTGGTGATAGATTTATTGACATTTGTGGATAGATGGTTCATAGGATTAAATTCTAATGTGGATAGTTTATTCCTATGTTTAAAATAATAGGGGATATTATAGTCACATTTTTAACATATTTTAAAGTTATATTGGTGAATTTTAGGTTATTTCAACCCTATGGTAGGAACATGATCACATATTGGTTTTTTTGTATCCCAATGGGGAAAAGTAATATTTAATAATATTTTTGGGGACTTGTGATTAATACTTAGGTGGATTTACTAGGTGTTCCATGATTTTTCGTTAGGGAGTAATCCATCATAAATTATCAGTGGGAAGGAGTCAGACTGTTGTAGTTCATGTGCATAGTTTAATGTCCTGGTATATGAACGATATATACAGTTCAATGTCACGTGGTAAGGATTACCATGCCGTGAAAGGAGAATTAAGAGGATGTTGTAGGGATTATACATAAGTATTTCCTATTAGGTGTTATTTTACCCCATTAGAGCCATATATGGGGTATCATATACTCATTTCATAGGTTTGGGCTATAATTATACTTCATCGGTTGAGGATATTGTCCTTTACACTAGTACAAGAATGACCTTTACCGGCTGCCAAAAGCCGTCGCTAAAGACCTATAGGGGCCGCTTTTGCCTCGTCGCTGTTACTATCAGTGGCCACCATTTGGCGGATGTTGTAGGAAAGCCGGGAGGGGCTTTAGCGGCCACCAAATGGCAGCCGCTATAGGTATCCTTGACAAACCTATAGCGGCCGCCATATGGCGACCGCTATTAAATTTTAATTTTTTTTTAAAAAAATTCAATTATACATTAATATACAAAATAAATCCCGGCTGTCATCCTCCAAGCTTCGTATCCATCATCACATATAACTGCATAACAAAATTTAATAACAAACTTAGTACCGAAAAAAACCTAGAAAACAAATATTTAACTTCAAACTTACTGTAACAGATCTAAAGTATTTGATTTTCAAAATAATATTCATAAATTTGATTACCGTTTTATAAATATAAAATCATTAATTCTATTGTTCTATTTGGGTTGTTGTCCTGTGATTTCAGGTCAATCCGATGTCGTCCGCTAAGGGTTTGACCGTTAGACGCCAGTTTTGGCCGTTTCTAACACCAGAACAGCGTTCCCGGTCACCACGGGAACACAACACATCCGATTGATGTGCCGTCTACTCGACCATATCACAATTCACTCACCCTTTTATGTCGTCCGATTTCGGGCCATTCAGACATCGTTCGGCCAGTTTGGACCCCCCCCCCAAGCGCGTTTATCAAGCGCGCACAACGCTTAAAGAACGCATAATGAGTCCTACTGCGCAGACCGCACGTCCGATTGACGTGCTGTCTGCGTGTGCACATCGAAAATAATAATTTTATTGTTGTCCTGTGATTTCAGGTCAATCCAATGTCATCCGCTAAGAGTTTGACCGTTAGACGCCAGTTTTGGCCGTTTATGACACCAGAACGGCGTTCCCGGTCACCGCGGGCACACGACATGTCCGATTGACGTCGAGTCTGCTCGACCATATCACAATTCACTCACCCTTTGATGTCGTCCAATTTCAGGCCATTCAGACATCGTTCGGCCAGTTTGGACCCCCCCACGCGCGTTTATCAAGCGCGCGCAACGCTTAAAAAACACATAATGAGCCCTACCGCGCAGACCGCACGTCCGATTGATGTTCCGTCTGCGCGTGCACATCGCGAATAATAATTTTATTGTTTTCCTATGATTTCAGGTCAATCCGATGTCGTCCGCTATGAGTTTTACCGTTAGACGCCCGTTTTGGCCGTTTATGACACCAGAACGGCGTTCCCGGTCACCGCGGGCACACGGCACGTCCGATTGACGTTCCATCTGATCGAACACATCCAAATTCACTCACCCTTTGATGTCGTCCAATTTCAATCCATTCGGACATCGTTCAGACAGTTTGGGATCCCCTCACGTGCGTTTATCAAGCGCGCGCAACGCTTAAATAACGCATAATGAGCCCTACCGCGCAGACCGCATGTCTGATTGACGTGCCGTTTGCACGTGCACATCGCGAATAATAATTGTATTGTTGTCCTGTAATTTCAGGTCAATCCGATGTCGTCCACTAAGAGTTTGACCGTTAGACGCCAGTTTTGGCCGTTTATGACACCAGAACGGCGTTCCCAGTCACCGCGGGCACACGACACGTCCGATTGACATGTCGTCTGCTCGAACACATCACAATTCACTCACCCTTTGATGTCGTCCGATTTCAGGCCATTCAGACATCGTTCGGCCAGTTTGGACCCCCCTTGCGCGTTTATCAAGTGCGCGCAATGCTTAAAGAACGCATAATGAGCCCTACCATGCAGACCACACGTCCGATTGATGTGTCGTCTCCGCGTGAACGTCGAGAATAATAAATTTATTGTTGTCCTATGATTTCAGGTCAATCCGATGTCGTCCGCTAAGAGTTTGACTGTTAGACGCTAGTTTTGGCCATTTATGACACCAGAACGGCGTTCCCTATCACCGCAGGCACACGGCATGTCCGATTGATGTGGCGTCTGCTCGACCACATCACAATTCACTCACCCTTTGATGTAGTCAGATTTCAGGCCATTGAGACATCGTTCGGCCAGTTTGGGACCCCCCACGCGCGTTTATCAACCGCGCACAATGCTTAAAGAACACATAATGAGCCCTACAGCACAGACCGCACATCTGATTGACGTTCCGTCTGTGTGTGCACATCGCGAATAATAATTTTATTGTTTTCCTGTGATTTCAGGTCAATCTGATGTCGTCCGCTATGAGTTTGACCATTAGACGCCCGTTTTGGCCGTTTATGACACCAGAATGGCGTTCCTGGTCACCGCGGCCACACGGCACGTCCGATTGACGTGTCGTCTGCTCGAAAACATCACAATTCACTCACCCTTTGGTGTCGTCCGATTTCAGGCCATTCAGACATCATTCGGCCAGTTTGGGACCCCCCACGCGCGTTTATCAAGCGCGCACAACGCTTAAAGAACGCATGATGAGCCCTACCGCGCATACCGCACGTCTGATTGACGTTCCGTCTGCGCGTGAACGTTGTGAATAATAATTTTATTCTTTTCATATGATTTCAAGTCAATCCGATGTCGTCTGCTAAGAGTTTTACCGTTAGATTCCCGTTTTGGCCGTTTATGACACCAGAACGGCGTTCCCGGTCACCGTGGGCACACGACACGTTCGATTGACGTGCCGTCTACTCGACCACATCAAAATTCACTCACCCTTTTATGTCGTCCGATTTCAGGCTATTCGGAAATTGTTCGGCCAGTTTGGGACCCCCCACGCGCGTTTATCAAGCGCGCGCAATGCTTAAAGAACGCATAATGAGCCTTACCGCTTAGACCGCACGTCCGATTGACGTGACGTCTGCGCGTGCACATCGGGAATAATAATTGTATTGTTTTCCTGTGATTTAAGGTCAATCCGATGTCTTCCGCTAAGAGTTTGACCGTTAGACGCCCATTTTGGCCGTTTGTGACACCAGAACGGCGTTCCCGGTCACCGCGGGCACACGACACATCCGATTAACTTGCCGTCTACTCGACCACATCAAAATTCACTCACCCTTTGATGTCGTCTGATTTCAGGCCATTCCGACATCGTTCGGCCAGTTTGGACCCCCCCACGTGCGTTTATCAAGTGCGCGCAACGCTTAAAGAACGCATAATGAGCCCTACCACGCAGACTGCACGTCCGATTGACGTGTCGTCTATGCGTGCACGTCATGATTCACTCACCCTAAAAGGATACAAATATTGAAAGAGTTCTTGGGCTTCTCCCAAGAAACAACTGTCTGGAGTTTCTCTCCATCCACTGACACACCTTCCTCTAAAATTATTTGACCCAATAACTATACCTATATAATCAATACAAAACTGACATATATATAGCTTGACGTATAGTCAATAAGTGTAATATGTATGATGTCAAGATGTTGGGTATGATCATAATCACTCTTGGAGTGCACGAATATGTCATCCAAAAATATTAAAACAAACTAATCTAGGTAAAAAGGAAAATTATATTCATCAAGGATATAAAAAATTCTAAATAATTCATCAAGACAAATGAAATTACCTCATGCATGGGGTTCATTCTCATCTGGACCACCAATATCACTGTGATGTCCACCAGATGTATTCGGAGCCTACAATATATATCAATATTATGTATCTTAAAAATATCAATAAAATTCAATCTGATTATGGTTTGTTTTATTGTTTACCTGTGGCGCCACTTGTTGTGTCGTCATTTCATCGATACGTGATGACATCTGTGACAACCTCTCCTCATACTCTGCACGTAACTACTGAAACTGTGAATCAAAATTGCGCTGCATATCCTGCATGGAAGCATCTATCTCAACCTGTGTGCGCATCCCTTACTCTCTGCATGCACTAATCACATCTGCTCTAACAACTGCACGCCGTGGGACACCGCCGCCATAAGTCAAAGAATAACCATGACCATCACGCCCCATGACACGGTGAAATATTTCATCTCTACGCACAATACTATGACGTTGCTCCTCTGGAAACTCTGCTAACTGAGCGTCGAACTGAGCCTGTATCATATAATGAATCAATGAACAATAATCATAATTTATATAAAATAAAAAAATACATTTATTAATTAGTAAATAATTTTCTTACTATAACACCGGTAACATCGGGATCACCCGCCCTACGAGTCCTCATCCATATGGACATCCGATCGATTGGCTCTCCGCGTTGGTGTAACTATAATAAAGGGGTTCACCATGTTATACTACAATATTTTTAAAATATGAATGAAATAGTGAATTCTGAACTTACATCATGTCTGAGTTGTGACACATGTCGAGTGCCAAGTCTGGAAGGCGTGGCCTGCATCGCCCGATTATGTGAATGACGAGCAGACTTGGTCTACATTCAACGTATTTACTTAATAGAAATTTGCAAAATTAGTCATTTATAGATTAAAAGTAATAAATCTTACCATCGCTGCCTCACTCGACCAAAATGCAACCAAATCCTGCCACTGCGCAGGAAGAATACCCGGAGGGACTCACTGTAGAATGTCTGGCACACCCGCAAATGGTGTCCAGTGATCTCTCTTCACCCTTGACTTGTAATCCTTCCATAATTTTCTGCATTTCGATATACAAACAGCCCGAAACTCATCTGGATAGGATGTCAAATTATCCTGTTAAAATTTTTGTCAGTATATGGGACAATAATAATAACAATATCATGAAAAATTAAACATTGAATTTACCTGAACCTCCCTCCATAATCAGTCCATCGTATCCTGAGGGAAAGAACTCCAGTCACGAGTCGTCAGAGAGAATTTATGTGAGTCTCGTATCATATGCCCAAACTGACGACTCAATGTAGTAGCACCATCTCCAACTGGATGAAATGTGTCGTCAAATAACACATCCAATCGGGCTCCAGAGTTCCAAGATCGAACCCCTCTACCAGGACCCCTGCGTCTGCTGGAAGAAACAGTAGATCCTGATAAACATAAATTCATAATTCAATTACAATTTAAATTAATGATTAGAAATAGTTAGGGAAATATAAACCGAAAATTTCAATCAATTAATTTATAAAAATGAAAACATACATACCAACAACATCAGGTGAACCACTGTGACCACCCTGTGACATACCTGCATTAAAAGAAATTATAGTTAAATCATGCAATTTTTATACATATATAACTGATAAATATTTTTACAAATAATAACTAGGAATATAATTACAATTTCCACTAATCATGCAAGTCTAGCGTATCTACTTCAACCGTCTCTCTGGTCCATTGTATATCTCCATCTCATACAGCTACTATTGTTTGGTCAAGTGTTTGATTAGGAAATGCGACAACTTTAGGTTCCTATTGGTCAATCAGAAAAACCCATCTTCTAGACATTTTCACTACAACTTTCCAATCAGAATCAATGCCGACAAAGTAAACTTGTTCTGCCTGCGATGTCAGTATGAAGGGCTCATTGCTAACCCGGTCATCTTTATATAGCATATTGTTAAAGTTTACTAATGTAAATTGGAAGTTATCAACTATCGTTCCACGAACTAGATCGACCCAATCACACCTTAACAATATGTGTTTTAAGCCACGATCATAAATAACCTCAATAATATCTCTCAACAATCCATAATAATAACCCGCACCAACAAAAGAACAACCAATGCCACTATTTTGTGTGGCTCGGTTCATGTCAACATTGCTAATACGAAATCGGAATCCATTAGCATCCAAAGACTTGTAGCGACGAGCTGTAATAAATGGACCATCAGCTAGTTGGTTGAGTTCTTCGCTCACATGCTGGGTTAAATCACATAACTTTTGAATCTGCAAATTTCACATATATAGTTTAATGGATAAAGGATTGTGAAAATAAAACTTAGTTGCGCTATAAAAATATTAAATCAATTATACGTACATGAGTCTTGAACCACTCATGAAATGTGTTGAAATGATGTTTTTGGATTTGATACTCAGTTGCACGGGGCCTTTCACATTTCAACCCAACGATATGCATCCTAAATCACAACATAATATAAGCTAAGAAATAAAATAAATATATAAACAAAATACACATCAACTATGAAACTTACTGTATCAATGACATAACTGATGGAGTGTTGAACAACACATATCAATGAGCTTGAACCCACTCGTCGTTCCGCATATCAAATGTTATTCCTTCTCCAATTAGACCCTCGTCAGTCTGGGACGGTTTATCTATCTTTGTTTCAACCTCATCAATATATGAAGCACAAAAATTAGTACACTCATCCATTAAATATCCCTTGAAAATTGATGCTTCTGGACGAACTTTGTTGCGCATATAGCATTTCAATGTATTTAAGTATCACTCTATTGGATACATCCACCTGAATTGCACGGGACCACCATCAATAACTTCACCAGTTAAATACACAGTCAAGTGAACCATGACATCAAAAAAAGATGGCAGAAAGAGTTTTTCTAGTGATATAGTGCAAGTACAATCTTATCCGGTAGCTTTTTCAAATCACTCAAGCGATGATTCCTAGAACAGAGCTGTCTGAAAAAATTAGAAACTCCAGTCAACAGCTCAACAACATGGGAAGGTAAGCAATCACGAATTGCTATAGGAATTAACTGTTGAAGCAGAATATGATTATCACGACTTTTCAAAACCTGTAATGTCATGCTCGTTATATTCACGCGCTTCTAAATATTAGATCAATAACCATCTAGCACCTTAACAGTCTTCAAAATTGATAGAAATGTTTGTTTCTCTTTTTTACTCATTGTGTACTGTGCAGTAGGCATGTATGGCCGATTACCTTCACCCAGCTATAAATGTAAAGGTTTTCTCAATCCCATTTCTTGCAAATCACGTCGAGCATTAGCACTGTCCTTTGATTTCCCCTTGACGCCTAAAATGGTGCAGAAAATATTATCACATACATTTTTTTCAATCTGAATCTCATCTAAATTATGCCTTAAAATATTATATTTCCAATAAGGCAATTCAAAAAAAATACTTCGTTTCTTCCAATTACGACATTACTGTCTATTTGCAGAAGGAATAGAGGGCGATGCAGGAACCAATAAATCTTGAAAATCATACATTGTACGAATGTTTTCCTCATCAAGTTGTGCACAAATTTCAGCCCCAGACAGTATTTGTGGTGATGGGTCAAACTCTCTATTCCCATCAAACGATACACGGTCTTTTCTGAACCTGTGCAATGGAGGAAGAAAGAGTCTGTGAACAAGATATGCCCACTTTCTACAGTGCTTAAGCCATGTATATTTCTTACTCTTATTACAACAAGGGCAAGCAAATTCTCCTTTTGTACTCCAACCTGATAAGTTAGCATACACTGGGAAATAATTAATTGTCCATAACAAAGCGGCCCGAAGTCTAAACATTTCATTTTCTGCCGAGTCAAAAGTCATTAAACCATCGGCCCAAAATTCTTGCAGCTCATCAATCAAAGGTTGCATATAAAGATCGATTTTATCACCAGGTCCTCTCGGTCCATCAATTAGAATTGACAGTAAAAAAAAAGGTTGCTTCATACATACCCATGGGGGAATGTCGTATGGAACCAACACCACTTTCCATGTACTATGTGTCGCACCAACCATGGACCTAAATGGGTTAAAACCATCTGTTGCCAAACCCAGTCGAATATTACGATCATCTCGGGAAAAGTCTGGGTTTCTCTGATCAAACTCGTTCTATGCCAATGAATCTGCCGGGTGAGTTAATTTATCAACCTATTTCTTTCTCTCTGAATGCCAAGTCATCAATTTAGCAATTTTAGTGGACAAGAAGAATCTATTCAGTCTCAGTTTTAGTGGAAAATAATGCATCTGTTTAGCGGCAACTTGTTTCCCTTGATTCAAGACTCTCCCAGGAAGAATCTGACTACCTTGATTAATCTCATTGGACTTCCACCTAGATGTATAGAAAACAGTAAAATTATTTAATTGCGCATTCTCTTTTCTGAACAACATAAAATTATTACGACATGCATCAATTGTATCATATGTAAAACCAAGATCATCGATTAACTTGTGAGCTTGATAGAATGACTCCGGAATCTTCACTCCAGTAGGGAGTACCTTCTTCAATAATACCAACAACATGTCGAATGAGGTGTCTGACCACTTGTTCAAGGCCTTCAGGTGTAACAATTAAACGATGAACAACAGTTTACTAAATTTAGTGCATCCAGGATATAATTTAATACGCGCATCGTCAAGAATTTCAAATAATTTCAATGCTTCTCCATCTGCAGAAGAATGAGGATTACTCAATCCAACGTCGTCATTTACGACATTACTGTCTTCAGATTGAAACTGACGCATCATATCATTCAGCATTTTGTTCATTGGATCAACTGTTCCTGAATCAACATTCATATGAATATTTTTTGAGCGATGACATGAAACAGAATCTTCTCCATGACGCATCCATGTCTTATAGTTTTTCAAAAACCAATTCAAAAACAAATGTTCTCTAACACTATCTTGTTTGAAGAGATATCTATTTTCACATTTTCTGCATGGACAACTAATCATATCGCTTTGAAATGTTTTGGTGAAATCCATAAATCGCTTAATCCCCCCATAATATTCAGCTGAAAATCTATATTGCATATCAATCCAACTCCTATCCATATCTGTATTTAATAGAAATCAAAAGTGAAATATCTTATTTAAATTCTAAAAAAAACACATATCATTAGAATTTAAAAAAAAATTTGGATAAAAAACATTACCTGCGGAGGAGTCGACCGCGGGTAACGGGGTCTGACTCGATTGCGAATCCATGAGGGCGCAGTGAATTGACGACAGAGGTTCAATGGCCGGACTCGAAAGGAGAGGATCCATTGGACCACGTGGAGGGTTCTACACGGTGGGGCATAATGGACCAGAAGGGTCCAACGGAGGAAGGAGGACTTACCGGAGGGATGCAACGGGGTCGTGAGGGGACGACGGCGGCGGGGCTGTCCAAAGGTGCAGCGTGAGCAGAGGTGGGGGTTGCTGGGTCACGGGGGTTTCGGGGGTGTCGGGGTCACGGGGGCGCAGCGCGGAGGCAAGGCGGTGGGGGTCGCCGGGGTGCAGCACGAGCAGGGGGTGTCGGGGTCACGGGGGCGCACCGTTGAGGCAAGGCAGCGGGGGTTTCCGGTGGCGCAGCACGGAGGCAAGGGGGTGGGGATCGCCGGGAGGTCAGGGGCACACGGAGGTCGCCGGGAGGACGCCGGGAGGTCGAGGGTGGGGGTCGCCGGGAGGTCAGGGTCGTCGGGAGGTCGCCGGCAGCACAGAGGCAAGGGGGTGGGGTCACGGGGGCGCACTGGGGGTTGCTGAGGTCGCCGGGAGGTCGGGGTCGACGGGGGTCGGGGTCGCCGGCGGGGTCGGGGTCGCTGGGGGTCGGGGAGGGTCGCCGGGGATTGGGGAGGGTCACCGGGGGTCGGGGTCGGGGTCACAGGGTCGGGGAATGGGGGGTCGCGGGGTCGGGGAGCGGAGGGAGGGGAGGGAGGGGAAATTAGGGTTTTTTTTAGGAAAAACTACAGCGACTGCCATTTGGCGGCTACTGTTGATGGTATTAGCAGCCGCCAAATGGCGGCCGCTATAGATGCCCCGCCTCCAAAACCAGATTTTCTAGTAGTGTTAGTTTGTTATCATATGTGTAACACATTGAGATTTTATGAAAAATATTCTTTTTAATTTCATTGATGTATTGTGTTTTATGCTACACCAAAAGGAGCTTGCACTACACGCATCCCTGACTTGGCTTGCATTACACGCAATCGCAACCTTCCACGATAGCGTGTGTTGTACCCAATAACGAGTTTCACTAAACAACGATATGTTATATAAACTAGATGTTATGAATAGTAATACTCACTTTTTAAAATTTTATAAATTTTATCTTTTGAAATGGACTTCATTTTTGGATTCGGAATATCGAAATTAGCCTAGGGTGAATTTTTGGTATTTTTCTGAAAACTTTCAATTTTTGATGAATAGTGAAAACACTAGGTTACTATAAAAAAACTGACTTTTTATTTAAATAATTATTTATTTTATTTAAATTTATTTTAGGTCAAAATTGATACATAATACCTATATATGTTCAATGTAATTCATTGGAGTCATTTTATAATAATTTTAGATATATAAAAATTTTATTGAACTTTTCACCGTCTCCTAGGAGAATTGGGAAATTCACGTAAAACTTAATTTTACCGCTTCTGTGAGTGGAATTTCTAAAATCTGAGAGACACAGTTAATATCAAGGACTAAAATGTGGTTCAATGAGATGAAAATTATTTTTGATGAATAGTAACTTTTTACTGTTATTTACCACGGTTAAAAGTAAATAGGGTAATTAGGGGTAAAAATGATATTATTATTACCCTAACACATGTCCTAATTCTTTTGGATAAGTGTAATTCGACCAAAAACAACCTTAGGAATAAAATATGGCCATTTAGGTTCACTTGGATTAGATTAGGACATTTATTATTAATTTACTTAAAGAAGGGTTAAAATAGTTAAAATCATAGTTTAATAACTAAATCATTCTTAATATAGGGTTATACATAAGATAAATTAGACTATAAATATTCATTAGAAAGCTAATAATATTTAATACATAATGGTATTTTATTTATAATATTTAGACATTAAATAATTTAATTTATTTATGACACAATGATGATGAAGTAATTATCTTATTAATGAAACATTAACATAATTGATGTTATAAATACCCAAATAAATGTAATTTGAGACTTTTTATGAATTACACTAATTTTCTAGGTAATATAACATGTTAGTATTTATTTAATTAAATTTTTTAGAACTAATCATGCTTTTATGATTTTCACAAATATCAATTACCAAATAGTGTCTAAATTGACATAAAATAGTTTTTAAAACAAATATTACATTATTAATTGTTATTATATTCATAAAAATCAAAGGTTCATCCAAGATACTTATATCATGATAGGTGTATCATTAATGGACCACTTGGGGGTCGCTTGGATATATATGGTAAGTTTATTAACTATATAATATAGAAATATAAAATGAAATGGTAAATGTCAATATAATTAACTAAGAGTTAAAACTAAAAGATAAGGTTAATATAATGACCCAAACCTGTCTAAAATCTATTAGTTGAGAGGATTTCGACCCATCCCCACCTTAGCTTCGAAATAAATCAATTTGGAGCTATTAAAAACCGAATATGACTTTATTAAAAAATAATATTTTAAGTTTTTCCAAAGGTGCCCCTCTCCTCCCTTATAAAAAGGGCACCCCTTCCCTCATCTCTGCACACCCTTTTGAGTCTTGAAGCTTGGCCAGACCCTACCCATTTCACTTATCCACTTCCCTAGAAACATTCTGGAGGTTCTGGTCTTCTCAAAAGACCAACTCTACTTCCTTAAGAGAATGCTTAAAAGAGGAGGTTCAGATACGTACGAAGCATATCAGACCTAAGGTAAGGGATAATTATTCCAATCTCATTCTTATCCGAGATTGTTTATTCGTAAGTATTTACTGGGGGTTATGTTTATTATCCATGTCTATATTTTCTCAAAATGTTTTCATAAAATGTTTACTTTCCTTCCATGTATGTTTAAATACATTTTTACCCTTTTCTTACTTTTACTACATCGTATGGAAGGAATCTTTCTTTTGTTTACCATATGAGGTACTTTTTGAATTTTATGAAAAAAGTATAAGGAGAATGTTTTTTTAACTTATACGGCATGAACAGATTCTTATGGATTCATAAAGCGTTATTTCTATGAATCTTCCTATACAATATTTCATGATTATTTTCAACATAATCCTTTCCTTTTAAAATTGAATGGAATTTTGTAAAAAGAAAATGATTTAGAAGAAGAAAGGATATTTTCCTCAAGAATTCAT
Source organism: Viscum album (assembly GCA_963277665.1). NCBI lineage: Eukaryota > Viridiplantae > Streptophyta > Magnoliopsida > Santalales > Viscaceae > Viscum > Viscum album. The sequence continues at coordinate 440,383,483 of OY728123.1, forward strand.
TTCAAGAGTTTTGTCAAAACTATTTTACATATAAGATGAAATTATTTCATATGTGTATGTTTTAAGTATAATGTCTCTATGATTTACATGGTGTCACTTTTCTTATAATTAAATATCTATTTGTTTTATATGAATTATGTGATGATTGGATGATGTTTATGAAACCCATTTTATTCTTTGGGTTATGATGAATGTTTTATGTTTATTTTATGGCACAAGTAAGAATGATTTCATTATGAGATGGGTGGGACCTATATCTCCCTAAAATTCATTGGGTAAAGATTTATATCTCATGAGATAGACATGGCTGGAATGGTAAGTTAATCCAATTCAGTGATACAGGACTGGAGTGAGGAGTGAACTCGATTCAGAAAGGGACTTTATCCAGTAATATGGTCTTGGAAGCAATGCCTTGGCTAATATGGAAATCATAACAAGTGATGAGTGGTTTCCACAATTACATGATTTATTCCCATTCTATTTTATCAAGATTGATGTTCCTTTATGATATATGCCTTACATACTTCCAAGATTTATGTCTTTGCTCAAGATTTTGATGTTTAGATTTTATGTTCATGCTTTTGAATTCAAATGTTTATGGATTGTTTTATGTTCTCTATACATGCCCTTAATGAGGATTTGAGATCACCCTTTATAAGTTTTCTTTTCCCTAGGATTTAAAGAAAGGTTTTAGGTAAGGAAACAAAAGGGGAAGATCTTTATGGGAGATGTTGAAGATCTTTCACCACAATTAGAAGATTATTTTCCAAGTTTCCAAAGACACAAAACTATTACGGTCCTTGTGTGTCTGTTTTCGTTATGTATTAAGTATTTAGAAAAAGTAATGTAATTTCCATGTACGTCAAGAATTGGGTCTCTAAAGTTGGTATTAGAGGAAAGGTTTAGTAAACCTTTGGAAACTAGGATGCGAGAACTTTAGTGAGATCCCTAGAGATATTTCTAAGGTATGTCTAGGGATATCCCTAAGGTTAAATATAAGTATATTTTATAGACATATAATTATGGTAAAAATCTTAGAATTTAACCTAAGATGTTAGATATTGAAGGTAATCCCCCTTGATTATGATTTTGGCCTCTCACACTATTCTTTTTGGGTTTTAGAAAATGGCTGGAAACAGGAAGATTCACGATAATGGAGGATATTATGGACAATGGAATGATATTCTTCATGAGCAACCGAATGAAATTGGATCTGGAGGTCTACATATAGTTATTATGCCTAATTATCAATCTCATAATATGATCAATAATCTCAACTTTGGTAAGTTTCCTGACTCATCTAAAAAGAGAAAGATGGAGTTTCATGATGATCATAGAGGAAGGAAAGTTCAATATCTATCATGTAAATCATGTGGGAAGAGGCATCAAGGAGAATGTTTCAAAGGAACTGGAAGATGCTTTAGGTGCGGAAAAGAAGGACACAAATCCAGTAAGTTCAAAGGAAAAGTTTCAGTTAACACCATGGATAAGGATAATGGTATTACTACGACATCAAAAATGATTAGATGTTTTAAATGTGGAATGTATGGGCATTATGTAAACCAATTCCCTAAGGGAAAATCTCATGAAGAGAATCAACATGTTCATATGGGTAGTATTTTTGTAGATGATGATGAAGAGACTACAAATGATATATGAGATGAAAGAAGTATTGAAACTTAGTCAATTGTTTAAGAAGTTAGTGGAATGATTGTATGTTTATCAAGAGTTATTTTGTATAGGTAATTTAATGGTACTATGGAATAAAGAAACATCTAAGGATTGTTACACTATTGTTTTTCCTAAAGTATTTAAAAGTATATGTTGAATGGTACTGGTAACCATGAAAGGTTATTCAGATATTTTTGAAAAGAAGATGATATACACCTAATGAATGGATAAGGAGGAAATAATATGTTTGATAGTATTCATGAGGTCATGATTGTTATAAGGACTAAGTGATATCATGGTTTGAGTATACAGAATTTTGGGATTTTGGTATGTGGAAAGAGTTAACTTTTGATATCACTCATGTTTTCACTAAGGTTCAACGAGTATTCATTTTTCAAGAGCATACATGATTAAGGACTTCAAATGTTTGGAATGTGACCAACAAGACATATCTTATGATATATGGGGATCAACGATAGTATTAACATGCTTATTATATGAACTCTCTGGTAATCATTTTCACTATAATATGAGATTGGACAACAGTATTTTGGATAAGCCAAAAGATTGGAATGGATTATGTTGGACATAAGTTAGTATTTCTTAAGGCTATAACTTTTTCGATATTATTGATGGAAAGTTATAATAAAGTATTTTTAGAAAAAAGGACAACCTACAGGACGGGCGACAACCCGTTATGTCGGACAGGGCTGTGGAAATCGAACCCACAACCGAAGTTCGACATGCCTTTATTTCCTACCACTGGCCTACAGGAAGTCCTTGGTTAGTAGAAACTAGTTTTATTTTATTATGCAGGATGATAGATGAAGTATAAGTCCATTTTCGAACCATATCTGATTAATCTCACCATAGATGGACTTATGTATATAACTTTTGCTAACTTATGTTTGAGACAGATGGAATGACCTATCATTCTATCACATGATCTGTTAAAACTTCGCGAAAGAAAAATTCAACTTCATTTCTTAAAGAGATGAAGTGAAAATTGTTCAAGGCACAAACAACAGTGAGATTTTACCAAAATAAAGTAAGTATTTCTTCTAAATAAAATTCTTCAAATTTAGGGAAATGATCTTGAAAACCAAAAATGTTGTAATAGTGCCCTTATATACAATGAATAAGATCGTACGTTAGATCATCACAAATTTATGGCTTTGTGATTATTGGATTTTTCATATCCATGTTCTCTACCACTCTCCATAAGAACATGACGGTTAGATTTCTCTTCCTTATCTATATTTTCACCTATATTCTCCTATGTGGAAACCCAGTGATTAGTTAATTTGGGTAACCGTTACATTTCATACATTAGTTTTTAATGATAAGTTTTGGTATTCCTTTTTACGATGTGGGTTTCTATTAAAGAAACTTTCAAATAGTAAACCATTTATAATCCCGACGAATTTTGCGGGTGAAATTCATTTTAATGAGAGTAGAATGTAACACCCCGAGATTTTATGAAAAATATTCATTTTAATTTCATTGATGTCTTGTGTTATACTCTACACTAAAAGGAGCTTGCACTACATGCATCCCTGACTTGGCTTGCATTACACTCAATCGTGACCTTCCACGATAGCGTGTGTTGTACCCAATACCGAGTTTCACTAAACAACGATATGTTATATAAATTAGCCGTTATGAATAGTAATACTCACTTTTTAAAATTTTATAAATTTTATCTTTCGAAATGGACTTCATTTTTGGATTCGGAATATCAAAATTATCCTAGGGTGAATTTTTGGTATTTTTCTGAAAACTTTCAATTTTTGATGAATAGTGAAAACACTAGGTTACTATTTAAAAACGGAATTTTTATTTAAATAATTATTTATTTTATTTAAATTTATTTTAGGTCAAAATTGATACATAATACCTATATAAGTTCAATGTAATTCATTGGAGTCATTTTATAATAATTTTAGATATATAAGAATTTTATTGAACTTTTCATCGTCTCCTAGGAGAATTTGGAAATTCACATAAAACGTAATTTTACCGCTTATGTGAGTGAAATTTCAAAAATATGAGAGACACGGTTAATATCAAGGACTAAAATGTGGTTCAATGAGAAGAAAATAATTTTTGGTGAATAGTAACTTTTTACTTTTATTTACCACGGTTAAAAGTAAATAGGGAAATTAAGGGTAACAATGATATTATTTTTACCCTAAAACATGTCCTAATTCTATTCCATAAGTGTAATTTGACCAAAAAAAACCTTAGGAATAAAATATTACCATTTAGGTCCACTTGGATTAGATTAGGACATTTATTATTAATTTATTTAAAGAAGGGTTAAAATAGTTAAAATCAATGCTTAATAACTAAATCATTTTTAATATAGGGTTATACATAAGATAAAATAGACTATAAATATTCATTATAAATATAGGAATATTTCCTACATAATGGTATTTTATTTATAATTTTTATACATTAAATAATTTAAGTTAGTTATGACACAATGATGATGCAGTAATTATCTTATTAATGAAATATTAACATAATTGATGTTATAAATAACCAAATAAATGTAATTTGATACTTTTTATGAATTACACTAATTTTATAGGTTAATATGACATGTTATTATTGATTTAATTAACTTTTTTATAACTAATCTTGCTGTTATGATTTTCACAAAAATCAATTACCAAATTGTGTCTAAATTGACATAAAATAGTTTTAAAAACAAATATTATATTATTAATTGTTATTATATTCCTAAAAATCTAGGGTTCAGACAAGATACTTATATCATGATAGGTGTATCATTAATGGACCACTTGGGGGTCTCTTGGATGTATATGGTAAGTTTATTAACTATATAATATAGAAATACAAAGTGACATGGAAAATGTCAATATAATTAACTAAGAGTTAAAACTAAAATATAAGGTTAATATAATGACCCAAACCTGTATAAAATCTATTGGTTGAGATTATTTCGACCCATCCCCACCTTATCTTTGAAATAAATCAATTTAGAGCTATTAAAAACTGAATATGACTTTATTATAAAATAATATTTTATGTTTTTCCAAAGATGCCCCTCTCATCCCTTATAAAAAGGGAACCCCTTCCCTATTCTCTTCACACACTTTTTAGCCTTGAAACTCGGCCAAACCTGGACCATTTCTCTTCTCCACTTCCCTAGAAACATTCTATAGGTTCTGGTCGTCTCAAAAGACCAACTCTACTTCCTTAAGATAAGGCTTAAAAGAGGAGGTTCAGATACGTAAGAAGCATATCAGACCTAATGTAAGGGAAAATTACTCCAATCTCATAATTATCAGAGATTGTTTATTCATAAGAATTTACTGAGGGTTATGTTTTTTATCCTTGTCCATATGTTCTCAAAATGTTTCCATAAAATTTTTACTTTCCTTCCATGTATGTTTAAAGACATTTTTACCCTTTTCTTACTTTTACCACATAGTATAGAAGGAATCTTTCTTTTGTTTACCATACGAGGTACTTTTTGACTTTTCCAAAAAAATTACAAGGAGAATATGTTTTTTAACTTATACGGCATGAACGGATTCTTACGGTTTCATACAGCCTTATTTCTATGAAGCTTCATGTACAAGATTTCATGATTATTTTCAACATAATCCTTTTCCTTTAAAATTGAATGGCATTTTGTGAAAATAAAATGATTTAGAATAAGAAATGATATTTTCCTCAATAATTCATTTCAAGAGTTTTGTCAAATCTATTTTACATCTAAGATGAAATTATTTCAGATGTGTATGTTTCAAGTATAATGTCTCTATGATTTACATGGTTTCACTTTTCTTATGATGAAATATCCATTTGTTTTATATGAATTATGTGATGATGGGATGATGTTTATGAAACCCATTTTATTCTTTGGGTTATGATGAATGTTTTAAGTTTATTTTGTGGAACAAGTAAGAATGATTTCATTATGAGATGGGTGGGACCTATATCTCCCTCAAATTCATTGGTTAAAGAGTTATATCTCATGAGATAGACATGGATGGAACAGTAAGTTAATCTGGTTCAGTGATATAGGACTGGAACGAGGAGTGAACTCGATTCAGAAAGGGACTTTGTCCACTAAGATGGTCTTGGCAGAAATACCTTGGCTACTATGGAAATCATAAAAAGTGATGAATGGTTTACAATATTACAAGATTTATTCCCATGCTATTTTATCAAGATTTATGTTCCTTTATGATATATTTCTTACATACTTCCAAGATTTATGTCTTTTCTCAAGATTTTGATGTTTAGATTTTATGTTCAATATTTTTCATTCAAATGTTTATGGATTGTTTTATGTTCTCTATTCTAACCCTTACTGAGCATTTGAGCACACCCTTTATATGTTTTCTTTTCCCCAGGATTTAAAGAATGGTTTTAGGTAAGAAAACAAAAGAGGAAGATCTCAATGGGAGATGTTAAAGATCTTTCACCATGATTAGAAGATTATTTTCCGAGTTTCCAAAGACACTAAACTATTACGGTCCTTGTGTGTCTGTTTTTGTTATGTATTAAGTATTCTGCAAAAGTAATGTAATGTCCATGTACGTCAAGATTTGGGTCTCTACAACATGACTAACACATTGACTAGTGTAGTATGTTGTACATATTTTAGTTGAGTTATATATATTTTAAAGAATTAACACTCCAATGTGGTATGGGGATAACCCCATGATCATATTAGATGCTGATATGGAGAACTAATGGTATGAACAGAGCTTATGAAACAATGATTCATGGGTGCAGAAATGGAGCGATGATGGTATAAACAATCCTCTCACATATAGGATTTATGGGTGTTGATATAGATCATTGATGGTCTAAAATGGGGTTTATGATATTGGGTTGATATCATGCTACTATTGAGTAGAAACATCACGGATATAGAATACACAATTGGGTTTCCTAAATGCTTCTATTGGGAAGTTATTGTACGAATGGGGATTAAGCATCTCGGCAGCTAGAATAATTCTATGGAGATATAATTGTATGAATCTAGAAAAAACAACTTGGATAAATAGGTTTTTGTATTGATTAAAGATTATATGAATGGGTATTATGGAAGTAGGATTACTCAATTATGTTATTGACTAGTGATGTTATGAATAAGGATTATAAAACTAGAATTCATGGGGGATGCTAGAAAACAATTGATATAAATGGGGATTATGAAATAGGGATACCTTAGTGATGCAACTTAGAAGTAATATCACGGGTGGGGATTACAAAACTAGGCTTCCTTGGTTCATCTATAGGGTATTTATATTATAAATTGGGCTAATGAAACCAGTCAACCTAGGTGCTGCTTTCGTTCTTTGATGATGTGATTAGGGCCTACACATGAAAGCTACCTCAGATATAGAGGAATCACACATTTTTATCCCATGATGATAATAATTCTCATTTAAAAAGTCATCATGTGATTATTAAATTGCTGATACCATGTTTTTTTAATAGGGTAGTTATATAGTTTACTATCATATGAAAGGACATGGTGTGTGATGCTAATCCATTAAGTTACCCATTTATTTCATCCACATGTATAATCACATATATATTTTTTACAACTGATGGGTCATGGAAAATGATTTGGTATTACACCGAAGAATGAGGCACATGAGGACGTATTGGGATTAGTATTGAATCATGGGTGTCATGCACTCTAGGGATTCAAATTCTACTTCATTATGTCAGGTCATGAAGTAAACATGACCCTCTGATTGTTCGAGGAATATGATTGGGGATTACACCTGATGATGGGGACCGTGAGGATTTTTGGGGTCCATCCGATGATTATTACCTGAAACATATTATTATTAACAAAAAATAAATCATTCATTTTTCATATTAGGAAACCTATTCTAGTCATATTGGGTAATATAATTTTTAACTTCATGTAGTGAGGACATCTATAAAAACTGTTCCTAGAAAAGGATAGAATCAGACATATACCAAAGTGTCATGTAACACAATAATTTCTTATGATATTTTTTATGTTAAATTAAATTTATTTTTTCTATTTCTTAATATTTTCCACCAATAAAATCATTCACTTCATGCAAAACTGGGTTTAACTTTTGTTACAAAAAAAATTTGAGTTTCTATGAGACTACTTTTTATTATTATAATTAACTAAACAAGACATTTATAACATAGTCATTAAAAATTGTAGTAAGAATATTAATAACTACTTTTAATTATTTTTATCATAATGGTTTTACATAAATAATACATATTAATAATAAAATATATATTTTTCTATAAATTATATATGGTTTGAAAATACGATTTTCTCAAAAGAACAATTTTTCATATCCTTTCATGAGTAACAACAAAATTAATTTTTCAAACCATTATAAAATTTATTTTATAATATAAAAATAAATTGAGATTTTATAATGTCAAAATTATCCCATGATGATTTTTTTTATTTTTATGAAATAGTTTATTTTGGGATGAATAGTGAAAAATAAATTATTTAAATTGAAAATTACATTTTTGTGTAGTTTAATATATATTAATCTATTATTTAAAATTTGTTTTAAGATATAATTATTTCAATTATAAATTAATAAATCCAATTTCTAATATTTAAATCAATGTAGCGTTGAAATTTGATATAAAATGTTTCGAACATTCAAACATTTTCACTACCAAAACATGTTCCATAATACCTACTATTTAATTAATTTTATATTATTGTAAAATGATTATATTAATTGAATTTGGAAAAATGGATTCAATGTTTTGAATTACAATAATTTATAATTTCTAATTATTGAAACATAATTTTATATCAAATATATTAGTGAAAAAAGTAAAATTAATCATGGTGATTAATAGAAGAAAATATTACCAAGGGAATAAGCATTAAAAATATAATGATAAATGACATATACCCTTGTACAAAACCCATTCGGTTTTAATATTTTGTCCTTATAATTTTTATGATTCTACTTTATTCCATTTATTAGACTTTTTTATATAAAAAACATGTTTGTAATTCTCTCTTTAAAAAGTTACTGTTTTTCCACTAACCTCCCTTATAAAGGCCACCCCATATCCTCTTAAGCTTATAATATTAAATAAAATTTTCATATCTAGTTACCTATAAATGTCTCTTCACAACTTTCATCCCCTCAATATTGAATCCTCACATTGGGTATAAAGACTCTCTAATAAGGCCATTGGTAGAAATTAAATAAAGATACCTAAAGAATAGGTAATATCCATCCACAAACATTTTTGTTTTTTTATTATTCAAAACATTAAATTATTATAATATAATGGTTATATTATTTAAATATTATATTCATTATTTTTAGATATTTTTCTATTATGGTTATGACCAACAACTACAATCACATCCATCAAATGGGTTAGGAAGTCATTGTTCTTTTGTACGACGAACTACCACCTCACAAACCGATGTCATTTTATTTTCCATTAAAACAAATAAAAATCTGTATTAATGATGGAAAAATAGTTATATTTATTATTTATTATTTTTATGTCTTCAGTATGATTTTTTAATTTTCAAAACGTCATTATTTTCCATTTATAGAAATACGATAGCATGATTTGTGTTTACGGCGGACTACCGCCTTGAGAAGTGATGTGATTCATTCATACTTTAGTTGGAATGAATTTAGGATGATTATAAATAAAATATGATATATATGTTACATTAAAATTATTATAAAATTATAATATGTCATATTATTTTCATTCGTTCAATCTGACATGTAAATTAAAACAATATTCGTGCATATGTACGGCCAACCATATCCTTGAACGTTGTGTTACATTTTTTTTCTATCTCTTATAGAATATAAAATATATTTCTATTTATAATATATATATATAATATTAATATCATGTTTTTAATATTTAATATGATTAATTCATTATTAATAATATACACAAAAAATTTATAAAAATCAAACAATATATGAAAAAGAAATTAGTTATTTCCAAAAACATAAATTTAACATTGAATAATTAATAAATCGGTAAAAAATGTCCTAATAAGACCATATATGGCTTAATATAAATTAATACGGTTATGAAATAGATTTAAAATAAACTTATATTTATTATTTATTATGATTGATTGATTATAATGAAATTCAATACTTAAGGTAATAGATTTTTGTCTCACTTTTATTTTTCATGTGACAAAAGCCTTGTTCAACACTAATTTCATGTATGTGGTGTGTATAATTCACATGGATGTATTATATTAATCATTTACTTGGAACTATTTAGATTTACTTGTCCATATTTGGATCTCTCTTTCACTGGGTCATATTTTCAATGTTACCAAATCCGTAAGGTAATTTTCTCTCAATTCAACTTCTTTGAGACACATTTTATGCTACGAACCTATATTATTTTATGAGGTGTATATACTACCCATTTTATAAGTTATATCATTAATATAATAATATTATTGATATTTTTTTCTTCATGTTATTTTATTAATTCATGGATATTATGATTACTAGTAATAAAGTGTTAATCATTTATTATTAAAATCCCATTGTTTACCGAGACTCTTTAAAATTATGCTTCCATTTATTAAATATAATGATCCATACAATAAGAATTATCAAGAATTTTGTTATATTATTATTATTCATGATATATCTATGTAATTTTAACTTTATCTCACATTTTGGTACTTATGATAATGATGATTTTTTTAGAAAATATGATATTATTTCACTCTTTATCCAGGAATGTGTTTTATTCCAAAAACATGTTTTCTACACATAATTTAATTTCTTAAAAAATTATATTTTATGAATATTTTCAAAGAGAAGGATTATAATTATTTCCAATATTTATTTATATATATTTTATGTAATTTTAAAATAGAAATTTTTTCACGATGATTAATGATTTAAAAATCTTTTTTAAGAGGAAATGATATTTTCCACCAGATATTTCTTAAAGGATATTTCAATATTATTTTACACTTATGATGAATTTTTTTGGTGTTACACATGTATCACTAGGGATACAGTCCTTGTTTATCATTAAAATAATTTATATTAAGGGTTTATGAATTCATGGTATGAGTTTTATGAAACCTATTTCTCTTCCACATGTTATGTGCTTACGAAACCTATTTCTCTCCCATCAGTTATATGCTTATGAAAGCTGATAAATTTCAGGGGTTATTATATAATGAATGGAATTTGAAAAAAAATACTCTCCCCTGGTCAATATATGAAGAAATATTTATTATACAAATTAAATTTCATGGGTTACGATTTGATAAATATTTATGATCTTGTGGCACATATATATATTATTTCATTATGTGATGTGTATGACCTATATCTGTATATCATGAATGTAATGATGGTTTATATATCTTGAGATATAAATGGACATAATGTGGAGTGAACCTAGTTAATTAATGGATTTTTTCTTCTATGATGGTCTTCAGAGTTAACCTTTACAAGTAATATTGTTTTTGGATTGAACCCATTCCACTAAGATAGACCTGGTAGTAATGCTTGACTATAATATAAATCATTTTATATTTTTATTTGTTTTAAAAAAATATATTTCTTTCTAAAATTTTATGCACATGTGGATTATACCCTTTTATTTCCTTATAAATAATTTCTGATGACTGAAAATCATTATGTCATGACTCAAAATTAGTATCTATAATGTGTAGGGTATGATCTTATAATGATAAGATCATGTTTTCATACACTTATTGTAATGTCCCAAACTTTTATTAATGAAAATTAATCTTTATCTTATTAAATGACTTATTATGTAAAATTTTTATATAACATATACAATTCATTAGTTTTATGTTTTTGGATTTTAAAATACCATTAATAATTGTTACTGTTTCTAATATACCTGTCGAATAATGATCACATGATTAGTATAAATATAGGGATTTAAAAATCAAATTTTCAAAGAAAAAGGAAGCTATGGCCTCATCCAACAGAATTTTTCTGCACGAAGCCCATTTTTCAGAGCCCGTAAAGTAGTTGGCATCACTGGGATTCTCTCTTGACCAAGCCCAAGCTGGTCTTTAGCACGTTAAGCTTGAACGGAACCACCAACGAGAGAAGTAGAAGTTGATAGTGATTACCCCCCGAGCGATGTTATCTGAGCCACCCCAAAAGTCTGTCACCATTGTACACCTTACCCTTAGGTCATATGTAGGTGTTATAAGGGGTTATGTAACAATACAATAACACTATTATCATGTGAATTTTTTATAGAATAAATAGTATACATTCATTTTATTATTGTTACTTTGTAGATAGTTCTTAAAGAACAAATAGTATTTTTATTTATTATTCAATTAAGAACTAAATTTTTATGAATTAATGGATTTTTGAATTAATAATATTTTTATAAAATATTATTACTAAATTACTTTTTATTAAATATAAATGATCGTATAATTTTTATGAATAAATTTGCAATTTTTATTAAGGTTTAAAAGATGTTTTTGTCAAAATCTATGAATTTATGATAAATGTCAGTTTCTATTTTTAAAGTAAAAATTCACATATTTTGAAAATTATTTAGATTAAATTAATATAATTTTTGGTATAAGGCAATTGAAATTATCCAACAGTGATTTTTTCATACTTTTATGAGAGAGTTGAATTTTTGGGTAAAAATTAAATATCATTTTAATATATAATATATTTTATGTCATCATAACGACCCAATAGTGATGTAATAAAATAAAATAATTGGTATTTTATCCAATATTTGTTTTAACTTTATAATAATGTGATTTTAGATTTGTTTGATTAATTTTACGGTTCCTTAGTGGACACTCCAAGACTTATAAAACACTTAATCATTTAAAATTAATTACCTTGAGAGTGTGACTCACCTACACATAAGAAAGCCCAATATTTTAATAAGTTAGGCCATTGGACTTATAAAATAATGTATTACAATACCCTTTGGAAAAAACCATGTGCAAAAACTATGGATTTGTTTGTGGTTTTGATTAGTTTAATGTGTAGTGTCCAAAACCTAAATAATAAAGAATTCCTTCTCTTTTCTGATATAAACCAACCCAAGCACCCACTTCTCTTCACTAAAAACCCTTGGATCATGTCCCTACACTTCCCTAATCTCTATAATATCCTCCCAAGGTGCCCCATTCTCCCAATAATACCCTCTCATGGCTCCCTAAAGCCTTTGGGATCACACTTCCAAGTAAGATATTTCTTCCTCTCTCATTTGTTGTCTAAGTTTCTTTATGTTTCTATACACATTTATTTTCAATTAAAAATGTTGGGTTATGAATTGAAAACTCCACTATACTTTCATACTTTTGTTTTAATGATTATATTCCACTTTCTCTCTCATTAATTCCATTCATGCACACCTTTTACCATGCTGAAATTCCGTAGAGAATTTCTCTATTCTCATTTGAATTCAAACAATTATTTTATATTATGAATCTAAATTCAATTATGTATTCTGGGACATGTATCTATATGACCCTGTTACTATCCATTTCATGTACATATGAAGAGATACCCTTTTCTCTCTCATCAACCATTTTTATGAATTATAATGTCATGTCGTTATGCTGCCGAAATTGCACAATGATTTTCCAAGACAAAGTCATTGTGTAGTGAATACCTTGATCATTTCTATATCAAGGATATTCAAATTTATGAACATTTAATTATTTATTATAGAGTTTCAAGTATTAATTCCAAATTATTTTATCATGTAATAAATGATGTTTTTTAATTAATCCATGTTATATGATCCATGTGGCACACATATGCATGAAATGAAATGATTAAGAAGGGTGCTCCCTGATAGTTCTCCAATGAATTGGGTACAGATTAGTATCATGAAAAATCAAGTGAAATGAGGGTTTACTCATGTTAATTAATGTTCAGTGAGGGTTTACTCATGATCCATGTGCAATGATCATTATATCTTGCTAATATAATGTTACATGTTGCTGTCACATTTCAATGATATGATAATCATGCTATACAATGAAATTATGTTCATGTTTCCCTTATACTCCATTGATATGATTATTTTCTAACATTTACTATATTATTCATGTTATACCTTGTATACTCCCTTACTAGGGTTTATAGCTCACTGTTTTCCTATGCATTTCCTCAGGTTATCCAAAGAAATGCTATGTACAAAAGAATGTTGTGTTCATGTAAAGAAAGTTTTCAACAAAGATATTGGGTTTCATGTTCTTAGTTGTTATGTAAAATTACTAACTTCCCAATTCACTAGACCTATCGATCCTCACTGTTTTCTTCAAATCATTTTTATCCAATAAATCATATTCAAGTGTGTAATAAAGAGCAGGGTTTCTATAGATTGTATCAGAGGATAAGTTTAGTTATTATTGGGATTAGGATTAGAAAACCCCAATGAAAGACTTAGTGATAAGAATAAGCATAATAAAAACATCCCTAAATTTTGGCGAGTATTGAGTAATTTTTTTATCAAAAAAATACATACCTATTTGGGTTTGAGTAGGTAGAGGTGGCTATGGCCCAGATGTATCTATGGGTAAAACCGGAAAACACCGCTTTAAGTTAGACTCGAATGGGAACTGGTGCACAACCATGGGCCTTAATGAACTCTTGGTTACAAAACTCCTAGGGGATAATCTTTGGTAAATTCATAAGATTATTAGGAACCATTATTAAGGGAATAAAAAAATTCCCCTAAGAATATATTTTGGGAAGTATATCATGGATATTCCCATAAATTCATAAGTTAAGGAAATAAAAGTAATTTATAAGACATCTGTTTTTTTCTTTGGATTACCCATTATGTGTTACCCCTAGATTTCCTTTTATTCCAGCCAATGGCCGATAATATGAGAACTCTATCTAATAACCAATGTAACGATCAATGTGATGACTGTTCTAATTAGATACCCAATCTGATGGGAGTGGGAATCGTGAAAATCGTCATGATACTTTCTATGTTAACTCAAGTTTTGAATAGAAACATGGTTAATGAAGAAAATTCAAACCCCCCTAAGAAAAAGGATGTTACAATCGAGTGCTTCATGAGACAAAGGCCTCCTACTTTTAATGGATCATTTGATCCCTCAATCGTCGAAGACTGGATCCACTCCATTGAGAAGATCTTCTTCGTCATTCAATGTTCAGTACCAGAGAAGGTACTTATAGCTTCTTATCATATGGATAGTGAACCTAATCAATGGTGGACATTAATAAAAAAATATTAAGATTGAGGAGGAGATAGGGGAATTGGAAAGGAAGGACTTCTAAAAAATGTTTTTTTATAATTATTTTCCTCGCACCCACCAACTTAAGATGGAAAGGGACTTCCTTTCCCTCAATAAGAAATATAGTGAATCCATCGAAGTTTACGAGGAAAACTTCATAGGGATTGCATGATATGCCTCCAGCTTTGTCGTTACCACCGAATTTAAGGTTGACTGCTTCTTTGGTTGGCTAAAACCTAGCCTATGTAAATCTATAGTGATCTGTGACTTCGAGAGCTATGAGAAAATTGTCCAATGTTACCTAAAAGATAAAAAGGAGATTAGATAATATCAGGGGTATCATGGGGATATAAAGAATAAGGTGGAATACAATTCTGGTGGTCCTATGGATAAATCCAATAGTGATAAGAAAATCTAGCACTCCACTTGATAAAGGTGCAGAAAGAAGAACCCTAGAAATTTCCTGAAGGGGATGAGGAAATTATTTACTTGTGGAAGAGAAGGGAACCTGTCCATTAACTATCGAAAATAAAAATATATGGTTGAGAAATAGGAGGGAAACACTCCATTCAAATATCAATGCATTTTTCATTGATTAAATTGCAATGTACCAGGGTACTTTTCAAACTAGTGCACTAAGACAGGGGTTTTTGGAGGCAACCAACAACCTCCAAGGTAGACAAGGATATATGTTTTCATCACTACCACCAAAGTGATCCCAAAAAATAAAGGGGAGATAGGTACTCTAGTTATTAATTATTTAATAGGGAACATGATTTTTGATTCTAGTTCTATGAATTATTTTATATCCTGAATGTTTTGTAGAACAATCCCAACACCACCACAAGTTATGGACGTACTGATGTCTGTGAGAATGAAAAATGAGAAAATAATTGCATCCCATGAATATAACTTCTTTTCAATCATAATTTTTTGATTGAAATTTCCAGCGAACGTTGTCATACTCCCGTTGGTAAACTTTTATGCAATTCTTGGCATGTATTGGCTTTCCTTATATAGAGCTCATAAAATTTTCCCTGATAGGGAAATCACTCTCCATATGAATAATCGACCCCCGATTATGTACAAGTGAAAAGGAGGAGGATGAATCTTCTTTAAAACCATCATCTCTAGTGTGGATATTACTACCCTATGAGAACACGTATCTTTGTCAGATGATTGATTATAAAGAAGCAACCATCCATAAAGACATGCCTATTGAGAGATAATTTTCTAAAGTGTTTCTATAACAACCATGTTCTTAATTAAAGGTACTTATATTTCTTATATTTTTATCCTAAAATCTGACCCTATGTCCCGCCTAAGTCCCAAATTTTTTTTTTGGGAATTTGGAGATGTTTTGAGGGGAGAAAGAAGGGTCCATAGTTTAGGTGCACAGTTTTCCAAACAGTGCACACAAATTGTGCGCCCAAGTCCAGATCATGAAAAATGATTTAAATGACTAATTTGACCTCCCAGGATTTATCCTAATCCTCCAATTTCTTCACCAATTCTATCCAAACAACTATGGAAGCCCTAAAAGCCTCTCAATCTTTCATTGGAACTTTATTTTGAAGGGGGATTTGGTGGAGGAACATCACATAATCTAAAGTAATTGTTTCTAACTCTTAGTTCCTCCCCTTTTCATGAAGTTTCTTCCAATTTCCATGAAGTCACAAATTAAAATAGGGTAGGGTTTATAATCTAGGGTTTAAATTTGTGTTTTGTTGGTCCAATATTTTTATTTTAGGCTCGATCTACCTTCCTGGAGATGTGTCGGTGGTGCGATTGAATTTTCGCACAAAGGATTCAATGTTTTATCAATTTTTGCAGGCGATTCAATGTGCATGAAATACTTATGACTTATCATGCTATGTTTATAACATTTTCTTGTTTTTATCATTTTATTATTGGTGAAAAATTTGGTTTTAATGGTATTTGTAATGCAAATGAAGTTTAAGTGATATTTTTATGTGAAATTTTTGTTTTTTCATAGAAATATTTTATTGGTTCATTTGGGGTTTCCATATAACTAATTAGTTTATTATATTAAAATTTAATAGGGCTAAATATCATTTTTTGAATGTTTATCTCATTTGGTTGTTACTGCTAATTTTTTAATGGTGTTTATTAAACATATGAATTTAAGTGCCATGTTTGTGTGAAAATTGAGTTTTTACAAAGATATCACATCTTGGTTCATATGGGGAAACCCTATGACTAATTTTTTTGTTTCAGTGAAAGTTATTGGGAAGAAATTTTTGTTTTGGTGACTTATAAGTGTGAACATGGTGTGAAAATAGGGGATTTACTAGAGTTATGGGTACAAAACAATGTAACATTTGAGAAGTTGTTTTATTGAAAATCAAAATATTTTGTTGTGTGTTTTATGTGGTATAAAGTGTGTATATATATTGTATTTTTTGTATGTTTACAGTAGTGATGTTTTTATATTAAAAGGGATGTATTTATCATGCTGAAATTGTTTGATCACAAAAGAGGAAGCTGTGTACCTAGGTGGGTGGATATGTACTAGTACGCTAGTGATCGAGAGCGGTTTTGTCCCTGTTTAACTTAGAATTTTGGATAATGAAGAATCTAAATAAACTATGTGGATGATGTTTGGGGAACAATAGCCTATGGGTATATTCTATACTAGTGGCTAATACATGGAAAATTATTGTGACATGGATATTTTACACCGAGGAATGAGGTACATATGGCCCAAGACTATCTAGTGCATAGGGGTATTCCCAGTTTTGGTGGTCATTGGATTTGTGGTATTTACCCTTTTAGTAGGTTTTTTGGTTGTAAATTATAGTATATAACATGTATTATTCAAATGTTTTAACATTATTATTGTTTTATTTTGAAAACTATTTACAATTGAAAGTTTCATTTATTGGAATTTATCGCCACTTTTCTGTACATATTAAAACTGCATGCTTTTTCACTCTGTATTTCATAATGATAGGAATATTTGGGTGGTATCCTATTGTTCATAGAATCAGGCACTACATAAACCCCTTGGGTGTAAGTATAATTGATTATGTTTTACATAGGTAAGGGAAAATCCATAGGTGGAGGTGGTATGTGTTGTTAGTCCCCTCATATGGTTCAATATTGTGGAGACGGCTCGGGGGTGATGACCCCCTTGACATGTTGAGTCTTTGTTGATGATTTGATGCTGTTTTTATTTATGTTTTTACATATTCTACTTTATTTAAAACCATGTATTCAGATCTGGAATCTGTTAAAGATTGTTTGTCATGAAAATTTTAGATTCATATTATTGATTGTTTTTAATGTTTTATGCTTTCATACTTTGGAAAATAGTTCCCAAAAAATTTTATTGATACCCTGGAAGATATGACAGCCTGTGAGGAAAGGAAACAACCTTCATGATTTTTCATGGGATGTATTTGGTGCCGGAATTAGTGGTGACCCGATTCAATTCATGACGAAATAGTATTTGAAGAGACCAATGTTTTTGGGTTATAATACTATTTTGGGAGGAGTCGGGATAGACAGGAGATACAACTATTGGGGCTCGAGGTTTTGGACATGAGTAGGGTGCCTGGCCCACACCTCTCATGGCATACCTTGAGTCACCAAGGGATGTTGGAATTGTTTGATTGTCTTCACTTTTAGGTGAGACATGTGGGCTGCAAACCACATGTGGACATCGGGGGGGGGGGGGGGGGTGGATTATTTCTTAATTTTGTTAATTTAATTTTTTTATATTATTTATATTTGATGAATTTGACCAAAATTTTCATAATTGTGGTGTTGAATATTGTTTTTGTGACTGTTTCATTTTGTAGTGACATGCATCCCCAGAAAGCTCCCATGCACCCACGAGAGGAATCCTGAGAGAGTTTTCCCACACTGATTGATCAGAGGCTAGTCGAGGATATGGTGTAGCCTATCCAAGATCTAGTAAAAGGACTAAATCCTATTAACATTCCTATTAGGATAGAAGATATGGGTCCCAGAAAAGATAATGATTAGGAGTTTCTGAAAAACAAGCCTTCTACTTTTAAATGAAGCGTAGAACTCTAGGAAGTAGAGGAATGACTTGAGAAGATTGAGAGAATTTTTGAGTTCTTGGAAACACCCGATAATGTTAGGGTGAAGTGTTTCTCTTTCTGTTAGAGGGTCCCAGCTATTAGTGGTGGAAGTCAGTACTTCAGACTGGGAAGAATGATTAGATTCACTAGGGAGATTTCAAGGCCATCTTCTGTGACGAGTAATTCTTTAAATTTGTGGCTTATGATAGATCCCGAGAGTTCATGGACCTTGTTCTAGGGAATATTTTTGTGATGGGGCATCTATTTCTATGATCTAGGTTTCTATTCCCCTGAAATTGTCTCAAATGAACAATTTAAGTCCCAGAGATTTGTGAAAGTCTTGCAACCAGATATATACTCCCAGTTTTTCTTGTT
Organism: Viscum album; assembly: GCA_963277665.1. Taxonomy (NCBI): domain Eukaryota; kingdom Viridiplantae; phylum Streptophyta; class Magnoliopsida; order Santalales; family Viscaceae; genus Viscum; species Viscum album. The sequence continues at coordinate 440,402,887 of OY728123.1, forward strand.
CAAGATTAGGACCTATGATGAGGTCATTAACCAGGTGTTTATAGTGGAGATTGTCCATAATGACTGGGATGGTTTTTATAGAACTTTATTAGCATTGGGTAGTGTAAGATATTTGGTGATGAAAAGGAGGTGATATGAGTAGGGGCTGAAGGGCGGTGGTAGTTTAGGCCACTCCTCTAGGAAATGTTCATCCGTGGCTTCTGATGCGAGGCCCATCATGTTCCACTAGTGTGGAAGGCTAGGACACATATGAACATAATTCCCCTTCACTACAAAGCCATGTTATCATTGTGGAGGTTTGGAAAAATTGTATCAATTTTACAGGGTGACACAATGACTTTGGAGTGGGGAAAGATCAGTGGATTAAAAAGGAGTGACAACTCAGTAAGTGCCATCGAGGAAGGGGGAATATCGTTTGGGTGGACATGGTGGTAGGTTTGGTTTATCTTTTGGGAAGATCCAATTCAAGGAATAACCAATGAATAGTGGTAATTCACAGGTAGAGACCAAACTTGTTTCATGCGGTGGATCAGGCACATGCATGATTAGAGGTGGGACCGTCGACAGTTTGAGGTACCGTTTTGATTGAATCTTCTATTTCTGATTTATTTTTTGATAATGGTGTATCTATTTCATTTAACTCTTCCTATATTGTGGACACATTAAATTTTCCTACTGATTTTCTCCCTTTTGTGATGGAGTTGGTGACACTGCTGGGAAAAAAGAAGGGACTGGATCATAGGTACCCGTCGTGTGCGCTCTCCTTTTCAGGAATGGAGTTGGACTGGGAGCTATTGGTCTTCAATAAGTATATTTTTTACATGATACATATCTTGGTTTGGATAGTACACTTCCAGTCACACATCAATTTCTATAGGCGATGAGTGATTTTCACTAAACCTGCTGGGAGTTTTCAGGTTTTTGGTAGAGAATAGGATCCTTGGTCGGGTCATGCAGGACCTCCAATACCAAAGTCGAGAGGTATTATATTCAATTTATTATCGCTCACACTATATTACAATGGTCTTTCCCCTGAAGGTCCATTACCTCATATAGTGAATGAGTTTTCAAAGGTATTCTCAGATGATTTTTCAGGTTTTCCCTTAGAGAAGAGTGTGGAGTTTTTGATTGATCTAGCACTAGGAACACATCTAAAATCTATTTCCTCATATTGTATAGACCCCACCGAGTTGATGGAATTAATGATACAACTGGAAGAATTATAATACAAAGGATTAATTATCCTAAGAGTCTCTCCTTGGTATGTTCCTGTATTGTTTGTGAAAAGGATAACGGAACCCTCCAGTTGGGTATTGACTACTAGAAGCTGAATATGGTTACAATTAAGAACAAACAATCTTTTCCCAGAATAGATGATTTATTTGACCAATTTGAAAGGGGAAAACTTATTCTAAAAAATAGACTTTCATTTAGGATACCATCAACGTAGGGTGAAAGAGGCAGATGTCCCAAAGACATCCTTTCAAAGAAGGTAAAACCACTTTAAGTATTTGGTTATTTACATAGGATTTACCAATGCTCTAATGGTCTTTATGTCACTCATGAATAGGGTGTTCCACCAGTATCTTGATTTATTCTTTGTGCCATTCGTGGATGGAATTATAGTATACTCTGTCTCTAAGGAGGAACGTGAGCAACACTTGAGTATCATTTTGGTCAATTTCCAAGATCACTTCCTCTATGAAAAGTAGTCAGAGTGATCTTTCAGGATCAGGGAGGTGAATGTTTGGGGGCATGTGATCTCAGAGAAGGGGGTTTTAGTGGACCTTGAGAAGATCAGTGTGGTCATTTCATGGGGAAAACCGACGAATGTGTTCAAGATCAAGAGTTTCAGTGGACTGGCTGGTTATTATAGTAGATTCATTTGGGATTTATCTCATCTTTCTTCATCAATGCCTGTACTCACCCATAAAGGGGTGAAGTTTTTGTGGGACCCATAATGTCAGGAATACTTTGAGGAGCTAAAACAGCGGTTGACTACCTCCCCCGGGCTGATTTTTCCTGAGGTATGGAAGGGGTATGTGGTCTATTATGATGCTTCATGTATGGGTCATACGTGCGTACTTATATAGGATGATCATGTGGTGGCGTATGGATCTCGCCAACATTGACCAAATGAAATGAATAACCCAACACATGACTTGGAGTTGACAGAAGTGATGCATGCTTTGAATTCCTAGCATCACTACCTCTTTGGGGAGAAGTTTTTGGTATATCTGATCACAAAAGGTTGGGCTATATCTTCCCATAGAAGTACCTCAATTTGAGGCAATGTCATTGAAGACAATACTTGTAGACATTTGACATCAACATTGTTTATACCCCTAGGAAGGGAAATGTAGTGGTGGATTCCTTGAGCTGAAAGGTACCAGTGAAATCCATGAGGAAGTCCAGTGATGAGTGGAAACTGATGTTTCTTTTCTATTAGATGCCTGTGGAGACCAAGGGGCACTATGAAGGTGCATTCTTGGTGAGAATTCAGTTGAATCCTTCTCTGTTAGAGTTGATTCAGAAAAAACATCCCATTGATGAGATTTTTTAGTGGTCGAGAAATTTTCTTCATAGTGGGGAGACATCCCATGATTGGTTGTCGTATCCAAAATCATCTTATTCTTCAAGGGCCGCTCAGTAGTGCCGCCATCTCTATAGAAAGAACTGATGGGGGATAGCCACTAGTCTAAATGAACTATCTATCCGAGTGAAACTAAGATGTATAATGATGTGTGATGGATGTTATGGTGGCCAGGTATAGGACGAGACATAGTGGACTTTGTGTCAAGATGCTACAGATGTCATCAAGTGAAGTTAGAGCCCCAAAGGCCATCCAGTTTTCTCTAACCACTACCCATTCCTACCTGGAAGTGGGATGAGGTTTCCATTGACTTCATTTTTGGTTTTCCCCCATACAACATGGGGTAAGAATTCAATTTTTGGGGTGATTTACCATATAACCAAATCACCCCACTTCATCCCAATCAAATATACAACTAAAGTGGATGAGTTGGTCCGTTTATATTTTCAGGAGGTGGTGAGACTCCATGGAGTGCCATTAAAAATTTTCCCAGATAGAGACCCCCATTTCACTTATTGGTTTTGGGAAGGCCTATAGAAGGCCTTGGAGTCACATATCAAGATCATCATAGTATACCATCCAAAAACGGATGGTCAGACTGAACGGTCGAACCATATTCTGGAGGACATGCTTCGTGGATGTGTTTTGGAATTTGGAGGTTATTAGGATAGCCATTTGGAATTCGTTTAATTTTTCTATAATAATAGTTACCAATACTTGATTAGAATGGCCATATTAATGTTCTCTATTTTCATACATGTTGGTCCCCACTAGGTTGGGCTGAGGTAGGTGATACTTCCCTGTTGGGGCCAACCCTTGTGCATTAGACTTCTTAGAAGGTTAAGTTGATTATGTAATACTTGTTGATAAATCAGAGTCATCATAAATCATATGATGATCATTGGAATTGATAACTATATATTTCTATGGGTGATAGGGTATTATTGAATGTGGCCCCTCTTCTGGGACATCCTCGATTGGGGAAGCAAGGGAAGTTGACGTCACGATATGTCGACCATTTTGTGATCACCGAGCTTATTGGAAAGGTGGATTATAGGATGGAATTACATTCTTAGTTGACATCCATACATGATGTCATAACTATCTCCCTATTGAAGAAATACAACCCAGATCCATCCCATGTGCTAAGTTGGGATGAACTGGAGATAGAGATTGAATTGTCAGTTTCTGAGAGGCCAGTTCAAATAGTAGACACCCAAGATAACTTTCTTTGAGGAAAGTCTATTCCGCTGGTCCGAGATCATTGGAAGCATGGTAGTGATACACATGAGACCAGGAAGCAGAATTCATGGGTTGATGATGAGTACCCATTCTTGTTTTCTGATCAAGCATCTATGTGACATTTCACGATGAAATTTGTTTATTGTGGGTATAATTTTCACACCCATGATCTTCATTAAAGGAACTTAAATTTATTATATATATTATCCTAACATCCCCCATAAGACCCCCCTAATCCCCACAAATTTTGGTGGCATTTGAATATTTTTTAGGGGATAAAGGAGGGTGGATAATTTGAGTGCATGGTTTTCCAAAACTTGCACACACACCATGTACCCATGTCTAGATCATTAAAAATGTGTTAAATTACTTATTTTTCCTCCCAATATTTATCCTAATTCTCCAATTTATTCAACACTTCTAACCTAACATCCATGGAGGCCCTAAAATCCTCTCAAACCCTCATTGTAACTCCATTTTGAAGGGGTATTTACTGGAGGAACTTCACAAAATCTCAAGTAAGTGTTTCTCCCTCTTAGTTACTCCTCTTTTAAGGACGTTTCTTCAAATTTACTTGAAGTAACAAATAACTATAGGGTAGGGTTTCGATCCTAGGTTTTAAAATTGGGTTTATTTCATCAATTATTTTTATTTTAGGCTTGATATACTTTCCTTAAGGTGCGGTAGTTGTGCGATTGAATTTTGGCACAAAGGATTCAAAGTTTTAACAAATTTGGTTGGTGATTCCATGTGTATGAAATACTCATGAAATATCGTACTGTGTTTAAAAAATTTTCGTAATTATTTAAATAATTATTGGTGAAATTTTTTTTTTAGTGGTATTTGTAATGGAAATGAGGTTTACGTTCTGTTTTTATTTCAAATTGGGGGGTTTTCCAAAAATAAATTTTATTGTTTCATTCATGGATGCCCTATAACTAATTAGTTTATTATATTAAAATGTATTAGGGCTTAAAATAAACCTTTTAATGTCTATATCCTTTTTTTCTGATAAAAGTTGTATTAACAGTGTTTGTGAAGCATATGATATTTACATTCCATGTTTGTTTGAAAATGGAGGTTTTACAAAGATATCACTTATTGGTTCATATGGGGATTCCCATTAATAGATATTTTGTTTTTATAGAAAGGTAATGGGATTAAATATTTGTTTTTTTGACTAATAAGTGTTCAAATGGTGTGAAAAGTGATAATTTCAAGGAGTTTTGGGTGAAAAACAGTGCGAGATTTGAGAAGTTGTTTTTATTGAAAATAAAAAAGTTTTGTTGTGTGTTTTAAGTGGTCTAAAGTGTGTATAGATACTATATTGTTAGTATGTGACTGGTAGTGGTGTTTTTATATGAAAATGGATGAATATATCATGATTAAATTGTTTGAGCACAATGGGGGAAGCCTGTGTACCTAGGTTGGCAGATATGTACTAGTATGCTAGTGATCCGGAGCAGTTTTTTCCCTATTTCACTTAGCATTTTGGATAAAAAACACTAACTAAACTATATGGATGATGTTTTTGGAAGACTATGTTTTGGGTATATTCCCTACTAGTGATTTATTCATGGGAAATTATTGTGACATGGATATTTTAGACTGAGGTACATGGTACATAGTGCCCATGACTATCTAGTGCCTAGGGGTGTTTCTGGTTTTGGTGCTCATTGGATTTTTCGTATTAATCCTCTTCATAGTGTGTGTTTGGTTGTAAATTAATGTATCTAACATGTATTATTAGAATTTTTTACCGTTATAGGTGTTTTATTTTGAAAATTGTTTACAATTGAATGTTTCATTTCTTGGAATTTATCATCTGTTTCATTACATATTTAAACTGTGTGATTTTTCACCTTATATTGCATAATATTTGGAATATTTCGGTAGTATAATATTGAGAATAGGATCACACCATACTTACACCCCTTGGGTGTATGTATAGTTGATTATACTTGACACATATAAGGTAAAAGCCTCGGGTGATGGCAGTTTGGGTTGTTAGTCCCCTCCTATGGTGCGGTGTTGTGGAGACGACTCAGCGGTGATGACCCCCATCTTAGGTGGAGTCTTTGTGGATGATTTTATGATTTTTTTATTTGTGGAAATATTTTAATTTATTTAAAACCATTTATTCAGACATGGTTTCTATTAAGGCTTGTTTGTCCTGAAAGTTTCAGATTTATATTAGTGATGGTTTTTAATATTTTATGATTTCATACTCAAGGAAATCATTCCCCAATCAAATTTATTGACCCCCAGAAACTTATTCCAAACCATGTAGATAGGGAAACTCCTTCGGGCCGTGACATTGGCTGGGTTTGGTTCCTGTATTAGTGGTTACCAGATTCGGTTCGTGACAGTTTCCTGAGGAATTTCCTAGTCTTCCTCCTAGAAGAGATGTTGAATTCTTGATTGATCTTATACCTCAGGCATTTCCAATATCCAAGACTCCGTATAGGATGGTTGTTATGGAGCTTGAGTATATTAAGAAACAATTAAAGGAGAATAATGACAAAGATTTTATATTCCCAATTACTTTACCATGGGGGGCACCAGTCCTCTTCGTCAATAAGAATGATGGGTCAATGCGCCTTTGCATTGATTATCGTGAGCTCAAAAAAATCACGATAAAGAACATATATCCTCTTCCATGAATTGATGACTTGTAATATCATCTACTTGGATCACAATACTTGTCCAAGGTGGATTTTCAGTCGAGATGTTACCAAGTAAGGGTGAAGAAGGAGGATGTCCCCATGAATTCTTTTTGTACAAGATACAGGAACTATAATTTCATAGTAGTTCCTTTTAGACTCACTAATGCTCCAAAAATATTCATGGACTTGATCAACAAAGTCTTTATATGTTACCTCAATAAGTTTGTGATAGTTCTTATAGATGATATTCCAGTATACTCCAAAACCATGGGGAATTATGAGGAGCATCTAAGCACTATACTGTAGACCTTGCGAAAGGAGAATCTATAGGAAAAGTATATCAAGTGTTAGTTCTGGTTGAAGGAGGTCTTATTCTTGGGTCATATCATCACAACAACTGAGATATCTATGGATCCCACCAAGACAGTTTCAATTGAGGGATGGATGAGGCCAATATCGGTAATGAATATCCGTAGCATCCTGAAGTCAGCTGGTTATTATCACCGATTTGTGTGAAATTTTTGATGATTTTACAATCCTCTTACCAATCTTACTCAGGAGGGAGTAAATATTTATTAGAGTGATGAATGCGATGATAGATTCAAGGAGTTGAAAAGTAGACTTATCACTACACCCGTACTAACACTACCCACGGGTGGAAATGTTTTTGTGGTATTTAGTTATGCTTCAAGGAAGGGCATGGGATAAGCGTTGATGAAAAATGAAAAAGTCATTTCCAATAGTTCATGTATATTGAATGTTCATGAGAAAAACTATCAAACACATGATCTGGAGTTGGCTGTATTAATATTCGCTTTAATAATTTTCCAACTTTACTTCTTTGGGGAGAAGTGTGAAATATATACAGATAATAAAAGCCTCATATATATATTCCCACATAAAGAGTTAAACATGACCAAATGAATATGGTTAGAGCTGATTAGATCCTATGAATTATCAATCCATTAACACCTTGGGAAAGATAACAAGGTGGTAAATTATCTAAGAAGAAAGGACCCATCAATTATATCATTGATGTGAATTAAAAAGGATCTAATCTTATAATATTTTATGAAGATAAACATGAGAATCATAATGAAGGGAACATAATAAATCCTTTCACAAATTATTACTCAAATGTCTATTCTACAAAGGTTAAAGGATTATCAAAAAGATGATGTGAGAATTCAGAAGAAAGTGGAAACTATCAGAAAATGTAAATAATCAGATTTAAATGATAATGAAGAAGGAATTGTGAGATTTTGGTCAATACTTTCTGTTCCATCAAATCCAGAGTTAAATAAAAGAACTTTTGGGTGATTCACATAGCTCAAATTTCTCCATTCACCCAGGAAACAAAAAGATGTATCCAGAACTCCAAGAGTATTATTGGTGTGATAACATGTTGATGGGGATTATTGAGTATACATGAAAGTGCCTTGTATGTCATCACATGAATAATGAGAGGTAGAAGACTAAGGGGTAAGATGAAACCATTACCCATTCTAGCATGGAAATGGGAGAACATCACCATGGACTTTGTCACTAAACATCCAAATACATCCAAAGGAAACAATGTTACCTGGGTTATTGTGGATCATCTTACATATACTACAAACTTCATTACAATTTGATACGATTTATCATTTGATCAACTAGGACATATATATATATATCAGTGAATTTATAAGGCTTAATGGAGTACCGCTATCTATTTTATCTGTTCAAGATCCATGATTCAACTCCATGTTCTAGAAGTGTCTTCCACATGCTCTTAATACTGAAATGAACTTTAGTATGTCTTATCATCCTCAAACAGATGGCAAATCTAAGTAGTCTATCCAAACACTTGAGGATATGTTGAGAGCATGATCAATGAAAGTGATGGCCTCATCCAGTAGAATTTCTCCGTACGGAGTCCATTTGTCGGAGCATAGAAAGGAGGTGACTTCACTAGGGATCACTATTGACCAAGCCCAATACAAACTTTAACATGTTAATCTTGAACGGAACCACCTAGGGGAGAAGTAAAAGTTGATAGAGATTTCCACCAGAGCGATGTTATCCGAGCCACCCCAAGAATCTGTCACCATCACACATCTTACCCTTAGGTCATATGTGGGTGTTATAAAGGGTTATGTAATAAGACCCTATCACTATGTTTATGTGCATTATTTTTTATAGAATAATTAATATATATTCATTTTATTATTGTTACTTTGTAAATTATTTTTAAAGAAAAATATAATTTTTAGTTAATGTTCAATTAAGAAATATATTTTGATGAATTAATGATTTTTTGAATTAAATAATATTTTAATAAAATATTATTAATAAATTAATTTTTATTAAATATAAATTATTTTATAATTTTTATGAATACTTTTGTATTTTTTATTAAGGGTTGAAAGATGTTTTTGACAAAACCCATGAATTTTCAATTAATGTCGGTTATTGTTTTAAATGTCAAAATTCACATATTTATAAAATTATTTAGATAAAATGAATATTATTTTTGGTATCAGGATGTCAAAATTATCAATATGCGATTTTTTTATAATTTTTTGAGGGTGTATAATTTTTGGGTAAAAATTAAATACCACTCTAATATATAATGTGTTTTATAACATCATAATGACCAAAAATGGATGTAATAAAATACTATAAATGAGTTTTTCATCCAATATATGTTTTTAATCTAAAAATTTGATTTTATATTGGTTTTTTAATTTAATGGTGCCTTAGTGGACCCTCCAAGTCTTATAAAACATTTTATAATTTTAAATTCATTTCCTTGAGAGTGTGACTCACCTCAACATATTCAGGCCTAATATATTAATAAGTTTGGAAATTGTATATATAAAATAATATTTTCCAAACCTTTTTAGAGTAAACTGTGTGAAAAACCATGGGTTGGTTTTTGGTTTTGATTAGTTTAATGTGTAGTGTCCAAAACCTAAATAATAAATAATTCCCTCTATTTTACTTTGTAAACCCACTCAAGATGCCACTTTTATTAATTAAAAACCATTAAATCATGTCTCTACCCTTCCCTCATACCTCTAAAATATTGGCAAGGTGCCCCAAGATCCCATGAATCCTCTCTCAAGTCTCCCCCAAGCCTTTAGGATCACATATCCATGATAGGGAATTTTTCCTCCCTCATTTTTTGTCTATGTTTCTTTATGTTTCTATACCATTGTAATTTCAATTATAAATGCTGGGATATTATTTATCACCTCTCTTATACTTCTATCCTTATGTTTTAATTATGATATAACTCTTTCTCTCTCATTAATGCCTCTTATGCACACCTGTTACCTTGCCGAAATTCTGTAAGAAATTTCTCCCTTCTCATTTTCATTCAAGTAATTATTTTATATTATGCATCTAAATCCCATTACCTAAGTTGGTACATGTATCTATATGACCCCATTACTGTAAATTTTATATATATGATGAAATACCCCTTTCCCTCTTATCAACCATTTTTATGAATTATTATGCCATGTCGTTATGCTGCCGAAATTGCACCACGATTTTCCAAGCCAAAGTTATTATGTAGTGAATACCATTCCCATTTCTCTATAAAGGGTATTAAACATTATTAACATTCAGATATTGACAATATAGTTTCATTTATGAATTCAAAATTCCATTTTCTTATAATAAATGACTGTATTTAATGAATCAATGTTATACAATCCATGTGGCACACTTAGGCATGAAATGAAATGATTAATAAGGGTGCACCCTAATAGCGCTCCAGTGCATTGGGTAAGTATTAGTATCATGATACATAAAGTTAAATTATGTTTTAATCATTCTAATTCAAGTTTAATTAGGGTTTACTCATGCTCCATGGTAAATGTTCCTTGGCTCATGCTAATTTCATGTTAAATTTTTCTGCCACATTTCCATGTTATGATAATCATGTTATACCATGACATTGTGTTCATGTTTCTTTTATGATCCATTGAAATGTATACCACCTAAAATGTACAATATTCTTCATGTTATTCCATGTTTACTCCCTTTATAGGCTTTATATCTCACCCTTTTCTTATGCATGTCCTCAAGTTATCCAATGCAATGGTAAGTATGAAGGAATGTTGTGGTCATGTAAAAGTTTTTTTCAATAAAGATGTTGCGTTTTATGTTCTATGTTGTTATATAATGTCACGAATCTCCCAAGAAACTATACCTCTTGATACCTATAGATATTATATGCATTATTATGTATTAAATCATGATTAAGTGTGTAATAACGTATAGGGTTGTTATACATTTTTTCTCAAGATTATGCTTACATATCTCCCATGTTTTTCCTTACAAATAATATAAGCTCACACTTAATTATGTTTCCTTTCCTGAGTTTATAAAGATACGAAATATCTATGACGTGTCTATGATTTTTGATACTTATTAAGAACATAATGGGATATTATATAGTTCCCTAATGGACCAATGATTTTTTTCTGTGATTATAATGCCAATAAACTAATACAGAAGTTAGGAATGTGTTTGTGTAATGTAATAAATATTCTAAATAAATTATGTAATATCTATTTAGAAAAATAATTGTTCTCAATTATTGGAATCATAGAAAAGTTTTAGTTACCCTTTAGAAACAAGGATGAGAAAAACATAGTAAAACCCATAAGGACATGTCTAAGGATATGTCTGTTGATGAGTCAATTTATAAGAAAATTTCCCAGAATTTTAGTAATGAAAATAATTAGTGTATTCAATGAAATTAAATAATAGTATGGATAAAAAAGTGGATGTGTATTTGGTAGAGATGTTCCTAGGGGTAAAAACCTAAAAAATACTGTATTGAGCTCGAATTAATCCGAAACATGTTCATGCCAATAGGCCTTGATATAAATTTTTTTTATAGTCCCGAGGGATATGAATTTGGAATATGTAATGTGCTTATGAACCATCAATAATGATTAAATAGAGGATGAATATTAATGACCTATAATAAAAATAATGTAAGATAGATTAAAGATGGTTTCATAATTAAGACTTCCTATAACCGATTTTCTAGATTATGTAGTTCCCCATTATCATAACTATTTCATATACTATAGTTTTTTTAGTATATGGATGGAACCTGGATGAATCATGTTAATGCGGAATGATATGGAAAAGGAAATAACTTTCCAACTTAAAAACTGAAAGATATTTGATTTGGAATGAAAAATATTTTTTCTAATCTCACATATCCTCCCAATCTTGAATCATATGGGCTACCAAATGATTAATGAAAGGAATAACATTCTATTGAGTGATGAGGCAATGTACACCATCTTTATGTGGGTATTCTAATCCCCTAGTGGATAATAAATGGAATGGTACCACTGAAATGATATTTTCCATTCTCAAATGTTCGGAACATGAGAATGTCACTAAATACTTTTATCATTTATAAGGTGAAGTAGACTACTGGTGTACTCTAATCAAGAATATGAGGCAGTAAGATTAAAATTAATATCTGTATTACTACTTTTTCAAGAACTCATTTAAATAAGTAAATTCCTCGTTTTATTCATATGAATATGGAGAAGAAGATCATTTAGTAAATTAAAAGTAGTGATGAATCTGTTGGTACCCACGAAACTAATTTTACAAGACATAAGAGGTACACTTTTGGAATTATCATACAACCCAAAAGTAAGTCTTATTAATTAATCATTGGATTAAATCTAGGTATATGAAGATAATTATCCATATGATATATAATTAGGAATGAATATATTATCAAATTCTCCATTCCAGAGGAAATTGATGTTTGAATTACATATCTGTCTCATAGGGTATATAAGATGAGAAATATAAAATTAAAAGGGATATATAAAAACCATTTACAAAAGAATATAAGCTTTCCATTATTCTTATTATGTGGAAATAATCACAAATTAAATTGTATTAAGGTTAATATCAAATCTTTTAAGTGTGGGAAGGATGTCTATCAATTTTTTTAGTACCTAAGTGGTTTGAATATTTTATATTATAATGAAAATATGGAGAATGAGCCATATAATGAACCACCTACACATTGGGGATACATGTGTGTGGATAATAAAAAAAATTATAACCACTATTTATATCAAATGGTTACTGATGATGATTGATGAACACAACATATTATGTTAAGGTGAACATGTAAAAATCATGTGATTACCATTTCTGATGAGAATAATGATAATGAAATGGTGGAATGTAAGCTTAATAATAACTCTATAATTGTTTATGTACTATTTCACTCTAGGTATACCCATTATATTATATCTAAAAAAGTTATATGGGAATAAATATGTCACTGTAATTATTAGACGCTTAATTAGCAATAAAAAAACAAATATGTTTATGAAATTACAATTTTATGTTACCTCCATCTTTTATATTTTTTTGAATGTTCATCCCACAAATCATGTTATTACCCCATTAGTTTATTTTGATGTTATCATAGGCATGTATTTTCATTGTTTACACATGGATCAAATAAATTTCTAAGGAATGTAACATTTGAAAATACCAGTGAGATTATTCTCATCTATCTGTACACTGATAAATATGAACTTACAATATAATTCACATATATTTTATTTGTCATGATTCCTTTTCAAAAGTGGTGTTTATCCCATATGGTTTTATAGAGTAAAAAAATCTATCATATACCTAATTTTAATGAGTTCATGGATTTATTTCATGATGAATTTCATATTATTCCCCCAAAACAGGATTTTGAGTTATCTATATAACTTATACAAGGTTCCAAATAAATTTCAATGAATCTATATAGAATGAATCTGATTGAGTTTCAGGAATTAATGAAGAAACCCTAGGAGAATATTTATTAGGGATTTATTCATCCAAGTATTTCACATTGGGGTGCACTTATTCTATTTGTTAAGAAGAAATATAGATCTATTATAATTTTCATTGAGTGTTGGGAAATTAAAAAGATCACCATCAAGAACATGCATCCTTTAACCCATATTGATGACATTGTTTGATCAACTATGTGATTCTCAATACATTTCCTAGATTGACCTTGATTCTAGATATCATTAATTTAGGTATGAGAAATAGGATATACTAAAGAAAAAATTCCATACAAGGTATGGAAATAATGAATATATAGTGATTCAATTTTTTTTAAGAATTCCCCTTTTATCTCCATGGTTTTAAAGAATAGATCATTTATATATTACCTTGATCAATTTTTGGTACTCTTTATAGATGATATTATTATCTATTCAAAGAGAATAGAAGCACATGAAGACCACTTGATAATTTTACTAATGACCTTAAAGAAGAATAAATTTTATGAATAATTTACAATGTTTTAATTTCTGTTACAAGAGGTTTCATTTTTGGGTCACATAATATCATTTTAGGGTATATCTGTGGATCAATTATGGTGGATAATATCTAATGATTCATTGGTTTGGCAGGATATTACCAATCCTTTGTTGATAGTTGATCTTGAATCTCTAATCCACCACCAATGTTAACCTAGAGGGTTGAAAAGTTTATCTACAATGATAAATATGCATAAAAAAATCAAGGAACTAAAGAGAAGAAATGCCCAAACCATAGTTATTAAATTTCCCTACAGCGGGTAAGGGTATGTAATTTATAATTACGAATCTATTAATGTATTTGGATGAATTATAATTAAAAACATGAAGGTCCAAGATTATTCATCACAACCATTTATGGTCAATGAGAAAAATTTCCCATGTTAGGATCTGAAGTTAATTGTAGTAATTTTTTCATTAAATATATTGATGTATTATCTTTTTCTTGAAATTTGTGACATATATAATGATAAAAAATTCTTATTGTATATATTCACATAGAAGTATTTAAACAAGAACAAAAGAATATATTTAGATACAATAGATAATAATTTCTACAAAATACATTTGATAAATGGGAAAGAAAACAAGGTGGACTATTTCTTTTGGGTTGAAATGATCATTCTTTCCTATCCACAATGGATATCACAGAAGACCTAATATTTTGGTATTATCAAAGGATAAATAATATAATCCTAAAGGAATGGGTATAATCTTATCTCCCATAGTTAAATGTTCAACCATCATTACATGTAATGGTTAAAGATGTGCATATGAATGATATATAGCTGCAAAATAATGTTACAAATGATAAAAAATTTATCCTTAATAATGATATAATGATAGGTTATGGAATCTTGAATAAATTCCATATATACATAATTTGATGAAGGAGATTCTACTAGAATAACATATTTCTCTATTCTCTATTCTTCTTGGAAGTACAAAAAGGTATAAATATTTCAAATAATACCACTGGTGGGATCGCCTGAAGATAGATATCATAATATTTTTATTTCGGTGGTTTCTATGTAAAAAAGTTAAGGCTAAAAGAAAAATTCCTATAGTGATGTTACAACCATTACCCAAACCATAATGAAAATGGGAAAATATCTCTATATATTTTATCATAGGACTCTGTAGAATGTTTAATGGGAATAGTGATATACAAGTTTTAGTTAATCACCTCTGCCAAAATCATCACTATCAGAGGAGACTTATCACTTGAACATATTTATAGGATGTACATTATGAATGTGGTAAGGTTTCATGGAGTAAGACATTAAATTATATCCAATTAGGATATAAGGTTCACCATAATGTTCTTTAGAAGTATTTAGAAATCTATTGAAATAAAATTTAGTTTCATCACTTCTTTTCATCATCATATAGACTTTCAATCTTCTTGAGAAAATCCAAAATATAGAGGAAATGTTGAGATATTGTTAGTTGGATTCCAAATATTTTTGATATCTACAAAATCATATAGTTGAGTTTTTTACTACAATAGATTTCACTCATCAATTTAGATAGATACTTATGATGACATATTTTTAATGAAATATAGATCTCCAACATGCTTGAATGAATTTGGGGAAGGAGAGAATTTTGGACCTAAGATAACAGATGTAACGGTTTAGAATGTTAGATCCATTAAGTAGCATATCAAGGAAGCTAAGAGTTAGTGGATATGTGATTTTTATATCTGCCAGCATGATCTAGAATTTGATTTTTTTTATTAGGTGTTTTCAATAATTTTTCTTGGGAATAAGTTTATGAGATTTAAGAATAAATTGTTACTATGATATAGGTATATGATTTCCTTATAATTTTATCGATAATATAGGGATGGTATCCTATCACTTGGAACTCCCACCAAACCTCTATTATTTCCATCATGTGGTCCCTGTATATATCATTAGGATGTACATACCTAAAACATTACATGTACTAAACTCAGAGGTCATACTACTAGAGAACAATAATTTTTACAAGTAAAAGTAGTGGTGTTTCTGGATCATACAGAGAATGGTCTAAGAAACAAGACAACTCACAAGGTTATTATTTAGTGTAGAAACAACTTTTTATAAGATGCCATTTTGGATCATTAGCATATGATGAAGCTTTACTATCCTCAATTTTTTTCATTATAGTGACAAATATCAAGGTATAAAATCATTTTAGGTTTGGTAGAATGCAACACTGTTATTTTTTATGAACTTCTTTTAAAAAAATTGAAATTTCTTTTGTGGATTAGGTTTGAAGATACATCTTGTTTAACATGAAATTCACACAACAATTATGAAAACCCTTCTCTTTATTACACACTTAAACATGATTTATTACGTAAACATAAATTGATACAACATGGAAGATCGATAGGTCTAGTTTATTTGGGGATTAGGATATTTACATTAGAACTTAGAACATGAAATACGACATCTTTATTGAAAACTTCCTTTACATGACCACTACATTCCCTCGTACTTAACATTGCATAGGATAACCTGAGGACATTCATGAAAAAAGGGTGAGATATAAAGCTCATTAAGGTAATAAACATGGAATAAAATGATTAATATAATACATTTTATACAATATTCATATCAATGGATCACAAGAGAAACATTAACATAAAGGCATGATAATCTTAATATAGAAATATGGCAACAACATTTAACAAGGTTTTAGCATGATCCAAGGCTCATTGCACATGGAGAATAAGTAAAACCTAATTGAACTTGATTTATCATGAGTAAAACCTCATTTCACTTGACATATCATGATACTAATCTTTACCCAATGCATTGGAGCACTATCAAGGCTCACCCTTCTTAAACATTTCATTTCATGCATAAATGTGCCACATGGATCATATAACATGGATTCATTAAACCTCATAATTTAATCCACAATAAAGGAAATGTGTAATTCATACATGAAACACTATAATAAATAAGTAAATATGTATAAAGGTGAATCCCCATGATAGGGAAATTGGCATGGTATTAACTACACAATGACATTGGCTTGGAAAATCACGGTGCAATTTCGGCAGCGTAACGATGTGACATAGGAATTCATAAAAATGAATGATGAGAGATAAATGGGTGTCTCGTCATATTTAAATGAAATGGAAAGTTATTGGGTCATATAGATACAATTACCAACATAATTAATGGAATTTATATTCACAATACAAAAGAATTGCTTGAATGTAAATGGGGGGAGAGAGATTTCTTACAGAATTTCAGCATGGGAACAGGTGTACATGAGGGGAATTTAATGGTAGAGAAAGGGGTATATCATCATTAAAACATATATAGATAAGTATATGGTATGTGGTAAATCATACCCCAACATTTATAATTGATAAAAAACAGCATAACAATATAATGAAATTGAGACAAAAGTGAGAAAAGAGGAAATCCCATACTTGGAAGTGTGATCCCAAAGGCTTGGGAGAGTCTTGAGAGAGGCTTCTTGGGAGCTTCAAGAACCATTAGAGGATTATTGAGAGATTAGTTCAAGTTTTGGTCAAACTCCAAAGGCTTTGAGTGAAGAGGAAGTGGGATCTTGGGTGAGTTTATATAGGAAAGGAGAGAGAATTCTTTAATATTTAGGTTTGGGTCACCACACTTTAAACTAATCAATACCACAAACCATCCCATGGTTTTTCCCATGGTTATTTTAGAAAGGGGAGTGGAAAATAATATTTTATAATGATAATGTCCGGAATTATTAAAATATTGGGGGTGCTTATGTGGAGGTGAGTCACACTCTTAGAGAAAATAATTTGAAAAGACCAAATGTTTTATAAGTCTTGGAGGGTCCACTAAATCTTTGTAAAATAAATAAAACACAAATAAAATCAAATTATTTTAATGGTAAAACATATATTGTCCGAAAATACCATTTATATTAATTTATTACATCACTATTGGGTCATTATGATATCATAAAACATAATATATATTTAAACGATTTTTAATTTTTACCCAAAAATTTGACTATCTCAGAAAATTATGAAAAATTCACCATTAGATAATTTCAACATCCTGATTCCAAAAATAATATTCATTTTATTTAAACAATTTTTTAAATATGTGAATTTTTAATTTTAAAATAAAAACTGACATTAAAAAAAATTCAAGGGTTTTGACAAAAATGACATTCAAACCATAATAAAAATTACAATTGAATTTATTTATATTTAATAGAAATTAATTTAATTATAATAATATTTTATTAAAATATTATTTAATTACGAAATCCATTAATTCATCAAAATATATTTTTAGTTGAATATTAACTAAAAATACTATCTGTGATTTAAAAACTATTTACAAAGTAACAATAAGAAAATGAATGCACATTCTTTATAAAAATATAATGTACATAGTCATAATGATAGGGTATTTTTACATAACCCCTTATAACACCCACATAAGACTAAAGGGTAAGGTGTGTGATGGTGAGAGACTCTTTGGTGGCTCGTATAACATTTCTCATGTGGTAATATCTATTAACTTATATTTCTCCCATAGTTTGTTCTGCTCAAGCTTAATGTGTTCACGCTCAGCTTGGGATTGGTCAAGAGAGAATCCCAATGACACCACCTCCTTTATGAGCTCTGACAAATGGGCTTCGAATGAGGAAATTCTACTACATGTGTTCTACTATATGTGTTCTACTATATGTGTTCTACTATATGTGTTCTACTAGATGTGGCCATCACTTCCTTTGTACGAGTAAATCAGATTTGTTAAATCTCAATATTTATACTAATCATGTGATCACTATTCGATGACTATATTAGAAAGTGTCACATTTCTTAATGGTATTTTAAAAATCCAAATCATGAAACCAAAGAAGTTCACAAAAAATTTTAAATAATGAGACATTTAATTAGATCAAGAAGGATTTCCATTAATGACTGTTTGGTTCGTTACAATTTTCCCCCCTTAAGAAATTTCTCCCTCATAATTTTATTTTCCCACACTAAAATAGATATGGGTAACTCTACTTCATTAGTTCCTTTGATTCCCACATCGCTTCTTCAAAATTTTTGTTTCACCACAACACCTTGATGAGGGGAATTGTCTAATTTCATATAAATTTCTCTCTATGATCTAATATCTTCACCGGTTGCTCCTTGTAAGAAAGATCATCTTCCAACTATACCACCTCTGAAGATAGTACATGTGAGGGGTCTATTATGTACTTCCTTAAGAGGGATACATGAAAGACATCATGTACTTTGGCCGTGGTAGGTGGAAGTGCTAGTCGATAGGCCACAACCCCGACATGATCACTAATCTCGAAGGGTCTGATGTAGCTAGGACTTAAATTACCTTTCTTTCCAAACCTCATGAACTTCTTACATGGAGATATGCATAGAAATAACATATCTCCAACTTTAATCTCAAGGTCTCGTCGACGATTATCTGCATAACTCTTTTGTCGGCTCTGGGCTGCCTTGATATACTGCTGAATTGATTTCACCTTCTCCACCATCTCTTAGACCATTTTTTCTCCTAGAAGCTTATACTCACTGACTTCATCCCAACACGCCAGTGTTATACACCTTTTCCCATAAAGGACTTCATATGGTGTCATTTGGTTACTTGATTGGAAATTTTTATTGTAAGAGAATTCAACCAGTGGAAGATGTTGGTCCCATCCTCCTTTGAAGTCCATTGAGCAAGCTCTCAACATGTCTTCAAGTGTTTGGATAGTCCACTTGGATTGGCCATCAGTTTGAGGATGATAAGCCGTATTGAAGTTTAGTTCACTATCCAGTGAATGTTGAAGACTCTTCCAAAACATAGAGGTCAATCATGGATCTCTATCAGATATAATAGATAGTGGTACTCCATTCAGCCTTACCAATTTCCTGATATATATCCATGCCAATTGATCCAGTGAGAAATCCTCCCAAATAGCAATAAAGTGTGCATACTTGGTAAGATGATCCAAAACAACCCAGATTGCATTGTTGCCTTTGGATGTCTTCGGAAGTTAGGTGATAAAGTCCATGGTGATGTTCTCCCATTTCCATGATGGTATGGGTAATGGTTGCATCATCCACTTATACTTTTGCCTATCCACCTTCACTTGATAACACACCAGACACTATTATGTAAAGTCCACAATCTCCATTTCATATTGTTCCACCAAATGTTTTCTCAGAGATCTTGATACATATTTGTGCTCCCCAGGTGAATAGAGAAGGTTGAGCTATGTGAGTCATCCAGAAGCTCCTTCTTTATCTCTTGATGGGATGGTACACATAATCATGTCCCAAATATCACCATTTCATCCTTATCAACCACAAACTCTGAGGATTTCCCATTTCTCATAGCTTCCACCCTTTTCATAATTTCCACATATTTTCTATGAGCATACTTTATTTTCCCCAAAAGAGATGGTTGAGCAATCATTTGTGAAAGGATTGATAATTATCCCTTATGTATGATTCCCATTTCCATATTCATTAAATATAAGAAGAATGGATCCTTCTCGATTCTCATCAATGATAGATATGCTGGGTCTTTTCTACTTAGAGCATCTCCCACCTTGTTATCTTTCCCAGGGTGGTAATGGATTGAGCAATCATAATATTTGATCTTCTCTAACCATATTTATTGGCTTATGT
Organism: Viscum album; assembly: GCA_963277665.1. Taxonomy (NCBI): domain Eukaryota; kingdom Viridiplantae; phylum Streptophyta; class Magnoliopsida; order Santalales; family Viscaceae; genus Viscum; species Viscum album. Next base: position 440,423,419 of record OY728123.1, read on the forward strand.
TAAACAATTTTTGTGTGAATATATACTTGATGAATTTGTGGTCCGTATATATTTCACAATTTTCCACAAAGAGATAATTCATCCAAACTTTTAAACTGAAGATAACCTCAACCAAATCTAGATCATGTGTTGGATAATTATTCTCATGATATTTTTAATTTCCTTGAAGCATAGGCAATGACTTTGTCATTTTTCAGCAACACACATCCCTGTCCCTTCTTCGAAGCATCACTGAATACCAAAAAAAGTTCTCCACTTGTGGGTAAAGTGAGCTCGAGCGCATGGATAAGACTCCTTTTCAACTCCTTGAATCTTTCTTCACATTCATCACTCCAAATAAACAGTACTCCCTTCCGAGTTATCTTGGTAAGAGGGTTGGACAATTGTGAGAAATTTCTCAAAAATCATCGATAATATCCTGCTAATCCCAAAAAGCTATGAATATTTGTTACTGATGTTAGCCTCATCCATCACTCTATTACAGCTGTCATAGATGGATCTATTGATATACCATTACTTGTGATGACATGGCCTAATAAGGAGACCTCCTTTAACCAGAACTCACACTTGCTGTAATTTTCATAGAGCTTATCCTTCTGCAAGGTCTCTAGTATAGTTCTCACATGCTCCTCATGATCGTATATGGTTTTGGAGTATATTAGAATATCATCTATAAATACTACCAAAATTTTTTCAAGGTAATCACTAAAGACTCTATTCATCACGTCTATGAATATTGCTGGAGAATTAGTGAGTCTAAAAGACATTACTGTGAATTCATAGTTCCCGTATCTTGTACGAAAAGCAGTCTTGGGGATATCTTCCTTCTTCACCATTACTTGATAATATCTCGACCAAAAATCCACCATGGAGAAGTATTATGATCCATGAAGATAATCGAACAAGTCATCAATTCATGGGAGATGATACTTGTTCTTTATCGTGATTTTTTAAAGCTCAAGATAATTGATGCAAAGGTAAATTGATCCATCCTTCTTATTGATGAAGAGGACTGGTGCACCCCATGGTGAAGCACTTGGGCATATAATAACTTCATCTAGATTATCCTGTAGTTTTTTCTTCAGCTCCTCAAGCTTCACAATAGCAATTCTATATAGAGTCTTGGATATTGGAAACTCCCCAGGTATAATATCAATTGAGAATTCAACATCTCTTATAGGAGGAAGACCAGTAAATTCCTCAGGAAACACTTCATCGAATTCCCTCAAAATAGGCATGTCTTCAAGGATGGTTGTTTCCTTGGACTCAATCATCTGATCCAGATGTGCATGCTCATAGGGAAGTAATATCCATGCTTGAGATGATGGAGCTAAAGAATATTCATCTTCCTCCTTACACTTGTATAGAATCAGGGGTCGATTCTCCATATGGAGAGTGATTTCCCTCTCATAGAAATTTATGTTTGCTCTATATAAGGAAAGACAATCTATGCTGAGAATTGCATCAAATTCCACCAAAGGGAGTATGATGTGGTTCGTCGGGAATTTAAATCCACAAATTATGATAGGGGAGGAGTTATATTCATGGGATGAAATGATTTCCCCATTTTTTGTACTCACTGACATCTTTACTTAAATTATTTTTTGTCATGTTGGGATTGTTCTACTAGACTTTCGGGATATAAAATAATGTGTAGAACCATAATCAAAAAGTACATTCACTATTATTGAATGAATAACTAGCGTACCTATCACCACTTCATTATTGGGGTTCACTTCTGCGGTAGTAATGGAAAATGCTCGCCCTTACTGCCTTGGTGGTTGTGGGTTGACTTTGAAAACCCTTGTCTTTGGGCACTAATTTGAAAAGTGCCCCGGTACTTTGCAGTTGAAGTAATGAACAATGAATTGTGGGTCTAGTGGAGTGTTCCTCTCCTCAGTTTCAACCATCGGTTTTTCTTGACGATAGTTAATAGCTAGGTGCCCTTCTCTTTCACACCTAAAGAATTTCCTTGTCCCCTTCAGGAAATTTCAGGGGTGCTTATTTTCCCACCTTTTTGAAGTGGGGTGTTGGATCTTCTTAAAACCATTGGATTTATCCATCGAACCACAAATACTGAAGTCCTCCTTATGATTATTATCCCCATGATACCCCCGATATTCTCTAATCTCTATTTCGACCTTGAGGGCACATTAGAAAATTTCCTCATAGCTGTTGAAGTCACGGATCTCCAGCACTTTTCGTAGATAGGTTTTAGCCCACCAAAGAAGCGGTCAACCTTGAATTCAGGGGTAACAACAAAGTAGAAGGCGTATAGTTCAAGCCTTGTGAATTTTTCCTCATAAGCTCTAACAAATTTGTTATTTTTTTCTTGAGGGAAAGGAAGTCCCTTTCCATCTTAAGTCAGAGGGTGCACGGAAAATATTTATTGAAAAACATCTTCTGAAAATCCTTCCATTACCACGCCTTGATCTCCTCCTCAGGCTTCGTATTTTTGATCAACGTCCACCATTGATTAGCTTAACCTTCTATATGATAATAAGCCAGGAGAACCTTCTCTTGTTCGGAACTTTGAAGGATGGATAATATATTTTCAATGAATTTGATCCATTGTTCAGCGATTGAGGGATCAAATGATCCATTAAAAGTAGGAGGCCTTTGTCTCATTAAGATCTCAATAGAAACTTCTTCTTTATTAGGGGGGGTTTAACATTCCTCTTGACCCATTTTTCTATTCAAATCTTGAGTTAACTAAGAGAGAATCCTGGAAAAGTTTACGATTCCCGCTCCCATCGGATTGTGCATATCATAAAACAATCATAACATTGATCTTCACATCGGTTGTTAGCTCGAGTCCTCCTATTACCGGCCATTGGATGGAATAAAAGGAAAGGTAGGGGTAACAAATAAAGGGTAATCCAAATACAAAACAGATGCAATATACATTACTTTTATTTCCTTAACTTATGAATCCATAGGCATCAATCTATGTTATCCATGATCTACATTCCAACATATATTCTTAGGGGAATTTTTTTCCTTTATAATGGTTCATACTAAGCTTGTGAATTTACTAAAGAATATCCCCTAGAAGTGTCATAAACAAGGGTGCAGCAAGTCCCATTTTCGTGCACCAGTTCCCATTCGAGTCTATCTCAAAGCGGTGTTTTTGGGTTTTACCCCTAGGATACATCTGTGCCATAGCCACCTCTCCCTGCTTGTATCCAGACAGGGATGTATTTTTTTGATAAACCACTTACAGAATACTCAAGAATAATTAGGGATGTTTTTATTATACTTATTATTTTCTCTACGTCTTCAATAGGTTTTTCTAATCCTAATCCCAAAAATAACTAAACCTATCCTCTAATACCAACTATGAAAATTGTGCTCTCAATTACACAGTTAAAAATGATTTATTATAAAAAACCCACTTGATAAAACATAGAAGATCGAGAGGACTAGTGTATTTTGGGATTAGGATCTTTATATAACAACTTAATAAATGAAATACTACATCTTTATTGAAAAATGACTTTACATGACCACTACATTCTATCATACATAGCATTGTATAGGATAACCTGAGGACATGCATGAAAACAGGGTGAGCTATAAGGCCGAGTAAGGGAAAAAACATGGAATAACATGAGGAATATAGTACATGTTAGACAATATGCATATCAATGGATCATAAGATAAAAATTAACATAATGGCATGATAAAGAATGATAATCTTAATATGTAAATACAGAAACAAAATTTAACATGATTTTAGCATGAGACAAGGATCATTGCACATGGAGCATGAGTAAACCCTCATTGCACTTGAATTAGCATGAGTAAACCCTCATTGCACTTGACATATCAGGATACTAATATTTACCCAATTCATTGGAGTGCTATCATGGCACACCCTTCCTAAACATTTCATTTCATGCATAAATGTGCTACATGGATCATATAACATGGATTCATTAAACCTCGTCATTTATTACATGATAAATAAAATGTGGAATTCATACATGAAACAATATAATCAATAATTAAATGTTCATAAAGGTGAATACCCTTGATAGGGAAATGGGAATGGTACTCACTACACAACGACATTGGCTTGGAAAATCGTGGTGCAATTTTGGCAGCGTAACAACGTGAAATAGGAATTCATAAAAATGGTTGATGAGAGGAAATGAGTGTCTAATAATTTTTACATGAAATTAAAGTAAAGGTGTCATATATATACATGTACCAATATAAGTAATGGAATTTATATTCACAATAAAAAATAATTGATTGAATGTCAATGAGTAGAGTGAGATTCCTTACGGAATTTCGGCATGGTAACAGGTGTACATGAGGAGCATTTAATGAGAGAGAAATGAGTCTCTAATCATTAAAACATAGAAAGAGCAGTATGTGGGAGGTTTAAAATCATACCCCAACATTAATAATTTAGAAAAAGGGCATAAAATAAAATGAAATTGAGGCAAAAATGGGAAAAGAGGAAATCTCTTACTTGGAAGTGTGATCCCAAAGGCTTGGGAGAGGCTTGAGAGAGGCTTATTGGGATCTTGGGGAACCTTGGGAGGATTCTAGATAGATGAGGTCAGGGGTTTTTCGAACTCCAAAGACTTTTAGTGAAGAAGAAGTGGGAGCTTGGGTGGGTTTATATAGTAAATGAGAGGGAATTCTTTAATATTTAGGTTTGGGTCACCACACATTAAACTAATCAACACCACAAACCATACCATGGTTTTTCCCATGTTTTTTTCCAAAGGGGAGTGAAAAACAATATTTTAAAAGGCTAATGGCCGAAATTCTTAAAATATTGAGGGTGTTTATGTGGAGGTGAGTCACACTCTTAGGGAAAACAATTTAAAAAGACAAAATGTTTTATAAGTCTTGGAGGGTCCACTAATGCTTTGTAAAATAAATCAAACGAACATAAAATCACATTATTTTAATGGTAAAAAATATATTGGCCAAAAATATCATTTATATAATTTTATTACATCACTATTGGGTCAATATGATGTCATAAAACACATTATTTATTTAAACGATATTTAATTTTTACCCAAAAATTCGATTGTCTCAGAAAATTATGAAAAAATCACCGTCGGATAATTATGATGTCCTGATTCCAAAAATAATATTAATTTTATTTAAATAATTTTCTAAATATGTGAATTTTTACTTTTAAAATAAAAATCGACATTTATAAAAAATTCACAGGTTTTGACAAAAACGGCTTTCAAAACATAATAAAAATTACAATTGCATTAATTTATATTTAATAAAAATTAATTTAATTATAATAATATTTTATTAAAATATTTTTTAATAAAAAAACACATTAATTAATCAGAATAGTTTTCTTAGTTGAATATTAACTAAAAGTACTATTTGTACTTTAAAAACTATTTACAAAGTAACAATAACAAAATGAATGCACATTCTTTATACAAAAATAATGTACATAGTAATAGTGCTAGGGTATTGTTATATAACACCTTATAACACTTGTATAAGACTGAAGGGTAAGGTGTGCGATGGTGACAGACTCTTGGGGTGGCTCAGATAACATCGCTCGAGTGACAATCTCTATTGACTTCTATTTCTCCCATAGTCGGTTCCACTCATGCTTAATGTGTTCAAGCTGAGCTTGGGCTTGGTCAAGAGTGATGCCCAATGACACCACCTATTTTCCAAGCTCTGAAAAATGGGCTTTGTATGGTGAAAGTCTACTGGATGAGGCCATTACTTCCTTTTTCAGAATAAATCGGATTTGTTAAAGCCATATATTTATACTAATCATGTGATCACTATTCAATGACTATATTAGCAACAGAAACATTTCTTAACGGTATTTTAAAAATCCAAATCATGAAACCAATGTAGTTAATTTTTTTTACATAATGAGACATTTAATTAGATCAAGAGGTATTTCCATTAATGAATGTTTGGGTTATTATAACACCGGGTTTAACATTCCTAACATGAAACACTATGTTTGTACAAAATTAAATTTCATTATCATAATTATTTAAAGAAGTTATTTATAACCTAGTAATTAAGTATAGTAATATGAATTGAAATAAAAAAATTTAAAATATTATTTTTTATGTTTTTACATAAATAAATCATTTTGACAATGAAATATATATTCTTTTGTAATGTGTATATGTTTTTAAAATACTTTTTTCTCATGGAAATTTTTTATATCTCTTTTTTGAAAAATAAAAATATAAATTCTTAACACATTTTAAAATTTCATTTGAAAAAACATATTTCTTAATTTCAGTGCGTCAATGTTATCATACAGTGATATTTATGTATTTTTATGAAATATTTCATTTTTTGATGAATAGTAAAAAATTGTGAATTTTAATTAAAAAAGGCCTTTTATAAAATTTATTTTTATAGTATAATTATAAAATAAATTTGTTTTGAAGTATAATTAGTTCAATTTTATATCAATAAAACCATTTCGGTTATGTTAAACAATTTTATATTGAAATTTAAGATAAAAACATTTCATACTTTTAAACATGTTCACTATAAAAACGTGTTCTTTCTTCCAGTTTGTCAGATTAATTTTAAATTAATTTCTATTAATTATATGAATTGAATTTGAGTATTAATTTCATATTTGGAATCAAAATATGTTATAATTTAAAATTATTAGAAAATATTTTTTAACAACTATTACTGGTGAAAAAAATTAAAATTAATCACTGTGATTTTGAGAAAACAATGTTTACCAATGGACTAAAATATAATATTAAGGGGTAAATTGACATAAAAAAATGTTCAGAACCAACTATATTTTTGTATGATGAACCATTTATGTCTAAGGATATAATTTTATATATTTATTACACTTTTTCATTATAAAAAATTGGTATTAAATTCTCTCTTTGAAAAATTTAAAAGTTTACCACTCACCTCACTTATAAATGTCCACCCCTTAAAACCCTAAATTTAAACATATAATAAAATTTGGATGGAGTAATACCAATCAAAATATATTATAAAATTATCTTCCCACATTCTAGAAGCATCACATTGGGTTGAAATCCAATAAAGATATTACTTTGATACAAACCAACAGGAGATACCTAAAGAAGAGGTAGTGTTCCTCAATGAATGTTTTTTGTTTTTTGTTTATTGAATATGATTTAATTATTTTATATCATAATTATATAACAAATATATTTTATAATATATATACATTTTCTTATATTATGGTTATGGCTTACAGCTACACCAATATACCTCAAATGGGTCATGAAATCATTATTATTGTGTACGGAAAACCACCACCTTGCCAAATGCTTTCATTTGTTTTTCCATTTACTCCTATAAAGTTCCATAATAATGATTGAATTTCTTGTTTAATAATTTATATTTTTTAATGATGTTATTATTATTCTGTAATTGTAATAACTTCATGATTTACATTTTCTGTGATTATGATAATATCGTTCATCTGTATGGCAGACTACCGCCTCTCAAATGGAAGTGATTCATTCACATGTTGTAGGGAATGTATTAAGGATGGGTTTAATAAAAATATTTTATATATGTGGGATAAATATTATTATTTTAAAATAATATCTCATATAATTTTCTTTCCTTTATCCCAATAAGAAACTAGGAACAATATTCATGCTTATATGCCTCATACGGTCTCCACGAACAGTGTATTTCATTACCTATTTACACCCCTTATATATATTTATAAATAAACTTGTAAAGAATACTTAATATATTTAAATAATTTATATAATTATGTATATTATTAAATAATTCTTAATTTATGATTACAAAAAAATATTACAAACCAAAACATATAATGGGAAACAAGCAGTTCTTACCCGAAACGTAACTTTAACAAGGAATTGTTAATAAACTGGTCATAAAAGTTCATAAAAAAATAAAATATAGTATGATATAATTGAATATCTTTTATTAATATATGTATAATATACTTATAGTTATTATAATTGAGTATTGAATGAGCACAACAGGATTGAAGGCATAAAGTAATGGATTTCCATCTCCATTTTATTTTTCATGAGACATAGGCCATGTTCAGCACATATTTATTATATGTAGTGTGTATAATGACCATGGATATATTTTATAATTATTATACTGAGAATTATTTGGGCTTAATTATCTATTATTGGTTATGGGATTTTTTATGAATTCTCCTTCTTTGAAAGACATATTATGTTATGAATCAATATTATTTTAAAATGTATATATATTCAAATTTTGACATTTTGTACAATGAATATCCATAATTAAATTATATTTTACGATTCATGTGTTTATACTCTTTCATGCGGATTATGATTCATGTTATAAATGTTTTAATAGTTTGTTACTATAATAAAATTGTTTATCTAGATTTTTTATGACCATGGTTCTAATGATAGAATATTATGATATTTATCTCATGAATTATCATTAATTTTATTATACTATAGTCATTAATTATATATCCATGTAATTTTTCCATTTTTCAATACTTTTGAACTTAATATAGTTTTTACAAAATTCTATCTTTATTTCAATCTTCGGTCGGGAATTTGTTCTTTTATAAATCAATGTTTTATAAAAACATTTTCTAAGATGTTTTAAAATTATACTTTAATACTATTATCAAAAAAATTATTTAAATTATTTTAAATATCCCTTTATAGGTTTTAGGATCTACATTGGTGTTGTAGGACCCTATATCACAGAATTGTCCGCTTTGGTTTACTACCTTAGGGGTTTGTTATTCAGTAAGGATAATCTCTCTATAGGGTAGACCAATTCCATTCACCATATTAAAAAAAAAATTACCATTGGAGATGGTATGAATAGAGCTCATTTATGACCCATAATTCCCCTACAGTCGTTTATGTTGAACAAGACCCCTATAACCAGCAACCTTGACCCACAATGTTTACTACATTCAATTGAGATTTCTAAAATATCCCCCTGTGATTTCCCTAAAAATAAAAGGCTTGACAATATTATATGATACCATTTTTTGGAACAAAATTAGGTCTGAAGGAACCTACATCACAATATTTTACTCATTGGTTCAATTACTCAAAGGATTGTTCTTTAGAATGGGTAACCACCCACTAGAGGGGCTAACTTCCATCCCCCTTCTAAAAATCCCTTTTGATGAAAGGGGATATATAGGGGGATTATTTGTGAATCCCAAAACCGCTATAGTCTCAAATGTGGCATAGAGACCCTACATATAGTAACCTTTACCAATAGGTATTCACTCTATTCATTTGGGATTCCAACATATGTTTTCTAAATTATTTTCAAGGAAAATGTTTTTCAAAATATTTTATGTTTTTAAAAACGTTTTAAAAGATATTTCGAAATTATCTTCCTAATAAGATGACATATATTGCTATAACTTATTCCTTTATAAGGATATTATCCTAGGGTACCATTTATATTCATTCTCAAAATGGTTTATGTTGTAATGATATGATGTTTATGAAATTTATTTCTATTCTACGGGTTATATGCGCATGAAACCTATTTATCTTCCACATGTTAAATTTTTATGAAATTTTTTTTATAGGTTATTAGATGAGAAATGCTGATTCAACATTTCAATTTTTCACATTTTAAGATAATAATAATTTTTAGGATACCCATTTCATATGTTTTTTATGATATTATTATTGTTTATGATATTGCGTCCCACATATGTTTGATTTCATTATGTGATATGTGGGAACTATATAGCCCTATAATTAATTGTGGGATAATTTATATTTCATGGGATATAAATGGATATAATTGAGAGTGAACTCAATTAATTAAAGGATATTTTTCACTATTATAGTCTTGAATGTGAAACTTGATAACTAAGATGGTTTGGGGAGAGAACCCATTACACTATCATAGCCTTGGTAGAAATATTTAACAATTATTCGAATCATTTTTTATGTTTTTGTGTTTCCCAAAAATCTATGTATAATGCCTATTTTTTGATAACATATATTAAACACTTTGATTCCTTTAGGATTCATGTTTTATGAATTCTATTATTTATGTCATGACACAAAATTTTGACATTTGATATCCAAGGCATGATCATCTAATATTAATATCATGTTATCAAACCCTTATCATCAGAATAATTATTTTGTATCTCACATATTTACTCTTATTGATCATTTGATCTCACCATTTTTTATGTTTAGCTTCCCCAGGTTATGAAGATATTTATTATGTGTGATGTGTCTTATATGGAATATATTACTAATGAATGTAATCTGGGGAAGGGAAACATATGAAATGGTGGCAGCATGTTTTTGTAATTTAATATTTAATCCAAAATAAATATATAATGTCTTTGTTCAAGAATCCTAGGTCACAATATTTCCATATCTAGAATGACCTGGAATACGAGTCAGGTGAAATGTTTTTTTTAGTTTCTTGAGGAGTAATTTCTCACATGTTGTTTGAGGGATTGTAGAGGAATATATTAACTAATGGTTTCTTCAAAGAAGAAGGTTATTATATTTTATATTATAACTTATAATTTCATCATCCTATCATAGTAATTTTATTGAATGATAATACATATTTATGGGGGTAGGGATGAAAGTGAAAGGACTGGTTCAGAGGCCTCATACATGAGTTAGACAATGAGGAAAAGTGGGATAATAAGAGTTTCCCCCTATCGTATAGATTATAAAGATTTCATATAAAAAATTATGATTAATATAAAATTTTTCTTATAGTAATAAATTTCCACATTTCATTAAATTTTTTGTTATTTCACAAAACTTTGGCTATTGTGTGAAAACAGTTTGTGCATGGCATGGACTACGAACATGATTTTAGAAAAAACTAATTCCCATAACATGAATCTTGCACAAAAATATGGTTTTAAAATTAATTTAAATTTTCTTAAATCAGGTTCCCAATAGAGGATGTGTCATAAAATATTCTCATATAGAATTTCATGTATTGAAGGTCTTTACAAGGAAATTTTACGCATATTTGGGATTTGGAGGATTCATGAAAAAGAAACCTCAAGTTTCATGAGTGAGATATCTGGAAATAGAATCTTAGAATTAAATCTAAAAATGAGGGGTTGATTACATATACATATATATATCTGTGATTCTTAGCCTGTATCATAAAAATTTGTGTTAGGTTATGCAACATCGTGAAGTTGCAGAAATTGGCCTTTGTTTTTAGAGGCTGGCTCACATATTCAATAATCATCAACATTTATGTCACATTTCTAATTAAACCATATTGCAAGACCAAATAGGTTGAGTTTTTTAAATCTTTTATAATTATTTATTAAATTCCATGTTTATCCCCAATGTCACCATGACTGGTAAATTTTCTAATTATTGCTTAGAATGATCATAACTTTTGATATGCAAGAATATTTGTGGTCAAAAAATAGGAAAATTGAGGATTTTAAAATGAAACAAACTCGTAGAAAAGTATTTCCATAGTTTATTCAATTATTAGACACTATTTTCTGAACTAAAAGTATTATGTAGAGGATATATAAGAAACCAGTCTTGGGGATGGTATGATTTCTATAGTTTTAAAAGGTAGATGGAAAATAGTTACCTCAAGTTCCTCCAACATCGAATGAACATTTCCCTGAAATATAATTATTTTATAATTATTATAATTCTAAAAAATAATCATTTAAATAATTATAATGCCATATATTATCCACTAATAAAATTTAAAACCCCATTTATTAATTATTCTTTATTAAAATCATAATTTACAGTTGTTTACTATTTTTTTCATAGATGTTTTGGATCTACAGTTATAAATAAGGAACACTTTCCAAGGTTACATTATTTATTGAATGTTAAAAATAATATAAATATAATATATATTAATTATATATATATTCATACATATAAAGTAAATATAGAAAAATTATTTACATAATTCATAAATATGGTAGGACTATGTAAACTTGAATAATGTCCTCATTTTTTGATGGATGAAATAAAATATAAGAAAATAGTAAATAAAATTTAAATCTTCATTTTTAAAATATATATATCATATATTTTAATTTAATATGTCCTTGTTACCATATATATAAATATAAAATGAAAAATGAATCACACAGCTCCATAGAGGTGGTAGTCCACACATACACATGCACAACGTTATCATATTCCAACAAATGGGAAGAATGTTGATCGTAATTGTTCTATTTTAAAAAATAAGTATTACAATTAATAAATATAATTATATAATTTTTTTATTTATACCATGAATTAATATGATGTAGAAGAAGAAATAAATTGAATTAGTTTAGTTAATATGAAGACCTCTTCTTCTATTATACACATATTTTTTTGAGTATCAATATTTTTATAATACCTAGATTAACCTTTGGTTTGTGTTAAAAAATGGGTCTGATACTAATTCATTGTGTTTTAGTAACTATTATAGAAAATCAATATAATGTTTTACTATCCCCAATTCCTCCACATCACCAATTTGTGTTTTAGATATATTATATCAGGTACAAAAATTGGTATCTCTAAAATAACATCCCACTATGTGAAGGAAAAATTCATGTTTGTTAATAAATGATATAAAATTTGAATTGGATAATTTAATTTTTCTATTAATACATCTTTATTATTGAATGTACTATCCAATTATTCAAATTCTTATTGGTTATATAATCTATTTTGGTCACCATTAATAATCATTATTTGAAATTATATGAGGATTAATATTTTATTTTCAATTGTATGCAGTAATGAATTTATCTTCATAATGTGAATGTGAACACACATTGGTTCTTTCTTGGGCTTAATTATAGAATTCAAATTAATCATTAAAAAACAAGGTATACCCCCAGGAAAATAACTTTATAGTTTCGCAAAGATAATTTCTAATTTATCTAACCATGTCGAGTCACTCATAAATTGGGAAACCGAGCTATCCTATAATATACTTGAGGAATGTTCCTAGTCTCCTTAAGATCAACACCAGTGTCATGGATAACCATTGGGAATGATATCACCCAGGGAAGCCAATTAAAGAAATAATTATTTCAACCTAGAAGTCTATCATGACCAGTCCAGATGTTGGATGTCCACACTATAAAAAATATTTATTGATAAATAGAGTAGAACACAATAGTAATATAAATGGATAAAAACATTGAAGAAATCATAATTAAATAAAGATACTCGCAAAAAAAAATCATAATGAATCCCAGAATTAAAAATAACATTTTCTATGTAGTTAAGGTAGATATAATGGAATTGGAATACAAATTAAATTGAAAATTCAAACCAGACTACTAACATCAATGAACATGTACCCCTTCATCATCCAATAAATACCAAACAAACCATCACCAAAAACCTCAAAGGAATAAAAATAGTTCCAAGTTACCTAAAATAAAACAATATTTACTACGTACATTGAATGTTTTATATAGGGTGTGGGAAGAACCAATCCTAGTAAGATCTCATCAAGGAGTTCATGTTAATCCAATACAAAGATATTTAAGTTTATTATAGTACTAAATACTAATATAAAATATAATTTTAATTTATTTGAACATAAAGAATATAATAAATTATGTATGCTTTTATAAAATTATAATTTTATTTAATTTAAATTAAAAAATCCCTTCGAATAATTTTATTATTCCAAGACACATTTATTAAAAGAACTCCTTAAAAATAAAAGTTGAAACCACATTATTATTGAATATTTTGAAAGATATTGGTAGAAATATTAATAAAAAAATTCAAATATAAGAATGATAAAAAAATAATGAGTCACCGACAATATAGTGAAATTGGAGATTAAATATAAAAAATGGTTCCATATATATAAAATGAACTGGGGAATATATTTAAAATTCGTCTAAAACATCATCAAGTATCATAGGAAGTAAACTAGGTCTAAATGTAAGATCGTTCATAGAAATTACCCATAAATAGGATCATCTATCATCATATTTTTCATCTAAATAATACAAGAGTCTTAACTAGCATGTACCTAGAAAAATTAGGCACCTTCCCATATTTTCGAGTCTCAATAATGATGTTATACTATTAGTTTGAGACTATCTAGTGTATCATAAATCACTATCTTCTACTCAATGCTTATATAATACAAGAATGAAGTAATAGATGATGATTAATTAATAAATCTATACCTTCGTCTAAAAGGATAAAATATGAAACTTTATGACCTCATAACCCTTTCATGAAATAACACATGGATGTCATCCATTAGAATGGTATGAAATATTCACATCATGGGTAACAATATATATCAAACAATGGGATCAAGATCCTCTCACCCACAAAGAATGGGTAACATTTAAAAGTAGAAAATGGGGCTTGATGAAAACATACATGTTATGAAAATTCATTTCAAACAATTGAAATAGATTGCAAATATTTTCATCAATCTGAACCTCTTCTTTAAAACCGTCATCCAAACTATCTAAATGATATAAAAATGTCAAAAAAATCAATCCATGTAATTTTTTTTATAGATAACAATAATTACTCAAGGAATAACCCTAATTGGTAAAATATCATAAATTTTAGAATCCAAATCACCTCACAATACCCATTATGAAAAGTAAAGATCCTACCAAAACCATTATAAATTAAAATTTCACTAACAAATATAGTCTTAAATAAATATATAATTAGTTTTAAAACATATTTCATCAAATGATATTATAAATAATAAAAAAAATAAATAAACCTACCTCGGATAAAAAACCAAATTGGAAGACATCATCTTCAATTTTCAAAGCTCAAACAACCATATAGAGGCCCTCCAAAAAACCTAATAATAAATACATATAAATTATTTCAAAAAAATAGAATAATATAATCATAATAAACATATGTTTATGATAAATAAGAAAAAATTGGAAACTGATAAAAATGGGATGCGAGAAAAATAATTAGAGGACAAGAGGAATTTTCCTTAAGTGATACTGTTGAAATTGATTTTTAGGGGATAAAAAATCAATCAATGAATAGGGAGAGATCCTATTTTATGTTCACTAGTAAATCCAAATATAAAATATAGATTAAATGTAGGAACACATTAAATTAAAAGAAGATAATATTTTTATAAAAATATTTAAAAACTAGACATAACCATTCATGGTTTGTAATGTTTAATGTGGTGAATGTTCTTCCCCATAAAATCTCAAGGGGTAAGCCCCCTAGTTAATAAGATAAACTACTCTAGGTTGATCACCTGGGTCACTTGAAGGCATGGTTTATGGGGAATACTGCTCATTCGTATCCTGAAATAATACAAGTTTAGACAAGATACTTCTTGATCACTACAAAACCATCCTAAAACATTAATTAAACCCTTGGAACACAAAAAAAGACACACAGGAAATATTGTACACCAACAACAGTAATATGAGTTGTTACAAATTGATCATAATCATCCTAAAAGTGATGTTTTCAGACTATAATAAAATTGGACAGATGTATAGAAAACAATTCATAGTTATTTAATAATTAATAGTTTATTTTAAATTCATAATCATTCCCATTATCTCAATATCATATACATTTTAACCATTAAACCTATGGATACATTATCTCCATGAATCTTGCATCACATTGTCTCTTTATTTATGAGTTATCGATAATACCATGAGTGATACTGATATAGATGATCTAACACTTTGTTTATAAAATATTCCTTTCAGTATTTTCTAGTTAAATGATTCCCCTTATTTAGGGAAGTGGAAACTTAACTGAAGATACAATATTTTTTTGTCATCGCATTTTGGTAATAGAAAAGACAAGAACTATATAATTGACTTATAATATAATTCACTATCTTTTTATGTGTTTGTGATAGTACTATTTTTATATTCCCAATTCCTCAAGGAGAAATACAATTAAGACAAAAAATGTGGAATATTTTAACTCCTGTTTGGGTATGTCATAAGAGTCTACCAGCAAAACTGTTAATATTATTGAGAAAAAAATATGGAATATAAATTTCATAGAATACATCACCACTGATCATTAATATCAAGTAGTATTATCTTAAGGAAGTTGTTTAGGACCTATAAAAAAATTCTATGGATTCAACCTCAATAATTTTTCCTGGTAAAAAAGTCAATATATGGAAAGAAATAAGAATAAAAATATATAACTATATTAGTGATAATTTCATAATATTTAATGAATGTTGAAAACAACAATAGACATAATAGATTTATAGTATGAATTTTAAAAATATAATCTATAATGTAATCTTGAATTCAAATATATGTAAATGATCCACCACGTAAACCCTATAAACATTGAAGAATATAACAATATTGAATGTACTATATATATGGTAAATATGGAGTAAATATTGTTAAATTGTTTCAAGAATCGACCCTACTGAATTAATTAGCCTCACTTCCACCATCCTTGTCTCCATTACAAAGGTGATTCGTCTCAAATCAGCGTGTCAGTATCTTATGGTAAAACTGTAGTCTCTCTAGCCCATAACATGAATCACATAGAGATAAACCTAATGGAATACATTTATAAGGATTCACCTGCCCCATTCCTTATACAAGGCTTTCACAAAATATGGACAGTATGTAGCCGGAGATTCATCATTGTGGATGAAATGGCGTAATATCTTTCTCTAATAGAATAAATCATATAAATATATCCAAACTTATATCAGACCATGGTTCCATAGTCATTTCAATTTTTTCCATCACTTCCCAACCCTTATTGTCTCACATTGGAACCCCACTTACCAACTTCCCAACCTGTTAAAATATACACCATTTAACTATAGTGCATTTTAGTACCATATTATTACCATTTCACATACGTCTAACTATAAAAATCATATTTCTCCAAATTCATGACCATGTATTATTGATGGACATGATTAACTCAAATTACATTCATGTGACCTTTGTAAACATTTATTGCTCTGATAATTGAAAAATTTCATCTGCAAGTAGAATTTCAATAATTTTTCAAAGTATTCTTGCAACATATGAGTCATATTAGTCATGTACCCCTTTTATAATATTTAATACACATATTAAAGAAAATAACGACATAAATTCTCACCTAAGAATCTTATCTTAGTATTTGTGCATTAATACCCTATAATCTAGAGACTTTGTATGTCATACATATATATTATACCAATGGTCATAATACAACAACATTCCATTAAAATCCCCATTCTACATTCACATAACTCATCTATATTGTTAAATCATAATGGGTATTTCATGAATATGTCCCACACCAATCCATTTCTATGAATAGGACTCATACCCATTCTAGTTATATAACCACGAACTATAAGAAATAGTGGCCTATGTTGAATGACCATAAAATTCACTATAATTCGTTTTGGTTACACGAAATTAAAATATAAAACCATTGGTTATGGATACATAAACATAAAATTAATGTCTTTGTAACATGAAAATAACATTAAAAGGAAGGATGATCCTATTATATTTTACAAAAAATGTGCGTATTGATTAAAATTTTAGGGATTTGTAAGAATCCCCTTTCATTGGATCCATCTCCACATAAAAACACGCCATGCTTCCACAGTTGGTAATAAATTCTAGAGTGAATTTCTATAAATTAATTAAAAAGGTATAAATTAATCAATTATATGAAATAAAAGAAAATAAAATCTTCATTTATATTGATCCTTACAAAATTAATAGTTTAAATGAATCCTAATAAAAAATTGTATACTAATATTATTATTGGGATGGAATTCCTGAATATTATAAAATCTATAAGAGTTTCCAAGACAATTTAACTAGATCATATATGGTATGAGTCTTCCACATACTATATTTATTCCAAAACTCATCTCCCCAAAATAATAACAAAATAAATAATATGAAAAAAACCATAAAAAACATTTTCTTAAATAAATCACTTTCAAAGTAAAGTATTTTTTCAAAAAAATCCACATTCAAATTGATATTGGTAATTATGGTATTATTTTATTAATTGGTTTTTTGTTTATATAATTATCATATTGAGTGACTTATTATAACCCATCTAAGAGAATAATTCTTTTGAGGTGAATTATTTTATCAATGGTTTTTCTTCCTCCACTCCCCTTCATTTCCTCACAAATTATTTAGTTATTAATTATGATAGTATAATTAATTAGTTGTTTTGGGGAGGATAATTAATTTTTTTCACCTTTATACATGTTTTTATAGGGTTATTTTTTGGTGGTTAGTGACTTTGACAATTCTAGAGAGTATATAAAGATTTGGTAATTGTGAGATAGAAGAGAATTATCTCGTAATCAAATAGGTCGTTTCGTGTTCATATGTGTGTATGTGTTGTAATTTCATTTATTGTTAGTTGGTTATAAAGGCATAATGGAATCAGGATATTTGTTAATTTATTAATAGGAATCATGGACTGGTTTATTTTATTCTATATTGATATGAAACTACCATATTGGATTCTTTGGGTGTAAATTATAAATTAGTTTCTAAATCCTTATTTTTTTTATGAAATAAATATATGAGATTCATGTGAAATCTTTATGAGGATTCAAATTTCTAAAAGTAAAACAAACAAAAATTATTTTCAAATTATAAATAAATAATTTTATTTTTAATTAATATCATAGAACCCCTCATTCTACCTTATAATGGATTATATATTTCCATAATCTTATTTTATAAGTTATATAATTTTTTCAATGTTATTATATATATAGAGGTTTAACTAAGTTATAAATGACAATATTATATGGTTTTTAATATACATTATTATTCTTAGTACCCATAATAGTGGTGGAGTCCATCTACAATTTTTTTATTTAATATTATTAATATTGATTGAATATACAACTTCCATTAAACAGAGAAAATATGGAACACTACAGATTTTTCTTGTGTTTTTATGTGTCTGATATTATCCACTATATGAATATGCTTATGGAATATTATTTTCTCCCTATCAAGATGCTCCAATAGTTTATGGTTTATTTCATCCGATATAGATATTCCTATGGAATATAATTTATTTATCCCCTATATTTATGTTCCAATGGAACATGATTTTATTCTGTATAGATTCTATAATAATTAATTTTGATCTTTGTCTCGAGACATTTTTGGATCCCCTTGATGTTACAATAGTAATTTTATATTGTGTTTGGCATTGCTACACCTTCTATTATGAAAAGAGTATATTTAAATTCTATGATATATATATATATATTAGATAATTTCTTACTTGAAACCATTTATTTTGAATCTTCAATAGAATTAATACCATTTTAAATATCATAGAAATGTACACCTGAATATTCATGATTATTAACATGTTTGAGTTGAGGTGTCTTTATAGATTTTACTGGATCATTGTACTCATAACCTGCAGAGTATCCTTGGTTTGAATGTAGTTTCCCATGTGAAATTTTGAGTAGGAAATAATGTGAGGATATATTATTGGATTATTTTATTATTATTATTGTATTATAGTAGTAAAAGTGTGCCCCACTAATATGTGGTGCGTGGATAGACAATATCAACAGAAAGAATTCTATGGAATATCATTGAAAAAATTAATTTCATTATTTTGGTTCATTAAATTGTATTATTTATATTTATTTTTCTAATTTAGTTTTATATTAGTATATATATATAGTATGCTTATATTTTTTTATATGTATAAATAGTTTTCTTTCTCTATCGCGGGGGATAGATATGTTTGGGAAAATATAAAATATGGATATGTCCTGATTTTTTTGGTAGAATCCAATTTTTACCCGATTATACTATAAAAAAATTTAAATAATTAAATAATTATTATCTCAATCCCATTAAAATATTTACCAAAAATTAGGGACTAAAAACCTTCTTTGTTATGTAAATAATTAGTTCAGGTTAATAGAAGTTCTAGATTAAGTCATTACAATGTTTTATGATAGAGATATTAGAGATTTATATAATTTTAGATATACAATATTGTATTGTTTGGGACATGAAAAATAACTCATAAATAGACATGATCAACCAATTTATTGTTAAATATTATGTTAATAGGGAATAATTAGTGTTCAGTCTTGGATCATTAGGGGTGAGTTGGATATTTTTTTGGGTATCTCCAGTATAGAATGGTGGAACAATGGGAGGATCATAGAGCTCATCCTAGAGTCAATTGTGGAATATATTCTAGTAAAACATACCGATTATAATATAATACATTTCTATTTATGATAATAGAATTATAATATTTAAATAAAATTCATTAATTAAAATCAATAATAATATAATTTGTGTAGGGGTGTCATAATTATTGAGGATCACTCAAATGTTTATTGTATTTTTATAATGTATTTATTTTAATATGAAATTTATTATAGACATATTTTAATTATTTAATTATTTAAAATTCTTGATGTTTTGATATCTAACATGCGACAATAATTATAGTATTTTAATATTCCCTTTAATTAAATTGATTCATAAAATTACAATATTGTTTAAATGATTATTAATTCTGAATATATTATGAAACTTTTTCATTAATAGAGAAAATAATGTTGATTAACCCTAAAAAGTTTATCATAAAATTGAATTCTATATAGTTTTTTTAAATATTTTTTAATTTATGTGAGTCCAGTTAAAATTATTATCATATATATATATATATATTAGTTTTTTGGCATTATTTTTTGAATACAATGTTTTTAAATATGCTATTACTAGAAATATAGTGGCATGATAGATAAAAAGGAATAATAGATAATTATTATGGTGGGGATTTTATAGGGAAGATTATTTTGGGGACTAGGTACACTGAAGTTTAGTGTTTTATAGTGGGGATCATTATGTTTTAGTTTTGGGTAGTTTCACATGTAAAGTGTGGTATGTATTTTGGGATAGTATTTATTGTTCTATAGGCAATTTAGTGTTTTTTAGAGCTAGATAATTTTGAGAGAAATGATAGTTTGGATTTTGGGGATGAATATAATTATAATTGGGGTTTATAATATCATATAATTTTATTTTATTAATTAATTTGAAATGAAAATTTATATTCTTTAGAATTTAATTATAAAGATCATGGGATGAATTAGTTTTTATATTTTGATTCAGTGTCTGATCATATTGTTTTAGAAAGATTAATTTTGTTATTTATTTATTCTTATTTGGTTACTGAAACATAAGGAAACAATTACTCAATATTTTACTGTATCGAGGGTCATGAGATACATTAGTATCCCACCATAACCCCATTTGATGCACCCAAATTTTGGTTTCCTTCTAAAATAAGTAGGCCCCTCCACCAAGATTATAAATAACGGTATAGAAGATCTTATTTTCATTTAAATATCCAATAACATCGATTGACTCTCCAATGGGGCTTAATTACCCCCTTTTTAAGTGGGATATCACTAATATTTTATTAATTTATATTATAACTTCTCTCCAAGGACTTATATAGATATTAAAATAGTGTAGGAACTCTCATCATGGAAGTAATTTTACCAACCATTTAACTCCATTGAATCTATATAATTTGGGGGGACATTAACTTAATAAATTATGATAAATCTATACACTTTATCATAATTTCCTCAACCTCTTATCATTTATCTAATAATAATTTTTTATTATGAATTCCAATATGTGGTTCCATTGATGTAAAGTATAATCATTCTAATTTAGATTGATTTTATGTGTCACAGTTAAATTATACTAAGAATGATTGATTTAATATCATATAAAGTAGTTTTATAAAGATTAGTTTATTTGGGGTTGTCTTCCTTGATTAATCATTTTTTTTGTAAAAGTATTGTTTTTATGTAATATATTATGATTTGTTATTTAATGTGTATTTTAGTACTTGGTTGGGTTGGTGAATTTATGGATAATATTATCCCTCTTTATATTTTCAATAAAATTAATTATATTTTTTAGGAAGATACATTGTGGTCAATGATTTTGAAATGTGAACATGTTATGCACCGTAAGTGGGGTGAATCAGGCTTACTTGAAATTCAATATTTTACAAATTGATATTTATGTTTCCATTATATTTTCAAATACACCATGAATCTATCATAATGATAATAAATAAGAAAAAATAAATGTAAAATGATGATGAATCATGAATACATATATTATTTTACTTCATTCACCCACACTACACAACATACATGTTCTAAATATCACGAACCTGTTGAAATTATAAATAATAACTACACCAATAGTTTGTTATTACAACACTTATGAAAAGTTAACTAACCATTCGTGCTATATAAAATCTCTCTCTATTCTACACAATAAATTAAAATAGGTATATAGAAATATATATTGTCTATATACAGGTCAAAACCATAGAGATAAAAATGGAAAATATAACAAAAAATATTAATTGGTGTTCTTGATTACTATATAATATTAACATTTCAATCTTCGAGGATAAAAAATATCTTCATGAAAAAACTCAATTTTATATAAATTAATATTTTATAATAAATTAAATTTCTTTAATATATTTCATTACATGCCACTCCATATTAATATTTCCTCACATGCAACAAAGTGATATTAGGTATTACACATAACACTAAGATTGTTCAAAATCATGATATATTATTAATATTATTCAATCATGATGTTATTACCTAAATGTTAAATGTATATATTTTAATACTAATAAAAAATTTATAAACATAATGCATAACTATTTTATATAAATTATTTATATTGATAAAAATGTATTTAAATTTTGGAAAATAAGTTTTTTTTGAGTATACTATTATCTCAAAAAAATTTATTTCACTTAAAAATAATAAATCAAATTTATTGGAAGATTTGGAAAATTAATTTTATAAAAAATAATAAATATTTAAATAATCATATCAAAATTATTTTAGGTAACTTTTTTAAATTTTATGAAAATATTAATTTTAGAATGAATGGAAAATAATAGTAAATATTAATTTAAAAACATATTTCATTTAGATTATTTATAAATAAAAATTCAATATTAAATTGTTTTAAATGTTAAATTAGTTCAATTATATATTAATTAATACTATTTTGGTAATTTTAATCAATATAAATTTTAATTTTTATATAAAATCTCTTTTTCATTTTGAACATTTTCCACTTTGAAAAGACACTTTCTCATCATGTCAATGAGATTATTTTTAAATTACATCTTGCTATATATATGAATTGAATTTATAAAAATGGATTACATATTTAGAAGAATACAAATTTATATTTTATAATATTATCAACAAATGTTTTGAACCTAATTATTATTTTAAGTAGTTAAAAATTAATTACCTCAATAAAACTCAAAACACAGGTTTTCACATTACATGCAATTATGTTAAAATTATTTGATCACACAACATGTATTTTTAATTTAAAAAATTGTTTAAATATTTATAACCTGATGTTATATATTATTTATTAAGACATATTTTATTATACTATTAAAGGATATGTTACATAGATTAAAATAATATTGTAACTGTGGTGAAAAAAAATTGTAAAGAGAGTTAAAAAGAAGTGATAATGAAAAACATATTTAAAAAAAATACTTTTTTTATGGTGGAGGTGTTGATGGACCATATAATACCCCTATACATTATTTATAAATTTTTTAGTTGTAATGATATGAGAGTAGCCTATGTTTTCTGAATACTTTTAGGAATTTACCAAAAATGTAACACATCCTAAATTATAAAAGGACACTAACATCCCTAACTTCTTTACACATCTCAAGGAAATGTTTTCAACCAAAACACAACCAAATAACTTCCCAAATTACCACCTAAAATACTAAAATCTTTATATTGTGAATAAATAAACTATATAAATAATTTTGGTGGAACCTTAAGGATTTTACCCATTTGATATGTCACATTATTCATCGAGTGTCATTATTTTATTTCCTTATACACCAATTTAAATTAGTATTAAACAGTGAGGAAAATATAAAAAAATTATATTTAAAGTAAATATATGTTTTTATGTTAATATCATTACCTAAAACTATAGCAACATCTATCATATGGGTTATGAAATACTAATTCATGTGTACTACATATTACTGCCTCGCGAACTGATGTCATTCATTTTTCCATTACCACCTCTAAAAGAATGAAATGTATTTTTTTATTTATATATAATATTTATTCTATTAATATATTTATATAATAATAATACCACATATGCCTTAAAAATATAATTTTCTAGAAAATTCAATATTGTCACTTGTGTGTATGGAAGACTACCACCTTGTGAAGCTACGTGATTCGTTCAAAAATTACATGGATGGTAATAGGGGGGGGGGGGGTTCAAAAAAGTATTTGATATATATGAAATATAAATGATTATTTAATGATAATATATTATTTTACTTTCTTTCTTTCAATCCGAGTAGAATATGGAATTAGAGATCATGCATATATTGGACCAGCTGTCTCCAATAAAATTGTATTTCATTTTCTATCAAAAAAATTTATTGATTAATATAATTACATATAAAATATATGTATATATATATATATTATATTTAAATCATGATTTAAATTCTTGAAATTATGAATTCATGGTAAAATTAATTGGAAAAATAACAACAAAAATCATATATGGAAAACAAAGCTGTTAATACATGGAAAAAACATTAACATGGAATTGTTAATAAATGTGTAATAAAATCTCATAATAATATAATATATGGTATAATTTATATCAATATGTATATGTAATATATGTATAATAACATTATATTTTTTATTCTGAATTCTTAAAAATGTACGAAGGATGGTGAGACAATAGTTAATGGATTTTGGTCTCAAATTACCTTCTTTTCGATATATGTTATATTATTCACATATCTTACCCTGTGAGGTATATATATATGACATGTGAAATATAATATAATGAATTTATCTATCCTAAAAATATTATGAGGTGCATTTAATTATTTTCTTATATGGTTCTTCTATTTCCAACTTTCCAAATTTATAGAAATTTTATGTTACAATCTCAACCATTTTCATGATTGTTTATGATTATATTTCTGATGATAAAATATTATCACCAATTTTAAAAAATAATTTTGACATAATTTTTTATTAAATATATTAATATTACCATTTTTAAACTCTTTTGTACTTAAAATAGTTTAAAAAATATTTTTATGAAACTTTGAATTTATTTCTCCCTTTGGTTGAAAATCATTTTTCATAAAAAATAATGTTCTCTAAAAATGTTTTACTTATCTCCTATTATTTTTAAAACAAAATATTATAACATTAATGAATTTTTAGTGTCATGTTTTAATAGAATCCTCACATATTTTTCAAATCAATTCCTGATTATCTTTTAATGAAAAATGTAAATTGATTTTTTACATCAAAATGTATGACATTAATGAAGCCTCACATATTCTTGGCCATTATTTTCATTCAATAATATGTTATAAATCATCATGTTTTCTTTAAAATGATAAGATTTTCAAAAAAAAAAAATTAATATTTTTTTTACAAATTGGAACATATATTTTCTCATGATATTTTTCAATGATTTTAAATTTTCCATTATATGTTTTCAAAGAGATTTATTAATAAAATTATTTGGAAATTATTTTTTGTTTTAGAAAATGAATTCCAATAAAAATATATCATTATTAAGAAATGTTAAATGTGATTTATCTTTCCAAATATTATTCCATCAATGATGAAATAATTTGATAGAATTATTATTTACTGGTAATATAAATAATGAATACAATTCTTATTCCTTATTTGAATTGTTTAGGATGAAAATATGCTTATGAACCCCATTTGTCATCTATGGGTAATACCATGAAAAAATTATTATAAAACACACTTCTTTAACCCAGGTTATGATATGATGAAATAATGAAATGATTATGAAACCTGTCAGTTTTTAAAAGGTTATTATATGATGAATAGTTTCTGAAATCCCTTTCATTTCATTAGTTATGATATGATAAATATTCATTGATATTATGTAAAACATAAGTATAGTTTTCATTATGATATTCATAGGACCTATATATCACTCCAATTTATTTTTTAAAGCATTAGATATCATGTATTAAGAATGGGAAACTTGCCAATGAGTTTGATTCACTATATTAATTAGGTGTGTCTTGATATAATATGAGAAATAGGTGTGTTCTGATGCATAGTGGTAAATTTAAGTGTCCTGAACCACGATGGGAAATTGGTGATGATACCTAATCCACTATGTTTATGTTACTGGTAGTAAAAAATGTCATATGAAATATTTCTAAATATTTATTATGATGACACACTTTTATGTGATGTGGTAATGCCTCATGATTGATTTATGACGACCTATCATCTTTAGGGGGAAATTTTTCAAAAATAATTAAGTTTTATTCCATGAATAATATTAATTATATATGAAACTATGTTTATGTACTTCATAAGTTATATTAAAGATTAAAAACCCTTATTATTATCTACATTTTTTTCAGACATCGATATCGCTTATCTTCACAGATACTGAGCATCTAAGCTCACCATCTCTTATGTTTCTTTCCCAGGTCATGAATAATAGTTTAGTTAGGGGGTTATTAAGAAGAGTAATATGTGTGAAGATCTTCATGGAATATTTATATGATTATTTAACAAATTTTAATATTATTCACCCAGTCTATAAATAAACTTAACTTTTATCATCCTTAGGCATCGGTTTGTGTATTGTAATGAATATTCATAAAAAATTATGTAATATATGCGACAAACATAACTAGGGTTATATTATTGGTATCAGTGTAAAATTTTAATTTACATTTGGAAACAAGGATTCAAAATCCTTCCAAATATCTCTATGGACATGTATAATGATAATTCTACTAATGATTCAATGTATAAAGAAGTTCATTGAATTTCGAAAATGGATAGATAAAGTGATTTCAATGAAATTAAATCCCTATGTAGATACCAAATGGGAATTTTTATGTAGAATAGAGGTACCTATGGGTAATTACTCTAAAAAGTAATGCTGATATGGTCTTTATCTTCAAATAGTGCACGAGAAAAGGCATTTCAAGAAATATGGTTTGATACTCTATGGGGATGTTCATTGAAATTCAACAAACAGATTATGAACCATCATGGAGAATTTAAATATATGGTTATATATAATATCCTATAATAAACCTAGAGTTTTCATAGATTAAAATAATATCTCATGATTCAAATCTAAAATTTGTTATGTTTCATTACTATGTGGTTGTCCATAATGACAATTTTTTATCACACTATATAGTTCATTTTTAGTTGATGGATGGAGCCTGAAGGAACCATGTAAATGCTAAATGAAACAACCAATGAACTTATTATCAACATGATAATACAAACATTGTTATACTTGGAATTAAAATAATAGTTTATATTCTTAATCCATATTACCAAGCTATGAATCAAGTTGAACATAGAAGTGATAAAATAATGAAACAAAAATATATTATATCCTTTATCAGAAAAAATAAACACTCATTTAGTGGTTCCAGTAATTCACAACTTATTTAGAAATAGATCAGTATAGTAACATTATATTTCCCATTCATTAGTGTTTGATGAAATAAAATGTCATGTTTTATGTTTATCATTTGGTATGTTAAGATTATTAGTGGATTACTGTAACATCCATGGTAAATAAAGAATATGAAATTTTCATATTTATAAATATTATTGAATTGAATATTAATTTTACTTTAAAGGGGATTCTATGATCAATTAATTACCTGACACGCAACAATGGATTACACTGAAATATTATGTTGTACACAATGTTCAGTGATACTCAAAAAATATAATATTATTATTTTAAATAGTAGTTAACACCTAGACTTTTTATTGGTGGGAATGAAAATATCTAACTATATTATGATTAAATATGTTTTTAAATGTTTTTACATTTATCCAATAAAATTTAGAATCATAAAATGAGAATGAATCCAATTTTAAGTATCAATACACTAATATTTTTAAAAGGTAGTTTTATCTCCTTTTGATGGAGAGCCCTTTTTAAATATAGTTTTTGTAACATTTATATGATAAATTTGGAAAAATAAACTTCTTCATTTGAATCAGGAAATAAAATTTTTTTGGGGTATTTTTTTGGTATTTTTCTGATAAAGTTCATTTTTTATGAATAGTGAAAAATACTACGTTTTAAGTCAAAACTGTCTTTTCATGTAATTTATGTATATGGTTATATTATATTTTTAATAGGTTTTAGAGTGTAATTAGATTATGTTTTTATAATTTAATACAATTTTTTTCATTTTATGTGATTTCACTTTTTAATTTAACATAAACACATATCAATCATTTTGTAGTTTTTAGTTCTTAAAAATAAGCTTTTGGTTTTGAAAATGGGAATTCATTTTAAATTAATTTTTTAATTTTTTGTGTTTTGAATTTTAAAAAATGGATTCCATATTTGAAATAATATTGGTCAAATTGTGTATATAGTTACCTTTTATTATTTTAACTTATGAATAGTAACATCAGTAAATATTTATTTAACATGGTTAAAGTGTAAATCTTGTAAATAAGGGTAAAAAATATTATAATAATATTAAACTACCCTAACACATTTAAAAACTCCATTAGATGAGATATTTTCGACAATGGTCATCCTTGGATCAATTTTAGGGCCACATAGAGCCACTTGGGTGTGAAAATGAAATTTAATTACTTTTAATTAATTGTTAAGGAAAAAATAACCTAACCATCTATATTTTTATAAAACCATTTTTATATAGGGTTATATAAGTGATCTCATTGACTATAAATAGTAATTATATGGATAAAAATATTTTTACATCATGGTATTTTTTTTATACTTTTTGGAAATCATATAAATAAATATAATTATGACACAATGATGATGTAGTGGTTACTTTACTAATGAATGATTTAAATAAATGAGAATATATATATTAAAATAAATTTATTTTGAAACTTTTTATGAGATAAAATAATTATAGGGATGATTATGACTTTTTATCTTTGAATAAATTATGTTTTTTAGAATGAATCTATTTGTTATGGTTTTTCTAAAAATTCATGATATGAATTGTATGAAAACTGACATAAATGCCTTTTTAAAACAAATACAGTTTTTTTAAATGATATAATAGTTTTTAAAATATAAGATTTGGCCAAATTACTTAGATAAAGTTGAAATTGAAATTAATGAACCACTTTATGTTAGATTGGAATATTATAGTAACTATATTAACCATATAGTAAGAATACACTAGAAGACATGGTAAGAGATAAATTAGTTAACTAACGGTTAAATATAAAATATAAGGTTACATTTATGACCTATAAATATATAAAACCTATTGTTTGTGAGGTTTTATATCCAAAATAATCTTATATATACAATAAATTCCTTTTTTACCTTTTGAAACCAAATATTATTTTATAATAAAATAATATTTCAATACCTTCCTAAAGTTCCCCTCCCCCTCTTATAAAAGGGTATCACCCCAACACTTTTAATCACACCTCTGAAGCCCCTTGGCTCATCCAAATTTGCACATATAAGCTCCCAAAAACCATCAATTCCGATTATAATCCTCACCTTAGTCATAAAGAAACTCAATAAATCCTTTTAGCTTAAATGAAAATGAGTTACCCGATTCGAGGTAATGTATTCTCTTAAGATTTTTTCATTTATTTTCCTTCTCCAACCACCTAAAATCCATTTATTCCATTATTTTATAACAAAACCAGAATATTAAATATACTAGGATGTTTTTATGAGAAGTATTCTAACTAAACATACACACACCTCCATCTAATAAATATTATAATACTGTTTCTGTGTACGATGAACTATTGCCTCACGAAATGATGATTGTTATATTTTCCCTAAAACCTTTTATGGTGACAATTATAATGGAAATATACTTATATTTAATACATATTATATTTATATTTTCTCTATTTCCATGTATTTTTCATTTATAACATACTTGTAAGGTTTCTCTAAGGGGTAAGTATGATATTTTCATTTGAGGATTTGTAGACCACACCCCCTTAAAGTGATATGAATCATTCATTCCATACATGGATAATATAAAGATGAAGCTCATGAACTTATATATGATATTATACTGGAATTATAATATCCCTATGTATCATTTAGTTTTCATTCTATTAAATATGAAAAATAAATGATAGCAGCGTTCATGCGTATGTACGACTTACCGTTTGCATGAACGGTGACTTTTATTTCTTATCTCCAAATGTTATGTACTATTATAAATACATATATATAATGGATTTATATTATATTTAAATCATGAATATTATTCTGCAGATAAGGGACTTTCTACCACATGAAAATTTTTTAATTATAAAAAGTTAATTTTTGACTCATGTACCAAATATGGACAAAATGACCGATATTAACATAAATTATTATAACATGTTAATAAGTGATATAAAATGAAAAATAAACTTGAAAAATTTTCTGAATAAAGTATAAATTATCTTATGTTTATTATTCAAGATGAACAAGGAACATAAAAGATGATTCAGATTCAAGGTAATGGACTTCGTCTCAATCTCCTTTTATTGAGGAATATTTTGGTTTATACACGACCTTCAATTATACAGTGTATAATTATACCCTTTTTCTTTTAATTTAATTTAATAGTTTTCAAAATTAATCTTTTGTTTTACGAATCATTTTACAAAATGAAAAATGGGAATGATTCTTTTTAATATATATGGTGACAATGACCTTTTCGCTGCCATGAGTATTATTTTATATTTGGATTCTTAAACAAGCTATAATTTTTTTAAAAGGAAAATAAATACCATATAAATTTTTTATGTATTTTGGTATTGAAAATGGTTTTCAGAAATAATTTATTATGTCAATATCATGAAATTATATACTGTGATTACAATGTGATAATTTTATCTTTCCTTTATGTTTTTTATTTGCTATGAATATTATATGGTTGTTGGGAATTTTTTACATATATAGGTGTTTCCATGATAAACATAGGGTGGGTGAGCCTGAGATAGCTCTACAATGCATTGGGGTTACATGACGGAGGTAAATGTTAATGTTTCTCCTAATACATTTAGGGAATTTATTGTGATTGGTATTCCAAATTTTACTCCCTATACAGTTGTAAAAGATATAATGTAAGTATGTTATGGATGCCTAGAGTTACCATTATGATTTAGGATTTCAATGTTCTATTCATGAATCTTTTGATTTCCTGAGGTATGTTAAAGATATTAAATTTTATGATTCAAATGTATGATTTTATTGTTTTGTGTGTATTGATGAACTAATATTTTCTTTCCTTATTTTATAACCCTTACTATTCTTTTTATTCTCATCCTGTGTTTTTGAAATGTTTTTCATAGTGTATAAGGAATGGTAATAGATAGAAACTATTAAAGAAGATTTATATCAAGAAAATAATTCTTTTTTTTGTTTGAGGAGTTTTATTGTTGTTAAAAAATTTGATAGAGTATAAGTGTCTACTTTTTAATATTTTAGATGTAATGTAACAGTTATGGCCTAATTCTATAAAACTATAAACTTGAAAAGATCCTCAATGTCAAATTTTTGACATAACTCGATATATTGTAGTGTTTATGGATAGGGCCTTATGATTACTGTTATTAATAATATTAGGGAATAAGAATAAAATAAATATATGGAATGAGAATAGTTTAAGGGGAAATATTTCACTATGTACTTCCTTTTTATTCTAAAATAAAGAGGGAGAAATAATTTAATGATTTTAAGAAAAAGGACGATTAATTTATCGTTACCTTTGAATATAATATTACAATGCATATAGGGTATGCTTCTAGTTTAATGATCACCCCTAAAAGAAAAATTTATTGATTTTTTGGTGGTAAAAAACAGAGCCTAATAAAGGCATTGGATATAAGATACAACAATATCAATAATTATGTAATTCAATGAGCACTAACAGTTGAAATGTTAATAGGATATTCCCACCATTTCAATATTTTTGATATGAAATGGAATATTGTGTATCGTGAATACTCTATTAGTGTAATGAAATTATAACCATATCCATGATATAAATGAGGGAATAATAATCAAAGAAATTACATGAATGAAACTAGGATCTTCTATAAATGTGTTATCCTATGTCACAAATCATGAGAAATAAGATATATGATTAATGGGTTAGTTACGAAAATGAATGAGAAGGGGACAGATAATAATACACAAAAAAACACTCCAGTATTTCATGTTAAAGGATACAGTAAATTATTCAAATAAATTACTTAATATAAGGGACTATGTGGATGAAATTTATGCACAAAACTTGAAGACAAAGCACAATGATAAATCTTATTAAATCAAAATGAATGAATTAAATCATGATAATTTGGGAACACTTATCATCCCCTCCTCAATTGGGGATTTAAATTTAGATTTTGTATGAATGAGGACTATGAATATGTTTCCTTTCATTCATATATTAATTATTCTCTAATATTTCCCTCTATATGGATTCAGGAATAAAAAATTAATTTGTTTTATTATATAGGTACAAGTATGAACCCAATATTTCTATCACGTTTTTTATATTATAAAATTTTATACAAGGGATAATAAGTGGTTCAACATTTGGAAGTATATATGTCTCCATGTAATATTAAAATAATAGTTATGGATACCATCATGGGTTTAACTGATTATGTTTGAACATATGTTCAATTTCATTAGACTCCCTTTGACATTTTATGTGATGGGATTTTATAATGATTAATGTTATTTAAATAGATATTAATTGAAATAAAACCCTTTTATGTTGTATATGTTTGAGTGACAATGTTATTTTAACATTGTCACATAGATAGATTATTTTAAATGTATTTTTATTTTAATTTCCATTATTTCTTGGTTTTGTGGGTTTCCCATGCTTTTATGGAGAAATGGGTGAGTTTTCATGAATTGGGCCAAACCGTGAGCCCATTTCAAATTTTGAAAATAAATTTTGTTTCTTTTATATATTATTAATTTTTCAACATTTTTCATCTATTTCATTTCCTTCTTTTCCTCCCCTGACCTATTAACACCATCATGTAAATTTCGATCCTTTAGAAATCTATAACAAAGATGTATTTGGGTTTTTATTTAAGGGAATGGGCCTACCCAGATTCCCATTTCCCTTT
This sequence comes from Viscum album, assembly GCA_963277665.1. Lineage (NCBI taxonomy): Eukaryota > Viridiplantae > Streptophyta > Magnoliopsida > Santalales > Viscaceae > Viscum > Viscum album. The sequence goes on from OY728123.1 coordinate 440,456,698, forward strand.
TTAAAAATCAAATTTGATTATTTAATATATTACTTAATTTTAATTATTTTTTGGTGATTCCAAGTGTCACCCAATCCCACTAAACCTAGATGTGCGCCCCTCCTCATTCCCCCATCTTTGGAGCTTGTGTACATTGCGATTTGGTGTAGAACTGCATAGGGTTTCTCAAATTGTCCGAATAGGAAGAGATAAGTTTTACCTTCACAACTCATTCAATTCTTACTATCCTTCCTCCATTACAGTTCCTAATTAGACCATTCCTCATCCTCTTTGGAACTAAAATCCATGGTATCCCACCATGTTTTTCAAAACCTCTTTGTAACCCCATTTTTAAAGGGTATTTGGTGGAGGAACTTCAAAAATATCAAGTAAGTGTCTCTCCTCTTTAGTTTCTACCCTTTCCATGAAGTTTCCTTCAATTTCCTTGAAGTTCCAAATGACCAGAGGGTAGGTTTTCGAACCTAGGGTTTAAAATTTTGTTCTATTTGTCAATTATTGTGGTTTTAGGATCGATATAAGTCTCTATTGGTGTGACAGTGGTGCGACTTCATTTTCGCACGGTGATTCAATGGTTTCATTTGATTTGGTAGGTGATTCCAATGTTGATGAAATATTTGCGTATTATCATGATTTAATTATCATATTTTTAGGTATATATCATTTTTTATTGCTGCAAAAATTGGTTCTAATGATGTATCTATTGCAATTGAATTTTAAATTCCAATTTTGTGTGAAATTGGGGGTTTTCAAAAGAAATGTTTTTTTGGTTTATTTTGGGATTCCGTATAAATACTTAGTTTCTTTTATTTACCTATAATAAAGATTAATATACTATTCATAATGTGTATCCCATTCGGTTGTTGCTGTAAAAATGGGTTTTAATTGTGTTTGTAAAGAAAGTGAAGTTTTGGTTCCACTTTTGTGTGAAAATGAAGGTTTTACAAAGTTATCACTTCTTGTTTAAAATGGGGATGCCCTAAATTTTATTTTTTGTTTTAATTTAAATTTAATGGGATTCCTTTACTGTTTTGGTAACTTACAAGTGTGAACATAGTGTACAAGTGGGTTTCTTAAGGGGTTTTGTGTGCAAAACAACACGAGATTTTGAGAAATTGTTTTATTAAAAATCAAAGTGTTTGTTGTGTGTTTTAAGTGGTGTAAAATGCAATAGCTACTATATTTGTGTTATGTGAGAAGTAGTGGTGTTTTACATTAAAATGGATATGTATCAAATGCTTAAATTGTTTGAACACAAATGGGGAAGCCCGAGTACCTAGGTGGGGCGGATGTGTACAAGTACGACTACTGAACCAGATGAGTTTTGTCCCTGTTTCACTGAGAATTTGGAAAATTAAAAATATAACTAAACTATATGGATGATGATTGTGTACCACTAGGTGATGGGTATTTTCCCTACTAGTGGCTCGTTCATGAGAACAAATTTTACTATGGTTACATTACACTGAGGTATGAGGTACATGGGGCCCGAGAGTATCTAGTGCCTAGGTGTGTTCCCAATTTTATCACTCATTGTATTTTTGGTATTTTACCTTGTCTTGGGGATGTTTTTGGATGTAACTTATAGTAGATAGATTTTATATTTAGATGTGTTAACATTCTGAAATTTGTTGTTTGAAAACTCTTTTCAATTGAAAGTTGCATTTCTTGGAAGTTATCACTACTTTTGTTTGTGTATTAAAACTTCTTGATTTTCACAATGTATTTCAGGATATTTAGAATCATTGGGTGGTATCCTACTAGTAAATTTTTCACACCCTACTTACACCCTTGGGTGTATGTATACTTGGTTATTTTTGTTGTCGTAGGTTGGGTACAATTTTTTAGTTCCAGTGGTTCGGGTTTCTAGCAGGTCCTTAGTGGTGAAGTGTTGTTGAGATGGCTTGAGGGTGGTGCCCCTTTACATGAGGGTTCTCTGGATATTTACTTTTGGTTTTTTACCTTTCTTATAGTATTATTGAGTTGTTTTAAAATATGCAATTTAGTTCTGAATTTTTGTAAAAGATTGTTTGGTATGAAAAATCCAGATTTGTTTTATTGGATTATTTTATTGTTTTAATTTTATAAAATCGGGGAAATCATTCCCAATTATCATTTTATGATATTTGGGAACTTCTTCCAGCCCATGGGGATCGGGAACACCCTTCAGGCCTTGTCACGGGCTGGGTTTGGTGCCAGTTTTGATGGCGACCAGATTCGGTTCGTGACAAAATGTTATCAGAGGAGGTTCGCTCTCTTTGGGTCATATTATTTGGGGAACAGTCGGGATAGTCTAGAGTTAGGATTTTCGGGACTTGGAATTTAAGTTATGAGTAGTGTGGAATATCACCACACCTCATGATGGGATTCAAGTCTATAGGGGAAGTCGGGACCTTTCAGAGTCCTTTGGTTTTCTCGGTTTAATGGTGATTAGGGGAAATGAAAAGAGAGTTGGGTTAATAGTCTCAGTGAGCTCAAAGGGCCTGAAAAGCCATGTGGAGCTATGGATATTCCCTAGAATACTCTCTATGATAGGGAAGTAATTATAATATGGCCTCCAACCATAAGTCGAAGTCACTCACTGAAACTAGTTTCCTCTCGCATTGTCTTGTGTTCTTTAGTTTTGAAATCTTGGAACTTCGGTTTTAAAGTAACATGGTTTTAAGAAGTGTAATGATTTGTGAAATGATTTTAAAATAAATATGGAATGGTTTGATTTATGAAATGGTGGAAATTATTATTCAGAATTATTTTGAAATGGAAAATCATGTGCTTACACCTCTTTTGAAAGTAGAAACTATACTGAAGTTGGTTTTGAAAAAGTGTTTCCAATAGAGTTTTATAAAGTATTGAAAGGCGTTTTAATTGGATGAGATGTTTTGAAATTGATGTAAATAACTTTTAACTGGGTTTTAATTGGAATTATTGTTTCTTTCTGATTTTTTTTAATGCGGTAATTTGGGTTCGACCTCCAGGTTAGCGGTTTTGAGAAAAAGGATGTGTTGGTTGACTGTTTTGGTTTTGAAAAGTGGAAAGAATAATTATTTTAACCTTTGGTATTTCCATGAGTGACCACATGCATGGGTTTATATGGGATGATGGATGGTTGATGGAATTACTGGATGAGTTCTGGGACGGATATGAGGAGGGTGCCTGGTGTGGTAGAAAAACATGTATTTGTGAGGCCCATGGGGTACCATTGGTGGATACGCTTACCACTGAACTGTTTATTACCATAGAAATGGATTTAAAGAAAAACATGATGTCTTGATGAATAGTTTGGGATGGTTTGTATTATTGGGTTTTGAAAATGTTGATATTGTGGGATGTTTTGATTCCACAAACCCCTCCTGTTTGAATTGTGTTTTGGGTTTGTGTTTGGTCGGTATGTTGTATTGTAGGGACAATTAGTGGTCTCCTCTGAAAAATGTTTTGGGATGACTTTATGGTGGTTACCTTCATGTGTTTGGATCTAGTTTGTGGTATATTATGACTAATGGACCATCTTGGTTGGGTCCTTGGGTTTAATCATTGGATAAGGTACTCCCAATTAATGGTTATTTTACAACTGAAGTGAAACTCGGATTATTTCGCCATTTGAAGACCCTCCAGTTGATCAATATAAAGAATATTTTCTTTAGATTTTTAGATTGTGTCTACACCCTTTCCTTTCCTAGTTTTGTGTATCCTCTTGTAGCGGGAGAGTGATCATGGAAGGTTTATAATGAACTTAGCTTCTTAATTTTCCTTATTTGCCGATGGTGGAAGTGGTCTGGGGTTGTTAGCCTAGATGAGTATCTGGATGGTGTCTAAGAGGTCCTCTCAGTCTTTCTTAGTATCTTCGAAGGAGTTCCTATTAAAATACCAGTGTGATAAATGTGGTCATGAGAGGATATTGTGGCCACTTTATATAATTGCGTGTCATTTGGGGATGTTGTATAAGGTCCCTCTCCATGAATTGTTTATATCAGTCATAATGGTCATGATCATTGACACCTTGTGATTTCATGTGATCGATTGACTATAAAGGTGAAATTCATGCAATACTATGAGAGTCTCTATTATGTTGGGAGAATGTCTCTCCTGGAAAAACATCAAAACCTTCCATTTTAGTGGATGGTGAGTATAAGTGTTCTTTACTTCTATTGTTTCTCACCTAAATAAACAAGGTGTGATGTGTGTGAATCTTCTAAGCCCTTGTTTTAGTGAAATATCTAGTTAGGGTAAAGTGGGTCTGGAATGTGTTATGTCTTGGAAAACTTATCAGGGATTGCGGTGTAGTTGTTGGTGACACCAAAAGAAGAATTCTCATTCAGGGGGTTTCCAAATCCTAACTGCGAGGCCGAAGATGCTTCAATCACTTGAGCTCCAGCCATAAGTCTCGGAGAGAAGATGGCTCGTAGTCAGGGGAAATCCCAAGTTGTTTAAACCCTTGTGAAAAGTCATATCCTCATCATGAAAGATTGGAAGAGTTTAAACCTCTGGTATCATCATATTTCTTATGTTTTTCCCATTCGGTGGAAATAGGTTGAGGGTCTTGTACCCATGTCATCACAGAATGTTATTCCCTCCCCCTTTGGTTTCCATTGAGTCTTTAAAGAATGGTTGGAAATTTGGCTGGACAGGTTGAGAACATGGTTTTCACATGGTTAGTTGTAACCATGCCAAAAAAAACTATACAGATATAATGATCCACACAGTTATCACACATTTTCCCAAACTATGCACACTAACTGTGTGGCCATCCCAACTCCTTAATTTTGGGGTCTTTTCATGTCGGCCCATGCCAGTCAGTTAAGATGGTTAGTTCTTGTGGTGGAGAGACCCACCATGGGTATCATTCATATTATTTTTGAAATCTATAATGGATGTATACCCCTTATACTAGGGATTCTGTTTGGGTGTACCCCTGCCAGTGTGTTGATTCTGTCTCGGGAAAACATTTAAGTTGTCTCTTACGGTGGGGAGACCATTTATGTCTCTTCATATGAGTAACTCATATTTTTCCTTAGTATTGTCTTGGAATTAGGTATTATCATTCAGATATTTCTAACTACATACATTTTCCTTGGGTAAACATTGATATTGGAGAGTTCCCAATGGTTTAGTTATAGTATGGTAAGTGTAACCTTGTACGATGTTGTTGTTTATTTGGGTAAAATGATTGAGTATTGTTTGGATTTTGTTTGAGGAGTTTTAATTTGGGATAAATCCTGAATGTGATTGATTATTTTAGGAAACTGGTGTAAGTTTGGTTTGTGAGAGTATTCCTTCCTTCATTGATCACTGGAGGTGTTTTGGCCTTTGGGGGAGAAACCTAGCAAGGGAGTACCTCTTGGTTTCTCAGTTGGGTTTGGTTGTTGCTTTGACCTTACTGTGACTTTTTGGGGCGGAAATTTTTCATGGTGGGAATAATTTTCACATATATAGATTATTTTAAATGTATTTTTATTTTAATTTCCATCATTTCTTTATTTTGGGGGTTTCCCAGGCTTTTTTGGAGGAATGGGTGAGTTTTCATAATTGGGCCAAACTGTGAGCCCAATTCCAGATTTGAAAATAAATTTTGTTTCTTTTATATCTTCTTCATTTGTCAAAATTTTTCATCTATTTAAATTTATAATTTTCCTCCCTTGACTTATTAACACCATCATTTAAATTTGAATCCTTTAGAAATACATAACCAAGATGTATTTGGGTTTTTATTTAAGGGAATGGGCCTACCCAGATGCCCATTTCCAGTTTTAAAAAGAAATTTTGTTTATTTAATAAATTAGTCAATTTTAAATATTGTTCAGTGATTCCAAGTGTCACCCAATCCCACTGAACCCAGCCGCGTGCCCCTCATGTTTTCCCCCTCTTTGTAGATCGTTTCCATCGCGATGTGGTGCAAAACTTCATAGGGTTTCTCAAATCATCTAAATTTGAAGAGGTAAGTTCTTACCTATATAAATATTTCAATTATTAATATATTTCCTCCATTGTAATTACCAATTTGTCCCTTCCTCATCCTCTTCGTACCTAAAATCCATGGCATCTATCAATGTTTCTCAAAACCTCTTTGTAACCCCATTTTGAATGGGTATTTGGTGGAGTAACTTCAATGAATCTCAAGTAAGTGTCTCTCATCCTTAGTTTCTCCCCTTTCCATGAAGTGTCTTTCAGTTTCCTTGAAGTTCCAAATGACCATGGGGTAGGGTTTCTAAACTAGGGTTTAAACTTTACTTTTATTGGTCAATTATTGTGGTTTTAGAATCGATATAAGTCTCTCTTGGTCTGACGGTGGTGGGACTTGATTTTCACATGGTGATTCAAGGGTTTCATTTTATTTGGTAGGTGATTCCAATGTTGATGTAATATTTCTGTATTAGAATGTTTTATTTATAATATTCTAAGGTTTATTTAATTTTTTTATTACTGCAGAAATTGGTTCTTATGATGTTTCTACTACAATTGAATTTTAAATGCCAATTTGGTGTGAAATTGGGGGTTTTCCAAAGAAATGTTTTATTGGTTTATTTGGGGATTCTGTATAAATACTAAGTTGTTTTTATTTACCTGTAATAACTCTGAAAATACTGTTTAGAATGTTTATCCCCTTCAGTTGTTGCTGCAAAAATGTGGTTTAATTGTGTTTGTAAAGAAAGTGATGTTTTGGTTTCACTTTTGTGTGAAAATGAAGGTTTTACAATGTTATCACTTATTGTTCAACATGGGGATGTCCTAAAATTGATTTTAATTTTTAATTGAAATTTATTGGGCTGACTTTACTTTTTTGGTAACTTACAAGTGTAAACATAGTGTACAAGTGGGGTTCTTAAGGGGTTTTGTGTGAAAAACAACACAAGATTTTGAGAAATTGTTTTATTAAAAATCAAAGTGTTTGTTGTGTGTTTTATGTGGTGTAGAATGTGATATCTACTGTATTTGGTGTATGTGACTAGTATTTGTGTTTTACATTAAAATTGATATGTGTTAAATTCTAAAATTGTTTGAGCACAAAGGGGGAAGCCCGGGTACCTAGGTGGGGTGGATGTGTACTAGTACGACTAGTGGTCTTGATGGGTTTTGTCCCTATTTAACTGAGCATTTGGATAACGACAACTCTAACTAAACTATATGGATGATTATTGTGTACCACTAGGTGATGGGTATTTTCCCTACTAGTGGCTCGTGCATGATAACATGTTTTACTATGGTTACTTTACACTGAGGTATAAGGTATATGGGGCCTGAGACTATCTAGTTCCTAAGGGTGTTACCGATTTTTTCTCTCATTGTATATTTAGAATTTTAACTTGTATTTAGGGTGTTTTTGGAAGTAATTTACAATATATAACTTTTTAATTTAAATGTGTTAACATTCTGAAAATTTTAGTTTGAAAACTGTTTTCAATTGAATGTTGCATTTCTTGGTTGTTATCACTACTTTTCATTGCATATTAAAACTCCTAGATTTTCACAATATATTTCATGTTATTTGGAATCATTAGGTAGTATCCTACTGGGAATTGGTTTAAACCCCACTTAAACCCTTGGGTGTAAGTAGACTTGGTTATTTTTTTCGTAGGTTGGGTATAATTTTTTAGTTCCAGTGGTTCGGGTTTCTAGCAGGTCCTTGGTGGTGAAGTCCTATGGAGATGGATTAAGGGTGGTGCCCCTTTCCATGAGGGTTCTTGGGCTATTTCCTTTTGGTTTTGTACCTTTTTTATAGTCTTATTGAGTTGTTTTAAAATATGTAATTCAGTTCTGAATTTTTGTAAAATATTTTTTGGTTTTAAAAATCCATATTTGTTTTATTGGATTATTTTGTTGTTTTATGCTTTTAACTCATGTAAATCATTCCCAATTATCATTTTATTATACCCAGGTACTTGTAATAGCCCTTGGGGATCGGGAATGCCCTTAATGCCTTGTCACAGGATGGGTTTTGTGTCGGTTTTAGCAGCGACCAGATTCAGTTTGTGATAAAGATGATTGGATTTACACTTTGTGTCCCTATGATTAGTGGTATTAGTAACCATTAGGACGTATCTTATCAATGATGTTGAGGTAATTGAATGTTATATTCAATAAACATATAAATTCAACACATGTAATTACTATCATAGAGTATTTCTATTTTAATCAACATACCAGAATATATATTAAAGAATTAGAAAGGTTTCATAGGGTACCACATTCATTTTTGATTGATTGGGATCTAAAGTTTTGCTCAATGTTTTTGGAAAAATGATCCGAAAAATCTTGATACAATGTCTAATTTTATCACTATATATCATCCTCTGGTAGATGGTTACTCTATGAGAAGAATTAAAAATATATAGGATATACTGAAATAATATTCTATATATTTGAATGATTTTTTGGAATAACACTTTACCCTAGATAATTTCTCCTACAATAATAGTTTTCAATTGGGCATTCAAATGGATCCTTATTAAGAAATTTATGAATATAAGTGTATAACATCAGTATATTGAATTGATGTTTCTAAAAGAAAGATACTGTGATGTGAGAAATAAAATGATATGGAAGATAATGTTTGACCCATTCAGCAACACATAATAATAAAAAAAGTGACACAAATTTTATCCTGATAATCGTCGACGTGTTATAGAATTTGATATTTTTGACAAGGTGATTCTATAAATTTTTATGTGGTTAAATTAAGGAAAAACTAAGACCTAGCTGTATCATGACCTTTGAAATATTTTACTACATTAGTTTAGTATCTTATCATTTGGATTTTTCAATGAACCTCTCGCAACTCCAAAATGTGTTCATTATATCTATATTGATGAAGTACATACCAAATACCTCACAGGCATTGACTCAGATTTTGTTCTACTAGAGAATGATATTTCTTAAAATGAATAATCAGTATATATTTTGGATCAAATAAATAATATTTTATAATACAAGACCACTCATCTAGTTATTGTTTTTTTGGAAAAAACTAGTTTTAGAACCATCATGTGAATCTGATAATATAATTAGGAAGATATATCCTTAGTTGTTGGTAGAAGAGTGATTAATATGGAAGGATAAAATCATTTTATAGGGGTGTTACGTAACAAACTGAGTTCTATAATTTTATTTTTTTCGATTATATTTAATTTCATTGATACCTTTCATTTCCTGAAACACCATGTTAATAATCAATTACATGCAGTTAGAGGAAATCATTTATTACACATGACATTGAGTCTTCAAAAAATGATGTAATATTATTAATATTATTCAAACAAGAGTAATATTACATAGTTTTTAATTTAAAAATATGTATAGTAATAAATATTTACTACATGTTAAGTACAATTGATTTATACATAATAAAAATATTGATAAAAATGTACCCAATTTTTAGAAAAGTCTATATGTTATGAAAATACTATTTTGTTGAAAAAAAGTTTTTATTTATTTTCTCACAATATTAAAATTAATTTATGAAAAAATTAAATCATTTATAATATATATTTTTTTCAATATCATCACATCAAAAATAAATAGGGTTAATTTTTGTGAATTTTCCTAAGAAGATTAATATTTTAATAAATAGTGTAAAATAATTAATTTTAATTGCAAAAATCATTTTTAAAATTGTTGAAAAAATGTTAAATGGTATATTAAATAATAATTAAAGTAAAATGGGTAAAATTAAATTTAAATTAAGATTTTTTATTTCATTGGAATGATTTTAAAATTTAATTTTGTTAGAAAAACATTGCACAATTTTAACCATTTATAGCTTTGAAAATTCACTTTCTTGTCACTCATACAATGAAAATTTTAAAATGTTTTTCACTAATGTGAGATGAATTTTAAAATATTTATTAAATATTTTTAATCATAATAATATATCATATCTAATAAGGAAAAATTAATATTTTACCATAATGATTAGTTGAAACACTTTAAAATTAATTACCCCAATCAATGTTAAAATAAGGTTTTACGCGTTACATACACTATTATTAAATTTAATTTTACAAGAAACTGGATTTTTATTTTAAAAATGGATTTATTATTTATAATAAGTAGGTATAAGTAATATATTATTTCTATTTTTTAATTTTATCTTAAAAGGATAAATTACATAGGTTAAAAAAACTAGTTACTCTGGTGAAAATTAAAATGGTTAAAGAGAGTAAAACCCAATGGATATGAAATAATCTTCTGGAAACATTTTTTGTGTTGGAGGTGTGGATTAACCATATGATAACTATAATACATTATTTTTCAATTTTTTAGCCTCATGAGGTGAGTGTGACCACCCCTTATTGATTTTTTGGGTATTTAAAAAAATGCCACTTGTACTGAAAAACCAAAGGGAACTCACTCTACTCACTTATCAACACATATCAAGACAACTGGATCAAACAAAACTTACAGTAATATCTTAAAAAATTCCCTCCTCTCCTCATAGAATAAAATAAATTTTTATAAACCCATCCTTTGAAGGAATTTGGTGGAAACCTAAGAAGGACACCATATGAACATGTAACATTCTTCATAGATAATTTTTATTAAATTTATCCATAAAACTACTATAATTCAAATTTAACCATGAATATAAAATTTCCTATCTATATTACATATGTTTATTAATGTATAAGTTATGTTCATGAACAAAAAATTTCATCTTTGGTCAAATTATATATGAATCCATAATTAATGGGTATAGCGAACTATCATATTGCGAACCAATGTCATTTGTTTTTTCCATTACCACCTCTTAAGGATGGAAATAATGAAGGATTTATAATTTTTATATTATATTTATGATATTAATTTACATATATAATTATTATATAACACATGAGTTCATACTCTCCATTTTTCTGGAATATGATAACGTTTCCCCTGTGTACAGTGCACTAATTCCTCACGAAGTGGTGTGATTCATTAACATTTTTCATGGGGTTAATAAGGATGATTTTAATGAACATATGTGATGTATGTAGAAATAAAATTAATTTTTAATGATATATAAAATTCGTCTTTATTTTTCATAATCCAATAAAAAATGTAAACAATATTCATGGGTACATATGACCTACCATCTCCATGAAACGTGTATTCTAATTTTTACCAATAATTATTATGGACAACTCAAAATACATATAGAATGCATATATATTATATTTATAACATATTTATCGTTATGGGTATTTTAAAATAATGATCAATGTAATAGGACAAAAAAAGTAACAAATTGCATCTTATATGAAAAATAAATCAGTTTTTATCTGAAACATAACATTAACATGGAATTATAAAATTTGGTAATAAAAGATAATTAGAAAATAATATATCGTATGATATATTTAAATATTGTTCAATAATGGATATATAATAAACATATATTTGTTTTACATGGTCACTAAATGTTTATGATGGTTGTCGTTACATATGGTTTGATATTTTTGTCCAATAGTTTATTATTTGAGAAATATGTAATATTATACAATTATCATTCTATTCATGGTGTATATAAAGCCCCTTGACACATAATATCATAAAGTAAATTTGTCATGATGGTATTCTATATTTCATTTAATAGTGTTCCTTCATGGTTCCTATGTTTGGAAGTTTCCAATGTGGTAAATATATAATGTTACAATCTCATTTATTTTCGGTAATGTTTATGATTATGTTTCTGATGATAAATCTTATGATCCATTTATAAAGAAATTCATGAGTTTTCTTATCCAATGGTTATTTATTATTTATTAGTACAAAAGTTTCACTCATTAAACTTAAAAGAAATTATAATTTTTGTAAGAAAACCTATTTTTATTTCACTATCCGATTAGAAATCTATTTTCTTCCAAATACATGTTTTCTAGAATAGTTTTCCAAAAACTTATATTATTATAATATTATTTTTAAATGATAATTTATAGAATATTTTTTTAAATAAAATGAATCTTGATGTCATTTTCAAATCAATTCCCATTTATTTTTTACCTAAAATTTAAAATAAATCTTTTTTTAACATGTACAAGATAATTAAAACTACTCATCTTCATAAAAATTATTTTATTTAAAGATTACATAATAATTTCTCAACTTTATTTTCAAATAAATAGTGTTTAAGAATTTTTTTTATTTCTTTAAACAATTCATAGCAGAAATGAGATATTCATTAAGAAAATTGTATATGTGGTTTTGATGATTTATTTATTTATTTTGAAGGTTATTTTCAATGAAAATTAATTTTAAAAAGTTTTTATTTTCATAATTTTATTTTCAATGAATTTTTTAATTCCAAAATAAACCTTACAATTGATTTAATTTTTTAAAAATCTATATAAGATGACAATTTTTTTTAACTTATGGTTTACTGGTGATATGAACCCAGGAAATAATTCTTTTTATTTCCCAAAATGGTGTATGATGAAAATATATATATGAAACCCATTTCTCATCCATCAGTTATAGAATGAAAAAATCTTGATGAAACATGCTTCTTTTTTAATAGGTTATTCTGGGATGAAATGAGGAATTGATTGTGAAATGTGTCTATTTTACACAAGTTATGGTTTGATGAAATGTTTATTGAACCGATTTCAATTCATATTGTATGATATGAAGAATTTTTTTATCATAAAATTGAAAACATAAATATAGTTATGATTTTGAGATTGGTGGTATGTATATCAACCACCAATGAATTGGGTAATTATTTTTATATAATGAAATTAAATTTGAAAAAAATTAATAGGGATTGATCCACTATGGGAAATAGTTGTGTCCTCATCTACTATTGTAAATATGTGTGTCCTAACTCACATTCGTAAATAGGTTATGAGTAATAATCCTCTATGTTTAGGTCATTGGTTTCTAACCTTTACAAATTAAATGGATTTAAATATTTATGATAGTTCCATAGTTTTATGAAATAAAATTATGATTAATGATTTATTTATGATGATTTAGAACCCTTATGATCTATGTTTTATGAAATGATAACGTTTTATTCCATAAATATTATTATAAGCTATGGCATGGTGGTTATGAACATTGTAGTTTGTTTTCAAGAATACATACATGAATTCTTATAATATCATTTCATAAAATCATATAATGATATTTCTTATGTTTACCATTACTTATCAACTGATCTCACCATTTTTTATGTTTCCTTCCCTAATTTATGAATACTATTTTATTTTAGGTATTCCTCAAAGGAGTACTATTTTAGAATATCATTATAAGATATATTAATTATCCTACACCTAATTAGAAAAGTGTGTATTTATTCTCTATAAACCCAAAACAAATTATGGTCCTCAAGAATGTATTTATGTAATTTAATGATTATTAATAAAAATGATGTAATATCTATGAATGATATTGTTGGTTTACAACACATTACGTCATATAATTATCTTTAATATATTTAAATCCCATAACAAATAACTCATCAATATTGGATATTCCAAAATTCTACATTGATTATCTCTACATCCCATCCTCTAGATATAATATACTTCCAAGCTATGGACTTATCTTTTCCCTATAATATTATGTACTAAAGGTCCCAATATATCATTTGAATATAGAAATTCAAATTCAAAATTTATAAAACCACCATCTTCTATCATCATCAACATAAAATACATCCATTGGATTGTGACAAAGTGAATCCCCCCAATAGATATTAAAAAAATATAGATTATAGAAGATATAAAAACTACCCTAAATTATTCTTATTTCTAATTTATCAGTACTATTTGGATTCCTCTTTTTTTGGAAATCATGATGTGGTAATATCCAATATGGTGTGACCGAATGGTTTCCTCATTGGGGTTTTTCCCAACCTCAAGATATATCATTGAATGATAGAATACATTAATTAATTATATTGATTTGTTTTTTTCAACATAAAAATGAAAAAAATTCATGGAATAAATATCCTTGGGCTTTTCAATTTACTATAGAATGATCATTGTGTCAATACATGGTTAGATCCCATATATTATTGACCTATATTCCATTTGTATTTTGAACCACATCCATTTATGGGAACCATAAAATTAGAAGAATAAAATAAATATTCCTATATATCTTCCTAGTGTAACATTTTTTCCATTGTATGAATTTATTTTGAAAATATTAGAAAATTACAGAGACATGTAACCCCAAGATAAAACATATGTATTAGTGATAAATTACTATATAATGTATATTTACCAATTTCATCATTTTTTTAGAAGAAGGTGACATGGATTGGTTTCCTAATCCATGCCGAAAAAAATTTATTAAATGAAAAGTTTACAATGAGGTCTCGAGGTGCAATGACCTTACACCATCTGAAAACAAGAAAACAACCAAATAGAATTGCATATTTAAAGAACCTAGTATACAACATTGGAAAGCTCTAGGAAATTAAAACTGCAGATTCAGCCAGCAGCATCCAGGTGTGGGAAAACACAGAGGTTCCAGATCAGTAATATCAGAGAGGGAGTAGAGATAAAAGCATCATGTTGTGGCAGAGAAGCAGATCAGTCCAAGCAGCCAAAGAGTATCATCATGCAAAATTTTAGCAAAGATCCATTTAATAGGAAAAACAGATATGTAGTAGCAAGAGAAAGTTGAAAAGATACATTAAAACTGACCCAATATCAAGTAGAAGCAGAAATTCAAAACTCTAGAAACCAATATCAGTTTCAGAACAACATTGTAAATGAGAAAAGCACAGAAAACGTAACACTTAAACCAGGAAATGAGCATGACCAAACCTCCTTGAGAAATCATTAACAAATCACAACATGAAATACTGATAAACAAAAAGTAAGCAGAGAAATCCTTTAGTATAGGAATCAGAACACCATCCTGCCAATTTCGTCAACTTCATTAATGGAAAGAATGATTTTTTTTGACATTATAAAAACCTTAGATATCTAAAAAATATATTTTGTTTAAAAATTTAATGGAATGAATATTTAACACATAGAATGTTTTAATTTTAAAGAATAGTTTAGTTACTCTCGAACCCTTATGTATTATGTTTTTAGTGTGTTACCTTTATCTTAACTGCGTGATTTACATTAATGTGTCCTTTAACTATATATCATACAAATTTATTTATGATGTGACTCTTTTAATCATTTAATGACCTGATCCTATAATAAACCTAACGTTAAAATTTTTATATATAAATACAATCTATCTATAAACTTCATCACATGTTTGAAACTCATAACATTCGATTGAAAAAAATACAATGTTATAAATTATAGTTTCAATATTGTCCCACTTGTAGTTTTTTATTATTGGAACAATTTTTTTTAATATTATCTATTTTTATTTAATTAATTAAGGATTATTAATTATTTTTTTATATCTTGGATGTGTTTTTAAATAAATTTGGTAAACAATAGATTTGAAGGATATTTGAGTTTATGACAATGGGGTGAGATTCTCCCTATACATGTGTGGTATGTTGGAAAAATTGTATGATTCATTGGAATTTTTCATATCAATTTTTCTTCCTTTTGAATACATTATGACACCAATGAATTTATGGTTGATTTTATCGTAATGGATTTTTTATTATTGATATATAGATTTTTGAATTGTTCAACTGACATTTTAAGGTTCATCATGGAGTTCAGTGAAATTAATTAGGATGGTTTATGCTTTTTATATGGTTTAATGTTAAACATATAAAAGTTTATATAGAGTCCATAGTGTTCAAACTAGAAATCATAATGAGCATTAGGATTTTCATAAGGTTTTCCCCCTTTTCAGATATGGAAGTCCTGAGAAAACCTATTGGGAGTTACATTAGGTTTATATGTACTACTATTAAAGATTTTTTACTTTCAACATCTTAATTCCCATGAACATATAATATTTAGAAAAATGTATTATAATAAATTTTATTAATCATAGGTTAAGATAAATAATTCATTCTTGTATGAATAATGAATCTCACAGATATTGTAAATGTTTGAAGATATCACCATCAACAAAAGATCATTAAGATTATGTGGAGGTTTTAATACATAAATATTCCTTGGTTATTTGTGTCCAAGCCATTGAAAATATCATGAGAAGAAGAAGATAAGAAATGTATGATATATTAATCTATATTTATTTGGGTTTCTATTTAAGAAAATGGGAATTATTTTTCGGAAATAATTTGGAGTTTTATATAAACGATTAATAAGAAAAAATATGAATAAACGATACAATGTAAAAACATTTACATGAAGAGAAAAAATATTTTTTTTGAAGAATGAGTAAATAATCATTCTTGATGGTAACGAGTTAAAGAACAAGAGTAAATGAGAATAATAACCCCTCATTGCATCATTTTCCATATTGTAATATTAAAAAATATTATAAAACATTTTGGTTGTGTCTATAAAATATAATATATGACCTAATATAGTGCGTGAGAGTTAATGGAGAGGATGTTCTCTATAGATCAATAGCTTATCCTTCTAAAAATATTTTAATACCATGAGTGTATAGTATTTGTGACACCAATAAAATTTTGAATTAGTTTCTATTTAAATAAATACTTTGACAAATAAATTTTTTACACAAAATACAAAACTAAAAGTAACTATGACAAATTTTGATACTATAAGATATTATACTGAGTGATAAAATTAATATATTATAAAAAATAATATGATACATCATTAAAAAATAATTTTTGATTAAATATTCTAGTAATTAAAATTACTACAAAAATATATTTCTCCTGATGTTTCCTTTGGAGATCGTAACCAAAATTAAAGGGTTATTGGATATGTGGTAGATTGAAATATGGTCATTACAAATATGGCCTTTTGTTATATCATCATTTGGTTTGAAAGTACTCATTAATTATATTAAATATGTGATTTTTTGTATCAAATTAAATATAATATTATTAATAAAATATAAATAATGAAACTAAAAAGATAAATTTTAATTAGAATATTTTATTATAATTATATATTTTTATGTGTTACATATTATTATTGTTATTTTAGAATAATTTTATATGTCTATAAATTTCAAATAGATATTATTACACATTTTTTGAAGTAATTTACTATTTATAACATGAGTTACTAATTTAAAGGGGATGTGATTAGAATCACATAATTTTAAAAAATTGGATTTATTTTAGACAACTGATTCAATGGGGCCATGTATTTTTATATTAATATATAAATTTTTTCACCATAAAATGATTATTATATTTTCATTTTTTATATATATATGTAATTATATTAAGTCACACATAATAAGTAATTTATATGAAATTCTATTATGAAATTTTACTGGGAAAAAATTATTTTTCTATAAAAGTGTTTATAATATATATATATAAATATATTATTTTAATGATATAGATTCTATATATAGATATTGAATTAAATTTAATGAAAAAAATTAGTTTTAAAAAAATGTATTAAATGAGTTAAATTTAAATTTTAAAGCATAAATGTATGTTTTTAGGGTAAAAATAGAGTTATCCTTAAAAATTTTAAATAATTTAAAATGGGTTATATTCTGTGGTAAAGTCATAAATTACCATAAAAATATTTCTATAAAAGTGTATATGAGTGACTTATTTACAAAACCATAACATTTATTCACTATTTCCTGCATTTTATACACATTCCTTTTAAAATGACAAACTTGCACATTATGGAATGAAATTTTATAGAACATCTACTGAAAACTGACCTATAAAAGGACCACTACGTTACCCCTCCCATAAACCTATTTTGATTTTAATATATATTTATCAATTGACCATTTTTCATATATCAAATTCATATTGATCTTATGGATTCTTATGGTTCCATAAAGCAACCCGGAATTCATTATACTGGAGGATCCTGCGTCGAGAAGGAGAAATATCATCAATGTAATTATCAAGTTATTCACAATCATTTTAAATTACTTTATCCTATCCAAAAATAATAAACATATTCTCCATTATTATTATTTCATATTAAAATATTTATTCTAATGATAAAATTTTATTAATATTACATATCTATTAATCTTACTCATTGATCGGTATAAGACGTTCTTATGTGTATCTAATCAACAACTTATATGAATAGTGTTATACCAAAATCATTATTTTAATATTATATAGTTATCATGACATTAATAATTGTTATATATAAACAATTTTTCCTAATTTTTCACACATTTTAATTAATATTACACTCTTTGGTTTTATGGGTTTCCAATAGAATTTATATTATTATAATTTTGTTGAATTTTCACATTGAAAAATGTTTTGGAAAACATAAAATGGTATTTCATATCATTTTTCCAATAAATATTTTAATGATATTCGAAGATTATTTTGGATATTGTTTAACATCATTTAATGGTTCCCATAATTCAATATGTATATTATCTAATAATACCATTCAATTTATTATTCTATAGGGATTATGATGATATCTTATAGAAGCCTTCATGAAACATTTTCTATTCCCATGGGTAAATGTATTTCTGGATTATGAATATATTCTTGTTTTTTTGAGAAAAATATGTATGGTTTTTCATTATGAAAGTGTTGAGTCTAATATACACTGTGAATGCATTTATTAAATATTTATATCTCATGATATATTTTTAGGAAATTATTTTGATTATATATGTTCATAGGGTGATGTGTGGAAATGATTATGATTTGTGGGAAACCATAAGGTGTCACTATATTAGTAGTAATCTTTATTGTTTTCCCTTTCAATTTTAGGCTATTTTGATATTAAATTTTATTTTTTTAGAGTTTTATAAGGAGTTGATAGCGAGAATCATTGTTTGAAAATAGTTCAATAGAAACCAGGTACATTTTGAAGTTATACACAAAGGGGAATGTGTAATTTATTCATGATTTGGGAAATCATCTGAGAAACGATATAGCCTCTATTGGTCTGATAATGTGGAATAAACAAGGATTATACATGTTTTGGAAAACCATATTAAACACCCCTATGAAATTCCTATTTATGGGTATTTATTTCATTTCACATTCTTTTAAATTGAGGATTCAACCCCAAGAATACCTCTTTTGAAGAACTAAACACACGTGAATCCATTAGAACTCTTTCAATCTCCCAAGATCCACCATAGTGACTTCAAGGTTGTTTCTTGGTGATACATCATACAAAAATAAGAGTTATATGGGTGTACTATCTTACAATATTGGTTTTTTTATTTCTCCCTATATTCCTATTACTCTATTGTTCATGTTTGGCTGATTTTTCTTGGATAGGGTTTTAAAAAATTAGGGATTTTTTGATAATAAATACTAGGAGTTCGATGAAATGATTCATCAATATGTGTTATGTATTTCAAATTCATTTTATTTTAAAAAACATCCATGAATTATTTATTCATTAAAGGGTTTTTAGTTAAATTAATTTTTTGAACGTAATAATGTTATTCTATTCATGGGTTGTTTTTTTGTAAAAAATGGTTGAATTTCATAGTGCAATAGAAATTGTTTTTAAAATTGTATTTTATAATTTCTTCATGTCTGAAAATTTTTTAGTGATGGTTTTAATTAATAAATGATATTACTCATTTGGTTGAAAGCCAAATTATTCTTCCAAATTTGGTTTTCCCTTTTCTGTCTAGAGGGTTTAAATGTTTCAAAAGGGATGGTGATATTTTATAATATTAAATGAAGTTTCCCTTGGAGTCTTTGGTTTTATTTGCTATTGGTTAAGAATTATTTTACAATTTTTTTATAACTAATAATTTTTTTATAATGTTATTTACTAATTTATATTCTATAAGTGATAAGTGAAGAACCAGTTGGCACATTGTGATGTGATTATGATTGTCACCCTTTTGAGACCCCTTGTGTCATTAATGATGTATACGATCATCCATTTGATGTATTCTTTTTAATTTTATTCTTTATGTCCTTATGGACTAAGGTTATTATTAATGGAATTATCTTATTTGGGAAAGATGTAACTATGGTGTTATATCATGGGGCTTGTTTATTATCATGAGATGATGTTTTTTTCATGAACAAACTCCTTTATTATTCCATGGGATGTTTGTGGATGTTATGTTGGAATTGATGGTATTGAATTAGTCTAGTTGAAATTTATAAAAGAGTACCCCCTCGAGTTGAAACTAGAATTGTTTTGGTAAAACCTCTTCATGGAATGTCTAATTAATTCATGTTTAATAAATGTGGTTCTTTTATATGTACAAGATCCATGCTTAGTTTATTACTAAACTATGTAAAAAAATTACGGCTTATCTGTCTTTATTATTTCCACTCTAGAAAACCTAGATTATTTAATAAAAGGAATACAAATAAATCATGGAGGTATCCTACTATATTAATTTCATACCCTTTATTCTCCTGATAGTGTATATATTTCCTTAATTGCCTGTGTAGGTTCCCTCATGTATTGGATTTCATGATTGATCTAGTGTAATAATACATGGGGAGTGGTTGGATATTTGGATCATATTGATGACTTATGAGTCACATGGATATGATAATAATTCCATTAGATTCATGTTATAGGTTTTATCAAGTTTTAGTTTGGCCTCTATAGTCTTCTATTCTCGTTTTCTTTTATCTTTATATCATTATTTGTTACCATGTATTAAATTATTTTTTGTTTTAATTGTTTCTTAGTAATTTCTATTTTTTCTTTATATTTATTTCTTGTCTGTATGTTTAGATCTAGATTTATGAGGGTGAAACAATCCCCAAATATTATGTTTGACATCAATGATGCTTTCTGTCATACTTGGGTGTATTTTTCATGCTCTTGAAGTATTCATTGGTCCGGTTCAGATATAATCCCAAGTTGTTTCTCAAAAAAATGGTATTAAAGGAAATTGGTTTCATAAAAGGGGAAAATGTTCTTGATATTACCCATCTTTTTACTATGGGGTTAATCAATGAAAGGATATCAGACTACTTATAATTGGGTGGTTAGTACAAGTATGTTCATTTTCGGTGCATACGTGGGTCAGATATCGAGTTTCTAATGGTGTTCAAGAGTCGTATATTGAGTTTTTGGATTTAAGGTTTATTTTTCCTGAAATATTATGATGTTATGTTCTATTAGCCCATGTTTTAGCGATATTTCAGAAAATTTTATGGGAAAATTAACAATTTTAGAGTAAAATTTTGAGGGTATCAGGGGGACATAGTTAAATCACATAGTATTTAGAACAATTCATAGACTATGTTGTATCATCCAGATAACTTTTGGTAGAACAATAATGGTTGTGATAATATCTATCAAAGTGAGCTCCAAAACATTTCTCAATGGAGAGGGTTGGGAATTTTGGTTGCCTTCCCTATACTTTTGGGTGTATCCTCTATTTGGTTTGATGGGAATTTTTATGGATATTTATGTGAACGTTTTTCAATCTTCAAAATTGTATAAAAGTAATGTTTTGTTCTTTATATTTAATTTATTCTTGAAAACCCCAATTTATTTATAAATTATTTAGGGGTAAATGATTTTGAAACATTAGTAAATTTTTTTGGGGTGTGCTGGTTTAGAAATAATAAATTTTATAGTGTTATAAGTCATAGAATTTGTATAATATTTTATATAATTTGAGTTTATTTTGTGAAAATTTTGAATCATATTTAATGTTATTTTAGAAAAATAAAGATATTTTTTAGGTTTTGTTTGATTCAAAATGATTTGTGTGGGTGGAATTAAAAGTTTCCAATGGCATTGGTTTATAATATGAAATGGAATTTGTGACCAGGAGTAGGGTCCATTAAGGATTATTTTCATTGGGTGTGGAACATTAAGGTGGTCTTGAAATTGATTATTTTATATCTTGTGGTCACTTTTTTTGATTTTTTTAAATAGGTCATATTTAGATATTTTTTGGTTTTTTATGTTTTATAATTAGTTCCCCAAAGAAGGAGAACAATTTCAAGAATTGAATTCCCTAGTTATTTATCTTAGTGATCCAAGATTTTTCATTCTGATCAACAACTCTGCCCCAACTCATGATGGAGTAGTCGTGCATTGTTCATCCCATCTCAAGGAAAATGCATGAGAGTTCTTAAACTGATATACTGTAGTATTATATTGTGATAATGGAACCAAGAAGAAAATTTATTCTCAAGCCAATTTTATTGAAATTGTTTATTTTTTACTAACTCATAATGCCTCTAAAGTTGTTTGAAATGTTCCTTGTTTAATGGTCTGGGATAAAAATGTTGGAATATTGATGTGAATGCCAATATATTAAAGGATCTATATTTAGAATACATAAATAATACGTTTATTTAATTTTTTTCCATAAGAGGCTGAAATTGCAATGAATGATATTATTTTTTAGTATTCACTAGTGCGGTCAGTCATTTTAAGGCTATCTTGAATGTTTGAATAGTTTAGTGCCTTTCACAAGGGAGTTTACTACAAATTATTTTAAAGAGTGATTCATTTTTTTCACCCTTCATGTGGAAAATCATTCTAAAATTTATCCTTTGTATCGGAAAAAATTGTGGAATCAATTCTTCAAGGCCATCATCACTATTAAAATATAGGAAAATAAAACTTTTTAAAAAGATGCTCTTCATATTTTAATGATAATAAAGACCATACAACAAGTGATAAGGGGATGTAGGAAGGTTGGTTTGATGGGAACCTATCCTTTAAACCTAATATTATAGTTTTAATTTACCAAATATATTTGTGTGTTTAGAGTGTTGGAGATTTGGGAACATTAATTATTATTGTCCAAATACTCTGATATCCTTCCATATTCATAGATTTCTAGGTTAAATTGAGAGATTTTGTGAGTTATTTAGGATTTTGAATAAATTTTCACAATATAATCTCATTACTAGTTAGTGTTTTTTATTTTTACATTCATTATAGTGTTGGAATATTATAATTGTTCTGCTAGTATCGATTTTTACCTTTATTTTCTGTTTTGGGGTTTTCCCATCTCTGTTTTGTATCCACATCATTATGTAATGGTTAAATTTTTTTCCCCAATTTTTGTTATCTCTGGATATTTTCATGCGTGTTTGGTTCAAATTTTTATTATTTAAACAATGTTTGGACCATGTTTTAGTGTTTTTTCATTTGATAACATCGTGATTCATTCGGTACAGGTAGGGTAAATAGTGATGTGGAATCTATTTTAAGGTTAGATATGAGAGATATCAGGTCTATGTTTTCTCAGGATCACAATAAGTTGGAATTATACAAGTTTTCAATAATTTATCATATTCATGTCCTCATGAACCATGTATAAAACAATGAAATTCCTTGTTGTTTCTTGTTCATGGTGAGTTTTCACCTTCATTTTAGGGAGTTCAATTTTTTTATGATAGGGTCTAATGACCTTTTTATTGCTTTTGTGGATGTGTATTCTTGTAGATATTTTAGATATTTTTCTATTTTAGATGAGTTTTTTCTATGTGGTGATGGATTTGTATTTTTGGTGATCTTATCTAATATTTGACAATTGTAGAGAAAATCTAAATAGTGGGAAGACATGTTCCAATTAACTATGTATTTTTACCGTTATTGTGTAGCATTCATCTAGGATTCTCTATATTGGTATGTGCAATCATTTTTATTTAGTAATTTTGGATATTATAGAGGTAATTTTTTGGGGTTTTAAATTATTTATATTTTAATTCATGAGGTTCTTATGTGAAGTGGTTTGTTTCTTAGTAACCCATTTTTGAAATATTATAATGGGACTTACTATACCAAAATGGTTTTTTTTGTTTATTCATCACATTTAGGGTCAAATAATATTATTCAAACTCCTAGTGTATTTTATAAAAATTTATTTTTGAATCATAATTTAGTAGTTATACCATGTAATTTGTTTGACTTTTCATATTTCCCTTTAATTTTATGAATAAGAATATAGTTGGTAATTAAGTCATCTTGAGAGACGGGGGTTGTCCTGGAATTCCTATTTTCTATAAGTTTTTGTTGACATTATGGGGGATCAAACTATAATGGTGGAGTGTCTATAAGACCCTAGAATTTATCTATCATTATAGTAATATTTTTTTACGACATTGTGTTTGGGTGATCATATTTGATTTATTGAGTGTTTGGAACATTTTCAAAGGGTTCCTGTTTAGGAAGAAGGTTTGGAATCCCTAAAAAACTATTCATGAGAATTTTAATGTGGTGTGATGATTGTAGAACATATTCTATGAATGTTTATTATAATTTTTTATATAACTATATGACCAATAAGTGGTTCAGATAGTGGTAGATGCATTATGTGGTAACAGTTTCCAAAACAATATGAGATAACAATCTAACCTGACTAGTTTGGTGATTTGTTTTATTTAAAAAGGATTTTTAATTTATTATTCCATCCCAAGCCTCCCTCATTTAATCACATCATCCAAAATTCCTCCAATGGATATATATTCCTCTCCCAATATCCTCCATGTACATTTCATGGTTGTTTCTTAACAGTTCTTTGTCCAAATCAATAGTTATGAACTTCTTATGTATCTTAATTTATTTATTTTATCCATTCTCTTCATGAAACTCTAATCATAGTAATAATGTGTTGATTATTTTTCTTATCTATGTTTTTTAAGATTTTGGGATTTTGGTTTCTTTGTTTTCGATCTAACCTATGAATTTGTTTTAGAGGATTCCATCAAATGTGCCATGATTTTATCAATTTATGTAGGAGTATCAATTTTATTTAATTTTATATTATTTCCACAGTGTATTTATTCTTTAACACTAATTTTTAATTATTTTAGTTATGTATAATATATATATATATATATATATATATATTATTTTCTAATGTTTTTCAATGAATGGTTTTGTTCATCATTTGAAAAAATTGTTGAATTTCTAAGTGCAATATAACACGGTCATAAAATGGGTTTTTATGAATTCTAATTGATTTTTATTGTTCTGGAGATGTTTATAATGTATAAATTCACATGTTAATTGGGTTTTAATTAAAATGGGGTTTTAATATTGGGTTTCCATTTTTTAAAACTCAGTTTCCTTATTTCAAAATGGTTAGTGATGTTTTATAAAGTGATATTTTATTTCCCATGGATTGTTTGGTTGTGTTTAGAATTGTCTTTAATTTTTTAATTTTATTTGTCTCAATTCATTTTAAAATGGATTTCAAAACCTATATGTTATATGTGATAAGTGATGGATCTGTTGGCACTTTTTCGTTTGATGTGTATTTTAACCTTATTTTCCTCCCTTGTGTTTTTATTATGTGTATGATCATACATGTTATTTATTAATTATTATGTAATTTATGATGTGATTGTGGATTTATGTTCTTATCAAGGGTTTATGTGAGGTGGTATAAAGTGAATGTGGTTTTAATCCATGGGGGTTCTTTATTTTCCTGAAATAACATTGTTTTTTCGTAGCCCACATCCTTTATTTTTACATGTGGAAACCAAGGATTATATATGGGAAGTGATGGGATGGTGTTTTGGTAGTTTATTTCTAAACAATGTCTTGCACCCCTAGTTGTATGTAAAACTAGGTAAATGTGGATTTCACTAAGGATACTCATTATAGTGATTTAGTTAACGGATGTCCGACTGTTAACCTAAAAGTACTAGGTTCACCTGTATGTGTCATGTGTTATCACATTAGTCTATATGGTTCTACCACATTTTATGTATCCTACATTATGACTTTTTTATGTATATCTACATTTGAATTTACTTTTTCATAGATTCTTTTTTTTTGTGTGTTCATATAATTTTGGTTTATCTTTAATGTTTAGTAGCTTTTCCCCTTCCATTAATTTGAAATTTTTTTGACCTTCTATACCTTTTCATTATTTACAATTTCCCCTATTTCCTCCCCACCTTTGAGTCAGTGTGAAAATGATTTTAAATATAAAAATTGGGAGTTTTTTCAATGTTCTAGTTTTATAGGAAATTAATTTAAAATGTTTTAAACCATGTGTACATTCATTATCAAAATTATGTGATTTAAAATAGAAATTATTGGCACGTGAAACTATCATTTTATTGTAAAATAACCTTCATGGAATGTTTTATAAATTTATTTCTTTGAGAGCGTGCATATTCCATGATTATTTTATTTCGATACCATATAATATAAAAAGAAAACAAATTTGAGTACATTATTTAAAAACTTGTGAACAAGGGTTCCTTTATTAAAGTAATTAAATGGACTCACGGTGGCATAAGAATAGCCTTATCATGAACCCAGTATAATATTATTGGTGGGTAACTATTCTTCATATCTAGTTCATGTTTCTTCTGGTCCAGGATTTCTGACAGTTTTGTGATTAACTATATTTAAATAGTGATGAATAGTCACCAGTATTATTATCTCAATTTATAATAATTTTTGGAGCCAATATTATAGGTAACTGTGTTCAGAAAGTAATGATTCCCTATATATATGTATATTCCAAATTATTACAATCATATTATTTTTTAATTTTTATTATTTCATATTTTCACAATCCCATTTCAATTTTCTTAAGTTATGTGAAATGTAAATTCCATTAATCATGAAATATGATATATTTTTTGTTGGGTATGATTCCGAATTGTTCATAAAAATGATTATGTTCTAATTAAAATTTGACATCTTATTCAAAATTATGATCATCGATTATTATCTCTTATGTTATCCCTTACTGGGTATCTAATATCACTCTTATCTTTTGTTTTTCATTATATAAGATATGCAAAAGAGTATTTTTTTATGAAATTTATAAAATAAATCTTGTGTGGAGAGTATTTGGGGAAATAAACTAAACCAGGATAAACAATAATGGTTGTTACATAATGTTCGATAAATATTCACCATATTACATAAGTAAATTCCCAAGGACCATAATAGTATAGTATCTCTGGAAACATGGAATATAAAGTATTATAATTTGGTTAAAGATCTCCAATGTTTCCTATAATGATTTTCCACATTAGTAATCCTACTTAAATCCTTTTATCATAACTTATGTAAGGGAATCAAAGGTAAGGTTGATATTAGATACCTAGTAAGGGTAAATAATGTATATACATAAGAATAACAAAAACTATGGTTATAATAACATGAGAATAACATTAATAGATTATACCCTATATTGAAAATATTATTGACTTAAATCATGGAATAATGGTTAAAATTTCCTAATAAAAAAATCATAAAATATTCAACAGAATAATAAATGAAAGAATAATATAAGACTAAGGCATTGAGTTCTAGTATACACATATGAATTGAAAATATTATTTCAAGTCTACCTACCAAGGATATCAATAAAATGTATGGCTTGAGATAATCACATGGGTGACTTCTTTATTCTTTGGGGGTACTTATGTTCACCCCTTTTTTTGTGAATTATATTACCTCTTATGTACCCTATTGTTATGTGATTGGTATCCAATCATATTTACCCACTTGTTATGGTCTTGGGTTTCCCTCCTGTATACACTCCTGTTATGGGATTGGGATGCCCTACCATATACCCTCTTGTAATGGGATTGGAATTCTCTCTTATGTACCATCTTGTTATGATCATGGAATTACCTCCCATATACCCTATTGTTACCGACATGAGATTCCATCATGTATACCCACTTGATACGGGTTTGGGATGCCTAAACGTGTACCCTCTTATTGCGGGCATTGGATTCCCTCCTGTATATCTTCTTGATACGGGCTTGGGATACCCTCTCAAATCACACATTATTATAGTCATTGTATACCCTCCCATTTACCCTTTTGTTATGTTCTTTATATTCCCACCTATGTACCCTTTGATCTTATTTAACATTTATCATTACACAATGTATTTTAGGGAGATATAGGTCCCACCCTTCATATAATGAAATCATTAATTACTGTACCAATAGATTATAAAAATATATCATATCATGACTAATAAAAAAATAGGATTCATATACACAATATCATAACCTATGGAAAAAATAAAATTTTCATAATAATTCCATCATATAATGAATTGGGAAAATAACCAGGTTCCATAATCATTTATGTTGTTATAACTCATGGAAGAGAAATGGGTCTCATAAACAACATGAAATAAGATTCATATTCCTTTCAAGAAAGAATAAATGCTACCATTGGATCATAACCCTATTAAGGGATAGGTAATATAAATGGATTTCATGTTTGGTTGGAAATAAATTTAAAATATCAATTGAAATATTTCTTGAGAAAAACACATGCTCCCCTTTGAAAGTCACTTTTTCAAACAGAAAACATTTTGAAACCCATTAATTAAAAAACTGAATAAATATAAAAGAAAAAAATTAAAACCATAAAAAATATAATATAATTTAATAACATAATTTTCTCAGAATACAATTTAAAAACATTTTAGAAAACATTTTTTGAAAACATGGTTATTGAATAAAAATGATTTCTAACCGAAGAGGAAAAAAATGTATTCTTTTCATAATTTTTTTTCTCAAATATCATAATTACAAAAGAGAGTAAAAATGATACCATTACATTAATATATAGTAAAAACATAAAAGAATAAAATATATTAGTGATTTGAGATATAGATCATAATATTTCATCAACTGAAGAATAATCATAACCAATCCATATAAATTATGTGATTATAGCAATAAACTCTTACAACATTGATAAAGTTGAATAATAATCCGCATAAGATAATAACATTACATGGATAATAAAATATAATAAAAATAATGAGATTTATGATACAAAATGTCATATTGAATTATATAGGTCTTGTAAAAGAATATAGTTGGATAACATAACATGTGTCTCAATGAAGGAAAAATCAGAAAAAATCACATTACCAAATTTTTAACTTTTTAATAGAAAAAAATATGAAATAGATACCAAATATGGATAAAAAAATTCAACATCAATTTAAGGATAATATATCTTGAATAAATTATTTTTAATTATATACACCACATAGAAGAAACATGTGGTGAATATGGAATAAGTCTCACAGAAATAAACATTAGACTAGAAACTCCTCTACTACATGAGTATCTTTTGAATCACGATACCAATGAAAGAATAAAAAATATTAAAGAATATAATATCATTAAATTAATTATATTCATGATATAAAATGTCATAAGGAAGTATATATGCCACAAAAAAAAGTGAGTGGTGTGAATGGCATGTATCTTAGGAAAATAAAAAGTGAGATGAAATTCAATTACCATTAGACTTGACTACTATATTGCATAATAAAACCTCATTTATAATATATATATATATATATCATACATATATAATATAATAATAATAATATATAACAACATATATTATTTTATTATGACTTTATACCACCTTTTTATTAACAATTTCTTGTTAATGTTATGTTTCAGTTAATAAAAGCAGTGTTTTTCCTATATGTTATTACTTTTTATTATAAGTCATAAAAGTAAGAAAATTATTTACTTATATAATTAATTAAAAAAATAAATATATGATATAATAATTATTTATTATAATCTAAAATAAATATAAATATGTAATTAAATACATTTTTCATGGAGACGGTAGGCCGTACGTATGCATGGATAATGTCTCCATTTTCTTTTCATATTTTTCAAAGAAACAAAAGAAAATGATTTAAAAATATATATTATAATTCCTGTTGAATTATTATTTCATTGATATAACATATGTTCATTCAACCAATCCATAATAAATTCCATGTTAAACTTGAATGAATCAACTCTCTTTAGGGTGGTGGTAGTCCATACGGCCTCAAATGATGGTAACATATTCCAAAAAAGATAACTTTATTATGTTATGTGTTATATGAAAATCCTAGAAGAATAAATAAAAAATTAATATCATATATATCATAAAAAATTTATTTATATCATTATTCCCCACCATAAGAGGTGGAAATTGAAGAATGAACGACATCAATTAGCGAGGCGAGATTCCACCTTACAGACAAACAATGATTGGGTATCCCATTTAATGGAATTGTGTATAGGGATAGGAAATAAAATTATCATAACAACATATAATTATATTTAGGATAACATGGATATAATATAATATTTATATAAAAATAATTCAACATGTGGAGAAAGTAATAAAACCAAAGTGATTGGTGAGGAACGTTACCTCTTCATCTGGTTACATGTTTTGGATTGCACCAAAGAGATTCATTGGGTAGAATTATTCCCAAAGTTAGGCCTATAGGATGAGAGGATGGTATTTGGGAGATTAATTTTTTTGGGTTTGGATAAGTCAAATTTATTGAGATGTGTATATAAGTGAGGGGTTTAGTTCCTTTTTATAATGGTGGTGGAGTTGTATTCATGTATTTTCAACAAGTTAAAAGACTATTGAGAGGTATCTCTTACATGCTATGTCTCCAATAATGGTAAATTTTATAAAACAATGAAAATATTGTCTATATTTATCCATTAAATTGATTTTTGGTAATTTTTATATGTTATTTGGCCACTTAAATTATGTTTAACCACAATGTTAACTTGTTTTTACATTAATATCTATAATTAATGTGAATTGCATTCAATACTAGTTTTTGTGAAAACATAATTTTACCTTAATATAAATTATAAAATTTTCATATTCCAAATATGGAATATATTATTATATTTATAAAAACATATGCGGTATATGTTATTTTCAAATTAATCCCACAGACCAGATGTGATAAAGGGTTTTTAAAGTGATATTGTTATGAAATGAAATGATTTTATATCAAATTTCAATATGAAATTGATTCCAATGACCTAAATTTGATTAATATGTGTATAATTTATCACAATATATATTAAAACAAAATAATAATATAATTTGACTATATAAAAATAATAACAATAAAAGAAACATTCAAATTAAAAATCTGTATTTTTTATTATTCATGAAAAAATAAAATATCTCATAAAAATACCAAAAATTTACCTTAAGTAAATTTTTATTTTAATAATTCAAAATATAAAATTATTTTTTCATATAAAAATTAAAAAAGTCTAAAAAATTAGATTATGAACTAATATTATATTAAAAGTTGATAAGAATACCTTTTATAATAATACATCTTTTATGTGAAAAATTTTAATTTTTCTTATTTTATGCCTACAAAAATTATTATATTTATGGAAAACCATTTGGTTGAATTTAATATATATTGGTTTCCCTAAAAACTCTTAATAATTGTGATTAATTTAATTTATTATATTAAAACTCACCTTTGGGAATATTTTTTTTCGTAAAATCACATCTTTTATATTAAATTTGTTGTTATTTCCATTTATAAATAATTTACAACCAAATAAATCATTTTAAAAACCCTTCAGATGAATATTTTCATAATTTAGTTATTCTTATCCATATAAACTATTCAAATTTCTATGTGATAACTATTATAATATTTTTAAAATAATATTAATGATATGTTGT
Source organism: Viscum album (assembly GCA_963277665.1). Taxonomy (NCBI): domain Eukaryota; kingdom Viridiplantae; phylum Streptophyta; class Magnoliopsida; order Santalales; family Viscaceae; genus Viscum; species Viscum album. The sequence goes on from OY728123.1 coordinate 440,488,119, forward strand.
AGTTTAGAAAAAGTTGGTCTTGTGTGTAACACATGCTATTAAAGGAACACTGAATTGTCTGTAACATAAGAAAAACATATTGTTTTGTATACCCAATTATAATCTATGTTTTGTGTTTATTACAAGAATAAAATGGTTCTTAGTATAAAGCTTGAATAACATGGTGTAGTGTAAAATACTAACCATTAATGAAATTTAATTTAATAAAAGAAAATAATTCAAAAAACTAGGGGTGTAACATTATAACCCCTTAATATGAATTTGTTTCTTGAAATTCATTTTCTATATCATTTTTTGAATACATTAATGTTGAAATCACAAAATCCCACATCATTAAAATGAATTCTAAAATATCCATTAAAAATAGAATGTTTGAAACATCACGATTACCCAAAGTAACACATAATTTGGTTTCCACATAAGAGAAAATCAGTGGAATGTAAAATAACAGACAAAGAATTGATATTTAGCAATCAAATACTGATTGAGGGTGATCGATAGAATGGTTAGGATAAATTTAATGATAACATATCCGCAAACCAAATAGGTATGAAAATGGTTATTGATGTCATCAAAAAATATAATAGTAGGGAAATTTTTTATTTCAGGACCCTTTTCTTAATGATGAAATTATTTTTTCCCTTGAATATACGCATACATGATTTCATTTTATTTCATATATATAATTTAACCCTTTTTTTATGACTTAATCAATTTCCACATCATCTGTTACTCCATAAAATGAAGGAGGATTTTTTATTCTTAAATCACTACTATATCATCATATCCATAAATAGAATGATAAGTCATTCCATCTATGATTAGTTATCATCAAAACTATGTGGTTATCATAGGGTATCCAATATGAATAAATACTCATATAGAGAGAAAATACCTTAAAAATATAAAAATTAATCCTAATTTTAGCATAAAATTTCTATAAATGACAAACCTTATAACCCATGATAAATATGAAAATAAAAAACATTAGAAAAAACGACACTATATTTCTCAAAAATAGCTTAACATTGATCTAACAAATTTCATAAAGTATATCTTATGTTTCACTTACCAAAAATATGAATATATTTATCATGTATTATATCAAAACAATGAAATAACATGAATTACCATAAAACAATATTGAAAACATACATTAATTCTTATTCAATATAATATTAGATATATAACATAAATAACAAAATTTCATAAACACCATCGATAATAACATAAACCGCTTAAGTGTTCCCCATCATCCCAATTAGAAAATGGGGATTATCCAAAATAAATAATTAAAATAAGACCTCCATGCCATCCTAGGTATAAAATAAACCACTTTTTCAACAAACCCTTTATCAGTTTTGAGATAATCAATATTATTCTATTTCCATTTTCCAAAAAAACCATCTCATTATCCAATATAAAAAAAATCCTCAACATTAAAAATACATTAAGGGTTAACTTCCCTTAACCAAACTACCGGCTCCCCAATAAATCAATTTTCTATATCATCGACAACATTAAAAATATAAATTTAAATCCTCAATGATAAATTTTATGGAAAACACGATTATATTTCATGACTCATATAACATTGTGTTTGAATTCAAAAACATAAATAGTTCATTCATCCAACTTATTTCTCAAAAAATATCTAATATTCTACAATTATTCCATAAAATGACTTTCATAAAATATGAAATACTTATCATGTATTAAAATTCATCAATATAAATTTAATATTTCTTATAAAAAATACTTTTAGAACATAAAATTCCATTAATTAGTCATTCATGGTCTCCTAATAATCATGAAAAATAAAATTATTTTTCTAATATATCTTCTTTATTTCATTAAATTCCCCCCTAAGACATTTATTTTAATAAATCCCAGAAATTCCACACATAAATTATTCAATTATTGATAATACTTTAAGGAGGCCAATATTCTCCTCCATTATGTTAACTGAACATCTCATTTTCCCTTTTAGATTACCTTCTTTGTGTCCTTTTCCTCTATCAAAATATATTCATGTTCCTGTGATACACTCACAGAAGTGTTTCATCCCACATTATTGATATAATTTAAACTGAATCTTGTTTTTTATATAGTCTCCATTAGTGGAATTCTCAGCTAATGTTCTCATTACCATCTTTGGTGAGATTGAGAGTATATTATTTTATATGTTGTTTTTTATGTTGTGAGAACATATTAGGCATTATCACAACATCATTTACACAAGTAATCATCCCATTTTAACACTTGTTGGAAAAAAATTTCATCAAATTCAACTTTATCCTAGTTCATTTTAAATCCAAAAATTTTATAGAATAACAGATCATAGCATGCGAAAAACATGCCATAGTAGAAAAAAAATAATCATAAAAAATCACTTATAGGATGTCTAAATACTAACAACATATTTAATCTATGGGATCTTATGTTCATCCAAGTCCCAATAATAGTAATATTATATATAAATTATTCATTACGGTTGATGAAGATTTTGTGAATTTCCAAAGAATATCCCACAAGAGTATGAAAACATGTGTACATGATAGAATGTTTTTGTGCACCAGTTCCCTATCAAGTAAAACACAATATGGTTTTTTGGGTTGTTACCCCTATCTAAATTTTTTCCATAGCCACATCAATATATAATATTTAGAGAGGGATGTATTTCTAGGAATCCACATTCCATATACTATACAAAAATTCCAAGACATTTTTCTAAACATTTATTATATTTTGACTTATCCTTAGAGACATCCCTAAATACTTCTTCAAAAATATCCCAAGGTTTCTCACAAAATCATTAACATACCATATTTTAAAGGTTGAATAAACCATTAATTTGATTAAAAATATAGGGCCCCAAGCTTAAGATACATGGATATTGAATCATTTAAGATTAATATTTAGAACATTACAATATTACATTCTCAAGGGCTGTAACCATCGAGAATCTTTGGAATCATGGAATGTAAATTCTTCTAAATAAGTGAAGGAAATCCAAAGTCTACCATAAATATAATCAAATTTAGAAATCCTACTTAAAACCATTCATCATAAAATATGGAAAGTAAACATAATAAATGGAGAGTTGAGATGCTCAGAAAGAGAAAATAAAGAAGATTTATTTTCATACATAATCATAAGGTGAATGGTGAATGATAATAACATTAGAACATCATACAAAGCATAAAAAATTTCATACACATGAATCATAGCATAATGATTGGAATTTCATAATTCATGAATCATAAATGAATAAAAATAATAATTAGTGAGAGAATAACAAATGAATAAGTCATGGAATTATGGAATACACATAAGAGTATAAAATCAAATTTAATCGAAACCTAACAAGACCTTTATAACATGTTAGTATTGGGATTATCACCCATGTAACTACTTCAGGGTTGGAAAGTCCTCCAGTGTCCCATATTGTTTTGGAATGGGGATTCCCTCCCCATGAACCCTATTGTTACGAGCCTGTGATACAGTCTTGAATACCCTCTTACTACACTCTACTGATACCATCTAGTACACTCTCTTATTATGGGCTTGGGATTCCTTCCTGTATAACCTCTTGTTACAGGTTTGGGATTCCCTCCTGTGAACCCTATTTTTATAGTATTCAGACACCCTCCTGTATACCCTTATGTTACTTATTAGGATTTCCTCCCATATACCATCATGTTACAGGTACAGGGAGATCATTGGGTATCTGAGCTGCCCTACCACTAAAATATCTTTTAGGGAGGCCAACAAATACCCGCATTTCATTAATGTTGTCCTCACCAAGGATCAAATGAATGTGTTTCAACTCATTTACATGACCTAGAATCCAGGCCAGCATGTGTTCACCCTGTCCTCCTCAGGATATTTCACATCCAATGATTTTTCTCAGGTCCACGCCATGAAGACCGTTGTAAATGAATCTAGCGAGGCTCTATGGGAAAAATATGAACCCACAAAATTTAATTTTCTATCTTGGAGGATCCGTAACAGATCAATGCCCACCGAGGAGAACATTATGTGTTGAATCGTGAGCATGGAATCCTTTTGTGTGTGACGTAAGAGGTAGTAGGAAGAATGATCAAACCACATGTTCTTTGAGAGCGATTGGGATATAGTTGTTTTGGAGTTCTTGGCACCTTCACCAGTTATTTGGTCTCATCTATGGCAGAGCATCCCTTTCTTCTTCATGGGTTCCATGGCTCTGGTGGTCCGGGCTCGGAGAAAATATCAAGTTCCCTAGTTTTCCATGCAGGCTGCTGGAGCATGTGGCAGGCACACAATATATATCTTCCTGAGGCACTACCACAAAAATGGGTTTCCACAGTGCCACACTTTATCAGCACTAAAAAAAGACTAGATAAAGGGAGGGGGGCTTTATCAGTGCTAAGAAAAGTGTTGATAAAGGCAACTTTTAACAGCACTAAAAAAAGCCTTGTTAAAAGTGACCCAATATCAGTTCTTCTTTTAGAACTGATAAAGGACCCCCCTTTTTGAGCGCTTTTTTTAGCACTGATAAAGGGGCCCTCTTTATCAGCGCTTTTTTAGTACTACTGATAAAGGGGGGTTTTATCAGCGTGCATTTTCCTAGCACTGATAAATGTTTATATTTCAAAAAAATATTCATAAAAAATAATATATTGATATATAAGTATATTTATATTGATATAAATATAATTAATATTTTTTTAAATATGTTTCATATCGATTTGATATGTCATGACCCAAAATGGACACCCCGGAGCAGAAATTATGGCTGTTTGTAGGGATTAAGGACCTTTTTTTTACCTTGAATAATATGATATTGTGTTACAATGGTAACCATAGTTTATATCTGGTCATAAGATTTGATTTGATATGTGGTTGAGGCAAAATGTACCATCAGAGCCAATCTTATAACCATTCAGAGGGTTTTTGGTCCTTTTTAAACCTTAAATAACATGAGAAGGGGTTTCGGTGATCACCAGAGTGTGTAAAATTTTAGAATCTTCGATTTGATATGTGTTAGAGCCAAAACAGACACTCAGAGAAGAACTTATTGTCGTTTGAAATTTTGCAACTCTTATATCTCCTAAAAACCTAAGAAACCCACAACTCAATAAAACAATCATAACATCTTCTCCATTTGTCTGTTTGAGTGCCGAAACCATTCAAATCGAAGATCGTGGAATGAGTGATGATGAATTATAGTTGAAACCATTAGAAGATCAGAGGAATGAATGATATATCAGTTATAATACTCCAAAAAAAGGCCAACTTCGAATGACCATAATTTTCACTCCGAGTGTCTATTTGGGCTCTTCCATATATCAAATCAAAGGCAACACAAAGATATATGTATAGTATTAACTCATATATAGTCATAGTCATGTATAGGAATCGAAAACCCCAAAAAACCACCAGAAAGCCTCCAAAACTCAATTATTGTGTCCGAACCCTTGTCAAATTTTTCTTAAAACTATCATAACTTCTGATCTGTGTGTCTGTTCAGCCTCAACCACTAGTTTTATCGTATTTCATTCCATGAGAATAAGTTTGACTATTCATAGAGATGAAACGGACACCCGGAGAAGAAGTTATGCCTTTTCCTGTGACTCTGTGATTCGTTAGGTTTTTCGAGACCCCATTTCTAGCACTTTTGTATATACATATTAATATATAATATTTGTAAATATATATTAATATGTATAATTATACCTACATATATACATATAATATATATTTGAGTGTTTGTGTGTGTTTTATATATTTATGTATGTATGTATGTATTAATTTATTTATAAAAACACACATAAGAAAACATATTTTATAAATGTATATAAAAATAATCTTATAAATATATATTAATATACAAATAAATATAAAAACACAAAATTATATATATATATATATAAATATATATTAATATACGGATATATATATATATATATTAATATGACTTAATATATATGTATATATTAATATGACTAAATATACATGTATATATTAATATAACTAAATATATATATTATTAAATGAAGAGAAAACCCATATGGTGGAGTGGTAAAGGCATATGCACGTAGGTAGGAGGTCTCAAGTTCGAATCTTGGGGAAGGCAGGTCGCGCACGTAGGTGAGGGGAATTACCTAGCACTGTTAAAGTGGGTGGGTCTTGGTAGAGTTGGCCTGGGGCATGCATGGGATACCATGGGTGGTGGGCACTGTTAAAGGGGAGCTTCAAAACTGTTGAAGCCCCCCAGAATTGATTTTTTTTATTTTAATATATTTTCAACTTTTATCAGTGCTAAAAAAAGCACTGATAAAAGGGGCCTTTTAACAGCGATAAAAATAGTGCTGATAAAAATTACCCCCTTTATCTTCACCTCGATTAACAAAACTTTTTTAGCACTTTTAATCGACTTTTATAGCACTGATAAAGGCAATATTTGTAGTAGTGAGGGGGTGTCTTTGTCTGTGTGTGCGATCATTGTTCACACATAAAATCTCCTCATTGAAATGGTCAGGGAGCTCAATTCCTAGAAGGAGGCTCCTAATCTGCAACGACTGCTTCCCACCCACCGCAATACTCATTCATTCCTTAACCCCCACTCAGGTAATTGGGTAAAATGACATCCTCTGGCATGGGGATTCAAACTTAATACTGACAGGTCCGACATCTCGGGAACTATGCACGCGAGGGGGGGGATCATTCTTGACTCCTCTTTCTCGGGAATCTTGGCCTTATCCTCTTGGTTGGGCCATGGAACTTCACTTTTAGGTGAGGCTAAGGCCATACTGGTGGGTCTTACTGTGTGCCAACAAAGGAGGCTGATCCTAGTGGCGGTTGAGATAGATTCCTTGCTTGTTTTAAATGCTATCTAGGGTCTTGGTATTATGACTTGGTCTATTGAATATGTAATTCATAAGTGCCTCTGTATTATCAACAACAATAACAAGGTTTACCATACTTGGTGAGCGGGTAATATGGTAGCAGACTACCTAGAAGCATGTAACTTTCCTAATTTGAAGTGCTTTTTTTTTCATGACTTTCATAGTCTACCTCTGGCTGGTAAGATTATCATTAAGGAAGACTCCTTTGGTCTTCACCACTTTAGACCCCTATGGTCTTTTTGGTCCTAGCCTTCTCCCTTGGGACTTTGTGTTTTCTTCCTTTTTCTTTTGAATAAAATATTTTCATGATGATGATGATATATTATGAATAAATGCTAACCTATTTGAAAAAATTTAATAACAATCCCTATGAGAGAACAACATTTCATGTATAATAAAATATCATGAAGGGAAGTATATTTTTGAAAAAAATTTCAAAAGGATGTATATAAACATCTTAAAAGAATATTTTTTCATAACACAACATGTGCCTCAAAAAAGGATAATGTGAAAAAATTACATTACTGATTTTGTAACTCTTGAACTGAAAACTATAAAAATATATATATCATAAAATGGATATTTAAATACCGAATAATGTTATTAATAATTTTAATATATTATTTTAATATTCCTTATACACACCACACATGAGAAACTAGTGGTGAATATGGTGTAAGTCTCGCCGAAATAAAAGTGTGACTACAAATCCTCTAACTACATGAGTGACTTTTAAATAATGATCCCCATGAAAAAATTACACTAATTAAATATTTTAATTCAATTATATAAATAAAATTAAATATATAAAATTGTATTGGTAATTATATATACCACAAAAAATAAGTGAGTAATGAATATGGAATGTATCGCACATAACTAGAAATTGAGTTGAAATTCCATTACCTGAAGGCTTGAATTTATTCATAAAAATTCAGTCCTTCTATATTAAGTTTTTTTTATTAGGCATAGAAATTAAAATCATATTATTATATATAATACCAAATATTATTCAATTTTGACTTCATTTTAGCCGGTTATTAAAAATTACACAGCAATGGTTCATTTTGAGTACTAAGCAGTTATTTTTTCATAATTTTTTTTACTTATTGTTCTTGATAATCATAAATTGAAGATGATTTTATTTTTGACATAATTTAAAATAAGATATAGACATAATATATATTTATTCTTGACAACAATATTTAAAATATATAAATATTAAATGAAATACATCATTCATGGAGACGGAAAGCCGTATATGCACATAAATGTGTTTTCCATTTTCTTAACATATTTTTTTAGAAAAGAGGTCAATTATATATATCTATATTATATTTTTATTTTTATTTTTATATTATATATATCACATATTTTTATTGAACCCATCCTTTATAAATTATGCATAATGTCTGAATGAATCACATCATTTTGGGGAGGCAGTAGTCGGTATATCCAAAAATGAATTTTTCCTATTCCAATAAATTTGGAATCATGATGTAATTTGTTATATAAAATTTTAAGAGGTATTATTACATCATAAATATAATAAATATCAAATAAAAAAATTACTTAAATCATCATTAAAAATCCTTATTTATGGTAATGGAAGAACCAATGACATCAATTCATGATGTGGTAGTCTGTCGTACACACGAATGATTAATGCATATCCCATTTGATTGAACTATGTAAAGTTATAAGTCATATAAAATATCATAAAAATTAAGTATATTTATTATTTAAAGGTAATTATATAATATATATATAATTATAATTTAATGGGTGGAGAAAGAAATAAAACAAAATTTATAATTGAATAATGTTACCTCTTCTTTGGGTAACTTCTTTTGGCTTCACCAAAGGGCTTCCATGGGTGTATTTTTTCCTATAGTGAGTCTTATTTGATTATATAAAGTAATTTTAGATCCTTTTCTTCAATGGATGGATGTGGATATGGAATTTCTAGGTGTGATGATGTTAGGGGGTGAGTGCTCTTTTATAATGGAGGAGTAGAATTTTTGTAAACAGAAAAAGGTAAACACTATTCAGAGTTATAACATAAATTATTTACGTCCAATAATAGTACTTAGTTGAGAAACATAAGTATATGGTATAAATAACACCAAAAAAAGTATTTTAGACATTTCTCTAGTTATTTGGCCACTTATGTTAATGTTTGACCACTATGTGAACTCGTTTTTACCTTAATCAATGTAATAAATTGGAAATACCTTCCGTAATATTTTTGTTAAATAAATATTTAACTTAATATAAAATTAAAATTATTCTTATTTTAAATATGAAATTCATTTTTCCATATTAAAAAAATAATTGGACAAAATTAATTTAAAAGAACTGATGTGGAATGGACGACACAATGAGTTTTTAAAATCAAAATTTCAAAAAGTAGGAAATGTTTTTATATCAACAGTCAATTTGAAATTGGTTGAAATTATCTAAATTGATTTAATATATTTATAATGGATCTATATTTAATTTAAAATTTTAAAAAAAATAATTTACTATATAAATAAATTATAACAAAATAATGTTTCTGATTGAAATCTAGTATTTTTCACTATTAATCAAAAAATTAAACTTCTCCTAGAAATACCAAATATATACTGAAATTAAAATTTCATATTATTCATTAAAAATTACTTTTTTAAAAAATAAATTATATAATTTTCAAAAATTAGTTTAAAAATATTATTATATTGAATAAATGAAAAACTTCCATTTATAAAAATATACCTTTTGATGCATAAAATTTGATTTGTTTTAATTTTATGCCTATCAAATTTATTTGATTACTGTAAAAAAATTGAGTGAATTTATAATAAACTGTTCATTAATATCTGTCACTAATAGTGTTTAATTTAATTTATTTTGATAAAACACATTTTTAGGCATAAAATTTGTTTTTCCAAAAATCATTTACTTTATATCCAATTGAGTTTTATATATATTTATAATTAATTGATAACCAAATAATTCATTTTATAAAAAATTTAACACCATTACTTAATTTTTTTATTTAATCTTCTTCATATCCACTATTCCATAAATTTGGTGATAAATATTACCATATTTATAGAAAAATATTCCTAGTATATTGTAGTTCAGTAAAACATGTTTTTTCTTGTAACATAATCTAACAAGGGAAATAATAACTTTTTTATAACACAATCGAAACATAGTCTTGAGTGTACTGAAATCTAATCTATTTGTTTTTTTAGTGAAATGATAAATTAGTATTTCATAGAATGTATGAATAACATGGTGTAGTGTGCAATGAAATCCATTAAAGAAATTTAATTTAATTGAAAAACATATTTCATATATACTAAGGGTGTTACAAGATTCGTTTAAGATACATTGTAAAATAATAAGTTCTTGTAGATTATTGAAAATAGAAATAAACCATTCTTTTATTTAATAATTTTTTAATATGAAATGTCTATATTATGGAAATGATATAATATATATGTGACAGACTTTTTTTTAAGAAGGTGGCGCTTTGGTCAAAAGACCAAAGCAAATTTATTAGCAAAAAGAAAAGAAAGATTACAAGAGTCTAAAAGACGGGAGTATATGTGACAGACTTGATTTGTCTTAATGGAACAATATAATATTAGTAATGTTTGTATTTATAGCATGAAACTTGGGATTATATGTTTGGGGAACTTCAATATAACATATTGGTTAGTCAAAAAATGTTGATGTATTATACATTGTCTATCACATTTTTGGTGTGCAAACTAAAATAGTTATTTTTCTCATTTAATTATGTCATACAGAATGTCTCTATATATTGAACGAATAACTTAATAATCATTACCATACTTACACTGGGAATAGATCATTGGAAGAAATTCCAACACCATAATTCACCTCTGTCTTAATGTGTATTGAGAATATAGTTTCAATGGGTGGTATTAAAGCCATAGTTTTTGCATAATGAATCATTATTATTTTTTAGGAGAATGTAGTGAATGTAAGGATTATTCCTCTATTTTATGGGTTTACATTCCAAATATAAAAGAGTAATATGAGATATAATTTGTGGTTTCATGGAATCTATATTCTCGCTACTTATATTCCTAGAATACATGTTTTTAATGCATCTGAATTTTCCATGAAAAAAGGAGATAGATTGTTTCTTGATATAGATGCCAAATCCTAGAATTCTTTATCAGATGATTTATTGAGTTATATATATATGAAGTTGTTGAGTTAAACTTATACAAAAGCTATATGGAAAATTTTAAAAAATATAGTATAAGGTTAAATAATTTTTAAATATATAAAATTTCAAGATTTGCAAAATAAATTCGATGATCATATGAATTATTTTGACAAAACTATTGACAGGATATTAAATTGAATTATTGAGGGGGGTCTGACCAATTTTACAACATTAAAAAAATTTGAATGTGTTTAAGTATATTATATGAACATTGAAATTACATTAAAAACCAAAAGTTTCTACGCTTGGATAAATAAACATAGATATGATTTCATTGGATAACATTCATAAAAGTTTGGTAGTGTATGAAATATGTGTAGATCCATAACAAACATCAAATTATAATAATAAGGAAATGGTATTGAAATTATTTTGAAAATATTTCCATCAATAATGATTGATAATTTTAAGAATATGTTTATTATGATTTACTACCTTTGGTGTGAAGGAAATTCAAAAGTGTTAGTGGGTGATTTGTGGAAAAGCTTCTATTATCTTGTTTCATATGTTGAATATAGGAATGAATTATAATTAGGTGTTAATGTATAATCAATGGGGATTACTAAATGATGTAAATAATCTAAAATACGTCAAGGGAGTTTCCTCCAAAAAACAATTTCAGATAGAAAATCATTTTCACAGAAAAGTTTCAAAGAATTATCATGGATGAAAGGAAGAGGAAGTTGATGTATATTTGAATGATGAAGAAGAAATATAAATTAAATGTATCATTAAAGATGACATGATGGTCTTTTTTTGAAAAATAGAATCCTAAATGGTAATATAACAAAAAACATGAAGCCATTGTAGTCTCCAATATAGAAATTGATTGTTATCATGAAGAACATAATATTAAAATGAATAAAATTAGAATATTTAGTGAATTATTAAATGAGTATATTGGAACACATATTGAATTGGAAAAACCACTTTCTCTCCTTCGGAGGTTGGATCACATTGGTGATTAGCGTGCTATCCGCAATCTCGGTGCATGATTTTGCCTCTTCGTGTGTGCTGAAGGGTGTTATCAGGTTCATTGACTGGTTGCTTGCGCGATTCATCTGGGATGAGTTAGGATACGGGAAGAGGCAGTAGGTGTCATGGTACAAGATGGCCCGACCCATTAGTGAAGGGGGAATTAATGTCAGATGTATGGCGGGCACAATCCACTTCACGCATGCGAAGCTTGCATGGGAGACCATCGCGGAACGATCCTTGTTGGGGACGCATATGTCTCAATGATATAAGGCTGATAAAGTTTATGGCACTGCAAGGGGGTCAGCATTATGGTCCTCGGTGTTTAACATTATACTGACTCTTATACCGTCCTCTCGATGGATTATCGGGGAAGGGAGTATCCTCTTCTTACAACACAATTGGGTGGGCGCACTGTTGGGCTACCCAGGATGTCCGACCCCAAATATCTCCTTCAGGGAGCCAAGTCTTTATCCCATGTTCTTTAGATCGGTCCTTGATGCTCCTCAGCAAGAATTTTTCAACTCCGTGGTTCTGAATACAGAGCACGACAGATGTGTGTATACTCTTTCCACCTCGAGGAGGTTCAACTCCAAAGACTTCCGCAGTGGGAACACCTTACAAGGGCAACCTGTTAGGTGGTATAGTATGTCTTGGTGTAAAAATATTTCGACTAAGATCAACTTTCTCTCTTGTAGGATCCGCAGGAAAGCCATCCCCTTCGATGATCACATTAAGTGGATGGGTATAAGTCTCGCTTCCTGTTTCCAGTGCTGTAGGAAGAAAATCCAAGAGAGCATGAACCATATCTTCTTTGAGGGAGAATGGGATCGGCATGTATGGAGGGTCCTCGGCTCTCATATAGGCTCCCTACCTCAAGAGGGGAATGCTGAGATGATTATGGTGCACTAGGTTCAGGGGGCCAGTGGGCCAAAGGAGGATTCGAAGGTGCGATGCATCATTTTCAATGCGGCCTGCTGGTGCCTTTAGAAAGCCAGGAACCAGGCCAAATACGTGGGGAGCAGCTTCTCTGGATGATCCATGGTGGCGAATATCCGTTGTATGATGCTGGATATGCTTGGCTCCACTGGCTTTGGGAGGGGGGCACTGTCTCGTGGGGTACTACATGATACCCCCAGGAGGGTAACACAGATCGGGGAGGAGGATCAAGGCAGGTGGATTCAGTGGAATCCTCATCAAGTTGGCCTTAAACTTAGTTCTGATGGTTCTTGTGTTTTGGGTGACATGTGAGGAGGAGGTGTTATTCAGGACTCCAAAGGGAGCCTGGTCATATCCTTCACAGCGCATTATGGCAGCGGATCCTCGCTTCGGGCGAAAGCAATGGCGGTCCTGACCGGCCTTTCCTTGTGCAACCATAGGGGCATTTCCATTGATCACATTGAAACAGACTCAATGACTATCCATGATGCTGTACGTGATAAAGGAGTCATCCCCTAGTCCATCATCTACACGATTAGACAGTGCAAGGCTCTCATGAAAGATAACGTTGGAATATCACATACATGGCAAGAGGGGAACAAAGTGGCGGATTATATGGCCTCTATAGCGGTACCTAGTTCCCATATGTCATGTTTTACTAATGTGTCCCAACTCAAACCGGAGGGGGTGAATCTTATCCGGGGTGATTCCCTTGGGCTGCAGTACTTCAGACCCCCATAATATGGGTTGTCTCTTCTATGTCTGGCCCTCTGGGGTTTTTTCATTTCTATGAATAAAAATAATAATGTTGGATGGAAGAATAATGGATTCATTTAATAATTAAAATTCAATAAGAAATATAGTTAGTTTAACTAATGAGAAATATTTAGTTTTTGTAGTAATATGATATAGAACTATTATAAAGGGAAAATGTAATATTGAATTTGTTGAGAATGTTTTCAATGATCAAATACCAAGGAAAAACCAAAACAGTGGGGTTTGTTGTTATATTGAAACATAAAAAATTAAATAGTATTATCTCAGTACAATGGGAATGAAAATATGGAAAATAATCATTTATTTTTGAAAAAAATATATGAAATGAAGTGGTTTCTCAAAATATTTGAAAATATGGAGTGGTAATGGTAGGAATATATATCCCTTGATGATGTGTATTTTTAGGTCTATCTTAGACATATAATGTCATAATATGGAAAAGAAAAGGAGTTACAAGGATATTGAAGTGCACAAAATTTATTGAAGCAGAAAAAATCCATATTTTTCAACATAAGGAAAAAATATTTTTATTATTATTTATCTCATTCATATAATATTAGTCATAATGTAATTTAATGTAGAAAGATGATAAATGGAATGAAATTCCATAGAATTCATAGATATATGGTTTTAAAGAAACCAATTAATATTATTCTGGGCAATATATTTTCACTACTATAGGAAAAAAATGGACCTAATTAAAAAAATGAAATGTATAAAGAATATATATATATAATTCAATATCTCTATCTGTATTGGGATCAATTTGGATGAAAAAGGATGAGAGATAAAAAACCTGTTTGATCTTCCACTCAACAAAACAACAAATAATGACCCATGCATTCTTAAATGTATATGTTCATTCCACATTACAAGAAATTTAAATATATATATATATATATATATATAAACATGATTTAAATAGTAAGTGGTAATATTAGGTTTCAAAATTATAGAGATTTAAAACTAAAAATAAGTGACATGATGTGTCTAGAAGAACAATAACTAAATAGAATATAATCCCTCTTAGTGTATGTCTTAAGGAACATCATATTAAGAATGATTTTGAACTGTGACTTTTTCCAAACTCCACCTTCAATTATTAGGTATTATTAATAAAAAAGTTAAATTTCCTCCAAAAATGATGGTAAAAATTGATAATTATTACATGGTAGATACAAAGAAGATATATATATTAATTTTGGAGGACACTAATAGTTTCGGTAATTGAAAGTTGTGAAATAATCTCCATTAAATTATGGATAATATGACTAAGGAAAATTAATTAATAGAAATCCAAAATTTTCAGTTCATCTAATATGGTACATGATATTCATTAATGTGGGGGGATATAGTATGTAACTCATATTTGCTGAAGATATAAAAAGTTTCCAACTAGATTGATCTGGATTACACTGTTGTTTTCGGTTCAATGAATCTATTAGGAACATGTGGATATCATTAATTCATTACACTAGTTGATGGATATATTATAATGGCCTATATTATGCTAATAAATAGTAAGAATGAGGTTAGATATAATATATATATCTATCAAAATAGATTGGAAAAATAAACATGTCTCATTAATAATATTTTTTGGATTATGGAATTGATTATAAACACATTGGTGTGGATAAAAACTTAAAAAAAGAGGACATAAAATAGGATTTATCCATTTAACATTCTCAATGGTAAAATGGGGTTATTTAATGGAAAATTTATGTTAAATAACTTGGTGAAAACTCATATTCATGAAATTTAGGTATGTTTCTATTATGGTAATGAGGTAGTGTAGGGTTCCATAAACAATCAAATTCTGGAATTGAATAGAAAAAGAGGATAAAACCCTCTATAATACGTGTAAGGTACATGAAGCCAACCTTAAATATCATTGATGTTTTTTGAATCATATTTCACATTAAAAATATGGAATTAGATCAAAGAAAATATTATGATGTAGTTGAATAAATAGTGTTATTAGGATACTCAAGAATGAATAAAGCCAATAAAATATTTATGAAAAGGATTATAAACATTGTTAAAAAATGATACTGATATTATCAAAGGGATATAAGGAAAGAATTATAAAATTCCTAACATGGATAAATTCTATGAATAAGATGATTGAGTTTGCTTAAACGTTGTGATTGTATGATTGGATTCAAAAGATAAATATTCTATGGCTAATTTGGAGGAGGAAAATACACCTAAAGATAGACATCCAACGATTTTAAGAAGAAAAAATGGACGTATATTTATCCGACTAATATAATTGGGGATAAGGCATCACCAAATCAAACATGATAGATGAGTATTGTCTTGAATTCTATATTATAATTAAATTTATAATAAATATGATCTGAATAGGTTATGATGTATGAATTTTGGGTATGAACCCTGGATGTACAACTTATCTAAATTGATAGAAAAATCATACATGGGAACTTGTGGTGAGACCCGAACATGTAATGTATGTGTAATTAAGTGGTTATTCAAAAAAAATTAATAAAACGACAATGATTTTTAAGATAATGTGGGATTTGTGTTTCAATTTTTTGTTTACATTATAGAAATTGATGATGATGAATCAATATAACTAGTGGATCAATTGAGTTAATTACACTATTTCTATATGATTTTGGTTGAATAGGGTTTATAGTCATTCTAAAGGGTTTAAAATTGGAATTATTGATTTTCTTTGTAAATGGGTAATTATATATCACGTAGCCAATACAATGTTCTATTAGTTATGAGGAAAACATGGTGTTTAGATAGAAATATTCTCATATTCACTAATGTACGATTTTTTGTATGTCTTTCCTCTATTGACTCATTTATAAAGAAAATATAATTAAAAATAGTTATCACAGATTTCTAGTAAATATTCAGGGATCTTAGATCTGGAGTAGAAATGGGTAGTGATTTGAGGGAATACATGCAACAAAAGGCCATACTAATTTCAAGCCGATCACCAGGTTCATTTTTGTGATCCTTGGAGGCTAGGAAAAGATGGTTTGAGACCATTCCCTCTAATTTTGGGTTTCTAGTGGGATTGATTCATGGGAAAATGTGAAGATACAGAGACCAAATGGAAGGAGAATTATTTTTGTGAATATCCCAAATGCACAATGTATACCCTAGAAGAAAATATGGCAGGCAACACCTATGTTGTAGAAATTTGGTTTCATATGATGTTTAATATCACATGCTAGGGAGTTGAGACTATATTCCATGTGACTCTTCCTAGGTGGCCAAGCTATGTTATAATAGCACATGACCATGGTCTCATGTGGACGAACATGTCGTGTACTGGATTAAATGAACATGGGAATGAATATATGGGAACAAGAAAAGATGCATGGTTCAGACCCTAGGTGGGAACTCATGTTGTGTATCCTCAATGATTTTCTATGAATACCAATATATCATTCCAAGCTATTTTTTCAATAACACTCTTATATATAAGTGTAGGGAATTATATCATGTGTACCCCCTACACATCATTTACGCCTTTTTGATTCATCTTCCATTTATATATCCTTCACTTGAACATGTATTTTAGTATAGGAGTAGCCTATCCTGACTTCTTATTTTCATAAAATTTTATGGTGGGCCTTATAGTGTATTTTTTATATACAATGTGAACTTTTATGAGTATTAAATTTATTCAGGAACGAGATAATGATTACAATGATTTGGAGGGATAATCATATAGATTATATAGTCATTAATCCCCATTTACACTTGGTAATGGATTCCCAATTTAATCAAAGTGTTTTTTTCTGTAATCCCATGTTACACCATGGTGTCTGTTTCCCAATCAATTAGATATATTATGTGTTATTTAATCAACTATTACACCTAGGAACATGTTTCTTAGGCTATTGAAGTGATATTGTGGTCAATAATCCCAGTCACACCAACACATAACTTCACCATTTCATTATATAGGTAAGGGCAGTACTCCTCCTTCTAATACATGGCCCACATTTTCTACCAACATAGTAGTACTCCCATATCTTCGACATCTAGTGGTGTGAAGGTCCTTTATTTGAGTTTTGTGCTCCCTTAGTTACGGGTTTTTTATGTGTGATCCCATGGAAAAATATTTTGGTGATGTTGTGTTTGATTATGTAAATTGTAGAAAAAATTATTGAGTTGTAGGCTTACTCATCAACTATAGTTAGATTGTGAGATGGATATCTCCTTTCTCTCTAATTTTCTGTTTCTTTATGAAAATATGTATATATATCTGTTAAAATTTTCCTCACTTTTTTTGAGTTCAGATAACTATTGTTTTATAGCTCTATCTCTACCTTCCTCTTTAGCAGAATAAATACTAGTTATGTATTTACTAACCCCATCACATGCCTTTCCCACATGACTAATGTCTTATTTAGATGAAGGAATTATCAGTACTGAATATGATCAAACATTTTGATACATTGTCGCATTGAATAAGTATGATGTCCAATCTTGGAGACCAAGAGTAGGGTTCTCACATACATTATTATTTCTAGTTGTTGGCAGATTGAGACCTTTATTATAGTTGGGTGTGTATTTTCCCATTTTCCCATTTTTTACTCTATTGTACTCAGTATTATTTTTTATAGTTTATTTCATGCATGGTTTACCCCTAGATGTTATAGTTTTACATTAGAATCAAATGCATTATTTCATGTATATGATTGAGTGTGTACATACAAGTGTTCTAAGAAAATGCCTCCTGTTATAGTTATTTCTTCTCATCCCTTATTTCCATACCCTATAATATTGGAGGTGGACATGGGTTTCGGAAAAATCAACCATCTACAGCCAAGGTAGACCCTAATGGGTGGGGTCAATATTGTGTGTCATCAGAGTTGTTTTTTCCTTTTCTTGGTTTTTAGAGTTTTACCCTATCGAGGATTTGTTGGAAACATTGGGAATCATTATTATGGTGTCTTGAGCATGGATTTCATGCTATAGAACCAATGTTTTCTACATCGAATTATGTATCTACACACAAGGACTCTGAATACCACATGTATAATTATAATACCAATAAATTGGTTATAGAGAGAGATTTTATGTATTAGACATGATTGATTCCTTTGACTATTGATATTGAATTACCAATATATATATATATATACACATATGACTGTAGTAAATATTTATTAATTTTTGGATACACCTATGAGGAAATCAAAAAATGATACTGATTCTGGATCATGATGAATATATGATGAATAGTGAGGAGTCAGTTCTGGACTCATCCCATGATATGTTTCCACTCTGTGGGTAGGTAGTAGAATCCAATGTTTTCGAGTA
The DNA here is from genome assembly GCA_963277665.1 of Viscum album. NCBI lineage: Eukaryota > Viridiplantae > Streptophyta > Magnoliopsida > Santalales > Viscaceae > Viscum > Viscum album. The sequence goes on from OY728123.1 coordinate 440,507,268, forward strand.
GTTGTTAGTAATGATAGTTTGGGGAGAGGATGTGATCAATATACGTGCACTATAAAAATTCCATTAAAAAATACCAAGGAGGATCAATAGTGGGATTGGTCACCATGAATTAGGGGATTGGATCCAAGATGTTCTTGAGTTACATCCGGCTAGTATCATAGTAACTGAGTATGCTGTGAGATCCAATAGTCATACACGGCACTCTCTCAATATGATATGAGATTTGTTATTTTAGAAATAGAAGTTTTATTGGGTTATCAAAGAGACATGTATTCCATTTTATTCTTCTTATGAGAAGACAATTATGATGCAGTTCTTGACATATATCTAGTGACTGATATATTACTAGTAGTGGGGCATTGGGATAATGGATATAGTGATGGATCATATGTTTCTGTGTTATCTTCAGTAGGTAGAATAAATGAGATAGAGAGATCTCAACATATGAGTAATTCTCCAACTCGGATGTGTAGGTCTATGTGTCAGGGATCATGAAGAATATACATTAATCCCATATATGTGTAATGTTATTATTGTGATGTGAATTAGCACTTGCGTTTTAATTTTATAACCATTAGTATTGATAAGTACTGATATATATTTTATTGACCTCCATTATAGGGGAATATCAATGATCAGGGATCTCCCTGATGTGTCTAGGGTGGCCCTTAGGGAGTCAGTGTTGGAAGGGGAATATGTGAGGCTCTTGAGGGAGGATCAGTGGGTGGAGGGGTACATTATGATCTCTTTGAAATATTGAAATTAGGTGGCCCATGATAATATCATATAGTTATATATAGAGTATGTGGCCAAATACAAGCCACATAGGTCAACATCCAAGATGCACAAGAGATTATAAAAGGTATAATCTCTTTTTATTCTACTCTTTACATTCCACTAAGAGACATATGTGAGAGTAATTAATGTATCTTCTTATTCCTTATATGATATTTAGAGCATCCAGTTGAGACCTTAAACTAGTATTTATAAAAATAGATTCTTATAGGTAGATATTCTTCGATATCAGACATATACTAAAATTTCATGACATCAAATGGTGTTGAGAGTTTCACATGGGACATATTTTTAGTCAAAATGTATCAAAATATCATCATCATGGGTGTGGGTTGGTTGTAAATGGATTTATCCTAGATTCATTGTTACTATAGATGGGTAATATTCATTCATATATATGCGATGATATTATCATTTTTATTTGAGAGATATATCATTTAAGAATTTTTGGGTCATGCATTAAAGAGGATTCATCCCATGACCCATTATTTGTAATTGTTATTCTGTAGAAAAATAGTCTATTCAAGCATATTTATTCCTTCAATAGTGGATTAAGTTATGGATATTTTTCCCTGAAGTTGTTCTGGAACTACCTCTGATGCAAGTGATTAGCATTTTTATTGTCTATCACCCTGGTACTATACCGATATCATCTAATGATTATCAGATAGATCATACTAGGCTCTTGAAGATAAGGGTGTAGTTATATAACCTTAAAGAGGAGGATTTTATCATATCTAGTGTGTCACCCTAGGTAGTTCATAAATTTTATTTGAAAAGGATAATGATATATTTAAGAATTTTAAATATTATCTTTTCCTAAACTAGGAAACATTAAAGAAAAATTACCCATTTACATTGGATAATGACCTCTTTAATACGTTTTGAGGTGCGATTTGGTTATCAAAGCATTATATCAGATATGGATAACACTAATTCATGGGAATGAGTTTGATATTCTAAATATGGAATTCCAATGTCCCTATGCAATGTATGATTTCATGGAAGTGAATTTTGGTCTGATAAATTCCCTAACTGTTTTTATGGTTTTGATGAACCATAGAATCCAGCCATACTTTGAATGATTTGTGGTAATCTTCTTCGATGACATACTCATATACTATCTATCATAGGAGGAGTGTGAAGACCACCTGTGGATGGTCTTAGAAATAATTTAGTGGAACCACCCTTTTAGTAATCTATCTAGGTTTAGTTATTGATCTACAAGGTTTACATCCTATGTAAATTCATTTATGATTATATATTATATAGGGTCTCAATAAATCTTCATGTAGTTCTTCCTTGGGATCCATCCAAGATGGTGTTATATATGCCAATTTTTAATGGCATGGTAGGGTAAAATCAATGGTTTGTGGTGGCATAATCTAGGATCAGAGCGCTTTATATTTCTATGACATGGAAAGGGTATTTGTTTACCTAGACTGAGTAGTGTCAAATATCTATTGAGGAGTTGAGGTGGGGATAACTATTGCTCATATTTTGAGACTACAAGAGAAGGGTGTGGATTGTGTAGTATGTTTATGTTCCTTTATGGCTGGGATCAATATAATTATAATGAAGAGGTTAGGAAGTGGTCTTTTAGGTGCCTTGGTTGTATGAAACCAATGAGAACAACAATATGACTCCCAACCTAGATTTGGAAGTGGTTGTGTCCACTCTGAATGTGTAAAGGAACTATCTTTTAATATATCACTTTGTTGATTACTCAGGGGTAAAACAATCATTTTAATTATTAAATCAAATCCCTCATTCTAACTGGGTAGAGGGAGACCCATTACACAGCCATAAGTCCTCAGACAAAGTGGTCTAAATACAAGGCCCGGAAGCCTATTTTTTGGCCCAAATGGACCTTCGGTGAATAGCACTTCTATAGTACCCTATCTTCTAAAATAGTTCCACCACTACAATACTCCAACAATTCCGTGATGGGAAATGTGGTGGAGATTCCCATTGATCAAAGTCATGTTCTCAATTGGTGGAGGAGTTTTCTAAGTAGTTTTCATCCTTACAACTGACATTGGGGGAGGGGAGGAATGCATCATATCTTCATTAAATTGTGTTAACTCCACTAATTCTATATCATGTGATTGAAGATCAGTTTGGGGACATCAACTGTTATATCCTCTATATCCATATATCTTCAAGAGATTCAATGGATAGATTTTATAATAGAGGGTAACACATTATCATTTCCCTTGGAGGTATCGTGGTTCCATTCCTAGTGAAATATGATATGATGGGAAAATTTCACATTTCCTCTTTGGACATACATCCCTATGTAGTGAGTTTGAACAAATAACTTCAATGGTAGTTCTGGGTGGCCTTGTTTGAGGAAGAGTGTTGAAGAGTTATGATCTTGGTTTCACAGATGAAAGTAGGTGTATGGTGAGAACCAGGTTCAAGTAGGTCTGACACAACCTCTTGAGGTAATCAATTGGAAGGTTGAAAAAATATCATTTGATTTTTTGATAGAGAGTTTCATGGATAGTGTGAGGAAATAATGTTAGATGATTGATAGTTGAACATATAATGATATTGAAACACTTCCATTCTATAAGGGAGTAGATTTCGGTGGAGTGTATGAGACAACTCTACATTTGAAGATCATATTTCTTGATGGGTTTCCCAGGAATATTATCTTCTACGAAGATGCACTATTTATTTCATTGTTGTAGATAGATCTATATGAGAAATTCAATACCTAATTGCAGATGAGTACCTAATTTTACCCCCATAAAGACGGCCAGACCAAGAATTCAATCCAATTTTTGGTCTATATGTTGAGGGGTTTTGATTGTATAAATTTTAATGATCTATGAGGATAACATTACATTTGTAGATATTTAATATAATAACTTATATCACTCTACAGTCATCATGGAACCATTCAAGGACTTGTAGGAGATATATTGACGACCAAACATAGGTTGGAATGAGACTGTTTGGACATATAAAGTTGGTAAATTTAAAGTCAATGTGATAATGTATAATGTTTGGGTGATCTGCAAGCATATGAAGATAGAACATATCTCATAGAAATCTTACAAAGTCCAATGTTATTGGCCCTTTTAATTTAATTAATGAGAAAAGATTCTCTTCAGAGTCTCCCCATGATGGGGACTGCAATGGTTCTTTAAGGGAGGAAATATGATACCTTGTATCATTTGGTAATTTGACATATTATAGAGAGTTAGTGAGTATTCATACTACATAACCTTACCCCCCAAAGTTTGAGCAAGTGCATCATGTATTTCATGTGTCGCAACAAAGGAGACACATGCATGATCCTACACACGATATTGATAGGGGTGATATGAAAATCAAGGATGGATGGACCTTCTTGGAGTGCATGGTTGAAACATTGGATTTCTAGTATAGTACCTTATGTGGATGGATCATTCCCTTGGTTCTTTTATTTTTATAGCATGACATCATGCATGAGAGATCCTGGGAGACGAAGACCAAGATACATGATCAATATCCCGACCTCTTTTCTAGCTTATAAAATTAAAGGATGATAATCATTAAAGGGTGAATAATATCATGAACATAATTTTTCCATTAAAGACTCATATATATATATATATTGATAAATATTTCTAGGTATAGGAACTAAGAAAATGTGAGATTCCAAGGCCCAGGGAGTTTGAAAGTAATATTATAAAAAATTTATCGTTATTAATATATCATGCATGAATTGTTTTTGGGAATAATTGAATAAATTCTAAGTGGAAACTTCAATAAAAAATATAACAAAATCGTTGATTCTGTAACATGGTGATTAACTTATGTGTGGCCTATGGTTTGGTACAATAGAATGCGTAGTTGAGGTATCTGTTGGTTACTAAGTTTAATTAAAATAAATTCATAATTTATTTATTTGGGTTATTAAATAACCTCATTGGAATACTATATAAATATACACTTATTATTATTTTCTATGGGTAAGATGCATAGCCCCTGTGCTATTATGTATGAGGTTCACAGTGATCCTCTTTGGGGAATCAAAATCAGAAGATGATCAATGATAAGATCAAGGTAGATCAAGAGGCAACATATTCAATGGGTTTCATCCTTTAATGGACAACACATTCATCCCGAGTGACCAGTCCATTTCTATGGTAGGGATCATAAATTTTGGATTTCTGAAATTTTAATTAAAATATATATCGTTGATTTTTTATCATTGTTTGATTCTAGGACCACAAATTACTATCATGATTCCCATGGATAATTTAGATTATTTAATTATATATTTCATGAATTATTCAATGTTCTCACCCCAGTTTACATGATCAAATAACATTTTCCATGAACACTTCTCCAATGGAGGTTTAATTTTTTTTGGTCCATTCCCCAAACCATTCTATGTGTTCTTAATCATTGTCCCCTTAGGTTGTAGATCAACAGTGTCAAGGTGGGACAAATAATGATTGATTCAATGAATTGAAAGAAAATTTTCATAAAAAGAGTGAATTAGTGTTTTTATTGCTTATCAGCATATATTGTTGGTGATTATTCATGGTTCATTGTTCTTAAGTGGTGATAGGCAGCAACAAAAATATCTATGTGTGACGAAAGGTAACACATAATTTGAATGGTGTACCAGATTCAATTTTACAACCATATAAGGAAATGAAATTTTAGTCTAAGGATGTTAATTTAATTGAGGGTGGAAAAAGAGTGTGATTCATAGAGATAATCAAATATCTTGAATTCACATAGAGGAATACATATTTCCATGAAAATACTAAATAAAAGCCACATATCCTAGAAGAATACATAGTGTGTATCCCCTAGTTATGGTGGTAGGTTTTGGAAAAAGTTAAATATCCCATGTATTGAAGGTGGGACAAAAAACCTTGTGCCCCTACCCAGGTGGACAGACCATGTGCCAACTAGCCGTACATGCCTAGGGCCCTGTGTGGATGAGACTTATATATAATATAGTACATGGAAACCATAAGGAATACATGAGAATATATATAGAGGAATAACTAGGTCCCTAGGAGGTCAAATACCTTATGTATCATAGAGAAAATATAATGTATAGATGAATGTATTTTAGATTTGTTCTGAGGGATAAAACATCCAAATAGTGGGGTGGGGCCACATACCTTGTGGACCGATTACATGTGGTTTACTCCTATGTGAACCATCATCCTACTATATCTCATTAGTTTGGAATCATATTGTTTTTTATAATGAGTAGATTATACTATTTTTTTTCAAAGTAGAACTTGATTGTGGATTTCATTGTGGAATTTTTTATATAATGTGAGATGTTAAAATCATGATGTCTATTGAGGAGATGCTTGACGATGGTAGAAAATAGGAATGATAATCAAATAGATGTTAGAGTCAGCACAACCATGATACACTAGTGAATGGGTTCCCAATTCAATTCAACAAGATATATGTTGGGGTCAGTTCCCCCTATAACACTAGGGGGAAAGATACACATTATATTAGAGAGATTCTAAGTTCAATACTTGTAAGAACCCTATTTTTAAATCATGTATGTATTCTTTAAATTTTGTTATAATTCTATTTTATGGAGTTAAAATGGATTCCTAATTAGTTATTGAAGGTCTTAGGGGTGGATGAGGATAGTTTGGATCCAAGATGCCAATTTTAGTGGTTAAATATTTCTATCATAGGGTTTAGTAAACCATGTGGTGTAGGTCACATGGTTAGTTTTAACATTGAGGGGCAGGATTGAGGGAAGAAGGAGGGAACACAGTTTCCAAAACCATGTAGCCTAACCATGTAGTTTCCCATTCCTACAACTCACATGCATGGTGGGTGAATAGATTCGAATACAATGAGTCCAAATAGTGTGAAGGCCAAATAGGGATTATTTTACAATTTATCCACTAAAAACCTAATTACAAATCACCCATAATATCTTATTTTTCTCTAACAAACAGCCCCCCATTATCTATATATTGATCACCCTTCAAGCTTATTCTCAGAATTGATATTAGGAATACATAAAATGTCTGATTTGATCGATTATCATCTCATTTGATCTACAATAGTATGTTCATGATGATATTTAATATTTCATTATTCTTATTCCTATCAAAAACATTATTTAGATGCAGGATCATATGCCCCAATTTGAGGTTATTGATATTTTCTTCAAATCTCTTAAAATCGAGGCCAAACTAGTGGTTGGTACTAGATGAAGAGAGTCATATTCGTATGAGTAGGTGTTCTATAACCAATCCCTCAAAATTCATCATTTTATAAATTTTTTTCTGGCCATAATTATTTCATTGAGTGACATATGTTTAATTTAATTTCTATTATTATAATCTTTATAACTGTTATATGAGAATCATGATATTAATATAATCAATCATTGGAGGTTGTGACCTCTATGATGACCACCCCTTTTTGTTTTATTTCATTAATTAATTTTTTTAGTGTTTTTTATGTTATTATAAACCAACACTAAAGTATTCCTCTACTTTACCCTACAAATGATAATCATCCATCATTAAATGGCTATTTAATTATGAGCTGATGAATGAATTCAACTATGTGTTTTCCACTTATCTCACTAATGGTAGGGGCTCCAAATTGATTAAAAAATATTATTTTTTATTAAAATATATACTGTGCATATGAATTGTCCTTATAAATGTAAATTAAATTTTTTTGGCATGTTTTTTCTACCCCAATATGCTTAAAATAAAATGTATCAAAATGAAGCTAATAAAATGAGTTTAATTTATATCAAATAATTAATGATTTCATTTCATTTCATGAGACTTGTCACATTTATGAGAGGCATGGAATAAACCATTGTAAATATTAAATTATATTACCATAACATGTTAAATCTTATTAAATCAATTAAATTTAACATGAATAATTATATATGGACCATGAAATCATTATAGGAGGGGCCATTAATGATTTAACTTTTGGATTCCTGATGAAATTATTTGAGTGCTCAACGAATCCATTTTTATTTAAAGATTCTAGATTCCTTTATTGATACCCATCATGTAAACCAATCCATGTTTATTAATAGATTCTCAGTATGAAGCCATATGATCCCTGATTTACTATTATAGGATTCCATGGATACACTTCCTCGATCCAATATGGCTTCTACAGAAATGAGGTTCCTTGGTTACATCATTGGGCCGAAATAATTCTTATCTCATTTTACCTTGAATGTATTCTATAGACTCTATTAGATTAAAAAATTATGTAATTACATGGATAATAATCATTATATTAGATTCTTACCACTTGAATAGGCTATTGTTTTTATTGGGTTGGTGACCCTTTTTGTTTAGGGTTTATTTGTTATTACCCTGTATCATCTTCAATATTTTGTTATGATAATGGATTCCTTATTCACCTTGGATCCTTTATTATTACAATGTTAGTGATGAATTTACCTCCAATGACTTAATAATATATATAAACTAGGAAATAAATATTTAATGTACTGCATACATTTTTAGACCCCAGTTTAGGACTGAAGGAGGTAGTTGGGTGTTTAAATTATTGTACATATTTACTTATATATATATATATATGCATTTTTGAACACTACATCAGTTCATATTACACGGACATGATGTTATTGACATAGTTGGTGGTGGACTATGGAGATTTATCTCACACATTGTACATGCCTAAATTGGCACCTGGGTATACAATATATATGTTGGTATGGACAAAAGTAAGTGTGTCACTTTGGACAGATGATTTTTTTCATTCTTTGGATAATGTTGCTATCAGATGACTGAGATGGAGCTTAAGATTATAGGGATTGTTTTGGATTAATTTTTAATACTTCTGTATTAAATGTATTCTATGCTACATTGTATCTATGTTTTTCAAATTTGTAGATACATGAAATATATCATTGTCATATTCTTTATATGAGTATAAGTTGTTTCAGTACATTTTTAATTTAGTCTACTTCTGTAGTGATGTCTACTATTATATTTCATCTAATATTAAACTATGCTTCTTAAATGATATACTATTATTCAATCTAGTAATTAGATTGTATTATCCCTATAAACACACAGTAGGCCACCACTACTAGTGGTTTTCCTCTAGAATTTGGGGATAAGCGCTTGAGGCCTAGTGACCCATCATGACTTGGGAACCATTGAGTTGAATCCAGTTTCACGATGTGACATATTGTTATTAGAGTTTTTTACTTATTTATTTAATACTTTGGGACAATATATTTGATATTAGGAATTCTTGGATCATGATCACAATATATTATTCAATGTTGACAGCTCATGTTCAGGGTAAATGCCTAGTTTCTAAAATTATAATTGTTTTCTTTCTTTTTCTAATTTAGTTGATATCATTTCACATTGGGAGAGACACATAATATGTTATAGTTATTATAGTTATTGTAATTGAGAATTTTGTTTCATACTTGGCCTCATGATATGTGGGAAATTAGAATTGAAACATTCATCATTATAGTGACATAGAATTCATATTTAATGCATATTTTTAGGTCATATAGGTGTATTTAATTCTATATATTTCGTGATATTCCTATGATTTGTGAGCGATTTTGTGGTAGTTATAATATTCCTATATTTACTTAGTAGTTATTGAGTGATTTCTATTTTCAATTATTGAAATATTTTGTATAAAAACCCAGTATTCAAACAGATTAACATTATTTCCCTTATACGAAATACATAAAACATTATACCAACATACACCCAAATACCATATTAGATTAGTTCATTTCAAACCACGAGACATTAACACTAGTTCATAGTTGATCTATATTCTCTCCCACTATGTTGATCATGACTAGAACCCTTTCTAGAAACATCACAATTAAAACATATCTTCATAACATGGGGAAGGAAACATAAAAAGTGGGGAGATGAGATGCTCCGTAAGTGTAAACAAGGGAGAAATGTTAGCATAAACATGAGAATAATGGTTTGAGAACACGATCATGTAAATTGAATATCAGAAATATAAATGATCACAAAAGAAAATTATGACATAAAGATTGGAAGTTCGTAGGATATCAATCATATGGAAATAAAGAACAAAAGCCATAAAAGCATAACATAGGAATAAAACAAGTAATTGTGGCAAAAACATAAACATATAATATTAATTCCATAATAGCCAAGGAATCACTTCCAGGACCATCTTAGTAGTATAGATTCGATCCACATACCATATTAGTTGTCATTGTTCACTCCCATGGCTATCTTAGTAGCATGAGTTCAATCCTAATAGAATCATGGTTGTGAGGGTTCACACCCAGGCCCATCTTAGTAGTCAATGTTCACTCCCAAGACTATCCTAGTCTATCTCATTAGATATAAATATTTACCCAATGCATTGTAGGGTGATATAGGTCTCATATATATCATAATAAAATAATACATATATGTGCAAAAATTTTATAAACAATTATATCATAGCCCATGAAATGAATTGTGTCTCATAAATATGTAATCATATTATATCATTTTGAAAAAGATACATGTTTAACAATCCTTTCATCAAAAACATAATGCAAGAAAGAAAAAATGGATTTCATTAACATATAACCCCTGAAAGAGAAATTTTTTCCAAATACATAGAAACCATGAGAGAGAAATGGGTTTCTTGATGACCGCGACATCTACCATAACCCATTCAGATAAATAATATGAAAGGATCCATTAGATAATTTCATAGAATTTCATGAGTAACATCAAAATATGTCATCTAGATGGAAAATATTTTTTAATGATCTTTAATAACATATCTTGGTGAAAATATCATGTCTTCCATGAAAAAGTATTTTTAATACATAAAAACTTCAAAAACAATTTTTTGAAAAAACTAGAAAATTTATAAAGAATAAGTGAAATAATTTTCAAAAATTACTTCCATGAAAACATATCAAATAATAAAAAAATATTTTATAAATATTTTTTATTGAAAAATATTTAAATCATTAATGTAAATCCAGGTTATTTTTTAAAAACCATTTACAAAGAAAAATTATAAATATCAAGAAAATGTTTTGAAAAACATTTTATTTGAAAACACAAAGAAAAAAATGAATTAAAAAAACATTAGGAATTTTTTTTCTTTATTTAAAAGAAAATAAATTTTTAATATTTTAATGTAAGATTCAGGGTATTTACTCTCATGATGGGGAATAAACTCAAACACACCGAACATTATTTTTACACTATAAAGATATTAGAAAGAATAATTATTAAAACCCATACTTAATAAAGAGGTAAAAAATTGTTAAAAATGTATTTTAAAAATCATTATATAATAATATAATTTTTTTAATCCTTTTAGGAGACTTGGTTTTGAGTGACCACATATTTTCGACCAAAGAGAGAGGTAAATTTAGGCTTTATTAATAACATTTTATTAACTATATTATGTACCAAAGAGTAGAAAAATAGTACCAATACATTAATATATCATGAGTAACTAGAGGATGATAATATTAAAGAGTTTTCTAGAGATATGGATCATTATATTTTATCAATCAGTGAATAATCATAAAAATTGTCTAAAATCAAAGAGATTATTTCAATAAAATTATATTAATTGGTAATTTTGAACTATATCTCCATGTAAGAAAATAAAATTACATGAAGATTAAAATATTATTAATGTAAGGGTATTCATAATATTAAATTTTCAAATTCATTATATAAACCTCATTTAAAAATATAAGTGCATAACATGGAATGTGTCTCAATGGAGGGAAATTGGGACAAAAATTACATTACTGGTTTCATAACTTTTGAAACTTAAAACACATGATAAATAGGTCATAAAATGGATATTTAAATACCAATATATTTAATTATAAGAGGAATATATTACATTAATATGAATTATATACACAACATAATAGAAGTGAGTGGTGAATAAGGTTTGTATCTCACAGAAATAATGAGTGGGATGAAATTCCCTTGCCTTGTGACTTGACTCTCTTCATACAAGTACAAACTGGAGGTATAATAAATATAAATTTATTATAAATGTATCATATAACCATATTAATATATTTAATACAATATATGTTTTTAATATGATGTTATATTACCCACTTGGTAAAAATCATATGTTATGGTTTTACATCCAATTATTTTTCTTTCTTCTTCACATGGTTCATAATTTGTTATATCGTTGGTCCTTATTATTATATAATGACTCAATAATTTAAACCATGATTTAAATATAATTTATATCATGTATTTTTCATTATAATAATCCATATAATATTTAATTATGAAATGGAATACACCGTTCATAGAGACGACAATCCATATGTACGTATTCACGCTATTTTTATTGAATTGTCGTTTGGAGAGTAAGAAAGTAAAAGACATATATGTATATATATATCATTATGAAAGTATATTTATTTTATCATATATATATATCTGATATATATACTAAATACATCCTTAGTACATTCAATGTAGTGTTTGAATGAATCGTATCACTTTGAGGGGGTAATAGTCTATATTTCCCCAAAATAAAAAATCATTTTAATATATAATTGAATGTATAAATATTTGTTTTTTATAAAGAAATTAAATAATATTAAATAAATAATTAATATAAGATATAAACATATATAAACATATTTTATATCATAATTTTCACCATGAGAGGTGGTGGTGGATAAATGAGCACTCATCATTTAGTAAGGAGGTATTCCACCATACAAAAAACATTATGATCGTTACCCATTAGATGGAAGGATGTTTAATTTTAGGATGATTCATTATAAAAACAATATACTAATATATTTAGGATACTTTTTTTGTTATTAAATCATGTAATAAAAATAATTTATTGAGTGGAGAAGATAAATAAAAGAAATTAGTTTGAGGTAGGTTGTTACCTCTTAATAGGGTTGCTTATTTTAGTTTTTACTAAAGGGTTTCATTGCATGGATTTCATCCAAATGGAGGCTTAAAGTAGGAAAAGGGCGATTTTATGGAGAAATCAGGGAAGTGTTTTTGTTGAGAAAAATTTCTTGATAGGTTTTACGAAATGGGAGGAGAGGAGTCCTTTTATAATGGATAAGGGGTGGCACTATTGTAATATTTTAATTGAATAGAAACCCACCTAAATTTTTATTGAAATTGGAAATATAATGATTAAATATAGATAAAAGGTTTTATAGGGTCATAATATGACTATTAAATACATTTTGGAGAAGTTCATAGGTATTTTTGGGCCTTATGGTCATGGTTTAGTTCATTATTAAGTTTAATTTAACCTTAATCATTGTAAATAATTTTACTCACTTAACTAATATTTAGGGTAAAAACTATGTTGAAATTATTATACATTATAAAATATTCCTATTCAAACTATGTAATACATGTTTACAATTTCCGATAATTTAAGTGGATTAAATTTATTTAAAATTAATCTCGTACTCTGGTTGATAGTGAGGGTTTTAAAACTAAAAATGATCAAATGTTTGCTCTGTTTTTATATCCAATTGCACTATAAAATTTCAACAATGTACCAAAATTTTATTAATTCATAATAATATTATCTATTTAAAAAATTAATCCAAATTAAAATAAAATTTATATTTAGAAATTAATTATATAAAAATTTAATTTTGAATTAAAATCCAGGATTTTAAACTATTCAATAATAAATGAAAACTTTCAAAAAATTAAATTTTTTTTCCTAAACTAATTTTTATTTTTATATTAAAAATATGAAGTTTATTTTGATATATTAGATTTAAAATGTTATATAAATTATATTTAAAATGGTTTCTCCGTTAAAATGTGGTAAAACTACCTTTATAAGAAAGGTTTGTAATCATATAGTTGGGTTTGTTATTATATTATGGATATCAAATATATTGGGTGATTATCAAGTTTTACTGAATATATAACATAGAAATTATGAAAAATTCACTTATTAATTGAAATTATTTTATTTCATTATTATTAGAACAACTTTTTGAGAATAATAGTTGTTTTCTACAAAAATACACCCTTTATATTCAGTTTGGTCCTCATTTTCAATTCTAAATAATTAATTCATTTTATATTTTTTGAAAACCATATATTAGTTATTTGTACTTATAAATTCTAATTTAAGGTGTATATTATGCATTATTATATATATATTAATAATATATTATTATATGGTAATACTCGATCTCATGTGTTTTGCAATCCATTAAGGGAAGTCAGTATGTGATGTAAGCTTACCTCAGTATTCTATATAGAGGAATGTAACAATTTATAACATATAGTGAATCATTAACTTGGAATTGAAGATAATGGATAACAAAATTATTTATTTAACATATATAAAATTACTATTTTCATTGTTATGTGAAATGAAAAATATTAAAAAGATTAAATTAATTTCAAAAAAAATCACAAAATCTCGGGGTGTTACATTCTACTCCCCATTAAATTAATTTCTTCCTTGAAATTAATCAACATTACTAAAGGTTTCATACTTGATATTTCATTTCCCATAAATACACATTGTAAAAACTAACAATAAAAATTCCCTTTAAAAAGGAAATTTAGAATTATAATGGTTACCCAAAGTAACATATAACTTGGATTCCACATAGGAGAACATAGGTTGTGAGTGATGATTGGACATAATGGAAAAAGCATAAATATTTATAGGAAGTGATTGAGGTCAAAAATCAAAAGAAAGTGAATCATCAAGGAAAGGTTGAGGGACATAATTTATAAATCAGTGATGATTTCAAAGGCCACCGGTTCAATAAAATTTATGGTAATGGAAATTTTTTATCACATTCAGAATGATGAGTAATTATCGATATATTTATATAACAAAAATTTATTACATTGGGTATTCTTTGATAAATTTTTATTATATCCATTAGCTCATGGAATGAAATTCCAAAAAATAACTTTGATTCATAAAACAATAAAATAATATTTTAAAAGATCCTAATGCCCATGAATGAATGAAATGTCTATATATTTGTATCTTAAAAATCAATATGGTTTAATCAATAAACATAAAAATTAACACTACTGATTCATCAATAATATGTATTAAAAAATATAATTTTACATTAACCATTATCTCATGTATGCCAATGGTAGTCGCAAAACCCATATAGTCCATCGGTCATGGGTTCTAGACCCATGACCTTCCTGAACACTATTAGTTGTCACTCGATATATACGATGCCATTTTCTAAAACCACAATAATATAATTTCCAAAAGAACAATGTAAACAAAGATGTTATTTTTATTACTAAATATCCTTTTACTTTATGTTTTCAATACAATCTCAATGTATACATTCTTTATCTAAATTTAAATTATAATTTTCCTGAATGGTTAAACTTATAACCATTCCGGAAGTTTTAATTCCAAATATTTTGAAATAAAATCAAAAAATAAGCTTAACATTGACCCCTATATATCCTAAAGTAACACTTTTTTATCAAATTCCAAAATGTGAATACCCTTGTTGTATATTCCTTTGAAACATGGTAAAAGACTTACATACCATAATTGGTTTCTACAAACATGCATGACTCCACATTCAAATATTTATTGGATCTATTCCTTTAATCAAAAAATGCTTTGAACTTCCTCATTGATACAATAGAGCACATACATATCAAAAACTCGTTACTTATTTCCATGGTAATAAATAAATTCCAATTTAATTATCTATATATCACATATCTTCATCCAAACAACATTATCATTTCATAAATAACATATTAAGGTTTTCATTCCCATGTTGAAAATATTACCATATCATTAAATCAAATCAGAATTCCATTGAATAAATTTAAAATTAAATTCTAAATACTGATTAAAAAACATAATTATTAAAATCCTTATATATTTCATATAAAATAATTTATTATTTCCCAACACATTGAAAATTTTATTATTCGACATAATCCTTTTCCCATTAACAAGGATAAACAATACCTCTTTACTTTCACATTTTATATTTAGTATCTTCATCATTATAAATGTTACAATTACTCTAACCACCTTGTTCGTTCTATTCAATATAATTCATCTTAGAACATTGAGTTGCATAATGACCTTTTACTACACACTTAAAACACATAACCTTCTTTGATAACATAGGGAGGCCAATATTCTTATCCATATCGTTAATTGTACTCTTCATTTTCTCTTAATGTAACTTTATTTTTATCCTAATTTTCCCCCATCAAAACAAATTCATGTTCCTTTAAGACATTCAATTATGTGATTATTTCCACATTCATAGTACAAAGGCAACCTAATCTCCATTACTCCATGGTCTCCATTACTAGGACACTCAGTGAAATTATTCTTTATCATACATGGGGGCCTAAGAGTTGGTTAAGGTTCATGTTTTTAATCATGTTCCATGAAATCTAGTTAGGCATGATCAAAAAAGGTTTCACACCCATGATCATAAAACTTAACTTCTCATCAAAAAAAATCATACATGACATTCAATGTTAACCAGTTTCATCTGGTTAATGCCATTGACTAAAACCAGAAGAATAATGTGATTAGTACTTATCAAGAAGAAAACCATATAGTAATGAAAGGATTTACTTATAGTATGTCTTAATCAAGAACAATTACGTAATCCATAACACTATAGGTTCATATTAGGTTATTAATAACCAAATTATATTTAAATCCATCACAATGGTTTGTGAAATGATTGTTAATCCCCAAATCATACGCCCTGAGACTATCAAACAAGGTGTACAACAAGGCCCATTTTCATGTACTAGATTATGCCATTTTAAGCCCATAAAATATAGTCTAATTTTTACTCCTACATAAATCTATTCCAGATCAACATCCACTTATATTATATATAAAAGGATTTATTTATCTTAAAGCTCTCACTTAATCCATTAGCAAAATTATAGTACCATTTCCTAAATGTTAACTCATCATTATAACTATCCTTAGATACATAACTAAACATATCCCTAAAAATATACCTAGGGATCTCAGTACTGTTTTCTCATCTAGATTTCCAAAGGTTAACTAAACCATTGCTCTGATACCAACTATAGAGACATAGTTTTGACTTACAATAAAATTATGTCAACTTTACATAATACTTAATAAAATATACAATCATATGCCCAAAATCCGTATTAGTTTAATGCATTTAGAAACATGTAAACCTAAAAACTAGCACAAAGGTCATCTATATTATATCATACTATGTTCTCCATGACAATAACCCTTCTTAGACACATCATAACTAATACATATCTTCATAATCTGGGGAAGGAATCATAAAAAGGTGAGGGCTAAGATGCTCAGTAAGGGTAAACAATCTAGACATTTATTCATAGACATGAGCATAAGGGCATCAAAACATGTTAATATAAGATGAGTATCATACCCTACATATCAAATATAATAATAATTAACTATGACATAATTATTGGATGTTCATAAGAAATGAAACATAATGAAGCATATAACATATTCCATGAAATAAAAACATTGGAAGAAAATAAGGAATTTTTCAAAACACATAATTATATAATATGATTTCCATAGTAGCCAATGCATCGATTCCAAGACCATATTAGTTTTATGAGATCACTACCCATACTATCTTGGTATTCATGGTTCACTCCCAAGACCGTCATCGTAGGATGATTTCACTCCTCATACCATCATAGTAGACATGGTTTACTCCCATGGACATCTTAGTAGTCAAGGTTCCCTCCCAAGACCATCTTATCCAATATCACGAGCTATAAATCTTTACCCAATGCATTGGATATAAATATAGGTCCCACCCATATCATAATGAAATCATGAATACATGTGACCCAAAATCGTAAACAATCATATCGTAACCCATGAAATGAAATTGGTATCATAAATATAAAATCTTGTCATAACTTATGGAAAAAGATACAAGTTTCATAATCATATCCTCAAAAACTAAACCCATGAATGAAAAAGGATTTAATTAACATATAACCCATGAAATAGAAATGTTTTTCATAAACATATAAACTATAAAAGATAAATGGGTTTCATAATGACCATGACAACAATAATAACCAAGTAAGAGATAGATTATGAATGGAACCATTAGATCATTTCCATGAAAGTCATAATTAATACCAATGAATGTCATCTTATATGGAAAATAATTTTCAAATATATTTTAAATAAATTTGGTGAGGATAATATCATTTCTTATCTAAAAATAAATTTTAATAAAAAAACCATTTTGAAATTATTTTCATAGAAAATAACATGATGATATAAAAAAGGAGACTTGAAATCATTTTGAAAACTATTTTCCTCTTACACATCTAAAATAAGAATCAAATTTTTTAAATAATTTCTTTTAAAAAACTTTGAAAACATTAAATAAAATGATGAAAAATGTTTTAAAAACAATTTTCCTTGAAACCATATAATTATCTTGATAATGAGTTGAAAAGCTTTTTCATTGAAAATTATTTGAAAAAATAACTTTCAAAAATAATAGGGAAATTTTTTATTTTTTAAAAGAGAATAATTTTTTTCATATTTTTTAGGAATGTTCAAAGGAGTTTTTGTGTGGAAACCTAAAAACCCCAAACACACTGAATATTCCTTTTACACTATAATATTTTTAGAATGATGCCTCAAATAGAAAAAAACATGAAGACTCCTTATTAATAACCATTTTGCCTAAAAAAGTTAAAACATAGTGAAATATATATTTTAAACATCATAAGAGAATAATTGAACATATTTGGAAACTAATTATGGGATATGGTTTTTAATGAACACATATTTTTTACTGATGAGAGTGGTAATGTCCGGATTTATAAAAAACACCTCTCAACTATATTTTTTACGATATAGTGGAAAAATGGTACCAATACATGAATATATCATGAGTAACCAGTGTAGAAAAAAATTAAATAGTTTTATTTACATATGGTTCATTATAGTTCATCATTGAAATCATAATCATAAACAATCTCAAAAATTGATGAGATTATTTCAATAATCTCTTATGATATCAATATTTAAAACCATAATCCCCATACATGAAAATGAAATTATATAAAGCATAAAATATAATGAGAAGAAATATATTCATCATATAACTTGTCAATGAATGTGTCTAACCCTCATATATAAATAAAAGTTCATAATACAGAGTGTTTCTCACAGAAGGAAAATTGAGAAAAAAATTACATTACCGATTTGGTAACTTTTGAGACATTAAACCCATGATATAAAGATAATAAATATGTTATGTAAATACATGTAGATTTAATTATAAGAGGAATATAATAAATTTATGGGAATTATATACACCAATAAAATAAGTGAGTTTTGAATAAGGAATGTATCTCATGGAAATAAGCCGTGAGATGAAATTCCCTTACCTTGTCTCTTGAATAACTTTATACTCACACAAATCTCCTGTATAATATATATAAATTTATTATTAATATATCACAAAACTATATTCATATATAATATACAAAATATAGTTTGGTTATGAAATTATATTACCCACTTGTTAACCATCATATGTTAAGGTTTCACATCAAATAATATTCGCTTGTTTCTTCTCATGTGTCTTAATTTGTTATATTATTGGTCTATATACGTATATCATGATTAAATAATTAAAACCATGATATAAATATCATTTATATATTTTATATTTATTTTATAATAATCCATATAATACAGAATTATGGAACATAATACAGAGTTCATGCATACGACAAGCAGTACAAATGCATGAATGATATTTTTGTCTAATTTTCTTGTAGAAATAAAGAAATTAATATATATATGTACATATATCATTATTAAAATAGTTTTCTTATATCATATATATTGTATATATTTATTAAATCCATCCTTAATATATTATATGTAGTGTATGAACGAATCACATCGCTTTGGGAGAGAGGTAGTCTACACATCCTCAAAAACAATTATCGTATTAACACAAAATGGGGAGTATAAACATATGTGTTTTAAAATAATTATATAACATTAAATAAATAATAAAAATAAAATAAAAAATATATAAACATACTATCTAATATAATTTCCACCCTAATAGGCGGTAAATGAAAAATGAACAATCATCATTTTGTGAGGTAGTAGTCCACCATACAAGTAAACATAATGTTCATTACCCATTAGATGGAAGTGAGTGTAAGTGTAGATCTAATACATATAATAAAAACATACCTGTATATGTAGGATGATTTTTTTGTTATAATAATAAGGAATAAGAATATTTTAGGGAGAAGAGAAATAAAATAAAAGAAACAAGTTTGAGGGAGGGTGTTACCTCTTAATCATGTAACACCTTTTTGATTGCACAAAAGGGTTTCCATTGATCAATTTATACCAAATGGAGGATTAAAGGAAGAAATAGGGTATGTTGTGAGCTATTTTGGAATATTTTTTGTTTAGTTAAGGTTTCTTGAGTGGTTTGACAGACTGTGAGGAGAGAACGCCTTCTAAAATGGAGGGGCGACACTCTTGTAATATTTTAATAGAACAGAACTCCACCCACATTTTTTTAAATGTAGTTAAATAAGTGTAAAAATTAGATCTAAGGGATTATATGGTCTATATAAGGCCATATAATGGAGTTTTTACAACATTTTAGGTCATTTTGGTCCTTAAGCTTATGGTTTAGTCCCTTATTAATCTTCATTTAACTTTAATCACTGTAATTAATATTAATTACTACACTATAATTTTTGGTCAAAACATATATTGTCCTAATTATACATTATAATTTATTCTGATTCCAAATATAGAATCTATTTTTTCAAATTCCAATCATAGTTGTTTCAGAAATTAATATAAAATTATTAATGTAGTTGGGTCGACAATGCAGGTTTATAAAGTAAAAATGATGAACAATTTGCTCAGTTTTTATATAAAATTTAAATGTGGAATTGGTCCAAATTACCTAAATTGGATTAATTGTTAAAAATATAATCTAATTAAACGTTTACACAAAATTAAAACCTAATTTATCCTTGTAAATAAATTAGACAAAAATCAAATTTGAATTAAAATATGGTATTTTTAACTATTTAATATAAAATTAAACCTTACAGAAAATTACCAAAACATTACCCTAACCTAACTTTTTTTCGACTCAAAATATGATGTTTAATTTTAAATATTAAATATATAATTGTTTCAAAAATTATATTTAAAATTGTGTTTGAATTTAAATGTGTCAAAACTACATTTATAAAAACACAGGTCTTAAGAATAAAATATTGTTTGTTCTTGTATTATGTCTATAAAATCTATTGAATGATTATTAAAAATATTTTTATTTTTCATATAACATATATATTAAAAATATTACATAATAATTTTAATTAATTTAATTTATTATCATTAAGAAAACATTGTGAGCATGATAATCATTTTCTATAAAAATACACCCTTAATAATTTGTTTTGTTCTTATATTCATTTATAAATAATTAATTCATATTATATTTTTTGAAAACCAAAGTTTAGTTACTAATATTAAAAAATAAAATTTAATATCTAGCTTATATGTTATTATATATATTTTTATATTATACTATTTTTTGATAAAACTCAGTCTTGCATGTGATGCAAGCCATCGAGGGAATTCTATATGAGAGGTAAGCTTACATTAGAGTTCTATATAATGGAATCCATCCATTATATTATTTGTAGTGCATGATTAACTTATAATTGTGTATAATTCAATATAAACCTATTTATTTAATTCACATATAATAATTATTTTCAGTGTTTCTTGAAATGAAAATTATTAAGATGAATAAATTAATTTTAAAAAAATTAAAAAATCTCAGTGTGTTTCAATTTGGGCTCTTAGGGGTTGGAATGTGTTACATACTAAGTAGATAAAATAAAATTTATTTAAATGGGTATTTATTTCAATGATATGGTTTATGGGCCACGATCTTCTTGGAATGTCAATCCATTCTAAACAAAAGTTATATATTGAAATGATAAAATGTGAACTGTAAAAAGTAAAACATGACATATTATTAGATACAGATTCCTTTATATGATGAGGATAGGTACTATTGAAATATAAATTATTGGAACCCCTAAAAAAGTATATGAGGAAATACCAATACCTGGCCTTCTATATTATAACATAATTAGGATTTAGTTTCAATTTCTTAAAAACCATTGCTAAATCTATTTTTTACCCATCCCCTACACTTCTCCCCCGACCCCCCTACCTACCTCTACAACCCCCTGAACACCTAAAGGCAGACCTTTTTTGGTGCTCTCAACCACTGGTCCTGAAACATGCTACCAGTTGTTTCTCCGGGTAACCCCACTCCATGCCTCACCGACCCTCACCGCTGGTCCCCCTCGACCCCCCGACCCCCGGACCCCCCTCGAACCCTAGTATTCTCAGTGATCACCACACTTTCTGCCGGTATTGACCCTTGCCTCCCTCTCCATGCCTCGCCACCCCTCTCTACTAGTCACTACCAATTCCACCCCTCTATACTAGTCCAGACACTCACCTCCCACCCCTTAAATTATAGTAAGATTTATCCAATTCGGTTTTTTTGGATTTTTTGGATTTAGTTGAATTTATTTCAAGTTAGTTTGGATTAATTTAGTTTTAGTTACGTTAGTTTGGTTTGATTGATAAGGGTTCAATTTACATTACTTGGGTTAGGTATGGTAAATTCAACTCAATTTATATAACTGAAATTTTGGTACATTCTATTTGGTTTTATTCAATTCATGTTGGGATATATATGTTTCAGTTAACTTGATCTAGTCGATTTGATTTTGATCTAGTAGTTTATGATCCATTTTATACATTTATGATAATTTATAGTTTTTTCTCAATTTAGTTTTTTAATGTTTAAATAAGGTTGAATCAATTCAGTTTTGTTTCATTTAATTGGTTTTATTTTTTATAATTATTTTTTGTTTTTTTGAGGTTTGGTATTATTATTTATTCAATTATTTTTATTTTTCATATGTGTACTTTTTTCTGGATTGGATTGGTTAGGTCACTTTCACTTCTGTCTTTTTTACTTGAGGTTAGTTTAGTGCGGATCTATTTTATTTGTATCATGTATTTTTTGATTAAGTCTCGTATGGGGGAGTTAGTTTTGGAAGAATAAGCTTATTCAATTCATGTAGTATTATAATAGCTGATATTAATATGATTTTTAGTTATACATTTTCATGATGAAAAAGTTTTTTTTTGTTTTTTTTATTTCAACTTGAATATATTCATATCATTTTTTTCTTGGTCTTAGTGGTTTTGTTCAACATACAAACGTTTGAGTTGGGCATGAATTATTCTATTTTATTTGATTTTATTAAGAACATATCACAATTGGTAGATTCAGATTGGTTATTTTTTGTTGATTTCATATTGGTGTGATTTGTATTATGTCATGTTATTTTTTATTTTTAAAATTTAGTTTTTTTTCTTCTGGTTCAGTTTTATTTGACTTAGGATGAATTAGTTATGATGTATTATCTTTTTATGATTTAGTTATATTTTTTCTGGTATTGATTAAATTAGTTGGGTCTATTTGGATAGGATTTGATGGGGGTTTTAGATTGTTTTATTTTATGTTTATCATCTAAGAGAAAATATCAACATCCTTATCCAACAATTATAGTGGTTACATATAACCTAAAGGATTGAAATATGATATAAATATCAAAGGGTAGTACTAATTATAAGGGAATATTATTATTTTATGTGTCTCAAATATTTCTCATTGAACATATAATAATTTGTAATTTGACTAATATCTATCTAAGCCGTAGTATATCACATGGGAATGATACAAGGGAATGATATATGGAAAAATTTAAATACAAACCATAAAAATAGCTTATCATAAAGGGGGGTTTATTTAAATTTCAATTCTGAAAATTCATGGAAATAATGTAAAATGAGCATGTATGAATAAACAGAACTGTTTTCCTTATAATGAAATTAATGGTGTATTGAGTGATGAATGAATTCTTGTGTTATCATAGTCTGATGATGAATTGTTTGATGTTGTAATGATTATTTTTTTGAAATTAATGTGGTGATTTTATGGTAACATGATGTGTTCATGTTGTTTTGAAATTTATATTTCTTGACATAATTTTGTAGGGGAAGGCATCGAGTTAGGCTACAATTTAACCATGAGTTTGGATATGATGTAGGTTATGCCTTATGATATACTATATTGAGATTATTTTTTAGTTTAACAATAGGAGGATTAGGCCATGGGTTTGGCTATTTGGTGGGTTTTATAACCAGAGGATTTTTCCTTTTTCATAGAATAACTATTTTTAATCCTTATAATAATAAATTTACTCATAGTTCCCCATTTTCAATAATCTATAAAACACCCCTTCCTATCAGAGCCATTAATGTAAAAAAATTCATCCCATTTTATATAGGTGATCTAAAATTTTAAAAAAACCTTTAGAATGAATATACATGTTACGACTTCATGAATATAGTATAAAACACTGGAATGTTCCCATAAGACTCTTCCTAAAGTAATCTCAACTAGTCATTATAAATAAAAATGTACTAAATTAAATCCAAGAACATATCTACAAAAATTAATTCCATTGAAACCGAATACCTATTTAGTATCTTTGTAACAAAAACAAATTTTATAGGATTTCTTACAAATAGTTAAATTCCACCTGTATCATCTATATTGAAAACATGAATTGTTATACCCAAAAAATCAAGTCCACCTATAACTTCATATAACATAAATTTAGATATGATTTGATATATATATTTTGTTTATTAGTATTGTACATTTGTTATCATTTTTAATTTTTTTTTCTGTATAATTGTTTTTGAAATATATGTTATGAACTTAATTTTATTTGATTAATTTATTAGAAATTCCAAGATAAACATTTATACTATTTCGTCAAGAATAATGATAGATAACGGTCCATCTGTCTCCCTCCCTATGGAATTTGAGACACCATCTGGTCGCCCCCAACACCATCACCCCTTACACCATCTCTCACACCCTCTACGAGTATCCCGTTAGTAGGTCAATCATATCTTTCCCCTTTAGGAGGATCAGTAGTGAGGGAGTGTGGTGCCACTTCTAGTTCATCATGGGGATACTAGAGGGTGATATTTATATGTACAAATTTTAATATGAATAAATTTATTACACTTTTTTATACTAATTGTTTGTTCATAAAATATGGAAATAATGTATGTATGGGGAAAATATAAAAAGTTCATAGGTATTGAATCTAACCAAAGAGAATATAGTTTTTCCATTTTATTTATATGGGGTCATTATAGATGACATTGCAACATTATTTATCCATATTCAAGGCGATATGGCCACAATGCATGTTTTTCATCCTATTACATATGATGATTTGAAGCATATGCCTTCAACATGAAAAAATATGTTTTTTATTCCCAAATAAATGTAATTTTAATACATTATGGTGTACCTAAATTTTATTAAATTATAATATTTTCATAATTAATTTCTATGTATAGATGTTTTTCCACTTTATGGTTGTTGATGTGCTAACACAAAAGTGGACATTGAAAAATGTTGGTAAAAAATGGAAAGACTTTAAATTGAGATTTTTGAGAAATGCCAACAATACTTCGTTTGCCTCCCAACAGATGTATGACAGGCTCCCCAATGTGGTACCTAAAGAGCAATGAAAATTTTTTGTTGATAGACATCGTGATGAGAAGAAAATGGTATTTAAATATATATTATTATATTAATATTATTTTTCATTTATAAAAGTATATGGAAATTATATTACATTGAATAAATTAACATTAAATTTCGTTTTATTTATTTCAGGATCATCCTAGGAGTCCTGCATAGTCTTCCAAGATGACCAATTTGCAAAAGTCTTTGGAAATGAGCATCCTGGTCAAGTGTGTGGGATTGGTTTAGGCCACATACCATCTTAGGTCATTGGTAAGCCACCAAGGATTGTATCTGCATCTACTCCTAGTTGTAGTCAGTCCATACTCTAGGACACTGAGAGAGATATTATTTCTCTACAAAACAAATTCAGGAATAGGGGTCTCAGATATCCACTTTATAGAATGTGTTGATTTATTTATATTAGAAGATTACCTGATTTGTCCATGGTGGCATTGCATCGACTTGTGGTGAGCATGTAAATCACAAAAATTCCAAATCATTTAGTTTATTAACATTTATTTGTTTTACGTTTAAATATAAATATACAATAGTATTTATTTTTCAAAATAATGTTCTTACAAGTGCTGGTAGAAGGAAGTATAGATGGATGTGGAGAGGGCGACGAGCTATGTTTATTATCAGATAGTGATTAGT
The DNA here is from genome assembly GCA_963277665.1 of Viscum album. Taxonomy (NCBI): domain Eukaryota; kingdom Viridiplantae; phylum Streptophyta; class Magnoliopsida; order Santalales; family Viscaceae; genus Viscum; species Viscum album. The sequence continues at coordinate 440,533,486 of OY728123.1, forward strand.
GGTATTGTTGATCTATTGGACAAATATGGTAACAATCAGTTTGTATATGTATCATGTGTGGCATAGAGTTTTCACCAAACATTTTCATGCGCCAACATTTTCTTGATTTCTCATGTTTCCTTTTATGTATTATGAAATGAGTCTTCTAATCACTAGGAAGTTATGATCCTTATGTTTTATTAATTTATTTTTATATTTATTAATCACATAATAATGTCTAAAATTTTATGTTGTCATATCTATGTTGTAAAAGATTATTTGGGGTTTTTTGTGCTATTTTAAAGACATCATAGGTTTATCATAGAGTAACGACTTCAACATAGTGGTTATTGGTGGTGTTTATAGTGGTTCTACCTTTTTAGGAATAGTTGCGCCATGGGGCAGGGATGTGGACTAGCCAATTCTTAGATAATAGTTTATGTGGCATGGACCTTTCCACTACATTGTGATCCCCTCTCCTATTTTATCAGATTTGATATGTGAATATAACTGTGTTTCTCAGACACAACATTGACCATCCCTGTTGTAGCATGTTACCTCCCCTTTAAGTCATTACCATCACATTTTTGAGTAGTTTTGCAGTATGTTTAAGGGGGTTATGTTTTGGTATTATGTTTTATAGATCACCTATAAATCCCAAAACCCTATATAACCCCCTCAAACCCCCTCATAATACTAAATTACCTCTCAGTTCTTGTGAATCCCAATTGCATCCTAAAAAGTCATTTCATCCCATTTTAATGGATTTCAACCCCATCGTTGGGAGATCGATCTTTAGTGGTTTTAGGTGATCCGCCCACTTTTCTTCTGCCTTTATTCTCTATTATTTCTCTATAAGAGGTTTCTGTCAAGGGTGAACTGTTGTTTCAATGATGTTTTGGAAAGAATATGTTGTGGGGTGTTGTGTTTTCAGTGATCATGGTGTTCTCCTTTATCGAGGTAATTGATGGTGGTCTCACTCCCATTCAAACACTGCATAGAAGATCCAAAACTGTTGATTAAGGTAGGGGAGCCATCATCTTTCTTTTTATTGCTTCCCATAGGTGGTTTTATGCTATTATTATCTTTTGGATCTTCAATAATTGTTTTATAAGCCTCTCTTAATTGGATTTCTTCCTTCTTCTACAGTTATTCATTTTTCTCTTCTATGTTCTATTTTTTTTCTATAGGTTTCTTTCCCTAAAATGGGTTGAATCCTAGTTCTGTGGGTATAATCTTTGTGACTATGGTGTAATCATTCATTCATAGGTTCCCATTGTTATCCAACTGTATTTTTCCACCAGATTATGAAAGTTTCCAAGATTAATGTTGATGATTCCATGATTTATCATTATTAAATTATTTTAGTATACTTTTTCCCCCTTGAATGTGTTCTATGGATTCTATGAAATGTTTGAATTTTGATTTCCAAATCTTTTGAGGTGTTTATGTGCTGAAATATGGATTTTGAAATTAAATTTGATATGTTTCATGTGTTCTTTCTTGTGGTGCTTCATAAATGTTTTCTATAAATTGTATAAGTGATGAAAATTTTGTTTCCAAATTGAATAATTTTGTGTGTGACAATATTACCAAATGGAGTTCCACTTAAGGAACCATCAAATGTAACTAATCTTGGAATTAATGGTTAGTTTTGTGATATTTTTCTATTTATGATGCATTACAAGTATGTTATCCACATCATGATCATATGACACCTGATCATAGGCAGTGATTTCCGACAATGGAATCCTCTTATATTCTCTGGGTATAGTGGTCCATAGGCAGCCTACTCTTGGTTGGAGGCCATGAAGCCTATCTCGGAGCATCTAGAGACTCCTCCAAAGGAGAGGGTTAATATTTCTACATATATACTGCATGAATTGGCCATGTTCTTATGGGATTAAATTACTCATGATGGTCACCATCAGGGCATGATATAGGCTAACTTCCAAACTGCTTTCAATGACTACTTATTTCCCCATATGGTGACTACTGACTGAGCCAAATAGTTCATGCATATCGAGTATGTTTCTATGTAATTTATGTAATATTATATGTGTTTCACTAAGGTATAGTGCTTTTCACCACTCATATCTGTTGATGATATTTTACATTATAGAAGGATTGAGGATGGGATTGTCTATGTCATCTATATTGAGGTGAATGCCTTTAACTTACCTACATTCTCCGAGATAGTTAACTAAGATATTTTCAATAAGCTCCACATGGAGGAAGAGGATAGTAACATGCATAGATGATAAGTAACTAGGTAATCTAGTAGTTTCTATTATAGCTAAAAGTGATCCCAGGAGGATTCTTGCTAGGGAAGTGGCTGCCTGAGTACCCGTACCTCTAGTTCTATGTTGTTTCATTAGTGTGGATCACAAGGGAATATGATGACTCATTGTGATTGAGACCCTCTATATTATTGGTAATATAGCTGTACGGAGAAAAATTATAGATTCTAGAAGACCATAATATTAATATCTAGTGGAATAGGTTTTCTAGTAGCTCCAACATCATGGGTAGGTTATTTTATTCCATGTAAGGTAGTGACGTGGAATAACACTGAATGGATGGGCCACAAAGGATTTCGTGCCCATGGTATCTATTCTTTTAATCACCAGGAGAGTGGTCTTGAACTTCATAGTCCATATACTACACTGACTAATGTATTAGTTCATTTCCATGCATTACATATAATACCCGAGGATCAAGCTACATGATGACACCATTATGTTAACCTATAGTTTATTATCTAATTTATTTGATACATGTATTTCACACTCCTTCATCTATTTATCAATGGTTCTATACCTTGGGATGGAAATACAATATTAATGTTTTGTAGTGTCTTGGTGTACCACACTGGGAGTACAATTGGATGGAATATTACAGTGTAGATATTGTCTCCTTGAGGTATAAAGTTACACTTTATAATGGGAACTATTTTTCTTGATATTAAAGGCTTCAATTTCATTCATTGGATTGATTGTTTGGTTTTATATCACAACTTGTTATATCGCTATCACTGAAGGTTAACTTTTAAATCACCAGAGGGAATCAATTACCTAACAAAGTGTGAGTGGGATGTGTAGGATAGTAGAGATAGACCTAGGTATCATGGTATATATGGAGTGACCACCCAGATTTATAATATCTTCAGGGAAAATCATGGTATACTTCATGATAAATTCCCTTAATAGTAGATCATTTCAAGGATGTTTTCCACAATTTTTTTTCGATTAACTCTTCAGATAGATTTAGATTTTATGATTGAGATAATTCTAGGAGATGATGTAGTGTCTATTCCTCTATAAAAGCTAGAACCTACTGGTTGACATGAGGTTAAGAGATAGAGTATTTAGAGGCCAATGTTTTTATATGGGCCAACACTTCTTCTTTTAGTTCTCTCGTTCATTTTTCCTTGAAGGAGGATGTGATCCTTCATCCATGAATCGATAATAGATAGTTGAACTAGATTATGGTCAAGAATCGGTGTCCACTTCCTCAAATAGATTATCTATTTGACCATCTCAAAGAATATGAGGTGTCTTCTATGATCGACATAATGTTAGGATTTCATCAAGAGTGAGTTAGGCCATCATATGTACCACATTTAAATTTTTGTAGATGGTATGGTTTGTATGTGTATCTCATTATGTCGTTCAGTCTTATAAACGTGCCATCATTTTCCAATGGATTTGTTAAATAATTTTTTCATCACTATATATATATATATATATATTCTTTTTTCGTAGTAAATATAGAGAAAATCATGGTGTATTCTCCCCATCATAGAGACTATGATAACTTCCATGATATCAGTTTGAATATAGTAGAGCATCATTATAATTATAATATTCTTAAGAGCCACCTATAGATTGAAAAATTCACTTCATGGGTGATATTATCTCAGAATCAGTAGTCTCTATTGACCATGAAAAGGATGGTGTTGTGGTTCTATAGGAGAATCCAAATAATTTTTATTATAGAAATTTTCTATTAGGGATGGATGGATATTATAATAATTTTATACATGAAATGTCACAAATTGATTCACCTCTTACTAGTCTGAAAAATAAGGGTGTTAAGTTCTTGTGGTTAGAAGTGTTTGAGATAGTCATTCTAGAGCAGAAAGGGAGGATTTTCTCGAAACCTATTCTAATTTTGAAACAGTCTGATAGATGCTATAACATGTTATATGATGCATCTAATATCGGTCTAGGTTGGGTTCTGATGTTGGAGGATAGAGTGTTTGTGTACGGATCTCGGTAGTTGAGGCCTCTTGAGAGGAACTACATGACACATGAACTTGAGCTAGAAGTAGTTTTCCATGCCATACATTTCTAGTGACAATATATGTAGGGTGATAATGTTTTAGTGCATATAGTGTAGAAGAGCCTCAAATATATATTTACACAACATGAACTGAATATTAGAAGTGATGATGTGTGAAATATCTTTAGTCCTTTGATTTGGAGCTTTATTATAAACCTAGAAAGTGAAATAGGGTAGAATATGTGCTGATTGTGAAAAATATGGAACATAATGTATGGTAATCTAGTAAAGAAGGGAAATTGATGGATATATCCCCTAACTTACATCTAAAGAATCCTAAAAATATCAACTAGTCTCATATATCATCCTTAATAGTTACCTCTTCCCTCATTAAGAATATGAAGATTCATAAATTTTCAGACACTATGGGCTTGATTCCCTATCATGGTATTTAAGTAGATGACCCACCTAGGGTTTGGTATATACAATGATATGGCACCATATGTGTAAATGAACGTTTATAGGTTCATACAAATATGATAGAGGAGTTGATGCGTGAGTCTCGTGCTTCTTAGTGGGCAGTTCATCCAGACATCCCCAGGATGTATCTAGATTTTTGAATCCTTTATTTGTGACCTAGGATGAAATATTAGATAGTTGGATCTATCATGTGGTGTTCCACTTATTAGTATGATAAGGTGGATATATAGAGACCTAATAGTTTTTTACAACTTATTCCATTCCCAGAATGGAAATTAAAAGATACTTTCATGGTCATTGATGTCAAATTACCATGGTCACCTGAGTTTTGAAACACTTAATGGGTTGTCATTGACCGAAAGATGAAATTATACCACTTAATTTCTATCTAGGACACTTTTTCAGTTGATGATCATGGAATATTTTATCTCTGTGAGACCATCAAACATGGAGAGCTCAACAGTTCTCCTGAGAAGCACCCCATCCCACTCCAAGGTGGACAAGGTTTAGTTGTCCATATCTTCATATGATGTGAGGTTTATAGGTTTTATCCCTCCATGGACTCATTAGGAGAGTGTACTCAACTCCCAATTAGTGGTTTCATGACTTAAATGCACCATCATCCGCTTTGTTGGTGCGACTCCCATCTCTTCAATAGGGAAAAACTAGATGAACTGAATCATTGATGTTCTTGCTGGTGTGGGACATGACCCCCATGATTGTGTCATGACATTCTCCTACCACCATTCAATGCACTCCCTCATGAATTTAGGATTGTGGCCTTCTGTGTGTTCATGAAATGGTCTGCTTCCAACTAACAGGCTACCAAGCATGGCCTTTGGGGACCCTCCTTCCATGACATTGGAATCAATGGTCGACCCACTCTCTGGGATGCAATCCACCATGGTCCATCCACTCTATGAGGGTCGAAATCCACCTCCATGAGACCAACCTGTCATAATGAGGTCTATTCCTCTAAAATATCTTGAGCACGAACTTCCCTATCATACCACCTACACATGATACCCTAGGACTCCAAACCCACAACCAAGGTCAGACCAGCAACATTCTGCAACACCACAAGGCACATTACCTCTCATAACAATTGTCATGGGCTTAGAATCTTAGCACAATGGTTCTCCCATGCGAAACCACATCCCCATACAAGGACTGTGGGGTTCAGCTAACCATATCTTTATATGATTTGGAGATCACTGATTTCGTCCTACCATTGACTCATCAGGAGAGTGGCCCAAATTCCCAACCAATGCTGTCTAGACTGACACACACCATCCTAAACATTGTTGGGGGGACTCCTATCTCTTAAATAGGGACAAAATAGATGAACCACATCTTTGAGGTTCTTTCTAGTGTGGGACAGGACCACCATGATTGGGTCATGACATTATCCCACCACCATTCCATGCATGCCCTCACGCATGCATGATCATGGCCTTCAGTGTGACCGAGAAACGATCCTCTTCCAACAAATTGGATACCAAGAATGGACTCAAGAGACTCTCCTTTATTTTCATTGGCATCAATGGTACAACCACTCTTTGGGTCTCAGACCAGGATGGTCAACAACTCTCTTGGTCGCAAACCAAATCCACGAGACCCACAATTAATAATGGCGCCTCTACCTAGGACATCTATCGAGTGAAACTTTCTCTGTCGTGTCAACTCCACATAACACCTCGGAACTCTGCTCCCACCACAATGTTCATACCTAACACATTATACAACACCACGTGTCCCATTACCTTTGAACACACTTTTCATGGGCTGAGCGTCTCAGCACAATGGTTCACCCATGCAGTACCCCATCCCCCTCCAAGGAGGGAAGGGTTCAGTGGTCCATCTCTTCATATGTGAGGTTCACTAGTTTCGTCTTTCCATGGAATAATCAGGAGAGAGTCCCCAACTCCCAACCAATGGTGTCAATACTGTCACACACCATCCTCTACTTTGTTGGGGTGACTCCCATATCTTTGATATGGAAAAACCAGATAAACCAAAACATTGATGTTCTTGCTGGTGGGGGATAGGACCACACAACACCACTAGAACATGCTGAGCATCTCAGTACTGGATGAGTGTCTCAGCATAGTGGTTCTCCCATGTGGCACCCCAGACCCATCCATGGTGGGTAGTGTTCATCCGTCCAACTCTTTAAATGATGTGAGGTTCATTGGTTTCATCTTTCCATGAAACCATCACTTGAGTGGACCCAACTCCCAATAATTGGTGTCAAGACTGACATGTACCAACCTCCACTTTTTCAGGGAGACTTCCATCTTCTCAATAGGATAAAATAGTATGGTCATTTCACATCACAGTTCTAGAAGGAGTTACAATAATCTATTGTCACACAAGTGATTCTTTGCACATATTTTCTCCCTCATACCAATGATTATTTTGAAAGGATGAAAATGATTATAGAAATAATTCTATAATAATTATTACTTGATATCAGTGGTTCATGGAAGATGCATATCCCTATCATAGTGTTTTCCATGAATAATAGAATTCAGTCAACAATTCAGATGAAACTATTGTGGGCCTCATATTGTATGTCATTATGTTCACCCATGTACAGGATAGAGGAAGGAGTGTTAATCCTACTAGGTCACCATATCATTCAAGATACATCGAGTAGCTTCTACTTTCCATGAATTATATATCTAATACTCAGTCGAGATAGAAATATTATGTCAATTTTCATCAATGTGCTCAGGAGTTCGAGGTCGGGGATCATGTATTCTTGTAGGTATCTCCCAAGATATAGAGTAGACGAATATGGATACAGGGGAATATTTCTTCAGCATTTTTAATACTTTGAGTTTCTAAATAGAATTAGGATGGTAGCCTATTTGTTGATTCAACCATAGATCTACTCTTCCTTGCACAATGACTTCCATGATTCCCAATTTTACCCTTATCAGATTGATCCGTATATTACTTATAATAATGAGTATTTTGATCTAGATGTAGGTTCCTCTATTGAAATGTATCTTATACACATCATTGACTAGAGTACAAACTCTCTCTGAGGCCTTTCTTACCCTTCAATACAGTTGCTATAAAAATGCAACCAGTACAGGAAGATTCAAGAGTGTCAGTGCAAAATGCAATTACCCAGTAGACATAGTTGTTCTTAGAAAGTGTTTCATTGACTGTGGAAAGTGAAATTGGGGAAGAGTTCCTTTAAGGTGGGGAAACTATAAGAATATATTTTTTCAATCAGATATAGATCCTTTAATTTTTTTACTCATTTACTTTTATAGACATAATATGGATGCATATTGATTTCATGAATGCATCTAGGGATTCTGAGGCCTATTTGGAGCCTAGTGTCTAATTTTAGGGATTAAAAAGTCTGTCACATTGTAATAGTATACCCTAAGGGGTATACCACATGGTTATTTTTAATTGTTTGGGCTAGAAAGGGAATAGTATGTGGGAAAATGGTTTTACTAAACCTTGTGATTTATGGCTCATGACCATGGAAGAACTATAAAAATAATTATAGAAGTGTTACACATTATTGGTGCATATTAACTCTAACCACATGACCTATAGATATGGGTTCTCCCTTCCTACATCTAACCATTCACAGGGGATCCATGGTTCTTCAAACCATTCAACCAATCCCTATGAAGGCCAAAATTACAAAATTTTACGAGTTTTCTATTTAAAACCTAGTTTAACCTCACACCTCCACTCTTATCACTTTCTAGAGGAAAGCCTCTAAAATATTATCTATTTTAAGACATATTAAATACTATTATAAATTTATTTATCAATAATCTGTCTTGAGTCCTTTTTTATTATCATTCTTATTATTGGATTCATGCAGGTATGATCTCAATTTCTTTTTAGTCATTCATGATTTTTATTCATATCAATGATGCAGTTTAATGTGATATCATATTACCCAATTTTAGGTTGTTAAGACATTATTCAGATCTATTAAAATAAAGGAAAACTGGTGGATTATAATATATTATGAGAGTCCTAAATGTATGATATGGGTGGCGTATAACTCAATCCTTAGGATTCATCATTTTATATGTTGCCATATAAAAATAGAAATTTCATTAGGAAACATCTGTTTAATTTATATTCCTTTATTATAGTCATTAGAACAATAATAAAGGTTCCTGATATTAATGTAATCCCTTATTGGGTTTAGTGACTTCAATGATGATCACCCCTTATAGCATGTTTTCCATAATTGGGTTTTAGTTTTTTGACATGTTTGTCTAAGTCACTATTCTGGTGCACCTCAGTATGACCCTGATAATGGTAATCATCTCCCATTAAAAAATAATTAATTATGATATGATTAATGTCTTGGTCCATGTTTCTTTCCACTTGGACCACATAATGTACGTGTTTTAAATTTATAAAGAAATCTTTATTGTAATTGGAATGTTTAATATGTATATGACTTGGACTTATTACAAGTAAATGAAATATTGGTTTCATTTTCTTGTTACCCCATTCCAAATATGATCTAATTTATTAGAATGTACTTAATTAAATTATTATGAATTATATAAACTAATTAAAGGATTAATGTCATTTGAGGTGACCTATCACATGTATCAGAGGTATGGAATAAACCCCCTTGTTTAATTAAATGGAATGACCTTCACATGTACTCACATTTTAAATTAAAGTAATGAAATGTTCATTATTGTATATGGAATGTTAAATAATTATACATGTGGTTAGACCCTAGTTAGCCTTTTCTTTACTATGGTAAAGCCTTTATTACTTATGGATGCCCTTCCAAATCAAGGATGTTAAATTCCCTTTATTGGTACCTACCATGGAACCTGATCCATGTCTTTTAGTGGTTACCTAGTATGAAAAAATTGGATCACTCCTTTACTATTATTGGATTCCATGGATACAATACTTGGATCTAGAAGGGACTCTACAGATATGAGCCTTCTTAGTTAAATATTTTGTCCTAGCCATTTCTCATCCCATTTTATATGGGATGTTTTCTTTGGAATCGATTAGATTACACTATTGTGGAATCCCCTGGATTATTATCGTTGTATTACATTCATACCCCTTCTCCAATATGTAGTTTCTTCGGTTTTGGGACCCTTGAAGTCGGGGTTTCATTGGTTATTACCTTGGAAACACTTCAATATTTTAATAAAATCATTGATTCCTGTTTCACCTTGGATATATTGTTATTATCATGTTAGTGTATGATTTTACTCATGTGAATTAGTTATATATATAAATTTCAAGATAACTAGTTAATAAATTGTTTAAATAGTCAGGCAGTAGACAATGAATGATTCAAGTACATGGGTATTTACATTAATGAACTTCTTTACTTTCATATATTCATGCTCGAATAATGTTTCTATTTATATTAAAAAGACCGTATATTATAGACCCCATTAGTGGTGGACTAGAGAGATTAATCTCATACACTATCAGAACTAACATAATAACATAAGAATATTATATGTATGTCAGTGTGGAATAATGGAAGTGTATCAGTTCAGACACTTTTTTTTGGTTCCATTGGATGAATTTAGTAGTTGAAGACTGATCTTCTGCATGGAATTCATGGGATAATTTTGGATTCCTTTTTTCTATAAGGGTATAACATGAATTTTCAACAACTTTGTATCTATTTTTTCTAGTTTATAGATATATGACATATATCAACCTAATCAATTTTATATGAGAATCATCTTTTTCAATTATTTATTACTTCACTCTTCTTCTATTGTGTTTTCTATTGTTTAATTACTTCCAATATTCACCAATGTTTCCTACTTGATCCATTATGATATACTCTATTAATATGGGCATAGTATCTCTAAAGACACACACTAGTCTCATGATGCTGGATAACATCTTATGGAATTCTAGAAGATGTTCTTGGGGCCATGTGAATAACTATGATCGGGGAACCCTTGGATGGTATCCTGGTTAGAGATGTCACAGTACTCCCCTATAACACTAGGAAATAATTTTCTTATGATATCATAAGTATTTTATAATTAATCATATCCTTTAAAACTAAGTTTCATGTACCCCATTTATTTGTATATTTAGGTTCAATAGTCCCCTTTCTACTATAGGGTCTAGGCTCTCTACCTATAGAGTGGTTATCCCTCCTCTTCATGATCAACTGGGGTGCATATCTTCTCGGGGAAAAGCGTTCTCCGTCAACATTGTATATTAATTATGAGTCATGGTACCATATACACCTATTATTTAGATGATATGTTTTGTTCTGGGAATTGGAGATCAAAAAATTGAGCAATAATCTTACTCATTGCCTTTGGATGGATTGTGACATACTTATCCCACTTCACTCTCATTTTAGATTCATTATGAGTATATATATATTTTTATGTATTGGATATAGTTTCCATCATTCATTGGGATGAGATGAATAATGTTTTATCTCTCTATCACACCCTTTTAGTTTCAATTATTCCTAATTGGTACGTATATAATCACCCTAGTATAGTCTTCTACTTTAAGTGTCATGTCTCGTACAGTGAAAATAAATATCAACAATTATTAATGCATAGAATAATGATACTTGAGATCATTGAATATGTACAATTGTCAAGATTTGAGATTAGGAGAATGGATCTCCCGGATTTATATGTTTTTTTCAGGATGGGACTTGTTTTCTGATTGGGCATGTATTTTTCCCTCTACATTTTGGTTATTTTATATTGTAATCTATTTATTTCCTAGATCTTATTGAGTTCATTGTATATCTCATGAGGTTACAGTAAATAATTGTTTTTCTTGTACACTATTTCATGGATATAAATGGGTTTATATGTAGATGTTCTTTAGTAAAAGGCATAAAATTATAGTTATTCTCTCACTATTCCTATCTATAACAACTATACTATTGGGGGTGTGAGTTGGATTGTGATGCATTGACCTTCCACAAGCCAGGTGGGCCATGGTGAGTCAAATTGTTACAATTTTATTCTCACTCATTGTAAATTTTTTTAGTATAGTAAAGAAATATGAATTATAAAACATCTCATACATTGACTTGTATTATTAGTTTGTCAATATAAATTATAGAAATTATTTTATATTTTCCAATTTCAGTAAGTGTGTACGATTGATATGTAATAAGTATGAGGGAGAATCTCTTAGTATAGTTGAGGAAAAACACATTGTAGTAGATAATTCATGCACATAGTTTTTTAGATTAAATAGAGTTTATATGATCCAAGTGAAACAATGAAATATCCCATATAAATATATTGTTAAAAAAATAGTGGAATCAAAATCATACGAAATCTAGTTCAGCATGATCAAAATATACACATAGTGGTCATGAATAATTTTATTAAAAGAAATAAAATTTAAAGTGATAATTAGATTATTTTTTCTGGGATTCATGAATAGATTGTAGACAATTTAATTAAACTGGGTGATACTCAAGTATTTGAGAAACATAGGTTGAAAATTTTAGTTCAAAAAACTTCTTCAATTTATGGGGGTTCCAATTTATTCCATATCCATATTTAACATCTTTATTAGAAGGATATTTTTTGTACTAATTATTTTTGTTTATGTTTTTTAAAATTTGAATTGAATGGGGAAAACCTATTCATGGGGAATTAGAAATGGAAAATGAGGAGTAATCTAGGTTATATTAATAACATTTCTTCCATTAATTTGTTCTACTAATTTTTTCTTAAATCCAAGGATCAAATAGGTTAAGAGAATATATTAAGAGTAATTTTATTAGTGTCTATGATAAATTAAAAAGATCTTCATAGTTTTCTATATGTAAAGAATAACCCTCCATTCAATGTAAATATGTAAGGGAGATAGTGGAATTATTATATTTCTAAAGCATGGAACCCTATATGGGGGTGAACTACATATTTAGATAAGATAAAAATATAATCAATTGGATGTTAATAGGAATGGTAGAAAAGAAAATTACGAACATGTGATCATTGAAGGATGAGGGGGATTATATATCAATAGATCATAAATGGTGCATGAAAATGGAAAAAAATACAAAAAAAGATAATTTTGGAAGCATATATATTTTTTGTTAATGTTTTTGAAAATAATGTAATTTAAGATATATATTAATTAGGGGTTTTTATTTAACATGTTTTTAATGAAATCATTTAAATTCAAGATTTAAAGGATTTCATATTTTTTTAAAAGGAAAAAGAATATCTATGTTTTGATATGGTTTATTAGACAATATATAAGAATCATTTGATATAACATCATATGGGTAATTTTGTAAAAAACAAATGGATTATCCCTATGAGCCCACAATTGATTTTTTTTAAAAACATTTATAGGGTTGATCTAGTAATTTTAAAAATGTTCATCTCACATTATAATGTTTTTTGTAATGTTTTGTGAACTTCGAAGTATCGGTTTATGATCTCTGTGATACTAATATATGATCACTACATAGTTTATTTAGAGAACAAAATAATCACTATATAAATCATAAGGCATGTCTAAAATTTTAAATTCCCATTCTATTGTGATATTTCAAAATCAAGAGTGAGATCAATGGGTGTTTCACAAGGACCATTTGTGCTGTTTTATGAGATTTATGTTTTCTACATAAACATAATCACGAACAATTTATATTTAGAAACATGTATTATAATAGATATTATTAACAATATATTATAATTATAAATTATTTCAAATAATAATAAAAATAATTTTAGATTTATTTGAGGCTCCAATACCACATAATTATATGAATACCATGATAATTATACGGTGGTCTTATCACCACTATTTTATAAGGAATGCATCAATAGAATTATCAAAAATATTTCATATTCCTATTAATATAATAACATGAGAGAATATTTAAATTTATTTCATAGAATTTCCAATAAAAAATATAGCAAATACTTTTTACAATAAATTTGAGATAATTAAAATGGGAAGAAAAAGATAGAAGGGTAAATCAATCTTAATATAAAAAACATGGTGATGAAAATAATTAAATTTTCCGAATAAGTAATTATGGAGTAATATTAATTTTTCAATGTTGAAAAAAGTAAAAAAGGAGAATGATAACATAAATTATGGGTCGTTGTTCATATTCCAAGACAGTAAAATATTTTATGCAACCTGTATATCGAAACTTTTCAATGTAGTCTTTGACACCAAGAAATTACCATGTGGTTAGTAAGGGGTAGTTCCCTTGGTTTTGGTACAGATTAAAATATTAACTATGGTATTACCTATAATAGATTATATTATAACTCATTATATCTACCCACATTTAAATTAATCTCCATTGTCCAGCCCATTTTTGTTTTCCAATTAAAAAACATGTGTCATTGTATTTACATTCTTTACCATGAAAGTGTGTGTGCTTGTAAGTAATAAATGAGATTTAGTGTTCTTTATATTTTGAGGATATGATCCTAAGAATAAGAATAAATGGTCAACACCCTAATTCAGTACCACCACCCTCACCCCTCTAAAGGTATAGTAGTCATCTCGCTATGACAAATGGTATTAGAACCATGAGTAATTGGTAATAAGATTATAGAATTTTTTTCTTATAAAATATACCATAAATGCAACAAGGGTGTATATATTTCATGGTTGAAATTTCCAAATATAGATAACCAGGATGAGGTCTCATGTATGGTATTTAGAATTCAATGTTTATCTTCTTCTCTTAATGCACCATTTTTTGATTCATCTAAATTATCCATCATCAAAGTATATTGAATTATTTTTGATGATCACTCAACAATACTATAATAAATTTGGGGTTTACTATTGAATCAGATCAATATGATGGTTATGAGATGATGCTTTGTAATGTCCATGTGGAATATGTTGGATAATATCTACAGTTGTGACAACAAGTTTATTAATGTAAATAATTACATTTTATAAATAAGTACTATGATCTAAATATGTTTTATAATTCCTTGAGCCCGTGCTTCCAGATTCGGTACTAAAATATGGTGTGTAATTTATTTTTATAAGAAGAAACTGAATAATTACACAACAAATTACACAAACAATGGCCTTTACCAGTGTTGGTTTTGTAGGGTAGACAAAACATACATTTTTATTAGAGGTGAAATAAATAAAATAAATTAAAAAAAGACATGATGATTACTAACCCCATAAGTGAAGCGAAGATATTTGAAAAACACTACTAGACTTATGAAAAATAATTTAAAATAAGGGGTGAGCATATAATATTCACAGTAAGGGGTTTTAATAAATTTGATAAAATAATTTAAAAATATTATTTTGAAACTAATTTGGAAAAATAAAAACAAAATAATATCTTTTTGTTGATTTTTTTAAATTTCACACAACTTTAAACTACTGAATCACTTTAGAAAATAATTACACTCAAAAACCACTTTTAACAAATTCCATGGTTTTTCTTAAATCAATAAACAATATTTTGAAAACAAGACTCTATTCAAATGACACATAAAACATTGAAGTCTATCTCGGTCCTACCCACTTAAAGAGAGATGGATTCACTCCCCAATTAACTTCCATATTTATAACTTTCATGTTTTGGTTTTTTAGAAAACATTTCAAGAATTATACAGTTATATATATTTTCATTGGAGTTTATAATTTTGGAATCATTTCATTTCATTAAAATAAAAATTCATGCATATATTTATATATAAGTATGTACATACCTAAATATATAAACTTTCATTAAATATCACTTGCGAGTTTGGTTACAACCAAAACTCACACCATAATCCTTTGCACAAACTGTCTATATATTCAAACTCACTTTCCTGTAATAAATTTTCTATTAAATAAAATAATTAATCCTAAATATTTATGCTTCACACATAAGATTATAAAACGAATATTTTAAATAAAATATTTCAAATCATGATAAAATCCATTTTTCTCAATAATCTTGAAAGTAATCCTTAATATTTAATTTGAGACCAGGATTATGAATGCAAGGTATGTCGTTATCCATAATTTCAGGGACATGAATATATGATAATGCGATATCCTTATTTTAAATGTAATATGATGAATTTAATGCATATTTTTTTAGAAATATGATAATAAAAATTATCACATGTCATAAATAATTTTATCCTTTATATATCTAAGTATTTTTTTATGAATTTAAATTCATAATAAATGAACTTCACATTTCCAATATAAATATACATGTATATATATATATGACATGATATTTATAATACACTAATTCATGGAATAGATTTATATTTAATGAAAAATTTGGTAAATATAATTATCCATATTTAACAAGAGTTAAAATATTGTTTTGATACACATAAATATAATGATTATCATAATAAAAAGAAGGACTACAAGATACAGTATATTTATATCTATATATCAGCCATAATGATTTATAATATACAATGATGTTTAGATAAAATAATATTTTTCAACATAGTTTTCATAAAAACTAAATTTAAATAAATACTTTTCACTTAAGGAAAGAACATAACATTGATAAATACAATTCATTTCTAAATTGGACATCAAAAACTATAATTTGAAAATATAATTTCTTCCTTACATGTATTTAGTTATGAAAAATATAAAAAATATAAATAAAAAATATTTATACATATATGTGTATAATATATATATATATATATTAATGAAAATAATTTTTAAAACTTATAGAATTTAAAAAAAATCAAGAATGGAAATTAATTTTTAAACAACCATACATGACATGAAACTATAAATCATGAAGGAATGGTCATTAAATTTTAATAATAGATACATATGGTGTAAATATAATTCTCTAATTTAATACACAAACACACACAGATATATATAATTAAATTTCAATAACAATTTCAGAAGAA
Source organism: Viscum album (assembly GCA_963277665.1). Classification (NCBI taxonomy): domain Eukaryota; kingdom Viridiplantae; phylum Streptophyta; class Magnoliopsida; order Santalales; family Viscaceae; genus Viscum; species Viscum album. Next base: position 440,550,114 of record OY728123.1, read on the forward strand.
AAATTCCACTTACATGAAAAGAAATTTGTATTAAACCAAAACAAATAATTTATCTATTACTAATTTGAGACCCAAAAATAAAATAGCACCCTTACTTGGAAATAAAATAAGTAAAAAAAAATTCTCCAAGAGGAGGGCATAAGGTTTCTACATTCCTAATGGAAGTTGAACCAATGGTGAGTAAAGAGAAAGAAACTAGGATTAGGCAGCACTCCTTCCAATAGAATGAATTCCATTCATCTATTTATACAAAAAATTACATATATACACACACCATAATAAGCATATCTGATAAAAATTATCAAAAAAATGGGAATAAAAAAAGAAGCGAACTCTATTCGATAATAGGTTCATACCAATAATTGGAGTGGAAAGTAGATTAATCAATTTATAAGAATACATTAAAAAGAAACAAACACATATATATCCCAATAATATTGAACCGACAGATCGAAAAAAAAACACAAACCAGTATTCAAAAATAGTGCCATATTATGATTAATAAATAAACCATACATAGTCGAATAAAAATGAAATCAGTAGCGAAAATCAATAAACAAACAACCAAAATACTATTTTAGGGACGACAGATGACACAAAGAATCTAAAAAATCTTCCTCCATGTACATCTGAGACCTGAACTAGCATAGATACACTTTATCATCTCATGGATCTTCATCACAGAAATATTAACCCTAAAAATAGTAGAACACCCTCATGATCAGGCTCCACATGACTCCCTCGGTTCGAATTGATACTCACTGGTGACTGATCTCCATGAATAGCTCGCCCTCAGCTTAACTCGATGCTCGACTCGACTTGGACCGATGATCAACCTCCCGCTCGAAGCCATTATATCCTCTTAGTGCATGACATCCTAATTCCTGAGAAACCATACTCCCAATGACATCCCCCCTCATGTGAATACCCCAATTTCCCGCGACTCCCTATCCCTAAGACCTGATTTGTTTCTCTTATTTTAATACATCATTTTATCTTTTTTTATCACACATTAATTTTTATACAACCATGATATAAAATATATTTAATTGAAAATAATTTGTATTAATTAAAAATAAAATTTATAATATTATAATTTTTTTTGTTATGAATATATGTATTTATGAATGTAATGACATAGTCATGAAGAATCACTAATAGTAATAATTTCATTTATATTTAATTATATATAGTTTCATTTTGAAAACAAAATCAGTTAAAATTTTCAAGATAATTATAATATACATAACTTATACATATCTATTTAAATTTATAAATTTAATCATTAAAGATATTATATTAAATAATTTTTTTTACCAAATCAAATAAAAATAATAATGAAACAATATTTTAAAGAAACTAACACTGTAATACAATATTTTGTAAAATATATTGAAAAGATAAAAATAATAGGTATAATTAATTATAATAATTATAATTAAATTAATTGAAACACTTAATATTCAATAATGATTTTGAATGAAAGGAAAATTCCTCAAAAGTTTAATTGTTTGGTTTATAAATTATAAATAAATCTATTTTATAAAATAAAACTGTGTAAGAAATTATAGGATGATAAATATATCAAAATGAAAATACTGATAGGTAATTTTAATATACCTCATTCTAAAATATTTCCACACTGAGGACCCACATGGCCTCATGCATGCCTTCTCAAACACCAAAGGATTATGAAAATGGGTGATGGCCTAGTAAATATAATAGAGACTATTCAATGAAATCATAGTGTATCAAAAAATAAAATAAAATAATAATTAATGACATCAAAATATATAAAAAACTACAAAATAATGAAAATGATGTTTTTGTACCCAAAAAAGGGATCTATCATCATGTTGATCAAAAATTTAATTAAAAAAAAAATAAAAATCACCCAACCAGGGCCTAGATCCATTACCTAGCCTAATACCAATATCCAAATACCCTTAAGCTACCTTCTCTAGAAAATCATCAAAACCAATACCCAAACGTAAAATGTAGATATAAGGATTGCATGTGCATAGAGATATTAGTGTAGAGTGTGAGGATAAACTCAGCAGGATCTCACAATTAAACCATAATATACCTCATCATATGTGTGTGTATTTATGATAGAAATAAATATAGTGAACATGATTGTAACGTCTTCATGACCTAACTAGGGTTCCATGAAACCTAATAAAGTACACATTCCCGTAAGGTCATCAATTGTTGACCAATATACCCTAATCCAAAAAACGTGCCTTAAAACAATGAAAGAACCTACTCATGACCTCATGCCATTGTGCTAATACCCAACTCCAACCTACTTACTCATGGTATGGTGTCATCCAAAACCTCCACCCATTACTCATAGACACTATAAAAAATTATATATTCATAACCCTCAACCAATACCTAATGAATATTAGGTGGTTCATCAATCTACCATTATTGTTTACCTTGATCCATCCTCTAATGCAGTTCTCGACTAAATCCTATATAAAAAAGGTTTAGTTAGTGCACACCAACCCCAGCTAGACTTTCTAGGTTTCTATGTCGATGACTAAAAGAGAATGAAACATTCTTTCCATTATCCCAAGACACATCTAGGATGGTCTTGGACCTGATAACCTCATCAGGGCATGATCATCACGTCAGCCAATCCCTATAGGAACTAGGTAGATCTACCACAACATCCCATCCCTTTTATATCTGTGATGTCTATTATAATAAACAATTATTATAGACTCCATGTTGTTCATTAAAAAAAATACAATCACAAAGGTCCATAACCCATGAAACATAGGTCACCATATTATAAAATCCAATCGTAACACCTATATAGCCTCTCACACCTCAGAGAATCACATATATACCCTTATGATATCCACATAATCCTCTACACCCTTCACTATGTCATCTCATTAATAGAAACCTACATACATAAACCATTTTTCATATATCCCCCCTACAAACTACCATGAATTGGACACCATATTTAGTCCAACAACACCAATAGTCCCTTATCACTCTTGGTCCATGTACTTAGGGACCATCCCAACCCATCAAATATTATAAAACCCAGGCCTCATAAGACGAGTTTAATTTATGAACATAACCCCTTTGAAAATTAATTTTCAAGTCTCAAAGGGCTCTTATCACCCCATGTATAGATATGTACTTTCTCCAAAACTATAGGAGGGATTGCCTCATATTTTATGAGGAATATTATTATCCTCTTATAATCACTCATCTCTAAGATACTCTAACATACCCACTAACACTATAAAACTATCATATTCTATTTCACATATCACCTTTAATCCCAACACCTCCTAAAAGACTCTGGGAAACTCTTCATAAGACCACTACCATTATAAATATAGTTAATGGGTGAACCCACATTCACCTAAGTATATAAGAACCCATAGTTAAACCATAGAAATAATACCTCCATACTATCTCATTAACCCAAAGAACACTAGGACTCTAGATCCCATGTATAAATAAAATTAAATTTACTTACATAAACACCCATAAATATAGAGAAAAATTATTTTTTATTATTGGGTGAAATATTCCATAAAAATGAATTTATCCCCTCATCAGGATCCACCAATCCTGATCTAATAAAACAAGGAATTAAAAAAGATACCAAGAACCTTCATCATGCTATAAACATATATAAATAAATTTAACAATATATTAAAAAATATTTAATTAATTTCATAATTGGACAAAATTCTAATGGATCCTCAATAATTAATCTCTTAAAATAATCTTGTACAACTCTATGAAGATGACTCCTGGAACACCCCCAATTCATGTATGTTAAGAATCCCATGTTTATATGTCCAATATAACATAAAATTTCATTAAAATTATATAAAAACCAATTGAAAATTTATAATTATGTGTACTTTTTCGAAACTACTTATTAATGAATTCCTATATCATCTTGGGTTTTCCTCTACAATAGCCATATGATGGACTGGTCTAATATGATTGATTCCAGTATACTATGGTGGAATCGAAATAGAAACCATGTTAAAAATTTTATAGAATCAGAGTAAAATAATGAAAGGTTATAAGGGAGGATTAATCCATCCTTTTATGACATGTAATCTCTCTGAGAACCACCTAAAACAGAGGGAGGGAGAGGAGTGTGAGCTCTGGTATTTTGGCCTCCCATACACACATGTAATCCCAAAAAAGGATGATCAAGCCCCAACCCCCTTAATTTAAAAACCCACATAAATTATAATCACCTTGTTAATTGATTATTCATGCATTTAACCTCCATGGAATGGTTCTTGACCACATACCCCTAATCCTTCATAGAGTGACCCTTTTAATCACACCATGAATTGACTGGTGGTGAAATTTTAGGTTATCCCAACCATACCCCCATCCTCCATCATCCAATTTAAACCTGATAGAACCATAAATCCTTGAACATTATATAAAAAAACAACAATAATTTAATTAATGAAGAGTTTTAGTCTAGGTTCAAAAAAATCATTCACTAATGGAAACGTCAAATTCCCATATGAAATTTCAACCTATACATATATTTCATAACAAAATCACTATCATATTGGCCCTTGTCCTTATGAATCATTGTCCATAATCAAAGCATGTTTCCCAACCTACCATGACTGTCCATTCATAGCATACCAATGGATTCCCACATCCACATTCCAACCATGATCCCACTATGTGACTTTGTCCACTAAATGTAAAATTCACTATATAATGAGCCAACCACTCTCTAATAATGAAAAAAGTTATATGATTCTCACCACACATGTCACTCACATTAAATATCATCCATATCAACAGATTCATCCTGATACTTATAATTCTTCCCACCATAATGATTTACTCATAAAGGATTGTTTGATGTCATGTTGCTCCCATCCATAGAATTTTCATGCTAAAAACACTCTTCTAATGGCCCACTTACTTGAAAATTACATCTCACGTGATTCTCCAAACATGGTTACCCTATCACCATATCTAAACTCAAACAATAATTCCATTATGAACTCTATTAGTTTTCATTTATGAAATCACTTTGTATAACTTTTTTGACCTTCCTCAATGAAAATATATCTTATATCTCTGTGTTTACTCAAAAAAAGATCCATGAGGGGTTCATCTAATTCCTCAATCCATAACACAATATTTTACATTCATCCTAATATTTTACACCCAAACATGCACCCTTGAAAATTTCAATCATATGTTTCATCACTGAATCATATGATGAAACTTGGTTTCACCCCTTGAATCAGAAAAAATAGGATTAGTCCCTTAGTCACCTGATGAAACATGGTTTTACCCCCTAAACAATTAAATAAATCACGACTATCTCATTAAATTGCCCTTATATTCAACTAATACTACCCCCATGATCAATGTTAATACACAAACTCCATATTTCGGGAAATCCACATCATAATCCAAATATGGTACTTCCTAACGAAATAGATATTGAAAAATATTAGCTCAAAAAATCATCACATTGATATATAATCCTTTAATTAATTGGTCTCATTATTACGAAACATTTAAGGAAGAAGTTTCGTTGGAAAATGGTTGATACAATGCTATTAATTATTGGATTATATTTAGAATCTCTTAAAAAAAATAATGGACCATTTTATCTAGACCATATTCTATTCACCACAACATGTAATTACTAGTCATTTCCATCTCACTAATACCAAATTTCCAACACAAAATATAGCTTCTTATGTCCATAATTTTCTCTCCATGAATGCCATTATCTATTAGTAAAAATTGATCTACCCACTCTATAACATACCTTAAACGACTCTTGAATTTCTACCTTAAAAAACCTCAAAAACATATGTGATTTTCTTCCCCTGATCCAGTCTTTTTATCCCTTAAACATTGAAATAATTCATCCCTAACTGGACATTTGAATGAATCGACTTGGGGAGACCATACCCAAGTACACTTTTCAAATGATAATGTCACCCTCACTACCAAGGGACATCATTCATCTTTACTAAACCATGTTCATCCATTTATAAGAGTGTCTCACCAAAATGAAACCATATTCTCACTACAATACTAACCATATACATAAAAAACCACAACACTACAATTGTTACAACATTTGGGTGTCGTCTAAAACCAAAAAAGAATTCAATTTCCACACACATGGAATGTTTAAGGATTCATGACACAATCGGGTTTCATGAATACACAACACCCACTTTTCCTTATACACCAATACTTTTCATACGAGATTTGTATGAAATACCAATCTCCTCCTAAATGAAATAGTATCCACAAGTAACATACTCGCATGTTCTCATCCTTTATCTTACATAGCCCCAACAAAACCCAATAGCTTCACACTCCCCTACACCCCAATTAGAAAATCCTTCTCATGCATATAAGAGTATTTCCACATCTAAAATATTATCATGTGCCTAACAATCAATAATCCTCCACATGAACATTGGTCACACCCCACATCACAAAGATGCTCCTATTACAAGGCTAACCCCTCAACCACCATCCCTGCAAGCATCATCTCAATAATCATAAGCATCAACCAACACTCTCATCACACTATTAAAAACTGAATCTAGTGGAGTGTTCATCCATACATATAATCGATCATACACTCAATCCAAGAATTTGATACTAGAAACCATCCAAAAACGTTTTACATAAAATGAATAGGTATTTCTATTTTCTTTATTCCATAGCTACTGATGAATTCTTCAGAACCAACTAGTCGATCTCAGTAGAGTTCAAATAAGAATATATATCATAAAATTTAGTATAGTTTTTTCTTGATACATTAAATATCCAAAATCATTCCACAAAACCATAAGGGTTCATCACTCGTAGGAAACCTATTACTATCTTCATATCATCTCTCAAGCATACACTGATCTCACAAAGTCATAACAATGGCATTAAATTCTTACAATAACCCGTGGTTGTTCTCAATACATCCCATAATATAGGGACTTTTTTTCTATCTAAATGGTACCTTCCTCAATAATATCCTCATTAAATTCCGACAAAAAATATTTATTTTTTAGTCTAACTTGGTACAATTCAACCATCATTTTATTTTGAAAAATAATGTATAAGTTTCTCTATTCTCGTTAATTATGATAAATTTTCTTAGTAAACAACCATATCATAGAGCATGTATATCATGCGAATCATATGGGATAACCCTGATCCATGACTATAATCTCATTCCAATGGGAAAATATCTAATCACATACCACTTTTTAAAATTACCTGATCCCAAAATAATAATAAATCATAAATTCAAACTCAAGGTGTGTTACCCATGTATAAAAAAATATCTATTGTATGAAAATACAAGATCATTAATCACATCACCCTAGTAACATATAATTCCTATCATAATACAAGTTATCAAAGTATAAGATAGATATCCATTTCATGCTCTAACATATCACTAGAAATCATGGCTTCCTTCTCCCCAAATCAAAAAATAAAATAGAAATTTCATACTATTTTATAATTATGTAGTATGGAACCCTTCTCAAATTAGTAGCCACATGGACATAAGGTTGCCTCTACATACAGCAAAGGCTATTTACTAGCATTTATGGCATTATTTATACAGTGGGTACATGACCCCTACCTAGAAGTGTTTAAAAAATAACCTAAATAATTAACTAAATATATGAAACATAAAAGTATGTTTCAAAAATAATCCAACAATATACATGATTTTTTTATACGCAAAATGAAAATAATCACCCACTAGGTCTATCCTAAATGAAAAAAATACAACACATGCACATTGAACCAACTTCCATATTTAGGCCTCATCGTAATATCCTAATATCATATATGCACATCCACATGAAACTCCAAAAAACATGTCATCCAACAATAATTATAAACATAAGGTCCGTTCTAACACCATGGTGTCCATGAAATCTACGAGTATAAGCTGAATAATTTATCACTGAGAACCCCTAATATATTTTTTATTATTCCAATTAATTTACATGGAAATGAAATGTAATAAATGTTCTCTTCAAGTCAGCTTGTTATAACCAGGATGTTGGGATACTCGATGTGGTACACTCACCCATTAGGTCATCAGGTTATAATCAAGACACCTCAACCCCATGTATACCCACCTTAGTATACTTTTATTTTGTAACCATCACCCACTATCATATAATTGATGCTTGATCCGAACACATAAAAACTAGGTAACGAAACATCTAATACCTAAACCTAATACCAATATACACAGGGCACATTTATACATCCATTAATAAAAACACATATCTAATCATTATATGTAGTTCCTTTGAACATTTTTCCCAAAAAACTACAATGTATACTATAGGGATCTCTTTAACCCAAGAAAACTAATTTAATAGTCCTTTTCAAATAAATTGTCCAAAACAATGCATTTTAAGGGTTTTTTGGAATCCAAATGAATTGGTAATGTTGGTTCCACATTAGCTAGCCACATATGGCTAGGTCATGGAACTAATACCCTTGTAAGGGAATGTGAATTAGAGAAAACAATCCCTATAGACACTAGGGATTTCCATATGACCAACCCATCCCCACATACTCTATGGTGTCCATTAAAAACCCTATCTATATTGACTCTTAGCAGATTCTTATACACATGTAAGAAAAAATAGTAGTTCTTTATATGACATTTCCCACCAGATTATGAAATATAACCCATAAAACCTCAAAAAATTACAATATTTTCATTTTTGTTTAAATTTTATTTTGTTTACTAGATTTCTCTATACTCAACACCATGTTAATTGTATATTACATATAACAATGAGTTAGACTGTGTTACATGAAAGACTGAGTTTCACTTACTTTTAATGGTGAAATAATTTTATAACTATATATTGTGAATTTTATAAAGTTTCCCCTCAAAATAAAATCTAGTTTTTAATTTACAATGCCAAAATTACATTAGTTTTAATTTTTTGTATTTTTCTGAGATGTTTCGTATTTAATTAATAGTGAAAATAAAAGCATCTTGGTAAAAACAAACCTTTTCATTTAAATAATATTTAATGTTAAGTTATATTTTCAATTATTTTTAAGATTAATAAATGATAATATATATATTAATGAATTGTACGAAAATTGAATCATTTTTTTATTTAATTTAGATATAAATACTTATTCAACATTTGAAAATTTTCACTTTAAAAACTCACTTTTCCAAAAAGTATATAGGATTAGATTTAAATTTAATTTTTCCACTTGTGCAAATTTAATTTGAAATAATAGACATACATGGTTGTAATCATTGAAATATTTTTTTATAACATCCACATTGTTTTCGACAAAAAAAATTATTAGTAAAAGTAATTAACATTAATTATAGTGATTATGGTAAATTATTCTTAACAAGAGACTAAACCATAATCTGAAGGACCAAAATAACCTAAAAACATGTCCAAAATCAATTCTATGCCACTATATAGACTATATTCCCTATTAGTTATATTATATTATTTAGTGGGACACATGTTTATGAAAGCGATACATTCAAAAAGAAAAGTATGGATGAATACAAAAAAGGAACCCTCCTTACCTTTATCATTTATAAATATTATAGTATGGAAGAAGATACATAGTTTCGGTAATAAAAAATATTTTTAAAGGTAAATGATTTTTTATCATGAAAATTTAACAATAATTTTTAGAGATGATACAATTACCTTAAACAATTAACAAATGCTAGTGCATGTATTATTATATTAATAAATAAATACGATAAGTGATGAGAAAAATTAAATTTAAAGTAAATTTAATAAATAATTATGTTAAATTATTTTTTAGGTATATGTATCATCATAAAAATATTTTAAAATAATTTATTTGAAATATTATAATGTTTTTAATATTTGAAAATTAAAAATAAACAAATAATTTATATATTGACATTAATGTAATTTTAAAATAAATTATATTAAAATGATTTAAATACTATCTTCTTACAAGTGAAATTTATGTGTCGGTAAATATAAATTATGGTCCATTAATGTGAAAAATTTATATTTTATAATAAATATATCGAGACATAGATATTAAATACATTGTTTTTGTGGTCCATGTTAAAGGACTTCTTTTTCACGTTAGATGCCATTATTTTAAAATCAATTTCCATCAAAAGTGAGGTTTATATTTTTTAAATTTGATATAATATTTATAAATAATTTGGTATATATGTTATAATAATTATAAATCTAATTTATTATTGATAGATACATTACATAAGTTATAAAAAAAGTTACATTAATAAAAAAAATCAAAATGATAAAATTGGAGACATATAAGAGTTATGAAAAACATATTATAATGATCCTATTTTTTGGTGACGGTTTTTATCAACCATAATTACCTTTTAGTATATTATTTTTCACTTTCTAGGCACATTATGTAAAGGATACATCCCAATATTGTACAACTTTTCTTATCCACATGAATGGAACTCCCCCTCAATTATTTTAAGGAATTTACTCTTCCCCTTCCTCAAACATCAGATAAAAGATTTTATCATCCAAATTATTCTCATATAGTCTCCCAAAAGCTTCCCTATAAATATATAATCCTCATATACTATTTTAATAAAACCAATTAAGCCCTTATATTCAAACAAAAAGGAGTTACCCGAAAAATAGGTTAAATTATTTAATGTGCATTTATGTTGTATTTGTTTCTCCACTCATTAATCTATTATTATTACATTATTATATAAAAAAATTAGTATCAATAATATTATTAAATGTTTTTATTTTATTTTTTATACAATCAATTACAAACACTTCAAATTAATTTTTAACCAACATACAATTTATGTGTACGGTGAACTACCTCCTGGAAAAATAATAATTGTTCATTTTTTTCACTACCTATCATAGTTATAATTATGATTGAAATGATTTTTATATTATATGTAATATATTTATGTTTTCTTAATAATACTAGAATTTTTATGTGACATGTACCTTAATGCTTTCCATTTGGTCTAATATGATAATTTCGCTGGTGGGTGTGTGGACTACCACCCCTCAAAGAGAGGTAATAAGTTCACAAATTAGCTGGAATTTATTAAGGATGGTTTTAATTAAAAATATGTTACATCAATGACATATATATGGTATTAATTAGTTAATTAAATTTTCATAAATATAATAAATCATTTTCTTTATTACCATATCCACACACTAAAAAGTGGTAACCTCATTCGTGGACGTGTGGACTACCACCTCCTCAGTATAATGTGATTACATTACATCATAAGATTTATATATATATGAAAAGGTAATATGGTATTTATGATATGATGATATATAATTTTACCAAACATCATTCCATGGAGATCATTGAAAAATTGGAATGTTACTCATTCGTACATCCGACCAACCATCTCCTTGATTGTAACATTGGTTCATTTTTTATCACTATCATTAATAATTTGTTTTAGAAATATCATTTAAGTATAAAAATTATTTTTATTTCATGATTATTTTTATATATATGTTTATATAATTTTCCCTTTTACCATTTTGACCTACTAATAAAATTTTGACACCTGATATGAATTTCTTAAAAATAGCTGACATAAAAATAATTATTTTGGTAGTTGTATAAAATTATTTAATTAGTAAACTAAATTTAATAATAAACATGAAATTGTTCCTAAAAAATTACATAATTAAGATAAGTTTATCATTAAGGAGGTTAAAAAAACCGGTGACATGTCAAACTCAATATAAGGTGTTTTGCCTCAATTTATATATCATTGAGTCTTATTTGTTCTTATGAACCAATTAACTTTTATATAGTATATATACTACCCTTAGAAATTTTATATCATGATTAAACTTAACATTATGATATTATATGTTTCATTTAATGTTAATACTTAATGGGTATTTTTAATCAAATGTTTCAAGAAGATATGGACAATTTTATAATGATCAATGATTATTTCCCTCAAGAATGTTTTAATAATATTTCAATGGTGTTTGAATTCATCAAAATGAATTACCATTTTTTTTACATTTTATCCACTGAGGAATTATTGACAATTCCATTTTACTTATACAATAAAAGTATGTTATTATTAGGAACCTTTTTTAGTAATTAAATTGATTATTTGTTATAAGATGAATGCTTTGGAAAAGTAAGACATATATGCATCTAGGTTTTAGATAGACCCTCAATGCATCAGTTATAAAATGGGATGAAATATATTGAAAAAACTATTTGAGTTTGTTAATATATAGAATATACTAGTATGATATTTTTTGGTATTGGTTAGTTTAATCCCCTTGATGCATCAGTTGTCTAACAAGGAAAATAATTTGAACAAATTAGATGGGTTTATACCCGATATGCTAAACTATTTTGTGAATTGTTTTGAATGTAATGGTACATTGTTCATAATAAATGTGGAATCTAATAATAAATCATTTAATTCATTAATATTCTGTTATTATTTATCAATGTCATTTTTATTTGACATTTTATAAAAATAAAATTAATTCGCATTTAATTGATTAAATAACATGTGTTTAAATTATCTACTTTTCCATATCGATCATTCCATATCCATTCATTTAAATAGAAATAATGTTAAGTTATTTCCATTTAAATATCTAATAATATTATTTATTCGAGATTAATTCATCTATAATTACCTTAAATATGAATATTATTTCACCCTTACTATGTTTCCTTTCCCTATGTTATGAATATGAATCCTTTGGATGAGTTTTCAATATTAGGATCTATACCTTTTATTGTGAAACTTTTTTTAACCCCAATGTAAAATAAGATTTTGGTATGTATTTTGGTTTCCAAAACTATTAAACTAATTGGAACTTTGGGATTTCACTCCTAATAATCATTCTATGTTATAAATTCATGCACCAACTATAGGATTATGTGGTTGGGGAGTTATAGTTGGTATCAAAGAATGTTTAGTAGCAACCATAGAAACTATATTTATAAAACATAGTTTACAGAAAATAAACCTTTAATATACATTAAATATAATATTAAAATAAAATCGCAATAAAATCATGTTTTTTATTATTACATTTTCTATATATGAAATTTTCAATTTATGTTACGTATTTTAGTAGTTTTGGGATTATAAATTATGTTTCGTTATTATGTGATCTAATTAAATTTTTATAGTCATTTTTAAATGCCACCTAGTAGAAGAAATGTGATCCTCACCACTTCACATGATTCCTAGTGTACTAAGGAAAATATTTTTTATGGTCTTAAGCTAATATTTTTAAGGGAAATTGTGTCATAAGAATTTTCATAACATGAGGATAAAATATATTTTTCTAACTAGATGGTAAAATAATTATCAAATTCATATGCCATGTAAAGAAAGGAAGAGAATATATTATGGTGAATAATATATATATATATATAAAAGTAATTAGTGAAAGATATATTTTCCCATAAGTGATAATTGTGGAATGAAACACCCCAGTACATTTTTAAAAGGAATTGTAGTTTTCAACATGTGATGATATAAATTCCATTATGATTTTGATTTCATTGGTAATAATTTTTTTTCCAATACATAATGATTTTACAGAAAGGAGAAATGAGACTATGAAAATAAATGCCTCAAGTGTCAAAGTATTGTACTATAAAATAGGCTAATACATCTGGTCCAATATTAAGCTATTACCACAGATTAAGGGGAATGATCAATGTGATTTTGTTTGGATTCAAGAATTATGTCATTTTAGTATTTCACAAATGATTTAAAGGTTATAAGAATTATAGATTATATTAAGACTATACTGATGTAGTTTTATAGTATGTATTTGAGATAATATATTGAATGGTTCCAGGAAAAGTGATTTAGTAGTAGTTTAACATTTTTTTAAAATACATGGCTAAGGGAAACATAACCCTTAATAAGATCCCAATGCAGAGATAATGATAATGGAATAAAGAGATTATTGATTTTGATAAATTAAATTGGATAATACCAACTACCTTGGACATGATTAATTATTTTTTCGTTATGCTATCATTAATAGAGTTTACAAAATTTTTGGATTTAAGGAATATTTATGATAATCCATATTTTACATTGTAAATAAGGATTCATGAATGTTTTTAATATGTTTTTATGATAACTCGTGTTATTAACATGTCTCAAGAGAATACATTATGAGATTTTTCACGTGATTGGTATGTGATGATTAGAGACCTACATCAAGTAGTTTGGATTAATGATGAGTTCATTTTGGAGACTCAGTAGCATTCTTTCTAAAATGTTTGATCATAAAATTTTAAAAAGATCAACTATTTTTGAAATATTTAATGTGGAACACTCTATTTGGTTTTATATATTTCTATATTACTTTACCCTACAATGAAAATTATTCTAAGAAATTATGTAGAAATAGTTCCATGTGTAATAAAAGGAAAATATTATGTTTATAGAAACATATATTAACATATGATCTTAGAGGGTGAATAAATTTAGAAAATCTATTAAAATTTCTCTTAAAAACAATGTGTTGAATTGTGAACATTTTTTATGAAATTAATTACCTTTTTTATAATTTTGGTTTATGACTTTATAGACATAAACATTCTACATAACATCTTTTCTACCACTCTACATCAAAACATGATAGTAATATTTCAATTATATTTGAAATTTTTCAGTAATGTTCTCCAAAATTAAATAATAATTTTGTGGGGATCTTCAGTGTTTCCATTTCATATTAGTTATAATATGTGTAATTAAACCTATTGAAAATGTCAGTTTTTTAACAATAGTTTATAATTAAATATCAAACCCTTGATTACCAACATCAAGATTATATTGTGAGGATTCAATTTAACTAAGGTGGGAAGATTGTAACACACAATGAAATTATGTTGTTGTCATTTTAGAATATATTTTATTTCATTCCAATATTTCTTTATACAATTCACTATGTTAAAAATAAACTACATTCAACACTGAGTTAGCTTGTGTTAAATGCAAGAATGATTTTTTATTCCACTTAATAGAGAACCTATTTTAAAAATATTTTTTTGGTACAGATAAACACCATTTTTAAATTTTTAATTTCAAAATGAGCTCAGGGTGATTTGTTTTTACTTTTTTATGATGTTTAATTTTTTATGAATAGTGAAAAAACTTTTTTTATTTAAACCTAAATTTTATTTAAATAATTATTAATTTTTAATGAAAAATTAATTTTTTTGAAGTCTCAATAGAAAAATTAAATATATATATTTGTCCAATTTTTTTCAATCAAATAATTTTAACATTTAATTTAGATATAAATACTTAATGAACTCTTGAAAATTTGCACATTAAATACCCGCTTTCTCATCATATCTACGAGATGATATTTAAATTTAATTTTTCCACTTATTTGAACTTAGTTGGGGAAGATGGACCTACAGGGTTTTAATAATTATAATATTTATATACTAATAAGATGAACATTGTTTTAGAAAAAAATAGTTAATGTATTTAAAAATAATTATAGAGAATAAGGTAAAATTAAGCTTAACAAGGGACAAATCCCTAATCTTCGTGACCAAAATGGCATGGAAACATAAGAAAAAATTCATTATATGCTAATTGTACAACTATATACCATAATTTTTTTAATTTTACGAGTTACTGGGAAAACATTCATGAATGTTACCTATATAATAAGTTAATTACGGGAAAAGAAAAAAAGGAACCTTCTTTACCTTTAACATTTACAACACATTAGAGTATTGTAGAAGATATAATGTTTTGGTTATAAAAAATAATTTGAAATTTAGATGAGTTGATTTTGTCTTGATAATTAAACTATAATTTTTTGAGATGATATAATTACATTAAATTATTAAAAACTCTAAAATATGTATTATTTAGAAAATAATTAAATAAGATAAAAAGTTCTAGAAATGTTAAATTAAAAGTGAATTTAATGAATTATTTTTTATATTATTTTTTTTTCGAAAATATATTATAATACATATATTTTAACATAATATATTTTAATTCGAATATTTTTTTGATTTTCTAAAATTTAAATTAAAAAAATAATGTCAAAATTTTCATTAATGTACACTTATAATAAAAAATTTTAAATTATTTAAATCATATCTTCCAAAAAGTTAATTTTAATGGTTAATAAATATAAAATATTGTTTAATAATGTAAAAATTTATATTTTATAACTAACAAGTTGTCACATAGATATTAAAATCTTTGTTAGAATAGTCATGGTTAAATGAGTTTTATTTACACATTTCATGCAGTTATTTTAAAATTAATTTCAATAAAATATGGTATTTATATTATTTAAATTAGATATAATATTTATAATTTCGTTGTTCATTGTTTTATAAAAAATATTACTTTAATTTTTTAATAATTTTTAAATTACATTGGTAATAAAACTACTTACATTAATAAAAACCCAAAATAAAAAAACTAGGGAATGTAAGAAGTTATAGAAAAAAATTATATGATTGAACTTGTTTTTTTGTTGTGGAGCTTTATATATGCCATAATTCCCCTTTGATCCATTATTGTTTTTCATTTTTTAGGCCCATGAGGTATGGTATACCTACTAATATTGCATACCATTTGGTATTTTCAAAAATGTCACTTCCCCTCGATTATAAAAAGGAATTTAATCTTCCCCTACCTTACACATCTCAATCCATATTAAGAAATCCAAAATATATTCCAATTTTAATCCCAAATCCATAATCTAAAAATTTAATCCCCACATTGGTTATGAATAAATCTAAGGATTTTTGTTTGTGAAAACCAACAGGGGTTACCTAAAAAAAGAGGTATCATTTTTTAATGTGCATTTATGTTTTATTCGTTTCTCTGCACCTTCATATCATATTATCCCATTATTATATTAAAAAATCAGTATCCAAAATGTTAATATATTTTTTATGATATGTTTTGACCTTAAAATACACACACTTCCATATAAGGGGTAATGAACTCATAATTTATGTGTGTGGTGAACTACCGCCTCACGAAATGATGATTGTTAATTTTTTCATTACAAATTATCATGCATTGAATTATGATGTAAATTCTATTTTGATATGATATCTATGTTATTTATATTGTCAAAATACTTTTATAAATTTTATTTAACATGTATCTTCATTCTTTCCATTTGGTTTAAATACTGTATCTTTGTTTGGCGATGTATGGACAACCACCATGTCAAAGTGACGGGATATATTCACACATTACATGGAATACATTTATAATTCATTTAATTAAAAATATTTGACAAAAATATATATTTTTATATTAATTCCATAAATTTCTTTCTATAAATATAATATATCATTTTCTATATTTCCCTTTTCACACACTAAAATGTGATTACGTTGTTCATGGACTTGTGGACTACCACTACCTCGATGCGATGCGATTCCATTACATCTAAAACATTATATATATAAGAATAATAGATTAAAAAAATTTATTTATTAAATAATTTTTAATCTATAAATATATAATGTTACTTAAATTATTTCCATAATTATCATTGAAAAATGGGAATTCACTTATGTGTACATATGGCCCACGAAATCTATGAATGTAACATTGAATCATATTTCTAAAACAAAATTCATAATTTGTTAAAAAATTATAATTTATTTATAAATATGATAATTATTCATGGTTACATTTTTTTAATTTCTTATATAGTGAAAACTTTGACCATAGTTGACCTACAAACTTCATTTTGGACACATGAACCAAATTTGATAAAAACACCCAATGCAAACGTAAATTTTTAAGTAGTTGTATAAAACATTATAGAAGGTGAAGTAAAAGTAGTAATAAACTTGAAAAGGGTTCTTAATAATGTAAATAGATAACAAATTTGTATTATTCTAGATTATAAATACACATGTGACAAGGTAGACTCAAGATATGGTATTTCATCTAAATTTTCATTACATTTAGACAAATTTTTTGTTATGAACCAATTTACTTTTTTATTGTGTATATTCTAACCTTTTAAATGTCATATAAGTTTTTTTGAAAAGACAGATTCATTAATTTTGAAGTTTACCGAACGTACAATCGCAAAGCCATGAAGGGAAATGGTCCAGCCAGAGCTGGTTAACATCATAGGGGCCTGAGGCCGCCAAATGATGGGAAGCATTGTTTCCTTCCCTTTTAGTAAAGTACAATGTGCAGATTGAGAAGCCTTGATGGAGAGAAAGGATTCTCCTGATGGGGGATCCAAAATATTGGAGGCCGCTGTCGTTTAAATTGATAACATTGATAATGGTGAGACAATCTAATTTGAGGTTGATTTTATCCCATTCACGATCTTCGACGAGAATCATACCTGTAAAGATGGTTATAGCCTCAGACACCATAGGTTCCCAAAAGAGAAGCGTGATTCATGTTTGGCCGCAACTTCTTGCCCCTGGTGATTCCAGGCCAGAATGCCCAGGGCGACATGCCTATCCTTGGAGAGAGATGCATCCACATTAATCTTAATAATCCCCTCACTTGGAAGACACCAGTGGGAGGGAAAATAAAGGCTTCCTAAAAGGTTTTGTTGACCATTATGTTGCTTCCAGCCCTCAATCCATGAAAAGGCCCATTCAATACAGAATTCAGGGGTTCTGTGAAATTGGTTGAAAATTTTGTCTTTGAGATGGACCAAAATGATCCAGGCCACGGTGCAAAGTGAACCCGCTTTAGCCGACGAGAAGGAGGAGCACCATCGCATCAAGAAGGATGGGAGGTCAGAGGCCATGTCCAGTGAAGTGTCTAAAGTAGAGCCCCATTTGTTTCTAATTTCCCTAGGCCCTGGGCATTGGATGATCATTTGAAAGGGAGATTCTGGGACGTTCGGGCAGAAAGGGAAATATTCATCACTGGAAATATGTCGGAAGGCAAGAAGGCCCATGGTAGGAAGGGTGCCCGTGCACACCTGCCACCAAAAGTGGCGAATTTTTTGGGGGACCTTGAGTTTCCAAATTTACTTCTAGGTTACCCCATCCCAGTCGACTGACTGGTTACCAATGTCGAGATGGTAACTGAACTACACTGTGTAGGATCCCGACAGGTAGTTGATCTAGAAGAGATGGTTGGGGCCAGCATCTGGGACCCAAGGGGTACTCAGGAAAATTATTTTTTCTCTTTTAAAATATTTTATTATGAGGTTAATTGTGTTTTTAATTCAATAGATTGGTTGATATATGAGGATTGATTTTGACAAGTAGGACATGTGTGGGGCCTATTTATTGATTTCCCATCGATGAATCAATAGTATAATGAGAAATATTAGTTTTCAAAAAACACTTCGCATTTGTATACATTTATATTATAATGGTATAATTTTATTTTTTTATTAGTTAAATTAATACACTTTATCCATCATTAGTCTCAATATACAAATCAATTAGATAAATTTGATGGGTTTCAAAATGATATTGTAAATTGTCTTGTGAAATGTCTTGATGGTAAAGGTACCATGAACATAGGAAACATGGCATCCAATAAGTCAAAATTTATATCATTCAGATTCATTTATTATTTATCCACGATATTTTTTTCTTTTATATTATCTATGAATGCATTTTATTCTCATATTATTTATTAAATGACATGTGCTTTAGTTATCCACATTTACATATTGATTTTCCCTTATCCTATTGTTTAAAATGAATTTGTTTTTAGTTATTTACCTTTCTATATTTATTGTTTTTATTTATTCATGACTATATCCACTGCACATACCCTTTCTAATAATTTTGGACCACCCATATTTTTTTTTCATTTCCCAAGGATATGAAGAGGAATACGTTGTGTGAGTTTTAATAATTCTCAACTTTTACTTTTGTTAAGAAATGTTTTATATCCCCAATGTAAAATGGGATTCATGTATGTAAATGTTTTTTCCAAAAACAAATAAATAGTTTTCTTTATTAGGGTTTGGTTCCATGTAATCATTCCATAATAATAATGTAATGCATATATTTTGGACTTCTAGGGTTATAGTGTTACACAAGACTATCCCTAGGATGGCCTCTCTTGCCTCAATGCATCACATATCACACCTTATTTCTTCCAAAACTTCCCCAACACTCACCACACTCATTTATATTTTATATAACCACCAATCTTCAACTAATAGTGACATCACTACATAAAAGATCAGATTTCCAAGAAACCAGGTCTGGTGGATCCTCGTAAAATGCACCTCATCACTCAAGGTCTTGCTACCTTTAGATTGTTCAATGAAATCACATATAGTCCAACCCTACCTTTATAAGTTTCGTTTGATTCCTAACCAAACCCCTAATGGAATTATAATTAAAATATTCAATGGTATATTCCTACACTATTAATAACTCACGAGTCACCACTAACTTCAAGAGTAAGTACGTCATCAAACATTAGATGCACATATGTCTCATCCATCATTATATTGTCCTAAGGTGCATTATAGTTGACAAGACATAGGATCCTAACCTATAAATTTTCATGTCTCATTTTATATCCCATTAAATATTATATTTATATCATCATATAACCCAATTACCCCACCCTTTGGAAAATTTTTCGTCAGGTGACCCTACAATCACCTATGTGATTCACATCACTTAATATGAGAATACGAGTCCAAAAACAATTATGATGATTACATAGGGAACCATTATTCCCTAATCACCATTATTGACCCCATGCAAAATGTATTAGTGCAATAATATAAATATAAGTGTATACAATTTTTTTATCATTGGAGACACCTACATATACCACTATGTTGATAACTCATTAAAATCTACTTAGCCTCATCCAATACAACTGGGAACACCCCATGTTCAAAGCTAACATCATAATTCTAAGAAATATATATATTTAATTGTTGAAATTTATAAGTAAATATTTATTTTAATATCAAATAGGAATAATTCTTATAATCTTTTCAAGAAAAAAATACTCATCAGAATCGCAAGAAACATGATAGTGTCTAATCCCAACAGACCCCTCAAACCTTGGCTGTAAAAAATTATCAATCATAAAATACATTCAAATTTAATTTTCATTAATGTTTTCCAATATCCCTAGGAAAATAAATTGAATAGTCTAATACTGTTATAAAAACTTCTAATTTCAGGTAGAAAAAATTCTTGGATTTGTTATATGTAAGCCAACTAAAAAAATCCAATTTACTCAATTCCTCTACTCATCAGTGGAACAAAAAATAAAACCCAAACAAAAAATTGGTATATTCATAAAAATCAATTTATCATAGGGAGGGGTTGAAATATAATAATATGAGAGTATGAAAGTTTACCCAGAACAACATCAAATATAGGGAAGCAGGGGGGAGGGGGAGTTCCAATAATTATCCCTCCCATGTGTGCTTCTTCCATCAACAAATATAGTGGTGGAGCATATTTTTTCATTTAAAAATTCCACATATTACCATGTAATTTTCTGACTGAAGGTTAATGTAAGGATCATTCCTCGAAGGGAGTTTGACCACTATACCTAAAAATCTATAGTGTGACCCCTTTGTTCACATTGTGAATATAATGATTATATAATTTTGTAGCCTCATATACATCGATCCTTCCAGCAAAATCCAATGAAACCCCTATTACATTACCCAATCCCTGAATCCCATTAGAAAAGAACATTTTACAATATTTCGATGGTTGGAACTATTATCTGGGTCTCGATTCACAAAAAGAACCATCCACAATTGAAAATAAAAATTTTATTGAGACTTTTCATCTCATAACAACATAAGTCATTATATCATCAATCTGATTGTTGATATAATTGGATCCAGAAAAAGAAATTCTAAAGAAATAAATGATTTTAATCTAGTGAATAATATCCTGATGGTGTTTCTAATTGCCTTTGATTTTGGATCCTTGAAATTAATAATATCATCAATATATTTATCCACATTCAAAATTTAATTAAAATCTCCCATAAATGTTCTTAATAATAAGAAAATTTATGAATAATAAAACCCATTTTTAATATAATAATAAATATTTAGTCAAATATAAAATTTATAAAAAATAATAGTTGAAATTCTTAATGTTTTAGAAAATATTTTCAAAAAAAAATTTGTATTTGATTTTATAAATAAAATATTTATTTTGAAGCTAAATTAATAATATTATGTTTTTTAAATTTAAAATAAGAAATTACTTTTTAATTCACATATTTTTTTTTACTTTTTGAGATATATCTAAAAATGTATTATTTTAATAGAAAAAAATATTCTTGTTTCAAATATCATTTTTTTAATACATTATTATAATACATAAATGATGTAAAAGCAATTAAAAAAAATTATTTATTTAAATATTTTTTTTAAAATTTTAAAATAAATCCTCTCTAAATACTATTTTAAATTTATTTAAACCATCTGTATCATTTTGGAAACATTTGTAATATTATAAAAAAGATGATTTTATTCAATTCTGTTAAAAAATAGATTTATTCACATTTATAATTTAAATATTTTAAAAAATATTTATCAATATACAGCAAGACTAAAATATTTTGAAATGTGTTCAATTTCATTTTTAACATAATATTTTTATTATAGAAATTAAATTTATTCAACATGATAATGGTAAAAAAATTATTTTCAAAAAAACTAACAAAATGATATAATTTCAATATAAAAAATAAATTAATATAATATAAAATTTATATAGAATAATTTTTAAACCTATATATAAATATGTTATCACTAATAGTGAAATTAATTAATACTAAGTAAGATTAAAAAATAATTCTGGTAAAAAATCATTTTTTTACAAAATTGTTTCTCTATATTTTAAATATTCTCATTAAAAAGATATTATTATATTTATTATAAGTTTAATAGGAATAAATAGACAATAAATTAATATCAATCACACCCAAATTTGGTACAATGTGTTATTTTATATTTTTTGATTAACATTCATTACTTAGTTATAGAAAACTTCACTATGTAATAAATAAAAATTTTAAATTATAACAACCTAAAGGTAATTTAATAGAAACATGTATAATTTTTTTAAATGAGTGTTATTTATATTATAGCTCTTATAACACCCAAGATACATTTTTATTAACTTTTTAAATCCTTTTTCCCTTCAATAGTTCCATTATATTATTTCAAAATAAGGGGTGTTAAAAAAGGTGTACTTTCCATCACTTATAATAATGGAACACTTGAACCTCTTCACCCCATAAATATTACATTGAATTAAATCTTGAAACACAAATATTTTTCCCATCCTGTATACCTATCTAATGATCATAATATTCTTTTCTTAATTATTGATCGTAATCTCTTCATTTTTAAGGAGACATTAAAGGTATTGTAGAAGGTCAAAATCTGAGTATTACATTTCACATATCATTTTATTCATAATATTTGTATACAAAAACAAAACAAAATTACAATAATATATCGAAATATTATAATTATAATACTGAATTATTAATATATTAACTTAATTATGTAAATTTCTCCCATTCAATTCACTAGTATAAATAAAAGAACATTGATCATGCATTTGGGTGAACTACCTCTTCCATAAAGAGATGTCATCCCCTTTTAACCATCATCATTATTCACTGGTTATAAGGGTCGAATAACAGGATAAATGTGAAATATTTAAAAATATTATGATTTTTAACAGTCAAATTGAAATCCACCTTCATTCCTTATCCTTATATGGGAAATGAAAATGAAAAACATGTGTTCTGAGGATTACTTCCTTTCCAAATTTTTTTTTATTTTATATATTTATTTCAAATATTTCTCTCAAAACCATAAAATATGATTAAAACATCATAATATATAAATATTATAATTATTATTATTTTACACTTATTTTATTTGACAAAAAAATTCCATAACCATACACACCCATAAAATTATGATATATACATGTTTAGGTCAGTCTAACAACCTACATAAACAATTTTCTAATTCTCTATCACGGATCACCATTGGAAAATAATTATTATGATGATTGTAATTAAATATTAAAATCATTGATGATTTATTATTCTATAATAGGTATACAATGTGTTTATCCTATTATTAAAATATCATCTTGAATCCAAAAAAAATACCAAAATAAGCAAACACCGATTCCATTTTTACGCAACAATACAAAATGTTTAATGGGATTACATAATATCTAAATAAATAAATATGTTTATTCTATTATAGTGTTTAGTATTATATAGAAATGGTAAAAAATGGTAGTATTATGATGAAAAACTTTACAATTTTAAAACTACATCAAAATGATCAAGATAATTCACACATTATATTGAAAAGTGATAATGTCTAAATAATATGCATTTAGAGGATAATTATAAAATAATTTTATAAAGTTGTGTAGATATAATAACATATTCTTGTCAGTTATAATGGATAATATATTTTAATACAATAGAGTCAAGCTCTTTATAGTATCTCACGAGTAAATGTAAGGGTTTCATTGCATCATTTTAAATTCCATGAGACATGTTTGATACTGTGAACCATAATATATATTATATAATACATTAATTACCCTATTTCATTTATTTATAATTAATATCATTCCTTTAATGATATTTTTAATATCACTTTCATGATAACCCTCTTATTATTTCACTATAATTATAATAACAGTTTTTGGAAACACTATTTTTACTCATTGAGTTATGATAGTTCATCTTAAAATAATTCCAATATGTAGACAATATTCTTCTAATAGAATTTTTAATGTAATTGTTTCTCTTAATATTTTATAAATTTTCATTTATACCACATAAACCAATTCCTAAATGTATCATTCTTCATGAATTATGGTATCTTTAACGGTATTTTTAATTCAATTTATTATTATTTGAGAAGAAAAGGGTTTTAATTGAGAATAATTATTATATGTACATTTATATATTTATTAAATAATATTATAACCCATAATTCCCATTTGGGGAAAAATTATTTTCCAACATAATTTTTTTCAATAAATTTATTTCTCATAAAATTGTAATATTTTTCATGGAAAACATGTCATTTATATTAAAACATGTTTTCCATCAATTTTCACATTCATTATTCCTAAAGATGTTTTAAATTATTATATTGAAACATATATGTTTTTTGAATCATGTAACAACTATATTTCCATTACCATCTTTTAAAAATGATGCTTCACATTTTGTTTTTAAATATGTCGGATTTCAAAAAAGGTATTTAAGAATATTTTTGAAGGTTTCCCATTATATCAATATAAAATATTGTGTCTTCTAAATTTTGTTTAATTTTTATATTGTATGTGTCTCTTCAGAGATTTATTATTGAATAAAATTTTAATGTACATATTTTAAATGTTTTTTAATTTTAATATTTGGCACCATTAAATTTTACATGGATCTACTAATGAAACATAATTTTAAAGGTAAATATTTTTTCAATATTATTGAATTCATATTTTAAAAAATTAATATTCAAAGTGAATGAAACATCATCATTTATCCCCATGTGAATTTTTTTTTGAAATAAATTATAATATTTTTATTCTATCATTTCAAATTTATAACTAAGATAGGTATACATGTGGAAATATTTTTCATGAATCAACCTCAATATGTTTATATAAAATAAACATTATGAGTGAGAAATTTTTTATATCAATCTATTATATAGTTCAGATAAATTTTAGAGATAAAATTTATAAATGACATGAAACCCATTTTCATTACATATATTCTTCATAATATGAATTTGGATTGATTTGTTTTTGGAACAAATTTTTTTGTATTTTCATTTTCCAAAAATTTGGGTTTTACATATACCTATGTTGATTTCTTCTTATAAATAAGTAAAACAGTTTGGGTCTGATAAATCTCTGATATGGGTTAGTTCTGATAAATCCTTGATGGTTTGTAGGTCTGACAAATACATTATATGTTTTCAGTTATTAAAATGACTCTAATTATTTGGTTGGTTATTTAAATGTTATGAGATAATGATTTTATGATTGATTATTTAGTATCTCTAAAATATCATGCATGGTCATTTTCATAATTCACTGAAAGAAGACTTACATTATTTATTCACATCATGAAAATTGAATTTTTATTGAAAACATAGACAATGTAACTTTTTTTCACAATTTTATCATTTCCATGTACTAAAGATTGTGCCAATATTTATTTATATATTTTTTAAATACATTGTGTATTTCCATGTCATATTAATATGACTATGATTCATGGATAAAATTTATCATATAAAGATTCCACACAATTTTTAAGTGGTATATGATTATTCATTTGAGAATAAATGTCTTTATATCATGATTTATGGAGAAATTTTATTGATATATTAGCTTTATAATCAAACTTTTCTCTCTGACCCTGTTTTTTCATTTACTTATAATCTAAATCATGATGATATATTGATAAGCATTTCATTATTGAGAATTTTAGGCTCACTATATTCTTTTATTTCGTTTACCCTTGTTATAAATATATCTAAATATTATTTTTATGTATATAAGGATTTATATAGGATTTTTATTATTTGGAAATGTTCGCAGGTGTTGTAAAATAATTAAAATTTTTAACTATTCATCAAAACAGTCAAACAAAATATTATCTAAGCTATGTGAGTTATTATGTGATGTAATAATAATGATAAAATTGGGAAAATATATCATGGATTATCTCATGTGTTATAAATATTAATTATTATACATAAAATTCTTATCACTGAACTGTGTTTTCTGGGTGAGGATATCTGCAATTGGTTTTTATAGAGTATTTATTTATTTTTAGGTATTGGTTTTGTTATTTTTTTAGGATAATATATAATTTGTGAAAAATCATAAGATAAGACTGAGGGATAATTCAATTTATAGGTTATATCCTGATTATTCAGTAATGTAGTGATTCTATGTATCTCCTAGTAATCACATTACTCTATAGATACTAAATGTAGATCCCATCCCAACAATAAAAGTGATAAGGGTAATAAACTTAAAAATGTGGACTTGGTATTATCTCTATAATCACTTGGTTCAATAAAAATAATCCTAATTAGAAAGATGGTTTGACACTCCTTTGAGATATTTTATGGTTAATTCACATTCCATCTAATAAAATATTATGATGTATTTGAGTATGATGTTTTCTAATTTGGTTAGAGAACCAAATGAGAAAATAAAAATGGATAATAAATGTTTTAATAAATGGAGTGATAGGTTGAACTAAATGTACTATATATTAAAAATTATGGTTGGATATGTGAAAATATATTCATATTGATGTTTTAAAATTCATATTTTTGATATAATGTTAAATAATTTTTAGTACATGGTTGATCCAGGATCCTGAAAATAAAGCTGAGAAATGTAACTATTCAGTAAAAACTATGTCTTATAAGTAAATAAAGGAGTATAAATAAATTTCAATGAATTTAGAACATGCCACTTATAATGTTAAATTTCAGTTTCCCTGTTATATATTTTTTATTGAGGTCAATATCTTAATGGAAAATAAAAATAGATAAAAATATCTATTTTCATCAATGAGTGATACATATCAATGATATTTTGGAATATTCTAGATTTTATGTGTGTTAAGTGAAACATATAAGGATTTTTCATTAATTATTTACTTTAAATATTTTGAAACACATGTTAAATTGAATCAATAACACAAAAAATTAAATTTATGAAATTTCTATATTTTTTGGATTTTTAATTGAGTAAAAAAAGAATGATTGTTGGATAACAATTTTTTTTAAAATAATAATGATATTTATATTATAATGGTTTTATTTATTTTTAAAAATTTTGTAATTCAGTATTGGAAACCATTGGATTGATAATTGGTTCATGATTTGTTTGGTGACATTTATATCTTATTTGGTAATTGGATATATATTTACTAATGTGTGACTTTGTAACATAATATATAATATATTTTAGGGTTAAAGATACAGTTGATTTTATAGAATTATATGAGTTCTCTATGATATAATTTCATAAATATTCAAATAGTTTTATAAAACTTATTTCATGATGAATAATATATTAGTTTGTATAAATAATGGATTATATGATTGTAAGAAAAATTAATGTTGTTTTAGGAGTGATTAATAACTTGATATAATATAAGAGGTAAGGTATATTCCAAATTAGTTCTTATATCTCAAATTATGAATATATTAAGAATAAATTCACCAAAGTTAAGTAGACATTACTATTTAAAATATTTAGGAAATTATTTTAATAAT
Source organism: Viscum album (assembly GCA_963277665.1). Lineage (NCBI taxonomy): Eukaryota > Viridiplantae > Streptophyta > Magnoliopsida > Santalales > Viscaceae > Viscum > Viscum album. The sequence goes on from OY728123.1 coordinate 440,578,478, forward strand.
GGGGTAAAATATAATGAAGCATGATTTTAGATCCACTAAATTTATATTATCACTGATAACCCAATCCACACACAATACCAAGACTAAATGATCAAATACATAAATATAATTAATAAAATAAATGAAAAAAAATATTATATTAACAAATTAAAATAATACAATCAAATATAAAATCAATAAAAAACATGATGACAAACAATAATGTTTTAAAAAAATTAATTAAAATCTATATTTATTAATATATATTTAAATTTTTATTTCAATGATAAATTTTTTTATTTTATAAATTCAATATTTAAAATATGACTTTATTATTTGATCCCACATAAAATTATTTTCTTTTTGATAAATTTGGATATTTTTCAAAATAAATGTTTTTCGAAGAATAGTAAAAAATCTATAGTTTTTTTGAATAATAGCACTTGTATGAATTATTCATAATATTTGAAATACAATTTTTTTTAGGAATACTATTATATATAAATAAAATACTTATAATTATATAAGAATCATTAAAAAAATTAGTTTATTTCTTTAAACCCACGTTTTATATTTTGGAAATATAAGTAATATTTTAAACTAAAACCCTTTTTATTTTCCAATATTAAGAATTAGTTTCTATCACAAATATATATTATTTAAATTAAAACCTATTTAATATTTTATATTAATATAATTGAATTATTTAATAAGGTCATTTTCATTTTTTGGGTGTTAATATATGATTAAAAGATGAATGTTAACGATAATGATAATAAAAAATTATTATTTTTATAGAATATTTTATTAACAATGTGAAGTTTTTATCTAAAAAAATAAATCAATTTATTGTATATACTAATTTAATAAAATTATTTAAAATATATACAAATATAATATAACTTATTTAATTGTAAATAAATAATAAATATTATTAAGAACTCTAAATTAAAAAACAACATTTTCTGATAATTGTTTTAGTTTCTAAAATGGGTTTATTTAAATTATAATTTTATGTTGTTTGAAAACTATATTTTATTAAATATAGTTTATATTTAGGTCTATTAGACATATATATTTGAAATAATTTTTATTTTAATTTTTTTAATAAAATATATGTTATATAGTTAAAAAAAGTATGTTATGTAAATGAGAAAATGGTAAAATGTAATAATATAATGGTAAATGAATTGAAACATGTGTCAAAATAATTGAATGTTTCATTATAAATATTATCCCAACCCAATATCAATTATTTTTAACTTTTAGAGTTTTCGACCAATGAATTTTTTCACTCAATTTTTAAAAAATAATATATCTTCACAAGAGTGTAATTCTCATAAATTATAAAATGGAAATAATTATACCTCATAATTAAAAACTATTAAATATAAAAAATTCATAAAAATATTAAATTTTTCTCAATTTACAATAAACTCTAAAATGCACAATCATATGGTCTCAATTATAAAGTCCAATCCCATCATTTCCATTTATAATACTAATAAAAAGAGTCAGATCCCAATGAGAGTATTATTTAATAATTATCCATTTCTTATTATTCATTCTCTTACAAAATAAAATTAATATAATAATATTATTCCCCATGTATCATTATTATTCCAAATAATTCTTATATTAATTGAAAACAATTTCTTATTACATTCCATCCATCAAGAATAACAAATGAATGTCGATTATGCGCTTACAAGGACTACTGCCTCCAAGAAGTGATGTCTTCCATTTTTCACCACAATTTATCGTCCCTAGTTATAAGGATATAAGAAAATAATTAATTTGAAATAAAAATTATTACTAATTTTGGAGAAAAATTATTACTAATTTTGGAGAAAAATTATTATCTACCTTTATTCCCTCTCATTAGTTTGGAAATGGATGTGTTACTCATGAATTCTATGGACTACCGACTTTCATTTTTCATAGTGTTTTTTATTAGTTTTTGAAACTACATAAAATATGCTTATAAATCTTAAAAACATAAAAATAATATCTTTATTCTTATTGCATATATATATAATTTAAAAACAATTAACTTCCTAACCATACTCATCCATTTAATTATGATATGTTCTTATTAGGGTTTGTCGAATAAACTTAAAAATGAATGCTATAAAAAACATAAATGGATGTTTGTGGGAAAATAATTAAAAATATAATTATTTTTTTAAAATAAAATTTTTATTTTTATTTTTTTGGATGATTATGATAATTATTTATCATATTTTTAAAATATCAACTTTGATCATGATGTTTTCTAAAACATGTTACCAATGATTTCATTTTTACTAAAAAAACAAAAATACTAATGAAATGAATTAATTTATTTACAAGGAAAAATAATTTACATATTAAAGTAGATTAAATGATATATTAATGATGAAGTTTTATAGAATAATAAAGAACAACACCGTCATTATGAAACTAGTACAAAATAATCAAGATAACACACACCTGATATTGAATATAGATTCAAAATTCCTTATATTCATGTGGGGAATAATTATAACTGATTTTTATTTAATGATATATATCTGAATATGGTTATAAAAAGGTTATTAGTATATTTATTTATTTCACAAGACATTTATTCTCTTTTTTGGAAAATCATGTATTCTAGTAAGGTTTTATTTATCAAATTTTCAAATATAGGAGACATGATTGAAATTACACACAATAATATCTCTTATATAGTGTATAAACAACCATAATTACTAAAATAATAATTAATATCATCCCTTTCATTATATTTCATTTCACATTTCTCTGTAAACCACATTTTCATATATTTCCACTACCGTATGTGTTTTTAGAAAACAAATTTCTTGTACATTATGTTTAGATGGATCATCTTGAGATTATATAGTATAATTCATGAAAATTATAATCTATGAATATTTATATTGAACTTTATTATTCTATTTATTTAATTTCATCTACATAAATGACATCCTTCAATTCTCTTATATAGTGAATTTTGTAATTCGTAAGGGATTTTATTAATTCAAATAAACATTCACTGGGAGAAAATGTTCTTCCATGAGAATCAATCTTCAATATCTGAATTTTTTTTATATATTAATCAATAAAAAATTAACTCTTAATTCTTTATATCAAATGATATTTTTATCTGACTGAAATATTTTCTATGAATGTTATTCTTATAATAGTGCAACATTATTAAGAGAAATATAGCATCATTCTTAAATATGTATGTTAATTCATTTACATGTTCCTTATTCCAAAAAATTACATTATTATCTTGAAACCCAAATATATATTTACATGTGTAAACACTATATTTACATTTTAATTTTTCTAAAAATTTATTTAACAAAATATTTTTATGATGGGTGGTTTAAAAATTGGTATTCCAAAATATAAAAAACGTTTCACATACAATCAAAATCAAATTTTTCCTTGTGCACTTCACATTCTTTTTTGATAACATCATATCTTTAAAAAAACCTGTTATTGATGATTTGTTTCTAAAAGATATGGTTTTAAATGTTTTTTATTATATTTTTTTGAAACTAATAACTATTTTTCAATAATCCACTATTGAATGTTCCTTTTAAATTTAAAACATGTTTCTATGTTTTCTAGTAGACCATTTTATAATTTATATTTTAACGTGATCATGACTTTATCTTGTAGAATATATATAAAAGTGTTTTCTAAAAAATTATTTTTCAATTTCAATAAAATTTATACTAAATATATAAATGATTTATTTCCTCATATTTTTTTCATAAGCTAATATATGTATGTATTAATTAAATATGCTTTTAGGGTGAATTAATTTTTTCTATCAACTATTTATAATCATGATTTCAATTCATATCATACAATTTTGAAATTATATAAAATCCATTTTCTTCCAATGATTTATTCTTGTTATGAAATTTAATTTATATCTAGTTTTGTGGAAATGTGAATGTATTATTATTCTGATATGTTTCAAGAATGATAAAAAGAATAAGTGGTTTGGTTCTGATAAATACCTAAAAATGTTTGGGTTCAATAAATAACTAATATTTTCTTTGAATAATAAATCTATAAGATGTATTTGATTTGATAATGTACTGAGATAGTTTGGGATCGTTAATTCCCTCGAATGAATTTTTTATGGATATGTATATCATGATATAAGGTTATCTAAAATTAAAAATTGTTTTGTTCACAATAGAAAGTGTGGAACTATTTTTAATTAAAACATAGAACATGAAGATCTTCTAATAAACAAATATTTGAGCATTTTTCCTTTTTAAAATAGAAATCATGGACATATTGTTTTATTACCACTTGAAGTTTGGAATTTTTTTTACACAAAGTTCATGTTTTCTTATTCTAATGTTATTTTAGCTATTTTATTAAATTAAATGTTTCAAGATCATGATGTATTTAAATTTCATTTTCCAATTAATGGGATACATTTATTATGTTTATCATATATCAATTCATTATTATTTTACAGTGGTATAAGCTTCTTCATTTGAGAATACATGTAATTTGACCATTCTTTTTGGGTAATAGATTTTATTTTATTTTATTATTAATATGAATTAACCCCTAATAATGATTTATTAATTTTTTATTTTCTTACCCTTAATGAAATGTTGATATGTTTTTATATACTATGTGTTTGTGCTCACCCCTTTACAATGTTTTCATTCCTCAGGTTATGATGATAAGTATTACATAAGGGAATTCTATAATGGAGTATAGATACAATTTTATGGAGAAATTCTCACATGTGTGGAGAAATAGATTACATATGTATCTGGCTTTCAAAAGACTCTAAACCTATAGTCTCTCAAATTTTTGTGATGTTATCATGAGATATAATTCCATTGTGAAATATTTTCATGTTTTTCATATATAATCTCACTTATTTTCAAGGTTATTTTGTAAAAGTATGATTTTTACTAGAATAAAAATGTCTGTGGTTATTAGGATCCCTAAGATTCCTCTCCATTATAATCCAAAAGTGTCAGTTCATGAAAACAAAAACATAAATCAATAATATCACAGTAAATGTTATAGAAATTGGAATGAATTAGAAATGAGATTTCAATTTTAAGGGTAATCAAATCACTGTAATAATGAAATGGAATTCAAATCCCTGAAAAATTATAACATACCTAATGATTGAAATGGAATGGATGATTTTGATGATGAGTTTCTATAAGTAGTTTTATGAAATTTGAAGAGATATAAGGGGTTATTTGAGGAATATATTTTCATTGATTAAATTAGATATGTAAACATGTTGATATTACAATAATATATCTAAAGAAATTAAATGGTTTTCAATTTAACATTAAAATAATATAAAATTTATGAATAGAGTTTCCTCCTAAAAGTGATTTTAAATTAGGGAGATCATTTACAATGATGATTTATTTGAAGAGACTTTTCATTAATTTTGATGATGTAGATTTAGATTTACTGCATGAAAAATTAACAAAATTTGAATATGATACTAAGTGTTCGATGATTTCAATTATTGAATAATAAAATCCTAAAAGTCAAATGACTATAAATGTAATATATTTTTATACCCTATGGTAAAATCAATAGGATCTCTCAAATTTCATGGAATTTATAGGAAAAAATAGAAATATAATGAATTATTGAATGATTGTTCTAAGTTTTTAGATCCTGGTGAATCTTAAATAAATCCACTATATATTTTTTATATGATAAATCAAATTTCCGCGATATATGAGGAGTCATATAGCATAAACTAATAACTATAGAACAAGATAAAATAATTAATAATCTCAATTATTTTTTAGAGGAAAAGTGTTACATAGTTTAATATCATTAAGAAAAAATTTTACATTGGAAATTAAAATTTAATAAATAAATTCGTATTGTAAACAAAAATAAAGTTATAATTCTGGATGCTCTCGGATGGAAAACTTTTATAAGGTTCAGATATTGAATTGATGGTGTTAGGTAAATTTTGAATGATGAAAGTAATATGAAAACATAAAATAGTGATGTTTGAAGTAATGTGGAGTAAAAAAATAGGAATAGTGTCATATTAGTACAAAGGGATGGAGATGATGGAAACAATTCATAAATATTTGGGAAATAATTAATATCCTTGTGGTTTCTTAAAATCTAGAAATAGATGGAGAAGATATTTTCGGATGATACTAACCTCTATATAATTTCATTTATATAGATATGTTAGTCTCACAAATTAATATTTTCGAGAGGTACAAATTTTCTAATTGGGAGAATAACCAAGAATCTAGTAGAGAAGAATGAATCCATATCCTTCAATACAAAAATGATATTATTTAAAAAGTTATTTCTATCATTATTATAACACCGAGGATAAATAAAATTATTAAAATAAAAGGATAAATATAGGTCACCATCATGGGAGTCATGGATAAATTATTTCAAATAAACCAAATAACATTTTTTGTGTAGATTATTTTATTCATTAGGGGATGAAGATAAAAAATGATTTTGTTTTATGTGATAGAGATAACAATTAAATCCCATCCAAAATATAAAAATCATTAGATGTCACATTTATTCAAAATGGATGATATATAATGAACATTTTTATTAAATTTCACTCAAATAAATAAAGACTAAATTGAAATGGTTGTTTTATTTTGGCTATTAATACCATAGGACTGGTAATGTAAATCTAACCGAGAATAAGAAGTAAATAGTCAATTTGGTTTTTTAATCGATGTTGGAGATAAAAAAATAATAGTATGTTGGAAGATATGGCTAGAAGGGGAATAATATTGCATCATTGAAGTGATCTTAGTGGGCTTCATAAGGAACGCATTCATAATCATGATATAGTTGTCTAACTATAAGATTATTGTCACCTTAAACTATAATTTATTATTAATCATTTGTATATCTATTAATATCACATTAATGGATGTTGAAGAATTGGGAAAAATTAAAATATGGACAATATAGAGAACCCATTATCCCATTAGTGGGGGAATAAAGCTATTTTTTCGCCAGATACTAGGAAATTTTCACAAGTAAATTATGGAGAATCTATCTATTATAAAAGAAACACTGGGAGTATCCAATTGGTAGTGATTGTGAGAGTTTATGTGTGACTCAATAATGTATTTCATTATGGTACTCAACCCATATAATGAGAATAATAATAGAGTATCCAACTTTTTGTCTTTGGTTCAGACTGCTATTTTTGGTCAAATGAATCTATTTGGAACACATGTTAAAAGTTTCTTCATTATATTTTTTTGATTATGATAGTATAATTTCATATGTTGTATTTTTATATGGTATGAAGGAAGTTATGGATTTCATAATGTGGTGGTGAAGGAGAGTGTAAAATAAAACTAGAGACACTATTTCAACACTATGACAGGATAATGGAATTGATTTCACATCCATTCAAGAGTAGAACTACTGAGTAAAATCATATAAAACTTGAGGTATCTTATGTACATACTCCACATTATAAATGGATTAATTTATGAAAAATGGATGGGAAAATATAATGAAAGAAGAATTCTTATTATATGTTTTTTATAATTCCATTACTAGATGTAGGTGGTTAATATTATAGTTTACAGTTAATGTAGAGAATTTATAATCCATTGTGAAGAACATACCCCTTAAAGAGATGTGTCATAGAATTCAGCATACATTGGAGCACTTCTTTGTTTTTGGAAGAATATTTCACATTCAAAATAATGATGTCAATATAGGAAAACAATGATATTTTGATGATGAAGGATATTATATAGGAAAATAAAATAATACACAATCAAATAAATGATCCAGTAATATTCAAATTAATTTTATAGAATGAAATTATGCAATGATTATTGATGAGAGAGAGTGAAACGATTCTAAGAGTATTGGCCCGGATAAACTGCTCGAAGAAGATGGAGAAGATGGTAAAAACATTAAAATAGTGTAAATCAATTCAATAGATAATGATGATAAGGATGATAATTTGGTGAAAAAAATATAGAAGATATTCACCCTATTAATTTAAGTGTAAATAAGAAGATAAAATTTTATATAACTAATATTTTTTTGGATAATGATACCCCAAATCAAATATTAAAGAGAATGATAGATAAGAACACTAGTTTACTAAAAATTATAAAAATAAAGTAATTTTTAGAAGCTATAGTGGTTGAATCACTAGTAGAGAAATGAATACGTTTTCAGAGAGAATTTAATAAAATCAAACATTGGAATTTTTAGAGACCCCAAACACCGAAATATAATTATAAAAAATTATATTGATGAAAAAATTGAACATGTTAAGGATGTTTAAAATTAGTCTCTATTGGTTTTTAAAAGTGATTTACATATTGAAGAAGGATAATTTGATGAGGATTTTACACCACTAACGGGAAATGAGAATGTTAATTGATATTAAAATATAATTTTTTAATTTAATACTAATGATTAAATTCTACACCATTCTTACAATGTGATTTTTCATTTATTTATTTTGAAAATAAGATTTGAAGATTGAAAATGGAATTACATAGAATGATTCTTAGGCAACATGCCTGAAAATATAATCATAAATCCTATATAATGAAACTATAATTAAAAATAGTTAGTACTGATTAAAACTATTATGTGATGATATCTATGGAATAAAAATTTATAGTACTATTGTATATGGTTGATATAACATTTTTGGAGGAATATAATGTTTTTACAATATTTTCCTAATATAATGAGTACAGAATAGGAAACTGTCATGAAGTATGGTGCTCACTTATTTTCATTAATTTTAACATATTTAGATTGATAGACACATGTTTTTTTCCACACTTTAAATATTCTAATGATCTTCTTAGTATGTTCAAAAATCATGATTCAAAAACAATATATATACTAATTATATATGGAACAAAACATGGGTAGAATAAAAAAGGGAATTTAGTCTATCATACCATATATGGATGGCCCCTCAAGTGATTTTTCTTCTTGATTGATATATAACAAGACACTTATTTATACATACTTTGTTTCAAAATTTAAATTAAATATCTTGGAGAATTCCCACAGTAGTGAAGATAATTATGACATATATACAAGGTAATACCACCCGTTTAATAATTTTTTAACACAAATAAAGAACATAATTATCATTATTCTCCTATAACGATTTGGATAGTAATGCCGTCAATAAAAAGTACCCAAATAACTGTAAATTATAAATTAGAACTAAGTGTGTAGGATAGATATGTATGAAAATTGGAAACATCTCTTAGATTAACTGAGGTAGATTAAATTTTTGTAACCATGGTATACACAATGATTTTTTTGAATTAAATGGTAGTTGGAAGTTCATGGTGAAATAAAAAACAAATGATAGTAATAATTCGTGACAATAATGTCATTTTCTAACCATCAATGAATCTAGTTTATTACTCTCGTTCTAAACAAACTAATATAATTTATCATGTTATTAATGATAAATTGTATCAAATAGTCAGTAAAATTAATATTAATGTTCATTCACCCACATACAACTGTGGAGGTTCAGATGTATAATCTCTCCCATTTGTATATCATAATGAAAATGATTTTTTTCAATTTTTTATAATTTCTTATATTCTGCTATAAGAAAGAGGGGATCTTTTTAATTATTAATGGATTATTGGAGTAGTGGTATAGATCTATTATTTATATATACAATTATAAATATTTAGGTATTCTCTTATAATATATATAAATCCTTGGACTAGATATCCCTATAGTTTGTATTAAGGAAACCTTTTTTAATATTATTCATGAATTTCCATGATCTCAAGGGTATCAAATATGTATAAGGTCTGAATGTTGATTTTATTTCCAAAGGGGAATAATAAAATAAGGGATTTAGAGTATAATAGATTCATGGAAGTGGGATAAGTGTATAATTATAATGTTTAAAACTGGTAGGAATTGCGTTCTAACATAAATGGGGAGTATAGAAAATGAATGGGATTTGATAATGGAAAAAGGGGAAGATTATAAAAATGATCATGGGAATCCAAAAGATGAATTGAAAAAATAGGAGAAAATTTATAACCATATAATTTTTTATTATATGTTTATCAACCATGCGAATTGGGAGTCCTATTAATTTGGATTCTTCTTATAGGTTTTTGGGAAGAAATATGTTAATATTAAGATTTGATGGATTTTTATGTTTAAAAAAAATAAACATACTCTCCTTATATACATAATATTCCTTGGATAAATAATAAGGGTCTTTATATATTTTAGATAAGGTTAAATTTTTTTAAAATTCGTGGAGTCACCATATGAGAGAAAAATAATTTTAAGGAGTTGAAAATTATTAAAAGGATCATATAGTACATTTTGTAGGGTTCATCTAACTTTGAATGGTTTATCATAAGGTTTAGTGAACATGGTAAGGATGGATTATATTCTTTTAAACTTATTATATGAACCTCATATGGTTTACCAATACTTTATATTATTTTTCCATTACTTCATAATGTATAACAACCACATTATAAGGTTCATACTGTTTTGGGATATGGAAATCTGGAGATAAAATTAATGGAATTTCATAATATTCATATATGATGATTTAAAATGTTTATCTTCTCCATATCAAAGTTAATAATGTCCTTTTATAGTTATAACATGGATTATAATTGACATTATAAATGATATATTATTATTAATAATTTAAGTAAAATATAATAATGAACGTTATGGATTTTATGGAGGTTTTATGGGTGGAACCAACCCTAAAAATCACCAAACTATATTTTATTCATAATATAATTCAATTAATTTTCCAAAATGCTCTGTTAGTATTAGAGTTTTAGTGATTTTATTTAATAACTCATACATAAAAACCATATTTTACAAAGTGTTCACTTTTTATAAGTATCCATTTCTTATAAAAATATAAAATATCGAACGTAAAACACTATTTATCTAAATGAAAAATCATTATGAATTCAACTAGAATTCTTCCTTTACCATACAAATCCTTAACACCCATTTAGAAGCATTTTAATAAAAACTAATATGAACAAAAAAATTCTTAGTAAGAGACATAAAATAAGAGATATATTTTTCAATAGTGAAATACAAGACAACCCATGAAATTTTAAACTTTAACTCAATGATTATTTATCAAATTAAAAAAATCATTTCCATTAGAGAAATCATAATTTTTTTTGGAAAAAATAAAAACATTAAAGCTCATATAATGAAAAATATATCTTTAGAGACTAAGATAATCAAACTTATATCGCATTTTAAAAATGATTTAGAAATAACTCAAACCTAGTTCATTCCATTAGAAAACCCTCTTTTTTAACTCCCTCACATATGGATTAATTCGTAATGTAAATTACCAAATTCATTGAAGAACTATGTTAGTGCACCCAAAGATATGACTATCTCACATGACATTACCTGATTTCACACAATATATAGTCTTTATCAATCTCACCTATGGACTATAATATTCCTCAACCATTCCTAATGGTGATATCATGCTCATCCATTTCAAATATAATTCACAAGTACCTCATCAAATTATTTACTCATACATATTTTCACCTTATTTTTTTTAAATCTTATTTTAACCCATATAAAAAAATATTTGGACACTAAAGTACCCTTATTATTTAAAACCTCATTTTCAATTCCAAAAATAACAAGAGAAACAAAATATGGTTTTTATTTGAAGAAATTATCATTTTTAATATTCTTTACTAAAATGAAATTCTCAATTAGGAAACATTAATTTATTTCTTCTATGATAGAGAATAATTTTTAAATCTAACTTGGAACATTTATTGATGAAAATTTTATTTCCATTTTGAAAACACTTGTTTAAAAAAACATCACAATTTTAAAGGAAAAAAATATTCTTTAAAAATAACCTAATAATATGATAATATAAGATATAGAATAAATATTATTACATTTATTTATAAAATAATTTTTTTCTATATAATATAAATGTCATTTATTTCATAATTTAGTATGAATAGTTAGAAAGCACCTTGTGTGGAAAATGAGAAAAAATAATTTCATTTTGTTTAAAACATCTACATGGTTAAAAATTACATTAAACCATCATATTATAATATTAAAAACAATATTTAAATTTTTAAGAAAATATGGATCTGGAGGAAATGAATTTTTAATGGAATCTTAGAAAGATGAGTTTTAAAAGAAAGTCCCTTACCTTGAGTCCAGCTCATCATGTACATTCATTATCTTTTAGAATAATAATGTTATGTTAATTTTTAAATTCTTAAGTTAATTATTCATTTTCATTATTCCTTGTTAATTTTTTATATGTTATATATAATAACTTAAATAATTTAGTATACCATAGATATTTTAATAATATTCTATTCATGGGTGTAAAATGAATTTGGAATCTCAAGTATGATCAAATAGGTCACTCTTCCATCATCTCAAGTATATCAATTATACATTGAAATCCAAAAAAGTTATGTCTTTATCTAAAAATAACTATGTTAAAACCATTATGATGGTAGGTCATAGATATGCATGAATAATTTATCCATTTTTCAATAACCATAATAAAAATATGGAAATTGTTGTTTAATCATTACATAATGATAATAATAACATATATATCACATTATTTCATCACATATACTTATATGTATCATCCATGTGATGTTATGATGATCAAAAAAACAAATCACTTCGTAGAGGTGGTAGTCCACACATACAGAAGAACGACATTATCTATTTTCATTAAATAAAAACAAAAGAAAATATATGTTATATTATAATACAAAATTGATAAATAACTCATTTATATCATACATATATATCATGAAACCATCAATATAACCATTCTTGAGATATGGTGATATAAAACAATTGCATGAGTTGCGAGGCGGTAGTCCGTATTTTAAACCAATAATTAATTCCATTCACATTTGATGAAGACTGGAGATAGATTGTGAAATATTAAACCCAAATTCCACTTAATAGGTTCCCTATGCCTAGTGGTCCACATGCCCTAAAGCGCATCTCCCCGAATTCTATAGGATGTTGACTATCAGCGAGGGCCTAAAGTGTATTCATGGGAGGAATATTCCATCATTACCAGTGTATAATACAAAGGAAATATATAAAAGTAGGTATGTAGAGGAACCAATATAAGGAAATAGAGAAAAAATAAAAAGTTATTAAATAAACAAGGAAAACAATAACATAATCAACTTGAATAACTAATGATTTTTTGTCATGTAACTATATAACTAGAAAACATCGTTACAAGAAAACGTGCATAATGTGTTCCAAAAAATTATAATGAAATCCAAAGACTATCCCAAGAATATCATGCATCAGATTGGTCATATGTTATCAAGATCTGTCTTAAAAAATAAGTAATCAAGTGTTCGAAGTCGGATTCTTCCCTTTGTCAACACCTTCACTCATATAATCTTCCTCAGGTACCAAATGGATCCTATAGAGTATGTGAGATAAATATCAGTGGTCCCCCAATAACGGTTACCTTAACATCAAGGCTGGGTAATGGAATATAATAGATTGAAACAATGCATATAACATGTAAAAAAGAATAATTTAACTAAATAATCAGGTACCTGCTTCAACCCTCGATTGATGTATAAACATGTAACCAAACTATTATTTGATAATTACATGTTTATAATTATACGACATGTTAACAATAGTAATGGTTCCAAGATATAAGAAGCAAACTAGTAATAATATTTAAGAATGGAATTCCAAGGTAATGATCAAGGAAAATATAACCACAAGGGTCTCTAGTTTAGTAATAATTGTATATTGGCTAATGGTAAGAGGGTATTCCAAGGATCATAGTCCAAGGCATTCTAAAATGAGATTCCAATATACTCCAAGGAGTTCATCCAATGTAATATGGGGATAAACAATGACTCTGCTCATAGGGTTTTTAACCATGGAACCTACTTTTAAATGATATATCCATGGATTTCATCTAATTCATCCTATAGTAATACATGTGATATCCTATAGTGACATAATATGCATCTAAAGATAGACAATGATTGGGTTCTAAGTTCATCTCAACCTAAGAAAGATGTATCCTTGAATTTGAAATGCAGTCCTTGAGTGCTAAAGGTATTCCCTTAGGAATATGAGGTGAGCTTGAGTCCGACCACTCCACTATGAATATTGAATTTGTGTATAACTCATAATGTGTACGCGATTACCATTCATTAGTGTGATATTTATAATTATTAATTAATCTATTTAATCAATTTATAATTAATAAATAATTCCATTTGGTCCATGCCATTCCTTTCAGTAGTTTCATGAGGACAAGTAGCATTCAACCATTAATTTAATACATTTAAGTACTTTCCATAATAAAGATTCTCTTCACTACCTTCTGTCATATCCTGTATGAAGGACATCCCTTGATTCATAAGGCAGGACATTAAAAAGAACCAAAATGATATAAAAAGGAATTCAACATGATTTAAAATCATATAGAAAGAAGGAAGATGTTAAGTGTGATAATTTAGGGTAAACTGGTAAAAACAAACAAAATTTAGGATGTGCATGGTTTGACCGCATGATTTGACCAACCCTATGCAAACCCTTCATGGGTACCTAGATAATAAGGGAACTAGCATGGTTAGGATACATGGTTAGGGAAACTGTGCAACAACTGTGCGAGATTACTATGCCCCAAAATAAAGACCATCATCATGATTAGATCTAACCATCCACCCTACCTGTGTGGTTTAGTCTAACTGTGCAACATAGACCTTTTTTCCCAAAAAGGTGGGTTTCAGGATCAAAAAAAGGCCAGACACCCTCAAGACCATCTCTATCCTACTAGGAAACCATATTAGGTCAAAAATAATGAATTAGACGGTAATTAAAAAGGATCAATACCAAAGTGAAAAACTGGGTTGTTATAGTATTCACCCCTTAAAAGAACTCATTACCATCTTCACCATGGAATGGCATAGAAATGATGTTTGAGAAAATATTTTTCCATTGGGAACATATTCTAGCCTCTCACTCCCATGTCTATTCCAATAGGCGGCAGTGCTACCACATCACATGTACTAGAGGGATAGAAAATCCTCGGTGAGACATCATTC
Organism: Viscum album; assembly: GCA_963277665.1. NCBI lineage: Eukaryota > Viridiplantae > Streptophyta > Magnoliopsida > Santalales > Viscaceae > Viscum > Viscum album. The sequence continues at coordinate 440,593,615 of OY728123.1, forward strand.
TCCAGTCAATAATGTTCATTGGATACTCCTTGAAGGTAGCATCATTATCTAAATAAACATACTCAAGAAAAAAGGTATGTCAATAGTCAGCATAATATTAGAGAATATGTGAACGGTAGAAGATTTTGTGGATGGCATGGTACCTCTGGGGTAGTAGGAACATATAGGATTCCATCCCAAATCTCTCTAGTATCTCATACAACCATATGAAATGAGGTGAAAAAATTCCTTTCATTTGTAACCGTATATTCCCTAGATTGGATGATACCCAATGGAAACCATGATCCGAATCCAAGAACATTAGAGGTCATAAATGATGTTAAAAATATAATTTCTCTCTATATTGAGCAATAGTCACATGCTTTATAGTCAGCCTAAACTTTCTGAAGTCTCTTGAATGAGATGAGGACCTTTTAGGGCTTCCTTTCCAAAATCCATCCATCATAGAGGTAAATTACATGGTCTAACACATAATCCCTCAAAAGGATCCATCAGGACTGTGGTCAAAAATATACTTTTATTGGTGAACTCAAAAAGAGAGATATGATTTTCCCAAGAACTGTTGAAATCAAGGAAACATGCTCAGCTTATATCCTCATGAACATGTATTGTTTTTTTATTTTACATTGGGTTGAGGGTGAAATGTTGTGCTTAGAAGCACCTATGATATCATAGCCTTGTACAATCCCTTCCAGAACAGTGGCATGAATTGAGTATCCCTATCTGAAAATTCAGACTGACCGACCCCATATAATGCTTTGATCTCACATGTAACACCCCACGAAAATAAATTAGTAATTTACAATTTTGATTATACGATTTTATTTAATTAAAAATGTTAACATAAATGTATGAATAATAATAATTGTAATATTAATAATAATTATGATAAAACATATTTCTAAGATAATTATTATTTTTATGTTAATATATTTTATAAATATTTTGAAATATATTTATTTTTTATAAAATTTAACAGTTATATATATATAATTATTTTCTTACAAAAAATGATATATATATGTGGGTATTTTAAGAAATTTCGAGTTTAATTATTTATAAAAAATGAAATATATATTTATATTTATATATATTTATATATAAAGAAATTATAAAATAATTTTAATGAAACTCGAGTTTTTTTTGTTAAAAAACAATAATCCATTTGATAAAAAATATTTAAATAATATAATAATATATAATATATTAATATATTAATGTAATAATGAGTTCAAAAAAATTGGTTTCATAGTAAACAAAAATAGGAGTAAAATGTACCATGACCTAACCATGAGAGAAAGAAAATAAAAGAAGTATAGTTGATTTAAAATGATTAAGGAATGACATGTTAATATGATATAAATGAGATAATAATAATATTTAAATCATGAAACACACAAAAAGTGAAAAACAAGATTGACTGTATGTAAATATTATAAAATATATTACTAATGATGAAGACTTGAAACATAAGAGGTAAAAATAATAAGAAAAATATGATAATTATAAAAAATAATTAAGGCCGTGTATGTGATTTGGGTTTTAAAAAAAATTCACTTAGCTTCTTAAGGGAGCTTTATAATAAGGTTATATATCATCTACACGCCTAAGATGATCTAAACTCATCCCCAAACTCACTGAATTTATTTTTTGTAGTGTCTGAAGTGCTGTAAATGTCATTTTGATGATTTTATGAAAATCAAGTAAGGGTTTTAATTTTTTTTGTTCAAATTTTGATGTTATTGAAAGATACAAACACAAACACACATATATATACATGAAATCAATATTTATTTATATTGATTAAAATTTTCTGAATGATAAGGTTTTTTGATTTTAAATATTTATCTCGGAATCCTCTCGTTTACAAGGGTGTATTTTAACAAATTATGGTTTTTAAATATATACGTGTATATAAATATATATATATATACATAAACATATATAACTTATTATTTTTTGTATATATATATATATGAGTTAAGTGTTTTGACCCAAATCATATTTCTAAAACATCAATTTGTATGGTTTCATTTTAGTTTTCTAAATTGTTATTATTTTATAATGCCAATATATATATATATATCAAACCTTTTTGGTATATGTATATATATATATATAAATGGTTCGTGTTGTAAAACCGAATTCCTAAAATCTATGGTTGTTAGGGATTTATGTTATGAATTTATTCAAACAACATACACATTTATATATATGTATATGTATATATATATTCACATAAATATAACCATGTTTCTGTATAGTTTATCTTCATTATTTATTTTCAAAATATAGAAATGGTATTTCTTACTATCCAATGAATGCTTATGAATTTATGTAAGTTTATGTGTCCCTTAAAAATTCATATACTTTTTTTTCAATTATGATTCAATCTATAATTTTATGTTCAATCATGCATCTACTTCCCTGGACATGTCATGGATATATAGGTTTAGAAATAATCTAGCTCATATGTTCCATTTCACACATTATGAGATCATGCATGCACTTACTTTATTTTTCATAAAGTTTTAGTTTTCAAATGATATTTATGATTACCATAATTGTATTATCCTAATTAGTTTCAGAAAAATATTATATTGTAAATATTATTTCCAGGTATAAGTAAAATTTATTTCCTTAGAAATATAATAAATATATGTATGTGTTTTAGATATGTTTTGGGATAGAACTGAGATAGGCAGTTCTATAGAAAATGTTTTAAATAAAGGCACTAGTATGATGAATTATATCATATGGGGAGTTAACCTATAAGAATTAAGGGAAAATTGATCCACATCAGCCATGTATAGTGGCCTTATGTTATGGTTTTTAAATATGGTCTGTTAAGTATTTGGGAATAATCCACTACAAAAATTATTATTTTCAAATGAGAATTACCAAATGATTTTACAAATATTTTCATATTATAAAACCAATATTTATGAAACTATATGGATTTTTCTATGATTTTGAAGTCTAATTTTAATATTATTTATTTAAATAAATTATCAAACTAGAAGATTATTTCAATAATGTTTTCATTTATGGTTTTCCATAAACGTTTTTCAAAAATCATTAGTGGGAATGTTTAATACTCACCCTACAGTTTATAATTAGTTTTACAGTTTCAAAAATCATGATATGAAGAAACTCTATCATGGAAGAAATGCACTGAAGAATCATTGTTTACTAAATTGTAAATTCATTACAGTTGTGTTGAAATGTAACCTTTTATCTAATTCTCTAGTAATTAAACTGGTAGAAGGACATTTTTAGTAAAATATGATGTGTATTCATTTATGTGTTTATTCTATATAAAAAATAAAAAAACATTTATAATACAGAGTTTGGTATCTTGGGATCAGTTCTTTAAAATTTGTACTAGAGGAATAGTCTATATAATTTTCAAAAATTAGAATAATATGAAACAAATTATACATTTATATTGTGTTATATTCTTTTCCATATATATACAAATGAATTTCGGGATAGTAATTCAATTAATGGGGGATGAATTTAACACCCCATGAAATTCAATTAGTAAATTTGTATTATGTTTATAAAATTTTATTGAAATTTGTTTTAATAAATGTATTAATAATAATAATAATAATTAATGGAAAACATATTTTTGAGGAAATTATTTTTTTATGTTAACATATTTTGTAAATATTTTAAAATATATTATGTTTTTTATAAAATTTATAAATTTTAAATGTGTATAATTATTTTATTACAAAAATTTCTAATTATATATATGTTTTTTTTAAAAATTGTGATTAAATTATTTATAAAAAATAAATTATATATTTATATATATTAAAATAACGTTAAAATGGATTTCAAAAAAATATGTTTTCTGGGTGAAAAAATAAGCCACCTGATAATTTTTTTAAAGAAGATAATAATAGATAATTTAATAATATTTTAATGTAATGATGAGGTTGACAAAAAAGGGTGTCATTGTAAACAAAAATATGAGTAAAATGTGGAATAATATAACCATGATAAAGAAAACATAAAATAAGTTTAAAGTATCTAAAATTATTAAATAATAACATCATAATATTATATAAAATGGTATAATAATAATAGTTAAATCATGAAACCCAAAAAAAGTTGAAAAATGAGAATGATTGTTTATTAATGTAATAAAATATATTACCAATGATAATGACATGAAACATATGAGATAAAAATAATAAGAAAAAAATGAAAACGATATATATAAAAAAATGTAAACCCATGATTGTGATTTGGGGTTTTGTTTAAAAAAGTATCCTAGATTTTGAAAGATGATTCATAATCAGGTTATATTTAATCTGTATGCCTACGAAGATCTGAACTCATCCCCAAACACATTGCATTTATTTTTCTTAGTGTCTGAAGTACATCAAATGTCAGTTTTCTATTTTAATGAAAATCATGTAAAGGATTTAATTATTTTATTCAATGTTTTATATTATACAATGATATATATATATATATATATATATGAAATCATATCTATCTGTATAACTTAAAATTTTTAGAATAATCATGGCTTTTAATTTAAAATATTTATCTCTTAATATTATGGTTGCAAGGGTGTATTTTTATCAAATTATTGTTGTTACAAATATACGTGTATACATATACAGACATATATAAATTATTATTTTCTATATATATACGAGTTAAGGGTTTTTGACCAAAACCATATTTCAAAAATTTCTGTATGTGTGGGTTCATTTTGGGATTCAAAATTGTTATTATTATACAATGGTGATATATATATATATATCTATGTTTGTGTGTGGGTGTGTGTATACATGCATATATATATATATATATATATAAATTATATATTATATATATAAAGTGTTCTTGATTTAAAATCCTAATTCATAAAATCTACAGTTGTAAGGGATTTGGGATATGAATTTATTCAAACCACAAACACATTTATATATATGTGTGTATATATATATACATATACATATATATTCACATAAATATAAACTTATTTTGGTAATTTGAATCTTCATTATATAATTCCATAAGTCGTAAATGGTATAGCAATCATCCAATTAATGATTATGAATTTATTTTAGTTAATCTGTCCATTGATTATTCGTATAATTTTATGGGAAATTAGGACTCAAGATATTATTTTATGTGAAAAGTTTCAATTTATTCCCTTAACAGGTAATTCTTTAATAGGTATGGCCATCATCTATCTCATATATTACATTCCATTCATTTTGAGATCATGCAAGAACTTATTTCATTTTTGTACATTTAAGGTATTCAAAAGGAATTAGTTATTACAAGCATGGGATTATCCTAATTGGTTTTAGAAAAATATTTTAATGTAAATATTACATCATGTTATAAGAAGAGTTTATTTCTTTGGAATGCAATGAAATATATGGATGTGTTTTAGAAATATTTGGTATTATAACTAAGAAACAGATTTCCATAAAAATGTTATAAAAAGGCACTAGTATTATGAATTCTATCATATAAGGAGTGAACCCATAATTAATAAGGGAAATGTTTTCCACATTATTCCTATCATGTAGCCTTTTGTTACAGATTTTAATTAGAATTATTAATGTATCACTGAATAATACACCAGAAAAATTATTATTTTCAAATGAAAATACCCAAATGATTTTAAAAATATAGTTATTTTTGGAAATCTATATATTTGAAATCATATGGATTTTTCAATGATTTAGAAATATACTTTTAGGTTTACGAATTTAAATACATTTTCAAACAAAAAATATTATATTCATGAAAATATTCATTTATGTTTTTTCATAAACATTTTTGAAACCCCATTATTGGTCATAATTAATGCTCACCCAATAGATTATAATCACTTTTACAGTTTTATCAATATTGATCTGATGAATCTCTATTGTAGAAGAAATTCACTGAATAGTCATTGATTACTAAATTTTAAATTTTTTATTTTTTGTTTGAAATATACGATTATATATAATTATCCAGAACCTAGGCTGTTAAAAGGTCCTCTTTAGTAAAAGATGTTATGTATTCATTTATGATCCTTTTCTAAATAAAAAATACGCAACATTTAAAAGGCGGGGTCTATTTTCTCAAGATCATGTCTTTACATCATAGACATAAAATCTTCCTAGCACATCAACTGAGAAAATATATTGAATATGAATGAAGTGGGATACATTTATATGTCAGTCAACAACTACCCATACAATGTGGCTACACCTCAGTGACCCATGTATATAAAATACAAAGTCCATGGAAAGATCCTATCATTTACATTCAGAGACTGGAAGTTTCTATAGAAATCCTACAAGTCTCAAGTGATCCACCTTCACCTACTGACAAGTGTAACACCTAGTGATAAATCCTTCAATATGTTGTTACATACATGACCCCCAATACCGGAATCACATATCTCAGTGCATCTTGGAGATACCTAGATGAACTGCCCACTGAGATGCATGCGACTCACACATCAACTCTTATATTATTTCTATAGTAATCCAGACACATCTATGTATGCAGAAGAGGTCATCACTATCCACATAATAATCTATTGGTGGGATATCTCCCGATATAATCTCACAGAAAACCCAGACATCAAGATCCATGAATTTTATACCCTTCACTTTCTCAAGGAGGGTAGAGGTAAGTGTCAAATATGAGAGGTAATAATACTCATGACTGTCATGAAACTCTAGATGCATCTCTGATAAGAGGTATATTAACATTTTTTCACCACTAACTTCATGTATGACATGTGTTCGAGTTTTCCGACACAGTTCATCTAAAACACATTGCCTTAATTAGGAACATAATAAAGCTAAAAATCAATGTATTGCAGATGCATAACCCATCATCACTGTCTGGGGTTCATTTCATGTTGTGGAAAAGATATATTTTACGTTCTTGTGGTCTATGTATAGAAAAGAAATCAGCCATACAGTATTTAATGTCTCATAAAATGTAATTCATGGACAACTTCTGCTAACTCAAGGCCATGCATCAGGTGGTTTCCCTCATGAGGCCTCAACTACTGAGATCTGTACCCAATGAACCTATGCTCCTACTTCAGCACTACTCCTAGGTAGATCCCTGAGGCATCACAGAACATGGAATAACCTACCCCTTTCTTTGTAAGAGTCAAAATAGGGGCCGAGAAAATCCTCCCTTCTATCTACCTTAAAGATTTATCACAAGCATATGACCCCAAGAACTGGACACCCATTTTTATAAGACCACTGATATGTGAATAAAGGAATGAGATGTACTATATTAAATTCATGTAATATCCAAACAACCCCAAGAAAATCTATATATCAAACACTTTATTATACTTATCATATGAAACTACAACCCTAACCTTTTCAAGGTCAATAGATACACCTGATTTTGAGATAATATTACCCAATAGGTGAAAATTTTCAATCTTGAAGTAGAGCATAGAAATCTTGGAATATATATGATGCTCTCTCACTGTACTTATAATGATCTCAAGTTGATTATCATGGTCATTATGAGTATGATAATACACCATTATGTCATCCATAAATACTATGAAAAAATAATCCAAATAGGGTTAGAACACACTATTCATAAGAGCTATAAAAATGATAGGCATGTTTGTTAGAATGAATGACATAACTAGGTTTTCGTATAGACCACAAATACTATAGAATGTTATATGAGGTTTGTATAATGGCCTGAATCACACCTGATGATATCCTATTATCTGTTCTTTCTTAGATAAGACTATATCTTCTTAGAGATGGTTGAAGATATCACTTATTCGAGGCAGTGTATACTATTTTTAAGATGTATGCTTCTTCAAAAAAATTTAATCCACACATAGATGTAATATTTCATCTACCTAAATGGAAAAAGAAAGGGAGAACCACAATATGATGTTATAGGCCGTATAAAGTTCTTGACCTCTAGATTCTGTAGCTATAACTTGAGCAACTAGAGCTCAGTAGGTGCCATCACATATAGAGGATTGGATAGTGGAGATTATCCTGGAAAAAGATCAATAATTAATTACAAATTTCTATCAGGAGGTAGGCCATGAAATTCATCTGTAATGACATCCCAGAAATGATCCACTACTAGAGGGAAGTCACCTGGATGTAAACCCCCTCCTCTATGAAGATATTTTTGATCTGGGTGGTCACTCCACATAGCCCATGATGATCTTGTCCTTCTCTACCATCCTGGAAATCCAACTTACACATGTGTAGATAATTTTTTCCCTCTGCTGATGTGAACGACACCCATCAACAATAGTAGAATACAAAAGTGTGATACTTATCCAACCAATTATTCCCAAGAATGAAATAAAATCCTTTCATCATGAGAATGTAGAGGTTACATAAGAAATGGTAACATCCTACCTCATGGGGATAGTCCCTATATTGGTGTATTCCCTCTTAACACACTATTAACAGTGTATTTACCGTCATTACACCATAAATATATTGTATCTCTAGTCTAAGACTCTCTATAACAGATATAGAGATAAAAAATCTCGATGAACCTCTATCAAATAACTAAGATACTATAATATATGCTTCTAGAATATTACCACGTACTGTATATGGTCACATAGCCTGATCCTCAAGTATCAGTTCTAAAGCATGCAAGATTCTATATCCATGACCCTACTAAATGGCTAGATAACCATGATCATAACATCATTGTTGTGGTTTTTTCTATTTAAGAGTTTGACTACTACGGCCATAAATTCCTCCGTGACCAGTACAGTCGGTTCTATTACAACATTCTGCCTTACAAGAAGAAAATAACCAGTTCCTAAAGGTGGAAATATTGTGCATGATTTTCTAGTAGAAGCTAGTAGAAGGGTCCAACATGACCATTTTAGATTCCACATTTGACTTCAAGACCATCACTCAATTGGATCTCTATCAAAATTAGGCTTTAGGTTCCCCCGTTTTCCACTCGGATGGCACACCATGGAGGAATCAAAACTTTTACTCTGGTTATCACTACCCTGATAAAAAAACCTTGAGGGAACTTTTTATATCACCCGGAGAACCAGTGGCCTTCTAGGACATTTATCCTATATTCCTAGCACTGTTTCCATTCATCATGTTTTATTGTGGGATATGAAAATGATTGTTTTTTTTAAATGTTGGCAGGTGAAATACATTCACCTATGTATGGATGGAGTACATAATCACATCTAAAAAACATATATCATGAGAAATATCATCAACATCTAGAAGTGTATAAAATTGATGAAACTCTATGAAACATGCTGAATATACCATAACAGAACATAGAACCCTACTCATGATGAATGAACTCTCAGTCTATGTCAGCTTTTGACATTTGAGGAAATAAATGATCATAAGAAATAGTCTTGAATTCATTCATATCATGTCTTTATGGTGATTAGACTAGGTAACCACATCCCCGAAATGCTTGGCCTAATCCTGGATCATTTTTTAGCATACTTAACCATCCAATATAGAGGTATATACAAATGCTCAAAGATATGTAGGATAGACTCTTCCCAAGACTCAATAGCTTCTGACAACCATCCCCTAAAAAGGTATAAAGATGCTGCTTCTAGAATATGTGAGTCATATCATCCATTGTTGGTGAAACCCATGGTGAACTATATATGGACTGCATTAGAAATACGAATCTATCAAAAAATTGGTTGTCAGTGCCCAAAGAAGGTACCTTATGTGGTTCCTAAATTGTAACTCCTATGGTAAATACTTGGGGCTCAGGGCGCACCTCATCTATAAAACCATCGTCGCCACCTAAATAGCATACAACATGAAGAGTTCATGGCGGAATTGATATTAAAATACCAAGAAAAGACCATAAAACAAGATTTATGCAGATCGATAACAACACACATAGAAGTTAAATGTATGGTAGGGATCACTACACAAAGTATACAACCCCTACTACCCTCTTATATGTCTACGTACTTGTAAGTTCTCAAGTATATTTTTATGGGGTTATAATAGATATGGGGTCAATATTCACATTCCTTATCATTTATTGTGAACTCTCTAATTTAATTTTAAATTTTTTTACCAGTTTCTCTCATTTACCATTAATAAAAATGACATGTTTGGATACGTATGTTAAACCATTTCATATTATATTTCATGTTTTATATTATAATGGATATCCATTGACATTGACCCAGTTCCCACACAAATCATCAATGAAAATGAAACCCATTTATTTATAGGATAATTTCATGACTCAATAAATTACTCATCCCAACCTATAAGGGACTATAAACCTCATGAGTTGGGACATGAAATCACTCAAACAAAACCAAGAGTAATAACATAATAAGTTAACTATCCATCATCAGTAAAAAATACTAAGAATATCTAGAAATGATCAATAGTGAAATGAAACTATATTTCATGCCAATATGCATGACATGTGATTTATTGGTTCTTAATATGATGCATGTAACAATAATCCTTTCCCACATATCATCGGTCCAATTATGATTTAAATCCTTAACCAAATTAACAATAAACAAATCGATACGACATGTGCATCACCCAATGCTAAAATAATGTCAACAATAATAGGCATAACATAACAACAATTATATTTTGTGTTAAATTGAATTTAATCAATACTATCTTCACAATTACAAAGGATGACTTATAAACAATTCCCATATAATTCCTAAAAACCAATATATAATCTCAAAATAGTGAAGTTGGAAAGGAATACTCCTCTGATACCACATTATGAAATCCCAAACCCAGATTCCACATAATATGTTCCGTAATCCTGGTGGGCCACATGACCTCAAGAGCATATCCCCAAATAACACAGGCTACTAACTAGAAGTGAGGTCCTAGGGTGTGTCTGTGGGGAGACTATTACCTCATTACTATAGTTCAGAAAAATAGATATGTAGAAACAGAGGTAGGAAGTGGAAGTAATATAAGAAAAAACCCGACAAAGACAAAATAAAGAAATAAAAAAGGATAACAAGAACTTAATAAACATGACCAACTAATGATGATATGTCATGTCACTAGAAAACCTGAAAACATGGTTATAAGATAAGATGAAAAACATTCTCCACAAAAGTATAACAAAGTAAAAAAGACCATCCCAAGAATCCAAATCTCAAGATCGGTCATATTTTATCATGATTTATACTAAGAAAAAAAGAAATCTAGTTTTCGAAATTGTATGCTTCCATTTGTCAACACCTTCCCACATATAATATTCCTTGGGTAAAAAACAGTGCCCAGGGAGTGTGTGAGATGAATCTTAATGGGCTAACACCAATGGTGACTATAACCTCCAACCAGTGTAATGGACTAAAACAATGTGCAATAATCCATATAATATGTGATGAATTAAAATTTAACTAAATACTCAAGTACATACTTTATCCCTCATATAGTGTCTGAACATATAACCAATCATTTATTTCATCATTAGAAATTTATAATTAAGTCACATGTTAACATTATTAATGTTTTCATCATGTAATGAGGCTACCCATAATAATATTTAGTAATAGTGTTATATGATAATAACCAAGGTAATGTAGAACTCATGGGTCACCAACTCAATAATAACTGTAGCATGGATAAGGGTTAGAGTTTTTGTGAGGATCATAGTCCATGGGATTCCACAATAATATTCATATTTTGTCAAATGATTTTATCCAATTTAAAATGGGGTAAGCAATGATTGGGCCTGATGTGCTTTAATCATGGAACCTACTTGTCAATATTTGATCAAAGAACTATATCTATGGAATCCTATAGTACTACATGAGGGATCATACTGGGTCATACTAGGCATCCATGGTTAGAATATGGTCAATTTATAGGTGGGTCTCAACCTAAGAAAGATGTATCCTTGAATTTGGAATGGGGTCCCCGAGAGAACAAGTAATTCCCTCAGGAATCCCAGGCAAGCTCGACCAAAGACACTACTATTTTGATAATGAAGTTGTGTAAAACTCATAAGTTTCAAGCCACTACATTTCATTCGTCTGAAATGGATAATTAAGAAATCAACCATTTAATCAAGTCATAATTAATCAATAACTTCATTTTGTTCAATCCTTTCCATTCATTACTATGACAAAGACAACTAGAATGCAACCATTTATTTAATCAATTTAATGAATTTTCATAAGCATGGTTCACTCCTCTACCTTAGATAAACATGGTAAGGTATTATATGGATTTTCAACCTATTATCCAATTAAATTTTATGAAAAAGGGGAATTCATATACTTATTATACTTGCCTACTTCCATTTCAGTGAGTTTACTAGTTGAAGCTCTTAACATTTGAGAGCCAAGTGGTGAGAATACATGGTCTATTAAAATATAAATTTCATGATATAAATAAAGAAATTTAATATAGAAAAGAATACACTTTTGAAGGTCAACCTAAGGCACACCCGAACGACATCTCAAATGTGTCAAAACACTAAAACAACAATTATGGAATAACATCGTACATGGGTTGGATGGAGTTTTGGGGAAAAAAAATTACAAATAATAACATATTTGGAAATATCATAACCATATAGCTGTAATTTTTGTAAACATGGAATATAAAGTAAAAAAATCCTGATAAAATTATCAGTCCCCAAATGACAATTCAAAAATCAACAAGATTATGGGATGAGTTATTGACCACCCACATTAGGCTGGTACGACTCTCCATCTCCAGTTTTAGCATATGATTTGTCTTAAATCTATATATATTTGAGAAAAAGGGAAAATTCTCAAACCTCGATGACTAGGTTGAGAGCAAGAGAGCTGAAGAACAACTCAAATAGTCTCAAGTATATAACATTGCCCATCCAATGTGATTAAGGGAAACTTGATCAGATCCCAGTTGAATGAGATTTCTTGATTCCTTGGATACGCCTTAAAAAAATATCTTAAATGAGATAAATGGGTTTCATCCCAAAATAAAATCATATAGGAGGAAGCATGATGGTAAATTAGATCAATAAGGGTAAAATGGTCAAATTTCCCAAAATTTAGATTGTGCACAGTTTGTTCACATAGTTTGAAATACCATGCACAAACCATGCATGGTTACATAGAGAATGTGGGTATTATCCTAGTTTTGATGTTGTGTTCGAGACCTCATACCCAAATCATGCGAGATGGCTCTGCCAAAAAATGTACACCATCCACACAGTTAGATATAACAATGCTCTCTACCAGCACGTTTTTCTATAACCATACGATATGGCTATTTGTTTCAAAAAGGTGGGTATTGTTCTTAGAACAAGCCACATACAACCTCAAGACCTTCTCCAACCCTCTAGGAATATATTTTAGGACCAAAATAAAGTATTAGACTAAAAATTAAAGGATATGTACCTGAGTAAAACATGGGTCCTTATATAGATATAGGTTATTACATTAAAATAATAAAATATTATTATATATAGGATACAATTTTTATTATTTTATCATTTTTAAGAGATTTTTAATGGATGTGGAAGAATAAACAAAACAAAAAAATACAGATAAAAACAATAAAATTTTTGGAAAACCACTTTGATAAACACCTTAAACCATCTAGGGTTGGTGTTATTCATAAAATATCAACAGAATGATATTGGTGATTCCAAGAAGTTATTTGGTTAGGGTATTTATAAAATAAAAGGGGTCTGAAGTGTGAAATAAATTTATTAAGATATTCCATTTTATAAGAGAGGGGAGGGTTACTCATCGTTTTTTTAATGTAATAATTTAATATATAGTAACTTTTATTTCCATTTGGTTTAAAAAATAATTTATTTGTAATATAGGATGATTTTTAGTTGAAATAATCTAATAGAATAAGAATTAGACATGTTTAGGTCATATTTTTTCCGTTTTTATTTTATAATAACTCTCAACAACCCCTTTCAAATTTACCATGAAAATAAGTACTATTACCCATATAGTGCCAATATATTTAATATAAACGAGAAAAAGTCTGATATATGGGAGAAAATTTATATCATCATCCATATCATAATCAATTTTATGAATCTAATATTTTTATGATTTTTATATATTTTAAAGAAATATTATTTATTATAATGTTTCATTAATGCCAAATGTTTAGATTAATTTATTACATTGATATTAAAAACATTAATAGACCAATAAAAACTGAAACAAAATATCATAATATATAACTACTATGTCATTTTAATGAGGAAAATACATTTATCATATTCTTTATCTATGTTAATATTTATTTTAATATTTTTAAAATAATTTCTCTGATTTTTATATTAATTAAGTAATTATTATTTTAGCATTTTATAAAATTTAATGTAATTATATCTTCACTAAAAAATTAATTTTCGTGATGAATATATATCATTTAGGGTTATAAATAATATTTATAAATAACCTTATACATAGTTTAAAATTATCATAAGAATACTATAGTTTCAATACACAAGGGTGTGTCATTTTTTACATTTCATTTAATATAATATTTTAAATGTAATAATAACATCCAAATGTAAAAAAGGTCATATATTATACCATTGATGGATTACGTATTATATATAATTATATAATTAAATTTAGTAATATATTTTTATAATTTTAATGTTCTTATCATATAATTTTTATACCTAAATTATAAAACATACCCTTTTCCTCAAGGAAAAAAACTACTTGGGGTACTATTCATATTGACAAAAAACAGAAGAGACCTATTTAATAAATTTGAACTCAATGATTCTATCACAACCCATCCTCGGGGCCCGTGCCGTGACTACCCCAAGCCCGCCTTCCATATGCCAATGGCTGGTGACTAGCACCAAAGGCATAAATCCCTAAGCTGGGAAGGCATTTGCTTTATAAATTGTAAACACACACAACAGATTACACAACTATAAGTAAAACACTATGTAAAACTACATAGACATGATGTGCTAGAAAGAAAAATGGGCTATAAATTCAAGCCCAACAGTAAATTACCAAGAAAGGACAAATAAGTACAACTAAAAAGACAAATAGCTAGAAGGTGTATAGAAGCTCCGAGATTTTCCACCACAGATCCTACTTGAAAGGTATGTACATATATCCTGTAACAACCCGAGATTTTATGAAAAATATTCTTTTTAATTTTATTAATGTCTTGTGTTGTACGCTACACCAAAAGGAGCTTGCACAACACGCATCTTTGACTTTCCTTGCATTACACGCAATCACAACCTTCCTCGATAGCGTGTGTAGTACGCAATACCGAGTTTCACTAAACAACGATATGCTATTAAAATATTATTAAAACTAGCCGTTATGAATAGTAATAACCACTTTTTGAAATTTTATAAATTTTATTTTTCAAAATGGACTTCATTTTTGGATCCGGAATATCGAAATTAGCCTAGGGTGAAATTTTGGTATTTTTCTGAAAACTTTCAATTTTTGATGAATAGTGAAACCACTAAGTGGTAGGTAAAAACTGAATTTTGCATAAAACATAATTTTACCGCTTCTGTGAATGGAATTTCAAAAATCCGACAGACACGGTTGATATCAGTAAGTAAAATGTGGTTCAATGAGATAAAAGTAATTTTTTTGTGAATAGTAACTCTTTACTATTTTTACCGCGGTTAATAGTAAATAGGGTAACTAAGGGTAAATATGATATTAATATTACCCTAACACATGTCCTAATTCTATTGGACAAGTGTAATTCGACCAAAAACAAACTTAGGAATAAAATATGACTATTTAGGCCCACTTGGATTAGATTAGGACATTTATTATTAATTTATTTAAAGAAGGGTTAAAATAGTTAAAATCAAAGTTTAATAAGTAAATCATTTTTAATATGGGGTTATACATAAGATAAATTCGATTGTAAATATTCATTAGAAAGCTAAAAAGATTTCCTACATGATGGTATTTTATTTGTAATTTTTAGACATCAAATAATTTAATTTATAGATGACACAAAGATGATGCAGTAATTATCTTATTAATGAAATATTGACATAATTGATAATATAAATACCAAAATAAATGTAATTTAAGCCTTTTTATGAATTCCACTAATTTTCTAGGTTACTATGATATATTAGTGTTGATTTAATCAACTTGGTTCGAACATATAATTCTGTTATGACTTTCACAAAAATCATATATCAAATAGTGTCAAAATTGACACAAAGTAGTTTTTAAATCAAATATTATAATATTAATTGTTATTTTATTCCTAAAAATCTAAGGTTAGGCCAAATGACATAGATAAGGATATATATATTAATAATAAACAATTTAGGGTTCGTTTGGCATGTTATAGTAAGTGTATTAACCATATAGTGAAAGAAAACAAAAAGACACGGTAAAAGTTAAATTATTTAACTTAGAGTTAAATCTAATTGATAAGGTTAAAATAATACCCTAAACTTGTCTAAATCTTATTGGTTGATAGGATTTCGACCCTTCCCCACTTTAACTTCGAAATAAAACCCTTTGGAACCATTATAAACCGATTTTGACTTTAATATAAAATAATATTTTGAGATATTCCTAAGGTGCCCCTCTCCTCCCCTATAAAAGGACATCTCCTCCCCCTCCTCCTCACACCAATTTGAGCACTCAAGCTCGGCCAACCCCTGCCATTTTCTCCTCTCCACTTCCCTAGAATAATCCTAGAGGTCCTGGTCTTCTCCAAAGACCAATCTTAGTTCCTTAAGTGGAGGATTCAAAGAGGCGTTCCAAAGAAGAGGAGCTTCGGACACGAACAAAGCAAATCGGACCTAAGGTAAGGGAAATATCACAATCTCATTTTTATCCGAGATTGTTTATTCGTAAGTATTTACTGGGGTGTATTTTATCATCCACATCCATATTTCATCAATATGTAATATTATTTCCATCTACCTACAATTGTTTAAATCCATTTTTACCCTTCGGTGAGTTTTTAGTAATATGTGTGAAAGGAATCTTTTGTCGTTTTTCGTACGAGGTACTTTTTGACTTTTCCGACAAAAGTACGAAGAATGTTTTTTTAACTTATACGGCATGAATGGATTTTTAAAACATTATTTCCAAGAAACTTCCTTTACAAGTTTTCAAGTTTATTTTTAATCAACTTCTTTTATTTTAAAGTTGTTTGACATGTTATGAAAGGAAAAATGTTTTTGAAGAAGAAAGGATATTTTCCTCAAGAATGGAGTTCAAGTGTTTTATCAAAATTATTTTCCATCTAAGATAATAAAGGGTTCTGTTTTTATCCCTATTATTAAATTGATTTGATCATGTTGTGATGGAATTATTTTTATGAATTCCTTTATCTTATATGAATTGATTTATGATGTCATGATGTTTCAAGAATCCCATTTTTGTTACATGTGTTATGCGATGATGTATGTTTTCTGATTATGTGGCACACATAAGAATGGATTCATTATAAGATGGGTGGGACCTATATCTCCCTCCAATGCATTGGGTAAAGATTTTATATCTCATGAGATAGACAGGGCTGGAACGGTAGGTTATACCGGTTCAGTGAAACAGGACTGAAACGAGGGTTACTCGATTCAGAAAGGGACTTTGTCCACTAAGATAGTCTTGGCAATTAGTCTTGACTAACAAGAAATGATTCTCTATGATTATGTGTGTATGCCACAAAGTTTCATGTTTTAAGTTATGATTATTGGGATTACTTTTCACTGCCATGATTTATCCCATGATTATGAAATTATGCTCTCTTTTGCAGGTTATGATTTCCAAAATGTTATGTTCTTATGAATATGATGTGATTGATATTTATTTTTTTTACCCTTACTGAGCATTTGAGCTCACCCTTTTATGTTTTTTCCCCTGGATATAAAGAAAGGTTTTAGGTAAAAAAAAGGAAGATCTTTATGGGAGATTTTGAAGATCTTTCACCACGATTATAAGATTATAGTCCGAGTTTCCAAAGACACTAAACTATTACGGTCCTTGTGTGTGTGTTTTTCTAATGTACTAAGTATTCCGAAAAAGTAATGTAAAGTCCATGTACGATAAGCTTCAGGTCGCTACAGTTGGTATCAGAGGAAAGGTTTAGTCAACCTTTGGAAACTAGGATGCGAGAACTTTAGTGAGATCCCCAGATATATTTATAAGGTATGTCTAGGGATGTCCTTAATGATAAGTATACGTATAGGATACAGTCCTAGAACTATGGTAACGATCATAGAATTTAACCTAAGATGATAGATATTGTTGTTTTCCCAAGCATGATTTTTGCCTCTCACACTATTCTTTTTGGGTTTTAGACGATGGCTGGAACCCGAAGGAACCGTGTTGATCAATGCAATGGACAATGCAATGATTGCCCTCCTGAACAAACAAATGTTATGGGAGATGGAGTGCAAAATCTTATTTCTATACTTACACAAGCTATGAATCATTCTGGACTTCCAAATGAGCAGAGAAGGGAACAGTATTCTATTGAGTCCTTCAGGAGGCAACGTCCACCTTCTTTCAGTGGGACTTCCGATCCACTTGTTTCTGAACAATGGATCAATACTACTGAAAAGATATTTTCAGTTCTTCAATGTTCTGAACATGATAAAGTCATCTTAGCAGTGTATCGTTTGGAAGGTGATGCTGATCAATGGTGGAATCTTATCAAGAATACGAGGCCAAGAGATGAAATTGAGTCCATGGAATGGGACGAGTTCAAGAACTTGTTTTTCAGTAAGTACTTACCTCGTATTCTTCGAACAAAGATGGAAAAGGAATTTCTTGAGCTGAAGCAGAAGGATGAGGAATCTGTTGGTATATACAAAGCAAATTTTACAAGACTTGCAAGGTATGCATCTGGCATTATCATCCAACCTGAAAGTAAAGTTGATCGATTTTTCAGTGGCTTAAAACCAAGTCTTCGAAGGGCATTAGCTATAACAGACTTCAGTAGCTATGAAGAAATTGTGTGTTGTGCTATCAAGGTAGAAATGGAAGTTGGTGTTACATATCCATCTCATGGTTTTGAAAAGAAACGAAAGATGGAGTTCAAGGAGAAATCTCAAAATAATGGTGAAAAGAAGATGAATGTTTCCTTATGCACAAAGTGTGGAAAGAAGCATGGTGGAGATTGTCTTAAAGGGACTATGAAATGTTTTAAGTGTGGAAAAGAAGGTCATCGAGTAGCGGAGTGTCAAAGTAATGGAAAAAGGGTTTCTAATGATGTGAACAAAGAAAACACTGCAGAGAACGCACCACCAACACTTCAATGTTTCAAGTGCAAGGAGATGGGACATTATGCCAATAAATGCCCTAATCCAAGGGTTAGTGACGATCAACATGAGCAACCACTTAAGGCAAAGGACAAAGGGAAGTCACATGCGATCTCTATTGGCAATGTTGAATATGACAATGATGTGGTGGAATGATTAAGTGTTTATGTAATGGGATTCCAAAATAATGTTGTATCATGTAGTATTGGTCTAATGTGGTATTTAAAGTAATTGAGATATTATGCGCATAATAAAGGGAAAACAAGAAAATAAAATGTTTAACAGTATTCATGAGCTCATGATTGATATAAGGACTAAGTGATATCATGGTTTGAGTATATAGAATTTTGAGGATTTTGGTATGTGAAAAGTGTTAGATTTTAATTGCATTCATGTTTTCACTAAGGTATTCAATAGAATACATTATTAAGTACTTTGAATGTTTGGAATGTGACCAACAAAACGTATCTTATGATATATGGGGATCGACGATGGTGTTAAATCTCTGGTAATCATTTTCACTATGTTATGAGAGTGGACTGCAGTATTATGGATAAGCCTAAAGAATTGGAATGGATTATGTTGTACATAAGTTATTATTGATTAAGGATAGAAGTTCTCTCGATATTATTGATGGGATGTTATAGTAATATAGTTTTAGAAAAAGGACAACCTGCAGGACGGGCGACAACCCATCGCTTCGGACAAGGCTGTGGGAATCGAACCCACAACCGAAGTGCGACTGGCCTTTATCGCCTACCACTGGCCTACAGGAAGTCCCTGTTTAGTAGAAACTAGTTTTATTTTATTAAGCAGTATGATATATGACGTATAAGTTCATTTTTGGAACCATATACGATTAATCTCACTATAAGATGGACTTATAACTTTTGCTAACCTTTTGTTTGAAATAGATGGAATGACCCATCCTTCTATCACATGATCTGCTAATGCTTCACGAATAACAAATTCAACTTCATTTCTTTATGATATGAAGTGGAAATTGTTCAATTCACGAACAACAGTGAGATTGTAACAAAATCATGTAAGTATTTCTTTTAATTCATCAACTTTAGGGAAATGATCTTGAAAACCAAAAATGTTGTCCTAGTGCTCTTATATCTGATTAATCAGATGGTACCTTAGATCGTCACAAATTTATGGCTTTGTGATTGCTAGATTTTCCATAGCCATGTTCTCTACCACTCTCCATCAGAACATGATGGTTAGATTTCTCTTCCATATCCATATTTTCACCTATGTGGAAACCCAGTGACTAGTTTATTTGGGTAATCGTTACATTTCATACTTTAGTTTTTAAAGCCAAGTTTTGGTATTCCTTTTTACGATGTGGGTTTCTATTAAAGAAACTTTCGAATAGTAAACCATTTATAATCCCGACGAATTTCGAGGGCGAAATTCATTTTAAGGGGGGTAGAATGTAACAACCCGAGATTTTATGAAAAATATTCTTTTTAATTTTATTAATGTCTTGTGTTGTACACTACACCAAAAGGAGCTTGCACAACACGCATCTTTGACTTTCCTTGCATTACACGCAATCGCAACCTTCCTCGATAGCGTGTGTAGTACGCAATACCGAGTTTCACTAAACAACGATATGCTATTAAAATATTATTAAAACTAGCCGTTATGAATAGTAATAACCGCTTTTTGAAATTTTATAAATTTTATTTTTCAAAATGGACTTCATTTTTGGATCTGGAATATCGAAATTAGCCTAGGGTGAAATTTTGGTATTTTTCTGAAAACATTCAATTTTTGATGAATAGTGAAACCACTAAGTGGTAGGTAAAAAACTGAATTTTGCATAAAACATAATTTTACCGCTTCTGTGAATGGAATTTCAAAAATCCGACAGACACGGTTGATATTAGTAAGTAAAATGTGGTTCAATGAGATAAAAATAAATTTTTTGTGAATAGTAACTTTTTACTATTTTTACCGCGGTTAATAGTAAATAGGGTAACTAAGGGTAAATATGATATTAATATTACCCTAACACATGTCCTAATTCTATTGGACAAGTGTAATTCGACCAAAAACAAACTTAGGAATAAAATATGACCATTTAGGCCCACTTGGATTAGATTAGGACATTTATTATTAATTTATTTAAAGAAGGGTTAAAATAGTTAAAATCAAAGTTTAATAAGTAAATCATTTTTAATATGGGGTTATACATAAGATAAATTCGATTGTAAATATTCATTAGAAAGATAAAAAGATTTCCTACATTATGGTATTTTATTTGTAATTTCTAAACATCAAATAATTTAATTTATATATGACACAAAGATGATGCAGTAATTATCTTATTAATGAAATATTGACATAATTGATAATATAAATACCAAAATAAATGTAATTTAAGCCTTTTTATGAATTCCACTAATTTTCTAGGTTACTATGATATATTAGTGTTGATTTAATCAACTTTGTTCGAACATATAATTCTGTTATGACTTTCACAAAAATCATATATCAAATAGTGTCAAAATTGACACAAAGTAGTTTTTAAATCAAATATTATATTATTAATTGTTATTTTATTCCTAAAAATCTAAGGTTAGGCCAAATGACATAGATAAGGATATATATATTAATAATAAACAATTTAGGGTTCGTTTGGCATGTTATAGTAAGTGTATTAACCATATAGTGAAAGAAAACAAAAAGACATGGTAAAAGTTAAATTATTTAACTTAGAGTTAAATCTAATTGATAGGGTTAAAATAATACCCTAAACTTGTCTAAATCTTATTGGTTGATAGGATTTCGACCCTTCCCCACTTTAGCTTCGAAATAAAACCCTTTGGAACCATTATAAACCGATTTTGACTTTAATATAAAATAATATTTTGAGATATTCCTAAGGTGCCCCTCTCCTCCCCTATAAAAGGACACCTCCTCCCCCTCCTCCTCACACCAATTTGACCACTCAAGCTCGGCCAACCCCTGCCATTTTCTCCTCTCCACTTCCCTAGAATAATCCTATAGGTCCTGGTCTTCTCCAAAGACCAATCTTAGTTCCTTAAGTGGAGGATTCAAAGAGGCGTTCCAAAGAAGAGGAGCTTCGGACACAAACAAAGCAAATCGGACCTAAGGTAAGGGAAATATCACAATCTCATTTTTATCCGAGATTTTTTATTCGTAAGTATTTACTGGGGTGTATTTTATCATCCACATCCATGTTTCATCAATATGTAATATTATTTACATCCACCTACAATTGTTTAAATCCATTTTTACCCTTCGGTGAGTTTTTAGTAATATGTGTGAAAGGAATCTTTTGTCGTTTTTCGTACGAGGTACTTTTTGACTTTTCCGAAAAAAGTACGAAGAATGTTTTTTTTAACTTATACGGCATGAATGGATTTTTAAAACATTATTTCCAAGAAACTTCCTTTACAAGTTTTCAAGTTTATTTTTAATCAACTTCTTTTATTTTAAAGTTGTTTGACATGTTATGAAAGGAAAAATGTTTTTGAAGAAGAAAGGATATTTTCCTCAAGAATGGAGTTCAAGTGTTTAATCAAAATTATTTTCCATCTAAGATAATAAAGGGTTCTGTTTTTATCCCTATTATTTAATTGATTTGATCATGTTGTGATGGAATTATTTTTATGAATTCCTTTATCTTATATGAATTGATTTATGATGTCATGATGTTTCAAGAATCCCATTTTTGTTACATGTGTTATGCGATGATGTATGTTTTCTGATTATGTGGCACACATAAGAATGGATTCATTATAAGATGGGTGGGACCTATATATCCCTCCAATGCATTGGGTAAAGATTTTATATCTCATGAGATAGACAGGGCTGGAACGGTAGGTTATACCGGTTCAGTGAAACAGGACTGAAACGAGGGTTACTCGATTCAGAAAGGGACTTTGTCCACTAAGATAGTCTTGGAAATTAGTCTTGACTAACAAGAAATGATTCTCTATGATTATGTGTGTATGCCAAAAAGTTTCATGTTTTATGTTATGATTATTGGGATTACTTTTCACTGCCATGATTTATCCCATGATTATGAAATTATGCTCTCTTTTGCAGGTTATGATTTCAAAAATGTTATGTTCTTATGAATATGATGTGATTGATATTTATTTTGTTTACCCTTACTGAGCATTTGAGCTCACCCTTTTATGTTTTCTTTTCCCCAGGATATAAAGAAAGGGTTTAGGTAAAAAAAAGGAAGATCTTTATGGGAGATTTTGAAGATCTTTCACCACGATTAGAAGATTATAGTCCGAGTTTCCAAAGACACTAAACTATTACGGTCCTTGTGTGTGTGTTTTTCTAATGTACTAAGTATTCCACAAAAGTAATGTAAAGTCCATGTACGATAAGCTTCGGGTCGCTACATATCCTCCTCAGTGGTCCATGTTCATCCGTCTCCTTTAGGTACCGACTCGTCGTGAGATCCACCTTTGTGTATCGTTCAGTCCTCGTACACTCCGCCTCGGTCAACGTTGTCCGTCGTCATCATCCAACACAATGAGGTGTGGGCATAGCCCATGTAGGGGTGAGTATAAAGATACTCAGTGGGGACCCAGAGACCCTCAAGGTCTCACAAAATGCAATAAGGATAAACTACATCTACGATACGACGGATAACCATTATTTAGGAATATGCCCATACCTATACCTATGTTATCTAGTAATACATCTCAATCATGAGGAAAACACAAAAGCCATTTACTCAACTCAAACTAGGATTTTAATTATCAAAACCACGGTTGCTAGAGAACTCCTCCTCTATCGAGAACAGTGGGATGTCGTGACACCAAGGTGCTTCTCACTATCCTTGGACTGCTGAGGTACTCCTCCTGTCGAGTACTGTAGGTCTGCTGCCAACTACCAGGCGCTCCTCCGCTGTGGGTCTGCCGCTAACTACTAGGTGCTCCCCCTAATATCCTGTATAGGTACTCGTCCTGTTGAGTACCGTGGGTCTGCCACCAAATACCGGGCGTTCCTCCACCGTGGCTCTGCCGGCAACTACCTGGCGCTCCCCATTGGGCTAGTCGAATCGGTCAAGCAGTCGTCAGGTCTGTCAGCTACTAGGTCTCCGTACTCTATCTGCTCTTCCCAAGAAGGATCCGCTCCCCGAGATACTATGAAAAACTCCAAATATCTCGAAGTCTCACATAGAAGTATCTCAAAGGTCCGTCTCGTCAAAGGGATCTCAACGCAACAGACGGCGTGTCATTCGAACGCCCGATCTATCAGTTATTGGCATTTCTGTTCGAGGGGCCCGCTTGGATTTCAGGTTCAAACCAACCTGAACATACCCCAACTGTATCCAAACCTCAATTAGGGTATTCCAAAAGAATCATCTCTCTCTAAAATTTCGGTTTCCACAGACAGTCCATCGATCAGACACCCGTAGCCCAAGATGCATGCTAAAAGGTATAAACGACCATAACGGGTCTGGTTCTGGTCCGACCCAATCAGAACGACCCGACCCAACCCGGGTCAGGACAAGGGTCCGAGGCTGTCCTAGGGGCGGCCCGACCCGAAGGCGCGACCCGGACTATGAGGACATCCCAGCCCGAAGGCGTGGCTCGAGTCGCTGTCTGCGTGGCCCGGCCGACAGGCCACGTGCCGACTGGCCGTGTGGCCTAGTTGGCTTGCCGCGTGCGGGATGGACCTGTGGCCCGGTGGGCAGGCCGCGTGCCGGCGGGCCCTGTGGCCTGGCCGGTTGGCCGTGTGCTGGCTAGCAGTGTGGCCCGGCCGGCTGGCCGCATGCGGGCTGGCCATGTGGCCCGGCCGGCAGGCCGCGTCGCCTGGCTGGCCATGCCGTGGGAGGGGGGTGCCATGCCCCCTTTTTCGATCTAAAGAAACTGGCTCTAGGCGCTAGTTTCGGTGAGCCTCGGGACTTGAGTGGTCTTTCTTTGTCGGGATGGCCTAGCGGCGAGCCTATTTCGTGTCACCTGTTGCTGGCCCGACGTTATCCACTCCTGGTTTTTCCACCGCGGCGCGACGACACCATGGTTCTGCTCCTCTTCCGCGGTCCGGCCTGGCCGCAGCCTCCCTCTCTTCCACGCGACGCGACGAAACCGTGTCCACCATGTGGCCGCCGTGGCCGATGTGGCCACGACTCCTTCTTCCAATGTAGTGCGATGGAACCATGCCACTCCAGCTCCGGTGCGGCCCTTCTTGGTCGCAGATCAGTTCTCTGCATGGCATGGCAGTGCCGCACCCTTGTGTTGACCCGTCGGTCTTGTGCTGTCGGTTCCTCTCACGGCCGACCCATCACTGGCCACCTATGATCCTCAGCGGTCCTCTCTTCCAGTGGCGTTGTTGCGTCACCTCCTTCATCAACCAATCAAGAACCAACAGAGGGATGGTGGGCCATGTTTTTTCAGCCCGTGCCCTCTATATTAGGTGATAAAAATTGGACAACATTGAACCACAATAAATGACATGGATTGAGGATATTATTCAATCAAAACAAACCCCTACCTCGCTTGTCGGTAATTGTTGACAGTGTTGTGAGAAGGCGGTGTTGTTCTGTCAACGTCGAGAAACGTCCAGGGTAAGAGACCAAGGAAGAATCTTTGTCAGCGTTCTTCACAGTCGGCTCCTTCCTTTAATATGGTTGAAGAAGGAAGAATATGTTCAAAAACATTCTTCTTGTTCTTCACATTCATCACATTCTTCGTTGGAAGAATAATTCTCTGTTGAGAGCTTTCTCCAAGGGTTCTCCAAAATCTACCAAGTTGCCAACCAAATATAATAAAGGAAAAGTCTATTATTTTTTGTCAGAATAAAACAAAGAGTGATTATTAATTAAATGAGACAACTCATTTAATTAGTTGGGGTGGAATGGATTCAAAATTATAAAAGGATAGGGGGAGAGTTAGAAATAAATGAAGAGAGGGTGGACACAATTATGGGGGAAGTCCAAGAGTTACAAGGGGTTAAAGCCCATGCGGTCCCCACATTAATTATCCTCCCAAGGGAGGTTATGTGCAGGTGGGCCCCACCACCATAACCTCTCATGGTAGGTTATGGCGTGGTGGCCCCTACCTCCAAACCTCACTTGGATATTTTAACTTACAAAATAAAAATAAGCCACACTTATTTTTATTTAACTTTATTCTTAAAAAATCCAAAAACTAACTTCCATTCTCGCTAGAACGCAAATACGGTGAAGGCCTAACTAAGCAATCACCAATGTTGCGAGTTCAACGGTACACTCAGATCTCAATTCCGAGCACCAGTTCAAAATATATAAAGTCCTGCTCGTACTTTTACTGAACATACCAAAACAAAATATCAGAAATTGATTCCGAACACACCGGGCCTTGGAATCCAGCGCCGTCTGAAACTACAGACTCGTAAAATTCCCATGTATTTAAGAAAAATATTTCCACAAAAATTTTGGTTCTTTAGATTCTCCCCACCTTAGAGATTTACATCCCCATAATCTACAACTGGATCTAAGGGAACACATGGGGGGTACGGAACACGCATCTGAGCATTCCGCTCCCATGTGCTCTCCTGGAGGTTCCCGTGCTTCTAGATAATGCTCACCAGAGGTATCAAACATCCATGTAGGACCCGCTCCTGTCAATCCAGAATCTCCACTAGAACCTATGGGAAAGTTTACTCGTCATCAATGTCCAGCTCCCCATGGTTGATGATGTGGGATGGGTCGTGCACCTTGCTTCTCATCTGGGATACATGGAAGATGTCGTGCACCCGGGGCAACTTATGTGGAAGATCTAGGAGGTAAGATACATCACATACTATTATGAGGACCTGGAAAGGTCCGTTGAATCTTGGAGATAACTTGCTGCCTCGGCCAAATCTTTGTTGACCTCGTCGAAGTGTGACCAGTAGAAAGACATGGTCGCCATCCTCGAACTCCAAAGGTCTCTGTCTCCTATCACCATATGACTTCTGCCTACTCTATACAGTCTTCATCCTCTCCAGGATGATTTGAACCTTCTCTGTGGTTGCCCATACCATCTCTGTTCCCACTTGTGCTGACTCCCCTGGGTCTGTCCAGCACATCGGTGATCTGTAGGGCCGACCATACAAGGCCTCAAAAGGTTCCATACCGATGGTGGAGTGATAACTGTTGTTGTAGGCAAACTCCACCAATGTTAAGTGATCCTCCCAGATGTGACCAAATTCAAGGACACATGCACGGAACATGTACTCAAGGTTCTAGATGGTCCTCTCATTCTGACCATCTTTCTAAGGATGGAAGGTGGTTCTCAGACATAGCTGCGTCCCGAAAGCCTCCTGTAACCCCTTCCATAGCCGGGACGTAAACCGTGTGTCACGTTCGGAGACAATAGAAGAAGGTACTCCATGTAAAAGAAAAATATCCTGCACGTAGAGGCTTCCCAATCTCTATACTGAGCACTGTTATCTGATAGGTAGGAAGTGGGATGACTTGCTGAGTCGGTCAACAATCACCCATATCGAATCGTGACTCTTGGATGTATGTGGAGGACCCGTCGCGAAGTCCATGGATATCCTATCCTAGTTCCACTCTAGGACCTCTAAGGGATGATCCAAACCTGGTGGTACCTAGTTCCCAACCTTCACTTGGTGGCAAGTGAGGCATCATGACACAAACTTTGTTACCACCTTCTTCATACCTGAACACTAGTGCTGTCGTCTGAGGTCCTGATACATCTTCGCCACACCTGGATGTACTGCTAGAGGGGAAGTGTGGAACTCCCTCAACACTTACTCCTGAAGTAAAACTTGTACCAAGGTACACCCTTTGAAGAGAATAACGTGGTCCCCACCTTAAGAAAATCCATCAGGTGACTACCATGTGGATATCTGAGCACGTCGCATCTCACAGTCAGCATCTCCACGTTGCGCTTCCCTAACTCACTGAAGAAGTGAAGGAGTAACTGTAAGAGACTGAAGATAGGCTGCTCCATTCCTATCAAAAAAAGATATCTGTAAGTAAGATAGCTGCTCGGTCGCCTCTCTTAGTAGTTGAATGACTGATCTTCTGCTGAGAGCATCTGCAACAACATTCCCTTTCCCAGGATGTATAGACTATCTCGATGTCATAGTCTTGGAGGAACTCAAGTCAATGCCACTGTCTTAGGTTTAGTTCCTTTTGAGAGAAGATATACCTGAGACTCTTGTGATTAGAGTACACGGTAAAAAATTCACCCATCAGATAGTGCCACCACATCTTCAAGGAGAAGACCACTACTGCTAACTCCAGGTCAAGGGTAGCGTAGTTCAGCTCGTGCTTTCTCAGCTACTGAGAACCATATGCGATCACAACTCTATCCTATATTAGGACACACTCAAGTCTAGTACCTAATGCATCACAGTAGACTACGTACCCTACGCCTTCCTCTGGAAGCCTCAATATGGGGGCGCAAGTCAACCTCTACCTCAGCTCCTGAAATCTATGCTAGAATCTCTCCGACCACATGAAGGGTTGTCCCTTATTATTCATGGATGAAAGTGGTGCTGAAACCCTAGAGAAATTTGGAACAAAAATCTGATAGTATCCAAAAAAACCCAGGAAACTCCATAACTTAGTCACACTCCTCGGTGGATCCCAAGAAAGTACTGCCTCGATCTTCAATGGATCTACTACAACTCCAGCCTCCGAGATGATGTGTCCCAAGAAGTGAACCTCCCGAATCCAAAACATGCACTTTGAGAGCTTACCATAATGCTGGTTCTATCGGAGTGTGTCCAGTACCACCTGCAAATGGAAGGCATGCTCCTCCTCAGTAGTCGAGTAGATCAGTATGTCATCGATGAAGACTATGACAAACAGATCGAGGTAAGGATGGAAGATCTTGTTCATTAGACACATGAACACTTCTAGAGCATTGGTTACGTCGAAGGGAAAAACCAAGAACTCATAGTGGCCATACCGACACCTGAATGCCGTCTTCTACACATCCTCATCTTGAACACTAAGCTGGTGATAGCCTGATCTGAGTCCTATCTTCGAGAACCATCGTGCTCCCTTGAGTTGATCAAAGAGATCTTCTATCCTTGGAAGTCGGTAATTGTTATTTACAGTCACATGGTTCAGGAGACAGTAGTCGACGCAGAGCCTCAAGCTCCCATCCGCCTTCTTGGCGAACAGAATCAGGGCTGCCCAGGGCGAAACACTAGGTCGGATAAATCCCTTTCCCTGCAAGTCCTCTAGCTGTACCCACAACATATGAAGCTCAGCGGGAGCCATCTGATATGCTAGAGTAGATATCGGTGTTGTCCCAAGGTACAGATCAATATATAAGTCCACCTCTCTGTGAGGAGGTTGTCCTAGAACATTATCAGGGAAAACATCCATGTACTGGTCCACCACCACATGATATGTCGGACTCTCCACATCAACTGCTCCGAGGGTAAGGGAAGACAACTCATGAGGGATCAGCTGCACCCTCCTCTGAGTAAGTTCGTCCTACGCTGCAAAGCTTTCCTTCTCACTGGTGATGGTGAACCTGGTCCCATCCATGTGGACACACCACACTTTTCTCCTAATACTGTTAATCTGAGCATAGATTTTAGATAACAACTCTATACCCAAGATGAAGAAATAGTCCTAAATGCTGCTACGAGGAGATCCCAGCTGAAGCTCTCTCCTCCTAGAGTAATCTCACACTACCGGAACTAGTGAGTAATCATTGAGTCTAATCCCGTAGGAGTGTCTAGCTGTAAGGATCGAGCCAATGGCTCCGTCAGAATCTTCGAGCTCTGAACGAGGGCAGTGGCTCTAAAAGAGTGATTGGAACCTATGACTATAAGAACTGTAGCTAAGGTGGAGTTGACACAAATTGTACCTCGAATCATCTCCAAAGCGCCATGTTTGTATGCTTCAGCTTCCTGAAGATGAGATATTCCCTGTCCACCCACTCCCTACAGTCGGGGTGGACCTCCTGGTGGTGGTGGCGGTAGCACCTCATAACGTCGACCGCCACTAGCTACTCGAACAACTCCTCTTCCACCTCTGCCTGTGCCCTGCAGACCGCCTCGGTCAAACCTCTCCCTCTGCATGGGAGGTCGCTCAACATTCTACTAATCTTCGAAATAGAAGTTCAGACATTCACAAGCCATGTGACCCTACCCACCGCAAGAGTATCATTGCCCGATCCTAGCATGACTGGCTTTGTCTATGCTCCGGGTGCCCCACACAACCGATCCTGAGTCGTGTGGTCGTCCACCTGTAGGTCTGGTCATCTTGGACCTCTGTGACAACTGTCTATTACCGGCTGATGAAGACTCCAGTGTGTGTCGACTAGTAGTAGGTCTCGCTATTGGTGACTTCTCAGCAAGGAAAATCTCTACCAGGAGGGTTCTATCTAACACCCCTTCCTGCGTCGAGAAGCTGAGGGATATCATCGAGGCTCTGATCTCTCACCTGAGACCCTACTCGAAGGTATGGGCCCTGAAGAATGGATCCCATAGCATATCTATGGAGTAGCATGAGAGGTTGGTGAACCTCGCTGAGTACTGCACTACTGTCATACTGCCCTGCTGTAGATGAATTAGCTCCTATATCAGCATCGCACGAAGGGTGGCTGGGTAAAACTCCACCCAGAACATGATCTCGAAGTCTGCCCAAAGTAGATTCCCCTAATTGTGGACCTAAAGCATCATGATCCACCATCTACCTACTATTTCCTAAAGGAGACTCACAGCAAGAATCACCATGTAGTCTTTTGGTGTCCCTACTAGCCTGAAGACTCTCACCACAGCCTCCATCCAATCCTCAGCCGCTTGTGGGTCCGTCACTTCCCTAAACCTGGGTGGCCTCTGGTGTTGGAACTCATGCAGTGCGCTCAAGCGGTGTGCATCATCCTCTGTTGGAGCTGGTGGCATCCGTGGTGCCGATGGTGCCTCCATTGGTTCCTCAACTTGAAAGGGGCCCTGCACCGAGGCCTCGTCACTCGGTGGGTTGTCAGAGCGTACGACTCTCGGGGCTCTAATTGGTCATCCGCGGGGAGGAATCCTTGAAGAAAAATATGTGACACTGTCAAACCATTATACATTGTGAGATGACCTGGTTGAGCTGACATAAAGAGAAACTTTTGAAACACATACGAAATCAGTGTTTTCATGCACTGATTCAGAAATCAGAAGTCAAGGTCCTAGTGTACGGATACTTTGGCTGCCGCACTAACACTGGACACCCAAAACTAAAAACCACACTCGGTACCCTTAACACTATTTCTTCACTGAAAAGAATGATCAGAGTCCTGAGTTCTGTTGTAGAACCGACTCCTCTGATACCAATTTTTCACGACCCATCCTCGGGGCCCGTGCTATGATTACCCCAAGCCCGACTTCCATAAACCAGGGGCTGACGACTTGCACCAAAGTTGTAAATCCCTAAACTGGGAAGGCATTGATTTTATAAATTGTAAACACACAAAACAGAGTATGAAACTGGAAGTAAAACAATAAGTAAAACTATATACAAAATATTTTATAGAAAGAAAAAGGGGCTGGAAATACAATCCCAACATTAAAGTACAAGGAAAGGACAAACATGTACAACTAAAAAGAAAAATATTTGGAATGTGTCTAGAAGATCCTGGATCATGCACCACTGATCCTACCGGAAGGGTAGGTACAGATAGCCTCCTCAGAGCTCCACGTCCGTCCGTATCCTCCGGGTACCGACTCATCATGAGGTCCACCTCCAGGTACCATCCAATCCTAGTACACTCTGCCTCGGTCATCATTGTTCGTCGTCTTCATCCAACACAATGAGGTGCGAGCATAGCCTGTGCATGGGTGAGTATAAAGATACTCAGTAGGGACCCTGAGACCCTCAAGTTCTCACAAAATCCAATAAGGATAAACTACAAGTATGATACAATGGATAAACATTACTTAGTTATATGCCCATGCATACCTAAGTTATCTAGTAACCCATCTCAATAATGAGGAAAACACAAAAGTAATTGAGTCAGCTCAAACATGGATTTTCATTATCGAAAATACGGCTGTTGGAGAACTCATCCTCTGTTGAGAACAATGGGCATGTCACGACATCTTGACGCTTCTCACTAATCTTGGACTGTTGAGGTACTCCTCCTATCGAGTACCGCGGGTGTGCTGCCAACTACTAGGCACTCCTCCGCTGTGGGTTTGCCGCAAACTACCCAATGCTCCCTCTAATAGCATGCAGAGGTACTCCTCCTCTCGAGTACCATAGGTCTGACTCCAAATACCAGGCACTCCTCTGCCGTAGGTCTGCTGCCAACTTCCAGGCACTCCCCACTAGGCTAGTCTAATCGGTCATGCAGTCATTAGGTCTGTCAGCTACTAGGTCTCTGCACTCTGTCTGCTCATCACTGGACAGGTCCGCTCCCCGAGCTAATAAAAAAAACTCCGACTATTGTGAATTATAACATAGAAGTATCTCAAAGGTCCGTCTCTTTAAAGGGATATCAATGCAACAAACGACGTGTCATTCGGACGCCCAGTCTGTTAGTTATTGGCATTTCCATTCTAGGGGTCCAGTTGGATTTTATGTTCAATCCAACCTGACCATACACCAATTTTATCCAATCCTCAAGTGGGGTATGCAAAAATAATCATCTCACTCTGAGCTTTTCGTCTCCATAGATGGTTCGTTGATCGGAAACTCGTAGCCCAAGATGCAGGCTAAAAGGTGTAAACAACCAAAGCAGGTCCGGGTCCGACCCGGCCCGTAGGCGTGGCCTGGTCTAGAGGTGTGGCCTGGCGCAAAGGCGCAGCCCGGTCCAAAGGCGCGTCCCGGCCTGATGGGACGACCCCGCCAGAAGGCACGGCCCGACCCGAAGGCGCGGCCTAACCCATGAGGACGACACAACCCGAAGGCACGACCCGAACAGAAGGCACGACCTGATTGGCCAGTCGCGTGGCCCGTCTGGTTGGCCACGTGCTGGCTAGGCAAGTGGCTCGGTGGGGGGACCGCGTGCAGGCAGTCCTTGGGGCCAGGAAGGCTGGCCGCAGGCTGGCTGGTCGTGGGGCCCGGTAGGTGGGCCGCGTGCCATTGGGCCCCGTGTCGGCTTACTATGTGGCTCATATTCTTGGCTGCATGGCCCAGATGGCCACGCCGTGGGATAGGGCTGTCGCACCCCCCCCCCCATTTCTGATCCGAAGGAACCGGCATTGGGCGCCAGTTTTGGTGAGCCGCAGGACCCGGGTGGTCCTGCTCTGTCTTGCTAGCCATGCGGCCAGCCAATTTCGTGTCGCCGGAAGCCGGCCTGACACCGGTCACTCTAGTTTCCTCCACCACGGTGCGACGACACTATGGTTCTGCTCCACCACCACGGCCTAGTCTTGCCGCGACATCCAGCTCATATGGGCGGCGTGTCAGCGCCTCGCCCACCATGCGGCCGCCGCGACCGATGTGGTCGCGCCCCTTCTTCTGGCGCTATGAAATGGCACTGCGCCCATGCAGCTCCGCTGCGGCCTGTCGTCGCCGTGAATCGATTCTCGGCACGTCACGACAGTGTCGCGCCCTTGTGGTGACCCAGCGGTCTTGCACCGCCAGTTCCTCTCACAGCCGACCCTTCGCTGCCTGCCTATGCTCCTCTACGGTCCTCTCTTCCAGTGGCATCGTTGCGCCACTGCCATCGTCAACCAATCAAGAACCAACGGAGGGACTTTGGGTCATGTTTGTTCATCCCGCGCCCTCTGCATTAGGTGATAATAATTGGCCAGCATTGAAATACAATAAACGACAAGGATCAGAGATTTAATTCAATTAAACAAGACCCTACCTCGCTTGTCGGTAATTGTTGATGGAGTCACGGGAAGGCGGCGTTGTTCCGTCGACGTCGGGAAGCGTCCGAGGTAGGAGAATGAGTAAGAACCGTTATCGGCATTCTTCATGGTCAGCTCCTTCCTTTAATCTGGTTGAAGAAGGAAGAAGATGGTCAATGATGTTCTTCGCATTCTTCACATTCTTAGTTGGGAGAATGATTCTCTGTTGAGAGTTTTCTCCAAGGGTTCTCCAAGCTCTACCAAGCTGCCAACTAAAAATAATAGAAGAAAAGTCTATTATTTGTTGGCACAATAACACAAAGAGTTGTGCTTAATAAAATGAAACAAATCATATAATTAATTTAGTTGGAATTGATTCAAAATGCAAAAAGGGGAGGGGGAGGGTTATAAATAAATGAAGAGAGGGTTGGAACAATTATAGGGGAATTACAAGAGTCATAAGGGGTTAAAGCCCATGTGGTCCCCACGTTAATTATCCTCCCATGGGTGGTAATGTGCGGGTTGGTGTAACGCCCCGACCCCAGTAACCCAGAGTCGGTGCATTATTATATAACATTGGAATGATCACAAGAAAGATCAAATCTTGAAAGACCAATTGGTTTAGTAGCCTTGGAAACACTAGATATATTCATAAGTCTTACATTACAACATAAAAACTAAAACTACAACAACATATTTTCTTCATAGACCACACTCTTATCCCCTCATACTATCCCTGCAGGTCATTCATAATTTACTTCTTCATACCCTGGGAAAAAATAAATCATAGAAAAGGGGTGAGCTAAAATTCCCAGTAAGGATAACAATATAGCGGAAACTTTCATAAATAAGAATAAACATTTAAGGAAATGTATAACTAAAACAAAATCCTTTTAAACTTGAACTTCAACATAGTATGGAAAAGGTAAAATTAAATAATTCCATTTACTTATTCACATGGACATTCTACTAATCGATTAATCACATGCAATATCAATAACCACTTTCAAAATGATGGAATGCATAATGCCAGACTGTCATAACCACATAGCCAAGGCCTCGTTCCAAGACTACAAATAAGATTTTTCCAAGGCCTTGTGCCATGACACTAGTTTGTCTCATGAGACCTACCGATGCATCGAGGAGCTATAGCGGGCTCCACCCATCACATATTAATTCCAATGCATTCCCATATGAAAAGGTTTAAACATAACACAAACATTCGTATTAAAACAAGCATATGAAATGTAAATACTTCATCCACAAACTATGAATGGTATTAAAATAACACAACCAGAATCAAACATATCACAAAACCTTCAATACAATATAGAAGTTTTGTATCATAATAAATCAACTTCAAATAAGCGTAAAATCCATCAAAGGATGTTGACATAGATGAAATCAAAACTATTTTTATAGAAATATCTCTTTCTATTTTGAAATAATTTAAGAGTCATATATTTATAAAATAAAACATTTTCTTTGAAAATATTCTTATAATATTGTATGTGAAGCTTAGACAATTTTATAACAGCGGAAAATAACCGCACCCGCCGTATAAGTTAAAAAAACATTCTTACCTTAATTCTGTCAAAATGGTTAAAAATCACCTTGTTTGGAAAACGACGAAAAGATTATTTTATAAAACTCTTATAAAAAGTCAAACAAGGGTATAAATTACTTTAACCCATATTCTTATAAATAGTAAAAATGTTTTTAAATACATTTTTAAGAAACATGGATGAGGATGAAAATAGATCCCAGTAGATTATTACGTATAAACAACCTCGAATAATGAAGAGATTGTGAAATAACCCTTACCTTGTACTTTTCCTTGGTTGAGGGTAGGTTAAACTCATGTATAATGGTGAAATAATTGTTATTAAATTATAAAATAATGATATATATTAATATGATATCATATATGATCTTTTAACATTGCTTTGTTAATATTATCTTAGTATTATCGTCGTTTCGGGTGTTAACTTACTCATTTTATTTTATATGTTTTGTTACGTAAGCCATGTTTTTCATGGATAGGTTGTATATTATTCATATCCAGAATGATATCAAGTCCTTAAACATTATTTTTAAATCATCAATTGATTATTATACTTGAATGGATACGATGGAGAATGAATCTCATCGCTTTCGTGGAGACGGTAGTCCGTACGTACGCACGAGTGACAATATCATTCTTTTGATATTAAAATAATATATAATTGGATAGAATATCATATATACAGAATCATTATCATGTTATATTTATTATTTACATGAGTTACACATCATTATTATACCCATCCAAATAAAAATATATTGAATAACAATTACACCACGACATGGAGACGGTAAGCCGTACGTACGCACGTATGGTGACATGTTATTCAAAAGGTGGATATAATACTGAATATGGTTGTAAAATATCTATAATAACATCAAAGTATATATAAGATACTGGAGTTATTATTTTATAATGGTAATAACAAAGAAAGAAGAAGTGGAAGAAGAAATGAATTTGAAAAAGGGTGGTGAAAACATTACCTCTTCTTCGGGTTCTTCCTTTTGATTTGATCAAAAGGGGTCCTTAGGTTGGCTTTATGATCAAAATAAGGCCTCTAGGTTGTAGTGAGGGAAGTTGGGAGAGTATTTGGGTAGAGTTCGGCCAAACCAAAAGGCTTTGAAGGTGTGAAGTAATGAGAAGGGGGAGTGCCCTTTTATAAGAGGGGTGAGGGGCACCTTTGGAAAAGCTAGAAATATTAATTTATAATAAATTCATATTCGGTTTCTAATGGCTCTAAAGTTGATTATTAAAAATTTAAGGTGGGGATAGGTCGAAAAAAATTCAACCAATAGAATTTAGATAGGTTTGGGTTAATATATTGACCTTATCTTTTAGTTTTAACTTTTTGTTAATTAGTTTGACATTTACCATGTCACTTTGTATTTTTATATTATATAGTTAATAAACATACTATATACATCCAACCGACCCCAAGTGGTCCATTAATGATACACCTATCATGATATAAGTCTCTTGGCCGAACCTTAGATTTTTAGGAATTTAATATCAATTAATAATATAATATTTGTTTCAAAAACTATTTTATTTCAATTTTGACACTATTCAATAGTTGATTTTTTTGAAACTCCTAAAAGAATGATTAATTCGAACAAATTCCATTAAATCATTCCTAAGACGTCATAGTAACTTAGAAAATTAGTTAAATTCATAAAAAGTCTCAAATTATATTAATTTGTTTATTTATAATATCAATTATTTTAATTTGTCACTATTATGGTAATTACTGTATCATCATTGTGTCATAAATAAATTAAATTATATAAAGTCTAAAAATTATAAGTAAAATATAATTATGTGGTAAATCTTATTAGATTTTTAATTAATATTTACAATCTAATTTATCTTATGTATAACCCTATATTAAAAATGTTTAAGTAAATAAACTTTGATTTTAACTCTTTTAACTCTTCTTTGAATTAAATAATAATAAATGTCCTAATCTAATCCAAGTGGACCTAAATGATAATATTTTATTCCTAAGGTTGTTTTTGGTCTATATAAACTTGTCCAATAGAATTAGGACATGTGTTAGGGTAATATTAATATCATTTTTACCCTTAATTACCCTATTTACTTTTAACTATGGTAAATAAAAGTAAAAAGTTACTATTCACCAAAAATAATTTTCTTCTCATTGAACAACATTTTACTTCTTGATATTAACCATGTCTCTTGGATTTTTGAAATTCCATTCACAAAAGAGGTAAAATTATGTTTTATGAAAAATTCAGTTTTCTAACTACCACTTAGTAGTTTCAATATTCATCAAAATTGATGTTTTTCAGAACAATGCCAAAATTTCACCCTAAGCTATAATTGATATTCTGAATTCAAAAATGATGTCTATTTTACAAAATTCCAAACATATAAGTTGCATTAATTAATTTTATAATTAATTCCCACTGTTAAAACAAATAGCATGTTTTTAAGAAACAATATATACTAAAAGATTGACAATTGTTTAGGTCCAATTTCAAAGTGAAATTAATTCTAATGAACACCATTGGATAAAATGGTAAAAATATATTCTAAATATACTTTAAAACCACTCAAATTCATAATGTATCAATATAAATTATTTCTATTAAAAAAGTTGTTTTTAATTAAAATTTAGTAGTTTTCGCTATTCATCAAAATATTAAAGTTATCTGAAAAGTACCAAAATTTCACCTTAGGCTAAATTCGATATTCCGAATCCAAAAATGAAGTCCATTTTGAAATATAAAATATACATAATTTCAAAAAATAGGTATTACTATTCATAACGACTAGTTTGATTTGTTTTGGTGTGTTAGAACTCGATGTTGCGTACAACACACGCTATCACATTATTCAAAGAGAAGCGTACCGTAGAAGCTTGGTGTGTTTCATTTTAAATTTTTGATGTCCCCATTTAGTCAAAAAGTCTAATATATTGTATTTATAAAGGGTTTACTATTACAATTTGGTAAAAGTGCAATAC
Organism: Viscum album; assembly: GCA_963277665.1. Taxonomy (NCBI): domain Eukaryota; kingdom Viridiplantae; phylum Streptophyta; class Magnoliopsida; order Santalales; family Viscaceae; genus Viscum; species Viscum album. The sequence continues at coordinate 440,632,176 of OY728123.1, forward strand.
TGAAAATGAATTTGTTCTTTCATTATGTCTATGAAACTCAAAATATAGATTCTAAAATTATAAGGATTATATAAAGTTTAAAATTTAGTTAATACTATTCATAACCTCTTTTAAATGGATTGTTAGGTAAGTCATGGTGCACTTGAACTCGGCATTGCGTGTAGTGAAAGTTATTGAATTATTTTGAAGAAATAACACCCTATGAAATCTTGGGGTGTTACATTCTCCCCTCCTTCAATAAATTGCGACCTCTCAATTTGAAATTGTTATTCAAAAATAAAAGGTTGAAAATAGAAAATATCTTTGTGGTAAAACCCATATCGGAAATTGGGTTACTAAAATTTAGTCTTAATATGAGGAAAAGAGAAATTAAAGGTTCACCACCAAATTATGATCTCGATTAGGAGAACATTGGTGGAAATTAGAGACATGTAATTGGAGGAAAAACGTAAATATTTATAGGTAGTGATTGAGCTCATCAATCACAAACAAGTGTAAAATTGAGGTCTTTAAATTCATCAATCTATGATGATTTGAAATACCATCAGTTCAAAAAAACATAGGGTATTAGGATAACACATTTTTGGTTTTAGGATTCGTTAAATAAAGTATAAGAATTAATTTCATCATAGAATAAGATAAGAAGAAAAATATATTCTTGACAAGTAGAGTTCCATCCTTTAACTAATTTCTACCACAAACTCATCTTTCACTATAAAAGATAATAGAACGTTAAAAAATATTCTATTTATCTTATTCGTATAGGGTTCAAAAAAAAGAATTTATAATTCATCTACCAGATCATAAAAAAACTACATTATTTAATCTCAGACATCACATGGGTCAGTGGTAGGTGATACACCATTGTTGCCCTTTAGTTGTGGGTTCAAGTCTCGCGGCCTTGCCGGACGCGACGGGTTGCCGCCCGACCTCCGGGTTGTCCTTTTATGGCAATCCAAAATAATTCAAACTAGAACTATCCAAAATACTTCATTCCAAAATTTATAAGGAAGGTAAACACAATAAAGATCCTTTTTCTTCCGCGTAATAACTTGTGAACATCTTCATCATGTATTATATTAAAACACCGCAACATCCTGAATTACCATAAAACCTTGTTGATTACATTCATGATCTCATATTCCTTAAAGAAGAATAGATATACTCCTTCAATCCAACAATGTTTTAAACCCCAACAATGATGGAATATACAAATCATTAATTTGCTTCAAGGTATTCAAGAATATCCAATATAATTTATCCAAATCAATCATGTATTATTCCAAAATCACTACCTCGGTATTAGAATTATATTATTGTTTATCATTCTCTCAACCATATATTTTCCAATGATTTATCCTAATATTGAGTCACTTTTCTTTGTTCCACACAATCTCAAGTCCTTAATGAAATAGTACTGCAGTACAATACTTATATACACCATAATTATTATAACAAGTACATTGTTGATAAAACACTCAAATGACATAATCAACATAAGAACTCTAATCATTCCTCTTCATCTGTGGTAGTATCATAACTTGATTATTATCCAATAGCATCATTTGTGGCATAGCCTTATGACTGGGAAATAGGTTCGCATATTGTCCAAACTCCTTGCAAATGAATCATTGTACATTTGAAACCATTTTCTTACCCTTGCAGTCACGTACTTTGTGCCCTTTTCCTCCACACTTTTAACAAACTCCCATTCCTTTCAGGCAAGTTCCAGGGTGTTTATTTGCACAGTTATCACATATGGGAAAATTCTTCTTTTCCCTCTTCCCTTTATCCATCTTTCTCTCTTCCATCCTTTTCTTCTCTTGCTTCCCTTCAAAGCCATAGGACTCAGTAAAATCATTACTTATCTTATCAACACATGATCTTATTTCTTTATATGATGATAATACATGGGAGACTATTTCTTTTATAAATTCTGGTTTAAGACCATGAAATATATTATCCTTCTTTCTCTTTGTATCATGTGCATTGCTGCAGTTCTCATTCCTTCTACTGGGGGCCATTTCTAAACAATGGCATACACTAGATTAGTTTATGAATAACAATACCTAATCCCAAACTTGTAAGACACATAACATAAATTAAATAGTTTATGGATATAATCCATAATCATAAAAATTTCTACTTTGAGGAAGTATATACTCATAAACCCTTCATAATTATTTGTAAAGAAAACAAGAGTTATACTAAGCATATCCCCCGGGAGTGTCTTAACCAAGAGTGCAGCAAGGCCTGTTGTCGTGCACCAGTTCCCATTCGAGTCTAGCTCAAAGCGGTGTTTTTGGGTTTTACCCCTAGGTACATCTGTGCCAGAGCTCCCTCTACCTGCTCGTATCCAGACAGGAAAAATTACAAAATCTCTACAATACCAAAATTATAGGAAGTTCTTCTATACTAATCCTCAAAGTCCATCTTAAATATATGTGTTCAAATCAGAGTTTATCTAAATCTAGCTTCCAAGGATTGTACTCAACTTCCTCCAATACCAACTGTAATGCCCCGACCCTAGTTACCCAGAGTTGGTGCATTATTACATAACATTGGCATGATCACAAGAAAGATCAAATCTCGATAGACCGATTGGTTTAGTGGCCTTGGAAACACTAGATATATTCATAAGTCTTACATTACAACATAAAAACGAAAACTACAACAACATATTTTCTTCATAGACCACACTCCTATCCCCTCATACTATCCCTGTAGGTAATTCATAATTTACTTCTTCATACCCTATGAAAAAATAAAACATAGAAAAGGGGTGAGCTCAAATGCCCAGTAAGGATAACAATATAGCGGAAACCTTCATAAATAAGAATAAACATTTAAGGCAATGTATAACTAAAACAAAAGCCTTTTAAACTTAAACATCAACATATTATGAAAAAGGGAAAATGAAATAATTCCATTTACTTATTCACGTGGACATTCTACTAATCAAATTATCACATGCAATATCAATAACCACTTTCATAATGATGGAATGCATAATGCCAGACTATCATAACCACATAGCCAAGGCCTCGTGCCAAGACAACAAGTAAGATTTTTCCAAGGCCTTGTGCCAAGACACTAGTTTGTCTCATGATACCTACTGATGCATCGAGGAGCTATAGCAGGCTCCACCCGTCACATATTAAGTCCAATGCATTACCATATGAAAAGGTTTAAACATAACATAAAAATTCGTATTAAAACTAGCATACGAAATGTAAATACTTCATCCATAAACTATGAATGGTATAAAAATAACACATCCACATTCAAACATATCACAAAACCTTCAATACTATATAGAAGTTTTGTATCATAACAAATCAACTTCAAATAAGCATAAAATCCATCAAAGGATGTTGACATAGATGAAATCAAAACTCTTTTTAGAAAAATATCTCTTTCTATTTTGAAATAATTTAAGAGTCATATATTTATAAAATAAAACATTTTATTTGAAAATATTCTTATAATATTGTGAGGGAAGCTTCGACGATTTTATAACGGCGGAAAATAACCGCACTCGGAGTATAAGTTAAAAAAAACATTCTTACCTTAATTCTGTCGAAAAGTTTAAAAAGCACCATGTTTGGAAAACGACGGAAAGATTCTTTTATAAAACTCTTATAAAAAGTCAAACAAGGGTATAAATGACTTTAACCCATATTATTTTAAATATTAAAAATATTTAGAAGTACATTTTTAAGAAACATGGATGTGGATGATAACGAGATCCCAGTAGATTATTACGTATAAACAACCTCGGATAATGAAGAGATTGTGAAATAACCCTTACCTTGTACTTTTCATTGTTTGAGGGTAGGTTAACCTCGTGTATAATGGTGAAATAATTGTTATTAAATTATACAATAATCATATATATTAATATGATATCATATATGATCTTTTAACATTGCTTTGTTAATAATATCTTAGTATTATCGTCATTTCAGGTGTTAACTTACTCATTTTATTTTATATTTTTTGTTATGTATGCCATGTTTATCATGGATAGGTTTTATCTTATTAATATAAAGAATTATATCAAGTCCTTAAACCTTATTTTTAAATCATAAATTGATAATTATACTTGAATGGATACGATGGAGAATGAATCTCATCGCGTTCGTGGAGACGGTAGTCCGTACGTACACACGAGCGACAATATCATTCTTTTGATATTAAAATAATATATAATTGGATAGTATATCATATATACAGAATCATTATCATGTTATATTTATTATTTACATTAGTTACACATCATTATTATACCCATCAAAATAATAATATATTGAATAACAATTACACCACGACGTGGAGACGGTAAGCCGTACTTACGCATGTATGGTGACATGTTATTCAAAGGGTGGATAGAATACTAAATATGGTTGTACCATATTTATAACAAAATCATAGTCTATATAAGATACTAGAGTTATTATTTTAGAATTGTAATAACAAAGAAAGAAGAAGTGGAAGAAGAAATGAATTTGAAAAATGGTGGTGAAAACATTACCCCTTTTTGGGTTCTTCCTTTTGATTTGATCAAAAGGGCTCCTTAGGTTGGCTTTCTGATCAAACTAAGGCCTATAGGTTATATTGAGGGAAGTTGAGAGAGTATTTGCGTAGAGTTTGGCTGAACCAAAAGGCTTTTAAGGTGTGATGTAATGAGAAGGGGGAGTGCCCTTTTATAAGAGGTGTGAGGGGCACCTTTGGAAAAGCTATAAATATTAATTTATAATAAATTCATATTCGGTTTATAATGGCTCCAAAGATGATTATTGAAAGGTTAAGGTGGGGATAGGTCTAAAACCATTCAACAAATAGAATTTAGACAGGTTTGGGTTACTATATTAACCTCATCTTTTGGTTTTAACTCTTAGTTAATTAGTTTGACATTTACCATGTCACTTTGTATTTTTATATTATATAGTTAATAAACATACTATATATATCCAACAGACCCCTAAGTGGTCCATTATTGATACACCTATCATGATATAAGTCTCTTGGACGAACCTTAGATTTTTAGGAATTTAATATCAATTAATAATATAATATTTGTTTTAAAAACTCTTTTATGTCAATTTCGACACTATTCAATAGTTGATTTTTGTGAAACTCATAACAGAATGATTACTTCAAAAAAATTAAATTAAATCATTCCTAACATGTCATATTAAATTATAAAATTATTGTAATTCATAGTCTCAAATTATATTTATTTGGGTATTTATAATATCAATTATTTTAATTTGTCACTATTATGGTAATTACTGTATCATCATTGTGTCATAAATAAATTAAATTATTTAAAGTCTAAAAATTATAAATAAAATATCATTATGTAGGAAATATTATTAGCTTTTTAATGAATATTTACAATCGAATTTATCTTATCTATAACCCTATATTAAAAATGTTTAAGTAAATAAACATTGATTTAAACTCTTTTAACTCTTCTTTGAATTAAATAATAATAATTGTCCTAATCTAATCCAAGTGGACCTAAATGATAATATTTTATTCCTAACGTTGTTTTTCGTCGAGATACACTTGTCCAATAGAATTAGGACATGTGTTAGGATAATATTAATATCATTTTTATCCTTAATTACCCTATTTACTTTTAACTGTGGAAAATAAAAGTAAAAAGGTACTATTCACAAAAAGATATTTTCATCTTATTGAACCACATTTTACTTCTTGATATTAACCGTGTCTCCCAAATTTTCAAAATTCCATTCACAGAAGCGGTAAAATTATGTTTTATGAAAAATTCAGTTTTTTAACTACCACTTAGTAGTTTCACTATTCATCAAAAATTGAAGTTTTTTAGAACAATGCCAAAATTTCACCCTAAGATATAATTGATATTCCGAATTCAAAAATGATGTCTATTTTACAAAATTTCAAACATTTAAGTTGCATTAATTAATTTTGTAATTAATTCTCGCTGTTACGACAAATAGCGTGTTTTTAAGAAACAATATAAACCAAAAGATTGACAATTGTTTAGGTCCAATTTCAAAGTGAAATTAATTCTAATGAACACCATTGGATAAAATGGGAAAAATATATTCTAAATATACTTTAAAACCACTCAAATTCATAATTTATTAATATAAATTATTTCTATTAAAAAGGTAGTTTTTAATTAAAATTTAGTAATTTTCACTATTCATCAAAATATTAAAGTTATCCGAAAAGTACCAAAATTTCACCTTAGGCTAAATTTGATATTCTGAATCCAAAAATGAAGTCCATTTTGAAATATAAAATATATATAATTTCAAAAAGTTTGTATTACTATTCATAACGGCTAGTTTGATTGGTTGTGGTGTGTTAGAACTCGATGTTGCGTACAACACACGCTATCACATTATTCAAAGAGAAGCATACTGTAGAAGCTTGGGGTGTTTCATTTTAAATTTTTAATGTCCCCATTTAGTCAAAAGGTTTAAAATATTGTATTTATAAACGGTTTACTATTAAAAGTTGGTAAAAGTGCAATACTGAAAATGAATTTGTTCTTTCATTATGTCTAAGAAACTCATAATATGGATTCTGAAGTTATAAGGATTATATAAAGTTTAAAATTTAGTTAATACTATTCATAACCTCTTTTGAACGGATTGTTTGGTAATTCATGGTGCGCTTGAACTCGGTGTTGCGTGTAGTGCAAGTTATTGAATTATTTTGAAGAAATAACACCCTATGAAATCTTGGGGTGTTACAGTGGGCCCCACCACCATAACCTCTCATGGGAGGTTATGGTGTGGTGGAACCCACCTCCAACATCCACTTTGAGATTTTAACTTCCAAAATAAAAATAAGCTACAATTATTTTTATTTAACTTTATTCCTAAAAACTCAAAAAACTAACTTCCATTCTCTTTAGAAGGCAACTACGGTGAAGGCCTCACTATGTAATCACCAACACAATGAGTTCAAAAGTGCCTCAGATTTGAATTTCAAGCACCGGTTAAAAATATATAAAGTCCCGCTCGTACGTTTATTGAACTTACCCAATCAAAACTTAAAAAATTGATTTCCGACACACTGGGCCACAGAATCAAGTGCCATCAGAAGCTGCGGACTTGTAAAATTCCCATGTATTTATGAAAATAAATTCCACAGAAATATCAGGTCTTTTCAGATTCAAAACAATTAGTCGTTTTTTCATAATTATAAACACAGATATGGTAGAATTTAATATAAAATTACACTAAAAAACACAATTAAAATGGGTTTTATGAAAATTTTCCATTAAATTTAAAACTTTTTATACAATATTCATGTATAAATTTAATTTCAAAAAACATAATTATTTAATTTCATAAATTTATATAACATTTTTAGACTAATCTATAAAATAATTTAAATTTATTAATACTTCAAAATAAAATATAGTTTTGAATTAAAAAAATTATTTCCCACAAGTCATTGAGATTTTTTTTAAAATTCAAATAAAAATCATCAAATGATGATTTTTTCATGATGAATTAAATAATGAAATAATATTTTTTCAAATGATTTTTTTAAAATTCCTAGATATTAGTCAAAACATTCACTCTTAAACACTTGATGAATTTTTTTAAGAAAATATACTTTTTGTGAAGAAAAATAATTTACAAAAAATTGAGTTCATATATATAAAAAATTAAATAATAACTTGCAATTTTATATAAACATTATATATTTCATAATAAGGCTATTATTAATCATTCCCAATTATTTTACATCTATGTTAGAAAAAACACATTTAAGTAATAATAATACTTGGACCTTTTATGCTTGGTATTGGGTATCCTAAACTCTATAGAACAATGAATTTATTATTTGAAAATAAATATTTGATTTTAAATTGTATCCCACTTAAATATTTTTAATACATGCAATTTTATTTCATGATAAAAAACTATATTTTTTATTTTTCATAGTACATTTGTTGAAATCGCACTTCGAATATAGGGTTAGTAAAACATCCACTTGAAATCAGAGAAAATGATGTACGAAGTCCATTTAGAATAATAGATACTATGATTCAATGATTTATAGAATATATGTGATGTAAATTCATGGATATGGAAGAGAATATTAAATTAAATAGACTAATAGAGAATGATAGAGAACATAGTCAAGTTAAAATTAACCATAAAAAACTGTATATCTATAGTGGGTTAAAAAGCCATTGATATATTGATAAAAAAAGTAAATGAATAATTTTTTAATTTCAACAGCTATTTACTATGTTTTTTAAATTCCATTATCATATTTACTACAATAATAAGTAAATATTCTTACTTTACCTTTATAATCACATCCTTTAATCAATTTATACCATAATCTCATCTCTTACTAAAATAGTTGAGTATTCAAGATGAATTTTTATGCCTAAAACAATAGAACCAACTTCTATGGGATCACATAATCTACAAATAGGTCAAAACATATCAATCATATCTACGTAAATTATCAAAAACCGAAATTCTTAGAAAATTTTAGAATAATATCATTAATTTAAAATACTTTATATGTTGAAATGAATCATTAATCACCACGATCTCAACAATAAAACTAAAAACTGACATAGACCATTTAATAAATATCTAACATTAAAATTTATACAAATATTTCATTTTAAAATTTAATCAGAAATATTGGATGGATTTGATCCCATTTTCATCCATAAGATCTTCAATTAATCTAAATTTCTCAAAACCAAAAATGTAAATTACCTAATTATATGATAATCATGATATACTAAAAAAATTAAATAAATAATCCGTATCCCCATTAAACCAAATTAAAATATAAAGTACCTACAATGGATAATTAAAACATTAAACTACAATTAAAATACACAAATGTTCAGTTTTCCATAATCATATAAGGTTCCTAAAATATTATAAATATTTTGAAATAACATTAATCACTCATAACTAACTCAGTTCTCAATCTCATTTTTATCTCTATGATAAAAGTTATATTCCCAAAAATATAATGGACTCCCTAAAAAATATCACTTTTAGCATCTATATATTTTTATACATCCCATTTTTCATTAAAATAATGTAATATTTCATGTAGAAGATATTAATGTGGTTATTTTTTACATGTTTGTCATAATACGATAACTCAGTGTCTTTAATATTTTACCCTTTTTTATACACTACCTTTCAATGGAATCAATTTCTCTTACTAAGTTCTCAAAATATATAAAACAATATGTAGTTTATATTATTTTTATATAATAATATCAATGATAAGAACTATATTAAACTCCTTTCATAGAGCCTTAACCATGAATTTCCATCTTATGGAGTTATATAAAATGGGTTATTATGATTATATAATATATCTCAATCACTATTTATAGATAGATCATAATAAAATAATTCATTCATTAAATCATGAAATCACTGTACTCATTTATGTTGTTGATGTCCCTTTTATTTTCTTGCATGCAGTCCCTATATCCAGAAAAGAAATTATAAAGTACTATGTTTTATTTATCTGTTACAATATGGTGGATGGGCATATATTTTTAAATCAAATGAGAGATATATAGTGATCTATATAAATTTTGGACAAATGAAAAAATGTGAGCTATATAAAATTATTTCCTTCATTAAATTTTGATGCTCATAATGCATTAAAGAACATATAATCAGTATATTTTCCTAATAACACTGAATAATACATTTAAAAATGGATAATAAGGTCTTAGGATATTCATTTACATCCATCATGATAAGGTACTTTTAATATATAGAGAAGAACATTATTAAAACATTAAATTCTGATTATAATTCATATATTTTTCGAAAAAAATACCAATGAAATTATATAATAATTCAACCTTCAAAAATAGACTTATTAATAGATACATTAATTAATACTTTCAACTCAAAAAATTTCTGTTTACATCCCAAAAATTAACAACATTTTTCTAAAATAATCCTTTATGTTAAACCAAAGGGTTTCATTTATATTAACCTAATCAAAAATAAAAAAAATTAATCAACCTGGAATATATTCAAATAAATCCTCTCAATTGGGGCTTCCAACAATTTTTAATATACAACCAATATTAAACTTATGAACCCATGATTTTATCCAGAACTCTTAATATAACCTCTCCCGAAAACATCATAATTATCAAAGATGTATAAATACGTCTCTAATTGAAACTAGTATTAACCGACCTCAATCATCAATTAATATAGTCAATTTAGATTAAATGATAGTTTCATTTACTAATTATATTTTAGGAATAGTGGTTTATAAAATTATATAATAAATCATACATTTGTCACCCATATTTCACAATGTGGTAACTTCTGATCAGTATGCATTTATCCCACAATATAATATATTTATAATGAAAAATTATTTTATGAATGAAAAATCACAATCTCTTTAAGGTGAATTCTTCCTTTCCCTTACACATCCTTAAGACACAATGATTTTTTTGAATGCTGTATGAGAACAAATAAATTTTTAAGGGGCATAGAAAAAATACATTATTCATGTAAAAATTTAAAAAGCACATAAATTTTACATTTACCATATTGATATTTGAGAAAAATAATTAAATCATTTACACATGTAAAGCATACATTTTTTTTAAATCAAAACAAAAAACCCCATAGTAAGGATATAAAACCCAATTTTTGAAATATAGAGAATCATCTTCATAACCTATTTTTGACTTATATCAAATATAATTTGAACCCTATTATATCCATTGGATAAACCCTTCAGTAACTCCTCCCATCTTAACCCAAATGAGAAGGTACATTGACCAATGAATTAAAAAACTATTAGGGATAACCAAATGATATAATGGGATCACCTAGTGTTATCTAAGAACAACCAATGTAAAAGTTGTATTAGGCTCACTCTTAGACTATAATGTGGATCAACCCATTATACAGGTTATATGGGTCTCACCCATTTCACATATATTTTTCAATTTCAATATTATAAATTTTATTCTTCCACATTTTCATCATTAAAATATTGAAAAACTCTTATAAACCCATATAAAAAACACATTTGTATTTAAAAATATCCCTTTTATATAATGAATATTATTTTGAACGATCAGTTGGAACATTTCTTGAGGAAAATATTATTTTTATTTAGAAAAAATATATATTTAAGAAAACCACGCAATTTAAACTGAAAATATATTATTTGAAATTAAACATCTAAACATGTAACGTTTGGTTTGAAGAAATTATAATTCATGATGGTGGGAAAATTAATTCATTTGGTAAATGATAAAAAATATTCATTTCATACTTTTGTTGGAAAATTCACAAGGTACCTCATTTGAAAAATAAAATACATATTCCTTTCAAAAAAAATTTTAGAACCTAAAAGTGAGAAAAAATGAGTACAAAACATGATATAATAATATTAAAAACATTCATTCATATATTTTTAGAAAATAATGATGTGGAAGAATATTTTATTTTGGTGGGAAACATTAAAATATTGTTTTCAAAAGAAATTCCCTTACCATTGATCCCAACTCATCACATAGGTTATTTATCTTTATAAGTAATATAAATAGTTAGATTAATTTTTACATAAATAAAATTTTTAGCATCATTGTTACTTTATTTTTAAATTAGTACCTTATTTTATTCAATTACGCAATTAATTATGGATGGGACCGTAAAGGGCGCTACTCTTGGTCTCGCTCCCGATCCCTCCCATAGGATTTCTGCCGTCTCTCCACAGTGATGATGATCTTCCTTTCCTCAGTCCCTTTCCCCTCAACTATTTCTTTTTTCCAGCTGCTGTGAAACACTGGATCTCATGGATGGTTCTTCAATCTATGGTTTTTTGTGCGGTGGGTGGATGATTTGGTTTATAAGAAAGAGAACACCGATCTGGTGCTGAGAGGAGGGATGGTGGCTCTTTCTCTTAATCTCATGTTTCGTGTTCTTCTTTGTGGTTTCTGAGGTTTGAAAGATGTGGTTTTAAGGCGATGGTATTCCTTTTGCGGTTTTTTCTGATTCATGGTGAATATTTTTTTGGTTTCTGGGTCCTACTTGTGATATTCATGGCAATTTTTATGGTTCTTCCTATTAGTCTTGAGGAGAAGAGATCTGAATCTACTTGTGTTTTAGTGGATTGTGATTTGAAAAGGCATGGTGCTGCCACCTATCTAACTTTATGTTTGTATCTTGTGATCTGTGATGTTTGTGGTGTTCATGTAGATGTGATGACGGCATTCTAGATGCCATCGTTGGCGATCTGGTTCCTCTTTGGTGGGGAGGGCATGATGGCGATGCCTCTGGATGGTGTTCTCAAGAGTTTTGAGGTTACGACGGTGGCCGTGAGGGCTGGTGGGCTCTTGTCAATGATACAGACGGTTGATGATGCGGCGATTTCAGGGATTTGGCTCGAGGTGGCTCGCTGATTGTGAATCATCAATCATTGTGTGGTGATGGTTTTTTGGTATTATGAATTTTGAATTGAGTTGATGTTGTGGATTGGTCTATGGTTTGAAGGTTTCATGACTTCCATTGATGATGTTGTGAATTGTTCTCTGGTTTGCGGGTTCCATGACTGCCATTGATGATGTTAGATCTATGCTTGTATGGTTATCGATAACCCATAAACCGGATTTTTAGAAAATTGAAAAAATGGATTTGGGGATACTCAATTAATTACATTCACTTTTGATATTTTGATGACATTCATTTCGTATCTTTGAAATAACATCGAGATGTTGACTATAGTTAAAGAGGTAATTATTATATCATCGCTAGAATAATATTTTTTACATATTTACCATTTTTATAAAAAATATATACTTCTTAATATAACCATTGATTTTTTTTATAAAAAATTAACTATCTTACAACTATGGATATGGTAGGTCATATGTATAGTTGATTAACATATCGATTTTTCAACGATTATTATGGAACTAAGGTATGTATTTTATTATTAGTCCAAAATTATAATAATACAATATCGATCATATTTGTTTTAAAATATTATTATTTATATTATCCATTTGATGCGGTGATGAAAAACAAATCACATTGCTTTATAGAGGTGGTAGCCCACACCTATGCATGAACATCATTATCATTTTAATTGTATAGAATTGTATGAATATATGTCTTATTGTATCATTATAGAATTATAGATTTTTCATTAATATCAAATTTAATCTAAAATATATTATTATAACCATTCATGATATTTGGTGATGGAAACAATTACATTAGTATGCAAGATGGTACTTTTTCATACACGTGAAAAATGATTTCCATTCATAGTTGATAGATGATGGAGATAGATTTCATTTATTCAATTAAAATAAAAAAAATCTATATATTTTTGGGATACTTGTTTTATTATTTTATAATGGTTGAATTTTATTTTATGGAGGTCTAATAAGAAACAAAACTAAAACATGTGGGAAAAACTAAACCTATTCTTGGGAAAATATCATTTTATTAACACCTTGATAAATATATGGTTGGTGTGCTGTATAATATAAGACCTTAAAAATTATGGGAATTATTCTTGGAACGTAATTTGGTAGGTATTTTATAATCAATTTTTTCTGTTTTAAATAAATAGGATAAGAGATTCCCTTTTATAGGAGAGGGGATGGGCATACATGGAATTTCTCAAAATATTAAATTAATATAAATTAATTTTCAAATAATTATGAATAAAAACTAATTTATTTCTATGATAATATTTTTTGGGTCAATATGATCTAACAAAATAAAAAAAATATTTTTAAGAAAAATCAATGAACTTATCAGTTAATTTTAACCTTTCATTAACCACTTACACAAATACCATAAAAATAACGTTTTTACATTATCAAGGTCATTATTTTTAATAAAAATTTAAAAGAAAAATAAATGGTTGATGGGTGATATAATGAACAACATTAAAATTACTTGTCGAAATAAAACATTTTTTGGAATTTTAAATTTTTTAATAAAACATTATATGTTATAAAATATCATTGATGTAAATTTTAAAATTTCATTTTCACTAATACTAATATCATCAAGAAAAATTGTAAATGTTTTTTTAAAAATATTTTACTATTTCTATATCATGTCACGTTCATCAAAAAAGTTAGCATATCATATTAATTCCCTCATGATTTATTTATTTTTAAAATATTAATAATATATATCTTATTCTCTCCTTAATTTAAAAATTGTAATGTTGGCGTTCTGTAATAATTTAACGTGTCTATTTCATCACTAAAAATTAACAATTTATTAAAAAGTTTAATATATATAATTTATCTTCCAAAATAGTATGTATAACTGAATACTTGATAATGGTATCCTTATGTCTAAATAGTTATAGTTATTAAAAACAAGAGTGTGTAATTTTTAATTACTCTTTAAATAAAATTTTATAACTGTCACAATCACCTCCAAAAGAAAAGAGGACTTTTATTTGATCATTTGTAATTATTAATGAGACATAATCCTATAATAAAATTTAGTCAATTTATAAGGTAATTTTAATGTACTTACCAAATCATTTTTAACTCTTAATTACCTGATTTATTGTTTAATGTGGTTAAAAAAACATGGTTATTAATAATATTGACCAAAAATAAAAGGTGTCTTATTTAAAAAATTTATACCAACTAATTATAAATATGTAAATTGTTTTTCAAAATTTAGAACACATAAGTGGAATTATTTTATCTAAAATTATACAGTTAATAGAAAATCAAAAATTAAATTTTAGAAAAACGTCCTTTTAAAATACAAAACGTTTTTTGTACAAACAATTAAGTATACAAATTAATATCCAAAAGACTAATTACATAATTTTAAAAAAATTAAGAAAATAAGTATAAAAATAACATAAAATACATGTTTAGATTATAAAAAATGTATATAAAATACACTTTTCAAATTAAAATTAGTGTTTTCACTAATCATTTAAAAATAAATCTTTAATTGAAATTCCCAAAACATCAATTTATCATAATATTGACATGTTGAATTAGAAAGTGGAGTCATTATTTTTTCAAATAATTTTTTTAATAATATACTAATTTATTTATAATATTTTTTCATAAAATACAAGATAACCCATTTTTTGAAGAAAACATAACATTGATGTTTAAAATTATTTTACAAAAAATAGAGTTATCATTTGAAAATACATAATTAATACTATATAAATGAGTATGAACATTAAATATTTCATAAATTTGAAAATAAAATATATTCCGTTCAAATTAATATTTACGTTATAACTATCATTTTTTAAAATATAATAATAATTCATTGATCATTAAAAACTCAGTGTTTCATATCCTGTTTGTTATTGAACACAAATATTCATTTTAGAAAAAAATATAAGGATGCTATATCTTATTTCTATTCCATTAAAAATATATCATAAAAATTTTTGGGATATTTTGTTAATACTACATTCAAGGTATTTAAATATTAAAAACATGGATATTATCATGCGTTTAAAAAGAGATAAATTATAGGGAACATCCATATTATTTTCATGGAGTATCCATATCAAAAATCTGTGAAATAATTTGCAAAATTAATTCAACGAATACAATGTTAAATAAGATGAGGTAATGATAAATCACTACTACTATCAACATTTTTATGAAGAGAAGAGTTTCATTATGTAATGATTAAGGAAAGAAACATTATTTAATATCAGTAGTTGAAGAAGGAGTATGATAGAAAATGATAACACCCTTGTTGACATGGTCTAAATAATTATATCATGCCAAATTTTTTATGAATCCTATATGTTTTATTTTCTACAAGAAATGTTTCACTGAAAGAACTTAATGGGAGGGTAAGAATTTGAAGTTAACTTGGTATTAGAAGTGTTTCCTTCTTAAACTCTTAAAATACATTTTATAGATAGTATTTAATCATATTATATCAACACATGTCTGACATATGCACCATTAACTATCCCTTTTAGTGATAAAAAAACAATGTTTCACTAATTTAATTTATTTACATATAAAATTCTGATGTTTTTAAAGAATATCATAATTTGAATTTTTTTATTATTAAGACATGATCCTCTGAAAAATAAGAAACCCAAAACACCATAATTCACCCAATGTTATAATTTTTAAGAATATGGTTACAACTATTCTTCACTTACTATATTTAATCATTTCATTAGGGATATATTTAAATCATGATAATAAATAACAATATCAACTATCCCCAACATGGGGACATACTCTCATTAAAGATATTCTCCACCATTGAGAATAAAATTACAATGAAATCATTTTTTTAGATATGGTAAATTAAAAAATTAATAATTATTCCATTATGCTAATAACTATGAAATGATCAATTAATGGAATATATAATCCAATTATTTTAAATCCTAATTATTGAAAAAATATTCTGTATCAATATATAAATGTTTTTCAAAATACTTATCTTGAACAAAAAATTCTCTCATAATAATTTCCAATAGATTGTGTCTCCCATTTCTTATATTACATCATTGAAGATAAATTCCTATAAAGAGATAAAGTATCCAAATAAATAATTATTTAAAATGGAGAGATTGGTTATAGAACTACATAGTTTTTGGAAATAATATTACATACATTAATCAACTAATGCTTCTTAAAAACAAATTTCTCAATATTTTTATAAATACATATTCTATAAATTATTGAGTTCCAATAAACATTAGTTTTAAAATATATTTTTACACATTATTATTTTTAGGTAAGAAATATATATTAATATTATTTATATGAAATTTGAAATTATATATTATTTTATATCTCGATGTAACTATTGTTTTCTTACTAAATCAATATTTGATGCCACACCATTTTAACATGATATTAAAATTACTATATATCCACATCACTATGGAATTATGCTTCATAACCAAAATATATTCATCCATTGATGTACTGGATAGACACAACCCTAATTATTAATTATCTAACAAAAAAAATTTCATCCTGAACTAAAAGTTCTTCCACTTGTTTATTTTTTATTAATAATATATTCAGCTAGTCTTCATATGAATAAGCTTCCAATTCCCGATATTCTCATTATTTGAAAAAACCATTATTATATTTCAGTAAATATACGTCATTATCCTTTTAAATTCTAATATATTGTCATTATTTGGACAAATCATAAATCATAATTCCATGTATATACCTTATAAAATGATTTCATTTTAGTATAAAGATATATAAAACTACCAACAATTCTTTAATAATATTTTGAGTCTACTCCATAATTATTATCATTCTGTAAATTTTTCATTCTTACTTCATTAATAGTTTAAACTGATAGTGTTTGTTCTAATTTGATATTATTTAATGACTATCTTACATATTTCACATATGTGATTAATGGGATTCATTTACATGTATATAATTTAATCATATGAAAGTAACTAAACTCTCTAATCATTGAAATATAGAATATTGGGAATATTTGGTATACAAACATCTTAATAGACTAATATATTTTTGTCTCCAAATATTATTTCATACAAATACACTATCAAAATAAACATATGTTTGTATTACTATTTTACAAATTTTTGGTGTTTTAAGCCTCAATTCCTAAACTCCAATGTTATTATATAAATATATATACATTCACAGAAAACATAAGGTGATTTCATTAGGATATAAAATTATTTATTAAATATGAAACTCATTGAATCATCCACTCTAATAAAAAATGAAATCTATTTTTTGATGTATAATTATTAATTCAAAACATAATTAGCAAATATTTAATCTACTTTCATTTTATAGCCTACGAATATCTATTAAATAGTACATACAAAAAGAAACATTATAAATTATATCCCTACAAATGAGATATATTTTTTCTCAATATATAATACTTCAAAATTTCCAATTTCAGTATATAAAATATTCATATTATACAATAAACCCCCCAATTCCCATCAAAGTATCATTAAATAACCAAATTATACCATTCAGATTAAGATTTCTAGGTCTCTTTATATGTTCATTGGGTTTATTCTTATCAATTTGGGAAAACTCATCATTTAGGGAATTCATATATGATTATAGCTTTACTTTTTTACTTACAAATTTAGTTTTACATCTATTTATATAGTGTTGGGAACTATTTTTCTCAACCTCTAGGTCATTTTTGGATTATATTTTTCTTTAATAATATTTATTATTTGTTTTTAAATACTATTTATTCTAGTATGAGTACATAAATGAGTCCCGTAATTACCATTATCTTCACATTATATGTGTTTATAATCATCATCAATAGGATAATTTGGATATAATCAATACTAAATCATTATCCACTCTTAAGTTTAAAAAAAATGTTTCAAAAGCCACTTTTTATTATGAAATCACATACCTCTTTCTATATGGACTGAGGGAGAACCATTATATAACTTGTGGGCCTAAGGCCAATTAGACCATGAACAGGGCCCAAATGACCAATATAGAATCATGCCTGTGTCATCCTACCCATTTCATTAATCTGTTTTCATTTCTATATCATTTTTTATGAGAATATAAGTTCACTAGTTAGTAATTTATTATGAAGGAAAAATTTTCTACATTTTATTTTAATATTTTTTAATGATGGTTTCCTTACATGACACATTTCATATGGCATCTTATCCTCTACTTATCTAATGAATGGATATTTTTTATTATAAATAACATCAATAATTTCTTAATTCTTTTAGTGTTGAGATATACCTCATTCGATCAATTTTTTTTAAATATTATATACTAAATGGTATATCATTTCCCTAAACCCATTTTTTATTGGACTCCTTACCATGAAACCATCATATATGTTTTATTTTTTATAGATTGTTTTCATATTTATGGATGTATATTCAGTTTCATTATCAAATTATTAGATCATCATCATTCATCTAAATTTATTCCCCAGTCTTCTTGAGAGTCATTTTATATATTCAAACACTTTAATTTTAGACTAAATAAAAATGGAACACATAATATTGTAATAGTTATTGACTAATAAAATAAAATATTCATCAATATAAGTTCCATTATAAATATATAGACCATTTTATTAATTTTGGACTATATTTATCAAATTTATAAATGATTATTCATTTGGAGGAAATGGATTATTACTATCATTCCACACAAAAGTGAATTGAAAATTGTTTATCCACACCTCCTTAGTGGATGAATATTAATAAATACCTTTATTTTCCTTATTTAGGACTCGATAGATTTAACATTGACTTCAGGGAAGAGGAACATTGGGTGCAATATTATTCATATCTTCTATAGAAAATGGAGACTAGATATAGTAAGAAAGTTAAATTCAAAGAGTTGGAATGTAGGAATGCAACCACTATTAATATGAAGGGGAGTCTCATGGTCGACTTCTTGCTTTTTCACATAGAATAAGAGATAGTGGATTAGTTTCTTCACATCTATTCTACACAATAATAGGTAGGAAAAATTAGGGGTAGAGCACTTCGGGTGGATGTCAATTGAGAGTAGGATGCAAAGGATGACCAGAAGGACCTTATTCTGATAAGGGGTTTCAATGAAGTGAATTTATTTAAAGAGGAAAATGCTCAAAATTGGGACACATTGGATAATCAGTTTGAAGACATCATTCTTGACAAGCCTAATGCTCATGTTCGCTCTATCCTCTAGAAACATTTTAGGCAGAAATCCTCTACTGGGCATTAATTCTGAATTAATAATCGCATGATTTATTATGAGGTATGTTTTCATAGTTTAATTATGTGGATTCTCATATTTATTTAAAAGTGTTTTCTAATAAAAATTTAATTTTTAGTCATAATGATAATGAAGACCAAACCACTGGTGCTAAAAAATATTTTCCTTTTATATAGTTAGGATAAAAGTATTCTCCATGCTATCGACCTCACTTATGTTTCCCCTAATTATCTACTCATGAATATGCGTATTTAAAAGCATCATTTTAGTATTTAAATAACTCCAGTTGAATTTAAATTCCAATAATTATTCACGACTCAAATTCATAGTAAAAATAGTATGTCAATGGAAATTATCATAAAGAACTATAGTTTTCTTAAATCCATCTTACTCTAATCATTATGTTTCACCTTCATTAAACCTTAAAATTGTATATTTTCCAACTATATTTTTCGATTAACTCTTACTATTTTATTTTTGAGGATATTAATGATAGATATGATATGTGATGAGTACACGTTGTCAATAGTCATATTTTTTTCATAGTGGTCAAGAAAAAATTTCTAGAATAATCAAAATTAGTAAGAATCACAAATCCAACTTCTCTATGATAATAAATATAAATTATATGTAAACTGAAAATAAAGAACCCAAAAAGTAAAAAATTTATAGCAAAATTTACCCTCCACTATTGGACATCTTTAAATATGTCTTATGAGGATCACTTAAGTATTAGTCAAATGAATCCCACCTGTGTATATATCTTTTAATTAAAACAAATCATATTATGTTTGAATGTGATCTCTCTTCATTGCACCACATATTAGATTATTCTAGTGCTAGTGATGGAGTTGAAGAGATCTTAGGGTTACATAGAGGTTCTCATAACAATTTATAAATAACACACTCAACACTAATCACATGATAGTAGTATCATACATGGACCATAAGGATTCTCCCCATCCATTTTGGCATTAAATCTGTTTTTATAATTCACGATTTAATGTCTCAACCAATACATGCATTAAATATATGACTTATCACCATTATTTTAAAATGTATTGTGATTATTGAAAAAATATAACAAATTTGGGTAGATAACTTAAATGTTAATTTAAAATACCATATAATTTATAACGGAACCATGAATATTCCATATTAAATGGTATTTATACTCTATGTATATATAGAAAATTTGATCCATGCACTATGCAATTTCAAATCATATTTAATGATTGATGAAACTATATGAATGTTTAACATACCTTATATTTTTTCACTCATACATATGACATTATTGAAATTTTATATGGAATGAAATTATAGATTTTATTCAATATTTTATCCCTCCAGTCATAATATATTGTTAGGAATTTTTATCACATAAAAAATTTCTTTATGGAATATCACCTCTTTTAACGTCCCCAATAGACTAAAACCGTTTTTTTTCATTTATCCGCATATTATACCATATTTAATTTACCAGTGAAATTTTAAACCAAAATATCTTTATTAAATTATAAACCTATTTTTTAGTGTTATCATAAACATCACTATATATCACTTTATCTTAAATACCTTTTGAATAACCATCCAAAACATTTCTGTATTAACTTTAAATCACTTTTATAAAGGCTCTTTTAGTGGAAATTAATCCCATTTATTAAATCATAATGTGTAACCCATCAAGGGTTTATTGTATTAAAAAAATTAAGAATATATAGATACATAAATTTAAGAAAAGTTTTACTATTGAAATGTATGAATATTTTTAAATATTTAAGGTAAATGATGTGATTTATATCAAACTCATGTATCTATATACATGTTTCCTCCATTCACATATCATGCTAGAATATATTTATTTATATTCAATTTTTCTCACACATCGAGTAACCATGGGAAAAAATTATGAAAATCTCTTTTAGCCATCTTATAGATTCTGTACTCTCTAAGTATTGAACGACCAAGACAACTAGTAAATCATATTTCATTCCACTTTATGGAAGTTAATAGTGTAGGCCACATATAAAAATACATATAAATATTATATAAGCTATTTAAATGTGGATGTAATCTCCAAATCTATTGATGTTGAGGTCATGTATATCATAGTCATCAAACATGATCACTAATATTATCTTGGTCATTCTAAAATAGATTAAATGATCTAAAAGATACCATTTCAACCCCTAATTAGATAATTCCCAAGGTATATAAATAAAGATACCAATGTAAGGACATTCTCATAGAAGGAATCTAACCAACATCAAGTGGATGGGACTCCTATATTATCCCCTCATTGTTAATATAACATAATCATAGTGTATGGATCTCTATGTGGTAAACATAGTCAATAATTAATTTTATAAAAATTGTTTTTTATCTCATGAGAATAATCCATATTTTAAACAATTATATTAATCATTCCAACCATTTATATATAATAATAATATATAATACTTCAAGATGAATATCAGTTTGAGATAACTAAAAGATGTAAATTGATATGTTATTTATCATTATATTTCAAGAAATTACTATTAATTTAAAAATATTTATAGTAAATGTGAATAAATAATAAAGTGGATATTTCCTTTTATATGATATATTTTATATTCCTAAATGTATTCTAGGAATACATAACATAACCATATATAAGTAAATGAAAATCATATGATATATGATGTACTCCCATATCAGCCATATATTTTTAGTTATTTCTTGGGTTTTATTAACTCATTAAACTTATATGTAAATCTGATTATATATATGTCTGAGAGTATAATAAAACCCTCTAACTAAACTTATGTGACAATAACATATTGGATGAATGAATGGTAGAATAATTGTGGTATTTATGATTAACAATCCTAACATTTAACTCTCAGAACATATTCAAACTCTTTAAATCCATATTATAAGATGATATGATTTCATATATTATTGTCTAGCTTGAATTATTTTAAATTTTAACACCTTCTTCTATAGAATCATTTCCAAAAAAATCCTTCAAATTTAATGGTATACAATGTAACATTGTATATTATTGATAGAAATCACATCTAACTTTGTTTAGATAGTGTTTCATTCAATTTTTTAAAATAAATAAATTTAATAATTTAAATTAGTTTTATCATCAAACTATAAAATACTTTTATAATATTAATCAAAAGTCACTTTTAATTTTTACTTGATAAATATTTTATCTCTTAAATTTGAAATTTTAAATAATCAAACATATTCTAATTTTTTAATTATACACTATAATATTTTTATAATATCATTATACAATATAAATACCAATTTCTATTTAGTAAATAAATATTATTTCCATTCAGTGGGAATATTATAAAAATAAACTATTGTTCTAATATCACATATATAAATTCATGTTTGTTAACCATTTTTATGTAAAAAAAATTAAATAAATTTTACCACTAAAGGGTTGAAGGAAACACTTATTTCTTATTTTAAAAAATTTATAGATAAATAATTAATCCATGATAATTATTTTTATCCACAAAATACTGAAATTTTTTTTAACATCGAATGTATCATAAAAATTCTTTGTATAATTAATAATTACAATTTTTTTATAATAACAAAAAATAATATTAAATTATATTATAAATTATATTAAAATGAACATACATTTCTTTGATTCATTGGATCATGATATACTCATTTATATTCAAATAATTGTTATAGAAAATCATTTCTCCATCCCTTTAATAAAATCTATAAGTTATGTATATGATTCCCATGATTTTGAACTCATGTATATTTACCACAATTTTAATGTACAAATTTTATATCATATAATAGAAACCAAAATTTTCATATTCATGATTATTCAATCATTTAATAGAGAAATAACATAACAGATATTATAATCCATAATTCAATGGTTTAGTTTCTATAAGAAACTAGGTTCATAGACCTTAAAAACAAATAAAATATTAAAAATTATAAATCCCTTTAGAAAATTCCTCCAATTATCCATCATGTTATTTTTAGTATATATATAAAAATATGTATATATATAACAAAAAGGGTTAGAAAAAATTTCACTAATGTAACATCTTTTATTTTTAAAATGAAACACTGCATTTGATAGTGTATGTGATACACGATGTCAAGAATAAATGAGAAAATATACATTATTATTTAAATGATACCATTAGAACCTATACTTTATAACAGAAGGAATGAGAAATATTATCTAAATTATGAAAATATGGTTTATAAAAGTAAATATAATTTATTTTTGGGCGACTGATTATTTAGAAATGTTAATAAAAATATTTTCAATATAAAATATTTTTTTCCCAAAAAACATTTCATTGCTCACATGTTTGTTTGATACCAAAAAAATAAAAAATAAAATTTTTTATTATATTTATCATTCATCCTAATTATTATATATATATATATTATAAGAAAAATTATAATATTATGCAGAAAATATATCTTTTTATAAAAACACAATTTTATCACCTTTTGATGGAAAACATGTTTTATTTTTAGTTTTCGACAATTTTATTAATTTTATTTTAAAAAATAAACACAATAATTGAAATATCAGTGATAAAATTTACATTGGTTGGATTTTTGGTAATTTCCTAACCAGTTTCATGTTTTGATGAATATCAAAAAACTCTGAATATTAATTGAAAATAGATATGTCATCTAAATAATTAATAATATTAAATTTAATTTTATATTAATTTTAAATTATAATTGAATCATATTTTAATTATATAATCTAATTTTGTCCATTGTAATCAATTTTATATTGGAATTGAATATAAAAAAATTGATTTTTTTAAATATTATCAATTTAAAAACACATTTTCTCATTCCATCAACATGATTGATTTTAACATATTTTTATCCAATTGTGTGTAATGAATTTTAAAAAATAGATTTTATATTTTTAGTAATACATTAAAAATTTATTAAATAGGGCACTTTTTTGGACAGTCTAAATAGTAACTTTTGTAATTTTTATTACCATGGCCAAGGGTAAATCTGGTAATAATGGTTCAAAAAAATTATAAATATTAAAAAATAACCATACGCCTTGTAATTATTTCATTGGATGAGTTATTTTTTTCCAAAATCATACTTTGTAATTTTATGACCTACTAGAACCACTTGGATGACTTTATATCATATATTGTATTTTAATACAAAAAAAATTCAATGATTTCATACTCATGTTATGAAAAATAATTTTTTTAATATATAATTTTTTATAAAATTTATTCAAAAATATAGAAATTTGAATTTTAAAATATTTATTTACATCATGGTAATTTATTTATAAATTTTAAGTGATAAAATAATTAACTTAAATAGTGGCATAATGACGATGCACTAATTATTTAATTAATGGAAACTTAAAATAAAAATATAAAAATATTAAAATAAATATAATACTATATAATTAAAGTCATAGAATAATTTAATAGACAAAATTTACATATTAGGTATTTTTTAGAATAATTGGTTCGAATATATATTATTTTTATCATATTTTTAATAGGTTAGGTAATTAATAGTGTAAAAATTGACCTTAATGATATTTTAAAGTCAATAAAATTTTATTAAATGATATATATAAGGCCCCAGCCTTAAACCTTACTTAATATTGAGTTATTACAAGATTACACAGTGAGGATCTTTTCAGGTTTAGAGTTTTAGAGAATTAGATCATGAAACTTTTATTACATTCCACATTTAAACAAAGTGGTTACATAAAAGACAGTATTCATTCTTCCCCATCAACAGAAACATATTTAAAATAAAACACGGATTCTTTCTTGACACATCCTTGACACTATCATCACATCATGTACCGTTCCCTTGACCTGTGAAAAATATTTCAAAAACTTGGGATGAGCATAAAAAGCTCAGTAAGGGTTATAAAAATATGAGTCCATATATACATAAGAATGAAATCATACATTACCCATAAAACATAAGAACATTAACATACCTCATCAAATCATGAATAAATCATAGAAAACATAAGAAATAAAGGTAACTTGAGGCATTCATAACATTGTTACGTAGGGAGTAACCCTCTTGGTTACGTTTGGAATACCCATCACAGTATATTCCCTAAATCTCTTCAGAGAAACCTTAACATTTCAATCCTTCGCGTTACCCAATGCATTGGAAAGATATATCGGGCTCACCCGCCCTTAGTTTATCACGGAACCACCCGTCTTCATAATAATGCCCAAGAACCTCAACATAATCGTATCACATAAAGCATACATAAAGGAAACATAACATTTCCACATTTCAATCAATACAACACATTGATATAAAAACATTATGAAAACCATTTTCAATACCAAAATAAAAGAAAATTAAAACATGGTATTTATTTTTCTTTTAAAAAGTAGGTATGGCTTGTAGAGGAAGCCGAAACTCAAATAACGGTCACAGCGGTGGAGAAGTTGTTGTCGCCGCATACATACGACCAAAAAGAATCCCTTTTGTCATTTAGTAAAAAGCTTTGTACAAAAAAGATTCCTTTTGGATAAACGTAAAAGTCAAAGGGGTTTGTACACCGTATAAAAGAAGGTTGTGTATAAAACAAAATATTCCTCAATGAAAGGAGATTGGGACGAAGTCCCATACAAAGATGGTATCCTTGGATTAAGGATAAATCAATTACATAATTATGTATGACAAAATAATACACCAAATATAAGTGGATATTAAGTGTAAAAAAATCAGAGGTTATTCACACATATTTACAGAACGACATATTCAAGGAGTACAAGCTTATCCCAAAGAATCGAAATTTGGTTAAGAAGTTCCCTTGCAAAAATTAGACAGCCTAACGGCGTCACTTCAAAATTCAGAAAAAGAGTTCATGAGAGATAAAAATGGTATCTCATCACTTGGACATAAAATTTACATCAATAAGGATATAGAAGAACATATCCCAAAATAATATTATTTTAATTAAAAGACATAACAAAATAAGTCTTTTAAAAAGAGGAGGGTGAAAGGTTCCCTTACCAACTTGGGTATCTTTCAAAACATTCACCCCATGAAAGAAGGACAATAAATCATTGATGTAAATACTAATAAATGAAATAATATTACCCAATGAGTAAAATAATGGTCAGTACATACACCACTCAAAGGAAATTGTGGAAAATGTAGCATAAATCTCATGGGAATAAAAGTGAGATGAAAAATCACTTACGAAAACTCGGCAGCTTAACGACGCCACTTAAAACTTCCAAAAATGGATTGATGAGATCAAATAGGGTATCTCATCACATTATAATAAAATGTACAGCAAGAGGAATATGAAAGAACATCCCACATCATAACAAATAGGAGCTTAAAATAAGTGACATAAAGGGGAGTACTTAAAGAGAAAGAGAGAGGTTAGATCTCTTACGAAAATTCGGCAGCCTAACGACGCCAATCAAAACTTCCAAAATGTATTGATGAGAGAGAATAGGGTCTCTCATCATATGAGAATAAAAATTATAGTAAGAGTAATGTAAAAGAACATCCCAATAACAAGAAAGATGAGCTTAGAATGAATGACATAAAAGAGTGTACTTAAAAAGAAATAGAGGAGTAAGATCCCTTACCTCAAGTCCAACTTGTCTTGTTAGTTTCTTTATATTCTTGAATAATAAACTTTGGTCAATTAATTATTGCCTAAGTACCTACTTTAGAGATTATTATTCAGTTCATATCACATATTATAATGTTATAATAATTTTTTAATAATGTTAGTTCATATCAGATGTTTTTGCCGATGTTTGGTACATGAGTCAAAAATGAACTTGTTTGAAAAAAGATTTCCCATGTAGTTATAAGTAAATAATTTTCAGAATACTATTAATGATTAAAACATAATATATATCCAGTAAATATTCATTTCATACTTTTCCATATAATCTAGAGATAATGAAACGAAAAGCACCGTTCATGGAGACGGTAGGCCATACATACGCATGAACGCAACTTTCATTTTTTTGTCATATTAATGGAATTAAAACAAAATGAGAGAGATATATATATATGTTATAATTCCAGAATTATATCCATAATTTTTATGTAATATATATATCCATTATATATATGTACTTATAATATTACGTAACATTTTGAGATAAGAAATGAAATGTACCGTTCATGGAGACGGTAAGCCGTTCGTACGCATGAATGCTACTTCCATTTCTATTTCATATTTAATGGAATTAAAACATAATGATACATAATAGTATTTTAATTAAAGTATGGTATCATATATAATATTATTAAATATATCCTTTATACGTACCACATATGGTATTAACAAATCAAATCAGTTTGAGGGGGCGATAGTCCGCACTTCCTTAAATGAAGATATCGCGTTTACCCATAATGGAAACCATAAAGGTATGCCCAAAATGAAAAATACAGAAGCTTAAGGAAAAAATGAACATATTAAATATCACATATAAATATAGTGTCATCTTAATGGCCACCTTTAAAGGTGTTAAAAGAATTTTAAACAATCATCATTTCGGGAGGCTGAAATTCGCCATCCACGAAAATAGTATGTTCTTTAACCATTAGATGTAGGTGTGTGAAAGTGTAGCTCGAATCCTTATTATAACAATATCCTAGTATATTTATGATACTAGATTTGTTACAAAAGAAATGAATAAAAAGAGTTTAGGGGGTTGGAGAAGCAAAATAAAACAAAAGGACTCAAGTGAAGACATTATCTTAAAATCGGGTAACTCCCTTTGGTTTGAGCTCAAAGGCTTCCTTGGGAAGACTTCTGCCCAAAGTGAGGTTTCAAGGAGTAATAGAGGAAAGTGTAGAGACCAAATGGGCAGAGGTTGGCCGAGGCAAAGGCTTTGGGATTCTTGGTAAGTAGGTAGAGGTGGGGGCCTTTTATAAGAGGAGAGGAGGGGCACTCTTGGAAGGTAAAGAAAAGTCACTAGTTTAAAATGGTATTCGGATTTAAGAGGTCCCAAATTAATGTGTTTCAAGGATAGGTTGATAAGGGTTCTATATCAACTCATCCAATAGGTTTTGGACATGTTTAGGTCTTAGATATTACATTATCGTTCCATTTTATTTAAATCGTTAAATAATGAGGTCATCGATGCATCATCATGATGTCATAAATAATTTAATTTATATAATGTCTAAAAATTATAAAAAAACTACTATGATGTCTGAAATCGTTTTATCTTTCCAATTAATATTTATAGTCAAAAATCTGATTTGTATAACCCCATGTAAAAATTGTTTTAGTAAAACATGTCATGCTAGTGTCATTTTTTACTTTAACATTAAATAAAAAGATATTAATGTCATTTTCCAACCAAAGTGGCTTCATGGGGTCCTCAAGTTGACCCATGGGTTGTCTTGGTCGGAAATGACACATCCAATGAGGTTAGGATATGTGTCATGTTCATTTCATATTATTAAAACATTATTTTTACCTTAAACTACACTAATTACCTCTAATCGCGATTAAAAACTTAATAAGTTACTATTCACCAAAAAATTATTTTTATCCCATTGAACCACATTTACTTATTAATGACAACCATGTATGTCGGATTTTTGAAATTCAAAACACAAATATGGCAGAATTTCATTTAAACATAAAATCAGTTTTTATAAGTACCACTTAGTGGTTTCAATATTCATCAAAAATTGATGTTTTTCAGAAAAATCCCAAAAATTCACCCTAAGCTATATTTGATATTCCGAATTCAAAAATGATGTCTATTTTACTAATTAAAAACATATAAGTCACACTAATTAATTTAATAATTAATTACCACTGTCAGAGCAAATAGCGTGTTTTTATGAAACAATAAGTATCAAAAGATTGACACTAGTTTAAGTCTGATTTCAAAGTGAAATTAATTCCGACGACCACTATTGGATTTAATGGTAAAAATATATTCTAATTTCACTTTAAAACCAATTAAAAAGATAATCTAATCATATAAATAAATTAGATTAAAAAGAGGTTTTGAATTAAAATATTATATTTTACACTATTCATTAAAAAATGAACTTTATCAGAAAGATAGCAAAAATTTACACAAAGTAAATTTTGATGTCCCAATTCTTTAGAAGAGTTTTTATTTGGTCTAATAGAATGTATAAGAGTGAACAAAACTATATTTAATTATGGTTCACCATCAAAAGGCGATAAGTGACCCTTTAGTGAAAACCAGGGCATATACGCCTACAATTGAATTCATTCCATATTTTAAGCCTTTATATTTTATTGGATAAATGTAAAAACATTTAAAAACATATATAATCATATTTTTGTTTTTTCTATCCATTCCCACCAATACAACAGCTTCATGTTAACTACCATTTTAAATAATATTATTTTATTATTAGAGTGCAACATAAGATTCTCAAGAAACTCGTTGTTGCGTGTTGGGTACGCCATCGAGCATAGAATCCCCTTTAAAGTCATATTAATACTTTATTCACAAATATGGATAAATATGAAAATTTCATATTCTTTATTTATCTGGGGTGTTACATCCTTCCCCCCTTTTGGGAATTGCGTCCTCACAATTTTTAAAATTGAGCTTGGAAACATCCTTGAAAGTCCCACATCGGAACAAGAGTTGGTAAAACAATCACTTTAAAATAAAGAAAGATAAGTACAAAGGTCACCTGAGTCAACCCATACTTGGATTCCATGTAGAAAAATATGGACATGGAGAAGAAAACGTAGGGTCATGTTCTAATGGAGAGTGATAGAAAACATGTTTAGGAGAAAGTTAACTACAAGAAAATCACAAACTTGTGATGGGTTAAACAGTATTCGATTCCCCAGTAGGAAAATTTAATAGACAAAATTTTTGTTCTAAGTTACTTTTTATTGAGTAATTTATTCATAGGGAAACATAATCACTTATCATGTTGACTTTCAACTTTTACACAAACTCATATTTTCTCCAAAAGACGAGTATTTAGGAAGACTTGTTCACATTAAGAGTACTATAATCAACTTCTAGAGAATCACATAATCCACCAAAGAGAACTATATACATCCCATGTCTTTAGGCTTTAACCAAAACCAAAACCAGAAAGGTTAGTACAAGGTCAGATAATCTAGAAAAGGATAACCCATTAAAAACAAAATCTATGCTTAATCTCCAAAATTTTTCCAACAAAACCCAAAGTTCAACGAGGACCATCCGATAAACAATTTGTTCATAAAATTCATCAAAGTAAACCAATATAAGATTGAAACCCAAATATTTGAAGGATTTAGTCACATAGTCTTCCAAGTTAAATCGTAACATTTATCTCCAAACAATATCAGTTGCTCCTAGAGTCTCGTATTGAAAAGTAATTAACTTAATAACATATCCTCCAAGATAGGTTAATCATTTTCATAAATAACCCAAAATCAACTTAATCTTAATTCATAAAATCATATAACTAAAAAGAATCAGTCAAACTAACTAGGGACTTCACGTAGTCCAGTGGTAGGCGATAAATACCAGTCGCACTTTGGTTGTGGGTTTGATTCTCGCAGCATTGTCCGACGCGACGGGTTGTCACATGGTCTGCTTGTTGTCCTTTTTCCAAAACTATATAATTCTTAAATCATTCCCCAAAAAGAGATAAAATCATCAAAAATGATCATAACATATTTTAACCTCATGTTTATCTCATGCCTTTCATTTTCCAGCATATCATATAATAACCCATAATTACCTCAAAAGTAAGGATCATATAAACTCTAATTGTTACCTTTATAATTATTAAATGAACTTCCACATCAATTGGTCATGTCGTACATGATGAATTACAGAACATACCAAGGTTCAAGTGGTTGACCATGACTCCTTGATAGTTGATTTAGAACAACCATGAGTTTCCTCATTGAATCCCCCATTTTATCTAGTATCTTAATCATAGAACCACCACAGTTTCCTTTAAACCTATTGTCTCTTTGGTGCCTGCTAGATCCATCCATTCACTAAAAACAGAAATGTCAGTGTGAGTATATCAACAAAACCATCATGTACTAATGAGGAAGGTAAACACTAAGATACACTTACTCATTCACTTTATCTAAAACTAGGACTCTTTCTAAAATCCTAACCATTATGGTAATGCCAATTATGCTTAAATAATACCCTAACCTCTAAAGTTATCTAAACTGACCATTGATACCAACTATAAGGCCCCACCCTTAAACCTTACCTAATCTTGAGTTATTACAAGATTACACATTCAGGATCTTTTCAGGTTTAGAGTTTTAGAGAATTAGATCATGAAACTTCCATTACATTCCACATTTAAACAAAGTGGTTACATAAAAGACAGTATTCATTCTTCCCCATCAACAAAATCATATTTAAAATAAAACACATATTCTTTCTTCACACATCCTTGACACTATCATCACATCATGTACCTTTCCCTTGACCTGTGAAAAACATTTCAAAAACTTGGGATGAGCATAAAAAGCTTAGTAAGGGTTATAAAAATATGAGTTCATATATACATAAGAATGAAATCATACTTTACCCATAAAACATAGGCACTTTAACATACCTCATCAAATCATGAATAAATCATATAAAACATAAGACATAAAGGTAACTTGAGGCATTCATAACATTCTTACGTAGGGAGTAACCCTCTTGGTTACGCTTGGAATACCCATCACAGTATATTCCCTAAATCTCTTTGGAGAAACCTTAATGTTTCACTCCTTCGCGTTACCCAATGCATTGGAGAGCTATATCGGGCTCACCCGCCCTTAGTTTATCACGGAACTACCCGTCTTCATAATAATGCCCAAGAACCTCAACATAATTGTATCACATAAAACATACATAAAGGAAACATAACATTTCCACCATTCAATCAATACAACACATTGATATAAAAACATTATGAAAACCATTTTCAATACCAAAATAAAAGAAAATTAAAACATGGTATTTATTTTTCTTTTAAAAAGTAGGTATGGCTTGTAGAGGAAGTCGAAACTCAAATAACGGTCACAGCGGCAGAGAAGTCGTTGTCGCCGCATACGTACGACCAAAAACAATCCCTTTTGTCATTTAGTAAAACGCTTCGTACAAAAAAGATTCCTTTTGGATAAATTTAAAAGTAAAAGGGGTTTATACACCGTATAAAAGAAGGTTGTGTATAAAACAAAATATGCCTCAATGAAAGGAGATTGAGACGAAGTCCCATACAAAGATGGTATCCTTGGATTAAGGATAAATCAATTACATAATTATTTGTGACAAACTAATACACCAAATATAAGTGGATATTAAGTGTAAAATAATCAGAGGTTATTCACACATATTCATAGAATGACATATTCAAGGAGTACAAGCTTATCCCAAAGAATCGAAATTGGGTTAAGAAGTTCCCTTGCAATAATTAGACAGCCTAACAGAGTCACTTCAAAATTCAGAAAAAGAGTTGATGAGAGATAAAAAGGGTATCTCATACCTTGGACATAAAATTTATATGAATAAGGATATAGAAGAACATATCCCAAAATAATATTATGTTAATTAAAAGACATAAAAAAATAAGTCTTTTAAAAAGAGGAGGGTGAATGGTTCCCTTACCGACTTGGGTATCTTTCAAAACATACACCCCATGAAAGAAGGACAATAAATCATTGATGTAAATACTCATAAATGAAATAATATTACACAATGAGTAAAATAATGGTCAGTACATACACCACTCAAAGGAAATTGTGGAAAATGTAGCATAAATCTCATGGGAATAAAAGTGAGATGAAAAATCACTTACGAAAACTCGGCAGCCTAACGACGCCACTTAAAACATCCAAAAATGGATTGATGAGATCAAATAGGGTATCTCATCACATTAAAATAAAATGTACAGAAAGAGGAAAATGAAAGAACATCCCCCATCATAACAAATAGGAGCTTAAAAGAAGTTACATAAAGGGGAGTACTTAAAGAGAAATAGAGAGGTTAGATCTCTTACGAAAATTCGGCAGCCTAATGGCGCCACTCGAAACTTCCAAAATGGATTGATGAGAGAGAATAGGGTCTCTCATCATATGAACATAAAAATTAATGTAAGATTAATGTAAAATAACATCCCAATAACAAGAAATATGAGGTTAGAAGGAATGACATAAAAGAGTGTACTTAAAAAGAAAGAGAGGAGTAAGATCCCTTACCTCAAGTCCAACTTGTCTTGTTCGTTTCATTATATTCCTGAATAATAAACTTTTTTCAATTAATAATTTCCTAAATACCTCCTTTAGAGATTATTATTCAGTTCATATCACATATTATAATGTTATACTAATTGTTTAATAATGTTCGTTCATATCAGACGTTTTTGCCGATGTTTGGTACATGAGTCAAAAATGAACTTGTTTGAAAAAAGATTGCCCATGTAGTTATAAGTAAATAATTTCCAGAATAGTATTAATGATTAAACTATCATATATATCCAGTAAATATTCATTTCATACTATTCCATATCATCTGGAGATAAAAAAAATGAAAAGTACTGTTCATGGAGACGGTAGGCCGTACGTACGCATGAACGCTACTTTCATTTTTTTGTCATATTAATGGTATTAAAACAAAATGAGAGAGATATATATATGTTATAATTTCAGAATGACATCCATAATTTTTATGTAATATATATATCCATTATATATATGTACTTATATTATTACGTAACATTTTGAGATAAGAAATGAAATGTACCGTTCATGGAGACGGTAAACTGTACATACGCATGAACACTACTTCCATTTCTATTTCGTATTTAATGGAATTAAAAAATAATGATACATAATAGTATTATAATTCCAGTATGGTGTGATATATAATATTATTAAATATATCCTTTATACGTACCACATATGGTATTAACAAATCAAATCACTTTAAGGGGGCGGTAGTCCGCACTTCCTTTAATGAAGATATCACGTTTACCCATAATGGAAACCATAAAGGTATGCCAAAAATAAAAAATAAAGAATCTTAAGGAAAAAATAAACATATTATATATCTCATATAAATATAGTGTCATCTTAGTGGCCACCTTTGAAGGTGTTAAAAGAATGTTGAACAATCATCGTTTCGGGAGGCCGAAATTCGCAATCCACGGAAACAGTTTGTTTTTTAACCATTAGATATAGGTGTGTGAAAGTGGAGCTTGAATCCTTCTTATAAAAATATCCTAGTATATTTATGATACTTGATTTGTTACAAAAGAAATGAATAAAAAGATTTTAGGGGTTGGAGATGCAAAATAAAACAAAAGGACTCGAGTGAAGACATTACCTTAAAATCGGGTAACTCCCTTTGGTTTGAGCTCAAAGGCTTCCTTGGGAAGCCTTCTTCCCAAAGTGAGGTTTCAAGGAGTAATAGAGGAAAGTGTAGAGACAAAATGGGCAGAGGCTGGCCGAGCCAAAGGATTTGGGAGTGTGGGTAAGGAGGTAGAGTTGGGGGCCTTTTATAAGAGGAGAGTAGCGGAACTCTTGGAAGGTAAAGAAAAGTCACTTTATATTAAAATGGTATTCAGATTTAAGAGGTACCACATTGATGTGTTTCAAGGATAAGGTGATACGGGTTAGAAATCCACTCATCCAATAGGTTTTGGACATGTGTAGGTCTTAGATATTACATTATCTTTCCATTTTATTTAAATCGTTAAATAATGAGGTTATCGCTGCATCATCATGATGTCATAAATAATTTATTTATTTAATGTCTAAAAATTATAAAATAAATACTATGATGTAGGAAATCTTTTTATCTTTCCAATGAATATTTATAGTCAAAACTCTGATTTTTATAACCACAGGTAAAAATTGTTTTAGTAAAACATATCATGCTTGTGTCATTTTTTACTTTAACTTTAAATAAAAAGATATTAATGTCATTTTCCAACCAAAGTGGATTCATGGGGTCCTCAAGTTGACCCATGGGTTTTATTCATCGGCCATGACACATCCAATGAGTCTAGGACATGTGTCAATTTCATTTCATATTATTAAAACATTATTTTTACCTTAAACTACACTAATTACATCTAATCGTGATTAAAAACTTAATAAGTTACTATTCACCAAAAAATTATTTTTATCCCATTGAACCACATTTTACTTCTTAATGAAAACCGTGTATGTCGGATTTTTGAAATTCAAAACACAAAGATGGAAAAATTTCATTTAAACAGAAAAATAATTTTTTATAAGTACCACTTAGTGGTTTCACTATTCATCAAAATTGAAGTTTTTCAGAAAAATCCCAAAAATTCACCCTAAGATATATTTGATATTCTGAATTAAAAAATGAAGTCTATTTTAAAAAATTCAAAACATATAAGTAACACTAATTAATTTAATAATTAATTCCCGCGGTCAGAGCAAATAGCATGTTTTTATGAAACAATAAGTATCAAAAGATTGACACTAGTTTAAGTCTAATTTCAAAGTGAAATTAATTCCAACGACCACTATTGGATTTAATGGTAAAAATATATTCTAATTTCACATTTAAACCAATTAAAAAGATAATCTAATCATGTAAATAAATTAGATTAAAAAGATGTTTTGAATTAAAATACAACATTTTACACTATTCATTAAAAAATGATCTTTATCAAAAAGATACCAAAAATTTACACAAAGTAAATTTTGATGTCCCAATTCTTAAGAAGAGTTTTTATTTGGTCCAATAGAATGTATAAGAGTGAAAAAAACTAAATTTAATGACGGTTCTCCATCAAAAGGAGATAAGTGACGCTTTAGTGAAAACCAGGGCATATAAGCCTACAATTGAATTCTTTCCGTATTTTAAGCCTTTATCTTTTATTGGATAAATGTAAAAACATTTAAAAACATATATAATCATATTTTAGTTATTTCTATCCATTACCGCCAATACAATGGCTACATGTTAACTACCATTTAAAATAATATTATTTTATTATTAGAGTGCAACGTAAGATTCCCAAGAAACTCATTGTTGCGTGTTGGGTACGCCATCGAGCATAGCATCCCCTTTAAAGTCATATTAATAATTTATTCACAAATATGGATAAATATGAAAATGTCATATTCTTTATTTACCTGGGGTGTTACAATATAAAATTTCCAAGAATCAAATATTTATCCAAAATATGGTTTTATTGATTCAAAATGTCATAAATTATTAGTTCATTGTTCATTTCTTTTATTATTGTCCATTTATTATTCTTCAAAGAGTAAAAATACATGTTATCATTAAATAAATATATAAGGATTAAAAATCGTTAAAACATATCAAATTTTAATTAAATAAATATATTTTGACCAATTATCATCCTATTTTGTAAAAAAATCAGTCTGGAGCCATTTTGAATAGAAAATTAATTTTAATTAATTTAATATTTTAAAATTTTAAAGAGTTCCACACCCTTAACATATAAATGGGATCCTCATATTCTATTTTATTAACATATATGAACTTATTTGGTTCATCCAATATCAGATTAAATTCCTTACTATAATCCCTCACAAATTTATAAATATTCTAGTTTTGGTTGAACACCATCTTTAGTTGTCTTAAGGTGTTAAGAAAATGAGACTATTTGAAAATGTGGTATTTTTTTAATAAAGTATTTATTTTTTATTTCTTCTTAAAATCCATCAAATATACTTCAAAAATCATGAAATAATTGCTAAATTATACACAATATACTCAGATATCATTTTTCAATATAATCAAACAAATCAATACACGATTCCTTCAAATGGGAAAGGAATTAATCGTTTGTGTTTAAAGTGGACTACTACCTCGTGAAACGATATAACTAGTTTTCCATTACTATCATTAAATATTTTTAATAAATATGGAATTAAATTTTATATATTATATTAATGACATATATATAATTATTATATAATAATATATCAATTATGTTCTTACCATTCCATGCTAATAAAAATTATATCATCATTCATGCATATTTGAGAACTATCTCCACCACAAAGCGATGTGATATATTTTAATCAATACATCACTTGGACTATATATACAAGTATATTTACATGTTTAATATGATATAAAGGATATTACTGTCATTTAATAAATATATTATTATACTTCATTTCTTTCTAAAATGATTATTGGAAATTTGAAATGTTACTCATTTGTAAGTATGGATTACCATCTCTGTGATTGTGACATAGTTCATTTTTCATATCCGTATTTAATGGATAGATTTAAAAGTATAATTGATATATAAAATTGATAATTATTTAATTATTATTATTATATAGATAGAGGATTAATTACCACTTTTACTATATATGTCACCCAAAACTAATATTGGACTCAAGTAATAAATATCATCAACACATCCTATGTTAAATAATTATGAATTTTTTAAATTGGATAATAAGTTATGTAAAATGGATAAAACCATTAAATTTTTTCTCAATATATAAAATAATTAAACTATGTTTATTATTCGTAAATATAATTATTTTATGTGATAAGGCGGACTTATGGTTAAGGGCCTCATCTCAATCTCTTTATATTGAGGCATATATTAACGTTACACAACCACATTATTTTATTAGATGTATATATTTATCTCCCTTTACATATAATATCATAAATTAATTTATTCGCATGTTATCTAATTTTTTTAAAAAAATTCTTTTTGTATGGGGGAGATGATTAAAATGTTGAAAGTGGTATGGGATAGTGTAAATATTTAATGATTTAATTTCATATTTATTTTATCAATGTCTAAACTATTTATATTTATTTTAAATATTAATTTATTCTAATATATAAGGATTATAAAGTAAATTTTATGTCCATTTATAATTTAATTTATTTTTTTCAAAATAAATCTTTTTACGTGTTTTATATAGAATGATTCGACAAAAAATCAATTCAATGTTCTATTATTAACCTAAACAATAATAATGATGTTTACACCACCATGAATCTTATTTAATTTCTAACATCCTTTATAAGATTTCATTTTTTTCTCAAATGAAAAACAACCTTTCATTTTTTTCCGTTATTGAATGTTAATAAAAGAAAAGCGTGTTTTGGTATTGATTTTTTGAAAACACATGGGTATTTTTATCCTAATTTTATTAAAATATGGGACTAATAATATTTTTTTCAAAGGTATTTATGATGAATTTATTTATTAATGGTATTTTATTTGAGAATTATATAAAATGCGTGATATAATTATTCATTATACATTTGGTGTCCCAAATAGCGTGGTGACATCCCATTATATCTTGACATGTGGTGGCCTAGTTTTCACTAGGAAATCTCATTATTTCTTAAGATGGGTAGGCTAATATATCCCCAAGATATACTATTAATGAATAACATTTGGTGGCCCTAATATCACTAACATAGCATGGAACAACATAACACATGTTATCCTAAATAAGGCAGGGAAAGATTTTTACAACATAATATGGGGTGTACTAGATAATGTCATGTATTCCCATAATATCTTAATTAGTTTAAAATAATATTGGAATTATTCTCTATGGAAATTCTATTTGAAAGGGTTTTCAATGTAGTTTTGAATTAGGTTTTTAAATAATTTTATGTATATGATTCTCTATGTTACCTAAATGAGTTTTTATTTATTAATATAGGTATTATTTATTTTCTTTGGGAAAAATTTGTTCTTTTTTCACGTGATTATTTAATTTCATATTCTTAAAGAACATTGAAGATAAATGTAAACATTATTTGATTATTCATGTTTTTACTAAACTAACCATTTCCTTTATTTTTATATCCCATAGTGATATTTTTTATCATCCAATGATTTTAAAATGAATTTCACCTAGTTTGATAGGGTAAAGACAAGGATGAGATCAAGAGGATAATTTTAATGATTATTCATGATTAAAACCTTGTTTTAGATTAAATAGTTTTATATTTGGTAAAAAATTGATATTGAGTATGCCTGTCTTTGTATAATGTATGTGATGACATTTAAATTGTTTTTATAATTCTATAAAACACTGAACTAAAATGATACTTTAATCCTAATTGTAGTTCATAATGCACTAGTATTTGTAATGTTTCAGGACAAGTCCCTACTGTTGGTATCGACAGATTTCCTTGATAAATTTCGAAATTATGATATCTTCATGTGAGGTAATCTGAAGAGTTATGTATACCATTATGGTTTAATATTTTTATGATGACAATAATTTTAATATATTAGAAACTCTTTTTAAGGCTTTATGTAATGAAATATTAATGTGATTAATTTTTTTTAGAGACATTGGATTTTGAGGTAATTATAGGCTATTAATTTTTGGGATGAAAAATAAATGGTATAAAATAACCTTTCAAAAAAAATATGTTATTGATAATTTTAAGAAATTTATCTTATTTTTTGAATGTTATATTATTTATATAGATTATGGAATAAGGAAAAATATAGGACATGTGTCAACCTGTCATGTCTGAAAATGCCATGAGTTTTGAACACACAAAAAATAGAGACAAGGTTGTATCACCTAGGATTAGACTTTGTGATGTCCTAGTTAGTATAAATTGTTTTTTATTTAAGCCATCTGATTGATAAATTTTATTTCTATGGGATTGGAAAAAGATTTATTGATTATGTTATTAATGTTAATTTGGAAGAAGTTCACTATTTACAGGAATCTATCTCATGATGGTAAATAGAATACTATAAGATTGTTTTTTTATTTGAAATTTTAATTATATTTTATAATAATATAAAATTTTATTATTGAATTATAGTTATTTAGGTTATTTATTTAAATTTATAACTTATATTCAATATTACTAGGGAGATTACTTTTTCATATGTGAATTCAAGATTATTATTTTCTATAATTATCTTTTTTTATCCTAACAATTTTTTTAGGGTTAATGTATTATGAAGAAAGTTGTTAATATTTTTTCAATTATGGTTTTAACACTTCATTCCTGAAAAATTATTCTTAAATACTCATATGTTTTAAAAAATATGAGTTTTTGGTAGAAATTGAGTAAATAATGAAAATATACTTTTCAAATCTGTATATTTTCCTTATTTTCATAGTCTATGTAATAAAATGATTTATCAATACAATGAAAGGGATGTAAAAGACCAAAATATTATAAGATTACATTTCTTTATCAGAAATAAATAACCTTTTATCCCTTCAAGGATTTATGTTTTTGGGATTATTAACTTTCTGATGACCATTTTTTCAAACAATATCCCTTATAAAATGATTTTAATTTTTCTCTTCCATGTACATTCTTTCTTACATGGAACCATAGTATGTGTTTTCATTGGTGACCTTCATAATTACCTTTATTTATATTAATGTTGATGTTTCATTAATCATTATAAAAACATCGGATATCAAAAAGGTATTTTGAAAATTTAGTCCCCTAATTTTTAATCCTAATTTCAAATTGTGAGAATGCAATTTATTAAATATGGTAGTTGTAATATCCTACATTTCTAAGATGAAATACCATGTTCAATAGCATACATGATATTCCAAATCGATCTTAAATGTTCTACCAAATATTATTAATTAAATGTTACCCTTATTAATTATCCATTATAATGGTGATAATGATCATTTTTAACAAAATAATGAAAAATGGTTTGTATGTGTAAATATAATGAATTGATTAGATAATAGTTTTTTATAAATGAAAATTAGACCCTTTCAAATACAGAAGAAAGTCATTTTCTAAAAATTAATTTAAATTCACGAAAGTGTGTTTTATACCAGTTAAATAAATGAACTTTATTTATTATATTTAATATTTATCCAATGATTTTATTGATATGATATAACAAAAAAACCCAATATTATGCATAAAACATGCATTTTAATAAAGGAATAGTTTTCCACCTTTTGATGGTGTACTTTTTTTATATCAATTATTTTGACACATTTATAAATTTGTTTTGAAAAGGAAAAATTTTTATTAGAAATTTCAATATCAATATTTAATATGGTTCGTTTTTTTCGTATTTTTCTGAGAAGATTCATGTTTTGATGAATAGTTAAAAATAATTACTTTTATAAATGAAAACATATTTTTATCTAAATAATTTATAGAGTTAAATTGTATTTTTCTTTTCATAACGTATAAAATTATATATTTTTATCATTTAATCAAATTTATATCATTGTAATCAATTTCTAATTGAAAATGGATTAAAAAATAGTGAACTTTTGAATGTTTTCACATTAAAAAGACATTTTCTCATTACATCAATGATATTAATTTTAAATTATTTTTACAAAATTATGTGTTTTTATTTTTGAAAAATGAATTCACTATTTTTAATATTATGTTATAATTTTTATAAAATTACCCATTTAATTTTGGAAAATATAAATTGTTACATTGTTAATTTGTACTACTATTGTTAAGAGTGAATTGGAAAATTGAGGGTAAAAATAAAATGATAAATATTATAAAATTACACACACAAAAGTACAAATTTTATTTTATTAGATATTTTAGACCCAAATCATACTTGGGCTATTTGTATGACCTCTTGGAGATACTTGTATGACATTATGACTATTGTTTTCTTCTATTACAAAAAAACATCAATAATGGCATATATATGTTTTAATAACTATATTTTTTTATATAGGGTTATTTAGAATATATCTTCATCTATAAATTTTTATTTTAAATAATAAATATTCATTTTCATAATGGTAGTTTATTTATAAATTTTATGTGAAAATTTATAACCTAAAATTCCGACACAATGATGTTGTAGTAATTTTTTTAATTAATCGAAATATCAAATAAATGATATTAAAAAATATTAAAATAAATTAATTTGAAATAAATAATTTCATCGTAGAATAAAATTGATTAATTTATAATTTTAATGATATTTTATAATAATTATATCCATTTGTTTTCTAGGAATGTTTTAAAAATTCATGTTTTGGATATTGTCGAAATTTACTTTAATAAAATTTTAAACTAAATAATATTTTATTAAATGATATAAACTTTAATAAAATATGAAATTAAACTTAATTAATTGGAAAGGGATTATAAATTCATAAATTATTCATTCATCTTTAGTTTTTCAATTTATTGTACAAACATTAACATTCAAATACTGAAAATACATATTGTCACTATAAGAGTTAATGAGGAAAAATATGGTTGAAATAAAAATATAAGGATTAAAAAAGTCAAAACATCTATAAATTTTATTTTATGAATACAATTAAACAAAAAATCATCCTATATACGAATTAAATCATCTTTTTCAATTTTGATTATATAATTAATGTATATTAATTTAATATTTTGAACATTCCAAGAGTGCCACTTCCCTGTCATATTAAAGAGAACCTCTTCTTTTCTTTTTATCATGCTTAAATATATAATTTTTCATCCATAATATAATAAAATATATAATAGAATGACTACCCACATTATAGATCTTTTATTTTAGGAATAACACCATCAAATGTGGTCTTAAGGTTTTATGAAAAGGAGATCATCTAAAGAAGAAGTATTATTTTAATCAAGTATTTCTGTTTTATATCATCTTCCAGTACCTTAAATTTTTTTCATCCACGATGAAATAATAAATTAATAATTATAAATATTATAAGATTATATTAGTTTATTATCATCACATAAATCTATCTACCG
The DNA here is from genome assembly GCA_963277665.1 of Viscum album. NCBI lineage: Eukaryota > Viridiplantae > Streptophyta > Magnoliopsida > Santalales > Viscaceae > Viscum > Viscum album. Next base: position 440,675,670 of record OY728123.1, read on the forward strand.
CTTCATCAAATGGGATAAAATTAATCATTCTTGTGTATGGTCGAGAACCACCTCACGAACCGATATAATTAATTTCCACCACCATATCATCATAATAGTTATAATTATGGAATGAAATTATATATATGATATTAATTAAGTATTTATAATTATTAAAATATAATAAATCTTTTTTAGTTTTTACTATTCCATGCATGTAAAAAATGATAATATCGTTCCTATGTATGTATGAACTATCACCACCACAAAGAGATGTGCTTTGTTTTTAATGAATGCATTGCATGGATGATATATATAACTATATATGAATATATAATATTATATAAATTATATTATGACCATTATATAATGATATAATGATACTTACCTTCTTTTAATATTGATAATTAAAAAATAGAAATATTACTTATGCGTGTGTACGACATAACATCTCTAGGATTGTAACGTAGTTCATTTTTCATATCAATATTTAATTGTGGTATGTAAATGTTTCATATAAGTATTAAAAATGATATTTTCACCATTATTAATAACTTAATTATGATGGGAACTGAATAATTTTACAATATACCCCTTTAAAAAGTGATATTGGTATTAAGTACTAAATATCATCAATACGTATGATGCGACCAGAAATAATTATATAAATATTAAAACATGCTAATAAGTCATAAATAAGGGATAATAAAATATAAATATTTCTCAATAAATTAAATAATTAACCTAATTTTATTATTCATGAATACAAAGAGTGCAGGTGATGGGACATACTCAAGGTAAGGGACATCATCTCAATCTCCTTTTATAGATGATTATCAAGAATTTATACACCCTCATTCTTTAATGAGGTATATACATCAATGTAGACATCTTATATCGTGAATTTATTTATACAAATATTATTTAATGTATTTTGACTAGTTATTGTTTGTGGAGAATTTTATTTAAAATTTCAATGTGTTATGGGATGCTTTAAATGTTTAAAGATTTAATTTTCAAATCTTTTTCTCCATATCAATATTCTACATATTAATTTTACATATTTATATATTTGGGTATTATTTTAATATAAATTAGATTTTATTTATTTATAATTTAATTTAAATGTTTTAAAAATTAATCATTTTATGGGTTTTATACATAATATTTCAAAAAATGTCAGAATGAATGTTCTATTCTTACCATAAAAAGGGACAACCTCTTTTACTACACCCTGAAAATTATTTAATTTCTATCATCCTTTTCAAAAATTCATCTTTTAATAAATTAAATTTCATCATTTCATTTTTTATTTATTATTTATTGAAAATGTTTTTTCAAAGAAAACACTGTTTTGGTGTTGAAAAAGTTTTTTTAAAAGATTGGGATATTTTTATGAAAATGTTCTTTTTATATGTTTTTTCTATGATTTTTACAAAGGGATCTAATATTATGTTTTTAATTAATGATTAGGTACAGAGTGTTATATGAAATTTGTGGTCGTGAAATATCTTGTACATGGGGTGGCCCATATAGCCCTCAAAAATATTATTATATCTTAACATGTGTTGGACTAGATAGTGTCTAGAACTCTCTTTACAACATAACATAGGGTGGCCTAAATAATTATGGGAAAACCCATATCAACATAACATGGGGTGGCCTAGATATTTCTAGGAAATCCAATTATAGCATAACATGGTTTCCCAAGATAGTAATGGTAATACCTTAAGATCCTAGTTTGGAATTGATAATATTAGACTTTGGGTATATGGATATTAGAAATGAATGTGTTTTGAAAGGGTTTTTAAATGGGTTTTGTGTGTATGATTCCCCATTTCACTAAAAAAAGTTTGAATTTATTTCTATGGGTTTTAATGATTTTATTTGAGTAATGTTTTTGTTTTTTTAATATGAAAATGAATTATTTCATATTCTAAATTAAATATAATGATAAAGGTAAACATTCTATGAGTTTCCATGTTTTTACTAATATAATATTTTCTATTATTTTTATATCCATTTATAATATTGTTTTCATCTCATGTTTTTGAAATGTCTTTATCAGTGTTTATGGGTGAATAGAGGCGAGGATGAGATCAAGTGGATAATTTTTATGATTGTTAATAAATATAAATCATGTTTTACTTTAAATAGTTTAATATTGTGAAATAATGGATACTAAAAATAAGTTTCCTATTATATTTTATGGGTTACACTAAAATGGGTTTTTACAATTTCTATAATACTCTAAACTCAAGAGATCCTCGAATGTGAAATATTGTTAAAAAACCATGATATTTGATTTTTAGGCAGTAGCCCTTACAAATAATATGGGGAGAAAATATATTGAACATAAATAATGGAAAACTAAAGTTAGTGGGTCAGCATAGTCATCATCATCATATCCTATGGGAACGATCTTCATCAAAATAATGCGGGAAAATTTGGGGAAAAAATAAAATATATAACATGAATAATAATGTATTATATTATGATTATATTCAAATCCCACCCCTTTGTTATGACTAATGATATCATTTTGTACAGGCATGTAATTTGTTCACAAGCCATCACTTCATAAAACGTAAATAAATCTTGAATCATGTTCACAAATAATACCCATAATAGAATGAGAAATATTATATTACCCCAATAATTTGGGGGACATATATTTCTAGGACCATCCTATATATAAAAATATACTCATAATCTTGTATTAAACATCAAAAAAAAAATCAAATAAAAATCATTTTCATGAAATATTCCAATTGAAAAGAATAGGATTCATAAGGATTTCATTATAAATATTTTAATTACATCTAAAGGGGGATCCAAAAATAATATGTGAAAGAATACTTTTTTAACTTAAATATTTAAATATAAGTGATGAATTGGGATTTAAAAAAAACAAAACTACTCAATAAAAATCATTAAGATCGTTTGGAAAATAATGTCTTATAAAAAGTTATTTTATGTGGGTTTTAAATAATAGAAAAATGATTATCACTAAAATAAAAAAGGGAAACATGTACGAAGTTAATTTATAATAGATTTTTACGAATCATTGAAAAAAATAGAAATAAGTGACCATCCAAAATTGAAAAAGATTTGTTCAAGATTCCCCATACCATAAATCTCATTTAATTTCATCAAATTTAAAAACATTTTATAGAAAATATGTTTATTTAAAAAATAATATTAATATGTATTATATTACCTTATTTATTATAGAGTAGTTCAATAAATTGGAATATATATACTACTAACTCATCCTAAAAGATAATTTCTAAAAGGCATGTTTTCATTTATTTTTTCAATTTATATTAAGTTACATTGTTGATGTCTTAATTATCGATTATTGAAATTATTTTAAAAACAATTCATTGAAATAAATATATATTTTATAATATATACTAACTATCAATGTATACATTGATAAGGAATGATTTGATATTGACATATTAAGAGGATTGAACCAGCCATTACAAGGATGTTTAAAAATATTTTAGGAGTGATTATATACTATATATAGATTAAAATATCTACAAAAGTATCCTAATAACTTTAATAAGTTATGAAATAATATAATAAAATTATTATTATGATAGAAAAATCATAATTGATTCACCGATTAGAAAAAAAAAGATATTAAAATTATCGTATAAAATCAAGGATATCTCTTACTAGAAGATATTATCACCTTCTAGAGGCATTATAGAAATTGATTTAGTTCCAAAGATACATCCATAATAGTACTAGGAAACTTAAAAAAGGTTAAATGAATTTAATTGTGACTTTTTAAAGTGATTTGGAAGTTAATTTGATAATGTAAGGGAGAAAGGTTTTTATACTTGAGGATATGGGTATAATTTGGTTAAAACATTTTTTTTATTAATTGCAAGAAATATATTCCCACAAAACTTTGGGCTTATGAGTAAAAAATAATATTTATATAAAATTTAATTAAAGTGAAAACTTAATTTCCCTATTCAACCAACCAATTAGATTTATCATTCAAAAAATATGTTTTTCTAAGTAAAAAAATATAATTTTTGTCTGAAACTATCAAATACTAGTTTCTAAACCCTATATAATATTTAAAAATTTAATATTTTACATCATAAATACAGTTATTTTTTATAAAAATTTTTTATAAATTTTTATTTCATGGTTTCCTCAAAATAATATCTTAAATTATTTAACACTAATAGAAAATATTTTTTATTATCCAATAAATAATAATCATTTAAAAAACATATAGAAAATATAATATGAAACATTTGATATTCTAATTCAAATAAGAGAAATTATCATTACCAATTTAATATTGTAAGTTTGATAAATATAAAAATTATTTAAAAACCTCTTTTATAGAAATATAACAATTTTTACAACCATATCATATTTATTTAAACTTATAAAAACTACTTTTTATTCCTCAAAATTATGTTATCGTTAATATGAAAATTTAAAAACCCTATATTAAAAATTAACTCTAATATCATGATTTAAAATTGTTCATAAAGTTTATTTTTATTTTAGTAAGAAATATTTATATTTTTAAAATATAAATTATTTTTTTTTGACAAAATGTATACATTATTTTTTAAGACATTTATTTAATTATATTATGAATTAAATCCCTTATATTAAACTAATATATTCATTTTTTGACATTTTTTTGTCATTTGGAACATGTTTCTTTCACTATAAAACCTTATAATGAGTAACCCATAATTACTCATAATGAAAATGCCTTATATACAATTCTGAGTGGTTAAATTAATCTTCTTTGAAGTCCATAGAGAAAGATCTATGAATATCCCCAAATGTTTTGATAGTTTTTTAATATTGGATATCGATATTTGTATGATATTATATACAAAAATTCAAAATTTTGTTCGAATAATATTAAATACATTTCCCGAACATTGATTTGAATATCGAATATCTATTAGATATAATCAATAGTGGTGTTCGATGAAACCTCAATACATATGTCATGTTTATCTTTTCAATTTAATTTAGTGGGAACTCGTCTTTAATGGTATAAATTGAAAATTCTTTTCAAGATGATCCATTACAACTGATATGACATTATTTCCTTTTTAATTCCTTATAAGACTACTGCAAAAAATCCATGATGATGTTCGCCCCCTTACATATATGATTGAGAAATGATTGAATATTACTCTTGGACTTCATCCTTACATCATTGAGTTATTTTCATATCTGGCACTTTATTTTTTATTCTAAAATATAATTATTCATATTTTCCAACCAATAGTTTACTAAGGCATCTATATACATTATTATTACTCTAAGGTGTTTAGAAAATATTAAGCTATACAAATCAGTCAATAGAACCTTATTTATCTCATTCTCTAATGATGAATATATTCATGTCCCAAATCTAACAAATCTATCATCAATAATAATAAATTAAGAGGATTTCCTATTTCATATAGAATCCACCATCATTTTTATATTAATTTCACCCCTCTCAATATTGATTATCTTTTTTATACTGGTTAGTTAAGAATTATTTTGATAAATGTTTTTTGTAATTCCTTATAATTTTTCTTATATCTCTTTTTTTTTAATTCTTTTTGAAAATTGAATTCTTTTAAATTTTTATCATGTATAATATTATAGTATCTTTTATAATAATATCCTCATCCACTTTATTCAAAATTCATGTATGGTAGTGAATTTATTAATTGTAGTCCTTAATTAACTCTAACCATAATCATTAGTTCATGTTTATCTCAACCTATCTTAATATATATTTCATGATATTTGATCATTATATATGTTACTTATCTATTCATAGTGGGGGTGACTCTAAATATTTAACGTTGTGATGACTATAGTAATCTGCAAATTTTTTGTTGCATATTTCAACTCATGGATATTTAATTATTTAGAGGAATAATCTATCAACTAATCATTTTTATTCGGTAGGAAGTCAAACCCTTGAAGGTACTAGGGTGTGTATAATAAGTTAGTAGTCCTTGAATTTAAAAATTTTCTTCACTGGAATGCCATAAAAGTTCATTATTATTTGATCTGATCCTCGGTAGAGGTTTGAGGATATAATGTGAATTTAAAAATGATAAAATAAGTAAATAAACTTTTACCATGTTTGAATCACAAGATGTTTGACTGAAACATGTCACTGGTGATTGTTACATGATGTATTTTAATATTAACCCCTCTAGTCCATCCACACATGCTTCATTATTATACAATAACATAGATCATAGAATTCAGAGTGCTAGTTAATAGCTATGAAGATTCCTTTGACATTGTGAAGATCACCTTGAATCCATTCCTACGGTCTGTAAAGACATCCTTGGAATGATATCACAGACTACACCTTTCTCTCTAAGGTTTTTAGAAGAGGCTAGATCTCTCAATCAGTTGGAATGAGTTTCTTACATTATAAACCGAATGACAATATACTAATATAGTTATATAGTAGAAGAACAAAAATAATTAGTTATGGTTCCCGAACCTCATATAGATGTCATATACATAAATAAGAAATAAATAAATAATCATTATGAAATAAATATATCATTTATATTATTTATATTTCATCATATGCAAGAAATATATATTATAATTATTATGTGATAAACCTATGTATTTATCATGACTCATAATTCCAGCTAGAATTAAATGAACCTTGAATAATAAATTTAATATTCATTCCTATAATATTATTCAATGTTTTTCCTAAAATAAATTTTTATATAATCGACTAATAATTTATGTATTTATTTATTAGTGATCGATAAATCATGGACAACTCTTCCTCCCTATGGTGTTTTCCCCTAGTATTATATAAATATTAATCAGAATAGGGAAGAATAATGAAAGTTCTATTTTAATGAACTTATAGGACCTTATCTCTATAGTATTGAATAATATTTATAGATTTATAGTGGTATCTTGAAACCCATCATAGACCCTAAAGATACATGCTGTTTTCATATTAATGAAAACCAACCTACAGACACTGACTATATAATATAATATCTCTTTCATACTGTTTCATTTAAATAAAGAGGCACAATGGTGTCATCATCCATTACATGATTTTTTATTTTTTAATCTAACAAAACAGACATACCTTCCACTACCACAAACTTCAATTTAATGAGGTTCTATGCATTCTTATCAAACATGCCATAGATATTAGTTCATCAAGTTATAAGTGAAAAATTATATCATGATCATTAAATCAATTTCATACAACAAATAACTCCCCCTACAGAAACTACCTATCTGTGAAATTATTTCCCTGAGTTTAACCCTGAATCAATCTAAGAGATAAAATAGAAATAATGAAAATGATCTCAACTTAGGAGACCAATATACATGTATGTAGATAGGAACAACCAATGACATTCAAAACATGTAGTGTTCCTCTTCGAGGGTCTATCAACATGATATCATATACCCAAGATCACTATGTGTGAAATTCATGATAAAAATCCTCAATTCATATAAACCCACAATACCAAATAGTGTGACATCAATGATGTCATTTCTATATGATGTATCTGAACCATATAACATATATTCATGATTAAAGATATAACATATCAAGGTTCTAATTATAGCTTGGTATCTTCTATAACCTTTTGGTACAACATGTAATATAAGGATATTACCATAAATATAATTGATGTTGAAGTATTGAAAATATTATGGTATCATAAACACAAGTATATATTTATATATCAAAATTTTTACAACATGTGGTCATCTGTGTACATCACACGACGGTTCTAGGGAATCCATATTCAATATCCCAATTACACATAATCCAACAACTAATAGGTCTCAATCCACTAGCTATCACATTAGAATCAGGATTCTGCTAAGATTTGGATTTAGTCTCGGGGTCTTCCACATTATCTTTTGCAGTTACCCACTAACTACAACATCGCATGGAAAGCACCCCTGCTGAATTATTATCACAATAAGATATAACTCTCTCTTCATTTCAAGGAAGTATAGAAATATTATAATACATAATTTTGTATCAAAACTACATCCATTTCTATATCAGAAGCCACTATATTCTTAAATTCTTCTATGAAATTGGTGACAATATCTTGTTTTAAGATTCTCCAGATCATTGGCTAACCATTCATAAAAAAGATATAATTCGACTGTAATTTTAAATCATCATGATCTACTTGGAAACTATTATCTTTTAACCTATAAATACCATTTCCCTATATACTTCATACAATATAAACATATAAATTTTATTCCTCAATTACTTTAGGATAGTTTTGACATCCACCCAACATAGCTCCCTTGGATTAGTTTGATATCTCGAAACCATTCTTATAGAATATGCAATTTCAAAACTAGTACCTAACATGAAATACATGATTGATCCCACTGCTATGAAATGAGTGATTCCAATAATTTATTCAATATATTAATGCATTTCGTGGATCATTTTCATGGATATATTGATTCAATGTCACATTATAAATAATCCTCTTATGTATTGTCCCATACTACAATTTTTATAAACCTTTTAAATATATTTAATTTGACATAATAAATGTACCCTATGAAATATATCTCTATATATCTTGATCCCTAGAATTTAATTTGATTCTCCTCTATGTTTCATGGGGAATGATTCGTTTAACCATGTCTTAACAGATTGTAAAACTTGACCTTCATTTTCCATAATAAAAGTTTCATAAAGATAAGACAATAAGAAGACAATAAAATTATTATGAACATTTCTATATTAAAAAATCTCATTTTTTTTGAAACCAAATAATATTATGGTCTCATAAAAAACATACTATGATTATGATTCCTTCTTCAACAAAAAAAATTATCTTTATCTTGCACACATTGTTGTAAATCTTTTATGTAACAAACCCTATAGGTTAAGTCATAAAGAAACCTTAAAGAGATTCCCATTTAGATAAACATTGTTAATATAAATTTTATAAATTTATTATCATTAAATTACCCTATTAAAAGAAAAATATTGATGGATTTCAGTATTCCTACTTGTGAAAGGTTTCTTCATAGTTTATTCATTAATGTTTTCTAAAACCCTTTGCTACCAGTCATACATTATAGGTATTGAGCATACCATCCATGTCCATTATTTTCTTGATTACCCATTTTAATACAATGGTTTTCTAAATCATTTTTTGGTATACCAAAATCCAAACATGATTTTGGAATATGGACTCAATCATATTATGCATTGAATCTTTCCATTTAGTAGCATCCTTTCCTAATATTTCTTCCATATAGGTCTGAGGTTCATTATCCATATGTAGTAATGTGGCACCAAATAGAGTGATAATAAATCCATAATGCTTTGGTTTTTTAGCCTCTATAGTAGAGATGCACCACACTTGTATCTCACAAACATCTTCATGTCCAACTATATGGACATGAGACAGTTCCGATACAAACTACTTTCTATATAGAGTATCAACTTCATTGAATACAATATATCTCCATATAATTCCATTGAAAATGTGTTCCATTTATAAGTATAGAATTTCATGCCACATGAACTTTTATATCTGAATGATTATTTAGTTATTTCTAATTGGTTTTAGTATGATAACATATAATGATTCACATCATGCTTCTGGATTCTAATATTTTAGTAGGTATAGTCTTGAAAAAAACGTCTCATCCCCATACACATAACTGTGATAGATTTTGTTTCCTCCCATGCCATTAATCATATGGAATCTTATATGTATCATTTTTTTGGGTACTTTTATAAGGGTATATGCCACTGTCAGTAAGGTGTACTCTCAAAAGGATAAAGGAAGAGTTTCTAGAATCATCATTGATCTAACCATGTTAAACATGGTTCAATTCCTTCTTTCCATAACACCGTTCAACTATGTTGTACAAGTCGGAGTGAATTGGGATTATTTCCTAGTAATTCCTTGATAATTTATGTGATATTTTTTTAATAATTGTATTTATTTTATGTTTTTCATTACACAAAATATAATCTTAGCTTTTGGTAGATGCAACACAGAGTTTCTACTAAAAATCATTTTATTATTATTTAAATAAGATAATATCCTAACTGTTAATTAGTTGTTTTGATTAGTATTAACTAACTTTTGAATATATCTGTGGTTTATAAGATTAGATTTATCTTTACCAATTAATTATAAATGAAAATAAAAACCAATTAAATACAATGGAGATAATTTATTTTTTATACTCCAAAATTTGTTTTGTCTTAAAATAAAGAAAATTACTTAATGATGTTAATGCGACATATATTTTATATAATCAACTAAATATTTTTTATATTCATCCAATATATTTTAAATTCATAAGATAATATTAAATCCAATTCTATTAAAATAAAGACATATTTATCAAAAGAATACATTAAGCACCTTTTATTGTAGAAAACATCTTAAGTACAATTTTTGAAACTTTTTGTAATTCTATTTGGAATAATAAAATAATAGTTTTAATAATGGAGATATGAATTTACTTTTGTATAATATTTTTAATTTTCCAGATATGTATCATCATTTAATAAATAGTGAAAAATATAACATTTTTATCACTCACTGATTTTAATCAAATTTATTTATATTGGTCAATTTTATTATTGAGTGGTTTGAAAGTATAACATGATTATTTTATTATTGTTTAACATGATATTAGTAATTTTAATTAATTTTACATTGAATTTCAATATGAAAACATTTCAATATTTTTCATGTTTTAACTTGAATAACTCATTTTCTAACCTCATTAATAGGAATCATTTTAAATTAATTACTTAAACATTTGGGTTTTGGAATTTTGATAATTTTATTCCATATTTAGAATTAGTGTGTCCAAATTATTTAAATTTGTTTCTTTTATTTTTGTCCATTATGAATTGTAACTCTTTTTATTTTTTATTAACATGATAAAATGTAAATCATGTAATTAATAGTACACAAATAAAATTATAAATTTTGTAGAATTACCCAAAAACATGCTTTATCCTCATTGTATATGTGAGGTTCGATGAAAACCGATCTTGGGCTGAGATTATTACAATTTGAATCCACTTGTATTAGAGTACGACATTTATTATATTTTATTTAATGAAAATTTAATGATTCCATAGTAATATTTTAATAATTATACCATTTTTAATATAGGGTTATACCCACGATACATTCTTATATAATTATTAATTTTAAACAAAAAAAGTTTTTCTTTATCATGGAAATTATTTTTAATTTTTTTGAATAAAAAATTACCTTAAGTTCTTATACAATGATGATTCTGTAATTCTTTTATTAATAGAAATTTCAAATAAATGATATTAAAAATATTTTTATAAATATAATATGATATGAATAGTGTCATCCATCAATTTTATGGATTAATTTTTCATCTTATGGATGATTTAATAGATTTATTTCTAGTATATCATGTTGTTATGATATTTTTTAAAAATAATATAATGAATAGTATCAAAATTGTCATTATATATATTTTATTAGAATAATATTTTATTTAATTATTTTAAAATAATAAGACAAATTTTAAAATAAAAATACTTACAATATGGTCTCAAATGATATAAATTGTTCTTTTATTCTATAATTAACACCAATCAAGTAAAAATTTCAAAATATTAATGCTAAAAAATTTGTTACCTTAATTAAAATTTACATAGGCTATTTAAGGGTTAGTAAAAATTATATGGTTTAAAAGCATACTAAAACAATTCTAAAATATATTGGTTGATGATATTAAAACCGTATCTAATCTTCTTTTTTTCAAATAAGTTACACTTATTGTATTTTTATTGGGATCTAATTTCATAGAAATGATTATTTTTGGAAAATCCAAAAGTGCCCCTGACATCAATTATAACAAGAACCTCCTCCCTCATAAAAATTCATCACATTGAGCCTTAAACTTCCACCAAATTCTAAAAAAATTTCATATACACTTCCATATATACATTTTATAGGTTCATTTCTTCCCAAAGTAATAACTCTAGATTCTTTTAGAGGAAGTTTAAAGGAGTCATTCTGAAGAAGAGGTAATCACTCTAACCAATAATTATCTTTAACTCCTATTATATTAATCCAATAAATCTATGATATATATCAATAAATAATAAATTAAACATCCTAAATGTTATTGACAGTTATAATGACAGTAGTATATCACTCCTTTCCTGTCAAATTGATAAATGAATGTGTCCCTCATGCGTACGTACGACTTATCGTCTCTATATAGTGATACAAATCATTTTTTATCACCATATTTTAGGAGTGAGAATTATGATGGGTTTAATATTTATATATGATATTTATGATATACTTATACTTTTGTATTTATAATATCATATCAATGTTTTTTCTACGTATCTATGTTTTTTTGAAAATGATAACGTTTCTCATCGGTATGTATAGCTTGCAATCTCTATAATGCGATGTGATTTTTTATTCACCTATATTTCACATAGATGTTATTAAGGATAAATTTTATGGTTATATATATATATTATAAGACATAAAAAATATTCCTAAATGATTTTATATCATATAATTTCCATTCATTAAACCCAATACTAAAACAAAAGTAGCTTTCATGGGTACGAACATCCTAACGTCTCCATTAATAGTGTATTTTATTTCTAATTTATTCAATTTATGAATAACAATAATTAAAAATATTAAAAATATTTATAATATATTTATACATTTATTATAAATATGGTGATATTTAAATCCTGATCTATATGATAGGACCAATGATAATATGTGAAAACATTAATGAAAAACAAAACAGATATTACATGAAGCATGACATTAACATGAAATTATTAATAAATCGGTAATATTAACTCATAAGTAAATAATATAATGAATATATATATATATATGGAAATTATTCTATGGAATACATCGAATAATGATATATTCAATATACTAGAGGTTTTAAATTGTGTGAATGATTTTTTGACTTAAGGTATGTGATTTTTTTGTCAACTTTATTTATTTGAGACACATGTCTTATATACTACTTATTTCTTCATCATGGTGTATCTACTACTGATGAATTTCTATTATGAATCTTTACATTAAGATTATAGTAATTTTAATATCATTATAATTTCATTTATTTGAAGACACATATAATTTTATTGATTATAAATTAATGATTATTTATTTTATAATATCTTAAATATTTAGGATTGTATCGTTTTAAGTTTATATTTGTAAATTCTTATCATCCATTGCTGGTTTTATAAAAAATTTACTTAGAAAATATTTTACTATTCTCCAATAGATTTATTCATTAATTCTTACATATTTTTAACTTTTTACTACATTTTCTGAAAGAAAACTTTTATTTCATTTTCCAATTGATGTAATTGATGGATTTTTAACAAAAATATAGAGGGAATTTATTCTTTAAGATATATCTACATTTATAACACATTAATTAAAATAATATTCAATTAAAATCATACAAAATCATTTTGAAATTAAAATTTTATCTTTTCACATAATTTGGAATTTTAAAAAAAATAAAATGTTACCCAGAATAATGAATGGTTTCCTCAAGAATTATTTTCAAGTGATCTCTCAAAATTATTTCCCATCTAAAATGACATTATTTGATGTTACTTATTTTTAATGTGGATATCTATATAAAGGATACTATCTCTATAATTTATATAGTGTATTTATTTTTATGATGAAAACATATTTATGAAATTCATTTATTTTACATGGGTTATGTTATGATTGAATGATGTTTATGAAATCCATTTCACTCAATGAGTTATGATATAATGAATAGTTTATGTTTTCTGGAAAATAAATGCAGAGATTTCTTTATGTGATGTATGATTCCTATATATACCTCCAATTAATTGGAAAAATATTTATATATCATGATTTAAGGGAATATTAAAAGTGTAATTGAACACAATTCAGAGATACATGACTCAAAAGAGAGTAATCTATGTTTCAATAATATGGGACTGGAATGGCGTATTCATGGTTCTTTAATACATGGATGGAATGAGGAATGAAATTAGTTTGGTAAAGAAATTTTAATACCATGATAGTATTGGTAGTCTACCTTGACTACAAATATGGTTTAGTGATTGAAGAAATTCCTCTATGATAGTATTGGAAAAGAACCTTAACTATTAAAAAAATTATTTTCTATGATTATTTGTTTTTCAAAATTAAATGTTTTATAAAAATATTATTCTTTAATGATTTATTTTTTATGAATTAATATTATTTATTCTATGACTCAATATTATTATCTTCAACATACATTATATAATTATAATTTATTATACCCTTATTTTTATTTTAGGATTCATATCTTACATTATTACCCTTACTTAGTATCCGAGATCACTATTTTCATATGTTTTTCCCACGTTATAAAGAAAGTTTATAGTATAATTAATGAAGTTTAAGATACTTGTGGGGAACATTGATGATGTTTCACCATTCTTATATTATTTTTTCTCTAGGTTTCCGAAGCTTGTAAACTAATACAGTCTTTGGTTGTTTATTTTTGTGTCCTTAAAGAATGATGTAATGTCTAGGTATGTCTTGTCTCAGTTTTTATATTTTATATTAGAGTTTTGGTATAGTTATACTTTGGAAGATAGATTGAGAAAACATTAGTGAGATTCTTAGAAACATTTTTAAGGATATGTCTATGGATGTAGTTAATTATAAGTCTATGTGTATGTCACAACCCGTCCCTCGGGGCTCATGTTGTGACTACCCCAGGCTTGCCATCCATAGGCCTGGGGTTGGCGACTAGCACCGAAAGGCATATTCCATAAAACCGAGAAGGCATTGACTTTATAACCTATAAACACATGAAACCAAGAACACAATAGGATACAAACAAAAGTAAAATGTATAGTAAAAAATGAGTGTGTACATTAGAAAATGGGGCTAGAATACAAGCCTGACTGGAAAGTACAAGAAAACTGAAAAGTACAAGTAGACTGAAATAGCTCATGTGAACACATGCCAAGTACCCTACATAAGGAGTAGGTACATCACTCGAATTGTCGTCTCTAAGGTATTCCCCATCTAATGTCCTCCTCTAAGCTACCTCTAGTCATAGTACCCTTGTCCTCAGTAAGCATTGTCCGTCGTCTGCACCAAACACAACGAGTTGTGGGTGTAAACCGTGCAGGGGTGAGTATAAAAATACTGAGTATGGACCCCAAGACCCTCAAAGGTCTCACAAAATACACAATGGATAAACCACAAATCATGGAAACAACAGTCAACCGTACATAGGAATATGCCAATACATATACCTAAGTGATCAAGTATACCCATCTCATTCATGAGGAAACACAAGGCCCAAATCAAATGCCCAAATCTTAAATCTTTTCATAAATTAAATGAAAACCACAAAGGTAATTCCACAAAGGTAAGTACCACAAAGTAATGCCACATAGAAGAATAAAACAAAGGTATCACTACGAAGGTAAGTACCAAAAACGTATTCCACACAGAAAAATTCCACAATGGTATCACCACGAAGGTAAGTACCATAAAGGTATGCAACCCAAAAGATTACAACAAATTTATAGACTCACATCAAACCAGGTATAAATTAGGTATGGTAGAAAAGGTGATTAGGTGTAACTACGAAATCATCTTACTCAGTTAGAGGTCGAACCATCACTACTGGAAAATTGCCCTATACCCACGGTTCAAAACCGTGGGTATAGCCCCCAAAACCGTGGGTATAGGCTATACCCACGGTTTTGGGAACCGTGGGCTGGAATGGCGTCGGGATAGGGGGGTCACCCTATACCCACGGTTTGGAGAAACCGTGGGGATAGGTTTCACACAGCGTGGCAAGTGCGTGGCCACGCTGGCAACACATTGACCCCACGGTTTGAGAACCGTGGGGATTTTAATTCTCAAAAAAATCCTGCTGCTGGGTATCGAACCCAGGTCTCCTCCGCATTGGCCGTATTATCAGACCAACCAGGCCATTGTTATATTTTAATATATAAGCATATATCGGTGTATATATATTAATACGCCGAGTTGAATTTAAAAAATACCTCCTGCGGGAATCGAACCCGCGCTTCTTCTAACGAATTTCGCCGGAGCAACTTCGCCGCACCAACTAAGCTGAAATTCGATTATGTTATATTAATATGCATTTTTATATTTATATTCATATTATTCAAACGCTGCATATTAAAAATTTGTAGTCAAGGGGTTTTGAAACCGCGCTTCTTCTAACGAATCTCGCCGGAGCAACTTCGCCGCACCAACTAAGCTGTAATTCGATTCTGTTATATTAATATGCATTTTTATATTTATATTCATATTATTCAAACGGTGCATATTAAAAATTTGCAGTCAAGGGGTTTTGAAACCGCGACTTCCGGCATACGAGCCGCACGGATTGACCAACCAAGCTGCCGATTTTTTCTGTATACTAATTTTTATAAACCTAAATATATGAATTCAAATCATTGGTAAAAATTTCCCCGCCAAATTGTTTTTGTCTTCCCGCGCTATTTTTTTTTTGCCGCCATAGGCTATCCCCACGGTTCTACCAAACCGTGGGGATAGGCCTTCGAATTTTTTTTTATCCCCACGGTTTTTGAAGAACCGTGGGGATAGCCCTAGAAATAAATACCTATACCCACGGTTTTGTAAAACCGTGGGTATAGGGCTTCGAGAAACACTCTATCCCCACGGTTTTAGAAAAACCGTGGGTATAGGTGACCAATACCCACGGTTTTCTAGAACCGTGGGTATAGGTTCCCACACTATACTTATACCCACGGTTTTAGAAAACCGTGGGTATAGGGCACCCCTATACCCACGGTTTTTCCCAAAACCGTGGGTATAGGTCTCTTTTCCAGTAGTGCATGTAGGATCCTAAATCATCAGACCCACGTAGAATCCTAGATTAATACCACATGAATTCATAGAGAGGATCCAAGTGGTTCCCTCGAAAACAAACCCATGTTGGATCCTAGAGCACAGACCCACATAGGCTCCCTTTCTCATGTTACAGGATGATACAGGGTTCCCACACTAATCTCTCTTGACTCTGGGAGGTTCCGATCCTAAAGCAATAGGTCAATACTCCAACTGCCACGAATTCCCCCGAAGAAGTATCTCAAAGGACCTCCATGTAAAAGGGGTCTCAACACAACATACAGTGCATCATTCGGACGCCTAGTCTGTATGTTATTGGACTTTTAGTCCCAAGGTCCTAGTTGGATTCGTGTTCGATCCAACCTGGACATACCCCCACTTTTTCCCAAACTCAAGTGGGGTATACCAAAAGGACCATATTGATCCATGGTTTATGGCGCCATACATGGTTCATCAAACAGACACTCGTAGCTCAAGATATGGCTAAAAGAGTGAAAAGGGTCTAAGTTGGTCCGGTTTCCGGTCTGACCCGACTTGGCCCGACCCGAGTCTGGACCTGGGTTGACCCGGCCCACGGAGCTGCCCGTTGGGTGGCCCGTGGTGCGACAGCCTACTGGGTCCACCAGCTAGCTGGATGGCCAGCCTCCTCCTCTGCACGGCGCAGTTGAGCACCATTCCTCCACTGGCGGCCGGTTCAGCCGGCTGCCTTCCCTTCGTCATTGCGGCATAAGGCCATGGCTCCTACATGTCGGGTGGCATGGACGTGCTCCACCATCCCCATCCCATGGTCAGCCGAAGTGCCGGCTGCCACCCTCGCTTTGCCGCAACCGATGGGCCACGAACCTTCTTCGGTGGCACGGTCGTGCCGCCACTGTCGTCAAGGCCGACCGTGGTGCCCCCTGCCGCACCCGAGTCCCACCAGTGCCAATATCCGACATCGGTTTACATCCTCCTCCATCACGGGTAACGTAACAAAAACCAAAAAGGATGTAGAGAGGTCGGGCCATGTTTGTTTAGCCTACACCATCCACGTTAGATCGGTAACAAGCAGCTCATGGGGATAGGTTTGACGTAAAAGAAAACAATTAACAAAGATAAATAAAAATCACACCCAACCTCGAAGGTTTTTTTGGCATCGGTGAGGAGGGAAAAGACAGGCATCGATTCATTTTTGTTGAAGACGTCCCTCGTGGAGTGAGCATTTTTCATTGGAGTGTGTGTTCTTTGTTGGGGAGCGCGTTCTTCGTTGGAGAGTGTGTTCTTCATTTGAGATGGCACATTCTTCTTTGGAGAAATAGTTTCTCCAAGTTCTCCCCCTTTCCAACCCTATTCAAACTATTTTCCCCAACACAAATAATAATAATTGCCAACATATTAAATTAATGTTAGCCATTATTTATGACAATATTTGTGTAATTAAAGGCATTACGTTGGAATAATTAAATGGGTGGTTTCCAAAAGACCTCCCACATTAAAGGGGGGTTTAGGTGGCCCCCACCACTAGAATTCAAAATTGGGGGGGGGGGGAGGGGGGTCTTGTTCGGGTGGCCCCCACCCCCATAACTCAAAATGAGGGTTTTCAAAAGAAAAAATAAATATTAGAATAATTTTATTTTTCTTCTTCCCTAAAAAAGTGAAAATTTAACTTTCACCCTCGACCCACTGCGGTCGAGGTGAGGGTCTCCTTAAGTGAATAACGGTGCTGCGAGTTCAACGGTGCCCTTATATTTCAATTCATGGCACCTGTTAAAAAGATACAAAAACCCGCTCACGCGTTTACTGAACATACCAAAAAAAGTTAAAAATTTTATTTCAGGCACACTGGGCCTCAGAATCACACGCCGTCAATTTTTATGGACTATTAAAATTACAATATAATTAAAAAAATTACATAGAAATTTTTGGGTCTTTACATTCTACCCACCTCAAGGATTTGAATCCCCGAAAGACACATCACCTAAACTAGGAAAACAAGTTGGGTACTGAGCACGAATCTGGGCCTCCCACTCCCATGTGCTCTCCTGGTGGTTCCCGTACTGCCAACATATACACACTAAAGGTATTGAATACCCATGAAGGACCCACTCTTGTCGATCCTCAATCTCCACTAGAACCTCCATAAACATTTCCCCATTGTATATGTCCAGATCTATGTGGTCGATGGTGTGTGATGGGTAGTGCACATATCTCCTTGGCTGGGATATGTGGAAATTATCATTCACTCGGTGCAACTGAGGTGGAAGAGCTATGTGGTAATCCACCTCAACAACTCTGCTATGGACCTGAAATGGTCCGATGAACCTCAGAGATAACTTTCCACCCTATCCAAATCTCCGCAAACCTCATCGATGTGAGACCTGTAGTAAGATGTGGTCACCATCCTCAAAATCCAGAGGTCTCAGTCTCCTATGTACATAATACTTATGCCTTCTCTATGAAGTATTCATTGGCTCCTGGATGATCTACACCGTCTCCATGGTAGCCCGTACCATATCTTGTCCCATGAGTGCGGACTCCCCCAGGTCACTCCTACAAAAAGGCGACTTAGAAAGTCTGCTGTATAGAGCCTCGAATGGTGTCATCCCAATGGTGAAGTGATAGATATTGTTTTATTAAAACTCCACCATGGGAAAGTGATCCTCCCAATTGTGACTAAAGTCGAGGATGCATGCACGTAGCATGTCTTTGAGGGTCTCAATGGTCCGCTTTGTCGGGCCATCCGTCTGAGGATGGAAGGTGGTAATCAAATGAAGCTTCATCCTGAAAGCCTCCTACAACCACTTCCATTGCCAGGAAGTGAAACATGCATCCTGATTGGAGACAATCGTCTAGGGTACTCCATGTAGCTGCACAATCGTCTGCACATAGAGGCATCCCAAGCTCTCTACTGAACCCTAATCTCTAATCGGTAGGAAGTGGGCTGACATAGTTAGTCCGTTGACGATCACCCAGATAGAATCACAAACCATGGATGTATGTGGAAGTCCTGTCACAAAGTCCATGGATATCCCATACCACTTCAACTCTGGGACCTCTAAAGGTTGAACTAAGCCTGCTGGTACCTGATGCTCTGCCTTCACTTTTTGACATGTGAGGCACCGAGAGACATACTCTTCTAATTATTTCTTCATTCCCAGCCACTAGTGATGTCATTAGAGATCCTGGAGCATATTCACCACTCGTGGATGTACCGATAGAGGGGATGTGTGGAACTACCAAAACACTTCCTCTCGAAGCGACACTGGTACCTTGGCACCTCCTCTGAAAAGGATGACGTGGTCCCCACCTTCAAAAAATCCATCAGGTGCCTGTATTATGGATATCTAAGCACACTGAGCTTCGCAGTCAGTGTCCCCATGCTATGCCTCCCAGACTCACTGAAGAATTAGGGGAGTGACTATAAGAGATTGAAGAAATGATTCTCTATCACAATCCACAAAGGATATCTACAAAGCGTCCAGCTGCTCTGCCACCTCACCTAGTAGATATATACCAGATCTCCTGCTGAGTGCATCTACAACAACATTCCCTATCTCAGGAGTATAGACTATCTCAAAGTCATAGTCCTGGAGGAACCCAAGCCAACACCACTATGTCAGATTCTGGTCCTTCTAAGAGAATATATACCTGAGACTCTTGTGATCAGAGTAGACTGTAAAACGTTCTCCATCATGTAATGTCACCACATCTTCAAGGCAAAGTCCACTGCGGCCAACTCCAGGTCATGGGTAGAATTGTTCTACTCATGATATCATAGAAATTGAGAATGATATGTGATAACTGCTTGATCCTACATCAGGACACATCTGAGACCGGTCCCTGATGCATCACAGTAGAATATGTACCCAACACCCTCCTCTGGAAGCCTCAAGATGGGGGCACTAGTCCTCCTCTACCTCAGCTTCTGAAAACCCCACTGGCATCTCTCTGACCACCCAAAGGGTTTCCCCTTCTTTTTCAACACTGATAAAGGTGCTGTAAATCTGGATAAATCTGGCACAAATCTCTGGTACTATCCGGCGAAACCTAGTAAGCTTCGTACCTTCATCACACTTCTGGGTGGATCCTAAGCAAGTATCGCCTCAAAATTCTCTAGACCTACCACAACTCTAGCCTCCAAGATGACATGTCCTAGAAATTGAACCACTCGGATCCAAAACTGGAACTTCTAGATCTTACCATAAAGCTAGTTCTCTCGGAGTGTGTCCAGGACAATCTTGCAGATGATAGAAATCCTCCTCCTCAGTAGTCGAGTAGATTAGTATGTCGTTGACGAAGACTTCTACAAAGCGATCAAGGTATGGCTGAAATTCCATGTTCATGAGTCCCATAAAAACTTCTAGAATGTTAGTCACAATTAATATCCTAACTAATAACTTATAGTGGTTGTATCGACATCTGAAAGATGAATTCTTCACATCCTTATCTCACACTCTAAGCTGGTGATAGCCTGATCTGATGTCTATCTTCAAGAACAAGCATGATCCATTCAGCTGATCAAAGAGGTCGTCAATCCTTGGGAGTGGGTATGTTTTCTTCACGGTCACTGCGTTTAGGTTCCGATATTCAAAAAAAAAGTCTCAAGCTACCATATGAATTCTTTGCGAAAAAAATTGGGGCTGCCCAAGGATAAACACCGAGCTGGATGAACCACTTTCCCTATAAGTCATCCATCTGTACTCGTAGCTCACGAAGCTCTTCGAGAGCCATCCAATACGCGTGTGTAGATATTGGTGTCATCCTAGGGTACAATTCAATGTTAATGTCCACCAATCTACAATGAGGTTAGCCTGGAAAATAACCAAGAAAGACATCTATGTATTGGTCCACCACTACAGGATAGCTCAGACTCTTCACATCAACCACTCTAAGGGTATGTCCAGCCAATTTATGAGTGATCATCTGCACTCTCCTCCAAGTAAGTCCATCATTTGCTGGAAATGCTCCCTTCTTGCCAGTGAAGGTAAAACTAGTCCCATCTGTGAGAAAACACCAAAAATTGCACCTAATACAGTCAATATGAGCATGGACTGTAGAAAACTAGTCCATACCTAGGATGACGTCATAAGGCTTCGATGCTACTACTAGGATATCCCAGCCGAAGCTCTCGCCTCCTAGAGTATGCTCACACTACTAGAACGAGTGTGTAATCATCGAATCCACTCCCGTAGGAGTCTCTAGTCGTAAATATCGAGCCAACAGCTCCATCATAATCTCCGAGCTCCGAACGAGGGCCATGGAAATAAAAGAATGATTGCAACCTGTGTCTATAAGTAATGCAGCTAAGGTGGAGTAGACACAGATCATACCTCGTGTCATCTCTAGAGGACCATGGTCTTAGACCTCAACTGGATGGAGCTGAGCTCGCCCCTATCCTCCTAATCCCTATGGTCGGATTGGACCACCTAGTGATGATAGAGGTAACATATCGAATCATCACCCACCACTAGATGCACAACCAACTCCTCTACCATGTCCGCCTGCTCCTTACGGACCTCCTCGGTCGAACCTCTATCTCTACCGAGGAGGTCCTTTGACCATATGCTGATCATCCGTATGGAGGTTCAGGAAGTCACGAGCCATGTGACCCTACCCTCCGCATGCGTAACACTTCCTTCTCCTTACATGAATGGCTATGTCTCCAGTTCCCAACACAACCGACCCTGAATCATGTGGTCGTCCTCTTGTTGGTCTGGTTTTATTGGACCTCTATGACATCTGTCTGCTGCCATCTATAGAAGACTCCTCTACGTGAAACCCGATGGTGGGTCTCGCTACTGATGACTGCTCAGTAAGAAAAATATCCACTAATAGGGCTCACTCTAACACCCCTGCCTACGTCAGGATGCTGAGAGAAATCATCGAAGCCCTGATCTCCCACCTGAGTCCCTGCTCGAAGGTCCAAGCCCTGAAGAATGGGTCCCACACTATATCAGTGGAGTAGCATGAGAGGTCAGTGAACCTCACTGAGTACTGATCCACAGTAATGCTGCCCTGCTGTAGATGAAGAAGCTCTTGTATGCGCACTGCATGAAGGGTTGCTGGAACAAACTCTTCCTGAAACATGCTTTCAAAGTCTGCCCAGAGAAGTGTCACCTTGTCGTGAACCCAGAGCATCAAAATCCACCATTTTATTGTTTCTTCCTATAGAATACTGGGGGTAAGGATCACCATGAGATCAGCTTGTGTCCATACCAGTAGGAAGACCCTCACCACGACCTCCAACCAATCCTCATCCACTTGTGGGTCTGTCTCACCTCTGCTCCTAGGAGGCCTCTGGAACTGGAACTCATGCAATGCACCCAAGCGGCATGCACCCTCTACTGCTAGGGCTAGTGGAATCAGTGGCCCAATGGGTAATGGTACTAATGGTACCTCCACTAGTGCCTCTATCAAAAGAGGGCCCTATACGGAGGCCTCCTCGCTCAGTGGCCCATCATCAAGTACTATACCCAGAACCCTAGCTGGTTGTCTGGGTGGAGGCATCCTGAACAGAAACATGTGCTCAATTGTTAATAAGTTATACCTGGTGATCTAACTCAAAAAATCACAAAGAATACTTTTCGAAACACACACAGAATCAGTTTCTTCATGTGCTGAGTCAGAAATCAGAAGTTATGTTCCTGGTGTATGGATACGTCGGTCGCCACACCAACACTGGATTCCCTAAACTGATAACCACACTCAAAACACTTAACACTATTTCTGTTAAAAATATTAGAGTTCATGGTTCTATGGTAAAACCGACTCCTCTAATACCAATTAGTCATGACCCATCCCATTGGGCTCATGTCGTGACTACCTCAAGCTCACCATCCATAGGCCAGGGGCTAGCGACTAGCACTGGGAGGCGTATTCCCTAAAACTAGGAAGGCATTGCCTTTATAGCCTCTAAACAAACAAAACCAAGCACACAACAGGATATGAACACGAGAAAATTGTATAGTAAAAAGTGTGTGTATAGTAGAAAAAGGGGCCAAAATACACTCCCGACTGGAAAGTACAAGAAAACTAAAAAGTACAGGTAGACTGAAACAACACCTATGAACACCGGCCAAGGACCCTACCTGAGGGGTATGTAGAGATCTCGAATGGTCTTCTCTGTGGTACTCTTCGCCTAATGTCATCCTCCAAGCTACCAACCGTCTTAGTAACCTCGTCCTTAGTCAGCACTGTCCATCGTCTGTACCAAACACAACAAGGTGCGGGTGTAGCCCGTGCAGGGGTGAGTATAACAATACTCAATAGGGACCCCAAGACCCTCAAAGGTCTCATAAAATCCACAAAGGATAAACCAAAAATCATGGAAACAATATTCAACCCTACTTAGGTATATACCCATACATATACTTAAGTGATCATGTATACCCATCTCATTCATGAGGAAACACAAGGCCCAACTCAAAAGACCAAAGCTCAAATGTTTCACAAAGGAATTAATACCATTAAGGTAACCCCACAAAGGTAACGACCAAAAAGGTAATGCCACACAGAAGAATACCACAAAGCTATCACCACGATGGTAAGTACCGCAAAGGTACACCATATAGAAGAATGTCACAAAGGTATCACCATGAAGGTAAGTACCACAAAGGTACTCCACACAGAAGATTACCACAAAGTTATAGACTTAGATTACACTAGTAATAACATAGGTACGGTAGAAAAGATGATTATATGTAACTACTGAATCATCTTACTCAGTTAGAGGTAGACCCACATAGGATCCTAAATCATCCAACCCATGTAGGATCCTAGTACAACAGACCCAAGTAGGATCCTAGTATAGTAGACCCATGTAAGATCATAGAGTAGTCCCACATGAATTCCTAGAGCAGATCCAAGGAGGCTGTTGAACACAAACCCACGTAGGATCCCAAAGCATAGGCCATGATAGGATCCCTTTCTCATGTTACAACCAGAAACAAGGTTCCCACACCATGCTCGCTTGATTCTGGGGGGTCTTCTCCTCAAGCCATAGGTCGATAGTCCAACTAAAAATAAGCCCATGAAGAATTATCTAAAAATATTGATACATAAAAGGGGTCTCAAAGAAATAGACGGTTCATCAATCAGACGCACGGTTGGATTCGTGTTCGATCCAGTCCAGCTGTACCCCAACATTATCCAAAACTCATGTGGGGAATACCAAAATGACCATATTGATCCATGGTTTCTGGCGCCGTAGACAGTTTGTCATACTGATGCCCATAGCTCAAGATATGGATGCAAGAGAGAATAGGGTCGATGTTGGTCCGGGTCCGGGCTGAATCGGTCGGACTGACCTGACCCGACCCGAGTCCGGCCCTGCGTCGACCCGACCTGCTAGGTCTGGGCCATCCCACCGGCGCGGCCCGAGGTGTGGCGTCCCACGGTGCGGTGGTCCATAGTATGGTGGCCTGCTGGGTCCACCAGCTCACCAGATGGCCTTCCTCCTTTTCTGCACAGTGCGGTCACGTGCTGCACCTCCACCGGCGGCCAGTTCAGCTGGCTGCCCTCCCTACACCCCCACAACACAAGTCCACGGATCCTGCATTCTGGGTGGCATGGACGCATGCTTCCGTCCCCATCGTGCAGTCGTCTAGAGTTCTGGCCACTGAACTTACTCCGTCACGGCCGACGGGCCACCGACATTCTCCTGTGGCGATGTCGTGTCACCGTCATCGTCACGACCGGCTGTGGTGTCTGTAGCCGCACCCGAGTCCCACCTCTTCCAATTTACAGCAACAGTTTCCATCCTCCTCCATCACTTGTAACACACCAAAATACACAAAGGTTTCGGAGAGGTCAGGCCATGTTCGTTTGTCCTGAACCTTCCACATTAGAGTAGTAGCAAACAACTCATGGGGATATGTTCAATGCAAAAGAAAACAATTAATGAAGATAAATCAATATCACACCCCTACCTCGAAGGTTTGATGGCATCTATGATAATGGAAAAGATGGATGTCAGTTTTTTGTCATTGAAGACATCCCTCGTTTTGTGGGTGTCCTTTTTTGGAGAGTGTGTTCTTCGTTGGGGAGTGCGTTCAACATTGGAGAGTGCGTTATTCATTGGAGAGGGAACATTCTTTATTGGAGAAAGTGTTTCTCCAAGTTCTCCCATTTTCCAACACTTCTCCAATAATTTTCCCCAACCCAAATAAAAATAATAGCCAATTCATTAAATTAATGATGGTCATTAATTATGATGATGTTGGCATAATTAAAGGCATTACATTAGCACAATTAAATTGGAGGTTTCCTAGAGACTTCACACATTAAAGAGGGGTTCGGGTGGCCCCCACCACTAGAATTCAAAATGGGGGGGGGGTTTCTAGTTCGGGTGGCCCCCACCCCCTTAACTCAAAAGGAGGGGTTTCAAAAGAAAAAATAAATATTAAAATAAATTTATTTTTCTTCTTCAATGAAAATATAAAAAACTAACTTCCACCCTTGACCTACTATGGTTGAGGTAAAGGTATCCCTAAGAAAATATCAGCACTGCATGTTCAACAGTGCTCTTTGATTTCAATTCCGAGCACCGGTTCAAAAGTTATAAAAACCCACTCACACATTTACTGAACGTACCAAAAAAAGATCAGAATTTCATTATGGGCACACCAGGACTCAGAATCACATGCCGTCAATTTTTGCGAACTCATAAAATTTCCATCTAATTAAAAAAATTTCATGTAAATTTCATGGTCCTTACAGTATAGCTTACAAAAATATAATTTCTGTAATGTTCATGGGTATCCTAGGACTATGTATATGATGTAATATATTTAAGTTAATTTCCCTTTATTATGTGATTTTAACACTAGGATTAGTGTTACTCACACTATTATATTAGTTATAGTCAATGGTTGGAAACTAATGGAACCACATTAATGATGAATGAAATGGGAAAAGAAATGATTGAACTCCTAAACAAAAAAATGTTATGGGATCTTGAATGAAAAATATCATCACTATATATACATAAGATATGAATCATTATGAAATTACCAATGAGTAGAGAGGGAAACCACTGTATATTGACTCCTTAATGAGGAAATTCCCACCTTATTTCAAAGGGTATTTTAATCCACTTGTTGTTAAATAATTGATCTATAGAACTGAAAAGATATTTTCGATCCTTCATTGTTTGGGACATGAAAATGCCAAATATCCTACATATCATTTTGAAAGAGAAGAATATCAATAGTTGAATCTCATAATGTATATGAGTAAGAAAGTAAATATTTGATCCATAGAATGAGATGAGTTTATGAACATATTTTTCAATAAGAACCTTCCACGTAATCAGTATAAAAAGATATAAAATATGTTCTATGATTTTAATCAGAAGGATGAATACTCTGTGGGTACATATTAGGAAAATTTTACAATACATTCAAAGAATGAATTTCTCATTATCATCTAACCTGAACGCAAGGTTGATTGATTCTTTATTGTCTTAAAATAATGTATTTGAATGGAGTTAAATAAAAGAGACTTTATTTGATAGAAAGATATTGTGAATTATGTTATCATGGTAAAAATGTATGTTGGAGTCACATATCAATCTCATGGCATTGATGTGAAACATATTATGAATTTTAATGGAGTATATAAAATCCATGGTAAAAAGTAGATTATTGCTTCTTTTTTCTCAATGTGTTGAAAGAAGATAGTGGAGGTTGTCTTATGGGGACTGTTAAAAATTTTATGTTTTGTAAATATGGTGCTCAGAAGATTGACTGCCAATATGATAGGAATAGATAAATAATTATGAAAATAGATAAAAGGATTTCCATAATTCCCCTATCACACTTTAATGATACAAATTCAAGTTAAATCACAATTATGATAACTAATTTCCTAATCAAAGAGTTATCATGTTGAATAATGTTAGTATCATCTTAATGGAAATTATAAAGTATAATATCTTGATATCACTATTGGAACTATGGAATATGATAATGAAGTGATGGAATGGTAGTGTTTTTATGTAATCGAATTCTTGGATAATGTTATAAAATTACTTAAATTGTATTAGAGAGTAATGAAACATTAGTTGATTGGTATGTTGTAGTTCTTAATCTAGGATTTAATGGACTGTGTTGAATGGTACTACTAAAAATGAAAATCTATTGAGGTGGTAATGTGATCATTAAGGGAATGATATCTATTTATATTCTTCTTCTGTTAATAGTGATTGGGGATTATATGTGGTTGTACCAGTGTTTGAATGTTCCGACGACTCGTCTAGATGAGTCGTCGTTCACTCGGATCTATTTCAAAATGGACATTTCTCGACCGATCCTAGACCACATCATGCTTCGGATCGATGGGATGAAAGACCATCACCAGGACTTGACCTACCCCGCCTTTCCTTGTTTCTCCTCATCCTGTCACATATCAGGTCACTCTCTACAGCTTTTCTAAAAGGTCATGGGGGAAGGGTCAGGAGCTTTCGTTCCCATCTGGTCATAATCATACCTCAATGCCAGAAAAAAAATTCAATCAAAGAAAATTTGTGGTCTTCTATACCCCTACTCAAGCTTCAGGGGCTTCATCCTCCATGCCATGTGTTGTTGATTCAGCTTCATCATGTAGAATCCAGTCTGTTTCAACAATGGATCAGATGATAGAGATGCGGGCACACCCTTTGACGGGATGTTCCACAAAGGTATTGTAACACATTGAGATTTTATGAGGAATTTTCATTTTAATTTCATTTATTTCTTGTGTTTTATGCTACCCCATTATTAGCTTGTTCTATACAAAACATTGTATTATCTTGTAGTATACACAACACTATTCTTGGCTTGTGTTGCACACAATTTCATGATCTTGTGACAGAATTAATTTCACACAATAGTAAGTATAGATTTTTTTCAATTTATAAATGAACGAAGTTTTGATTATGTTATATTAAACACCAAAAGAAGTTTTCCCTACTCACAACACTGATATGGCTTGCATTACACGCAAAAGCAACTTTCCTCGATAGCTTGTGTGGTACATGATACCGAGTTTCACAAATCAATGATATGATAATAAAATATTATGATTTAATGGGATATAAACCCGACTTTAAGAATTTTATTAACCACATTATGAATTAAATATAACATTATTATTCATCATAAACATTATATGAGAACAAAATAATTTTTTTTGGATAAAAGAAGTATTTTTCAAAAAAATCTCATTTTACTGCATTTTGTTGACACACCCATTTTAAATATATTTTTTTGACACTTATATAAGTTCAATTTTACAAAATAAACTTATTATTTGGAATATGGACATTTTTTTTATTTTTTTTATTTTTCTAATAAAAATAAAATTTTAATGAATAATGAAAAATACTGCATTTTAATTCAAAAATAATTTTTAATAAAATTTATTTATATAGATAGATTATATTTTTAATTGGATTTAATGTTTAATTAGATTATAATTATATAATTTAATACAATTTTGGTCTTTTGAAGTAAATTTAATTTTAAATAGGACATAATCACATGTTATCCTTTTGATAGTTATTATTTCGTAAAACCCCAATTTTTAGTTTCTACAATAGGATTTAAATTTAAATTAATTATTGCAACTTCTGTGTTTTAAATATGATAAAAATATATTCCATATTAGGAATTATATGATTCAAATTGTGTAATAGGTACTTTTTATTTTTGTACATTCTGAATAATAACTTTAGTAATTATTTTATTTACCATGGTTAAAGGGTAAATCTGGTAAATAAGGTTAAAAATATAATGTTATTATAATATTAAACTACCCTAACACATGAACAAATACTATTAAATGATATATTTACGACCATGGTCATCCCTGGGTCGATTTTTGGACCCCATGGATTCACATTGATGTGAAAATGACTCTTTATAAAAATTAATTAAAAGTAAAGACAATTAAAACCTAAACATATATCTTTTACTAAATTGATTTTAATATAGTGTTATATAACATATATCTATGTCAATATATAGTAATTAGAAATATAAAACTATTTCCTACATCATGTTATTTTATTTATTATTTTTACACATTATATAAATACATTAATTTGTGACACAATTATAATGTAGTGATTACTTCATTAATGAATGATACTAATAAATGAATTTATAAATTTTAAAATAAGTTTAATTGGAATATTTTGATTTCATCCATGAATTTTATGTAATATATATATATATATATATTATGGATTAGATAATTCCTTTGGATTGATATAATAAGGTTTTTATGAATTTTTAAAAAATTCAAGTATGGATAGTATCCAAAATTGACATAATTCATAACATAGAAACTAAAATAGTTTATTACAGATATTAAATTACTAAAATTAAAATATTTATACAAATGGTTAATATAAGTCCAAATATGTCATCAATAATTTTTTGGGTCTTTTGATATTATATGGTAATTACATTAACCCACAATGTCTAAAAACCTGATATCATGGTACGATGAAAAAGGGTAAAATATGGGTAAAACCAAAAAGACAAGTATAAAAAAATATTCAAAATTTTCAAAAAATTATTTTATGATAGTTATTCAAACAAAAATCCTCTTATCTTAGAATTAAATAAGTTTTGGACTATTTTAAATCAAAATTGAATTTATTATAAATTAATATTTTTGAACTTTCTTAAGGTGCCCCTCTCCTCTATTATAAAAGGGCACCTCCTCCCTCTTCTCTTCACTTCATTTTAAACCTCCAACCACATCAAAACCCTATCCATTTTAATTCTCAAAATCCATAGATACATTATAGAGGTTCTGGTTTTCTCTAAGGACCCACTCTAGTTCCCTCTGAGGAAATTTTAAGGAGGCACATAAAAGATGAGGTAATCTCTTCTACCGATTATTTCAAATTTATTTCTTATTCTACATCATATTATTTTGTTTTCTAATTATGAAGTTATAACATAAGTATCACTAATATACCAATATGTAATTATAAATATGAAACAACCCTATTTCAACTTCTATCCATCCTATGAAAAAACAAAATCATTAAGAGTGCGTGTGTACCAATTTCCGTCTCCATGTCGTGGTGTAATATGTTTTTCACCACCACCTTACATGGATGGGTATAATGGTGTAAGTAATAATAATATATTATTATTATAACATGATTCTAATTCTGAGATATTATAAACCATCAAAATCAAAATCATTTAATAATTATGAAAATGTTATCCTCGCTCGTGCGTACGTATGGCTTACTATCTCCATGAAGCAATGAGATTTATTCTCTATGTCAGCCATTAAAAAATGATTATAAAGAATATATAATAAATAATAATGAAATATATGAAGTAATAATGCTACTGTATTTATGCGTATATATATATATCATTTACTTACATCAATTAAATTTAATAAGGAAACTAAAACAGTGTTCATGCATATGTACGACCAACCATCTCCATTAATGGTGTATTCCAATCAATTATTCAATCTATTATATATATTTATATACTGACTATTTATGACATATAAAATCATGTTTTACATTCTAGAATTCATTAAATCATGATATATTTATTAATATCAAGAATACAAATTCCAAACACGTATGGTAAACAAAACGATTATTACCCAAAATGTTGCTTAAACATGGAATTGACAAATTAACGTGTAATATAATGTCATTAGTGAATCATATATGATGTCATAAATATTATTATGGTTTTGTTACAAGTTAATAATGTGTTTAAACCCACAATACAGGAGTTACATGTTGGGTACTGGGACGGCGCAGCGGAAGCCAGTGAGCTGGGAATTTAAAATTTTCTACATCACCGGAGTGACGTTACCCTGTCAACTCTAGTGATATTGTCCCGGTTTGGTCTGAGGATATCGCAAGGTTTAAACAGAGCACAAAAATTAAACTGAACATGTACCTTTTCTGAATTAGCATGTGCATGTCCGCCGCAGGACTCCGACGATCATTGCTCGAAGAGTCCAATGTCAAAGCCCTATAGATCGTCCACACATGCCTCTCGAATCTACTCGCACACCATTCGTCAATATCAGGGTGATAGAACGGATCATAGATGCTCACTTCAGCTTAGCGACAATCACTAAAAATGAAGAAGCTTCAATTTGAGATGGATGAACTTGAATATACTCCTTCGCATGAGATACTCTCTCCCTCGATTCCAGGAGGATAGAGAAGCTCTCAATCATAAAACATGAATAGTTATCATGGGAGAGCCTCTCTCTCACTTATATAGGGAGTGTTTAAAACATGCAGTTTGGATTCCCGGCCCCTGTGTAATAGACATCTTCTATATAAGTGATATAAATAATTATTTATGAGAAATAAAATTATTCCATAAATAATATTTATAATTTTTCACTTATGTGTAATATATATATATATTACATGATAAATTTGAGTCCTTAACTTGACTCACACCTCGTTATAATATTAAACGAACATAGGATATTAAAATCCATTAAAATAATATTAATACTTGTATTTACTAAATAACTTGTAAATACATGTTATAAATTCAACGAATTATTCTAAACTTGAATAATTAATGAATTTATTTATTCTTTGGTCATCCATAAAACTTGGACTATACTCGGACCCTTTTGTGGGGCCCACTAAGTTCTATATTCCTATTCACAGAATAGGGCAGATTCTCAATGTGTTATTGTGTGTGACCCTCTAGGCCCTTACCTCAATAGCAGTGAATAATATCCATCGACCTAGAGTGGGGTCTAGTAACCCATCGAGGCCCCTATAGAGATAATGAAAACTCTAAGCAATGAATTCCTTCCAAAGAATACGGTCCGTGTAATATAATCTCTTCTTCATCAATATCTCAATAAATTAGAATGCATACTAGTGTCATCATTATTTGTTGTTCTTTATTTTTTTGTTTATTTTTCTGGATTGTCTTACCTTCCACTACCATGGCCATGGATTTAGTTAATGTGCAACCATCCTAATCAACCAGTACCTAGATATCTCTTCATGAACTCGGAACCGACAAATCCGTTATTGACCATTCAATCAATGTCATGACATTAATGACATACCTGATACAAATTACCTCACCATGACATTGTATCCATGATTTTCTCCTTGTATCAAATGTACATAATAAAATGACATCCATTTAAAATGATCTCAAGTATAAAGTCCATTACACATATCCGTAGATCGGAATGACCAATGACTCCTAAAACATGTGGTGTTCCTATTATGTGGGTCTTTCCTCATGATCTCAACTACTAGAGATCATCAAGTGCGAACATCATGAGAAGAATTCTCAATGCTTATGAGCCCCCAACACCTGATGGTCACACATCATCTATTTCCTCTCATAATGATGTAACTAGACCATAGGACGTTGCATTATGATTACTGTCATGGCATCCCAGGTTTCTCATTATAGCCTGGGATATACTATAACCCTTTCATGCGACATTTAATCAAAGGATATTTCCATAAAAAAAGTGGATGAAGAAGTATCTACACTATTATGGAAAGATAAACACATGTATTATATCAAACTGAACACATGTTGAGGTAATCAAGGTACAAAACAAGTTGGGTCTAGGGAACCCACTTTCAACACTCCCTCTTTAACTAAAGCCAACTACTAATAGGTTTCAATCGGATATCTTTCACATGTGTATTATGATTCTACTAAGAAATGGCTTCAGTTAGGGGGTCTGCCACGTTGTCCTATGTGGATACTCAGCTAATTGTCACCTCAACTCTTTGATTAAAATCCCTCAAGAGATGAAACTTCCGAAGAATATGATTTGTTCTTTGGTGAGACCTGAGAACATTGGAAGGCACCACTACAATATTATTATCACAATATACTGGTACAGGGTCTGCACTGCTAGGTACAACATGAATTTCTGAGATACAGCTGCGTGTCCAGACTGCCTCCTTTACTGCATCAGAAGCTGCAATAAATTTGGACTCTGCTATAGATTTAGCTACCACAACTTGCTTTGAGCTTCTCCAACTCACTGCACCACCATTTAGAAAAAATATGTAGCCTGAATGCAATTTCATATCTTCATGTTTTGTATGGAAACTATCATCAGTGTATCCCCTCAAAACAAGTTCCTTAACTCCTCCATACACCAGGAACATATCCTTAGTACACCACATGTACTTTAGGATAGTTTTAGCAGCTCTCCAGTGCAACTCTCCTGGATTTTCTTGATATCTACCCACCATGCTAAAATCAAAGGCGACATAAAACCTAGTACATAGCATGGAATACATGATATAACCCACTGCTGAACCATAAGGGACTCTACTCATTCTTTCAATATTCTCCTGTGTTTGTGGACACATTTTTTTGGCGAGATTTACACCATGTGACATAAGTAACAACACTCTATTGGATTGTTCCATACTATACATTTTGAGTACCTTGTCAATATATGTACTTTGACTTAGCCCAGGTAGCCTTTGAGGTCTATCTCGATATATCTTAATCCCTAAAATGTAGGCTGCTTCACCTAAGTCTTTCATGGAGAATAATTAATTTAACCACGTCTTAATTGTCTGTAAAACTTGCACCCCATTTCCCATAATTAATATGTCATCAACATATAATACTAGGAAAATGATGGAATTCCCTTCAACCTTTTTATAGACACAAGGCTCGATATCAATTTTGACAAAACCAAAATCACTTATGGATTCATCAAAATGAACATTCCATGGTCTTGATGACTACTTCAATCCATAAATGGATCTCTACAGCTTGCATACTTTATTGGAATTCTTTGGCTTGAAAAACCCTTCGGGATGAGTCATATAGACATCTTCAAACAACTTCCCATTTAGAGAAGGAGTTTTGACATCCATTTTCCAAATTTCATAATCATCAAAGGATGTTATTGCAAGAAATATTCTGATGGATTTAAGCATGGATACTAGTGAGAAGGTTTCATCAAATTCAATGCCTTGACATTGACTGAAACCCTTGTAAAAAAGTCTTTCTTTAAAGTTATTAACCTCACCATCCATGTCCAGATTCTTCTTGTATACCCATTTGCATCCAATGGGATTTACATTAGCTGGAGGGTCTACCAAAATCCAAAATTTATTTTGGTACATGGACTCCATCCCAGAATTCAAGGCTTCTTTTCATTTAGCAGTTTCATTTCCATCTAATACTTCCTTGTAGGTTAAAGGTTTATCATCCTAAAGGACTAATGTGTCACCTGACTCAGTGAGAAGAAAACCATAACTCACTGGTTCTCTAACCCCTCGTGTAGACTTACGCAGTATCCGTGTTTCAGGAACAACTTCTTCTTCCAATTGTTCTTGTGAAGATTTTTCCTCCACCAACTCTTGTCCATAGGGGGAATTAACTTCATCAAAGTCAATCTTGATCCCACTATTTCCAATAGAAATGTGTTACCTTTATAGAAATGTGGTGTATCTTTCCACAATGACTTTTCTATCCAAAGGGTTATATAGGTAATATCCTCTAGTTTCCTTAGGATAATCTATAAAGATGCACTTAGTGCTTCTTGATGCAAATTTGTCACTTGGTAAATTCATAACAAATTCCTCACACCCCCATACATGCATGTGTGTTGTGTTGTGTTTATTTCCATACCATAACTGATATGGAATCCCTTCTTCATCTTTAGTTGGTACTCAGTTAAGGGTATATGCTGCTGTCTGCAAGGCGTATCCCCAAAAGGATAATGTAAGGGTTTCATTGCTCATCATTTATCTTACTATGTCAAGCAAGGTCCTATTACTCCTTTCACTAACACAATTCCATTGTGGTGTATAAGGAGGAGTGAGTTGGGTACTATCCCTGTAAGAACTCGGGTTTTGAGCCTATAAGACTTTGCAATTTTCTCAATGTTATTCCAGAGCAGGGCGTTCAGACGGCGTGTGATTCTGAGCCCCGGTGTGGGCTGAAATTAAATTTTATGTGAGTTCACACTGGACATGAAAAATAAATCGAATAACTCAAAAATGTTTGCTTAGATGGGAAAAATGAGGGCAAATTTGAGTCCGGGGAATGCCATTTACCATAGAAGGGGTGCAACTTTCGCGGGCGTGGCCCATTTGTGGAAAACAAAACTAGGGGAATATTCATAATTTAGCGACCACAGGTGTGAACTTTAAAAATTCTGAATGGAGGCTCGGATTGAAATTATGAGACTTCTGTTATACTCAGAATGTTGATTTTACCCTAGAGGCGGCTTAACCCTGACCCCGCCGAAAGTTTTGGTACGAAGCCTATTGGTGGGAGTTTAAGTGTTTCTCTATTTGAAAACTTCTCCCACCCCTCCTCCTCCTTCCCCCCTTGTCTCTCCCTGGAGGATCCCTCTCAACAAGAATCAATATTCTCTCCCCACTTCTCCAAGGTGTGGCACCTCCGGCGGATCGTCAGTGAAGCGACGGGCTACAAACTGTGAGGTAGTCTCATGTATTTCTTTTCATTTTAAATTTATGAAACCTCTTGAAATGAAATTTTTAGTATTGAAATTCTGTTTTCCGGTCCATAAAATTCCATAATTGCATAGGATTCGATCTGGCATTCTAAATCATTTCTCGAACCGAAAATCCAAGTCCCGGGGCGCCCGAGGTGGCCCCGGGAAGTTTTCCGGCCAAACCTTGGGTTTTCTGGTGGTTCCAGGGCTGTTTGGATGTTAGAGCGGTGGTAAGGAGGTTCCCAGGTGGCAGTCCGGTGGTTCCCAGGAAATGACGGTCCCAGGAGGTGGCGGTCTCAGGCAATGGTGGTACCAGGTGGTAGCGGTCTCAGGCGGCGGCGCTCCCAGGCAGCGGCGGCGGGCTCCCAGGTCGCTGGTGCGGGGCGTGACGGGGGTCACGGTGCATGAACCCATGCAGGAGACCGAGACCTGCCCTTTGCGTGTCTCCGTGCAGGATAGTGACTGGCCACAAGGACCGAATGACGTGGGTGGACCGGGGGTCAGCGACCGGGCCGCAGGCCAGCGCTGCGGGCCAGGCCATCCCAAAAGGGTTAGCCTTTTGTCTTAAGACACTCGTAATATCCACTACGGGATTCCGTTTTGCAGTCCATCTGTGGAAGTGAAATCCCCGGCTCGGGATGGGGATTTTGAGATGGTCTTGAGGATTTTTAATTCTCAATATGGGGGATCGGTGGAACGACACGCTCATTAAGTACCTCGTTGGGATTCTTCTTTTCGATGGCGTGAACACATCCAGAGTCCATTTTAGGCATCATTAGTTGTGTTGTGACCCTGGAATTGAAACGATGTTGTCTAGGGTAGTTTCAAGCATTGAAGCCGGATTTGAGGCATGGGCCCCATGGGCCGTCTTTTAAGCAGTGGGCAGCGTTTTGTAACTTTTTCATCAGACGTCCATTATGGGCGAATGAGTAGTCTTTTTGGCGTGTTTTTCTAAGATCACCGCGATGGCGTAGTTATCCTGACCTCTCTTGAGACCGAGGTGTGGGACCCACAAGATGCTGTATGGGCAGAAAGTAGTGTTGATTAACATTTTCGTCGGGAGTCCATTTCCAGCGAGTAAGTAGTCTATCTCGTGTGTTTTTCCACGAGGATTAAAAGAGTGTAATCTGTTTGGGCATGCATAGCCTCTTTCGATATCTCATTAAATGTGGAAACATGGAAAGGCATTTGTCGGAGGTTCATTTGACGCACTCCAACCCAATGCATAGTCGTGATGATATCAACACCAAGAGATGGTTCAAGCAGTGCAAAGTTATCTGACCAGTTCATGGTTTACCCTACAGTGGGGCTAGGCAGTGGGTTACCCACCAGCGTATCAGGGTTTACCCTCCAGCGAGGCTGGGCAGTGGGTTCCCCATTGAACTTAGGGTTTACCCTCCAGCGGGACTGGGTAGTGGCTTACCCATTGACTTGAGGGTTTACCCTCCAGCAAGGCTGAGCAGTGGGTCCCCAAATGACCTTTTTGGGTTTACCATCTAGTTGGGATGGGTAGTGGGTTACCCGATGACTTCTTTCAGAATCGGCCTTTTCTATAAGGCTAGTCAGTGACTTCTATCCATAGTTACCAGAGCAGGATCCTTGGTTTCGTGTTTCAGTGATGAGACAGATTTGACGTGCGGGATGTTTGGGTGTTAGTGATGGATTTCCTTTGAACTTTTGGAGACTTTTCTTGGGATGAGCTTAGAGATGGAGAACCCCTTACACACTCATTCGGGTTTCTTGTTGAGAATATATATATACACACTACTTTTGTTCCCAATCCTTGGGTTCAGTTACTCTCCTTCTTAGAGGGGCGAAGACACATGGGGTATTCTACATGCTTTCCGTGTCTAGATCCTCTTGGTTCAGAAGAGTATATTTCATTTATTTTGTTAGGTTGAGCTGCACTCTCTCTATTTTAATCTTACACTGTTGTTTGTTCTGTCTATTGCTCACCATTTTAGTACCTCCTTTGTTTCTCCCTCGAGCTTGCAGGGCATCCTTCTGAGTATATTTATACTCACCCCTTCTTGGGCTTTTCCCATACTTGGTGTGCCCTTGTAGATGATGGATAGGTCGATCGAGACTATGTAGGATCATAGAGGGCACAGGAGCTTGGGCTGCATTCATTGGTCATAGAAGGAAATTCAGGTGTGAGACTCACCACATGTTTATTTTTTTTACCTGTTGCCGGGTTGTGGCACCTTTTGGGTTGTGCACATGTTTTTCCTTTTTCCTGTTCAATATCTTGTCAGCACTTTTCAGCACTTTAATTTTTTTCTATTTAGAGTTTGATGCATGACTAGGGTTTGGTTTTCATTGTTCTTCCTTTGGTTTTCTTTTTTACTCTACACTTATGCATTGAGTGGGCTATGTGTGTTTGTACAGGTACTTAGGCAAATGCCTCCCTTAGATTTTTATTCCTTTGGCAATTATCGCTAGCCCCTAGCCTATACAGGCGGTCTTGGGGTAGTTGCGGCTCATGAACGGTAGGGTTGGGTCATTAAAATACCACACTCCTTCAAGTGTTCAATGAATGATTGGTTAAGAAAATCTATGCCTTAGTCTGAGTGAAGTTCTTTAATATTCTTACCAAGTTGTTTTTCTACTTCATTTTTGAATTCCTTAAATATATGAATGGAATCTGACAAATACTACATTAAGTAGATATATCCATACCTATGATAGTCGTCAGTAAAAGTAATGAAGTATAGAAAACCACCCCTTTCCTCTACTGGAAATGGACCACATACATTGGTATGTATTAATTCCATCACAAAATTGGATCATTCACCCTTTCCTGAGAAATGTGCTTTGGTCATATTTCCTTGTAAACATGATTTACATACATCTACGGGTTCTAACTATACCGACCCTAGATACCCTTCTTGATGCAATCTCTTTAATCGCTTCTCATTTACATGACCAAGCCTGATGTTCCATAGGTGGGTGTTATTTGAGTCATGTTGGATATTTTTTTCATTGATTTCCATTACTTAGTTTTCCAGTTCCAACATATATAAACCATTGTTATGATGTTCCAAACCATATCATATGTTATCCCTATAAAAGAGACAACATTTATTTCCAAAATTAATATAAAAACCCATAGTGGTTAGAATCGATAGAGAGATAATGTTTCTGGTAACAGAATGTACATAATAGAAATTGTTTAAAACTAGAACCAAACCAGTTGACAAGGTTAAGTGACAGTCTCCCACTTCCAAGGCTTCCAAACTTTCACTATTTTCATCTTGGAGATCCACTTGAACTTTTGCAATATTCTTGAACCTACTTGGTTCCTTAATATGAATACAAATGTGTGAGGCACATGCCATATCCAATACCCAACTTGTAGATAAAGATAGACTAAATTAAATGACTAAAATACCCGAAGTAGAAGAATCAGCTTTCTTCTTCTTCCCAGCTCTGCAATTCTTCATCCAGTGCCCTTTCTTGCCACATCCAAAGCAGATAACTTCTGGCTCATTACATTTCCTTTGTATCATTGGCTTCATTGTAGGATGATGCATTGGTGTCTTTGGCCATGACTTGGCTTTAGACCCCTTTACCTTGACCTTGTTTTTCTTGTTCACCATAAGGATAGATTAATTGGTATTTTTCATATCCATATCAGCTTGGTGAACTAAATCCAAAAGGTCCAGGTGTGACTTTTTCATATCATTCATATTATTATTGACAATAAAAGTCGAGAAGATTGATGGTAAAGAGGCACGAATGAGATCCATTGCTAGTTCTTGGTTTAGTTTGAACCCAAGGGCTTTAAGCCTCTCAATATACCCAATCATCTTGAGTACGTGAGGACCAACTTGGTGCCCTTCTACTAGCCTACACTTATAAAGTGCACTTGAGATCTCATACCTTTCTTTCCTGGCCCTCTCCTTATAAAGTTCTTAGAGATGTGAAAGCATCTTGTAGGTGTCCTCATCCTCATGCATTTTTTTGCAGTGTGATGGACATGGATGAAGATATAATGCATTGTACATCAAGTGCATCGTCTACACGTTTTCTCCATTTATCTTTTTCCACCTTACTTGCTCCTTGGTGAGGCTTAGTAGGAATTGGGTATTCCAGCAGATATAACTTCTTTTCTTAGTGTAGTACTATGTGCAAGCTCTTGTACCACTCCTAGAAGTTATTTCTAGTCAGGATATTTTCTTTATCCAAGATCTATTGCAGTGATAAAGTACTTTTGGTGTTGGTGATTTACATTTTGAATCTACGTCAGATAATCATTTAGTAGTTAGAACTTTGTTTTGATAACCATTTGACATTTATGATTAATAAATTTTTATATCATTTTAATGTCTCTCACTATTTTAGTGAACCATAATAGCCCTCACTATTCGATTCAGAATACTCTATCGCTTGGGTATTCTAGTGGCAAGGATCCTCGAAACCTACCTCGTAGTCTACAATCTAGGGCTACACCACTACTTGGAGGGTTTCAAGGTAGGAACTAAAATGGGTAACTACTTTTTCTTTTGGTTCCTTGTGTAGTTGAGTAAATTCACAACTTTTTGAATCTAAACATGATTCCCTCAAAATATTTCCTCTAAAGTGATAGCAAGTTAGTTATGGCTAATCCTTTACTACTCACTTAAGTTAAGTTGACCCATTTGTCTCATGAAAATGCCTCGGTAGTAAGAGGCACTCTCAACTAAGGATGATGAGCTCCCAAACACTCAGTTTTGTTTAGATATGAGATTGTAAGGCTTTTAGACTTAATATATCTTTGAGGGATTATTATATATATTTATTTATGAATATTATCATTTTCTATTTATTATGTTCAAACTGGGTTGTCGCACTCACAACCGAACATGCAATAGAATATAATTCATCCCATCTTTATGAATTTTATCTTGTTTACTATTCTATGTGATCATGAAATAATAATATAGATCCATAAAATAATAAACTATGCATAAAGTAAATCATGAAATCTGACTGGTCATGCACATTCTATAAATATTGATCCATAACTGATCAATCATGACCTAGGGGCATCCATATCTGAGTCATGACTTTACTCACATTGCAGCTTTCCCAGTGAAAAGTGCTTGGCTCCCGTCTAGTTTACCGCCTCATCTTGGCGGGGTTTTCATCTCAGATCATCATTTAATTACAAATGTACTCGCACGCAGGTGAGGGGGTCTGGGGTAAAAAATACATCTCATGAAATGATAACATAGACCCTTGTACATATTTTAATTAAAAGAGACGATTCACAGGATTTCATTTATCTAATTAATTTTTACAATCATTGCACACATTGAATAAATAATTAAATAAATAAATAAATACCAAACATACACAGTTCAATCACTTTCTCAAGACCAGTCAGGGTAAAATATGCATAAAAAACTTAAATTGCATTAAATTTAAATAATGTGAGGGTATTATAATAAAGTAAATGAATTTGACTAAATTCAAATAATTTATTTTATCGGTTCCAATTGTATAATTTAATATTAATTCCAAAAATTAAATTAAACCATTAATTTAATTCTAAACATAAATTAAATTAATATGTTGTATTTAAATAATTTAAACCCCCCAAATTAATTATCATTAATTGAATTTAAAAACTAAATTAAATAATAATAATTTAAATAAGGGTTACCTCTAGCCGGGGAGTCCGGATGAATTGTGAACCACTACGGAATGTTGTCTTGGAGCAGGGCCAATTATGACATTACCATAGCGTGACCGCTTCTTCTAGTGACTCTTGCAGCGGAAAAAACTTCCGAACATGATCGAAAATTGTGGGAGGAGGCTGAGAAGCAAACCGGGTAGCCGCATTTCCAGCAACCTGCTGCTTTGGCGAGCCAGCAAGGCAGTGGCCGGGTCAGGCACGGCCTGGACCATCGCGGTTGGGACCGACGACGACTAGTGCAGTTCGGTCCAACGTAGCCCAGGGTGGTGCGGGCAAGCGAGAAGGGGACCGGTGAGCTCGTTCAGGACGGGGTTCGGGAGCGGCACAGCTAGGGTTCAGGGCGGCACAACTAGGATGCCCGGCTGTGGCCAGGAGCATCGGTCCGAGGCAGCGTGGCGCGAGGCGGCTGGTGAGATCAGGGTGTCGGGTCCAGCACATAGAGGGGAGGCAGCTCGACTGAGCTCGGGGCAGCACGAAGGGGACCGGCCGGAGGCAACACGAGCATGCAGCCTGGTTGGAGTGGCGGTCCGGCGCGCAGATGGGAGGCCGGGCAGGAGGCGGCTAGGGTTTTCCCACAATGGGGAGCCCCTGTGCTCCACATGAGAGAGGAGACCCCTTTGGGGCCTTACAATTTTTTTATTTATTATTTTTTCCTTAGACAAAAAAATCCATCCCCTTTACCCCCATTTTTTGAAATAAATAATGGGAAGAAGACCCCAGTTCGGGGTCTTGGTCTTCCCTAAATTTTTTTAAATGCAAGGAGACCCCATTTTGGGGTCGTGGTCTCCCTCCCCCTTTTTAAATTATAAAAAATATTTTCCACACACCATTGTGGAATATATTTTATAATAAAAAAATATTATTTTTGACATTAATTCTCAATTTGAGATAAACATCAAATGAATGAAAACAACGACATCGATCTAATTAATGTTTTTTAAATAATCATAACTTGATCATTTGGAATTGAAACAATTCTCTGTTGGATCCAAATGAACCATTTTAACACCCCACACTTAAATTTAATGCATATTAATTTTATTGACTCGGAAAAACCTTGTGGTCCCTCTGATACCACTGTTGGGTACCGGGACGGCGTAGTGGAAGCTGGTGGGCCAAGAATTTAAATTTTTTTTCATCAATGGAGTGAAGTTACACTGTCAACTCCAGTGATCTTATCCCAGTTTGGTTCGAGGATCTCGAAAGGTTTAAATAGATCACAAAAATTAAACCGAACATTTACTTTGTTTGGAATTAGCGTGTGCAAGTCCGCCGCAGGATACCGTCGATCGTTTCTTGAAGACTCCGACGTCGAAGCCCTCTAGATCATCCACACATGCCTCTCGAATCTGTTCGTGCGCCGTTCATCAAGATCCGGGAGCTAGCGCAGATCTTCGATGCTCACATTAGTACATCGACGATCACCATAAAGGAAGAAGATTCAATCCGAGGTGGATGAACTTGAAGATATTACTTCACATGAGAGACTCTCTCTCTAGATTCCATGAGAAGAGAGAAGCTCTCAATCTTAACACATGAATATTTTACATGGGAGAGCCCCTCTGTCACTTATATAGGGAGTTTTTAAAACACACAGTTTGGATTCTCATCCCCCGTGTAATAAAATTCCTCTATATTAGTGATATAAAAAATTATTTATGACAAATTAAATTATTCCACAAATAATATTTATAATTTGTCACTTACTTGTAATATATAAATATATTACATGATAAATTTGAGTCTTTAACTCAACTCACACCTCCTGCTAATATTAAACGAACCTAGGATATTAAAATCCATTCAAATAATATTAATACTTGTATTTACTATATAACTTGTAAATATATGTAATAAATTCAATGAATTATTCTAAAATTGAATAATTTATGAATTTATTTAATCTTTGGTGATCCATAGAACTTGGATAGTATTCAGACCCTTTGGAGGGGCCCACTAAGTTCTATATTCCTATTCATAGAATAGGGAAGAATCACAAGGTGCTATTGTGTGAGACCCTCTAGGCCCTTATCTCAATAGCAGTAAATAATATCCACCGACCTAGAGCGGGGTCTAGAAACCCATTCAGGCCCCTATACAGATAAGGAAAAGTCAAAGCAACGAATGCCTTCCTACGAACACGGTCCGTGTAGTATAATCTCTTTGTCATCAACATCTCAATAAAGTAGAATGTATACTAGTGTCAGTATTCATTTTTTTGTAGAGACCCAAATCATGACATATATGGACATTACATTACTTTTTAGGAACACTTAATACATAACAAAAAATGACACCCAAGGACTGTAATGGTTTAG
Organism: Viscum album; assembly: GCA_963277665.1. Taxonomy (NCBI): domain Eukaryota; kingdom Viridiplantae; phylum Streptophyta; class Magnoliopsida; order Santalales; family Viscaceae; genus Viscum; species Viscum album. Next base: position 440,720,072 of record OY728123.1, read on the forward strand.
TTTCTTTGGAAACAAGGAACATAATTTTCTAATCATGGTGAATAATCTTCAACATCCCCCATTAAGATCTTCCACTTTTGTTTTCTTACCTAAAAGATTTCTTTATATGATAGCAAAATGAAAACATATAAAGGGTGTACTAAAATGCTCAGTAAGGGTAATCATGGAGAAAAAAAACAAACCATATACATTTGAACATAAAAAACCTGAACATAAAGTTTAAACATCAGGATCTTGAGTTGTGAAAAAAATCTTGGAGTACGTAAGGCATAGATCATCAAGGAACATTAATTATGATAAAACATCATGGTAATAAAACATGTAATTGTGGAAACCATTAAGCACATGATATGATTTCCATAGTAGACAAGATATTTCTTCCAAGACCATCCTAGTGGACAAAGTCCTTTACTGAATTGAGTTCAATCCTCATTCCAGTCCTGTATCACTGAACCAGATTTACTTGTCGTTCCAGCCATGACTATCTCATAAGATATAAATCTTTACCCAATGCATTGGAGGGAGATATAGGTCCCACCCATCTCATAATGAAACCATTCTTCTGTGTGCCACAAAAAAAATCATTAATCATTAATCATAACCCAAATAATAAAACGGGTTTCATAAACATCATCCCATCATTACATAATCCATATAAAACAAATGGATATCATTTAATCATAAGAAAAATCAAACCATGTCAATAATAGAGACATTATACTTGAAACATAATCATACTTAATAATTTCATTTTTGATGGAAAATAGTTTCGACAAAACATTTGAAATTAATTCTTGAGGAAAATATCCTTTCTTCTTCAAAATCATTTTCTTTTCACAAAATGGAATTCAATTTTAAAAGAAACATATTTTGTTGAAAATAATCATGAAATTTTTTAGAGGAATCTTCACGAAAATTAGGCGTTAAGAAAATATAAAAATCCATTCTGCCGTATAAGTTAAAAAAACATTCTCCTCATAGTTTTTCCTGAAAAGTTAAAATGTTCCTTGTATGGTAAACAAAAGAAAGATTACTTCCATAACACAATGTAAAAGTCAAAGAGGGGTAACCATGACTTTAAACAAACATGGTAGAATATTAAGAAGTTTATGAAAAAAATTTATGAACATGGATGAAAAATATAACCACAGTATATACTTACGTATAAGAAAACTTGGATAAAATTGAGATTTGAAAAATTATCCCTTACCTTATGTCCAATTTCTTCCGTATGTGTCCTAGACTCCTCTTCTTTGGGTTATTCCTTTGGATTTGATAAAAAGGGATCCATAGGTAGGCTTTCTGACTAAAGTAAGGACTCTAGGATGAAGGGAGGACCGTTGAGAGGGTATTTTGGTATGGTTTGGATGAGCCAAATGGATTTAGAGGTGTGAATTAGAGAGAAGGGTGAGTACCCTTTTATAAGAGGGGTGAGGGGTACCTTAGGAAAAACATAAAATATTATTTTATAATAAATTCATATTCGGTTTATAATGTCTCCAAAGTGACTTATTTAGAGAATAGGGTGGGGATGGGTTGAAATCCTCTCAACCAAGAGGCTTTAGACAAGTTTAGGTTACCATTTGAACCATATCATTTAGATTTAACTCTATGATAAATAATCTATCTTTAATCGTGTCTTCTTATATTCTTACACTATATGGTTAATAAACATAATATAAACTTCCAATAGAACCCCAATTGGATCATTAATGTCATATATATTATTATATAAGTTTTTTGGCCGAACCTTAGATTTTTAGGACCATTATATCAATTAAAAATACAATATTTGTTTTAAAAACTATTTAATGTCAATTTTGATACAATTTGGTATTTTGTTTTTTCTAAATTCATAAAAGAATTATTACTTCGAAACCAATTCATCTAACCAACCCTAATATGTTATATGAACATATAAAATTAGTGTAATTCATAAAAAGTATCAAATTACATTTATTTGGGTATTTATAATATCAATTATGTTAATATTTCATTAATAAGGTAATTACTTCCTCATCATTGTGTCATAAATAAATTAAATTATATAATGTAAAAAAATTATAAATAAAATATCGTTATGTAGGAAATCGTTTTATCTTTATAAGGAATATTTATAGTTGAATTTATCTTATGTATAACCCTATATTAAAATTTTTTTAGTTATTAAACTTTGATTTTAACTATTTTAACTCTTCTTTAAAAAAAATAATAATAAATGTTCTAATCTAACCCAAGTGGACCTGAAGGGTAATATTTTATTCCTAAGGTTTTTTTTGGTCGAATTACACTTATCCAATAGAATTATGACATGTGTTAGGGTAATAATAATATCATTTTTACCCTTAATTTCCCTATTTACTTTTAACCGTGGTAAATAAAAGTAAAAGGTTACTATTCACCAAAAATTATTTTAATCTTATTGAACCACATTTTACTTACTGATATCAACCGTGTCTCTCTGATTTTTAAAATTCCACTCACAGAAGTGGTAAAATTATTTTTTATGTAAACTTTCAAAATCTCCTTGGAGATGGGTAAAAGACGGTAAAAAGTTCAATAAAATTTTTATATATCTAAAATTATTATAAAATGAATCCAATGAATTACACTGAAATTATATAGGTATTATGTATCCATTTTTACCTTAAATAAATTAAAAAAGACAAATATTTATTTAAATAAAAATTTGGTTTTAAACTATAATTTAGTGTTTTTCACTATTCATAAAAATTGAAAGTTTTCGGAAAAATACCAAAAATTCACCCTAAGATAAATTCAATATTTCGAATCCAAGAATGAAGTCTATTTTTATTGTTAAAATTGATAAAATTTCAAAAAGTGGGTATTAATATTCATAATGGCTAGTTTATATAATATTTTAATAACATATTGTTATTTAGTGAAACCTGGTATTGCGTACTACACACGCTATTGAGGAAGGTCACGATTATGAGTAATGCAAGCCAAGTCAGAGCTGAGTGTAGTGGAACCTCCCTTTGGTGTCATTTATAACATAATCAAAACATATATTATTTATACCCAGAAAGTTTTGTCAGAGGCAAGCCTCTAGCCTGCCAATCATTTTTTTCCATTTTCTGAAGCCGGTTCAAGGGAACCGGTACCCCAAACCGGTTTAAGGAAATCCGGAAACCGTAAAAAACATCCCATCCTACTACAGAATTCATTCAAAATCAAGATTCAAAATTCAAACAAACCAAGTTCCACCGAGCTGCGCCCATCATCACGTTCCCCACCTCGAGCCGCACACCCATCATCACGTGTCACCCATCATCACACCTCGAGTTGCACGCTACCTCGAACCGCGAAAACCACGCGCCACCAATCACGCCATCGGCGAGACTCACTGGACCGGCCAGACAAAACCCGCCGGTGAGCATCACTGATGACCGTCGAACCACTGACCATCCATCCATGCACCAACTTTCAAAGGAGGACGCCAGCGGAGCCATCCACCGTCGTTGACTCCGAAGCTTGAACTTCGTCGTGGTCTGCGAACAACCAGGCCGAGAACATCCTATGCAGTCACTGATTCCCACTTTGAGCTATCGTGGTGCCTCAAAATCATGGCGTACCTCCTTCTAAGATTTAATTTTTCTAAAGAGAGAAATTACTTAGAAGAATTCATAGCCCAGCCTTCCCTCCCAACTGAAGACCTGGTGGTCATTGGATTTGACAGATGAGAATAATCCCTCCTCGGCCTTCTTCGCGGTGGGACAGTCATCTCTTCCAAAATCCCTTTCACCTTTTCTTTCCCGCCTTGTACAACATCATTGTAGGATGTTCGGACCATGCCACATCCATTTTCCTTGTCACTGTCAAGACAATCTCCCCATTTCCCAGAAATGCACACTTCACGGTAACCCTCCTACACACCCTGTTCCGGCTGGGATTGACTGTTCTGATCAAGCATGCCGAGACACTGTGAATGAACCACAAGCTCACAGCCAACATTCATCCCCATCTTCATAGCACCATCCTCAACAACAACCTCTAGAGAAACAATTCCATCTTCATTGACATCCTCCTTCCCTTGCAATGATTCACCATAAACACCTGAGTCTGCAGCACCGGGGCCCTCTGGAACATTCCCATTCAAAAACACAACTCCATCTCAGTCCAACTCCAAGACAACCATATCCAAGCTAGCAAGCCGATTACTCAGCTCCAGACCAACCACCTGCTTCAAAGGCTGCAGCCCGGTTGAGTTCTTCACCTACACACCACTCCCAACAGCAACCTTCTTCCCAGTAGAGACTGCCTTCTCTGACCCTTCCTACACCGCACATGCATTGAAATGAACACATCCTGCAGGACAACAACCTCAATCTCCTTTTGAATGGCCTCATGAACCATATGTTTAGCATGATTGCCGCTCATCGTTCAACCAACTATAGGAGAACTCTGGATCATCACCTCTTGATCAGCTTCTGAGTCTACAGCACCTGGTCCCTATGGAACTTTCCCATCCAAATGAACAACTCTGTCTTGGTCCAACTCCAATACATCCCTATCCAAGCCAGAAAATCGGTTACTCTGCTCGAAATCGGCCACCTGCTTCAAAGACTGAAGCCTAGTTGATTTCTGCACCTGCACACCACTCCCAACAGCAGTCTGCTTCCCAGTAGAGGGCACCTTCCATGCCCCTTCCTCCACAACACCTGCATTTCCAATAACCACATCCTACGATCCATCACCCTCCATCTCTGTTGGCATGGCCTCATGAACTATATTTTCAGCATTATTGCGTAGAATAATTTCTATAAAACCAACTTGAAATCGTGTGTAACACGAGCCAAGAATATTGTTGCGTATACTGCAAGATAATATGGTATTAGGTATAGTACAAGACAATCTTGGTGTAGGGTACAATAGAAGACATCAAAGAAATTAAGAATATTTTTCATAAAATATTGGGGTATTAAATTCTACCCCCCTTAAAATGAATTTCACCCTCAAAATTCATCGGGGTTATAGATCATTTACAACTTGAATGTTTCATTCATAGAAACCCACATCATAAAAAAGAATACTAAAAATTAATTTTAAAAAGTGATGTATGAAATGTAATGGTTACCCAAATTAACTCATCACTGGGTTTCCACATAAGAGAGCATAGGTGAAAATATGGATATGGAAGAAAAATCTAACCATCATGTTCTGATGGAGATTGGTAGAGGACATGGCTATAAAAAACCCAACAATCACAAAGCCATAAATTTTTGATGATCTATGGTACCATCTGATTCATCAGATATGAGGGTATTAGGACAACATTTTTGGTTTTCAAGATCATTTCCCCAATGTTGAAGAATTATTGAATTAAAAGAAATACTTACTTGATTTTGGTACAATATCACCATTGTTCGTGCCTTGAAAAATTTACACTTCATCTCTTAAAGAAATGAAGGTGAATATTTCATTTGTGAAGTTTTAGCAGATCATGCGATAGAATTATAGGTCATTCCATCTATCTCTATCAAAAAATTCTAGCACAATTTATTAAATATAAATAATTCCATCTATTCTGAGATTAACCATATATGGTTGAAAAAATGGACTTATACTTCATTTATCATAGCGCTTAATAAAATAAAACTAGTTTCTACTAACCGAGGACTTCCTGTAGGCCAGAGGTAGGCAATAAAGTCCTGTCGCACTTCAGTTGTGGGTTTGATTCCCGCAACATTGTCCGATGCGACGGGTTGTCGCCCGTCCTGCAGGTTGTCCTTTTCCTAAAACTATACTATTAAAACATTCTAAAGAAAATTATTAGCCTTAAACAATACTATATAATGTCCAAATTAATCCATTCCAACCTTTAGGCTTATAAAAAATACTTCTATCCAATATCATAGTATAATGAAAACGATTAGTAGAAAGGTTATCTACCAAGCATGTGAATACCATCATCTATCTCCAATATGTCATAAGATATATCTTGTTGGTCAAATTCTAAATATTTGAATACCTTAATCATGTATTCTTTCAAAAAATGAATACCTGTTGGACAATAGTGAAAACCTGAATGCTGTCAAAAGTTAACTCTTTCAAAAATCTCAAAATTTCTATATACTCAAACCATGATATCACTTTGTCCTTATATCTGTCATGAGCTCATGAATACTATAAAACATATTATTTTCTCCTTATCCCTTCATTATGAACATATCACCTGGTTTCCAAAAATATTTCAATCACTTTTCATGGTTATCAGTACCATATAATTATTTAAAACCACAATAAACCAATACATAGATATTCAAATATTCCACAATACTATAAATGAGATTCAACAAATTTATTTCGGAATCACATTACATAAAAACATAATCATTCCACTAAATCATTTTCATACTCAACATCAACAATAGTGATATCATGTGACATCCCTTTTTTCCTTTGCATTAAGAGGTTGTTGAGGTCTATCATCATTAAACCTTGGATTAGGGCATTGGTTAGCATAATGCCCCATTTCCATACACATGAAGCGTTGAAGTGTTGGTGGTGCATTCTCTATAGTATTTTTTATAGTCTCATCATTAGCAACCTTTTTCCCATTACTTCGACACTCAGATACTCGATGACCTTCTTCTCCACACTTAAAAAAGTTTCTTGTCCCTTTAAGACAATCTCCAACATTTTTCTTTCCACAATTTGAGCATAATGAAACATTCAACTTCTTTTCATCATTGTTTAGAGATTTTTCCTTGAACTACATCTTTCATTTCTTGTCAAAACCATGTTATGGATATGTTACACCAACATCCAATTCTACCTTGATAGCACAACATACAATTTCTTCATAGCCACTAAAGTATCTTATAGATAATTCCCTTGGAAAACTTGGTTTTAATACACTGAAGAATCGATCAACATTACTTTCAGGTTGGATGATAAAGAAAGATGCATACCTTTCAAGCATTGTAAAATTCGCCTCTTATATACCAACAGATTAATCATACTTTTTTAAGCTCAAGTAACTCCTTTTCCATATTTTTTCGAAGAATACGAGGGAAGTACTTATTGAAAAACATGTTCTTGAACTCATCCCATTCCATGGATTCAATTTCATCTTGGGGCCTTGTATTTATAACTAGAGACCACCACTGGTCTGCTTCACATTCTAACCAGTAAACAGCCAAAATGGCTATTTCATGCTCTAAACAGCAAAGTATCAAAAATATCATTTCAATGGTACTAATCCATTGTTCAGCAACAAGTGGATCAGAAGACCCACTTAAAGAAGGTGGAATTTTCCTCATGAAGGACTCTATAGAATATTGTTCCTTTTTTAGCTTATTTGGAAGTCCAGAATGATTCATAGCTTGTGTAAGAATATCAATAATATTTTTCACACAATCTACCATAACATTGGTTTGTTCAGGAGGACAATCAATGCATTGTACATTAAATTGATCAACATGGTTACTTCAGGTTCCAGCCATCGTCTAAAACCCAAAATGAATACTATGAGGAAAAAATCATGATAGGGAAAAAACATAATAAAGGGGGAGTACCTTCAATATATAACATCTTATGTTTAATTCTAAGATCATTACTATAATTCTAGGACTATTACCTATATGTAAACTTAACCTTCGGGACATCCCTAGACATACCTTAGAAATATCTCTAGGGATCTCACTAAAGTTTTTACATCCTAGTTTCCAAATGTTAAATAAACGTTTCCTCTGATACAAATTGTAGAGACCCAAAGAATGACGTACATGGACATTACATTACTTTTGCAGAATACTTAATACATAGCAAAAAATTAAACCCATGTACCATAATGGTTTAGTGTCTTTAGAAACTCAGAACATAATCTTCTAATCATGCTGAAAGATCTTCATCATCTCCCATAAAGATCTTCCACATTGGTTTTCTTACCTAAAACCTTTCTTTATATCATGGGGAAAAGAAAACATATAATCGGTGAGCTCAAATTCTCAGTAAGGGTAATCATGGAGAAAATAAAACAAACCATAAACATTTAAACATAAACAACATGAACATAAATTTTAACTGTTAGGATCTTGAGTTGTGATATAAATCGTGAGATATGTAAGGCATAGATCATAAAGGAACAATAATCCTAATAAAATAGCATGGGAATAAAACATGTAATTTTGGAAACCATTAAGCACATGATATGATTTTTATAGTAGCCAAGGTATTGCTGCCGAGACCATCATAGTGGACAAAGTCCCGTACTGAATCGAGTTCACTCTTCATTCCAGTCCTGTATCTCTGAACCAGAATAAATTTCCATTCCAACCATGTCTATATCATCAGATATAAATCTTTACCCAATGCATTGGAGGTAGATATGGGTCTCACCCATCTCATAATAAAATCAATATTATGTGTTCCCCAAAACAATCATAAATCATTCATCATAACCCAAAGAATAAAATGGATTTCACAAACATCATCCCATCATTACATAATCCAAATAAAAAAATGGATATCATTATATCATAAGAAAAATCAAACCATTTAAATAATAGAGACATTATACTTGAAACACGATCATACTAAATAATGTCATCTTAGATGAAAAATAGTTTTTAAAAAACACTTGAAATGAATTCTTGAGGAAAATATCCTTTCTTCTTCAAAATCATTTTCCTTTCACAAAATGGAATTCAATTTTAAAAGAAAAAGATTTTGTTGAAAATAATCATGAAATATTATCGACAAAGCTTCATAAAAATTAAGCGTTATGAAACTGTAAAAATATATTCATGCCGTATAAGTTAGAAAAACATTCTCCTCATAATTTTTCCGGAAAAGTCAAAAAGTTCCTCATATGGTAAACAAAAGATATATTCCTTCCATAACACAATGTAAAAGTCAAAGAGGGGTAAACATGACTTTAAACATACATGGGAGAATATTAAACACTTTATGAAATAAAAAATTTATGAACATGGATGAAAAATATAACCCGAGAATATACTTACGTATAAGCAAACTCAGATAAAAATGAGATTTGCGAAATTATCCCTTACCTTATGTCCAATTTCTTCCGTATGTGTCCGAGACTCCTCTTCTAAGAGTTCTTCCTTTTGATTTGATCGAAAGGGCTCCATAGGTTGGCTTTATGAATAAATTAAGGATTCTAGGATTAAGGGAGGACCATTTAGAGGGTATTTGGGCAGTGGTTGGCTGATCCAAATGGCTTTGGAGGTGTGAATTAGAGAGAAGGGGGGGGGGGTACTCTTTTATTAGAGGGATGAGGGGTACCTTAGGAAAAACATAAAATATTATTTTATAATAAATTCATATTCGGTTTATAATGGCTCCAAAGTGACTTATTTAGAGGCTAGAGCGGGGATGGGTCTAAATCATCTCAACCAATAGGGTTTGGACAAGTTTATGTTACATTTTAACTATATCATTTAGACTTAACTCTATGTTAAATAATTTAACTTTAATCATGTCTTCTTGTATTCTTACACTAAATGGTTACTAAAAATACTATAAACTTCCAATATAACCACAATTGGTTCATTAATGTCATATCTATTATTATATAGGTTTTCTGGCTGAACCCTAGATTTTTAGGACCATTATATCAATTAATAATATAATATTTTTTTAAAAACACTTTTATGTCAATTTAGACACTATTTGGTATTTTATATCTTCTAAATTCATAACAGCATTATTACTTCATTAAAAAATCATCTAACCAACCCTATTATGTTATAGGAACATATAAAATTATTTTAATTCATAAAACGTCTCAAATTAAATTTATTTGGGTATTTACAATATCAATTATGTTAATATTTCATTAATAAGGTAATTAATTCATCATCATTGTGTTACAAATAAATTAAATTATATAATGTATAAAAATTATAAATAAAATACCATTATGTAGGAAATAATCTTTTTTCTAATGAATATTTATAGTCAAATTTATCTTATGTATAACCCTATATTAAAAATGTTTTAGATATTAAACTTTGATTTTACCTACTTTAACTCATCTTTAAATAAAATAATAATAAATGTCCTAATCTAACCCAAGTAGACCTAAAGGGTAATATTTTTTTCCTAAGGTTGTTTTTGGTCGAATTACACTTATCCAATTGAATTAGGACTTGTGTTAGGGTAATAATAATATCATTTTTACCCTTAATTGACCTATTTACTTTTAACCGTGGTAAATAAAAGTGAAAAGTTACTTTTCACCAAAAAAATACATTATTCTTATTGAACCACATTTTACTTTCTGATATCAACCGTGTTTCTCAGATTTTTAAAATTCCACTCACAGAAGCGGTAAAATTATGTTTTATGTAAATTTTAAAATTCTCCTAGTAGGTGGTTAAAAGACGGTAAATAGTTCAATAAAATTTATATATATATAAATTTATTATAAAATGACTCCAATGAATTACATTGAACATATATAGGTATTATGTATCTATTTTGACCTAAAATAAATTTAAATAAAATAAATAATTTTTTAAACAAAAATTCTGTTTTATACTATAATTCAGTGTTTTTCACTATTCATAAAAAATTAAAAGTTTTCAAAAAAATACCAAAAATTCACCATAAGCTAATTTAGAGATTCCGAATCCAAAAAAGAAGTCCATTTTGAATGATAAAATTGATAAAATTTCAAAAATTGGGTAATACTATTCATAACGGATAGTTTATATAATATTTTAATAACATATCATTGTTTAGTGAAACCTGGTATTGCGAACTACACACGCTATCGAGGTAGGTCGCGATTTCATGTAATGAAAGCCATGTTAGTGAAGAGTGTAGTGGAAGCACCATTTGGTGTCACATATAACGCAATCAAAACTAATTTTATTTATACAGTAACAAAAATCTATACTTAATGTTGCGTACAATAATTTCTACAAAACGAACTTGAAATCATGTGTAACATGAGCCAAGAATATTGTTGCGTATACTGCAAGCTAATATGGTGTTAGGTATAGTACAATCTAATTTTGGTGTAGTGTACAATAGAAGACATCAATGAAATTAATAATATTTCTCATAAAATCTTGGGGTATTACATTCTACCCCCCTTAGAATGAATTTCGCCCTCAAAATTCGTCGGGGTTATAGATCGTTTACTAATTGAAAGCTTCATTCATAGAAACACACACTATAAAAAGTAATACAAAAAATTAATTTTAAAAAGTGAAGTATAAAATGTAACGGTTACCCAAATTAACTCATCACTGGTTTTCCACATAGGAGGACATAAGTGAAAATATGGATATGGAAGAAAAATCTAACCATCAAGTTCTGATGGAGAGTGGTAGAGGACGTGGCTATGAAAAATCCAACAATCACAAATCCCTAAATTTGTGATGATCTAAGGTATCATCTAATCCATCAGATATGAGGGTATTAGGACAATTTTTTTGATTTTCTAGATCATTTCCCTAATGTTGAATAATTTTTTGAATTAAAAGAAATACTTACTTGATTTCGGTACAATCTCACTGTTGTTCGTGCATTGAACAATTTCCACTTCATATCTTAATGAAATGAAGTTGAATTTGTCAGTCGGGAATTTTTAGCAGATTATGCGATAGAATGATAGGTCATTCCATCTCTCTCTATTACAAACATATTAGCACAATTTATTAAATATACATAAGTCCATCTATACTGAGATTAACCATATATGGTTTCTAAAATGGAATTATACTTAATTTATCATAGCGCTTAATAAAATAAAACTATTTTCTACTAACCGAGGACTTTTGGAAGGCCAGAGGTCGGTGATAAAGCCCTGATGCACTTCAGTTGTGGGTTTGATTCCCACAACCATGTCCGACGCAACAGTTTGTCACCCATCCTGTAGGTTGTCCTTTTCCTAAAACAATACTATTATAACATTATAAAAAAAGTTTTATCCTTAAACAATACTATCTAATGTCCAACTTAATCTATCCCATCCTTTTGGCTTATCAAAAATAATTCTGTCCAATCTCATAGTACAATGAAAATGATTTCTAGAAAGGTCATCCACCAAGCATGTGAATACCATTATATATCTCCCATATATCATAAAATATATCTTGTTGGTTACATTCTAAATATTTCAATACCTTAATCATGTATTCTCTTGAAAAATGAATACCCGTTGAACATTAGTGAAAATTTGAATGTTGTCAAAAGTTAACTCTTTCCAAAATCCCAAAATTTATATACTCTCAAACCGTGATATCACTTTGTCCTTATATCATTAATGAGATCATGAATATAATCAAACATATTATTTTCTCCTTATCCCTTCATTATGCTCATATCATCTAGTTTCCAAAAATATTTCAATCACTTTTCATGGTTATCGATACCATATAATTATTGAAAACCACAATAAACCAATACATAGATATTCCAATATTCCACAATACTATAAATGAGATTCCACAAATTTATTTCAAAATCACGTTACATAAAAACATAACCATTCCACTATATCATTTTCATAATCAACATAACCAATAGTGATCGCATGTGACTTCCATTTGTCGATTTCCTTAAGAAGTTGTTGAGGTCGATCATCATTAAACTTGGATTAGGGAATTGGTTAGCATAATGCCCCATTTCCTTGCACTTGAAGCATTTACTTGTGGGCGATGCATTCTCTGTAGTCTTTTCTCTATTCTCATCATTTGATACCTTTTTCCCATTACTTCGACACTCAGCTGCTCGATGAACTTCTTTTCTACAGTTAAAACATTTTCAAGTCCCTTTAAGACAATCTCCACCATGCTTCTTTCCACAATTTGAGCATAACAAAACATTTATATTATTTTCACCGTTGTTTAGAGATTTTTCCTAGAACTACATCTTTGGTTTCTTGTCAAAACCATGTGATGGATATGTTACACCAACATCAATTTCTACCTAGATAGAACAACGCACAATTTCTTCATAGATACTGAAGTATCTTATAGCTAATGCCCTTCTAAGACTTCATTTTAAGCCACAGAAGAATCGATCAACTTTACTTTTAGGTTGGATGATAAAGCAAGATTCATACCTTGTAAGCCTTGTAAAATTTGCTTCGTATATACCAACAGATTCATCACCCTTTTACTTAAGCTCAAGTAACTTTTTTTCCATATTTTTTCGAATAATATGAGGGAAGTAATTATTGAAAAACACGTTCTTGAACTCATCCCATTTCATGTATTCAATTTCATCCTGGGGCCTTGTATTTTTAAATAGAGTCCACCACTAGTCTGCTTCAACTTATAACTGGTAAATATCCAAAATGAATTTTTCATGCTCTGAACAACGAAGTATAAAAAATATCATTTCCATGGTACTAATCCATTGTTCAGCAATAAGTATATTATAAGACCCACTGAAAGAAGGTGGACGTTTCCTCATGAAGGAATCAACAGAATATTGTTCCTTTCTCTGATCATTTGGAAGTCTAGAATGATTCATAGCTTGTATAAGAATAACAATAATATTTTTCACACCATCTCCCTTAAAATTGGTTTGTTCAGGAGAACAATCATTCCACTTTCTATTACATTTATCAACATGATTCCTTCAGGTTCCACCCATCGTCTAAAACCCAAAAATATTAGTGTTAGGGAAAAATCATGATAGGTAAAACAACATAATAAAGGGGGAGTACCTTCAATATATAACATCTTATGTTTAATTATAAGATATTTACCGTAATTCTAGTACTATTAACTATACGTATACCTAACCTTAGGGACATCCCTATACATACCTTAGAAATATATCTAGGGATCTCACTAATGTTTTCACATCCTAGTTTCCAAAGGTTAACTAAACGTTTCCTCTGATACGAATTTTAGAGACCTAAAGCTTGACATACATGGATATTACATTACTTTTGGGGAATACTTAATACATAACAAAAATTGACACCCATAGATTGTAATATTTTAGTGTCTTTAGACACTCAGAACATAATCTTCTAATCATGGTGAAAGATCTTCAACATCTCCCATAATGATCTTCCACTTTTTTCATACCTAAAACCTTTATTTATACCCTGGGGAAAAGAAAACATATAAATGGTGATATCAAATGCTCAGTAAGGGTAAGCATGGAGAAAATAAAACAAACCATATACATTTGAACATAAAAACATTAACATAAAGCTTAAACATCAATATCATGAGTTGTGGAATAAATCTTGGAGTACGTAAGGCATAGATAATAAAGGAAAATTAATAATGATAAAATAGCATAGGAATAAAACATATAATTGTGGAAAACATTAAGCACATGATATGATTTCCATAGTAGCCAAGGCATTTCTTCCAAGACCTTTATAGTGGAAAACGTCCCTTACTGAATCGAGTTCACTCCTCGTTCCAGTCCTGTATCACTGAACCAGATTAACTTGTCATTGCAGCCATGTCTATCTCATGAGATATAAATCATTAACCAATGCATTAGAGGGAGATATAGGTCCCACCCATCTCATAATGAAAACATTCTTATGTGTGACAAAAAAAATCATTAATCATTAATCATAACCCAAAGAATAAAATGGGTTTCATAATCATCATCCCATCATTACATAATCCATATAAAACAAATGGATATCATTTCCTCATAAGAAAAATAGAGCCATGTAAATAATAGAGACACTATACTTGAAACATAATAATACTAAATAATTTCATTTTAGATGGAAAATAGTTTTGACAAAACACTTGAAATGAATTCTTTACGAAAATATCCTTTCTTCGTCAAAATCAGTTTCTTTTCACAAAATGCAATTCAATTTTAAAAGAAAAGGATTTTGTGGAAAATAATCATGAAATATTGTAGAGGAAGCTTCATGAAAATTAGGCATTATGAAACCATAAAAATCCATTCAATCCGCATAATTTAAGAAAACATTCTCCTTGTACTTTTTCTGGGAAAGTCAAAAAGTTCCCCATATGGTAAACAAAAGAAAGATTCCTCCCATAACACAGTGTAAAAGTCAAAAGATGGGTAAACATGACTATAAACATACATGAGAGAATATGAAACACTTTATGAAATACATTTTTTATGGACATGGATGAAAAATACAACCCTAGTAAATACTTACATATAAGAAAACTCGGATAAAAATGATATTTGCAAAATTATCCCTTACCTTATGTCCAATTTGATCCGTATGTGTCCGGGACTCCTCTTCTTCGGGTTTTCTTTTTGCTTTGACCAAAAGGGCTCCATTGGTTGGCTTCCTGACTAAAGGAAGGCCTCTAGGATGAATGGAGGACTGTTTAGAGGGTATTTGGGCAGGCGTTGGCCGAGCCAAATGGCTTTGGAGGTGTGAATTAGAGAGAAGGGGAGTGCACTTTTATAAGAGTGGTGAGGGGTACCTTAAGAAAAACATAAAATATTATTTTACAATAAACTTATATTCGGTTTATAATGGCACCAATGTGACTTATTTAGAGGCTATGGTAGGGAGGGGTCGAACTCCTCTCAACCAATAAGTTTTAGAAAAGTTTAGGTTACCATTTTAACCATATCATTTATATTTCACTCTAAGTTAAATAATTTATCTTTAATCATTTATTCTTGTATTCTTACACTATATGGTTTATAAACATACTATAAACTGCCAATCGAACCTGAATTGGTTGATTAATGTAATATATAATATTATATATGTCTTTTGGATGAAACTTATATTTTTAGGACCATTATATCAATTAATAATAAAATATTTTTTTAAAAAACTCTTTTATCTCAATTTTGACACTATCTGGTATTTTGTTTTTTCTAAATTCATAATAGCATTATTACTTTGACCAAAATTCATCTAACCAACCCTAATATGTTATATTAACAAAATAATTAGTGTTATTCATAAAAAGTCTCAAATTACATTTATTTTGGTATTTGTAATATCCATTATGTTAATATTTCCTTAATAAGGTAATTACCGCATCATCATTGTGTCATAAATAAATTAAATTCTATAATGTATAAAGATTATAAATAAAATACCATTATGTAGGAAATCGTTAAATATTTCTAATGAATATTTATAGTAAAATTTATCTTATGTATAACCCTATATTAAAAATGTTTTAGTTATTAAACTTTGATTTTAACTATTTTAACTCTTCTTTAAATAAAATAATAATAAATGTCCTAATCTTACCCATGTGGTCCTAAAGGGTAATATTTTATTCTGAAAACTGGTTTTGGTCGAATTACACTTATCCAATAGAATTAGGACATGTGTTAGGGTAATAATAATATCATTTTTACCATTAATTTCCCTATTTACTTATAACCGTGGAAAATAAAAGTAAAAAGTTTCTATTCACCAAAAATTATTTTAATCTTATTGAACCACATTTTACATACTTATATGAACCGTGCCTCTCGAATTTTTGAAATTCCAGTCACAGAAGTGGTACAATAATGTTTTATGTAAATTTTCAAATTCTCTTAGGAGGTGCGTAAAAGACGGTAAAAAGTTCAATAAAATATTTATATATCTAAGATTATTATAAAATGACTCCAATGAATTACATTGAACATATATAGGTATTATGTATCTATTTTGACCTAAAATAAATTTAATTAAAATAAATAATTATTTAAATAAAAATTCGGTTTTAAATTATAATTCTCTGTTTTTCACCATTCATCAAAAATTGAAAGTTTTTAGAAAAATACCAAAAAATAACCCTAAGCTAATTTCGATATCCCGAATCAAAAAATGAATCTATTTTGAAAGATGAAATTTATAGAATTTCAAAAAGTGCGTATTACTATAAGGCCATTGCCATAAACCTTACTTAATATTGAAGTAAATGAATAATTCACATTGAGGATCTTTTCAGGTTTAGAGTTTTAGAGAATTAGAACATAACTACTACATCTAAAAAGATTACAAAGTAGACACTTCTACTAAGTTTCCATAGAATAAAAAAACTCTTAAAAAGAAACATGTCTAGTTCCAAGTTTTATATAGCATGACTTTACTTTGATCCCATCCTTGACCCTATTCCACATTAGGTCCTATGAAAAACATTTCAAAAAACATGGGGTGAGCATAAAAAGCTCAGTAAGGGATACACAAAGAATGAAAACTGTTAGTTTATCCAAACAACAAGTAAACCATGTATACTTTATCAAAGTAATACTTTTCACCTTTATGAAGTAGTAAAAAACTCTTCACTGAATAAAAGATCATTACTTATGCTTTTGTAACCAAAATATTACCATAAAACCCATAAAAAGATCACATAACATATAAATGTAACTTGGGACATAAACATACTTAAGTGGAATAACCATACGGTCGACTTCCACACATATCACTTAATGGAATAGCCATTCGGCCAACTTCCATACATACTTAATAGAATAGCCATACGACCGACTTCCATACCCAATGCATTGGAGGTTATAACGTAACCACCCATCCTAGTATTCATGGAACCACCCGTCATATGGTTTATCACGTAACCACACATCAAATGTCCAAGTACCATTATAAAAATCATAAGACATAAAACAAATATAATGGAAAGAAAACATTTCGACAATTTGATCACAATATATCACTTAAATATATTGACATCACAAATCCATTATAAAAACCATTTTCAATACCAAAATGCATAAAAAGGTATATGGTATTTATTTTATTTTTAAAAAACATTACAGCTTGTTCTGGAAGCCAAAGACCAAATAATACTAGCGGCGGCGGAAAAGGTCGTTGTCATCACGTACGTTAAAAGAAACATTCCTTTTTGTCGTTTTGTAAAACGCTTCATAGAAAAAGATTCCTTTTGTATAAAAGTAAAATTAAAAGGGGTTTATACACTGTATAAAAGAAAGTTGTGTATAAAACGAAATATGCCTCAATGAATGGAGATTGAGACGAAGTCCCTTGCCTCGGGTCCGACTTGACTTGATCATTCTTTAACGTCCAGAATAATAAACTTGAGTTAATTTCTACTTGCTTAAGAACCTTTTTCAAGCTTATTATTCCTTTTATATCACTTATTTCTATGTTATAAACATTATGTAATCATTTCAGTTAATAATGTTTGTTTTGTCGATATTTGGTTCTTAAGTCGAAAGTGGACTTCTTACAATTACATGTTGTTCGTGTGGTCAAAGGTTCTTTATATCCAGAATGACATTCCTGATTTTTATATCATATATATCATATATATCCAGCATATAAATGTATTTATAATATTACATAATCATTTAGAGTTAAGAAATGAAATGCACCATTCATGGAGACGGTAAGACGTACGTACGGTTGAACGCTACATTCGTTTCTATGTCATATTAATGGAATTAAAACTAAATGAGAGATATGTATATTTAAATTCCAGAATTATATTCATAATTTAGATGTATCATTCATCATATATATCCATTATATATATGTACTTATAATAATAAATTACATTTGGGGATAATAAATGAAATGCACCGTTCATGGAGACGGTAAGTCGTACGTACGCATGAACGCTACATTAATTTCTATCTCCTACTCTAATGGAAAGAAAAAATAATTATATAGAGGTATATTATTATTCCAGTATAATATCATATATAATAACTTTATATCCATCCTTTATACGTCCCACATATGGCATTAACGAATCAAATCACTTTGAGGGGGCGGTAGTCCGCACTTCCTAAAATGAAATTATCGTGTTTACCCACAATGGAAACCATAAAGGTATACCACAAATGAAAAATAAATAAGCATAAGGAAAACATAAAAATAATATATATCATATATAAATAGAGTTACATCTTAATGGCCACCAGTAAAGGTGTTTAAAAGAAGATTGAACAATCATCGTTTCATGAGGCAGAAATTCTCCAACCACAGAAACACTATGTTCTTTAACAATTATATGTAGATGTGTGTAAGTGTAGCACGAAATCTTCTTATAAAAACATACTAGTATAATTAATATACTATAGTTGTTACAAAATAAATTAATAAAAAGAGTTTAGGGGGTTGGAGAAGGAAAATAAAACAAAAGAACACAAGTGAGGACATTACCTTAAAATCGGGTAACTCTGTTAGATTTGTGCTCAAAGGATTCCTTGGGAAGACTTCTGCCAAACTCGAGGCATCAAGGAGTAAGAGAGGTATGTTGAGAGACAAAATGGGAAGGGGTTGGCCGAGCCAAAGGTTTTGTATGTGTGGGTAAGGAGGTAGAGGTAGGGGCCTTTTATAAGAGGAGAGGAGGGGCACTCATGGAAAGTAAGGAAATGTTACTTTATTATAGAATGAGTTTCATATTTTAATGGTCCCACATTCATTTTCATCGAGTATAAGGTGATTAGGGTTCTAAATCCACCCATCCAATAGGTTTTGGACATGTTGAGGGCTTAGATATTACATTATCTTTCCATTTTATTTAAATCGTTAAATAATGAGGTAATCACTGCATCATCATGGTGTCATAAATAATTTAATTTATTTAATGTCTAAAAATTATTAAACAAATATCATAATGTAGGAAATCTATTTATCTTTCCAATGAATATTTATAGTCAAAAATCGGACTTGTTTAAACCCATGTAAAAATTGTTTTAGTAAAAAAAACTCATGTTTGTGACATTTTTATTTTAACATTAAATAAAAAGATATTAATGTGATTTTCAAACTAAAGTGGCTCCATGGGGTCCCCAAGTTGACCCATGGATTTTCTTGGTCGTCCATGACACATCCAATAAGGGTAGGACATGTTTCAAGTTCATTTCATATTATTAAAACATTATTTTTACCTTAAACTACATTAATTACCTCTAATAGCGATTAAAAACATAAAAGTTACTATTCACAAAAAAATTATTGTATTCCCATTGATCCAAATTTTACTTATTAATGACAACCATGTATGTCGGAATTTTGAAATTCAAAACACAGAAGTGGTAAAAGTTCATTTAAACGAAAAACCAGTTTTTATAAGTACCACTTAGTGGTTTCACTATTCATCAAAAATTGATGTTTTTCAGAAAATTACCAAAAATTCACCCGAAGCTAAATTTGATATTACGAATTCAAAAATGACATCTATTTTAAAAAATTAAAAACATCTATGTTGCATCAATTAATTTAATTATTAATTCCCGTTGTCAGAGCAAATAGCGTGTTTTCATGAAACAATAAGTATCAAAAGATTGACACTAGTTTAAGTTCGATTTCAAAGTGAAATTAATTTCAACGACCACTATAGGATTTAATGGTAAAAATATATTCTAATTTAACTTTAAAACCAATTCAAATGATAATCTAATCATATAAATAAATTAGATTAAAAAAAGGTTTTGAATTAAAATACAAAATTTTTCACTGTTCATTAAAAAAATGAACTTTATCGGAGAAATACAAAAAATTTACACAAAGTAAATTTTGATGTCCTGATTCTAAAAAAGAGTTTTATTTAGTCCAATAGAATGTATAAAAGTGACCAACACTATATTTAATGACGGTTCTCCATCAAAATGAAATATGTGAACCTTTAGTGAAAATTAGGGTATAAAAACCTAAAATTTAATTCTTTTCGTATTTTAAGCCTTTATATTTTATTGGATAAATGTAAAAACATTTAAAAACATATATAATCATATTTTAGTTATTTCTATCTATTTCTTCCAATACAACAACTATGTGTTAACTACCATTTAAAATAATATTATTTTATTACTTGTGTGCAACGTAAGATTTCAATGAAACTCTTTGTTGCGTATCGGGTACGCTATCGATCATAGAAACCCCTTTAATGTAAAATTAATATTTAATTCGTAAATATTAATAAATAAGAAAATTCTTTATTCTTTATTTACCTAGGATGTTACATCGTTCACCCATTTTGGGAATTGCGTCCTCACAATTTTATTCACTTATCAAAATAAGTGGGGGTATTTATCCCTCATACCATTTTCAGATTCCCACGTTGAATCTTCAACCATATGGTTTTTCCACAAAACCTTTACCTGGTAGATTACCTTATTTCGCAACACTTTCTCTCTTCGGTTAAGAATCTGGAATGGTTGTTCTTCATAAGAGGGATTCTCTTCCAACTGGACTACCTCTGGGCTCAAAACATGAGATGAATCTGGCATATACTTCCTCAACATCGAAACATGAAAAACATTGTGTACCTGAGATAAACTCGGAGGTAAAGCCACTCGGTAAGCAACTAATACAACTCTCTCCAGAATTTCATATGGTCCAATGAACCTTGGACTCAGCTTTCCTTTCTTACCAAATCTCATCACACTTTTCCATGGAGAAACCTTGAGAAAAACATGATCACCTACCTCGAAAGATTGATCCTTCCTCCGGTTATCCGCATAACTCTTCTGACAGCTCTGAGATGTTCTCATGTGTTTCTGAATCAACTGATCTTTTTCTGCCATATCTTCTACCAATTTTGGTCCTATCAGCTTCCTTTCACCCACTTCATCCCAAAATGATGGAGTTCGACACCGCTTCCCATATAATGCCTCAAATTGTTCCATCTGTATACTAGAATGAAAACTGTTATTATAA
Source organism: Viscum album (assembly GCA_963277665.1). Taxonomy (NCBI): domain Eukaryota; kingdom Viridiplantae; phylum Streptophyta; class Magnoliopsida; order Santalales; family Viscaceae; genus Viscum; species Viscum album. The sequence goes on from OY728123.1 coordinate 440,741,652, forward strand.
GAAAACTCAACCAAAGAAAGATGTTGGTCCCAACTTCCCTGATAATCCATCGAACAAGCTCGTAGAATATCCTCCAAGGATGTTGGTCATTCTGACTGCCCATTTGATTGAGGATGAAAAGCTGTACTAAAATTTAATTCAGTACCCAACGTCTTCTGAAGGCCTTTCCAAAAGTTAGAAGTAAATCTGGGGTCACGATCAGAAACAATGGAGAGAGGAACTCCATGTATCCTGACTATCTCTTTAAGATACTAATGGGAAAGTTGATCTAGGGAAGAAGTATCTCGTATATCAAGGAAATGAGCAGATTTAGTCAAGTGATCCACAATAACCCAGATTGCATTATTACCTCGAGATGTATTCGGTAATCCCACAACAAAGTCCATGGATATATTTTCCCATTTCCACTCTGGCACTGGTAAAGGCTGAATCATCCCTTTTGGTAACTGTCGCTCTGCTTTAACCTACTGACAAGTCAAACACTTCACAGTAAAATCACCAATATCTCTTTTCATTCCATCGCACCAGTAATACTCCCGCAGATCCCTGTACATCTTAGTACTTCCAGGATGAACTGAAAACGGAGAACTATGAGCTTCACATAACAACTCTCTCTTCAACTGTGAATCACAAGGCACACACAATCTCTTCCCAAATCTCAAAACACAATTACTATCAATGTGGAATTCATGCAACTTACCTTTCTAAACCAGCTCTACCTTTTTCTACAACTCACTGTCTTGCTTCGTTTCTTGCTTGATTCTGTCTCATAGGGAAGATGTCCCTGATACATGAAACAAAACAGAAGGACTTCCTACACAAACAACTTCCATTCCAAAGTTCATCAAATCAAAAACCAAAGGATCTCATTCCAAACACAACATTGTTAATGAAGAATTACTTTTTCGACTCAAATCATCAGCCACTTTATTTGCTTTTCCCGGATGGTAATTAATTGTACAATCATAATCTTTGATTAATTCCAGCCATCTCCTCTGTCTCATGTTCAATTCTTTCTGAGTGAATATATACTTCAAACTTTTGTGATCAGTATATACTTCACAATTTACTCCATACAAATGATGCATCCAAATTTTTAAAGCAAAAACAACCGTAGATAATTCCAAATCATGTGTAGGGCAATTTACCTCATGAGTTTTCAACTGACGTGAAGCATAAGAAATTACCTGATCATTCTGCATAAGGGCACATCCAAGTCCTTCCAATGAAGCATCACTGTAGATAACAAACTCACCATTCCTAGAAGGAAGTTCCAAAACTAGAGCATTCATCAATCTTCGTTTCAACTCCTTCGATAGTAACCTGAGTGAACTGGGCCATCACTTCAACAAACTATTTAGTTCTGATTCTGACCATCTCAGGATATTGATTTCAAAGTTCATTTCCCTATATATGCCTTCCCAGAAAAGCTGTTCTGTTTCCTCTATGAAAAACCATTCTTATCCGAGAAATATCTTAGGCAAAGCAACATGTTAATCTTTAAATGCTATATCATTTTAATCGTACCATAAATTAGTTTATAATTTAACAATTGTCTAACTCCTAAAGTTGTCTAAACCGACCTCTGATACCAACTATAAGGCCCCGGCCTTAAACAATTCTTAATATTGAATTAAATGAATAATTAACATTGAGGATCTTTTCAGGTTTAGAGTTTTAGAGAATTAGAACATAATTACTACATCTCAAAAGATTACAAAGTAGACACTTGTACTAAGATTCCATAGAATAAAAAAACTCTTAAAAAGAAAAATTTCTAGTTCCATGTTTTATATAGCATGACTTTCCCTTGATCCCATCCTTGACCCTATTCCACATTAGGTCCTGTGAAAAACATTTCAATAAACTTGGGGTGAGCATAAAAAGCTCAGTAAGGGATACACAAAGAATGAAAAATATTAGTTTATCAAAACAACAAGTAAACCATGTATACTTTATCAAATTAATACTTTTCACCTTTATGAAGTAGTAAAAAAATCTTCACTGAATAAAAGATCATTACTTACCCTTTTGTAACCAAAATATTACCATAAAACCCATAAAAAGATCACATAACATATAAAGGTAACTTGGGACATAAACATACTTAAGTGGAATAACCATACGGTCGACTTCCACACATATCACTTAATGGAATAGCCATTCGGCCAACTTCCATACATACTTATTGAAATAGCCATACGACCGACTTCCATACCCAATGCATTAGAGGATATAACATAACCACCCATCCTGGTATTCATGGCACCACTAATCATATGGTTTATCACATAACCACCCGTCAAATGTCCAAGTACCATTATAAAAATCATAAGACGTAAAACAAATATAATGGAAAGAAAAAATTTCCACACTTTGATCGCAATATATCACTTAAATATACTGACATAAAAAAACCATTATAAAAACCATTTTCAATACCAAAATACATAAAAGAGTATATGTTATTTATTTCATTTAAAAAAATATTACGGCTTGCTCAGGAAGCCAAAGACCAAATAATACTCACGGCGGCGGAAAAAGTCGTTGTCACTGCGTATGTTAAAAGAATCATTCATTTTTGTCATTTTCTAAAATGCTTCATAGAAAAAGATTCATTTTGTATAAAAGTAAAATTCAAAGGGGTTTATACACCGTATAAAAGAATGTTGTGTATAAAATGAAATATGCCTCAATGAAAGGAGATTGAGACGAAGTCCCTTACCTTGGGTCCGACTTGACTCTATCGTTCCTTAACGTCCTGAATAATAAACTTGAGTTAATTTATAATTTCTTAAGAACCTTTCTCAAACTTATTATTCCTTTTATATCAATTATTTCCATGTTATAGACATTATGTAATCATTTAAGATAATAATGTTTATTTTGTCGATATTTGGTTCTTAAGTCGAAAGTGGACTTCTTACAATTACATGTTTTTCGTGTGGTTAAAGGTTCTTTATATCCAGAATGACATTCCTGATTTGGATATCATATATATCATATATATATACAGCAAATATATGTATTTATAATATTACATAATCATTTAGAGGTAAGAAATGAAATGCACCGTTCTTGGAGACGGTAAGCCGTACGTACGCATGAACGCTACATTCATTTCTATGTCATATTAATGGAATTAAAACTAAATGAGAGATATGTATATTTAAATTCCAGAGTTATATTCATCATTTAGATGTATCATTCATCATATATATCCATTATATATATGTACTTATAATAATACATTACATTTGGGGATAAGAAATGAAATGCAACGTTCATGGAGACGGTAAGCCGTTCATACGCATGAACGCTACTTTCATTTCTATATCACACTTTAATGGAAAGAAATAATAATGATATAGAGGTATATTATAATTCCAGTATAACATAATATAAAATAACTTTAAATACATCCTTTATACATCCCACATATGGCATTAACTAATCAAATCACTTTGAGGGGGCGCTAGTCCGCACTTCCTAAAATGAAATTATCGTGTTTACCCACAATGGAAACCATAAAGGTATACCACAAAAGAAAAATAAAGAATCATAATGAAAACATAAAAATAATATATATCATATATAAATAGAGTTACATCTTAATGGCCACCATTAAAGGTGTTTAAAAGAAGATTGAACAATCATCGTTTCATGAGGCAGAAATTCGCCAACCACAGAAATAGTACGTTCTTTAACCATTAGATGTAGGTGTGTGTACGTGTAGCTCGAGAGATTATTATAACAAAATCCTAGTATATTTAATATATTGGATCTTTTACAAAAGAAATGAATAAAAAGAGTTTATGGGGTTGGAGAAGCAAAATTAAACAAAAGAACACAAGTGAAGACATTACCTTAAAATTGGGTAACTCTCTTAGATTTGTGCTCAAAGGCTTACTTGGGAAGAATTCTGCCCAAAGTGAGGCTTCAAGGAGTAATTGAGGGATGTGGAGAGACAAAATGGGCAGGGGTTGTCCGAGCCAAAGGCTTTGTAAGTGTGGGTACGGAGGTAGAGGTGGGGACCTTTTATAAGAGGAGAGGAGGGGCACTCATGGAATGTAAGGAAATTGTTCTTTATTATAGAATGGGTTTCAGATTTTAATGGTCCCACATTGATGTGTTTCGAGGATAAGGTGATAAGGGTTCTAAATCCACCCATCCAATAGGTTTTGGACATGTGTAGGGCTTAGATATTACATTATCCTTCCATTTTATTTAAATCGTTAAATAATGAGGTAATCACTGAATCATCATGGTGTCAAAAATAATTTAATTTATTTAATATCTAAAAATTATTAAAAAAATATCATGATGTAGGAAATTGTTTTATATTTCCAATGAATATTTATATTAAAAAAGATGACTTGTTTAACCTCATGTAAAAAATTTTAGTAAAAAAACTCATGTTTGTGACATTTTTATTTTAACATTAAATAAAAAAAATATTAATGTCATTTTCCAACTAAAGTGGCTCCATGGGGTCCCTGAGTTGATCCATGGATTTTCGTGGTCGTCCATGACACATTTAATAAGTGTAGGACATGTGTCAAGTTCATTTCATATTATTAAAACATTATTTTTACCTTAAACTACACTAATTACCTCTAATCGTGATTAAAAACTTAAAAGTTACTATTCACCAAGAAAATTAGTTTAATCCCATTGAAACACATTTTACTTATTAATTACAACCATGTATGTTAGATTTTTGAAATTCAAAACATAGAAGTGGTAAAATTTCATTTAAACGAAAAACCAGTTTTTATAAGTACCACTTAGTGGTTTCAGTATTCATCAAAAATTGAAGTTTTCCAGAAAATTACCAAAAATTCACCCTATGATATATTTTATATTCTGAATTCAAAAATGTAGTCTATTTTAAAAAATTAAAAACATATAGGTTTCATTAATTAATTTAATAATTAATTCCCACTGTCAGAGGAAATATCCTGTTTTCATGAAACAATAAGTATCAAAAGATTGACACTAGTTTAAGTCCGATTTCAAAGTGAAATTAATTCCAACGACCACTATAGGATTTAATGGTAAAAATATAATCTAATTTAACTTTAAAACCAATTCAAATGATAATCTAATCATATAAATAAATTATATTTAAAAAAGGTTTTGAATTAAAATACAACATTTTTCACTGTTCATTAAAAAATGAACTTTATCGGAAAAATACCAAAAATTTATACAAATTAAATTTTTATGTCCCGATTATAAAAAGAGATTTATTTGGTCCAATAGAATGTATAAAAGGGACCGAAACTGTATTTAATTATGGTTCTCCATCAAAAGGTTATAAGTGAACCTTTAGTGAAAATTAGGGTATAAAAGCCTAAAATTGAATTCTTTTCATATTTTAACCCTTTATCTTTTATTGGATAAATGTAAAAACATTTAAAAACATATATAATAATATTTTAGTTATTTCTATCCATTTCCTCCAACACAATGACTATGTGTTAACTACCATTTAAAATGATATTATTTTATTACTAGTGTGCAATGTAAGATTTCAATGAAACTCTTTGTTGCGTATCGGGTACGCTATCGATCATAGCGACCCCGTTAAAGTAAAATTAATATTTAATTCGTAAATATTAATAAATATGAAAATTATTTATTCTTTATTTACCTGGGATGTTACAATTACTATTCATAACAGCTATTTTATATAATATTTTTATAACATATCGTTGTTTAGTGAAAACTGGTATTGCGTACTACACACATTGTCGAGGATGGTCATGATTGCATGTAATAGAAGGAAAGTAAGGGATGCGTGTAGTGGAAGCTCCCTTTGGTTTTGCGTATAACATAAGGAAAACTTATTTTATTTATACATTAAAAAAATTGATACATAATGTTGCGTAGAATAATTTCTACAAAACGAACTTGAAATCGTGTGTAACACGAGCCAAGAATAGTGTTGCATATAATTCAAGCTAATATGGTGTTGCCTATAGTAAAAGATAATCTTGTTCTAGTGTGCAATAGATGAAATCAATGAAATTAATAATATTTCTCATAAAATCTTGGGGTGTTACAATTTTGCTTTATTTTGTTTATTGATTTTTCTAGACAGTCTTACCTTCCACTACCATGATCATGGATTTAATGAAGGTGAATCTATCCTAATCGACCAGGCCCGAGATATCTCTTCCTGAACTCAGAAGCGACAAATCCTCTCTGGATCATTCAATAAATGTCATGCCATTAATGACATACCCAATAAAAACTACCTCGCCACAACTTTATCTCCATTGTTTTCACCTTGTATCAAATGTACGTAATTAAATTACATCCATTGAAAATGATCTCAAGTATAAAGACCACTACACATGTCTATAGATAGGAACGACCTATGAAACCTAAAAAATGTGGTGTTCCTATTATAGTAATCTATCCTCATGATCTCAAATACTATAGATCATCAAATGCGAACTTCATGTGAGGAAGTCTCAGTACTTATGAGCCCCCAGCACCTGATGGTCACACATAATCTGTGTCCTTTCAGAATGATGTTACTGGAACATAGGACGTTACTTTAAGATTACTGTTATGGCATCTCAGGATTTTCAATATAGCCAGGGATCTACTATAACCCTTTCATGCGATAGTTAATCTAAGGACATTTCCATAAAAAATGTGTATGCAGAAGTATCTACACTATTATGTAAAAATAAACACATGTATCATAACAAACTGAATACATGTAGTGGTAATCAAAGTAAAAAACAAGTTGGGTCTAGGGAACCCACTTTCAACATTACAGACATGTACGGAAGAAATTGGACCTAAGGTAAGGGATAATTTTACAATCTCATTATCAACTGAGATTCTTTATATATATGTATTTTCAGGGGATATATTTATCATTAATGTCCATATTTTATAAAAATGTTTTCATAAATTTTTTACTATTCACATATGTATTTTTAATGTCATTTTGGCCTATTTTTTACTTTTACTACATGGTATGGAAGAAATATTTATTTTTATTACCATACAAGGTACTTTTTGACTTTTCCAAAAAAAGTACGTGGAGATTTTTTTTTTGCTTATACGAAATGAACAGATTTTTACATTTTCTTAATGACCTATTTCCTGGTATCTTCCTATAAAATATTTCATATTTATTTTGAACTAAATTATTTTCTTTTAAAATTATAGAGAATTTTGTGAAATGAGATCTTTTTTATAGATATTTTCATCAGGAATTAAGTTCAAGTGTTTTATAAAAATTTTATTCCATATAAGATATCATCAGGTTATGTTTCTATCCCCATTACTAATTTGATTTTATTATGTTTAAGAAGGAATTATATTTATGATTTCCAATTATCTTATATATATTATGCTATTATGGCATCATTTTTAAGAACCCCATTTTTTTTACATCGATTATTCTATGATGAATGATTTATGTTGTTGTGGAATATTTAAAAATGATTTCATTATGGGATGGGGGGACCTATATATCACTCCAATTAATAGGGTAAATATTTATATTTCACGAGATAGAGATGGCTGGAATGGAAAGTAAATACAGTTCAGTAATACATGGCTGGAATGACATATAAACCATGTTCAGTAATCTACTTTGTCTAGTATGATGGTCTTGGCAGCAATGCCTTGGATACTATAGAAATAATATTATGTGCTTATTATTTTTCCACAATTAAAAAATTTATGCCAATGATGTTCTATGATGGTTAATGTTACTTTATGATCCATGCCTTATGTACTGGCGATATTTATATCATTGATTAGGATTTCGAGTTTTAAACATGATGTTCATGTTTTATGTTTAAATGTTTATGGTTTCTTTTATATTCTCTTTGCTTACCCTTACTGATCATTTTAGCTCACCCATTCTATTTTTTTCTTTTACACATGATATAAAAATAGTTTTTAGGTTTAAAAACAAAAGGTGAGAATCTTTATGGGATATGTTGAAGATATCTCACCATGATTAGAAGATTATGTTCTTGAGTTCCCAAAGACACTAAATTATTACGGTCTTTGGGAATTTTTTTGGGACATGTATTAAGTATTCTGCAAAATAAATCGAATATCCATGTATTTCAAGATTGTTTCTCTATAGTTGTTATCAGATGTATGGTTTAGTTAACCATTCGAAACTAGGATGTGAAAACTGTTGTGAGATACCTAGAGATATTTCTAAGGTATTCCTAGGGATGTAACAAAAGTTATGTCTAACTATGGGTTATAGACCTAGAATTATGGTAACAGTCATGAATAACCTATTATTAAACCTATGATCATAGATATTGAAAGTACTCCCCCTGATTATGTTGTTTTCCTATTATGATTTTTTATTCTCAAAATACTATTTTTGGGTTTTAGGAAATGGAAAAAAAACATGAGGATTCATGAAAATGGAGAATGTTATGGACAATGGAATGATATTTTCCATGATCAACAAAAGGAAATATGAGTTAGAAAGAGAAAAATCATTATTTTTCCTAATCATAAATATTATAATATGATCAATAATATCAACATTGGTGAATTTTCTAAAGCAGCTAATTAGAGAAAATGGAGATTCATGATAATCATGGTGGAAATAATGTTCAATATTCCTCATGTAAATCATGAGGGAAGATATATCATGGAGAATGTTTCAACGAAAGAGGAAGATACTTTGGGTGTCGAAAATAGTGACACAAATCCCATAATTTCAATGGAAAAGTATCCATTAAAAAATGGATAGAGATAATGGTATTACTAAGACATAAAAAACGTTTAAATGCTTCAAATGTCGAATGTACGAGCATTATGAAAATTGATTCCCTAGGGGAAAATCCCATGAAGAGAATCAAAATTTTCATATGGGTAGTATTTATGTTATTTATGATGAAGAGAATACAAATGATATATGAGATAAAAGACACATTCATGAGTAAAATGATGAAGCCTGGAAAATTGTTTAAGAAGGTAGTGGAATGATTTCATTTTTATCAAGACTAATGTTGAATAAGTAATTTAATGGTACTATGGAATAAAGAAACATATAAGGATCTGCTAAACTCTTTTTTTTACCTAAGTATTTGAATGTATATGATTAATGGTACCGGTAACCGTGAAATGTTATTCAGATATTTTTTAAAAGCACGTGATATGTGCATAATGAAGGTATAAAGAGAGAATGAGATGTTTGATAGTATTAATGAGATCATGAATTGTATAAGGAAAAAGTGATATCACAATTTCAATATATAGATTTTTTGGGATTTTAGAATGTGGAAAGAGTTAAATTTTGACTGCATTCAAGTTTTCACTAAGGTTCTATGGTAATTCATGTTTCAATGGAATACATGATTAACGATTTCAAAATTATATAATGTGACCAACAAGATATATCTTGTGATATATGGGGGATAAATTATGTTATTCACATGCTTGTTATATGACATTCATGGTAATTGTTTTCATTGTACTATGATATGAGAAAAATGTTTTTAAAATAAGCCTAATGGTTGTAGTGGATTAATTTGGAAATTAGATAGTATAGTTTAATGCTAGAACTATTTTTATATTATTTCTAGAATGTTATAAAAGAATTGTTTTAGATAAACGAAAACCTGCATGATGAGTGACAACCCTAGGATGGGAAACAACACATTGCGTAGAAGAAGGCTATGAGAATCAAACCCATAATCGAAGTGCTACAAGCCTTTATCATCTATCACTAGCCTACATGAAGTCCTTGTTTAGTAGAAATTTGTTATATTTTATTATGAGTTATGATAAAGAAGTATAAGTCTATTTTTAGAACCATATACGATTAATCTCACCATATGTGGACTTATGTATATTTGATTACCTATGATAATCTTTTTGGAGAAAGATTGAATGAGCTATCATTATATTTCATGATCTGATAACAATTCCTGAATGATAAATTCAAAATTATTTCTCTGAATAAGTGATAATGTGTAAATTGTTCAAGGCACCACCAATGACTATATTGTACTAAAATCAAGTATGTATTTATTCTCATGTTGTTAAAAATTATGAAAATGAACATGAAACCAAAAATGTTATCCTAGTACCTTCTAATATGATGAATGATATGTTTCATTTAATCATCATAGATTTATGGATTTCTGGTAGTTAACTTTCTCCAAACTTTATTCTCAATCACTATCCATCAGAACATGATGGTTAGACATCTCTTCAATTATCCATGTTTTCACTTCCTACATTTTCTATCCTATATCAGAACCCAGAGAATAGTTACTTTGGGTATCCATTATGTTACTAACATTCCTTTTTAATTTTTTTTTCAGTATTCCTTTTTACAATGTGGGTTTCCCAAAAATAAACATTCAATTAGAAAACCATTTCTAACACCGACGAATTTTAAGGGAGAAATTCATTTTAAAGGGGGAGAATGTTACTCCCTGATATTTTATGAGATAGATTCTTTGAATTTAATTGATGTCTTGTGTTTTATGCTACACCATGATTATCTTTCTCTATACACAACACTGTATTAGCTTGCATTATATTCAACACTATTTTTGGCATGTGTTGCACACAATTTAATTTTCTTTTGAAAAAATTCATTTCACACAACAATGAGTATAGAATTTTTTCAATTTATAAATGATATAAGTTGGGATTATGTTATAAGAAACACCTAAAATAATCTTTCACTACATAGAACACTGACATGGCTTTAATTACATGCAAGAGGGACCTTCCTCAATAGCTTGTGTGGTACGCGATACCGAGTTTCACTAAACAATTATATATTATTAAAATATTATTATTTAATGGGATAAATACTAGCCATTATGAATAGTACTAATCACATTATGAAATTTATATAACACTATCATTCCTATTACACATGATATGAGAACAAAATCAATATTTTCGGATAACAGAAGTATATTTCAAAAAAAATGAAGTTTTACTGACTTTTGATGGCGCAACCATTTTAATTTGACTTTTTGGCACTTTTATAAGTTCTATTTAAAAAAAAAATCTCCCCCTTTGGAATAGAGACATAAAAATTTACTTTTGTTGAATTTTTGGTATTTTTATGATAAAATTCAAATTTTAATGATTTGTGAAAAATATTGCATTTTAATTCAAAACTACCTTTTCATCAAATTTATTTATATAGTAAGATTATTTTTTAATTTATTTTAAAATATAATAAGATTTTATTTTTATCATTTAATCTTATTTTCTTAATTGGAAGTAATTTCACATTTAAATAGGTCATAAACACATGTTAATTTTTTGATAGATATTACTTCTTAAAAACCTGCTTTTTAGTTTCGACAACGGGAATTAATATTAAATTAATTACTGTAAATTATATGTTTTAAAGTTGAAAATATAGATTCCATATTTGGAATCAGAAGGTTCATATTCTGTAAATAGGAATTATTTGTTTTTGACATTATGAATAGTAACTTTAGTAATTATTTTATTTACCATGGTTAAAGGAAATATCTGGTAAATAAGAGGTAAACAAATAGTATTATATTAATACTAAACAACCCTAACACATGACCTAATCTTATTGGATGACATATTTCTGACCATGGAAATCTTTGGGTTGATTTGGGGTCCCCATGGATTCACATGGATGTGAAAAAGACACTTTATAAGAATTAATTTAATGTAAAGATAATTATAACATAAACATAAATATTCTACTAAATCGAATTTAATATGGTGTTATATTATAGATCATTGTGTTTATAAATAATAATTAGAAATATTAAAATATTTAATAGATCATGGTATTTTATTTATAATGTTTATATATTAGTTAAATATATTTATTTATGACACAATTATGATGTAGTGATTACCTCATTAATGAATGATTCAAATAAATGAATTAAAAAATTAAAAAAAGATTAAATTGAATATTTAGATGCCATAATCTAATTTTATAGCTTAAATTGATATATTATAGATGAGTTAATTCCATTGGTTTATAGTAATATGGTTGTTATAAATTTTAAAAAAATCATGTATGAAAAGTATCCAAAACTGACATAATTCAGAACATTAAACATAAAATATTTCATTAAATTATATTAAATTACTAATAATCTATGATTCTAAAAAATGGCTACTATAAGTCTAAATGCATCATAAATAACATTTTTTGTGCGTTTTACATGACATGTTAATTAAATTTACCCCTAATATGTAAATAACATGGTATCATGGTAAAAATAAAAAGGGTAAAATAAGGGTAAAACCAAAAATATAAGAATAATAAATATTCAAAACTCATCAAAAAATTATTGTATGATGGTTATTAAAACAAAAATCATCTTATATTATAATTAAATAAATTTTGGAATATTTTTAATCTTAATTTAATTTATAATAAATTAATATTTTGGTACTTTCCTAAAGTGCCCCTCTCCTCTCTTATAAAAAGGAACCTCCTTCCTATCCTCTTCACCCCATTTTAAGCCTTCAATCTTGGAAATGAAACTCCCATATATCTTATCAACATCCCTATTTAAATTATAGAGGTTCTAGTCTTCTCCAAAGACCAACTATAGTGCCCTACGAGGATATTTAAAGAAGGCACGCCAAGGAAGAGGTAATCACTTATACCGATTCTTTCAAATTTATTTATTTTTCTAATTAATCATATATAGATGTTTCATTATAAAGTAATAAAATAATTATCACTGATATACTGATATTTTATTATAAATATGAAGCAATCCAATTTCACCTTCTATCCATCCTATGAGAAAAAGAAATAATCTTGCATGCGTATGTACAGACTACGGTTTCCACACTGTGGTGTAATATGTTTTCCACCACCACCTTACATGGATGAGAATAATGGTAGAAATAATAAATATATATGACTAATATAACATGATTTTAATTATGAGATACTATGCATCATCCACTTCAAAACCATTAAACAACTATGGGAACGATATCGTGGCTCATGCGTATGTACGGCTTACCGTCTCCAAGTCGCGATGGGATTCATTTTCCATGTTAACCATTAAAGAAAAATTAAAAAGTATATATAAAAAATAATAATTAAATATATGACATAATAAATCTTCTATAATTATGAATATATGTATTTCATTTCCTTACTTTCATTTAATTTAATAAGGGATCAAAAATAGTGTTTATGCGTACATACGACCTACCATCTCCATGAATGGTGTATTCTAATCAATTTATCTATATAATATATATATTTATTTACTGAATATATATGATATATAAATAATTTTTTTTAAACTCTGTATTTCATTAAATCACGATCTATGTAATAATATAAAGAATAACAAGTCGAAGAACGTATGATAAATAAAATGATTATTACACAAAACGTTGCTTTAATAAGGAATTGACAAATTCATTGGTCATATAAAGTCATAAATGAATCATATATGATATCAAAAATATTACTATAGAACATTTACAAGTTAATAATATGTTTAAACCCACTATACATGATTTTTAGTCACGTACGGATGAAATTGGACCTAAGGTAAGGGATAATTTTGCAATCTCATATTTATCTGAAATTGTCTATACATAAGTATTTCTAGGGATATATATATCATCTATATACATTTTTAATAAAAAAAAATTAATAAATTTTTTAATATTCTTCTATGTATTTTGAAAGTCATTTTTATCCATTTATTACATTTACTACATGGTATGGAAGGAATCATTCTTTTGTTTACCATACAAAGTACATTTTGACTTTTCCAGTAAAAGTACAAGGAGAATGTTTTTTTAACATATATGACATAAACATATTTTTTCATCTTCATAATGCCTTATTTCATGGATCTTCCTCTACATTATTTAAATTTTATTTTCAACTATTTTTTTTAAAATTGTAAGGAATTTTGAGAAAAGAATACATTTTTAAAGAAGAAAGGATATTTTCCTCAGGAATTATGTTCAAGTGTTTTATAAAAATTATTTTATTTATAAGATGATATTGGGTTATGTTTATATCCATATTATTAATTTTATTTTATTTTTTATGATGGAATTATTTTTATGAATTCCATTTATCTTATATGGATTATGTTATGATGGAATGATGTTTAAGAACCCACTTTTATTACATGGGTTATACTAAGAAGAATGATTTAGGTTTTAGGGGAACATGTAAACAATGATTTAATGATGAGATGGGTGAGACCTATATCTCCCTATAATGCATTGTGTAAAGAATTATATCTCATGAGATAGATATGAATGGAATGGAAAATTTGTTCAGTTCAGTAATGTAGGGCTGGACCACAAGTAAACTCGGTTTAGTAAAAGACTTCGTCCAATATGATGGTCTTGAAAGCAATGCCTTGGATACTATGGAAATCATATTATGTGCTATGTAGTTTCACACAATTACATGTTTTATTCCAATGATTTTATATCATGGTTAATGTTCCTTTATGATCCATTCCTTATGTACTTCCATGATTTATATCACTACTCAATAATTTTATGTCAGAACTTTATGTTCATGTTTTTTGTTCAAATGTTTATTGTTTGTTGTATGCTCTCCATGTTTACCCTGACTAATAATTTGATGTCACCCTTTCCATGTTTTCCTTTTCACCAAGATATAAATAATTATTTTTGGTAAGAAAGCAAAAGGGTAAGATCTTTATGGGAGATAATGAAGATATTTCCCCATGATTAGATGGTTATGTTTTGAGTTTCCAAATACACAAAACTAATACGGTCGTTGGGAATTTTTTTGTGTCATTTATTATTTATTCCAAAATAGAAATGTAATGTCTATGTATGTCATGCTTGGGTCTCAACATGTATTTTTAGGCTCTGTCTATGGGAACTGCAGGTCACTTCACACATCTTCATCATAGAGATTATCCCGTCAGATCTGGGATCTGGAGAGTTGGAAGTTCCCCTTTTGTCCTCAGCCAGTGAAATCTTAGTTCATCCACTTCCTTCATTTTCGATGATCACAATTCCTTCTTTGACACAAGAAACGATATGTATGTCATTCCCACCGTCCGTTTCTCTTGAGTCTCTTTTGAGAAGCTCATATCCTCTACCACCCTTAGTGTTGTCGGTGACATCCCCTACCTCGAGGTTTTTATATAATGCACTACTAACCCCACATGAATTTACCTCTGCATATCCGGTCAGGAGTACGGTGGCTACTAACCTCCTATTTGTTTAGAGGATTCCCCCATGGATTGGAAAACTTGGATCCTCAATCCTATCTCTGTCATCAAGATCAGGTAGAATGGCATGTGCACCCACTCTACATCCAAATCAACTGCTTCAAGTTCCCCATAGTCTTCTCTGCAAGATAATGAATAGGATTTTAGGGCCAAATATAGACGCCCATGTCTCAATGTTTAGGTTATTAATTTGTAATTCACAAGGGCTAGGGTCAAGGGTGAAATCTAAATTTCATATTAATGAATTAGTTAACCACTCTATATCCATGGTGGATGTTTTTGAATCCATTAAAGGGTTATATAGAATATATGAGTTTCTGAAAAGGCTCTATGTTCAAGGTTTCCTGTACTGGAACCCTCCAAACTCCCAAATATGGCGATTATGGAAGGATAATATCTCGTTGGATTTTCTAAATGTGTCAGACCAATACCATTGCTCAAAAATATTGGTAGGGTACCAACGTTTCTTCTTCTCTTTTATTTATGAAGAGTGTAATGCCCAAGAGTGGGAGGTACTACGGAGAAATGTTAAAGGAATTATTGATGATAAAAACCAATGTATTTTTTAGGGTGACTTCAACATATTATAATCTCCATAGGGGAAACAAGGGGACAATCCTTTCGCGGAAGTTCATTCCAGGAATTTGATTCTTTCATGAATAGAACTGGTCTGATTGATGTTGGCCATGAGGGAGACTATTACACCTGGTGTAATAAACAATGTGGTGGAAGACACACTTGGTGTTAGCTCGATCAGTTCTTGATGAAAGAGAAAACTCTCTCTCTTACCAACACAAATGTATCCCAACTAGTACGATGTTTATCTGACCACTCTCCACTACGACTCTCTCTGAGCTCTATAACTCAAGGAGGTGATCACACCCAGTTCTGATGCTCGTGGATGGAAGATCCAGGCTTCAATGATGTTTTAAGGGACTCATGAGACTAGAACCAATCCAGAAACCCATGGATATCATTCCACAACAAGATATGGTGGCTAAAAATATACTACAATGGTGGAGGAATAATGTTCTTACATGTGATTAGGACTTGCTCATGATTAGCAGGAAGTTATGTCCATGGGGACTCTCATAGAACAAGGATGGTATGATGCCTTGTTTAACAATTACAAAGATAATAAGGGTCATCTAACTGATATTATTTTATGGAAAGAGAGGCTGGAGAGTGAGGTAGAATGTGTTATATGGATTCATGAGGGGGACCAGAACACTCGTTTTTTGTATGAATTAATTAAATAAAGGTGACATACTCATAAACCGAATATTCTCAGAGAAGATAGATCATATAAGAATGAACTGAATGAAGTGGGGAAAATTTCCAATGAAATTGTCCAAGATTTAATGGTAGGACCAAAATCTAACATGGTAGATGGCTATCCAAGTGTGGCTACAGATCTTTTTGAGGAAATTCCTAGTAAATTTACTATGAAGATTGAAGAGTGGTTGAGGAGGCCTCCAAAGGAGGAGGAAGTAAGAGAGGTGTTGGGGACATTGAAACTTGACATTGATCCAGGGATGGACAAGAAACCCAGATCTTTTATAGGGTTTCATGGGATACAATCAAAGGGGAATTAGTGGGAGTGGTGTAGGACTTCTTTCAGGGTGGTCAAATTCTATGCATATCCAGTGCAAACAAGGTGGTTGTGGAACCAAAAGTGAGAAATCCCCCATATCTTAGATTAGTATCAGTCAATCAACATGTGAAACATCCCATATATGTTCCTAGAGAGCATCCTCAATAAAATGCTCGCGTCGAAATTAAATTGTTGGTGGGCAGTAGAGTAACACATCTCTATAAAAGGGAGGTAAATTCAAGGTAAAATCTAAGTGGTGCATGAAATGATAAGTGGGATCAACAATAATAACTTCAAGAATAACCTAGTAATCAATCTTGACCTGAGTAAGGCATATGATATAATCGAATGGGGTTTTATTTTAAAGGCGTTGACTTCCATGGGATTCGCTATCTGGACCTGAGTTATTCTATTCCTCTTCTTCAACTCTATTTGGATCTCCATATCTTTCATGTGTAAGTAATTCATCATAATCAAAGAATATAGGGGTTTAAGGCAAGTGTACCCCCTATCTCCCACTATGTTCATTTTATCTCCAAATGTACTAATGTGCTATATAAAGAGGGTCATGTGCATGGGGAATGTCCTTCTATACTGGGATAGACATGACCAGAAGGGTATATATTTCTTGATGTTTTCAGAAAATACAATTTTCTTTATCAATGGATGTATGATATTAGTGAATGGGATTAATTGGTTTCTATGGGAAAATTGCAAATGCAGTGGACATTTTGTGGATATGTAGAAAAGATTGTTTTATACTACTAAGGACCTCTCATCTAGGAGGGCTGGGTATCAAGAATACAATTTCAATATATGTAGAGTCTCCTTCCCAATGGAGTATATTGGGGCCTCGGTGAGTCCAAACACCCTTCCTTTTCACTAAATTGACAAGATCATGGGCATGATTTTGAGGCACATCCGCAATTGGAATAATAAGTTCCTTTCCTTTGGAGGGCATATTACTATAGTAAATAGTTTAGTTGTTTCTATTCACATGAACCTCATGTACACCATGAAGGTTTTTAAAAGTGTGATTTTGGACAAGGAGAGGATAATGGTGTCCTTTATATGGGATAGTAAGATGGACAACATGCACCGCTGGGCCTCAAGGAATAATTTAGAAAAAATAATATATGAATGGGGAATCAATATGAGGAGTGTATCTCCGACCATGCAGGGGATGAATGCCAAGATGGCATGGGAGATATTGGTTGGACGAACTTTGTGGGGACGGCTCATGCAGGATATGTATGGACTAGGTATGGAAGTGCAGAGGTATCGACCATCAAGAACATGTAAGTTGATTCACTAGTGCACAAAGGGCCTTATTCATATGGTGTGTTGGCTGGTGGGTAGAGGTGATGCGGATTTTTGGAAACATTATTGGGGGTGGGGGGATAAAAACTTTGGTTTACCAGCTATCCAAAACAAGATATATACTTCAAGGATTCCAGTGGGAATCTTGGTTTTATCCACAAAATTCGCAATGACATTCAATGTACTTACTTAAATTATATCATTCAAAACGAGGTCCATGGCCAAATCATCTTCACTGGAACTATGTCAGGTGAGTTTTCCCATAATGCCTTTGGAAGCGTGAGGAGGGACCCCAAATCTGGTGACCAATGTGGGGAAATTTTGTGGTGAAATTGAATTCCCCCAAAGTGTATCTTTGTGCTATGGAGAGTCTGAAATAATTCCAAGACCACTGATGAAAACATTAAACGCATGGGTGTTAACTTGGAATCTAGATGTTGGTGCCAAATAAATCACAAAAAAGAGACAGTGGACCATCTCTTCTTCAAGGGATACTGTGCTCAGTGGAGATATCATGCACACAAACAGTTCTCAGGGTGGAAAAGTCCATGTGGGAGGTAGGAGTATGCCTTGGACCAGTGGGGTTATGATAGAGGTGAGTAGGCTCTAGATAGGAAAGGTAGGGAAATAATCATCTTGGAGGGTTTCTAGAATATTTGTAATGAGAGTAATGACACGCATCACAAGAATTCCTCTAGCACTTGAGTTATCATCAGCTAAAAAATGAATAATACATTGGTGGATATACTCAGTTTATGTACATATTTCTATGGTGACCCGTCGTTATGACCTCTTCTCTAATGAGTGGTCACTCAGGAGGGGGGGGGAGGAAAATGGTCATTAGGTACTCTGGTACGCCCTATAAGGACGTTTCAAACTCAACAAGGACGGATCCCTCCATGGGTGGAGATGATATGTGGATGTTTTATAAGAGATCAGAGGGGGTCCGTTGTGGTGGCCTTTTTTGCCTTTAAAGGAAGAGGAGACACCCTTCTAGTCAAGGCTAAGGCTATGGTCATGGGACTGGAGGTATGTGAGCAAAGGAATATAGCTATGAGGATAGTGGAGAAATATTCATTCATTATATATAAATCTTTAGTAGGAAGTAGAAGTATCCCTTGGAGCATTTCTTATCTTATCCGTAAGTGAATGTAAATCATGGGCTCTCATACAAGGATGTCCCACACATGGAATGAGGTAAATAAATTTGTAGAATTTATGGCATCCTAGGCTTCCCCAATCCAGAAAGTTTCCCTCTTCCTTAATTTTTTATCCATTCCTCATGGAGGAATCAACTTTTTTATTAACAATGCTTTCAGCCATCACTACTTTCAAACTCCTTGATGTATCCCTCTTTTTTGTATGTCTCTTTATGCAATAAAAATGTTAATTTTCGGGTCTATTATTTCATTTTTCACCAAACATTGAATCTTATTCTAAAAAAAACAAGAGAAATTTTATAATATTAATTCATATAAAAATTTTATTATGTCAAATATAATTTATAAATGTGTAAAAATATATATTCAACATAGGTGGGCCATCAAAACACAGAAAAACTGTAATTTTCTAAAAAATTCCTATTTTATGTTTAATACTGGATTTGTTCATATATATTTCTAAAAAACACGTATTATTAATTTTAAACATTTGATTGAAAATTTTACATATATATTTTTCATTAATGTAATACAACAATATGGATTTTGTTTTTTATAAAACACTATTGTGCACATTTAAATATATTTTTAGAAAAATATATCCTTTTATTATAAAAGGGTTTTACATTAATTTATAATTAATTTTTCACCAAAGACTTATATATTCAACTGTAAAAAATAATTTCATCATTCAATTAATACGATTCATTTCATTCATTCTAATGACTAAGTTATAATAGTATGATTTAAATAATAATATTTAATTGTTCATTTAAACTTAATGGGGAGTATCATAGATGCTATCAAACAAAGTATTTCCTTTTAAAATCCTCAAGATGTTACCGGATAACAAGTTATCATTAATTCCCCATGTTAATTATAGCTTAATTAATATTATGTTTTCACCATTGGACCTTTATTATATTGGTTTTATTATTATTCCAAATATGGTCTCTTCGATCTATGATCTCCACAAGTTGTTCTTCATAAGATAAGCGATGTTTTGTTGTATAGCTTCTATGTTTAGTAACATGTGGGACATAGTATATAATTGAAAATAAATGATACATGGAAGAAGTAATTTACATTGGAGAGGTGATAAGGGAGAAGTAAGAGATATTTTATGGACCAAAAATGATCATGGATATTGATAGTAATGATGTATCTATGGAGCTATTTCCAATTCATCCTTATAACCATAACCTATTTCCATGTAAATATTCGCTTAATATACTTATCAACAATTTAAACACAATATAATTATTATTATCATCATCACATGTCCCATGTCAACATTATCTCGTTTTTATATTGAAATAAATATTTTGGATGCTCTCTATCAGTTATTAGACAAGTTCCACCTCTATCAGCTTTCTTTCCCCAACTTTATCCTAGAATGTTGGAGTCTAAGGTCTATTCCCATTCATAGTTTCATATAGTTATATTTAGATAATAGATTTCAAATTTTTGTTATATATGTACTTAATCAAAGGAATTTTTTATTCCCAACATCCTTGTAAACCCATTAGATAATATCTAATCATGTTCCCTATAGTATGAATGGTTCAACAAGATTGACCATGTTTTAATGGGTGATAAGAATTGCTAAAATTCAATTCCATCCTCAGAACATTTTAAATAATTTTTATGATTCATTAAGTAAGAATTATACCTAGATTAAATAAAATATATATGGACATCATTTAAACCTAACAACCTAGTTAATATATATCATTGAAATAAAATCAAATGAGGAATAATATCAAACAGAAATAAAAGGCATTGAGAATATAATATGATCAACAGAAAACCCATATTGAATTATGGGATTTTAGTGTCATATGTTGGTTTTTGAATATATATATGGTTCTATTTACCCATTTACATATAGGTGTATGTAATGGTTTCATAATACCTTTATTAATTTTTTCGGATTCCTTAACTTTATGATATACCATGCATCAAGATATATACTCTCTGATTTCCATATTATTATAATTCCATGGGATGTTTTTCTTCTGATTTTTAATCATCTCTCAGACTAATGGATGGATAGAGAATAATGATATATATGCCTCATATAAAATATGATTCTTTACTGAGATGATATAGTATTTGGATACCCATAACATCATCCATTTCTTATGTTTAACTCATTCTATGTGAATATATTTTTATAACTCTTTTTATCATTTAATATATATAACTTATCAACATAATGGAAATGCCACCAAATTTTCAATACAATGGTCACCACTGTTAATTTCATCAGTTTTTTTTTTGTAATTTTACAATTTTTTATAATTTTAATGGGATATTAAATATTATATTATATGTTTCCGTGAGGAAGCATCTCATTCATCTTAATAATAAATAAATATAAATTAAAAAAACTTCACCACAATAATGTAATGTAAGAACGTGTCCAGTTACCATAATTTCATAATTATCAAATAATGTGTACTCACATTATTATATCTGGAGGAAAATGAATCCATTCTTTATTAAATTGGTTATTTTTATTTATAGTCATGGTACATTTTCTAAAATTTATCGATAATATAATTTTAACCCAAGATAAATATAAATTTCTGTAACCGTTGTTTATCGTTTCATCTCCCGAGAACCTAAATCATTGAATGATCTAAAGAAATTACATCTTATATGATGGAATAAATTAGTATTGGTTCATTTTTTATATAAAAATACCATTTCATTATTTTATTATAATTTTTTTTCTTCCTTAGAATCATCAAAACTATTGTTAAGTGATTTTTATGATCTTCCTTGATGTTTCAATTTAATTATGTAATATAAAATGAATACCAAAAAACAGATCAATGGAATATCTAAATACTAAATTCAAAAAACCCATGATGATATCAGGGGAAATGGAAAGTAAATAAATATAAATATGAACTCACAGTGTTAATAACCTTCATGGAATGTTGTCTAGGGAATCCTTTTTCCATCCTTTGATGATAACTTGTTTAGAGTTAAATATTTAAGAATAATTGATATACTATTGTTTGAATTAATAGGCCCTCATTAAAGGGTATAATATAAATGTATTTATAATGATTTTATTTACCTAAAAATAATCAATGAAATGAAAAAATATCCAATCATTATTGTTTACAAAGAGGACTGATGCACCACATTACGAAGAAATATAGTGTATAAAACCCTTGTAAAGGTTCTTTTGAAACTTCTTTTTCAACTATTATAATTCCACATAATACATTATATATATATTCATTCATATTTTCAATTTTATAGTGATAATAGTGATTGAGAATACAAAATGACATTCTAGGGAAATACTAGACAATTCATTGAGAGATATGTTAGTATATTGACTTATAATACCCATGTTATCAATATTGATTTACTCTCCAATAATATGATATAGTGACCCTTTTTTGGTATTAAGACCCATATTATATAATTTACTTCAAAATATGGCGTAGGATCATCATTACATTGTTACATTATAACCAGATGATTTGGGGTATGAAAGGTGTTGTCCCTCTCTAAGAAATTGATATATGATTTATATAAGGAATCTCATTCCATTACCAAAATTTGGTTTCAGTAAACAATACGAATAAGAACCATATTTTATTAACCCATATACCCATAAATATGGATTGTAGAATAGTTTTACACCTTCTTTTCATTCATTTTCCAACCATGTGTTTTCACATATGGACCAATCATAAATGTTTGGGATAGAGAGTATAGATTCTAAAAACCATAAAATATATGAATGAATTAAAATAACTAGAATTAAATAAGTTATTATTAGGTTTATAGTTGAGAATGAGTATAATTTTCACCACATTTTTTCCCACCTATACAATAGTGATTTCATATTCCCTCCCTTTCCCTCTTAGTTTAGGAGGATACTACTTCATATTCCCTTTATTAGGTCTATGGTTAAAGAATATATTCACAAAATTCCAATAATATTTCCTTATGATACAATAAATAGGGGGTAGATTATCACCTGAGGCCTTGTTCTCATAAATAATTTTATTCCACCTCTTTCCATTATTTCGATAGGCATCAGCTATGTGGTCTACCTAACCACACTTGTAACACCTTTTATAACCAATATAGAAATTACCTTTTATTTTCCTTCTATATGTTTTACATGTGGGTATGTGGACTATATTAACCCTAAAAGACATTTCATTAGGGATTTTGTGATACTTTATCATTATTTATTGTTTTAGAAAATCATTTTGGTCACCATCATGAATTTCAACCTCAATAAAACATTGAAAAACATCCACATAGATTCTAAATAAACAGGGAGATAATTTATTCATACTACCAATTTAGAATCCACTAAATTATTTATTTATCTTCATTGGAAATATATATATTGGCTCAAAGGTATTCCATTTGAGTCATATAATTTTTTCTTCACATGATATGGTATAATCATCTTCTTTTGTTTCTATTCTAGGAATAGTCATTCTATATTTTTTGATGGGTTTGATAGAAATAATTTTTAACAAATATTACAAAAAAATAATCCCACATTATAGAATAAAAATATAACTTTTCATATGTATTTCTAATTGGGTTCCACAGTTGTTCACCTCACCATATATTAGATAGAAATCAAAGAAACCCACACCATACTCTGATCATTGATGGATATAAAATAACTATTTCATCAAATAAATAAATTCTATAGTAATCTATGGTATTTGAAGACCACTAGAGTATATTTTATGTATATTAATAATGGATTAAATATCATGATTCCTCTTTCATAGGAATTTCTTGAACTCCACGTTTTTTATTTTTTATACATAACATTAGGTAGATGAGTGAGAACTCACTGTGATTTCCACATATAATATCATTTGTAAAATCACTACATTTTCCATTGAATCTATTAGGATATCTACTACCTATGGTTTTTTATATTTATGATATAGGAACTTTCATAGTGAGGAAAACAAATTAATAAAACTATAAATTGTAAAATGAAGTTCGTATTATGACTCAAAAATATTGAATGTATTACTCCTTGAAAACACCCTCTGTCTAAATCATGGTTATCCATGATTAGTTCCCTAATTTTTTTTAAACATGGAAGTTAACATAATAATTAAATCCTTTATAATAATTCATTTAAAATATTTCAATTATTTAATGTATACTATACAATAGTGTCTAATATAGTGTGATTTTATGCTTATTTGACATTCACTAGTTCAAGACTAATTTAATACCACAAATACCCTCTTTAGGGTTATTACCCCTAGGGAAAAATAGTATATTTCCATACTCTACTAATCAATATCAATAAGGGGACATATTTTATAGGAAAAATCATAGAATCCATTATTTGTTAAAATATCAGGATATTATACATAGGGTTTTCACTAATGTTTTCTCAAACTAATGTATAATAATTACTAAAACATTCTATGATAACAAAAATAGAAAAGAAAATATAATATACATTAATAGTTCATTTATACCATGTTTTAATTAATAACTCTAAAAAACATCATTTCCTGAGGACCTAATGTTTTAGTGTCTTGGAAACAAAAAACTTAAAATCATTTCTTTTACATCTTTTGAACAATTATCCCAAAAAAACTCCCTTTTAGTGATTCCATGATATGAAGTAATCCTCAAATACATGGGAATGAGAAAAATTTTATGGTTTGAGATTAAAATAGAATAAAAGTATGACATAAAGATGTCTATAATGGTACGATAATGAACTTATGGGAAACCATGAATAATGGAAAATATTTTATAATAAAGAACATAATCAATAAGTGTTAACCATAATCTATAAATAAGAACATATAATCTCAAATAATGACACCTTAACCATGGGAAGATAAATTAATACATAAATCCAATAAAATGATCAATTGATTTTGGTAAATAACGTGGAAAAATGTTAAATATTATATTCTTATCACTATGAACCTGAATACCCACCAACTTGTTCACACATAAAATAATTAGAAGTGATAAATTCCTTCAATAAATTCAATTTTGAACCCAAATAATCGCTAAAAAACACACAATGAGTCACGAAAATGTAATATAATAAAATCATTGAATACAAAGTCATTAACATCCACAAGATTATCTCAAAGCACCAACATCTAATGACATAATACAAAATGTTTTCTTTGATGTTATCTTTAATCAGATTTTCTTGAAGATATATATTTGTATGAAAAAATTTATCTTGTTTGGGTGGTGGAATACCCTTTTAACCGAAAATATTACTCAGATCCATTGAATATTATTTTGATTATATATCCACCCAATGGGACTATAGAACTGATGGAATGGATAATGAATTATTTATATTTGAGGCTTATCTGGATGGTATGTTTCAATATACATCATGTAAGGGATTGGAAAATAACATTGATTAATGTGCGATTGACCTACATAACATAGAGGTGGCCATGAATTCCATGCATGCCAATATTGACTGGGATATTATCACTTGGTATTTGATGTGGGAAACATTTATAAGGGATAGAAATAGAGAATGTTGGGAGACTATTGTAGTTAATTCTAGAATCTGAATAGCCATTCTTGATTCACTGTTTACCATTTGGAAATCATGTATAAAAAAGAATGTGGGATTAATGGAAACGAGGATATAAACATCTTAAAACCGAATTGGATGGGTACAATATTATTATTTTTGGATGTATAGTACTAAAACGTTTTTTCAATGATTCCACCAAGTATACATGTTTTATTTATTACATTCATAATAATTACTAGAAGAGTGTTTTTGTTTGTATTTTACTTTATGATTAGTAGGACAACTGCTTGTTTTAGAATCGGTCATAGTGATCTTTAATGCCAATGACATCCTATATTTGATGCATTAGAAGAATGAGATGGAATACTGGGCTAGTAAACTATGGTCTAAATAAATTCCATGTAGAATGAATATTTTTGTTTGGAGGATGAGGAACATATATCTTGCAATAGATTAAGAAATTTGGTGGAATGGTATTACCTGGGTGTCTATATTTCATTGTTTTAATGAAGTACAACAATGATCCTTAAATAACTTATTAATTATGAGTTAGTGGGAAAGGAGATCTAGGAATTATGGGGTCACATTATTCACATTAATATCAATGGTGATTCACTATAAGAGAGAATATTTTTTTTGTATTTTCAATGCTGTATTTTGGGAATGGAGAGGAAGAACCACACAACCATCGTTTCTGTTATCTACACAATTTTATTGGATCCTTGGAATAATGTGAGGGAAGGTAGTATATTTTAATATTTATTATTTATGGTATGTTTGAAAAGAACACTGGAAGTACTCAAGTCACTTATACTAGGTGGTATGTGAGCCCAGGTTTTTAGATGGTGGTTTTCATGAATCTTATCTTCATGGGATGGAAGTTCATGACAAAGAGGGGGATGGATCAAAGGGAATGATCCAAAATTAGGTACAAAATTGATTTTTGATAGATCATATATGTCAGGATAAATTCAAGGAGATAAATTGTTAAAAGATAATATGGGATCTGTTGTCATAGGGTTTTTTGAGTCTTTTGGGGAAGGGAAACAAATTGAAGAATAGGTGTGGCCCTCGTATACTGCCATGGTTCCTTCAGTAGGCATAATACTTGTGTTACTGAAGTTGAATTTGACTATTATTTTCATGTGCAATTTCTATATGGGACAAAAAATAAACCTTGTTAGATCATTTATATAGTAGGAAGCTACATAATACTCCCTAATCAATGAATCATTGTCAACAACACATATATATATATAATGTTACTAAACAGATGGTATTCTAGCTAATAAAGGATGCCAAGTTTAGAATTTATTTATTTAGGATGGTGTGGGGCCATTTATGGATTATTGTATATTTTTCATGGTGGTATCCCTCAGATTATATGATTTTTTCCTACTATGAGATAGAGTGAATTTTACATCTCAAATAATAAAAAATTAAGTTTTATCTAGACATAACATTTCAATCTTATAAGATATAAAACTTTAACAAATAAATTCAAGGGGGATAAAGATTCCAACAATATCATAATCCATATAATGATTTTATAGATTAAAAAACCAATCATCATTTCATTAAATGGATAATATAAATAAAAATCAATTATATGAAATTATCAAATGATATAATATAATATTTATTCAAAAATAAAATCAAATGATAAAAAAATGAATTCCAAAATATAATACATTATAATATATCAAAGATGGTGGATCATGTTAGAAAACGCCATTGGAGTTAAATATTTTAAATATATCGACGAAATTTGATGAAATTTTAGAAAAAATATTTCTGTTAAAGAATTTTATGTTTTAAGTATTATTGGGATTAAAATAATTTTCCAAAAATAATTCATAATTATATAAAGACACTTTAACAAAAATATTTATACAATTAATGAATCTTGGTAGAATAGTTTTTCTATATAAAAAATTTTGATTCAAAATTAAAAAATATTTATATTTTCCAATATTTTTTTACTGAATCCCAAATCATTTTTATAATTAATAATACATAATTATAAAAACGATAAATGGTAATATAATGGGACAAAAATATAAAATATATATTCATGAAAATACTTACAGAAAAAAAATATTGGGATTGGAAAATATATACATTGATAAGAATGGTTCAGTAGAAACTACATGAAATATTGTTTACAATCCAATATATTATAAATGAAGCATAAATGAAAAATAATTTATATAAAAACTAGTTGACTAGAAGAAAATTTATTATATAATAATATAAACATAGGTATGACTATAACATAATTTTATTAATAAGGATTATAAATTGAAATATAAATCAATGAAATGTAAATATTAATAAAACTCTTATTGTTACGGAATTTTCTTATTCAAATCCCAATGGGAGTGGGAAAATTGTTAGGAACACATTAAGATATACTTAAAATAATAGGCAGGGGTTAATTTGTGTTTGGATCCTTTAAAAATTGAATAATATTTATTCATGTTTCAAATATATATATTAGAGACACTCACTTTTCATCAATTAACATTACACAAAATTTTTAGAATACTTAAAAAATTATACAAATAGACGCCCAAAGACCGTACTAGTTTAGTGCCTTTTGAAACATGAATAATGAAACATATATGAGATACATTATCTCTCACTAGGTTCTACATGACTAGAACCCTTATTAGACACATAAAACAAAATAAATATCTTTAATGCATGGGGTATAAAAAATAAAAAAGGGAGATCTCAAATAATCAGTGTGGATAAAAAAGAAAGTTATGTAAGCATAATCACGAGCATATGGGTATGGTAACATGATCATGATAATTGAATATTATACCCTTCATATCAAAGATCCTATATATGAATCTTGTAAGTAATAATGGTATTTTACATGACGTTAGTGATAAGAAAATAAATGACATAAGCCCTGACAAAAAAAAGGAAAAAATGTAATTTCGGTAGACACATATGAATATAATAGGATTTACATAGTATCCATGTAATCACGTCCAAGACCATCTTGGTAGTATGTGTTCACTATCCATACAATCTTGGTAGTCCTGGTTTACTCACATGGCTATCTTAGTAGCATGTGTTCACTCCCCATACTGTCTTGGTAGTGATGGTTCTCTACCATGGCCATCTTGGTAGTCAAGGTCCATTACCAAGAAAATATTAGTCTATCTCATCATATATAATTATTCCATCAATGCATTGGAGGGATATAGATTTTTTTGGATATTTTGTTTCTTCAAAGAGCCTAAAAAATTACAAAGGGAAAGATCTTAGAATGAGAAGTGGAAAATACATGACAAAAATAAATATTTGAAAAGGCATAAGTTTTGGGTCACCTTAGTTAGACCAAATGGGAATCGGCGCATAGCCTACTTGCATGCCCCAATCTATCATGAATCCTACTTGAGATCCCTAACTCATTTCACCTAGGGTATTTTATTATAAATAGACCATTGGGGTCTTAACTGACACAAACAAATTTCCCTGAATCCCAATTGATTATCTGGTCACCATAGTGCTTTACCCAAATCCTCATAACCATTAATGGAAGTTCTTCAACACCTAAAGCAGTGTAATTTATGGAGGATCATAGGGAATACATCCTTTTAGTGTTTTATATCCTTAACACTTGCGTGTATAAACCACCCAACCTCCCAAAATCAGAAACACTTGTGCACCACCTATTCCTTTCACAGGAACATTAACTCCCCACTTCTAGGATCACCTATTAATACTTCTAAAGTCTTGATCCAGGTCTCTCCCAAGTATTACGATATAGGTTTCTCATCTCTTAAGTGAAAATTTGGTCACCCAATCCTACTTACACAGCCATACTTGCGCGCCCTTCTCTATTTGGGTACCCAATTTGATTCACTTACTCTCTTCAGTCTAAAAGCCATCAAACCCTCTTCAAATCCATTCATGACATGTCTTATTCATCATTGGAACCCTTGTTTGAAAGGGATCCTATTGATACCTCCACCAAAACTTGCTGTCTTATCAAACCTTTGGGATAGACACAACAACGTGTCTTTTATTTGGTTCTATATATTGACAGTCATAAGATTCCCACATTTGTTTCATAATGGGGTTAGGATTCATAGAGTGTCTTTGGGTTTTTATATCTATATTCACATGGAACTCTCTCCCAGGAATTGTGCTGAGAGGTTTTCAGTTTTTAGAATTAGGGATTAAATCTCGACCTCTCCATTCTGAAATATACATAACCTCAAATCTCTAGCAGGGAAGGTAAAGTTCATGCCTCCTTTTTCATATAAGCAAAAGATAATTCTCCCTCCCCTAACAGGATCAATTATAGGACATATATCCTCATTTAATCCCCTAACCTTCATCCCTTAATCATTTCATTGGACCCTTTTCCAATGTAATGTGAATTGAGGGAGGGCGCGTTGCTTCGCCCTCATCCCAGGTCGCCTCGACCTCATCCATCCTTGCCACCGTAGGCTTGCCCTCCTCCACCAGCAGAGTAGGAAAAGTTTTTACATTGTTGAATCTTTCACATCCTCTTGTTTCTCACATCGACCCTGAACCATGTGGTCTTAGAGATTCATTATGATTAAAACACTTTCACAAACACCCATGTTGAAGGAACAACGAGAACTCTAATTCCTATTCATACTAGGTTACGTAGGAAGCCCTTTCAGTGCTCGAGCTCACTGGATATCCTTTTCAGGAATCCAAACCTAATTCCCTTAATATGGATGTCCTCCTTAGGAATAAGCCCCAAATTAATCTCTAAAGTCATCAAGGCATCCTTTTAAGGAATTTAGTTCAAACTCATTTCTCTCAAAGGACTATAATCTCTTATGAGATTTGTCGAACTACATGGGTTTTGATTCCCATCCACATAAGATACGTAGGAAGCCTCCTCGAGGTTCAAACCCAACATTTAGAATCCACCATATTCTTCTTAGGCCACATTCCCAGTTGGGTCTAATATTACTTGGATACCCCTTTTCTTTCCAAGTTCCTTGGGTTTCCTCGGTATTATTTCCACACTAAACATTGAACAAGAACCTTTCACTTAGATGTCCTTACCACATGACATTAAATTGTATGGTTATGTCCTTATCACATGACCTTAAAAGGTATGATGTGTCCCACTAAGTGGAATCAAACTATGAGGGTTCTAATTCCTTTCACATGGATACCTAGGTAGCACATTTTTTGGGCATGATCCCAAGATCAAAACAAACATTTGTCTCCATGGATGGCTGTAAATTCCATAACTCCCCACTGAGTGGCTTAAAAACTAGTATCATCATAACAACAATTAAAAGAATATTTAAATAGTATATGAAAGGATACCATTTATGGAGAACCTCTAACACATACAAATATGCCAATTAATTAAGAACCATGAATACATACTGATGATTCTAAATTTTACACATGTTAAAATGTGATTTCAAATTCCAAGGGGAACTTATGTTACACTTGGTGAATTAATAAAGATTCATGAAAATTTCATAAATTTATAAATAGAGTTCCAGTGTAGTCAATATTTCCCCCCCAAAAGGGTGTGGTGAGTCTGACCTTCCATCCTCTTGATTAATGTACATTCCTATGTATCGTAATGTTCAAACATAATGAACGCCTACTTTTGGAATGAAGGTCCCCTATGGAAAAATTACTTTTGGATGTTTCCAGTTCCATGAATAAATTAATGGAAACCACCTGGAAGCAGTGATTCTTAAAGATAGAACACACATTTCAGATAACTAAGAAACAAAAATGATGAAACCGACATGAATCCTTAACCAAGTTAATAATGTAACCCACATTTCAGACCCCTATAAATTATTAAAGGAAGGCCAGACAAAGGATTCAATCACCCATGTAACCATCTAAAAGATGTTTTTTTAATTGAGTTTGTTGTTTTTTTAACGTTTTTTCTCAGAACTCCCTTCAATCCGAAATGGATTTCTTCAACACGATATCTACGAACTTCCCGACCGATGCTCAAGTTGGATCCTTATCTACGGGATGGAAGAAATCACCCACTCAGCATCTTCAACGCTGGGTCTCAAACATGAAAATAAAAAGTATCATCATCATGGTACAATTCCAACTTTTGAGGATTCCCGATAGGCCCTCCATGTCAATAACAATACTCGATTGCCCAACTAATGATGAATGATGATCAAGATGCAGATGGTGCCAACCACCTTCTTCAACCGTTTCATATCCTTATCCCCATAACTTAACAACTAGTCCCTATTGCACTATAGTAATGTGGATCAAGAGGCAACTTATGGTATTAATTCAATAATGTAGGGGTCCTTCCAAAGGACTCCCAACAACAATCACCGCTAGCAGAATTGCATGGTATTGAACCCCCAACATGATGGGGGTGTTGCCTCTCGAAGTTCATCCCAGGTCTCTCAGACCTGGGAATGCAAGAAGAACCACATGGGATAGCATCCGATCAATAGGGAGAATGTTCATTACTCTGCCCCATCCAGAGAAGTCCATAAACCTAACATGATGGTGAACAATGAGCAGGCACATACACCAATCCGTCCTAATTTTCCTGTCCAGCAGAGTTGTCTGGCGACAACCAACCAATCCCACAGGATTAATCTATTGGAGTACCGTGAATAGGAACATACACCTAGTTAAATGTTATCATTCATTTAGATGTTTTTTCTGACTTAATTTAAAGAACCTCTCCAATCCAATTGGGTGGCATCTGGTAAACATGTACATACACATGCTTACAATCCACAATTCTGCCAGGAGTCTCATATATTAGTATTGAAGGAAGTCCATCAACCATACTTTATTGGAAATAGCCAACAGACACATACACCTTCTAGTGTTCATCAAACCAACCAACAGTCTTGTCTAGCAGCACCCGGAGTAGTAAGTCAGAATGCTCTGATGACTAATCTATGGGAGATCCAACTCTCTGCCCCCATGAATGATTACTTTCAATACCCATTGACAGTAAAAGGTGGACATGAGTAGGAAAAATAAACTTTCTACTGATATGGAATGGATGTATATTCCTATTCTAGTTGCTGAAGTAACCAAACACATCTTATAAATTGTGAAAGGGAAGACAAAAATTTCTACCCAAATTCTGGAATCATGCCAGGATATTATAACAAATATTTCAGCTGTACCAGATGAGGAGACACTTGAATCTCTCCCCAAATATGGGATAAAAAATCTTCATGCCATCCCAAAATAGATACAAACATTTTTTCCAGTCCAGGAGGGTCATGGGGCTTACTCCCCCATATCATACAGACAACAGGATCAGGAACATACACCCTTTCTAATTGGAGGTAATCAGTCTGTTCTGATGGGTGCTCCAAGGGAGGAACATACACCTGCCCATGATAACCAATTTTCCCAGCATGTGGCCCCAACTAAATATAAGAGAACATCCATGGATAATTCTCACCAGGAACTGTTGGAAAACCTAGAGTCATGCTGCAATTTTTCACCTCTTAATGGTGGAGTTTTTTAAGCCCTCAGTCATTTATCTATTGCAACTCAATATCCTAGCCATTAATTTCTAATTTATGGGAGTAGTATCAGTAATTATGAAGTTCCCCATATGAAACTTCATCATGAAGGATTGATTTATGAAACTTAGGTCAATTTATAGAATATATCTCTAGATGAGAGCCACGACAACCCTCTGTGTGTCCAGAAGACCACAAAGCAAGAGGGTTTATCCCTTGTTGCAATCCATCATGGTAGACCTCCCCATGATGGAATTTTCTAAGAATGTCCTATTCGTAGTAGTATTTTTCATTGTCAAGATAATTCAATAATTGATAAGGTAGTTATGAAAAAGTACAACAATCTCGAGGCACTTGCAAACACATGGACAGTCATGTCTAATTCCTTTCCATTGACCGGAGAAACATTTTCTCAACTAGAAGACATCTTAAGGGAATGTAAATTCTTCAAAACACCCTTAGATCATTTGTATTCTAATTTAGAGTGTCCAA
Organism: Viscum album; assembly: GCA_963277665.1. Classification (NCBI taxonomy): domain Eukaryota; kingdom Viridiplantae; phylum Streptophyta; class Magnoliopsida; order Santalales; family Viscaceae; genus Viscum; species Viscum album. The sequence continues at coordinate 440,775,515 of OY728123.1, forward strand.
TTTGTTCAGACCATATGGATAAACCTCTAGTGAACGATGATGAATATATGTTAAACATGAGAAAACAATTGGCTAATAGAGAAATACTATGCATGGTATGGCCTTTGTAAAATTCTCAGTATAACATTCCAGAATTGATGGAAAAATATTTCATTCACGATATCTGCCTCAAGTTATGGAAGTTTCTTTATCATTTGAAAACCAATGTATTACCATATGATTAATATCAAAATCATGTAAATGTAATAGATGGGCTGCAATTCCAAATTGACTTGGTATCCCTCTCAGTTTCCCAACATCCAATGGCGGAAAAATAGCAGACAACCCTTTAGCATGCATACCCTAATGCTCTATAGAGGCTATACGAGTTAATTTTTGACATCCCATCTGGTGTTCATATCAGAGGATGGGGATCACATGGAGGATTAAATTTCAATGCACTCCAGAATCAGTAAAGTCTGCCAAGAGTGCTCTCATTCAATTTTATTCCCCATGGTCGGCCATAATCAACAGATTTTGTATGAAATATAATTTATGATCAAGAACAGGCCTCAACCTGATCTAATTAGATTCAGGCCCAATGAAACGATGTTGGTGAGTTACTTTTACATCATGCATCTAAGAATCTTAAACAAGCCTCCCGTTTAAATGATGTTATCCATCAGATAATAAAAATGTATGAAATAGCATAGAGATCTTCCAAAACAGGAGATTTGAATGGTGGTTGGATAATGAACTGAAATACTTTCCAAATCAAAATTCGTAAAATCAAAAGAGCATCTACATGAATCTCAGCCATAGCAATTCAAGAACCAACCCAACATGCAGGGCTGAGGTCCGATTTAATTAAACCTCCAAGTTCATTAAACAATGTTCAATGGTTTAAAGATAAAGAACATGAATATCCCTAGCCTACAGGTCTGGTGCTTCTTCACATCTACAATCCCCTCCTAAACGGATGTTATTTTTCTCCCAATTAGGGAAGAATCCACAAAGAAAGTGCAGAACATAACTATCATATGATTTCCTTCAGGTTACTGTCATGAAAACAGTTCCTAGGTATTTATCATCTATAGGAACAGAGTCTCATGAATGATTCAGAGGGAGACGATCTTACAAAGACACTAACGAAATTCCATCAATGCATTATGCATCTGTAAATGTTACTAACCACATTATATAAGATCCTCTTGAAGATGAGTCCAGTTCTGGGGAATTATTAGATGATGTTCTCAACCATTATACGGTACACACTGAAGAAAATAAAGAAGGTGTATGTACCCAAAATCTGAGGCTTAATCAAAATCTAGGTATGCCTTCAAATAAAAAAATCTCACCCCTATGAAAGTCATATAACCAGGGGAAATGTAAATGTCAAATTACATCTCACTTTTCCACTAGAGAATGAAAATAACTTTTTCTTAGAGAGAGATTTTCACAACAAGAAGAGGAGAAAAGGGGATGAGAAGACTCAATAAAAAGTTACTTCGAATCCGTATTTCTTCTAGATGTGCTCCATAGGAAGATACTCAACTTGAACATCCAGTATGAGCTTCTCAACAAAGAGGATTATTAGTAACTACAGATGTGAATAATTAATTCCCTCTATTAGATACACAACCATAGTATGATCAAAAACATCCTAATAATACTGTTCCCTTGGGTTATCCATGGAAAATAACATTGCCACAAACCGTTTTTTTTTCGGCCGTTGCACCTGATCAAGATCTAGTTCCTATACCTTTATAGGTTACAACTCATCAGGATATTCCAAAAATGATTATGAACACAATTGAGACATTAACGTCTCGATTGGAAGCTATGGAGGAACGACGTGCATTAGTTATGCTGGAAAAGAATGCTTACCCTGAATGGGTAGACCAGATTCCCCCCCCCCACCAAATTTTTTGAATACCACATTTACAATCTTTAATGGTTTAGGAGATCTGGGACAACACTTAACACATTTCATTTCTCGTTTTTATCCCATGATGGAAACTCCTCAACAACAAGAAGCAATAAAGCTCAGGTGTTTTGTATAGTCATTATAGGGAGCATCTTTTTTCTGGTATATATGTTTATAATCTTGATTAATTACTGGATGGGATGATCTCTCTCAGATATTCCTTATTCGAATTATATCAATGCTACCGAAGATGACAGTTTCCAATCTTACCAATGGAAAACAAATGGAGAATGAAAGAGTTTCATATTTCATTGAGGGAAAGGATTAACATATTACTTAAATCTGGAACTCCCTCAAAAACAGTTGCTACCATTTTTTTTGGAAAATATACGTTACTTATCCAAGTAAAATAAATAGGAGGGTTTACAGACCTTAATGTAATTACTCAATAGATTAAAGATTCTATTATAGAGAATAAGGCTAAAACTCATGTAATTCCATCAGCTCTAGGAATGAGAACATAGAAATCTTAGGCTGCTACCATTACACTTAATCAATAACCTATACCTGCTTCCACTTAAAGAACTTCATCGTATCCATGAAATCTGCCTCCAGTGCATCATCATCAATGACCTCCTTGTCATGATGATAAAATATATCAAAGGAGGAAATAGTTTGTGGAATTGAAAATAAATGTTTATTTCTTCTATAATGAACAAGTTCCCAGTTACTCTATCTCAGCTCAGGAAGGCAATTTGGTTTAGTTGATAAGGCTGGCGATACCAAACAATGAAGGAGATGAAGATCTTCTGAATTATTTTCCCTTTCACCAGATGTTGGAGAATCGCATTCAAGATTTTTTTTCAATGGCCTCCTGCAAAAAATGTTAGAATCTGGACAAGTGAAACTGAAAAGTTTTTCATCTCAAGTAGAATGTGTTACTCCTACTAATCCAGAGAAAGAAGGAAAATGGAATGAAGTAAAAAGTAAAAATGTGAAGAAATATAATTATTATAATTTCAGGAAAATGATAAACTGAAGTCATGATAGTCTCTGAATATACTTTAAACAACTGATTTTGTCCTCTGCCACTTCTGGCACAGTAAAAACACCTTAATCAAAAGGTCAATTGTAATGTACTAGTTCCGAGAGCCACCCAGAGGTGCCCTATTCCCAGTTGGTCACATGGCCTCTAGTATATTTCCACAAACTCCAGAGCCTGTCGACTAGTAGCAAGGGACTTAGGTGTGATAGTGGGGAAACTATGACTTCATTGGGAGGGTGTGAAGAGGAAGAGAAACAATAAACAATAGAATAAGCAGTAAACAATCCATGCACAAGTGAACAGCGGAAGACTAAATATAATAAACAGCAGGATCACATATATATTTGATGCATGATACATATGTCTAGGAAAACACCCAAACAAGTCACAATGATGGAAATCAAAATAGTACTAAAACAAGTACAAAATAAAGATAAACATATCCTCAGCATCACAAGCCTAAGCCTGGTCCCATGATCTCTAGTTCCACAGCAAGTCAAGTACCTAAAGTCTACAGGTTCATTCCCTTGTCTATACCTGCAACAAGATAGCCTATTTTGGCCAAAAAGCATGACACAAACAGAGTGTGATAGTAAATCCCAGTAAGTGACCACTCGAAGATATGTGCCAAATAGTCAGTGAATATATGGAAGGTAAAAGTATAGGAAATAGTAAACATGAACATTCTGAACAATAAAAAAACCACAATTCCAATGTCAAGAAACAACTAACAAACATCAGAGCACAACAGGTAACCTTCTGGAAGTACCCACAACTATTCGCTCTGGTCCTACCTAACCAGTACTGACAACCCTCTGGGTATTGCACTCTACCTAACCCCTCTGTTTTAGTCATACGGAATTATAAAGACCCTCTGTGGAAGCACACACGGTCAACTCCTCTTATAGTTTAGTGTAGTTAGGAATTCTCGGAGGAAGCTCGCATAGTCAATTCCCCATATTGCCCCAAGGTTTAGGAATATCTAAGGAAGCACACTCTGTCAATTTCCCTTATAGACCAAGTCCTTCGTAGACTCTTTGAGGAAGCTCACACAGTCAATCCCTCCTATAGCCTAGGGTAATATGGTGATTCAGACAAACCAAATAGAGACTCTTTGAGGAATCCCACACGGTCTATCCCCGTATTGTCTAAAGAAGTCATGGAATCCCTCTGAGGAAGCTCTCACTGTCTATCCCCTTTTTTACCAAAGTAATCCAAGGATCTTAGAGGATGCTCACTCGGTCAATCCCCATATAGCTTAAAGCTCCAGAACTCTCTGAGGAAGCTCACTCGGTCTATCCCCTTATAGTCTACTACACTCGGTTCTCACGGCCAAATGTAGGATAACGGAATTGCAGTACAATATGACCAAAGTAGACTTATAGAACTACTTGGCTAAATAGTTCTACAACATACAAATCACGTAAGAAAACATTTCTCCATCCTACTACAATAGGAATGGAAATAGACAAAGTATTCAAGGAAAAATAGGACAAAACAATCACAACAGAATGTGCTTGGGTAGAACCTCCAAATCATAGCAGTTCAACCATATTCATATTCAACATATTTTATACAGGCATACTAGCATGACATTCATATAACAGGGGGATAACGGGAACATACAATACCCCGTTCAAGGATATTGGTGGAATATGCACATAATATTCAAGGACATTCAACAGAAAGGCACAAACCGCCAACCTTTGTGCTAGGAGATCAGAATACTTGATCGTCGAAACATGATTCTACTTGGAACATCATAGATCTATGAAAATGTCCCAAATTTTCAACCCACGATAACTTAGAAAAGGAGAGGAATTAGAAAACAAGGCTCAAGAAGAAGGACGAACTTACTATTGCGGTTTTAACGCAATCAATGGCGGTCGATTCAGAGAACAGAAGGAGGCTCGGGGGCTTAGAGCAGTTTTGGTGTCGTACGGTTCCTCTCGGCCGAACGAGACCTAGAAGAAGACACTTCTGGGGGTAAGATGCGACCATGGTGCATTTAATGAAAAAAAAGTACACGACATGTACTTGTAGAGTACAGGGTGTGTACTCTCCTTTTCATACCTCACTTTAAGAGGCCTCCACATCACCCCACATGACCGTTTATGTGGCCAGAACACGGCCATCACACGACCTCCTATGGAAACGAAGTACATTTCATGTACATTTAAAAATTTCCAAAAAACTCCTCTTTTCTCAAAAACTCTAGAAAAAAAGAAAACATACCTAAATAAAAGATCCAGGTTCTTACAATCTTCCCCCCTTAAAGAAATTTGTCCCAGAATTTCCCTAGCGCATCATAAAAGAAGAAACCTAGAACAAATCTGTCCAATGTGATCGTATATTGGCCTCCCTCTCCCAAGTCTCATTTAGTACCCTCCCATGATGCCATATCACCCGTTCTAGATAAATAGACCGACCATGGAGAACCTTCGTACTGCGATCGACAATCTGAATAGGATGCTCCTCAAACGACGCATCCACTTCGAGCTCAAACTCCAAGGGTTGAAAGACATGAGACAGGTCTAAAAAGTAACATCGAAGCTGAGATACATGGAAGAAGTTGTACATATCCCAGTACCTCTAAGGTAACCGCAACCGATAGGCAATCGGACCAACTCCCTCCAACACCTAAAACAACGTGAAGTATCTTGGTGAAAGCTTTCCCTGACTTCTAATTGACATGTGGCCCAACCTTGGTGTGACACAAAGGAAAACCTGATCCCTGACCTTGAACTCTAGAGGCCATCTCTGCTGATCAACATAAGACTTCTTCCAAAACTGTGCAGTCTCCATCCTCTTCCGAATCATCTATATCTGCTCTGTGGTCTCCTGCACAAGACAAGGTCCCAACAAAGCTACCTCTCCTGCCACCATCCATCATAAGGGTGATCGGCATGGCCTATCATACAAATCCTCATAGGGTTCCAATTGAATAGTTTCTTGAAAAATATTATTGTAGTAAAACTCCACAAGAGGTATATGATTCTCCGAAGAAACTTTAAAATCTAGAATGCAAGCTCAGAGCATGTCCTCAAACACCTGAATCGTATGCTCAGACTGGCCATCTGTATGGGGATGGTATGTTGTACATAGAAGCACCTATGTACCAAAAGCCATATAAAGACCATGCTAGGCCTGAGAAGTAAAATGCACATCCCTGTCTGAAATAATGGAGTGTGGAACTCCATGTTGATGTACAATCTCTCGGATGTACAACCGTCCCAGGTCGTCAACACTGAAGGTCTCCTTGATCGGCAAGAAGTGAGAAACCATTGTAAGCCTATTGATGACAACTCAAAATACGTCATTCCCTCGAAGAGACCTCGACAACCCTGTCATGAAATCCATCGCGATGTCATTCCACTTCCACTCGGGAATTTGTAGCTGATGTAAAAGACCTGCTGGTCACTGATGCTACACTATCACCTGCTTATAAGTGGAACACCTCATGAAGAAACCAGCAACAACTCTCTTCATACCTGGCCACTAATACCGGCTGTGTAGATCACGATACACCTTGGTGACTCCATAATGAACTACCCAAACGGTGGAATGAAAATCCCACATCATCTCCTCGCGTATGTCTGCTGGCACCCATACACATCCCTGGAAACTAAAGATATCATCCTCTCCCACTGTCCATCTCGGAAGAGGGTCCTCCCCTGACACACCCTACCATAGGATTAGGCCTTCTGAGTCTAATATCTGCCTCATCCATACTCGATCGAGAAGAGTAGAGGTAACAACTATAGAAGATAGAAAAGTGTGCCCCTATTTATTGTGCACATCCAAATTCATCTCAGAAAACAAATCCATAAGCTACCACTCACTTCTGGCCTTCTAGACTGCCTGTATCTGAGTTATCCTGCTCAACGCATTATCCATTGCATTGCCTTTCCCATGTGTATAGGAAAGCTCAATGTCAAAGGATTAAAGATACTCGACCCACCTGTACTATCTCAGATTCAGATCATGCTGAGTGAAGATGTACTTGAGACTTTTGTGGTCAGTGAAAACCACTAAATTCTCTCCCAAAAGATAATGTCTCCAAAATATTAAGGCATGAAAAACTTCCACCAGCTCGAGATCATGCATCATGTAGTTCCTCTCATGTGGCCTCAACTGCCAAGACCCATTCACAATGACTCCATATCCCTGCATCAAAAAAGCTCCCAGCGCGATACTTGAAGCATTACAATAAATAGTACAGCTCTTTCCCAGCTCTGGAAATACTAGTATCAGTGCTCACGTCAACCTCCCATTCAGCTCCTGAAAGGCTAACTCACAAGAATCCGACCATAAGAACTTCACAACCTTCTTGTTCATACCTTTCAGTGGTGATGCGAAGCGTGAAAAGTATTGTATTAAGAGTCTATAGTAACCATCCAGCCCAAGAAAACTCCGCACCTCAGAGATGTTCTTTGGATGCTCCCAGGAAACTACCACTCTCACTTTCTCTAGGTCTACTAATACTCCTGTCTCTGAGATAACATGACCCAAGAATAAAATATGGTCCATCCAAAAGTGTCATTTCGAGAGAATAACCTATAACTGATTCTCTCTCAGTGTATTTAGAACGATCTCAAGATAGTTTGGATGGTCATGTTGAGTGTAAGAGTACACTACGATGTCGTCCATGAATACCACCATGAAGAAATACAAGCTTGGATGGAACACTAGGCTCATTAGTTCCAAGAAAATTTTATGCGCGTTCATGAGACCAAACGGCGTAACCATATATTCATATAGATCATACTTGCTCTAGAAGGCAGTGAGAGGTATATCTGATGGTCTAACGCACAATTAATGATAACTGGGCCTCAAGTCGATCTTTGAGAACAATTGGGCTCCTTGAAGCTGATCATAGAGATCATCAATCCTCAACAAGGGATTTCGGTTCTTGTCCATCAACTGGCTTAGAATCCTATATTCCACACAAAGCCTGAGGGTTCCATTTTCCTTCTTCACAAACAAGATAGGAGAACCCCAAGGAGAAGTACTGGGTTGGATAACACCCTTTTCCTGCAACTCCTCTAACTATTTCTTGAGCTCCTGCAACTCTAGTGTCACCATTTTATAAGGAGGAATGGACACTGGTGCCACTCCGGGCATGAGCTCAATAGGGAAATCCACCTCTCATTCTGGAGGAAGACCAGAAAAGTCATTCAGGAAGACATCCCAGAAACGATCCACCACTAGAGGAAAGTCTAACTGTGAAGTCCCCTGTTCATCAAAATATAGACTAACAATCTGGGTTTTAACTCCTCCTATCCCATGATGCTCTGGACCCACTCTGATCTCTTAGACACCCCACTCACCCTTATGAAGAAAATATCCACCCTCCGGTGACATAAAACTCACCCTTCGGTGGTAGTAGTCGACGACTGCCTGGAAGGGAAATAGCCAGTCCATTCCAAGAATGACATCATAGACTATCATCTCTAGGACATATAGGTCCCATAAGAAGTGACACCCTGCAACCTCAAGAGGGAACAATCTTCACCAATGTATGCTATATGTCCTCGTTTCCAACAGTGTGTCTAGTGTCAACATGTCGATAAAAGAAAATATACAAAGCCCAATGCTCTTCACAAAAAAATAGAGATAAAGAAATGGGAATACCCTGTGTTGAAAAGGTAAGTAGATAAAACTGAGGCTACTAAGACCGCACCTTGAATGGTAGAAGGTCTGGGATCCTACTAATGCTAGGTCTACTCCATCACAAAAGTCTGGCATGCTCCATGGCCCTGTGACCCTTCCTAACCGCTCTGAGCAGATCTGCCCTACTGTTGCTGATAGATCAATGACTTACCACCTCGGCCACGACCTCCACCTCAGCCTGAACGGCTGGAAGAAATCCAGTTCCCAGACTGGTGATAAACTGGTGGTGATGTTCCCGAATGTGGAGTCATAAAATAACCCATGTCTCTGGCTGTTAGAGGAAAAAACTGACAGTAACGCTAGAGATGGCCAATCTTGCCGAAAGATTAGCACTCCATAGGGTCTCTCGAGAAATGTGGCCTCGTATTCCCACTCCTCGCACACTGGTATCACACTACCTGGATACCGGATGGTGCATCCCGTCTACTCTGATCTCCTCAAGTGGACTCCCTGTGGCTCTTCCTGGTATTAGAAGAAGGAACACTAACTCTAGATGTCGAACCTCCATGGCTCACTAATCTAGAATCTCTCATATTTCACTCTATGATCAGATCCTGGTTGACGATAGAGGATATAAAAGTCAACATGACGATGTTCAACAGGTAATAGATCTCTTTTCTAAGACCATCATCAAACTTCCTTGCCATGAACAACTCATCACTTGTGGGGATAGGCGTGAATCACTGCAACTCTATGAAGTAAGAGAAATACTCCATCACAGAAAGAGTACCCTTCTCCAAGCTTATGAACTCCTAGGCTCGATCTGACCTCAAGGTCTCTGGGTATAAGTAATAGTAGATGATATGTTGAAACTCCTCCCGAGACATATTATGGTGGCGTCCCTCCTAAGAGATGACATACCACCACCTCTTGCCGGAGTCTCGGATCATGTAGGTCGGTAGCTTAACCCTCCTCTATGGTGTCACCTAAAGATGCTCGATGTTCTCCATCATGGCCTCGAGCCATGACTCTACAGACGTAGGTCTTCCTTCCCCTATGAAGGTAGTATTATGCTGCTACTGGAAAACCCACGTCAAATCAGCCATCGACGAGACAGGAGGCTGTGCTCTCCAGAAGGTCTGCATCATCCTCAGAAAACCCTCCCAAAAATGTGTATTGGCACCTGCAACTAGTATAACCATTGGTGCCAAGGATGGAACAATAGGAGTATCTACAGGAAGTCCCGGACCAGCACAATTGGGTGTCAGATCACTCCCCTGCGACTGGCGGTCAAGCAGAGGACGTCTAGGTGGCATGATTCTGTAAATTCAAATGCACATCTTAGATTTAGGATTAACAAGGACTGAAAACTGAAGGCACAAGAAGGAACAGGGAAAAGAAGCTATTCAAGTTATGAAAAACATGACTACACGACATGTTCTTTCCCTACACAGTATGTTCCCTTAAGTCATTCACATGGGCATGTACTTCTACCTAAACTGGTCGTGTAACACCCCCAATACATGACATGTTCTCCTAACACACGACATGTACTTGAATCCTCTTCCCTGCATGAGTCCTACTACACGGTTAAGCCACACGACTCCTCTAAGAAAGAACTACATGGTGTGTTCAAGGTAGACACGATGTGTACTAGACATGCCTTACCTGGACCGTTTTTTTAGTGACACGGCCTGACACATGGCTGACACTACAAAACAAGTTCTAGACGGACACAACGTGTATGAGAAAGGGTAACACCGAACCGTGTTGTTCGTGAGATGACCGGATACCTAGATCAGACTACATGACATGCAAAATTCAGACATGGCGTGTATGTGAAAGGATAACATGACCCGTGTTGTTCGTGACACGGTCGGGGTACCTATTTCATACTAAATGACGTGCTAAACTAGTACACGGCATGTTCATACAAGATTTTTCACAACTCCGTGTCCTTCCTCGCATGGTCAGTGACACGACTATAGACTACAAGACATGTATTCATAAATTACACACCGTGTATTCTGGGTTTTTTCAGACAGTAGCCTCAGAAACTACTCTAGAGCCCAGAAAACCTAGAAAACCGGTGTTAAGGTGCCGAATTCCGACCCATGAGGGCCCAAAATCCCCATGAATCAAATCTTGGCATCTTATACATATCATATACAAGGGAAGAAATTCCGTGATCCACCGTGTTCCGATTCATTAGGGCCCATAACACCTCAAGAACCAATGTTTGGCGTCTATCTAAGGAAATCACTATACTAACAAGTACCATATAAAACATCAGGGATTCTATCAAAGAATCTATCAAAACAGCATGCATAATCTACACAATGTCTATCACAACAACATGAAATCGCTAATGCATCCTAGATGGCATGGAAAGAATGCATGGAATGTGATTTATAACACGTACCTATATGATGCATGAGATGGCATACCCTCATCTCATCGGGTTGCGACAGAAAAAGAACCACAATAACAACAACGATAATAGCACAAAGCTTGTGAATCACCCAATGGTGAAATCAAATTAACTGTAAAATTTGAAAACTAATAAAATTGCAATAAACGAGGATGTATGGATTCTCCCTATACACAGGTTAGCTACTCCCAGGCACCACTTATTACCAAGTACTGATTCCATCCTATCCCCGACTAAGTCTCCAAACTATAAGTCAAGAGAAAATAAATGCCTCTGATACAACTTTTTAACGTCCCGGTTCTTGGAGCCACCCATAGGTGCCTCGTACCTGGTTGGTCACATGGCTGCAAGTGCATTTCTCTAAACTCTAGAGGATTCCGACCAGTAGCGAGGGCCTTGGGTGTGATAGTGGGGAAACTATGCCCTCATTAGAAGAGTAAAAAATGGAAGAGAAACAATAAACAATAGCAGAAGTAGTAAACAATACATTCACAAGTGAACAACGGAAGACTAAATATAATAAATAAGAGGAGCACATATATATATGATTCATGATACATATATCTTAGAAAACATCCAAACATGTAACAATGATGGAAATACAAACAGTATTAAAACAAGTACAAAAGAAAGATAAACAGCTCCTTAGCATCACAAGCCTAAGCTTGGTCCCATGCTCTCTAGCTCCACAACAAGTCAAAAACCTGAGTCGAAGGGCACTTTCCCTTGTCTATATCTGCAAAAAGATAGTCTGTTTGGGCCAAAAAACATGACCCAAATAGGGTGTGAGAATAAATCCTAGTAGGCTACCACTTGAAGATTTGTTCCTAATATTTAGTTAATATATGAAAGGTAAAAGTACAGGAAATAGTAAACAGGAACATGCTTAACAATAAACAAAGCACAGTTCCAGAGTCAATCAAAAGCTAACAAACATGAAAGAACAATAGGTAACCTTCTGGAAGCACCGACAACCATTCCCTCTGATCTTACCTAACTAGTACCAACAACCCTATAGGTAGTGCACTCAGCCTAACCCCTCTGGTTTGTTCATACATAATTATAAATACTCTCTGAGGAATCACACACGGTCAAATTCTCTTATAGTCTAGGGTATTCAGGAACTCTCTGAGAAAGCTCGCAAAGTCAATTCCCCATATAGCCCCCAGGTCAAGGACTCTCCAAGGAAGCACACTCGGTAAATTCCCCTTATATCCCAGGTCGTTTACAGAATCTATGAGGAAGCACACATAGTCAATCCCTTCTATAGCCTATTGTAATCCAATGATTGAGACAAACAAAACAGAGACTCTTTATGGAAGCTCACACAATCTATCCCTGTATAGTATAAAGTAGTCAAGGACTCTCTCTGAGTAAGCTCTCACGGTCAATCCTCTTTTTTCCAAAAGTAATCCTAGGCTCCCAGAGGATGCTCACTTGGTCAATCCTTGTATAGACTAAAGCTCAACAACTCTATGAGGATGCTCACTCGGTCTATCCCCTTATAGTGTACTACACCCGGTTCTCACGGCCATGTGTAGGGTAACGAAATAGCAGTAAAATACGACCAAATTAGACTTGTAGAACTACTTGGATAAATAGTTCTATAGCATACAAATCATGTCAGAAAACATTTCTCCATCCTACTACAACAGGCATGGAAACAAACAAAGCATCCAAGGAAAAACCAGATCAAACAATCATAACAGAACGTGTGTGTGCAGAACCTCCAAAGAACATCAATTCCACCATATTCATATTCAACATCTTTTAAACTGTCATACTAGCATGGATGGCATATAACAGGGGTAAACCGGTAAAACAAAATACATCGTTCAAGGGTATTGGTGGAATTTTCACATAATATTCAAGGACTTTCAATAGAAATCCACAAATCAACTACTTTAGTGCTAGGAGATCAAAATACTTGAACCTCGAATCTTGATTCTCCTTGGAACATTGTAGATCTAAGAAAAAATCCAAAACGTTCAAACCATGATAACATAGAAAAGAAGAGGAATTGTAAAACAAGGCTCAAGTAAAAGGAAGATCATACTGATGCGGTTCTAATGCAATCAACGACGGTCAATTCAGAGAACAGATAAAGGCTCAGGGGATCAGGTGAGTTTTGTCGCCATAAGGTTCCTCTCGGCCAAAAGGGTCCTAGAATGAGACACTTTTGGGGGTTAGACGCAATCCTGGTGCGTTCAATGAAAAAAACAAAGTACACTGTGTGTGCGTTTTGATTACATGATGTGTACTCGCCTTTTCCATACCACACTTTATGCGGCCTCCACGTCACCCCACACAACCGTGTGTGTGGCTAGAACACGGCCAACACAAGGCCTCCTGCAGCAATGAAGTACATGACATGTACTGATGAAGTACGTGGAGTGTACTTCAAAAAATTTCCAGAAAAATCTTCTTTTCACAAAAAATCCTGAAAAAAGAAAACATACATTAAAGGAAGATCCGGGTTCTTACATAAATCCTCAAAGAAGTGAAGTGATCATAAGGATAAAGAGAATTCATAAGAAGATGAGATCAGGTCAAGGACAACGTTTTCCATGACCTCGGTATATTTCATGCTACCTGCTTCAAAAGCATGGGCAATGACCCATCAAACAGTATAACCAGAACTAACCAGTCAGGAAGAATCTTAATCAGATGTCAAATTGTTCTTTGGTTATGTCAATGTTATCCACTTAACAGATCCTTATTCCAATAGGGATTCTGATTATAATGTTTCAGAGTTCCTTGTACCTAATTGGGGAAATAAAGGATGAGTCAATGGTTGAGGATACATAGGAAGACATGGGAATTATAGAAACCATCATTTTAACTCTACCCCTGCTCAGACTATATATATGGAATAAACACTTGGAAGAGCTCTTCAGTGGGCTCATCAAGAAGAAATAGTTTCTTCTATGCAAGAAAAGTTTTTTTATGACATGATTATTTTGGATGACCAATTAGAAGTCACACCATCTTCCTATTAGCATGCAGATAGACCTAGTCAGTCTAGTATATTAATGCCAGGATTATTTCCTCCATCTACTCTGACATAGAGTACATTTATATCAGAAGCTTCAACTTCCAAGGCACCTAATAAAACACATCTCAATACAAGGAAACACAGAACTTTAGACCGAAAGTATGATTTATTGAAATAATTGACCCATGTACCAGCCATGTTATTGATTTTGGATGCCTTAAGTCTGACAAAAGATCTTCGAGAAGCACTTATTGTGGCTCTGTCTAGTCCTCAAGATATTGAAACCAAAGTTTTTATTGCTGATGTTTACCTTATAGAGAGTGATCCAACAGAATGTCATGTAGTCATATCCTTTAATGATGTAGGTTAAGATGATGTTGTAAATGGACATATTAGACCATTGTATCTATTCGGAAAGGTTGAAGATATAGATATTTGATGAGCCTTCATGGATAATGTCTCTAGAGTCAACCTCATTCTTATTTGTGCAATTCTAAGATTAGGCCTAACTGAATCTGACTTATCTCAATCTACATGAATGTTACATGGAAATTAAATAAATTACCAAGATCCCTTGGTTGAGATTACACTTAGAACTCAGTTTGGAGATCTTGTATCTAATTCATATTTCATGGTTGTTTGTCAGGACACAGCCTTCAACATTATTCTTGGAAGGCCTTGCCTACATCAATAAGTGACCATACCTTCTTCACACCACCAATTTCATAAATACTGGATCAATGGTCAAATCAAGACATTGTATGGTGGAGATTCTCTATTCAAAATGCATGAATCTCAATACATTGAGGCAGAGTTTTATCACACAAAAGGAACTAGGTCCATGACAATAGAGATAACCATATTTAGTGCTCCGAATGGATTGGAAAATATCCAAGAAAACCCATTCATACATATAAGTACATATTATATGATACCCATCAATAAAATTGAATGGGTAAAATAAAATCCAAGAAATCATCCAATAACATCCATAATGTCAATTGCGTCAACTGAGCCTAAGAGCATGGGATAAATTGTTGATTCACGAAGTAGTGATAGAAGCATAAATAAAGATGTCATCATATCATCTTCCAAACTAAAGAAATCCTACACATTGTCAATCATATTATAAGAAGTTTTAGCAATGAAAGAGGAAGAAATTGATGTTTATTCCCAATCCATTATCTCCTCTTTATTACCATAAGAAAACCCTTCATTATTAGGAGTTTCAAATATGGTGGCATCTTCTTCTAGATGTTCAAATACTGACTCCTCCCCTAACATTAGTAGTTTTTCATCATCTAATATAATGAATGTAGAAATAGAATAGGTAACATGTATTGAAGAAGAAGTGGAAGATCTCATTGATTCTCCCATAGCATTTTAGGATGGTGTCTCTACCACTGTGGATGAGCACATAAAAAAATGGGTACATAAGGAGATCCACTCCCCACTCTAGTTAGTGTGGCCATGACATCTGAAGTTAAATAGGTGTATACTTCATTTATAAAGGACCATAGAGATATATTTTATTGGAATAATATAGAAATTACTAGTCTTAATACTTATTTATCAACTCATTATTGAAGTTTTCTAGAAGAACCTCAAGGATTCAAGCAGACTGCAAGAAGAACACACCCAAATCATACCTTTAAAATTGAATCTAAGGTTGATAGGCTTATAATGGATAACATTGTCAGGGAGGTTCAATATCCCTAATGGATGGCCAACATTTTCCTAGTGAAAAAATAATGGAAAAATCTATGTTTTCATTGATTTTAGTGATCTTAATCAGAATTGTCATAATGATGATTTTCCATTTCCAATCAGAGAGATTTTAATTGATTAAATAGCTGGTGATGAAGCTCTTTCCTTCATGGATGGCTACTCTGGGTATAATCAAATCTGCATGGCCCTAGAGGATGATGAATATATAAAATTGAGAGCCCCTCAAGGTGTGTTTTGCTATCAGGTAATGCCATTTGGATTAATGAATGCATGTAAAACATAAAAATGTGTTGTGAACCATATATTTAAACCTTTATTAGATAAATTTGTTTAATGTTATGTGAATGATTTGGTGGCCATATCCAAACAACATTACAATCACTTTGCTGATCTTGAGATCATATTCAATAAACTTCGACAACACAGTTTGATGATGAAACCCTGGAAATGTTCTTTCGGGGTAACAACAGAAATTATCTTGGGATAATTTGTATGCCATCATGGTGTCAAAGATAATCCTGAGAAAATAAATCATTGTAATGTCACCTCCTCAAAATTTGAAATAATTAAGTGGACTATAAGAAAATTTGGCCTATATTCGGTGTTTTATAGCGAATTTGGCAGGAAAGTGTTTTCCCTTAACCACATTAATGAAGAAGGGAGTCACCTATAAATGGAATAAATTATTCCATGAAGCATTTGATACTATAAAAAAATATCTCTTGATTACACCAATATTAATTCCACGGGTTGAAGGAAGACCACTTATTCTCTATGTGACAACTTTATAGCAATCCCTTGGAGCATTACTTGCCCAAAAGAATGATTCGGGGAATGAAAACAGTCATTAATATCTCTTTAGAACTATTTTTGATGTATTAAATAGATATTAAAGTATTGAAAAGTGTTGTCTTGAATTAATCTTTGCAGTTCAGAAATTGAGGCACTACCTTCAACATCATGAAGTCAAATTGGTATCTCACAATAACCCTCTCAAATTTATCATCAGTCATCCTATGTATATAGGGTGTCTGGAATAGTGAGAAATTATTTTTAAATAGTTTTATATCTATTTTGTGCCCCAAAAGGAAATTAAAGGCCATGCTCTTGCCAACTTCCTTGATGATCATCTATTTGCGGAAGATACATCATTGAATATTGAACTTCCTGATGAAGCGGTCTTTTCTATTCAATATAATCCCCAAACATGGGAAATATACTATGATGGTTCCTCTAATATTTAAATAGGGAAGAGAATGGACAACCATAAACACAACAAATTTGGGATAGGAATTCTCTTTATTTCCCCAAAAAAGGTAGTATTTCATTTTTTGCTTCATGTTATCAGAAGGCGATACCAACGATGAATAGAATATAAATATCTCATTGCAACCTTGGAATTGGAACTTCAGGTGCATGTGAGTCACTTGAAAGTAATTGGTGATTCAGAATTGGAAATCAAAAAGATCAATGAGAAATATTATATCAGAATAGATGAGTTAATCCCTCGGTGTGATTATGACAAAGGGTTAATGGATGATTTTTTAGGGCCAACATTGTCTTATGTCCTGAAATCACAAAATTACCAAGATGATGCATTGGATAACATGACTAAAACCTTGGAAAGACCCAAATTAGGATGAGACAGTCATCATCATAGCTCATCTTTATATGGCCTCACATTTTTTTTCAAACAAGAATGGATGAAATAAATGAAATTACCCATATTTATGAGCCGTATGGTCATACCAAGGGATTGAGAACACCAATTATGGAATGTCATAAAAAAGGAGTACTTCAACCAGATAGGGATGAAAAATAATAGATTCAACAACATGTGTCCAGTTTTACACTTTATGATAGTCCATATTACCATAAGATCCTATATAAATGAGCATTTGATGGAATCCTCTTTAAATGTATTGATGGAGAAGAAACTGCAGCTGTAATGAAAGAAGAACATTTAGGGGATTGTGGTGCTCACTAGTCTGGGCATAGGCTTTCTAATAAAATCTGAAGGCCTGGATACTTTTGACCTTCAATGATGTTGTATTTCATAGATTATAATAAGAAATCTCATCCCTACCAAATTCATTACAACTTCATTCATCAACCCTAGAGTTTCTACATACATCTAAATACTTATGGCCATTTTCCACAAGGGTAATGGTTGAAGTTAGACATTATCCTCAAGATACATCTAAGAAGTTCATGTATATCTTTACTACTACCAAATTATTTTATAAATGTGCTGAGTAAATTCCTCTCAAAGTAGGTGAAGCCAATAGTTTTAATAGTTTTTCAAAACTAACATTATCACTAGATTTTGTGTCTCTCATACTATATTAACAAACAATGGCACCGATTTTTTTTCTTTTGAGGTAAATAAGTTATATCAGGAGAACAATATAAAGTCTCACCATCTATCTTGGTACCATGTGGTGACCAACAGACAGATAGAGGCTTTCAATAAGACCTTATAAAATATACTTCATAATATGGTGTATAATCTAAGAAATCATGACCAGATAAACTTTTTCACGATTCAGGGCCTTATCAAACTACTACCCATACTGCCACCTAGGAAACCCCTTATTCATTGGTATACAGAACAGATGCAGTCTTTCCAATTGAAATGACACTTCCTTCCCTCAAATATGCAATATATGATCAATTTTTTAGAGAAAAGAGGTCTCGAAGAAGATTTAATGAGTTAGAATAATTAGATGTAAATATATTTCATTATTTATATCATATAGAAGTCTATCAAAATAGAATAGAGGTAGATTTTAACAAGAATGTTTTCCTCTGTTCATTTCTTCAAGGAGAATTGGTATTAGTTCTCAGGACTCCAGTGATACCAGGGGAAAAACCTCAAATGCTTGAGTCAAAATGGGAATGACCTTATTCTATACATAAGGTCTACCCAAATGGAGCTTAATGCTTAATATCAATGGATGTATATCTTATTACAACTCCAATCAATGAGATATTCTATATGAAATATTTTTTATAGTTGCACACATCATCCTCGCTGCAGGAATGAAAACCGAACAACCCCCAAGTCCTTTTTTCAAGAATGAAAAACACATAGTCCCCATGTCCTTAATACAATCCCTAAAACTGCATAGTAAAATGTCCTAGTTGCAAGACATTAAACTTCATAACAACTATAAGAATCCATAATGCATGGTGCTAAAATGATTAGAACCATTTATCCTCATTAGAAGAAATAAAACTGTATGGTTAATGTCCTCTCTACTTGATGTTAGTATCTTCCATAAGAAAGAATCTTGGACATCATTTCTAATACTTAGTGTCACATGAGTCCCTCCTTTCCCTATGTCTGATTTAGATTTTCTTAGGGGCCTTATTTCAAGTACTACATATGGCTTGATTCTCATCTATTTAAGATACATAGAGACACCCATATCTCCAATCTTGGGTGTGACTACAATCATAAAATTTTTATTTCCCTTTTTATTCTCCTGTATAGGAACTAGATCTATATAGATTGCTCTTTTGATCTACATGATTTTATTTTCATATTATCTTGTGTCATAAATTTAATCATTATTCTAGAATGTGTTAAAGCCCCCATCCCCCATTTAAAACATAATTGGTGTGGGAAATTATTGTTTAAAGAACTACGTACGACTTGATTCTCATGTATATGACATATGTAGAGATTCCTAGATCTTCAATATTGGGCCCAACCACGATAAAAAAACAAAAAAACCCCATTATTCCATATATTAGAATTAATCTTGCATAGGGATTGTTTAAAGAACTACATATGGATTCATTAATTTTCCCATAAAGATACATAGTGACACTTGGTTTTTATTCCTTAGTCCAATTACAATATGTATTTCTTTTTAAATCAGTTCATATTCATCCTTACCGCATGAAATTAAGCTGCATGGATATTTAGCAACCCTATTCTTCACTTGTGTCACCTTTGTGTTATAGAAGAAACCCATAATGCTCCTTGTTTATCACACCAAGCATAGCTCACGTGGGATTAGGAATTGGGTAAAACTATTATTTATATAAATAAGGTTTCTCTATTTGTTATGGGGATATCGATGTCCTAAATATATGACACAAAACTACCCAGTATAATGTCCTCACAACATGAATTAAAACTACACAATAGAATGTCAATTCAAAGAGAAACAAAGATATTATTCATTTTACATTGAGTCAGATCTATGTAAAGGATGTAAAAATAATGGACAATATTGATTCAAATATTTCTTATGTGCACTGAGCATAACCCCCATCTATATTTTAGACTCTTAATCTTGAATATTTCCATATCAACATAATCTTTTATATAGTTTCTAGTGATAGAGTTTCTAATACCTGAGAACACTTTTACCAGATTATGTAGCACATTCCCTTAAGTGGCCTTGCATACGTTGCCTACATAACATGACTTTCAGTCAAAATATGCCACTATTTGTCCATGAATCATATGTCCTAGTTGGAACTGCATGATAAAGTCCCATAACGGGTTTGTCAAATCATGGTAATTTCGTTCTTTGTTATAATATCATTGTCCCCTTCAAACAGTGATGACAATATACACGAATCTGTATTTTAATATAGTCATTCTGGTATATTTTTCCCATTATCGTTCTCTAGATATGGAAGTCTTCATGACCATGGTTTATATATTTCCTTCTCCATGTGTTCAAAGAAATATGAAATAACCTTAGAATCAGTTGGCCCCATATCATATACTGTTTCCATTTATGGTCCTAGTTGTATGATAAAAAACTACAAACAGTAGACCTATTACATTTGGGTCAGACCTTTATATAAGCCATATTACTTTAGTTCATTGGCAATCTTGGTTGGAAATACCCTTTCCATATTCAGGGACCTTTCTCCATAAACCAAACTCGAGGCTTCAGAAAATCTGAATATCCATAAAAATTCATTATAATTTAGCAGTAAAATGTCAGACTTCTGAGAGATCATTTACCTAACTATGTTCCATGTTCCCTTAGGTGGTGTTGTATTTTTTTCCTATATAACAAGTCTCTCATTCAAAAGATACCACTTTTTGGTTATGATGCATATGACCCAGTTGGCCTTATATAGCACAACCCCCATAAATGTTTTTTCAAATAATGGTAACTTTGTTCTTGAAAATACTTCCTATAATTCCTTTAGCCATTTTTTCATATCATTCTTCAGATTTAAGAATTTATGAAATCATAGTATACTAATTTCCCTCTCATACCTAAATATGATAATATTTTTCAAAACAAAATATCTAAAAATTGTGAGAGTATCAAACATTTGGTGAAAGATAAAGACCTTAAATTAAAGCCACGCAATCTCCTCAATACATGACATAAAACTGCACAACACAATGTCCACATTACATGGCTGAAAACTGCACAGAATAATGTACTCACTGCATGACTTAAAACCACACAGTACAATGTTCTCACTGCATGACTTAAAACTGCATAGTATTATGTCCCCACTGCATGACTTAAAACTCCACAGTAAAATGTCCCCACTGCATGACTTAAAACAACATAGTTTTATATTATAAATTCCCCTTTCTGATAAATTTTAACAATTCCTCATACAAAATATTGGTGTAGAAATGGGTTTCCTATTCATGACATATGTCGGTACAAAACAACCCTTTCATTATTAAAACTCCTTTTCATGGAAAAACCACCCACTATAGTCTTGAGTAACCCAGATTTTATTTATCCTTTGTCTATCAACAATAAAATGTCAAACTTTTGAGAGCCCTTTTTCATAACTATTTAGCACATGGCCTTGAATAATTTTCCAACATAACAGGCAGGTCAATCAAAAGATGCCACTATTTAGATATGTAGCATATTCCCTATTTATCCATATATAACACAACCCTTGAAATGAGTTTTTCAAATAATTTTAACTTCATTCCTGGAGAATAATCCCCTTATATTGATACATGTTTTATTTTTGTGACCATAAAATACATAGAGCATGATTCCCCTATGAAATATTTAAATAATATTAAATCAAATCTTAGGAAATGAGTCTTTTTTGGGATCTAATTTCAAAATTTATCGTCAATGTTTTTCGACATTAAATAATATCCCTTTATAGTCCAACATGCACGATGATACACTTACAACAACAAGAGACATGGTACTAAATATGTTGGGATCCCGCAATGGGAACCTTGACCAAAAGTCAAGTCCAGCTCACTAAACATACATTTCTGTACTATTTATGTAATATTGAGTAATTAAAAGTCAAAAGATAAAAACTTTGTGGGGTTTTCCAGATAGCTCTATAAAAAAAATCAAACTATTCTTACTAATCCCAATGGATTAGGTAAAAAAAATCACCTAGTGAGAATGAAAACATAGATAATTAAAGAAAAAGTGTATTTAATTTATGAAAAAAATAATTTAATAGTGTACAATACAAAAATTGGAGTCTCTATCTTATCAGAAATCACAAAAGGATTTATACATTGCTCTTTATTTGGTTAAAAGCCTCTTAAGACCCATAGGCTTCTTGTTGAAGCTCATTTATTTGTTCAGATCTGCTCTTTAACATGATGATGTGCATCTCTAGAATCTAAAATTCATTTTTCACTATCCTTATGGACTTATCCTAATGAGATATGAACCTATTCAATCTCCCCTATAATGACATCTAATTCCTGCTGAGAATGCATCTACTGAACTATCTTTTCATTGATTTTTTGCTTCAGTCCCTTCAACTCTGTGGTATGATTAGACTAATCTCGAGATATCCCCACTTGGAATTATTTGGTTTTGATTAAAATTTTAGATTTTATCACGTCTTTCTTAATATTTTTCTCTTTCTCCCCCTATTAATAATCTGTTTCACCACAATATGATTTTCACGGTATTCAAAACTACCAAATCCTTGTTTGATAAATAGAGATGAGAGTCATGGAATTATTGAAGGTAGTTCTTCAAGGGGAATCTCAGATATTATCTTCCATATATTCTTCCACGCTTTGTGATGTGAAAGAAGAAGAGACTTTTGTAGTTCTTGGTTTGATTCAGAATCATAGTCATAAGGAGGAATATATTCTTGGATTAATTCACTTAAAGAAGTGCCATGTTTTTCTCCTTCCTGAACAATTGATGCTTCACCTTATAGGATTGTTTGAGCTAGTGCAGAGGCTTCACCTCCATACCTATCCATTGATGTTGATATCCCAATATAGTAAATCAATAATAATATGGTTATGATTAGATTCAAGGTATAACAAAAGTTAGTACAATTAAAATATTAGTATCTCTTATCTAATTGTAATTCAACAACTTGGGAAGAATCCTCCCCTATATTCTCTATTTCAAAATTTTTGTATGAAGTTTCTTATTGTGGAGTGTTAACTTTAATTGGATCAAGATCTTCAGAATGAATCTAAAGAAGATTTTCTTTCTCAATATTCGCCTAATCTAATGTCTCTACAATGATAGGATTGGCCTTAATATCAATAATTACTTAAAGTATCATTTCATAAGTAGTTTATTTAAATGGAAATGCAAATTTCAACTAACCATGGTTAGAATGTTAATCATAAGAAGATTAACAAGGAAAATAAAAAAAACTCAAGTCCGATTGATTCAATACAAGGAAATACAATATCTTCTAAATAATTTGGTATATTAACGTGTTCTAATACTTCTTAAAAATACATGCCAAGGTTCATGATTTCATCCAATGATATCCGAGATCCCAGGTTAGTCTCACCAGTGGGAACACTTGGCGTGTTTTCTTCACAACCTTACTTTGATAACTTTTGACCCTGAATAGCTTCCTCAACAACAGTTGTGGGGCCAGTATTAGTTGTTGCAGGATGTTCTAGTGCATGTGATGAACCTAATGTATTATAAGATGGATGTCAATTTTTTTACAATTGATGATTTATAATTTTTTTTGATTTAATAGAAGCCTCCTCTCCTCTGATAGCAAGAATAAGAGTAGTGGTGGGAAAAGATATCGGTTACTTTGGCTTCAATGCCTCTTTAGGAACCAACAAATTTACAGGAATTTGTGTCTATTCAGAAACAACCTCTATGGTTCTTTGAATCTTATTAGTAGTTTCTTTCTATAAAGAAACAGAAGAATCACCTGTAATCCTAAGAACCTTAAACTCTTTTTTCATGAATACAGACTAGAATTCATGATTATTAGGTAGGATTAACACTACCAAGAAAGCGCATAACCATGAACCTATTTCTTCTTTGATTTTTCTTTTTTTCCTTCTTATAAGGGTTTTCATAATTATCTCCAATGATAGGTATTGGAGATTGCAATATTCTCTTAATTTCATCCTCCATGACCTATTTCCCTGATGATATTTCTCCCAATTCATGAGGTGATCTGGTAGCTCTATGATATGTGGCTCCAAGGATATACCATGGAAAGGTAACATCATTTTTTCTTCATTTAAATATCTACATGTTAAGATGATATTTCCTTAGAGTAAAAATTCATTGACTTAAATTCAAATTGTAAAGAAGTTGATAATGTGAGAAAAAAGAAGCTTATATCCTTAGGAATGATGATGTCATGCCATTATTCATCTAATGAAGGACTAATCCCTTCTATGTTACCGTGATCTGCCATTTCCATTACCCACATCATGGTTGGAATTTATTCATCGGTTTCATATAAGAGTATTTCCATCACTCAAATGTATGTTCTTACCTCATTTGGATTGTCCTTAAAAATAATGTTAGAGGATGCCCGTAAATCCCCTACTCCCAGAATATGCAGTCATTCACATAGATCCATCCACATGGTTTCATCATCATAGAATAATCTTTTCCATATTTGAACAGCCTATCGTCGTATATATTCATAGATTATGTCAAGGGGTTGGGAAAAAGATTATGTAGCCTTAGATTTATGTTTCTTCCCCACTCCCACAGTCAGGAATGTTGGATTAGAAAATGGAAGTCTCCGCTCTTCAAAGTGATGGAGACCAAATCAACTCGATACAACTTAGGTAGGGATTGATGGGGAGGCTCTGTTAACTCTATTAGGGGGGTTATATCTGGCCCAAGGTCTCTTCAATGAATTTGGAGCATCATCACTTTCAACCACTGACTCTTGTGAGTCAACCCCTGATGATGCAGAGTTACCTTCCAAATGAAGGGGCTCCCTCATAAAACTTCTCTTAACCCCCACTCATGGGACATCATCATTTAATACCCCATCAGGGTATGATGCGACCCAGTTTTCAGCATTCCAGATAGTTAATCTGCTTACTTCATCAACAATAGTTAAATTAAAAACTACCCTAGTCCTCTCCACAGATATCAACAAACATAGTTGTCGGGAAATCATCAGATGTATCTATAATCATATATGCACAGGTGGGGATACAATATAATTTTGTACACATTTGAATTGATGTAAAAATATATAAAGAGTATTGGCCTCAAACATGATTTCTCCATTGATTCTGGTGGACAACACGCCATCTCTACAAGCTAGCATGTATGACCTTAACTCTAAACTGGCCATCCCATCTTCAAAGAAATTCCCCGTAGAAGGATTCCTAGAAATAAAGAAATGGAAATCCTTATCCATGCTCAATATAGCATTGATTTCATAAGAATTCAGAGACAAGGGTGAGATACTAGAGAATTCCTGAACAGATAGTCGGAATGAACTTCCAATAAACATCTTCTCAAATTTTTACATCATGAGTTCAGAAGTGAGTAGAGATCCCCCCAATAACACCTGGAATTGTCCCTCTATTCTAAAAAGATACTTTTCTCTATAAATATATAGCAAGATCCTATTAATCATGGCTAAAATAGGAGTGACCAAACCTACCATCCTTTTCTCATCCTTCTTGGCCGTAATAAAAAATGGTTCTTGGACTCACACCTCATTTGGAGTCTCAGACTTGTAGCAAGTTTACACTGAGCCACATTTCCAAGTACCCTACCAGAAATGTTTTTATAGGGATTTTTGGATTGAAATTATATCCCCATTTTTCAAATTATCATTTCTCCAATTTTGTTCAAAAGTTGTCAGGGGTACCACTCTTCTCTTCCTCTGGACAATTAGTCAGACAGGTGTTAGTGGGACCCTTTTCCTTATTATTTGTCAAAGGTATTTCCATCCATTCTTCTAGATGAATATCTCTTCTAGTGAGAGAATTAATGTTGGTCGTGTTATTGAGTTTTTTAATTATTTTTATCAACTCATGAACCAAAGATGGTGTCTTCTCTGAGTCATTTCGTGTCACATTGGGAGGAATAAAATCATCATACATGTCTCCAAGGATTGCATATCCAAAAATCTTTTAAACATACTACAAGATGATTCCTACCTCTATATGTGTTAAATGGAAGGAATTAGTCTCTGGGATCTTTAAGCTTTATATTTCTAGCAAGAAATCCTCATTCCTATACACATAAGTTTTCCCCACCCACACAACCTCATAAATTTCGACCCATTTCAGGTCATCTGTAAATTATGCCTAGGTCTTGAGAAAGTAGTATCCCCACATCCATGTTGGTTTTACACCTCCCCCGAGGTAGAAATACCAACTTTTCTTCCAACACTTTGACCAATCTGTCTAAGAATCCCGATATATGGATGAATAATAGTGTGGATAAAACTTGGGCATGTGTTCCTTCAAATCAGGAGCAAACGAGATATGATGCATAATATGAGCTTTGTCTGCTGTCCCATCATTAGAAAATGATGCCCCAACATAAAAATTGGCCGATGAGAAGTTGGTATAATCATGAAACCAAGAATGTGGGACACAATTATTTGAATTAAAAAATAATAACATCTTGAAATTGGAAATAGTTATAAATAGACAGTTATCTTCTTTATGGAATGTTGGAATGATACTTATTCAAATATGTTGTTATATTTGGAAGGGTGGTGTCACAAAAGTTGAAGTAATCATGACCAAAGACATTCATCATGTCATCAATCCACTTACACTATTTTTCATCAGCAGTTACAATTATTTTTGGAGCCATTGAACCTAAAAAATGTTATAAAAACATCTTTTTATGTAATTTCAGTTTTGATATTTGAAAAAAGAAATGAAAAAAATATGCGAAGGTATTAAGGCGTGCATGTAAAAAACATGGCTCCCAAGTGTAAAACTACGTGCAAGTGTAGCACCCCAGTTATAGAGCACAAATAAAAAATGTATAGAAGAAGCATGGTGATATAGTTTTGTCTGAGTGAAAAAATTACTTGCATGCTGAGAGATGGAATTTCAGAATTTGTGAGGATTTTAATGGAAGTGAAGCCACTATATATAATTAAGGGACATTACCATGCACTCTAGAATCCTGTGCGCTGCCATCTTGCATGACCAGTTTCTCTACGCACATAAAACATGCACACCCCAATACTCCCTTATTTATCATTCATTACTTTACCTAATTATAGGATCCTATTTTCATTACAGATCCAATTTTGAGGGGGGGGGGGGTGTGGTTTACACTCTTTTCCATCAATGAGTCTAAAAAATGAAAAAGGGAAATAACATAGAAATAAATGGGGAAATACATGATGAAAATCTAGATTTTAAAAGGCATGAATTTTGTGTCGCCTTAATCTGGAAAAAGGGAATTGGTGTGTAGCCTACTTGAATTCCCTAACTCCTTTCTCCCAAAGTCCTATTTTTTCCTGCAAATAGATCCTTGGGGTCTTCATTTTCACAAACGAATTTCCTTGAAGCCCAATTCATGATCTAGTCACCCTAGTGATTTTCCCAAGTCCAACAAAACATTCAATATTGTTTTTTAACACATAAAGTAGAGGAATTGAAGGAGGATAATTGGTCATAAGTCCTTTTAGTGTTTTATATCCCTAACACTTGCACACCTAAAGCACCCAACTACCCAAAATCAAAAACAGTTGCGCACCACTAATTCCATTTATAGGAACTTTATCTCCTAACTTCTAGGATCACCAATGCATACTCCAGAAAGCTTAAGGCAGGTTTCACCCATGTATTACCATACAGGTTGTATGTCACTTAAGTGAACATCAGGTCACCCAAGCCTACTTGTTCGCCGATACTTACACGCCCTTCTATAATAGGTCACCCCACTTTGAATCAGTTACTATATTCAGTCTAAAAGCCATTAAGCCCTCTTTAAAGCCATTTAGGGTAAGGATTCTTGTTCATTGGATCCCTCGTTTTAAAGGGATTCTACTGAGACCTTCACCAAAACCTCCTGATATATCAAACCTTCGAGAATGACACATAACTGTGTCTCTTATTTGGGATTGTATATCCACATTGAGAGGTTTCCCACATTTGTTTCTTAATTGGGTTAAGATTCATGGAGATTTTATGGGTTTTTATATCCAATGTCACATTAAAATTTCTCTTATGAATAGTACTGGGAAGTTCTTGGTTTATATAATTAGGGTTTAGGTCTCAACCACTCCCTTCTAAAAGAGACGAAACCTCAATTCTCTAGGCGGGAAGGTAATGTTTATGCATGATTTTCCATAAAATCAATAGATAAGTATCCCTCCCCTACTAGGATCAATTTTAGGGAATCCATCCTAGTGTAATACCCTAACATTATTCCCTTATTCATTTCATTGGACCCTTGTCCAACGTATAGTGAACAGAGAAAGGGCGCATTGCCTCACCCTCTCCATGGGTCGCCTCAACCTTGTCCATCTGGGCCACCGTAGGCTCACCCTCCTCCACCAGTAGAGGAGGAAAAGTTGTGTCATTGTTGAATATTTAAAATCCTCTTGTTTCTGACACTGAGAAATTCCTATGTGGGATTAGAGATTTGTTATGATTAAAACATTTTCATAAACACCCACAGTGAAGGAACTAAGTGAACTATGCTTTTTTGTTCAAAACAGGATACGTAGGAAGTCCTTTCAATGCCCGAGATCACTAAATATCCTCTTCAAGAATCCAAACATAAATAAATTAATCTAGGAGTCCTACTAAGGAATAATACCCAAATTAAACCTCGAAGTCATCATGGAATCCTTTTCCAGAAGTAAGCCCAAACTCATTTATCTCAAAGGAATATATTCTCTTTTGAGATATATTGAACTACTTGGTATTTGATTCCCATCCACGTGGGATATGTAGGAAGCCTCCTTGAGGTTCAACCCAAAATTAAAAATCCACCCTATTCTAATGGGGAAATATTGCCAACAGGATTCAATCATACTTGGAATCCCATATTATTTCCAGGTTCCTTGGGTTGCCTCGACATAAGTCCCACACTAAAATTTGACTAAGCACCTTTCACTTAGATTTTCTTACCACATGACATTAAAAAATATGGTTAGGTCCTTATCACATGGTTATAAAAGGTATGATGTGTCCCATTAAGCAGAATAGAACTTTGAGAGTCCTTATTCCTTTCGCAAGGATACGTAGGTAGCACATTTTATGGGCACGATCCCAAGATAAAAAACATTCTTATCCCTCGATGACAGTAATTTCTAGAGTGCCCCACTAAGTGGATTAAAAACTAGAATCATCATAATGATGATTAAAAGAATATGTAAATAATATATGAAAGGACTCCACTGATGGAAAACATCGAATACATACATATATTTCCATTAATGAAGAACCTTGAATACATACTGATGATTCTAAATTTTACACATGTTAAAAAATGATTGAAAATACAAGGGAAACTTATGATATACTTGGTGAATTAATAAGGATTCATGAAAATATCTAAAATTTATAAAGAGATTCTCAGATTAGACAATAATTTCCCCGCCAAAGGGTGTGATGAGTCTGACCTCCCATCCTCTCGACCAATGTACGTTTCTATGTATCATAATGTTCAAATGTTATGAACTCCTGGTTTTGGGAATCAGGTACACATTGGATTCCCTTTGGATAAAGAAATGTTGGGAGTTTCCAATTCCATGAATAAATCCAATGGAAACGGCCTAGAATTAGTTATTTTTATAACTAGAATACACATTTCAAGGAACTACAAAACAAGGTGCCACCAATCTCATAGTGAAATCATACATACATTTGACACAAGATCATAAATATTTTTATCATAACCCATGAAATGATATGGGTATTATAACCATGAAATCATACCATAACCTATTGAAATATATAGGTTTTATAATAATTTAATCATAAACAAAACCTATGAGAAGAAGCTGGTTTCAGAAGCACTAACCCATGAAAGTGAAATTGGTTTCATAAACATCATTCCATCCAAATATAATCCATTAAAAGAAATAATATGAATGAAACCATTCAGTAATTTCCCCCAAAATATCTGGAGTAATATAAATTTACGATATCATAGATGTGAATTTATTTTGAATGATATTTTGAAAACATTTATTAATAAAAATATCATTTCTTATTTGAAAAAATAATTTTAAAACATAAAGTCTTTTCAAAACATTTTTCATTCAAAAAAGGTTTGATAATATATAATAGTAGTTTTGAAAACAATAAAACAATTTTAAAATCGTTATTCCTTGACAATTATCTTCATGTATAAATTGAGGACATGTTTTAAAACTTTTTTTTGATGAAATGTATTTTGAAATAAAATATATTTCTGAGAAAAGAGAGAAATATGGTCATACTTTATTAAATTCATTTTATTAATTATATTACGTACACAATAGTTAAAAAATGCTTCAAATTCAGGGATATATCTATAATAAACATAGGGGAAGTAATATCATTCGTGTTCTTGAGATATGGAAAATAATATTCCATCAAATAAGTATAACCATTAACAATCTCAAAAAGTGATGAGACTGTTTAAAAAAAATCTTACCACTTGTTTACATGGGATATTAATCTCCATTTTATAAAAAAATTATTAAATGAATAATAAAATATCCTTTAAAGAAGTATATTCATGATATAACATATAAAATTTAATTTTATGCACCATGAAAAATAATTTTGGAGCATAAAAAAACATGTGTCTCAAAGAAGACTAAATAAGAAAACAATTTTTGACTAATTCGATAGATTTTTAAACAAAAACCCCATGAAAGAAATACCATAATATGGATATGTAAATACCCATAAATTTAAGTATAATAATTATTTTAATAAATACATGGTTATTATAAACACCAAACAAACAAAAATGGTTGTGAAAAAAGGAAGTATCTCATAGAAATAAAAAGTGAGATGAAACCCCCTTACATTATGTCTTGAATCTCATTGTAATCATTCCATATACATGTATAATAATTATACA
Source organism: Viscum album (assembly GCA_963277665.1). Lineage (NCBI taxonomy): Eukaryota > Viridiplantae > Streptophyta > Magnoliopsida > Santalales > Viscaceae > Viscum > Viscum album. The sequence goes on from OY728123.1 coordinate 440,806,490, forward strand.
TTTATTATTAATATATTAAAGAAACATATTATTATATATAATACAATATATGGTTTAATCATGATATTATATTCCCTCTATTTCACTATCCTATGTTAAGGTTTCACTTGGGGTAATATCTGCTTTGTGCTTCGCATGCGTCTTAATACGTTATATCTTTTTTAATTACACTTATATAATGATTCAAAAATGTAAAAAATTATATAAATATCATATATATTATTTATAATTTTATTAAAATAATATATAAATAATAAAAGTATGAAATGGAATACACTATTCTTGGAGACGGTTAGTCGTACAAACGCATGAATGATGTGTCGATTTTTATGGTCATATTGGAATAAAGAATGTAAATGAAATATATATATATATATATAAATTTAATTATTCCATTATAATTGTTATATGATATATATAATACAGGTTCACTAAAATAATCCTTAATACATTCCATGTAGTGTTTGAATGAATCAAATCACTTTAAGTGTGTGATAATCCACAATTCCTCATATTAAATTATTGTATTTACACCAAATGGAAAGTAACAAGGTATGTTTTGTACAATAATTAAATATGAATAAAAACATAATAAATAAAATATATTACATATATAAATATATTTTCAATCATAATGTCCACCATGAGAGGCGCTAAAGAAAAAAATTACAATCATGGTTTAGGGGGGTTGTAGTTCACCGTAAACAGAAACAATATATTTGTTACACATTAAATGGATGTGTGGGTAAGTGTAAGAAGAAAAAAAATAATATGAAAATAATATTACATTGAGGATATTTCTTGTACATTCAAATAATAAATACAGTGGATGGGTGGTGAAAAAAATAAATCAGTGGAGCTTGAGAGAATACGTTACCTCTTAATCGGGTAACTCCTTTTGGATTGTGCCAAAAGGATTAATTATATTTTTTATTAATTAGGTTTGGATTCTAGGAGGAAGGTAGGGATGTTGGAATTCTTATTGGGATGATATTTGATGATCCTAATTTTGTTTAATAGGCCTGAGGAAGAGAGATTAGTGTTGGCCTTTATAGGGAATTGAAAAGATACTCATAGTGTTATTGAAATCAAGTTAGATATACAAATGTTTCTACATAAAAGTTTTATAAAAAACCAATAAAAAAAATAAGGTAAGGTTAATTTCCGAATAATTACCATTCAATTGGTGTTCGAAAAATTACTAGATCATTTTGGCTCTTAATTATATTGTTAAGAAAAATTGACTCTTAATAGTTGTAATTTATTTTAATCAAATTGACTAATAATTTTGGTCATAAACTATGTTGATCATAATAATCATTATAAATTAATCTAATTAAAAAAATAAAATCCATTTTTCCAAATTATAATAACATAATTGGCCTAAATTGACTTATAAATTAATCCCTCATTCATGCCGACAATGTCGGGATTTAATGTAAAATCACTAAAAAGTTTTGCTATGTTTGTATACCCAAGATTAAATGGAAATTGACAGAAATGATACACATTGTATTATTTGAAAAAAAATATCTATCAAAACATTAAAACCAATTTAAAATATAATTTATCCTTAAAAATACATTACATTGAAATGTAATTATTAATTAATATATGTCATTTTCCACTGTTCATTGAAAATAATGTTTCGTAGAAAAATTCCATAAATTCAATCTAATATATTTTCAAAATTCTAAATTAATATATGATTTTTATTTAATAAAATTAAAATTCTAAATGTTTCTAAAATTAATTTTAATATTTTTCCCGGAATCATATTAAATTTTGTTCATTTGAGAAAATGATATATTTAAACATTTAAGGAATTTATCAAAAATTATATCATTCATTGTCAATATGTCAAAAATATATAAAGAAATCATAAAAAAATATTTTAAAAGTACTTATTAATATTTATATAACTATGCTTAATGTAAACATTACAATTATCTAATTTAAATAATTATCATAGTAAAATGATGTTTCGTAGAACCATTAGTGTTGTGTACAATATACACCGATTTGGTATTGTGTGTAACATACTCTATGTCGTTGTTGCATGTAATGTATGTAAAGTTGGAGATTTTTATTGTATGCCAAGTTTTTTAAATTTAATTTATCCGATGTCAGTTTGATGTGATATGAATTTTTGACAAACTGCAATGAAATTTATAAATGAAAATTTAATTTATTGGATAAAAAAAGCCCATAAAAACTAGGGGTTTTACATTATAACCCTATAAAATGATTTTTACCTTGAAATTACTCACTTGAGTAAAAAAATGTCGATAATATTTCTACATCATATCCACAAGTTCCAACACATATTCCTATAATTACTAACTTCTCCACCAAACTCTGACCATATGAGTGGTTGTTTTCATAGAACGTTCTACATATGGTCCAAAATTTCAACTAGTTTTTCATTGAGAGAAATATCCTATACCAATGATATGATATCTATATTTAGTACATGTTAAGGGTAATGTTTTTACTTCCTCAGGATAGATACATAGAACACATCAGGGACATGATATTGATTTGGAGGATGTTCCAAGTAATAAGCTACCATCATGATATGATCTTGAATTTCAAAGGGACTGATATATCTTCTAATTTGTTTAAATTTATTTTTTAATATAATAACCTTTTTTTAAAGTGATATTCATAGAAATAATTTTTTACCAATATAAAATCCAAGATCACTTCATCGTTTATCAGTATATCTTTTCTTCCGACATTGAGATGCCCTAATATGATGTTGAATGGTTCTAACCATCTCATCCATTTATTCACCAATAAAATGTCCCAATTTCATTCATTCTCCACCCTCATATGAGCACATTGGACCTATATATTTCTCCCATATAGGGCCTCATATGGTTCCATAGTAATTCTTGAATTAAAGATACTGTCAAATGATAACTAAACTAGAGGAAGGTACTGATACCAACCACCTTTGAAATCTACATAACAAAATATCAACATATCATCTATGGTTTGACTTATTCATTTATACTGACAATATCTATGGGGATGGTAAGTAGTGCTAGTCATCAATTAAGTATCAAGAACTTGTTTAATACTTTGATATAACTTTTTAGTAAACCTTAGATCTCGATAAGATACAATAAAATGTGGTACTCCATGCAACCATACCACTTCCTTAATGTATATCATGGAAAGATGATATAGAGAGAAGTCTTATCTAATAGTAGTGAAGTGTGGTGGATTATTAATGTGATCGACTACCACCGATATAAAATTAAACCATTTAGGGGTTTTGGGCAGTCCAATAAAAAATCCATAGTGATGTTCTCCCATTTCTATTATGGTATGAGCAATGGATTCCACCCCCATTAACTTTTCACTTTAATCATTAACTTGTTAGCATACCTATAATCGAGATACAAACACTACAATATCTCCCTTTATTTTATCCCACCAAAAATCATCTTCTAAGTTCTAATAAATCATCATTCTTATATGTTGAATAATGAATGATGAACTATGAGCTTCCTCTAACATATACTTCATCAAATCAGGTATGGAAGGAACACATAAACAATTCTTGAAACTTATCATTCCATCTCAATCAGGGTTATACTCATGATCATTTGTAACATTCTATTGTAGTTCTACATATTCCTTCTATTCCATCATAATCTTAACTTGGTTATATTTTCATGAGCTCATCCCCACAAAGTATACCCCTCCTAGGATGACAGTGGGAGAATAGAGATAGGTACCCTTAAGTTACCCCTCTAGTAGGCCCCGAGTTGGTGACAAGAACTGAGGGTATAATAAACATGCAGATGTGATTCATTACCCTCTTAGATAACACATGTGGAAGATAGAGATAATATACACATCCAATAACTCCTAACCAGACAACAATATCATTGAAAATACAAACATCACATATATAATTTCATTCAAAAACTACTACAACTTAAATTAAAAACTATAAGTACCAAAAAAATTAAATATTGCAGTGACCACATATCCCAAATTTCCCCTGTAACCCACAAGCTGTTAGTATTCTGCATAGTCTCCAACCTTCTTCAAATATCCTAAAACATAGTTCATATATACATTTGTTTAGAAAAATAGTATATTGGGATGGATCCTTCATGGAGACTATCATGTAAAAGGTAATTAAAGCATAATAAAGAATATTGAACACCAAGTAAAACTAACTCGTCACCTAAATGGATATACTGAGTTCCTAGCCTCACTATGGATACTCTCAGCCGGTATAGCATACTGGGGAATATTATATAATAATTATTATTAAGGGTACCCGCTACCACTTTCCCACTGGTTTTATACTTTCCACAACGTCGCACACCCTGAGAATATATCTCTAAAAATGCAAGCCCATTGACACATGGTTGAAGCACCACAACATGCATATTTTGTGTCAACATGCACCTTCTGAATCATACCATAGTGTCCATGTGACCAATGTAACCAAGTAGTTTCTGAGAGCAACCACAAATCCAATAACGTGTATCATAAATCAGGTATTATACCTCAATCCATGACAACCCATACACTATGTAAGGATCCCCATCCCATCACAACCGATACACGTTGTACCTATAGTAGTCCCCAGGAAAATATATCCAAAATATATGTTTGTGAAATAACCACAAGTTGTTACAGACCACTACACACATATATGGGGAAAATTAACCACTATGAATTCCGTCACATGTAATTACCAATAGAAGAGATTAGGACCAAAGTTGTAGTAATCCATCCATCCCCTCATTGGGATGTTGGGGAAAGAACCCCCTATGTTATCATAATCCACATGGTTTTAGTTTCACTAACTGAGATGGTGGTGTAGCATATAGAAACACAAGAAGTACATGAAATTATATAGCACAACCACACTATGCGCATAACGCATTATTAGACTCAACATCATCTAATATCTCTTGGACTCCCATCTTCCTCTGCTAAAAATAGAAATCCCATAATCACTCAACCATTTAAAGATCTACATTATGTTAATTTATCATATATTTTTAGTTTAACTTTATGGTAATTAATTACTTAACCATTAATTAACCATTATCACTAAAAAAATTAATTTATATATAATTTCGAAAAATATACTTTCCCTCTAGGCATAACCATACTGAATCAATGGATTCTCACATTTATAACCTCATGATTTCATCCTAGAAATCTCTAACACCATGGGTTACAAATATATTAGTTTATTCAAAAACATTAAAACCATCCATATTTTCAGGTACTCTAAGAAAACATTCTATCCTACCAAACAGAAGTTGGTCAACACGATGAGTAGATGAGCTACCCATTGAGACTTTTCCAAATATAGTAGAAGAACATACCCATACAACCAAGATAATATAAACATGAAAATCAGATGGAATACCCTACGTATCTTCACCTCACGTGAAAGGAGAGTAAAAAAACATCTACCTCAAGTAGTGAGGAATGTAAATTAGAAAAAAATAGATTGAAAAAGCATACAACTATCATATCATCATGTAATACCATATTTAACCAGATCTATCATATCTGATTCCTATTTGACACCACATTCATAAACTGATGCATCCTTCCACTCCATAAATCAACTTCCCCCACAAAAACTGGGCCTCCCTACCCCAAATACCACAAGAGACCTCGAGGCTCATTCATCCTAGGATCATATCACATCCGAGCCTCCCTACCAACCAAAACCAAAATTTACCTCAAGGCTTAGCCCTCCTAAGCTCATATCACATCACATATATAAGGAAAAAAACATGAAACTATGATCTTGGCACTAAAGTAAGGCATTCAGTCTTTACACACAATGAGCTCTCCCGACTCCATAGATTAAGAGTCTCTACCATTACATGAATATGGGAAACCTATAAGCTACAAAGGAATTATCATTTATCCCAAAAACAATTCTCCTTTCCATCAAGAATTAACCAATTAATTATTTATAGGTTCCAACTATGGGAATTATAAGAAACAAGCTATCACAATCTATCAAAAATTAATTATATAATTAATTTCACATGCCTTTAATTATTTTTTCAACAATTATCAACCTGCCTCATGTTCATTAACCAATTAAAAAAAACATGCATTACTCACATGAATTTAATTAACATAAAATTGAAATGAAAATAAGAGGATTCATTAACCATGCCTCTTTAATCATTTGTAAAATTAATTAAAAATTAATTCAGGCTTTAATATCATTACCAATTTCAAACAACAATAACATGATAAATGAAAAATAACATAGATATAAAACTATCTAGAAAATTAATAGTAAAATTATTATCATTGTATAAAGAAATAACAATCCTATGTGATTGATTACAATTCATTAATCTGGATTAGGTATTTAATTTGGTAAATTTCATTATGATCCATGTGGATAAATCCGGCTAAATATAATATTTTTAAAAAATAAATATAGAATCCACAAATCCCCTACCTCAAATGTACATCGAAATTCTTTTCACAAAAATGGATCAACACAATATATCTTGATCACCACTCTTGAAACAACTAAATCTTTATGGGGATGTTGTGTCACAATTGTACAAATCAAAAAACAAGGGAAACTCCATTAGGAACATCGAGATCATGTTCCATCACATGGAAATGGGAAATGAGAGGATATGGATCAAAGAAACCACAAGAATGAATGTTAATCAAACATTGGATTAAGGAAAGATCATTACAGATAAAAGAATGAAGCCTCAGATCGATTCCCATCGAAGAGATCTTCAAATTGTTTTCGAGGGGGTCGTCGAACCACTTGGTGTCAAGAGATAGGGATTCAATAGATGTAGGGTTGACATCTCGAGCTGATGAAATGATTTAAAACAAATAGAAATGAGGTATTACATGACGTTAAATCCAATTTCATATCATGAAATATCAAGAGGTTGGTTCTCACCAAAGAATCATCACCTATTCATTTAATTTATTTTTCAATCTCCATAAAATTACATGACATGAATCCCACTTCCATGCAAGGGAAGTCCCCTACTTCTAGATCCCTACACCCAATCTTTTTCAGACATCCTCTAAACCCCTCTAAGCTCCCCAGTCTTTGGAAACATGAAATCGGTCAATCCATGTTGATTTGAGACCGTACATAAGATACCCCTCAAAGCATTATCCTCCTCAAGTATCCAAATCCAAACCAGAGAGAAGAGAGAAATGGGTCATCTGAATAGCCACCCAGTGCGATAACCCTCAATGATTTGTCCACCATAGGAGATCCCCACCTCACTATAGGAACAATAGAAAAGCCATGCAACAACCACAACCAGCTCCCAAACATTCTCCCAAGAGAGATACCTCTCAAAATATAGAAAGAAACAATAAGAAACAAGAGACTACCATCTCATAAATAAAAAGGGTCTAAAACCAAAAAACAAATTATGTTAAAGGAGAAGATACAAACATCAAAATTCCTGGGGTACTGATCATGTATCTACAACTAACGTTCCCAGGTACTCTCATCCTTGCTAATGTTCCACCACAAGACACGATCCAAGGGGATAACACAGCCATGAAACACCTTCTTATTGAGGTCCTGGATCTCTAAAGGATTATTTGAAATGGTCATATCACAGTCAATATGGATCATTCCCCAATTGATGATATGATATCCATCTTGAAGATAATGATAGAGCTATGAAAAATGAAAAACCCCCCATATCTGGATTATCTACAAGGGATGTGTTGTCCAATACACCATGACTCCATAACCAACAAACACCTCGAATGACCCAAAAATAAGGGATAAAGCTTACTCCCATGACCAAACATTCAATTCCTATGATGTGGAACCACATAAATGAATACATGATCCCCATTATTGAACTCCAGAGTTCTCATCCTATGATCGACAGGGGATTTCATATTATCTTCTGCTACCTTCATCCTCTCACTAATCACCTTAACCATCTCTATCATATTCTCTACTAGTTCTTGCTAGAGAATTACTAACTCTCCAACCCTATACCATCAAAACATAGAACAAAAAGGTCAAATATATAGGAATTCAAAGGGCTCTATTTCGATGGTGAAGTGAAAATTATTTTTGTATGTAAAATCTGTAAAGGGTAGGTGCCTCATCCATGAACATACAAAATCGAAGACATAATATTGAACATTTCTTCAAGAGTATTGATGGTCCGATTTGTTTAACCATCTTTCTATGGATGAATTGTAGTGTTAAGGTATATTTAAGACTAAAAATATTGTTAGAGACCTCTCTACACCCTAGAGGAAAAATGAGGATCTCGATTCTAAATTATCAGGGTTAGGACTTCCTGGAGTCTCACCACCTTCTCCAGATGTTGTGTCGATAGAACTTCCACTGAGATCGACTCTTTTATCGGTGGAAAGTGGGCTGATTTCATTAGACGATCAACAAGCACCCATATAGAATCTTCACCTCCCAAAGATCATGGATAATAGGTAAAAATGTCTATTGAGATATCCTCCCACTTCCAATGAAGAATATCTAATGTCTGGAGTCAACCACCAGTAACACAATGTTCTACCTTCTCAATCTGTTAGTCCAAACATTGAGAAAAAAAAAAGAGTTCAACTTCACGCATCATCCCAGGCCACCAAAACTGTCCCTCAAAGATTAATATATCTTTTCCATTATAGTATGTACATCCAAGTTAGAACTAAATAAATATATGATAACTATATCAAGCATTTCTAATGGAGCTAAAATACTTCCTTGAAACAAAACCTGGTGTTGTTATTCTTCAGACCAACCATTAAGGGACTCACAATAAACAACTCAATCCCTCCTAACATCCACCACATGACACTTGACTAGAACTCTTCCACCTACCCCAATAGATTTGATGACACTCTCATCGAAAAGTACAACCCCTACCCAAAGCTTTTCCCATAAACATATGTAATGCTGAATGTTGTTCAATTACTCTCCAGGAATCACCTGATTTGCACACTGCATCACTAGATGAATTTATAATCAAAACCCTGACCACAAAATTTCCCTTCCCATGTAAATATGAAATATAGAATTATTAATCCTATAAGAACACCATCCATATATACTATCACCAGTTCCAGACACACTATAATAAAACATTCCTTAGTCTCTGATGGTCAGTGAAGACCCAAAAATGATCACTGATGAGGTATTGTGTCTAAAAAATCAGGGTAACCACTACCAAAAACAACTCAAGATCATGGGTGGAATATCTACTCTTATGGGAACACAACTGTTAAGACCCATAAGAATTTACAGATCAATACTACATGTGAACACAACATAATGAAAGGTGAGACACATTATAGAAATCCTCATACAAAACCCATTATTTTGGAATAAACTGAACAATATAATTCATCACACCAAATAGTATCACAATGAACTCATAATTACAACGATGAAAATACAATGAATTCATCATAATATCATCATCCTCCACTCACAATTGATGATATGTTGGTTTCCAATAGATCTTCGAGAACCATGTTTTACCCTTCAGTTGAGGGAATAAATAATCAATGTGAGGAAGTGGGTAGAAGTTCTTCACTGTCACCTGGTTCAAGGGAGGATAATTGATACAAAATGACAAACTAGCATCATCATTCATTATGAATGAAATAGGTGCACCCCACAATGTAATAATCAGCCTAAAAAACCTCACTTAAAAATACTATCATGTTGTATACACAAATATCACAACTCATAAGGTTCTATCCTACATAGATGCATTGAGATAATAGACAATCCTAATTGCAATTTGATCCCAAACATGGTCTCACATTGAGGTGGTAGTTATAAAACCTCTTCTGGAAAGATAGTAGGGTACTCTTCTAAAACCCTACGAAACAAAAACTTCTAAAACTTTTTAGAATTTCAAGTCATCTCATCCATAAATGATGAAAAGGAAGGAACATGTTTCTTTCCTATCCGAGGGTCTCTCTCATCAATAAACACTGCTAGCTCTCTATCAACATTAAATAACTCAAAATTCCTCTGGAATGAACCCATTATACACTACACCAAAAAAATCAACCAATTAAGATGATGAAATCATAAGGGTGTATCCATAAACATAATAAAACTCACCAAGAGTGGTGATACCACAGCCCTAGCTCACAGTCTCTAGATACTTCAAACAAGTCATCCTGACCTCCAACTAGAGAAGTAAATGGAAAGGGAACTGGATGTCTCTCTACCTCAAGTCACAAAGAATGTACAATGTCATGTTATTTAAGGATTGAATCACTTATGAATAAAGAAAGTAATTAACATGAGTAGAAAATAAGAAAATAGTACGTCAAATGATATTTGGCTATCCTGGGACTGTAAATTCTAAAGCATGATGTTGAGAATGACCTACTCCATATATTATTTGACCATGCTGATGAACACCCCCATGGATGCACTTTACTCTCTATAAATAGGATGTGTGTCTCAAGAAATTCTCTGTCATCCCATCCACTCTCTACTAGTTAACAATTGGTGCATCCTGATGCTACTACCTCTGACAGTACTAATGTAGTGCAGGACCCTAAAGAATAACATATGACACATGATGACTGATATGAAAGATCGAGAACTACCTCAAATGATGACCTCAACCTCTTAAAGGGAAACACAATTCTGGAATCTTATCACTAGTATGAGAGCTATCTCCTGAGACGAAACGATACTTTGGTGGCTGGGAGGAACCCCGGACTAATCCGAAGCTCTTTGGTCCTGATAACATGGAACCCCAGACCATAGTTATGCTTCTCGAGGAATCCTAAAGACTCCCTAATCATGACGATCTAGTTCTAGAAAAAATCCTCATGATGTCTCATCACTCTCAAGTACCTCAATATATGTCTTCATCTAAAATAGGGATACCTTTATCTTGAACTCTAGACATAAATCCTCCTTGAAATACCTAATCCTGGCCTCCTCATTCAGAAACAGTTCTAAATCATATCTCAAAAGGATCCAGAAACAGATTCCAAACTCCCATCAACTGGATCTCCCATTCTGAAGGGTATGTAGCTCCTAGAGACTGGCTGCCTTCATAGTCATAGAAAGAATATCATCTCTAAACTGGTCTTATAACACCTCCCATTAGACTCCCAACTCCTCATGATCCCCAAGGAATAAGAACCACCACAACCTCACTACCCGACATAGTATCTTCAAAGCCAATGACACCCAGTGCTCCTTCTTGAAATGGATCGAAATGATGGCTATATAATCCTCCTCCAACGAGTCTTCTACGATTGTATATAAAATAGAAAACTCATAGATTTATAGACTCTTGCACAAAACACTCTGAGTTTCATCATCCAAGTGTTTTCATCATCAACATAAACTCTGTGGTGATCTTCGGGCAGATCCTGATGAACATATTCAGTATAATTCTAAAGAGAACACCAACCTAGAGCCACACTAGAAAAATAAAAAATTATCAGAGATCATAAACATAGAATATTAAATACATCAAAATTAATTAATTTTTTTTATTTTATTCATTTTAGGTTAACCTATCCCCCATTATACCTATTCAAACACATATGCAATGTAGAATGAAGCATGATTCTTACCTATGTCTTTATCTTGTAACTTGTATCACGTCTTTTAGAAGAAAAAATATTATTAATTGTTTGTGCATCAGATAATCGGGAGACCAAAATACCATTGTATTAGCTAGTTTCTCATGTTTATAGTGCTTACAAAAATTATCCAACACTATTTCCCAACTAACCCATACATCATCTCATGTAACTTACTCAAAGCTATATCATATCCCTCAATTATAACTCTGATACCACCCTATCATGATCCCCTCCCCACAAAGTGTGCTCTACCTAGGTTGGAAGTGGTAGAATAGATATATTGACCCCCGAGTCCTTCCTACAGTAGGATATGGGTTGGGGACTTCAATCGAGGGTATAATAACCATGTAATGGTAGACATTACCCTCTAAGAGAACACATACGGAATAGAGTGATATGATTGACACCAACCAACTCCTGTTAAGACCAAAATATCAAAGAAAATCAACAGTGATGATATGTAAAGTCATTCAAGAACTACTACAACTAAATGTAAAAACTGAAATTATAAAAATAATGTATTTACGACAGAAACCAGGAAGCCCAAATAGATCTTGCAACCCATAAGCTATTATTATCCAGCTAGATCTCCAACATGTTACAACTGACCTGAGAAATATTTTATAAATTCATAAGGTGAGTATTATAGTATACTTAGTAGGATCCCCTCTAGATACAATCATGTAAAAGTTAATGAAATCACGCTAAAGCATAATGACCAACAAGTTAAACTAACTCGTTACCTAAACAAGTATATTATGTTACCAACCTCACCATGGCTACTCTAACCAAGTATCACATATAAGAGAATATTATATAATAAAGAATATAAAGGGTACTGCGCTACTAGTTACTTAATGGTTTTTCACTTTTCCACAATGTCGCACGTCCTTAGAATCTATCTCCAAAAAGGCTAGCCCACAGAAACCTTGGAAAAGCACCACAACACTCACCACGTGTGTCAACATAGACCCCATGCATAAAACCATGACCTCTATGTATCCAATGTAACAAAGTAGTTTTCAAGAACCACCATATCTCCCATAATGTGTATCAAATGACAGTTACTATACCTCAAGCCATCACAACCCATACACTAAGAAATGATCCTCATCCCATCACACATCATACACATTGTACCTATAGTTTCATAAGGAAAACTATATCCAGAAAATAAGTGTGCGAAATAACTACAATCAATTATAGACTTCTATACACATATATGGAGAAAAATAACCACCATGAATACCAACAAAAATAACTAAAAAGAGAAGTGAGTGGGGAAAATGGGTAGTCAGTTGTCCACCCACCCACTAGGAAGTTGGGAAAACACCCCCTCAGGGCTCATAATCCCCATGGTGTGAGTTCAAATTATCGAATATGCAGTGTAGTGAATAAAAAAAACCAGTGCATGATATAATATAGCTCACAACCACACTATGTAAAAAACCTAGTCATTGAATCAACTACAGATAATGTGAATCTTACTCCCCACCACCACTACTGAGACTAGATATCATTTACGCTCACAACCATTTAATGTGATATATAATATTACTTTATCATCTTTTATTAGTTGTACATTAAATTAATTATTTCCATAACCATTAATTAACCATTATCATTTACAGAATATATTTCATTAACATTTCAAGAGAGATCCATGCCCTCAAGGAATAACCACACTGAGTCAAATACTTCTTCTAATTAAAGCCATAGTATTGCATCCATAAAGCTCCAACCCCATGGATTAAACACTTATTCATTTATTTAACAAAATTAACACCTTCCTTATTTCTGGGTATTCTAGGAAATCAATCTAAGCTACCGAACACAAGGGTCACAAAAAGGTGAGAAGATGAACTACATGTTGATTCTTTTCCACATATAGTGAGAGAATATACCCACAAACCAAAAGAATATAAACACAAAAATCATATAGAATATTAAAAACATATTCATCAATCATGGATAGAGAGTAATGAAAATATTTTACCTCATGAAGTGGGGAAATCAAATCAAATAAAATAACAACAGATTCAATAAGAATCCAACTTTCATTTCAATAGGTAATCCAAGATTCAACTTGTTGTATCATCTCAAGTGTCCTATTAGACACTGCATGCATAAGCTGATGCATCTTTCCAGTCTAGTTGTTAGCTTCTCCCACAATAATCAGGCCTTCCTACCCCACATAACACAATAACCCTCTAGGCCCATCCATCCCCGGATCATATAACATCTAGACCTCCCTGGCCCCCAAAAACACAACATCCCTCTAGGCTCATCCATCCTAGGCACAGTTCACATCATATGAACCTTGAAAAAAATAATACACCTAGCACATGGACCTAAAATAACACATTCAACGTTCACAAAAAACAAGTTTTTGTGGCTCCAAAATACAATTCAATTGGCCATTACAAGAAAATAAGAAAACCATGACCAAAAAAAGGCATTAGATTATATAATAAAAATGATTCATTATTATATATAGAATTAAACAATTCATTATTCATAGGTTCGAACTATAGGAATCCTATGAAACAAGTTATCATAACCTATCACATATTAATTACACAATTAATTTAACAAGACTTTTATTATTTTATCGAAAAAATCTATATGCTTCCAGTTTATTAACTAATACTATTAAAAATTCATTACTCCCATCAATTTAATTATCATTAAATTGAAAAAACAACAACCATAGACATTAAAAATACATTTTTCACCATTTATCCACTTAATTTACAATTAATTCTAGATTTAAATTCTTTACCAATTTCCTTCAAGAACAACATATTAATCCATGTAATTCATAGATATCAAACTAGGTAGAAAATCAAGTGAGAACCCATTATAATGGTATAAATAAACAACATTTCTATGTGATTAACACTAATTATATAATCCGGTACAGGCTTTTAGTTGGGTAAATTTCATTGTGATATATGGGGTTGAATAATTAAAACACTACGATTTAACATACATAAATAGAAAAGCTACAATTCCCATACCTAAAAAGTTCATCGAAATTCATCACACGAGAACACATCAACATAGAAAATCACAATCACCTCTCCCACAACAAATGCATCTATACGGGGATTCAACAACACAACCAAACCAAAAAACAGGAAAGAAAACTATATTTGGAACATGAAGACCATGTTCTATCACATGGAAATGAGAAAAGGTAGGAAAAGGGATCGTATAAACCATAATAATGGAGGTAGTTCTTATCTCAAATTGTAAAAGGATCACTAAAAATCACAGACGAAATATTGATATTGATTCAATTCTATGGGATCCCTGAAATGTTTTAGATAGGGTTGTTGGCTTGCCTTGAGTCGGGAGATAGAGGGATTCTATAGTTTAAGGGGTGAAACCCAAGTTGCTAAAATGTTTTAAAACATAAAACATCAGGTGATTACACAAAATGTAATCCCTTTTAATGTCGTGTAATCCATCAATGTTTTCAATTAAAAAACTATACCCTATTCATTTTATTTAATTATGAAACCCCAATAAATTACATGATGTGAATCCTAATTTCTCATTGGGAATGCACCCTAATTCCTGTTTCCATCACTCAAACTCTTCCAAACATCCTCTAATCCTTCTTCAAGTTCCTTGGTCTTCTGAAACACACAATGGTTCTATCTGTGCGGATTCCAACACTTACATAGAGGGTTTATATTTTGTTTGATAATGATAATAATTTTCCCCTTACATTAGGATTTCTAGATCCATAATTCAAAAATCCAAAAACATTGGATCTTTTCTAATCCTCATCATGGATAATATATCATTATCCTCTTGACTCAAATCATCAACCACATTGTTTTCATTCCCATGGAGGTAATGTATAGAGAAATAAAAATCTATTATCAACTCTAACCGTATTCTCAAGTGCATGTTCAAAAACATTTATGTGAATATATATTTCATAATTTTATGATCAACATATATATCACTGTTTTCTATATAAATATAATACCTCTATATATTTAATGGAAAAATTACCTTAGATGACTCCAAATCATGAGTTGGATAATTTTTCTCATGAATATTTAAATGTCATGGGGAATATGCTATAAAACAATCATTATTCATATAAATAAATAAAAATTACTTCTTTGATGCATCACTATAGATTAAAACCCATTCTACACTATAGGGTAATGTAAGCACAGGTTTACTAACTAACCTTCACTTTATATCTTTAATTTTTTTTCAAATTAATCTATCCAGATAAACATGAAATACATTCAAGTTAACTTGGTCAGAGTATTATATTATCAGGGGAAATTCTCCACAAACTATCTATAAAATATCGGTAAACCAAGAATTATATGGATCTAACTCACCTTGGTATTTCTAGGCTAGCATTCAGTATCCCTTGTCATCAATAAATCTACTATTATACCATCTTGGGGAATTATGTCACCTAAAAATGAATCCATTTGTAGCAAAAATTAAAATTTTTATAATTATTCAAATAAATTCTTCGGCTATAGAATATTTAGTAAAATTATCATGTGATATTCATTCTCTTCCATTAACATTTAATATATAATAATTTCATCCATAAAAACTACCACAACCCAATTGAGGTAATCCCAAAAGACTCCATTCATTTAATCTACGTAAATTTTTGGGACATTAATAATAACAAAAGGCATAACTATATATTCATAGTTTCCAAAGCATGTAAATAATTCCATCATGGCTATATCCTCCTCCATGAACCTTAATTGATGATATCATGAATGAATGTAAATCATTAAAATGTATTGAGATCCACAATGATGATCAAAAAAGTGATCAATATGGGTATGAAGATACTTTTCCTTGAATGTGATCTTGTTTAAATCACAATAACCAATAAAGAGTCACATTGATCATTACTTATTTTATGAAAAGAATAGGTGAATCCCAAGGTGACAGACATGGATGAATGAATCATTTTGTTGGCTTTCTTGGAGTTTCTTCTTTGTTTCACCCAACTCAATTGAGGCTATTCTATATATATTATATGAAATTGGTGTGGAACTATGTATGAATTCTATTAAAAAATAATATTCCCATTTTGGGGGATGTCTATGAAACACTTCCAGAATGACATACTCAAAATATTGAACAATAGTCATATCATCGATGTCATTTTTCTCCTCCACCATTTGTGAAAAGCAACAATTTTTAATTAGAATTATGACACATGCACTAGATGTAATCTCCATAGGATGTTCATAATTATCATCGCATTGATGGATGCTCATAGGAGGGTTCGAAAAATAAAAAATTAATTACCTTGATAATTAATGTGGGATTGATGTACAGAAAGTCAATCCATACCTATGATGAAATCAAATTCAACAAAAGAATGATTAATAAGATTTTCATGAAGTACAATCCCAAAAGAAACATCGAGAGAGGAATTGTATTCTTGAGATTAATTCATTGTACCGTTAGGGGTTTGTACTATGAATTCCACATCTAATTATTTTGGTGGAATCATAACACCCTTATAAAATTCATTATATCTAAAATAGTTGGTAGATGTATAATCAATTATGAAATTAGTAGTTCTAGAGTGGAAGGTAAGTGTACCTTTCATCGCGTCGTTGTCACACCCCTCATCATAAATATTAATTCCATGAGATTTCCTCATACCCCTTATCTTCATAGGTTATTTAAATCATTCCTAATCAATATCCCTTAGTTTTGGGTAGTGGTTAGCCTAATGAAAATACTACTAAAAATTGTAGAACTAAATCATGGCAGATGCATTTTATGCTGTTTTTATTTCTTAGAAAAATTAGCCAAATTATTCCCATCACTTTGGAAATGAAATTCATGATGGTCTTCCCTTTCACACATAAAAAATAATTATACCCCTTAAAGAAATTTCTTCTATTCTTATTCCCACATATAGAGCATTAATGGAATATATTCTTCTTTATTTAATGTTTTTAGTTTTTCCACTATACTCCATCATCCTATTTTTTCAAAACCATGCGATTGAAATATGAAATTAACCTTCATTTGAACATTGGTTTCAAAACTCAAAATATAAACATATCTACTAATGTATTATATAGAAAAATACCTTCTATTAATTGTATTTAATCTAATGAAGAACCTTTCAATTTTACATTTATGTTGGATAATAATTCCTAAATCATTCCAGAAAAGTCTTAGGAATTTAACTTCTTATGTACCAACATATTTATCATACTTTTTCTACAAGTCATGGAACACTTTTTACATATTTTAATAGATAATTTGAAGAATGTACCTATTGAAAAATATGTTATTCATCTTTTACCTTCCATGGATTTATTCTCATCTTCCTTCCTCATATTATTAATTAGATTCAACAACCGGTCTTCTTAGCCCCTTTAACTAATAGGACACCAGAATAAAATTCTCATTCTATGATCACTAGGTAATGAAGAATATCTTTTCCATAGAAATAATCCATTGTTCAGAGAAAAGTGGACGGGAATACCCTTTGAATTAATTTGAACATTGTTTCATTAAATACTCAACCAAAAATGTTTCCCTTCATTTCTCATTTGGATGTCCACTTTGATTCATAGCTTGATAAAGAATTGTGAGAATCACAACATGGTATTTAATTTCTATGATCATATTATTAGGTTTCTCAAGAGTAAAATTGTTGCATTTTCTATTATAATAATCATTAATGTGGTTCCATTTTGTTACATCCATTGAATAAAACGAAAAAAATAGTGTGTGCCACACTTATCATATCGAGGAACCATATAATTCTAAAAAGTTACTTAAAAGATGTCTCAATTATGACACCATTTTAATCTATAAAACCATAGTATTATACTATTTTATTCATATAAAACTTCTATTTATATTATTTATGATGGTTCATAAGTGTTTTTTGAATTCTCAATGCATATCCCCCAAGAGTTTCAAACTAGGTGTGCTGTAGTTCCCATTATCATACAATAGATTACCCCGAGTTTGGACCAAAACCTCTTTTCAGAGTTATTACCCTAGGTAAATATGTTTAATATCGATATCAACATTTAGTATCTTGAGTGGGATATACTTCTTGGGAACCACTTTTTATATCCATGAAAAAAATTCATGGACATATTCCTATAATATTCCTTATCCTTAGACTTATCCCTATACATTACTTTAGTGTAATTACTATGGTTTTCAAAACTTATCATCAAAAGGATAACACAAATTTTTCACTGATAACAACAATAGTTCCCTACCATTTCATATATTATCATGAAATATATTTTAATTAATAATTAAAAAATTATACAAATAGACGCCAAAAACCATACCAGTATTGTGACTTTTCAAAAATAAAAACATGAATTATGACACATAAGTAGGATATGTTATATCCAACTAGGTTTTTCAGGAAAAGAACCATTATTAGACACATAAAACATACATAGAAATCCTCATGATCTAGGGATGAAACCCCAAAAAATGGGTGGCCTCAAATTCTCAGCAAGAGTTAAATAATAAAATATATAAACATTATCATGTGAATAAGTGTATGAGAACATGATCCTGAAAATAGAAGATCATACCCTAAATATAAAATATCATATAAATGTATCACGGAATAAAATATGGCAGTTCATAGAACATGAATCATAAGGAAATAAAAAACATAATACATGAAATGATATCATTTAAAAAAAACATGGAATTTTTTTCTTACACATAATCATAAAATTTGATTTATATATTAGCCAATTAATTTCTTCCAAGACCATATTGGGAGAAAGGGTTCACTCCCATACCATCTTTGTAGTCTTGGTTCACTCCCATAGTCATATTGGTAGTTAATTTCCATTTCTAATACAATATTATTCTATCTCATGAGATATAAATTATTTCTCATTGCATTGGAGGGTGATAAATATCCCACCCATATCATAGTGAAATCATACATGTGTATGAAATGAGATCATAAATAATAATATCATATCACATTAAATGATATTAATATTATAAATATTTAATCATTCCATAACATGTGAAAAATATAGGTTTCATAATCATTTCATCTTAAAGATAACCCTTGATAATATGTGGGATTCCAAAGCATATAACCCATGAAAGAGAAATGGGTTTCGCAAACATCATGCCATGAAACCATAATCTATTCAGAGAAAGAATATGAGTGAAAAATTCAATAATTTCCTCTGAAGTAATTTATTCACACCAATGGATGTTATCATATATGGGAAATAATTTTTAAATTTCATTTAAA
Organism: Viscum album; assembly: GCA_963277665.1. NCBI lineage: Eukaryota > Viridiplantae > Streptophyta > Magnoliopsida > Santalales > Viscaceae > Viscum > Viscum album. The sequence continues at coordinate 440,826,402 of OY728123.1, forward strand.
AACATTTCTTGAGGAAAATATACATTCTTCTTTGAAAATATCTTTTTAATACAAAAATCCTTTTGTAAACCATTTTATTTTAAAACAACATTGTAGAAATATAATGGAATATTTTAAAATAATATTTTTTTTGAAATCCTTTTTCCTTGAAAATTATCATTATTTATCATTTTTAAAATATTGTTGCATACTTGGTTTTTAAAATAAAACAAATTTTAGATCTAAGAGAGAAATATAGTCATATTTTATTAAAAACATATTATTAATTTTGATAATTTAAAAAGAGTTTAAAAATTCAAATAATACATTGATATATCTTGAATAAATAATTTTTAATGAATCTCATGATTGTTCTTTATAAATCGATCATAATATTTCATCAAAGGAGGATAATCATGAAAAATATCAACAAGTGATAAGATTGTTTAGAAAAACTCTTACAACATGGTTACAAGGGATCATACACTCCTTATAAGAAATTAAAAATATCATTAAAATAATTAGTTTCATTATATAAAATGTAAAATTGAACTATATACACCTCAACAAATAACCTAGATGCATAACAAACCACGATTCTCAAAGAAAGAAAATTTAGTGAAACCATTTTTACCGATTTGGTATCTTTTGAAACATAAACCCCAAGAAATAGTATCATAATATTTAAATGTAAATCTCCATAAATTTAATCATAATAAAAATTTAATACATCCATGGTAATTATAACCACCCCAAAAAAATGAATGGGTAGTGAATAAAGCATGTATCTCGCAGAAATAAAAAGTGCGAAGGAATCCCCTTACCTTGGCTCTTGACTATCATCGTACTCGTTCAAACCACATGTATAATAAATATAAATTTATTATAAATATTTTATAGAATCATATTATCATATGTAATACCATATATGTTTTTATTATTTCCTCACATTACGCTAATGTTAACAATCTGATGTCAATGTTTCACTTCGAGTAATATTCGCTTTGTTCTTCTCATGTGTCTTAATCATGTATATTTTTGTTCCTTACACATATATAATGATTCCATAATTGAATCCAGGACATAAATATCATTAATATTCATTATATATTTATTATAATAAGCTATATAATATATAATTATGAAATTGAAGACACCATTCGTGGATACTTTAAGTTGTACGTACGCATGAACGTTGTTTCTGTTTTTATTGTTGTATTGAAAGAAATAAGGTAAATAAAATATGAATATATATATATATGTAATTACTCAAGTAGAATTATTATGTAATATATATCATATATTTTCACTAACTAATCCTTAATATAGTATATGTAGTGTGTGAACAAATTACATCGCTTTTACAAGGTGGTAGTCCACACTTCCACAAACAAAATTATCATATTTAAACCAAATAAGAAGTAAAAAAGATATATACTCTAAAAAGAATAAATAATATTCAATAAATAATAAATAATAAATATATAATATATAATTACATTCTTTATTATAATATCCACCTTGATAGGTAGTAATGGAAAAATGAACAATCGTCGTTTAGTGAGGCGGTAGTTCACCGTACACAAAAAACAATATATTCATTGTCCATTAAATGGACGTGTGTTTATGTGTAGGTAAACCCATTAGGGTAAAAAATTTATATTTTAGATACTAATAGTTTTACATTATCATGGAATATATAGATAGTACAGGATGGAGAAATAAAATAAATGAAAGGAGCTTGAGAGAACATAGTGCCTCTTAATCGGGTAACTCCTTTTTATTTGTGCCAATGGAAATCCTTGGATTTCATTATTGCAAAAGGATAGAATCTAGGATTAAGTGAGGTATTCTAGTAATTTTATTAGGTAGGTCTTGGTCGATCATATGTGGTTTTAGAGGTTTAAAAAATATGTAATGTTGGCGGCCTTTTATAAGGAAGGGAAATGACATGCATATTTTTTTTAACAAGTTAGGTGTACCCACGTTTTTACCAAAAACATTAAAAATAAACAATAAAATTAATGTTTAATGGTCAAATAATATCCATATAATGGGTGTTTGACAAAGGTTTATGTCATTTTGGGTATCAAATTAATGGTTTACCTAATTTTTCTCTGAATCATTTAATTAATTTAAATTACTTCAATAATATTTTTGAATAAAATCTAAGATGAACATATTATACAATATAAAATATTTTGATTTCAAATATAAAATTCATTTTTCAAAATTCTAATAACGTATGAGGTAAAATTTATCTTAAAATTAATCACGTTGTTTGGATTAAAATGCGTGATTTTGAAGTAAAAACATTCAAAAGTTTGTAATGTTTTTATACACATTCTTAAAGAGAAATTGATCTGAAGGATCTATATTGTATAAATTGGTAAAAACATTATCTAATTAAACATTTAAACCCATTTAAAATATAATTTTACCATATGAATAACGTAGATGAAAAATCTATCTTGAATTAAAATACAATATTTCCCCTTATTCATAATCAAATGAAGTTTCTAAGGAAAATCCCATAAATTCAAATAAATATAATTTTGAAGTTATAAATTTAAAAATTACGTTTATTTTATCAAATTAAAATTTTAAATGTGTCTAAAATTAATTTTATAATTTTTCAGTGAAGGAAATTAAAAGAAGTTCATTTGATAAAATTGTATTTTATATCATATAAGCATGTTAACAAAAATTATATCATACATTATAAATATGTTTTATTTATATAAAATAGTTTTAAAAATAATTTTAAAAATATTTATTTCTCTTCTTTTAACTAATATAAATTATTACATTATAATTATTTGATTTAAATAATTAAATTTGTATAATGTTGTTTTGTAGAAACATTAGTGTTGCGTGTGACGTACACCAAGTGTTCCAGGTAACATACGCCAAGATGGTGTTGTGTGAATTTTACACTGAGTCGGTTTCATTTAAAATATGATATGTTGGTTCCATGTAATGTATTAAAATTTGGTGCCATGTAAAATTAATTTTTGAATTAGTTCATTATAATATAGAGATGAAAATTTATGTTATTAGAGGGTGAAAATGGTCCACAAAACTAGTGGTGTTACCTATATGATAGGATCATGAATTTGAAGACCTCTATTTATATTAGTATTAAATAACAAGAGATAATGTAAAGGATGAAACAACTTGTTTTTAAATGGGTTCCCTACCCAATGTAAGAGTATCAAGTCCTTGTTCTGTATGGTGGTGACCAATACATAAATTCTCGAAAATATGTAGATTCCAAGTATAGTGTTTTGTCATGGAATCAATCCTAAACCCTAGTATAGTTCAATAAACTTTTGTATTAAGAAAAAATTCATGATTCCAAAAATAGAATCACCTTTCCTGATATTTATGTTCAATGTGTACACCATCTTTAACACCTTAATGATCATTGAATCAGAAATAATTAATTTCATCTAATATATATATTGTATAATGCTGTAGTATTAGTTTTTATTCTTTATCTTCTCTAAATTGAATAGTATTCTTCTATATTCTTTTATTTATCTTTCCTTGAATAGCACATTGTGTACAAAAACATCATCCCATTCACAAAAGTATATTGGAATCATGATTTTTGTAAATAGATGTAAGTATATTTTTACCCTATACATTTACCATATTTATCTAGTACCTTATTTATCTTGTACTTGTTCTTTCAATAGTTATTTTTCAATATTTATTCATCCAATAACTATAAGTCTGATACCTTAAATTAATTATATTACATATCTATTTGATTATTGACTTATTCATACCACACATCTCTTTTTTTTATAGTATCTCTAATTACACTTCCCCTAATTTATTAAAAAAGATAAATGAAGATTCCAAATTGACACTTCACTTCATAGATGAAAAAATATCAATAGAATTATAATTTGTACTGCACCCATTCAAAAACTATCAAGGAGGAACAAATAAGAGAAACATCACCATGTTCCATATCCCCTTTATATAGGCATCATATCTCGAAGAAACAAGGCTACAGTAAGAACTAAATATTAAAATTTTCCACTCAAACCATTATTTGAATTAAAATTTCCTCCCTGAATCATTCTCCATTTAACCTTATTTAATAATCTGATTAAATATGGTTCAAAAAATCATATAATATGTCCTAAAATTAATTCAACAAAAATATTTAAAACATTACACATATTTCATCATTACCTTTCACTTTAATCATTTTGAAAATTCTTTTATAATTATATTCACACAATCAAGATTATCAATTAGTTTAACATACAAATTAGTTTCATCGTATTGAGTTTATATAAAAGAACATTATAACTATACTCAAAACTTCTTCTATTTTACCATCTTAGTATCTTCTCCATCTAGTAATTCTCCAACCTGTTTAGTGATCCTTAACCATTTATTTGTAACTTCTTTACAAGAAACCTCATTGTTTAATGGACAAATAATTGTTCATACGGTATTACATAACTGATGGATCTAGTAATAATCGTTTCATTGTTAAAATCACTCAGAATCATCTATCTAATTTTTTTTTTCTAAAACTCCAAATGATGACATTGTTTTAAAACATTAGTATGATTTCATTGTTTGGAAACATAAATCCAATGTCTCCAAACATCATCATTGATTGGGGGAATCATTATTGAGTACTGTATCTAATGGAATCCAAAATAATTATTTGTACAATGAACTTATGAATGGTCTTAGGAATCTATATAGGGAATAATTCCTCAAAAGTGTTTTTTTATTTTTGTATCCTCTAATTAAAATCATCATATTCCATAATTTCCTTCCTTTGATTAAATTTTTTATACAATCATTAATAACATATGATAATCATGATGTTTGTTACATTGATGAATAGAAAATCCCCACCTTATATACCATAATTTAACATGATATTTTTTATTTATCCAATTAATATCATGAATCATTAAAAACAATATTTTTGAAGTTTATTCTATAAGTAATATATCCTGAATGATCAATTTGTTTATTTTCATAAAACTCAACTTGATGTCCCTGTAAAATATTGTAGTAAAAAACACTGCACAAATATATCAATCTAATGGATTTATGAGAAAATTCTATTTAAAATTTTGTTTCACCCACTATTAGATAACGTTATTCTTCTATTAATTTTATGACTTACTCTCTCTAATAACTTACCCAATATTACTATCATCTTCTGGATTTGTATTTCTCTATACAGAACACTCCATCAACTTGCATCAACTGGTGGACTCCGATTCAGTATTATTTTTAAAAACAATTTCTCCAAACCTCAAATTTCATTTTTTAAATAATAATATAATCTCATGAATCATTATTATTTACTAAAATTTTTATAATTATCATTCCTATTGATGAATCTAATATATGGAAATATTTCAAATGGAAAAAAATATCACCCCTATTCCTATAAGAGAACAATATTTGAGTAATTATTATACTCATAAAAAAAAGGATTCATTATTATTCATAATAAAAATATCTTCATTGGTTTCTATATTCGATATCTAAGATATGTAATCATTTTTAAATGGTATGATACTTTAGAAAAACATCAAGGAAAATTAATATTTACAACCTATTCAAAACATTGTCATCAATGAAGTCGATTTAATTGATTAATAACCATTAAAAAAATATAAAAAAAACAATGTAGACTCATAATTTTCTCCATATATTTAATTTTTCAATAAATTTAAAAAATAATATCTAAATATATAAATAATTATATTTTTTATCATTCCCTTTATTCTCGAACACTCATTTTATATTTTCAACAACCTATTTAAAAGTGGTACATAGTTTGTGGTAAAAGAGTATCAATTAATTATTAAGATATTTTCCATCAATCATATTACAATAAGTATATATGATCTATGATCAATGTAGAGAACAATAGTATTTTAAATAATAATGAAATATATCATTTACCAATTGATCTTAAGGTCACATGAAATGAGAACACATAAAAACCGTCTTCATCGATTTCCCAACTATATTCTAGTATTAGTATTTAAATTATGATACATAACCATTAAATTTTAAATAAACCTAAATCACCTTTACCTAATTTAACAAATTGGTTACAATAATTATGTTTTATATTTATAGGGAAACCAACTTTTGTATACTTTCATTCTCTCACTTCTCTTAGGTCATTGATGAATTCAATTTCTCAACCTGTGTCTTATGATTTTTAATGATTTTGTGTCAAATGGTGGGAAATTAAGAAGGGAATATATTTTCAATGAATCTTTTTAAATAAAATTCTTGAAAATTTAAATTTCTATGAAATAATAATTAAATAATCTTTTTTAATATAACATCACTTGTATCCCCTTTAAGGATACCACTATCATGATCTTCATTATATTATATCTCCTTAATAGATATTATTTAGGATCATCATGTAGACAATACATCAAAATTGTACTTTTACATATGGTAGCATATATTATGAAAATTTATACTACTTAATCATAGTTTACCGTGTTTCATATATTCCATTCAAAATGAAAATGTAAAATCAAAAAAATATGGGGTCTTGTTCAAATTTCTATCATGTTTTTACATCATCCAATTGAAATAATGCTTGGGTAATAACCTCATTATATTTTTTCAATATATATAATTTCATAATAATTATATGATATTGACATCAAGAAATTATGTTATTTAATTTCAGAATCTCTTCAGTTACATCATGTTCCTCCTATAAGATAATTAATGAATACAAATTACAATAATAATAATAAATATAAAATTTATATGGTTATGAGAATAATGAATAACTTCCATACAACTCATTGTATTTATATTTTTCCACATGATTATATAAACCTTGTTTTCCACATCCTCCACTATCCATGCTTCAAAATATAAAAATAAATTTTTGTTTATCACATTTTAGAATGGATCATATCATTTCAATAGTTTAATTGTGTGTAAAATTAATCTTATCAAAATACTTTATGAAACTTCTATCTTCTTATGCGACTCCCATAGTATTTATTAATTCCACTCATCACTATATTATACTAAATTACCTTCTCGGAGTGTTTCCTACCACATTTACCTTCACAAAAAAGTCTTTTTCAACAGTAGCGTTTTCGTTTTTGAAAAAGACTCATATAGTTTTACTATTTCTTGTGAAATTAAATATTATTTTTTGAAATTTATTTTTATTAATCCTCCACCATATTTCATTCCTTATATGGATATATTGTCTAATTCAATAACATATCATTGGGACCATTAGAACTTTTATTGGATTCCCCACTTTAATTCTTCCTGGTTCCTTTATTTACAACAATTTTTATGGTAAATTAGTCTTCTATAACATATTTCATCTGGTATCTAAGGACCTTTCACTTATATTCCTTGTCATCTTATTTGAAAATTTGTGAGATTCAATATTCGTGCTCATTCTCACCATTGATTCCACTATATTAATTAATATATTTTAAAGACTTCTGATCTATTTATCATTTGATATATGTCAAGGTGAGTTTATACCACTATGTTGAACCAAATTATTAAATAAATCTAGTATATTTTCAATCATTAAAAATATATTTTATGTATATATATTTTCCTTAATTTCTATATATTCCTTCATTATCTCATGCTTCCACCTCCATGAATGGGATTGTTTCATTTTTTTATTTATTAAATTTTACTAATAATTTAGTATAACATTCTAAAAAAAAATTAACCACCAATATTGACCCAAAATTCGTGGTCTTATTTTATGTACAACATGTAATTCATAATTTTAAAAAAAATGGATAGGTTGTTTTTCTATTTTTCTGACAACAGGATCAGAACATAATTGGAAACCCAATTCAATAATATATCAATATAGTTTACCCAACATTTCATACCTACATATGACATCATGACACAATCCGTTCATTGTTCAAAAATATATCATAAAGGCTTAGTGTCATTAGAAAAATTGACACATAAAACCTATCTGATAAAAGATCCAAAATGTCTCCCACCCAGTTTTTCAAAAATATAACTCTTTATAGACAAATAATATATAAAATATTTATTCATAACCTTGAGAAATTATGTAAATGAAATTTTGAGATAAGATTCCAAATAAGGGAGAACCAGGGGTATGTAAATGATCACATGAGCATAACATGAGAATAAATAAATGATATCATGATCATAACATTTCAAAACAATACCCTACATAAAAAATATAATAATAATAATTTATTTAAATAATATTAGTATTTCATAAGTCATTACTCATTAACTGTTCAAATAACATGATCCATAAACAAATGAAATGGGCACAAGACCTAGATTTTTGGGATACACATATGCTTAAAAGTCATTTTGAAATTATTCCAAAGTCACATCCAAAGCTATAATAATGGTTTGGGTTCAAAACCCTTTCCCTTATAAAAGTCATGGTTCACTCCCTAGACAGTAGTAGTTGAATGATTTATTATTTAACTAGTTTCACTGCAAATTCTAGTTTAGTTTATCTCATGAGAGGTCAATATTTACTAAATGTCTTATAGGGATAAATATTTCCTGGCCCACTCGTCACATAATGAAAATCATACATATGTATAACATAAAAGAAAAAAACATTCCTTATATTAGAAACCTAGAAAATAAATGGGTTTCATAAAAATTTCAAAATATTATAAACCATTGAAACAAAATTGGTTTCATAAACATTGCATTATTTCATCATATCATAACATATGGAAAAGATACACTTTTCATAAAAATTCCATCATTGCATCATAAAAAACCCACAAAATAGAAAATGTTTCATAAACATCCAATCATTTTAAACATGAACCATCTAAAAAAATATTAAAGATAGTATCCATGGATCGTATCCCCTGTAAATAAAAAGTTAAATCAACGGATGTTTCCTTGATAAATAGAATTAATATTATAAGAACATTAAAAATTTGTTGAGGAAATGAAAATACCCAATTTTTTTAAAAAAAATAAAAAATAAAAATTATCATAATATATATTATTTTATTTTATTATCAAAAATCATTTGAAAATTATGATGTATTATTTATATTATTGAGTGGTCATGATGGCATGAAATTATTTTTATTTTTTATAAGTTTAAAGAAAAAATTCTTCTAAAATTTTTAAAAAAGTGAGAAATTTCCTTGTTATGAAAATGAAAGTAATATTACTTTTTTAACCCTTTATAAAAATTAAATTTGTTTAAAAATTAAATTAATCATTAATATTAAAATATTAAACACATTCTTTAAAAAAATTAGAATACAATGATATGGCTTAAATATATTTTTTTCACTGATGTGGGAAATAAAATGATTTTTCTTAAAACTATATTTTTGTTGTCATGGGTACACTGTGAGAAAAATAATAGGAAATAGTTTATTTTAAAAAATTACTATATTAGAAAATAACTCATAAGTTTATCTAGAGGTAGATCGTAATATTTTATCATCATAAACTTAATTATAAAAAATCCTCATAAATAATGAGATAATGGCATAAGAATTTTACCTCTTTTGTAACATTTGAATCGTAATCCCCATGAAAGAAGGAAAATTAAATTGATATTTAAATAATCATAAAATTCATAAAATATAGAATTTGTTTTACGGAATTTATATGCACCACATAGGAATGAAATGTTGATAATGTGACATATGTCTCAAGGAGATTAAAGTGATATTAAATCCAATTACCTAATGTATTAATTCCTTCACACATTTTAAAATGTCAGGTATTGTAAATATATATTAATAATAAATCAATAAATTAACAATAATCATATATATAAAACCATAAATGATTTACTTTTAATGTTTTATCACATGTTTTTGTAAAATTAAATAATAAAATCACTGTTCATGGTAATATCTACTTGATTTTTAATATATAATTTTTAGTAGTCTTAGTACATGAACATTGATAAGGGTTACATAATATTTGTAATGTTAATCAGGATAATGATAACATATATATATATATATATTAATTATATATATATATTTATGCTTATCCAAAAATTTATATTAATAAAAATGACTTACACCATTCATGGAAATGGTATGCTTTATGTAGTCTTGAAATTTGTCATTTTTTCATTTGATGGAAAAATAGAAATGTAAATATTAATTAAAAATTCAGAAATTTATATTATACAGTATAAATATCATTTATTAATTAGTTTTATCCTTGACAGTATCCCTATAAAATTTAAATGAAAAATAAAGAACACCACGTCGTGGAGCTTGTAGTCCACATGTATGAACAAGGGATGTTATTGTTTTCCAATGGATTTGAAGGTAAGAAGGTACATGTGATATTATAAGACCATAAGTGAAGTTGGTAATTTAATGATATATATATATATTCATAATAAAAAATCCATCAATTATGGTGGAGAAAAATAATTTGTATCTCTACAAGGAAATGGTAATCCTTAGTTATGAACAAGTGATAGTTTTACTTACCATTAATCAGAAAGTGGGTGGATAATGGTCGTTAAAAAATCTTAATAACATTTTATTATATTTAATATACTTTAGAAATTATTTTATGAAAAATTCCATAGACTTTGATGAGGTAAAAGAAGAAGAGAAAATAATGTGGTATGTTAAATTGATTGGGTCCTCTTTGAAAGAACTCCACTAGATATCCACATAAGGATCATAGAGTTGATATTTTGGATTGAAAATAAGATATATAATGTTTCTAATGAAGTTTAAAAGGTATTTTAGTAGGTAATGTTATAGATATAGATATCAATGTTGTTTGAAGAAGAGAAATTAGGAGTTCCCATTTATAATTGAGTAGAGGGGTAATATTGGGATTTCATAGAAGATTAAAATATAATGAAGTAATTATCCAAATAAATGATAATAAGTGGATAAATATAAAAATATAAGGTATTATGGGGTTTAGATAAAAGAACCCATTAAAATTTTGATACTTTTCGGCGTCATCTTAAAAAATATAATTTTATTAACCAATTAGTTAACTAATTTTGACAATTACCTCAATAACATGTATTTTAAATTTATAGGGTTATATTTATAGTTATGTGGAAACATTTTGTTCATAAATTAACAAGGGATAACATTAATGAATACATAATATTTACCATGTCGTATATCAATATTTTTATGATTTTAAATAATTTAATAAAGTATAATTTTGATAATGTGAAATTATTGTGAATTTTGACATTATTCAATTATGTTGTCTTAAAAGGAACGGATACAATGTTTTAATTGGAATATAATACATTTTAACATCACTGATATTTTTTTAATATATATATATATATTTAGAATAATATAAACCACTAATATTATATTATATTTTAAATTTTTAAAATGAGTTATTTAATATTTTTTATTAATTGAATTAATAAATAATTATTAATGTGTTGAAATATATGGAAATTATTTAATAAAAAATATTATAAACAAATTAACATTAAAATTATTATATAGAAAAATGAATTTTATTTTCATCTATAAATCTCCTTCCCAATGTATAGACATAATAGATATTTAAAATTAAGAGAGTGGTATTTTATGTCATTTAATGTTTTAAATATTATAAATGACATTTCCAATGAAAAGGGTACATAAAAAAAATTAAATTTCGATCTTATGGTTATAATTATTGAATTAAAATCATCTATGAAGAATTAATATGACAATTTATTGCCTTATAACTTATTTTTAACCTATATTTACATGATATAAATATTGGTAGAATCATAAATTTTGTAGGTATTACTATTTAAATTCACCAAATATAATAAAATAAAAATATAAAAAACATTTACTTATTTATTTCATTTATAGAATCCAAAATTACAAAAATTAAATTTATATAATTGGTAAAAATTATTTCTCAAATACATACTCACAATGGGATGAACATATATTTATTAAAAAAATACACTTTTTACACAAAAAAATAAAATTATTCCTATCCCATGGAAACAAAAAATATTAAATGAATGTTAAATTTTTTTATTAATAATATAATACATAAATTTAGTTAAAGTAATTTCAAAATAGTGATTAATTTATTTTATTAATATAAAATTAAATAACATTAATAAAAACATAGTTAAAAAATCACTTGTCAAATTAAATGTTTTTTTTATTTAAAATTAATTTAATAAAAATTAATTTATTTTATGAATATATAAACCTAATTTTTTATAATATAACAATGATTATTCATAAACATTAATGTAATGTCTAGGTTATCACTTCCACATAACAACAATATAACTCAATATATTTATTAATTCTGTTTCATGTAAAAAAATCTATAAAATATATAAATAATTTAATAATAAATATATATTAAAATGTTAGGGTGTTATGTTATATTATCTTCCCTATACACAGTCATATAATCCTCACTATTTTACACTATTCACACATGGTAAAAAATTGTCTGTATCCTTTAAATTTTCATGGAATGGGATTTTTGAAAACATAATATAAAAAGGTATGGATGATACCTCTTTCTTCATGAAATATTGAGATAGATCATTAATTGATATCATGATCTTACTATAATATGTTAGCAGTACTTTTTATCATGATCTTATGTAGAATTATTTAAAACATTAAATTTATCTTTCTTTTTTGAAGACTCAATATATACATTTTGAAGATTAATGAATTTGACATTCAATTTCAGAAACCACATATTAGGGGTTGATTTTTTATTTTCAATAAAAGAACCATTATCTTCACACATATTTATTCTTAAGTTTTATAATTTATTCATTTATATGATTTCATGAATTAATGTTTATTTTTCATTGATTCTATACTACTTCATATCCTAATTAGCATTTTTTTTCATCAATGTTATTTACCGGTTTTTTATAAGGTTCATGGGTATTCTATTCATGTGACTTTATAACTCCATATTCATATTCAACTATATTAATCCATTTTTATTTAACTTATATGAAACATTTTTCAAGATTCACATTTCTTTTATCCATGGCTGAAACCTAATTGGATGGTTTTATGCATTTAGGATCCTTTTCATTAATATCCTTCCCTATATTATTCATTTCATTTTCTAGACAATTTCCTTCTTCTAGTAGTGTTTGTAAAATTGAGAAAAATAAATAATATTTATATAGGAATTATATGAAATATATCCCCAAATCCATAAAATTATGTTAATATAGAAATAATAGATATATCATCATCACTAATAATTCTATAATTTTCACCTTGAGGAATTTTGTAAAGTAATTTTTACATACAATAGATTCACATAACCTTTATTCCATTGAGGTTGGAATTTTATATTTACTCTTGGTGGTAGTCTGAATAACATGTTCATTACATTACATAAAAGATCTAACATCCTTGTTATAATTGTATAGAGACAATTAATTTTTCTCTTTATCATTTCTCAAGAGGGATATCTTATTTAAAATTTTCCCCGTTATTTATCTTCTTCATCATGGAAATCATAGAAATATCAATTTTATCTGAAATAAATTAACCTTCCCCAAAAAAATCATGTTACTATAAATATAATAATGTCACTAAAATATATATTAGATAATAAATTAAAATTGGAGATTCAATTATAGGTTAAAAAATTATGATACAAATACTTAGGACCCCATCATGATATACTGAACCCTGAAAGGGTGTTGACATAGTTTTCGAGATTTTTTAATCCAACTAATACTATTTATCCCCAACCTATTAGACTTTTTTGGATATTTATTCTCTTTTAGTATATTAAATTTAATATCTATGTAAATAAAATAATTTTATAGATTGGACCTGATGTTTTGACAAGGTTTGCTACCCTATAAGAGTAGTTGGTCATCATTGTGTATAGTGGTTACTAGTACCCAGATTCTGCACTATAATGGGATGACAATTACTATGATTTGGGTTGTGATCAATAAAAAATACATTGTCTGTTTCCCTTAAAATTAACACATGTGACAGAAAAAAATATTGGTTTCATGAACTGCAATACCTTCTTAAAATAGTATACTATAGATATAGAATATCAGTGAATTGCAACACCCCATTGTTAGAGGGCATCAGGGTCATCTTCAACTAAAAACATACCGTCTTCAAATTTTTCGATCATGAGACATATTTAATAACTAAAAGGCAACAAACCCTAGAAAAATACAGAGTTTAAAGGTTAAATTACTCTCATACGGGGATTCTCTGACTGGAAGTCAGTTCCCATATAGAAAGGATATTTCCATATACTGTTGAAGTCGTAGGATGAACTCACTCAGGTATGGAGGTTATGAAATTTTCAATTAAATCCGCGAGTTCTCCGTATCATTGACTGGGATTATACCATAAAACCGAATACCTCAATAAACTCTATAGTGTAGATCTGGGTGCATCTTCACGGGATCAACTGGTACTCCTGGCATCCAAATTTCTCAACAACATCAACTAATCCATAGATATGCCACTTAAAATTGATAAACACACATTGAATACTGATATTGGTCTATATGCAAGTGTTAGGGTCAATGATGATATATCCTCCAAAATATCCGATGTCATTCCATTCAATGAAAATGACTTCAAAACCGAGATCATACTTGATTGTGATAGAGTGCCACCATACTATGAGTTATATAATATTGTGGGTCATTCCCTTCTGAAATGCAGGGTTCCTCAATGCCACATGGTTTATCCAACTACTGATGATGGGTGGACGAAGGTTAAGAGTAAGAAGAAAAATAAATTCATAGCTCCTCCCATTCCTAATCTTTTTAAGAATAATTCTGATGTTTGGGTCAATAGGGTAACCCTTCCGGGTGAGAGCTTGGGTGTTACCTAGGATTAATAGGTTGAGGAGGAGGAAAACACCAAAATTTATCTTTCCATTATGAATGATATATAACAGATGGTGATTGAGGTCTTGAACATCCTCCAGAAATGCCATTGATAGATGTCTCAAATCCTTTAGTTCCCGAGAAATAGGCCTCTCGGTGTCTGGGAAAGATGGAATCTAAAAATAGATCCTAAGGAGGGATGATCTGAATGAGCCGGACCATCTGGATGTCGATGGTTCAGTATCACCTCATATAACCCTAGTTGATAAAGATGAATATGTGGTGGATATTATGGCATATGATCCCATTACTCGAACTTTCCAGGTTGTATCTCACGGTATGTATTCATCTATTGTTTCAGTGCCCATTATTGATCATAAAATAGTAGTATGCACTCCATCTATTGCTGATTTATGCACTGCCTCTCTGAAAAAACCTCTGATTGCAAAATAAAATGTGCAAAATGATATGTAATAACTTACAAAACATATTGAGATAATAAGAAAGAATAATAATCCTATTCTTCATACTGTACCTAAATATATATATATATATCTCTTGAGTTAGATGGTGATTTTATATACTCTAATAAACTCCGTAAATCTCTGGATAGGGTAAAGGGAATTTTGAACTCAGGTGATGCTAGCATTTTGATTGATTCTTCTATTAAAAAGTAGGTTATGAAGGCTACTCGGACCTCTTCTTCAAAATGAATTCAACATCTCTACGAAACTCAACTCTCTTATAGTTCATAAAGACAATATTCACAAGAAAAATTTCAAAACTAAATGGCTTTCTGATGGTGATCATAACACAAAATTCTACAATGATCTGCAAAGGGTTAGTAAAGTCTATTGTCCTCTGTCATTTCTTAAAGAAAATGACACCCTCTACGACACTGAGGCCTCCATTTTTAATCATGTGATCTTTTATTTTGACACTATTTTCAATGGGACAATTATAAACAAGGATCTCCATCCTGTAATCATTCCAAATTTTATCAATGAGGATGAAAACCACATTCCCTTGAGAACTCCCATAGATCATGTAATAAAATCCATGATCTTTAGCCTCAACCCTAACAGTGCTCTGGGACTTGACGATTTCAACAATGGTTTCATCCATCACTATTGGGAGGTTCTTCACACAAATGTTTGTAATGTAGTTAAATTTTATTTCTCTAATGGTCCCCTCCCATTAATGTCTCAATGTTCGATTCCTCACCGTAATCCCCAAGGTGGAAAACTCCTATGAAATTAATTTATTCTGGCCTATTTCTCTCATCAACTCCCTCTACAAAATCATTACCATGATCCTGGCCAAAACGATCTCTTATCTATGTAACAAAATAATTTCTTGTAACAAATTTGGGTTCATCAAATGTAAATCAATTCAGGACTACATTCTCTTTACCTCGGAATCCACCAACTCTCTTAATAAATCTTCCAGAGGAGGAAACACTACTATCAAACATGAAATTAGAAAAGATTTTGATATAACAGTCTATAGCTTCATTTTAAATTTTCATCAGAATTTTGTCTTCAATGATGTTTTTATCAGTAGAATTAACTCTGTTTTAAACTAACCCTCTATATCCATCTTTATCAATGGCTCTCCCAAGGGTTATTTTAAATTCTCAAAGGGAGTCTGACAAGGTGATCCCCACTCGTCTATCCTTGCGAAGGATTACCTTAGTCGACTCATCACCTCTCTTGTTCATTAGAACCAAATCCAACCAATTTTGGAAGCCCAAAACCTCAATGTTATATTTGCGGATGACATAATTATTTTTCTTAATGGGGGAAAATGCAATATCATTAACCTCAAAGTTTACTTATCCCACTATGAAGAAATCTCATGCCAATCCATTAGTTAGAACAAATACATTATCTTATTTAGGAAAATATTCCCTTCCTCTAGAAAAATTACACCATTGAGAGCCTTGGTATAAAAGAAGGTTCCTATCATTTTACCTACACGGGAGTTACCATTTTTTGGTAATTCCTAAATCTATATACTTTCATGCTATTACAGTTCAAATAATTAATCATATTTCTTCCTAGAATGGAAAATCTCTCTCTATGGCTGACCAAATTTGCTTTGTGAAATCTTCTATTTTCTCTAAAATGGTTTTCTCACTAATGATTTATAGGTGGCCTATTAGTCTTCTCAATAAAATAAATATCTACATTAAAAATTTCGTTTATACTGGTTGTATCCTTGAAAGAAAGCTTCTTACTATTCCTTGGTCTACCTACTACAAAACTCTTGAGAATGGAGGGCTTGGAATCAAAAACCTCAAGATTTTCAATGAGGCACTTCTAGCCAGACTAACTTAGAATTTGATCAAAAACAAATCTGACTCCATTACCTTTCTCAGAAGTCATTTTGTGCAAAAAATTAAAAAAGTAAATTTGAGTTATGCTAATTATTTGCTATGGCCTTCCATTAAGAACCTTGTTTTCCAATATTATGCATAACTCTAGATGGATGGTTAGCACTGATTCCACCATGACATTCTAGCTTGATAACTCGGCTAGAAACCCCTTAGTACTATTCTTATTTATAATGACTCTCTATATATCATCAACTATACCATAAGGGTGGTGATTCATTCTAATAACTCAGATCTCCCTGATCACATTAAGCAAGTTTTTGATGAGTATCCCTTCTCTAATGATGAAAAATTTCTTATTTGGGAACATTCCCACAATGGTATTCTTGACTCAATTTTTTTACAACCATTATTTCACTACCTCTGACTCTAACTTCTCTTGGTTGATGTTTTTTGATAAACGCTTGATCAATCCTTCAAGACATAACCTTGTTTGGTGTATTAGTCATAACTGTATTCTTACCGAGGGTTGTCTTCAGTCCTTTGGTGTCTACATTTGATCGAGAAGTTCCTTCTACCGTCAACATAGGAAGGAAATCAATCATTTATTTTTTGCTTGTGATATGACCTATTCTCATTGGAATTAAATTATCGAAATTTTTGACTGCAGATGGTTACTCGCTGATTTTTTTTCTCTAAGATAAAACGTTCTGTAGAGCTCAACTCTTTTCAAAAATCAGAAACCTATTCTTATCTGGCGTTGTTGATTTCCTCCACATTATTTAGTATCATAGAAATTCCAGCATTCACAATATGTACCCATTTATTCTTTTTGTAAGTCAGACGAGAAATATTATTGCCATTAGGGATGCCGCTATGTTGTAGAAAGCTCATTACAATAACTCGGTTGGCGACTTTGTTATCGTTCAACGGTTTAGACTCAATGGGATCTACAACCAGCCAAAGCTCCCATTTTAGGTGTTCTTTCCAGCTTTGATTGATGGATTGATTAAAATTAACATAGATGGTGCTTGCAAAGGCAATCCAATTCCTACGGGCTGTGAGGCCATTTTCAGGACTCTCTTGGGATCTATCATGGATGCTTCTTTGGTAGTTGTGGGATTACGTCTTCCCTAGAGGTTGAGATGATTGCTGTGATTCATGATATAACTGTTGTTAAGCTAAAAGGCTAAAATAACATAAGGATCGAAAGTTATTACACCACCATTTTCCAATATATCTGGAATGATATGGTTCACCTCGCATGGCCACTTACAGCATGTTAGAAGATTCTCCTTAACTCCTTTCGGAAGATTAGATATATTTCAACCCATGCCTATCTAGAAGAAAACATGGTGGTTGATGGTCTCTCCAACAAGGGAATAAACCAAGACATTATGTAGAGCAATGATTTGCTGGTTAATCTTATCCCTATCTATGAAAAAGACTGTAAAATAATCTCCTCATTCAGACTCATGTAGTTCCCTTTTTTTGTTTATAATAAAGTGTGTCTTGGTCTAAATTAATTAAATAATGTATTGTTATAATGTAAAGTCATTGGTAGTATAAAAACATTGTAAATACAAAAATTGTTTAATAATATAAAAATATTTATAAATAAAGTGACATTGAGATGAAAAACCATTAACATGAGTTTTTTATAACTCATCAATTATATAATTTCCTATATAGGAAAAAAATAAACATATTTACTTAATTTTAGAAATTATACAAATTTATATCACCTTTTATACTACATTTATAGGCATTCATGACAAATATATAATATAGTAATACTAATTTTTACCTAAAATATTTTTCAAGTTCATTTATTTTTTACATTAAAATTTTATTGTATAGGGTCAATTATTTCTAAGTGGTTTCATAATAATAATTCCCCAGTAATTATATAAGTCACATTTTTATAATGATTATGTAATGAATATAGATTTTAGAAATTAGAATCACCATGAACTAGTTTTAGATAATTAAGGATCTAAATGTAGTGTAATAATAAATATTAATATTGTTAAAAATAGCATTATAGAGTCATTAACATATCATAAATTTATTATTATATCATTATATCACTATTATATGGGCTCCCATAATTGTTTAGGATATAAAAATTGTATCATCGTCCACTTAAGTGAAAAAACCAACCAAAAAAGTTGTTTCATAATATTTTCATTAGTATTTAAATGTGTTTTGATAATGATAAAATGACATATCTAGAATATTAAAAAAGTAAAAATTATCATATATCCTCATTAAAAATTTTCATAACATAAAAAAATATAGATATTGATGATAAATGAAATTTATTCTCCCTATAGGTGGTAGTTATCATGAACACATGATTAATTATCCCATTTCAAAATGAATGGACATGTACATGATATATGATAAATATTAATTCTAGAGATATAAATGTAAAATATAAAAAAAATACAAAAATTCAATACTTATTATTATCCATGAGAGGTGGAAATAAAAAATAATAACATCTTTTTGTGGATGTGGTAGTTTTCACAGTCATATGATTGATGTTATTTTTTTTTACAGGAAGGAAATTATTGAATAATTGTTTTTAAATTAATTTAATGATTTCTTTTAATAATTATATTGTTTTCATTTTATTAATAATATAATATATTATTTGGATGAATTAAAAATGATGAAACTCAATGAATAAGAAATACTCATCTGGGATTATTGAGTTTTTAATAGGAAAACACCTCAGAAATGACGATATTGAGCATAAATAAAGTGAACATAATCCTAACGAAGTGGTAGAGTGTTCTAGGAGGATAATTTTGGATATAAATTTCAGGAAAATTCAATGTAAATAGTATACCATGATGGGGTGGAATTGATACCATTTTATAAGTGTTGATAATGGTTTTTTTGAGAATACAAATTGAATTTTGAAAAATGTACCTCACTATTAAAGTTTTAATGACACAAAAATCATAAATATTTTGAAAGGGGTAGTGTTATAGTCAAAGAAACCTATAAATATCTACTTTCAAACATTTTATTCATATTCTTTATCCTTTTCCCATCATTAAAATACATTCTACCATTTTTACATTTAACTGAAATTACTACCTTTTATCCATAATGATAATATTAATTTAAACATTATGATTTAATATTATAAAATTATTTCTACATTTAAAATATTTAATAGTTGTAATAATTGTTTTTAAATAAATTCATATGATTTTATAATTTTTTTACACAAAATGTATTTTTTGGCATTAACTTTTTATAAATGTAAAAGTATCATAGTTAATTACCTCCATAGAATATATTTATTTACTAAAAAATAAATTATATTTATGAGTAATTAAAATCAATAAAATTTATAATTTCCCCTAGAAAATTCATGATTCAAGAGGAAATATCTAAAATAGATTTTTTTAATGTATAATTTTACTTTAATTACTACATTTATAGACAAATGTTTCCCATGTTCAATGAATATTTTAAAATGAATACATTTATTCCATAAATAATTTTTAATTACAAAAATAGTTATTGGGTCTTCTAGAACATTCTTACATAATGGTAAAATCACAAAAAGAATAATTTTTTCTAAAACAATAATTTTAGACAGAAAAATATCCTTTGAAAAAAATATTTAAAAATTCATACTAAGAAAATATTTGATTAATGATTTCAAAAAAGTTTCATTATTTTATAAAGTAAAAATAAAAAATTTAAATATATATCTTTTTAAAGAAATTATAAAATTTATATAGAATAGGTTGTAAATTTAACCATTTTTAATAATTAAAACATATATATTATTTATCTTGAAAATTAAATATTTTAGTATTGATAAACATATTATAGTTTATTATAAATGTAGAAATAATTTTTTTTATTTCATCCATTTATAATGAATTTATTTTGTAATCCAAGGTATTAAATATAACAAAAATTTTACAAATTTTATAATTTTGGTTTATGACACATCAAGTTAATCTATTTCAACGGGAGATAAAATAATCCCACTAATTGGTTTCAAGAATTAAGGTTATGATAAAACCATAGCCTACATTCTAGTTATTCAACTTCATGGTATATGAATAATTTGAAATCCAATTCTCTATACCAAGGGATGTTGAAGATATTTTGTGAAAATAACCACTATTCCCCAAAGAGCATGACATAGATAATGAAGTAACTACATTTTGGGTGTTTTCTATTATTGGTGTCATGATGGGTACGGTGGATAATCATTCTTTTTTAGAAAATGTATTATTTGATTCTTGTTATACAAAATAATTCATACCATTCGTGCTTATTATAACTATTCAAAATCCAACACAAACCATAGATATTATGTAATATATGTAAATAAAAAACAAGGAAATTATTAAATCCCAAGTACATAACTCCTCCATAGTAAATAATTGTCAAAATAATATACCTAAAATTAAATACAAACTTTATTTAGTGGAACTTGATTCTTAATTTTTAATGGTTTGGTTTACCTTAAATTAATTCAACAGCTAATTTTAGGACGAATACATTATTATATATATCCCAGATCATCCTCCTATTTTATAATGAAATATAGAGGATTAAGATTAAATGTTTTAATCGTCGTCTCAATCATGTACATTATTTTTATTTGAGACATTACATTTAAATCAAATGATTGGTAAAATGTTGAAAATAAGGCTTAATGAAATTCCTATTGAGAATAACTAAATTAATGTATTCCTAAATGAGATTAACAAGCTTCCACCTGAAGAATAGGTTCAGTTATCGACGGAATATAAATATTGATCTCTACCAAAATAAGAAACTCCATACAAAATTTCCACCATCATAAATTAATAATAGTATAACATGTTATAGGAAAATATGGACATAATTTTTATATACACATGTGCATCAAAAAGGGAATAAAGAAATTTTTTCCACGAATAATGATGTGTTAATTATCCTTTTAAATGAAAATTATTATCCTAATAAAATAATGATACATAAAAATTGTCTTTTATTACAGATTGATGACATGATAAAGTAGCTACATTTGTCCCAATACTTATATATGGTGGACCTTTGGTTAGGGTATCATAAAAAATGATCAGGATGTTTGATATTCTAAATACATCCATCTGTATAAGGTATATACATTATGTGTTCATAGAGATTCCCTCTGAGCTCACTAATGTTATATAAATCATCATCTACATTGGATGAAAGGGTATTTAGAGATCACCTCACTATATTTTTTTAGTATTTATAAATTACATTATGATATACTAAAAATGAAATAAATATCTTGTAGATCAATTGAATACTTTTATAAATACATTATGAATAGAAAAATGATATCAAAATAATATAAAATGTGTTTTTATAGAAGAAGTATCATTATTGGGGATTTTTTCAAACAAAAAGTGATATATTTGTATCCTTTTATGATAAATATAATTGAGTAGTGACCATGGAAAATATCATTGATGATGATAGAAATATTACAAGGACTAGCTGGGAACTAACAATGATTTACTAGAAATATATCAATATTTTAGATCCTAAAAACCATGTTACAACATAAGTGACTTATGCTTTTCTAGGACAATTAATGTGAAGTTATTATTAATCAATTTAATGAGTTTTTAACCATTTAACCAATACTCACATTGCATATAACATCGGAATAATTAGTGGTGTATAGTGATAAATCAAAGGATATATATGCCTATATAATGATGCAAAATGATAAAATTATAGAAAACACATCAAGGTAGTTTAAAATTCATCAAAGGAACTATTAAATGCATTAATTTTTATTGTATATAGTTATTTCTGTATAGATGATTTAGAATCATTATATTTATCAAGAGATATGTGAAATATATAAGGTCCATTAGAGGTTAAAATATATTTTCACATATAAGGGGATTAATATTATCATGTTATGTTGGTTAGAGATGATCCATTACTATGTTTAGTAATGACATTACAATCATGAAAAGGAAAAATATGTTAAAATTAATTTATGTTCAATCCCCTATGCAACATTATTGATAATGAAAATCTAGAAGGATATAAACTTCTTAGTACTGAAAATGTTGTACTTGTACATTATAATGTAAGGAATACCATCCAACCTATCCCAAATGATTTATCTACCAACCAACTTATTAAAAAAAGGATTCACAAAGAGATAATATTAAAATACATAATATGGTGGTAACTATATGAAACAATTCATAGAGAAAAAAATTATTATGTTGGAGTTGGGAAATTTATGTCATGAAAATTTGTACAATCAATTCCAATGATAAAGGATTTTTTGAATGGTACATGTAGCTCAACAATCTCCTTCTATCCAGGGAGTAAATAGGTTTATCTAGACCTCTAATAGCACTATTAGTTTGAAAAAATGATGAGGGATATAACAGAATATACATTTTTTTTCATAAGTCTTATATAATCATCAAGATAAAATAATGAAATATAGGTTATAGTGGATTGAAATAAAATGATTTATCACTTTTTGAAATTTGAGAGGGCTTCTAACTCATTCAACATGAATAGTTAAACTTAAGTTTTGTAGGGAAAATCTAATGAACACCACAAACAATTTTATCCAATTATGATCTATAATTTTACTCCATTTTCAATATAATAAAAAAAATTCTACGAACTAAATTGAATAGTAGTAAAAATCATCACCCCCGAATGAATAACTAATACAACTAGGATATCTAGAAAATTGAGGAAATATTGATATAATTCTGGATGTATGTTATAGGATTATTAGAAAAGCATATTAATCTATTCATCTTTTTATATAATAATAGCTCCCACTCAAGGATCCAAATTTCTCTATATTAATTCATTTATGGGAGGATATTTAAATCACCTATGTGATGGGATGATGATTGACCATAGAAGATGGGATACAATAAATGGGTCTAAGATATTTTAGAAATGTTTATGAACATTAATTTGCACATTTATATTTATTTGAGATGAAAAAGGGTTATATTTATAAAAAAAGGGACATAGAGATTGGGGATAGAGATATAGTGTTCATCCAACCATATTCGTTGAGTATAATTATGATATTTTGGAAGAATGGAAATTTATATCCTAGACACGTTGACTAAATAGATATTATTGAGTGTATAGAAGTTATGGCATCTTAACTATCACTCCCAAATTTATGTATCAACTTTATGATATATTCCATGTATCCCTATTAAGGAACTATAGCCAAAATTATTTGTATGTATTTAATTTTGAGGTTGTAAATTCTGAAAATGGACTCTCCTATGGGGAGAAGTTAGTGAAGATCTATGATCATATAGACAATATAATATGAAACTATAATACCCACCTACTAAAATTATTATAGCAAAACCATAATTACGAGGATGATATATTGGAAATATAGGTAGAAATAGAATATAAGTCCCCTCATATATTTACATCTTAGTTGGTGAAATAAACTTTTGGAGGTGAAATTTCTTAAGGGTTTCTGATTGTCACGACCTAGAAATTTTTGAATGGAAATTTCACGATAAATATATGAGTTTATTATTAATATTAATATAGTACTATATTATATAATTAAATACATTATAGAACTAAAATTATATTATTATATTTTTTCACCAATAAATTTAGAGTATATATTTGATTAATAAAATGAAAACTATTATAACGGGACTCAGAACTGATTACAAGATAATTTGAATATGAAAATTTTAATAAGGCCAATCCCCAAAAATATTCACATTCATGAACAACACTATATAAATGAAATATAATATTAATTATATAATATAAATTTAGAAAATTAAAATATTTTTAACATAGATAAAATAGAGTAATCAGTTTATAATAAAAGAAATATAATATATTTATATATGATATCAAACCCATATATTTGTTACCAGTATTATCATTGAAAATATAATTTGACAGTTTAAATGAAAATATGACAATCAGGAATGCTAAATTAATAGGTAGAATAGTAACCTAAATTATTGAAGTGTAAAATAATATTTATTAATCTTATAAAAAGAATTCATAATAAAATATATTATAATACAAATAAATGATTTCTTAAACTGATAAAACCAGTTCTCTGATTTATTATAGCACATTTGTGTTATTTTCATTTTAATGAAAACAAAAAAATTTAAATGAAATTTTATATTCATATAATAATATTATATTATTATATTAATTATTTATAAGTGTAACACATTTTTATAATAAAATAATTTAATTTTCTAAGGGTGAGAATATTTATCAAAATTTTAAAATTTTTATTTTAAAAATTAATATGGATTTTATTTTATAAACCATTTTGTCATATTCAGTAAATTATTTTTAATAATTGACTATGTTTTTGGATTTTATAAATCTGTAAATGATTTTGGATGTTTCTTCATATTTTTCCAAAATAATTGATGTTTTTGGGAGTAGTAAAATATTAAAAAATATATTAGTTTTCATTATAGGAAAAATATATGATTAAAAGATTAATATATAATGAAAACAAAAACAATTGAAAATGTAAATACACAAATTAATATATATTTTTAAAATGACCAAAAATATTCATATTCTAGGAAAAAATAAATAACTAACCAATATTAAAAAACACCCCTATCCTCCACATATAAATATCACCCCTCAACATAACTTATCCTTAACCTATATAAGACATGGAGAAATAAAAATTTTCATCCTAGTTTAATTTATAACCATCTATCTTATGACCACATACTGTTGGTCTCACTAAAACGTAAAACAAAAGTGAATTAAGGAGTAGTTCAAGGGATGACATTCAACGATGTAATATTTTCAACATATCTATATTAAATTCATCTCTTCTAATACATCGTCCATTTCAAAACCATAAAATATGAAATTATGAAACCATTATAATATCAATATTAGGGTTTTATTATGTTAATTTCATATACATTTTCCCACCTCATCTCTTTTTTTTTATTTTTTTTTCAAAATATGATCGATTCACAACCACTGTAAACAACATACTTATTTTCTTAGAGAAAACTTTGAGGATATTTTTATAAAAATTATTATCCAAAAATATTATATATATATATGTTGAACATTTTTATATTAAATTTTAATGGATATGTAAACATAATATAAATTTAATCCCAAGAAGTTCAAAATGGTGGATAATCCCACCTAAATGAACTAGTTATATAAAAATAACACCTATAATCTATATATTATTATAAATTTTGAATAATATAATACTATAATGAAATACAGATCTTTTAGAAACACATTTAATCCATGCTATTATAAGTATATAGAATGAGAACCATTTTATAATAAATTTCCATTGTTATCCACATGTGATACGACCTCAGAACATTGACATAAACGACACAAAGACAATATTTATAGAAATAAAATCTCAAAAAAATGACACTAAAATAACATAAATTCGTGTTTATAAATATAATATATTTAAATAAGTTTATAAATAATGTATTTAATAATTCTAATTTTTTATTCAGGTCGCTAAATGAATTAAAAAAACAATCTTGTTGTAAGAAAACATTCCAAAAAAACCATATTTTTAATGAGTTATATAATTCTATATCTACATCAATGTCTCTATATATTTTATGATATTTAAATATTATAAAATATATATATATATGATATATTTCACTTATATATATACCTATCATAACCTCCCTTTTCTTTTTGTCTTTATATAATCCATATGTTGAATTCTAAATACCGTCATTGAAATAAATCCTACTTACTGGGAAATTTTTATCAATTATTCATTTCATTAAATAGAATCTTTATATTTTATCCATTTCATGTTTTCATAAACTGTAAACCATTTTAAGGGTATATATTCTATTTTACCAATATATTTCAGAAAATATTCTATATTTTTTCCTTATTTAAAAGTATTTCACCCATTTCATAAATAATAATTTTGAGGTTGATATAAATACCAAATTTTCTACCTTTTCACGTGAATGTTTATTTAAAAAAAATCATTAATTGAGATATAATTTTAATAACACAATTATTAATTTAAAGAATATTATTTCATTACTCTCTTTCAAAAACTAATGTAATATGTATTGAATATGCTTGGAGGCATGATTATGAACCCCACTAAATTCCATGGGTATTATATATTATTATTTATTACTATTTATTACCTTCTATGGAACACATATGCATGTGCCTATTATGATAGGTTCACCTTGATAGTTATACATTGAATTGGGTAACGATTATATTTAATGAGATTACATATATGGTATTAAGGAGTAAAACTAATATGAAACTAGAATTTTTATACCCTGTTATATTGTCTTAGAAGTGGGCCTTGACATATGGTTATGTGATGTTTTATGTCATTTCCATATTCATATGTTTCTAGGATCTTATTATACCAACTTATTTATGTCATGGATAAATATTATTTTCATGATCTTTTCCTTTTATAATGACATATTGTTCCATTTTATATTATCATTATTATTCCCTTACATTTATTTAAAGACAAAACCATTTATTCATGTATTTGTTAGGTTTGTATGGAGTATGATATTCTCCTATGATACCAATTGTTGGATCAAAATGATAATGTAGATGCTCAATATACAAGAGGGTGGTGGGGGGTGAATTGTATACTTTAAATATTATTTGAGAACTTTTAAAGTTGGTTAGAAACCTTTCTATTATTTAACAAGGTTAAACGAGGTAAATTCACAATACCTCTATGTTTTAAAAACATGATTTATTCTGGAAATATGATTTCGAGAATTTAGGTTGCAGAAGTATGGTTCTACAAATGAAACTTAAGAAAATTTTACAAAGATAAATATTCTACCTTAAAGCGTATAGAATATCACTATATCAGAGTACATGTATAATGATGTGTAAGATAGTTATACATTCCTCAACAATCGAAATACTGCAAAAAACTTGAAACAACACAAGTAGTAAATCTTTTAACCCAAAAAAAGGGTGTCCAACAACCTTGGATAAATGTCCCTTGATTTATACATTCAAGAATGTCTATGTTACCTACACCAGGGTATGCCCTCGATATGAAGATCAGATTCAGTCTTTTTATACCCGCATGCCCTCAACTTCAAGGTAGTTCGCACCTATGTCTTCCTCAGTAAGGAACTCCTCGAACATTAAGGTAGTAGAAACGTCTGCCATCCTATCCTGGGAAGACCTCGAATGTACTCAACAACATTTGGAGTCATACAATGAAATTATGAACAATATTTTCAGTACACATAAGGAAATAAAGTCTCTCTCCTTAGAAATCACTTCAGCAACATGTAATCTCTAGATTGATCAACTTGTACTGAGATCTTTCAAATGAGCTATTATTAATAGGCACATTCTAAATGGTCAACTCCCTCCACCAATGATCATATTTTTCCTTGAATTTCTAAGGGACCAATACACATGTCACTCAAACAACGGTTAGTTAGTAACTGAATGCACGACATCATTTTATAACGAGAACATGAGTGAGAAAAAATATGGTTACTTAAGAAAATTTATTTTTCAGAATGTAAGAAAAAAAGAATGTTCGGAGTCTATACAAAAACAATTCGGAGTCCATAATATATTTATATTCAGATTCTATTTATCAGAATAATTCGGAGTTATAATTCTATAGAATTTGTAACCTGAATTCAGAGTCTGAATTAATGAGAACTCGTAAGCAGAATTCAGAGTATGAATTCATAAGAATTCGTAACCAGAATTCAGAGTCCGAGTTCATATGAATTCGTAACCATAATTTGGAGTCTAAGTTCCTATGAATTCTTATCCAGAATTTTGAGTCAGAACTCATAAATGTTCAGAGTCTGAATTCAAGGAACTCAGAGTCAGAACTCCGAAGAGTTCGGAGTCTGAATTCATAGAACTCGGAGTTAGAACTCAGAAGAGTTTGGAGTCTGAATTTAGAGAACTCGGAGTCATAACTCAGAATATTTTAGAGTCTGAATTCATAGAACATGAATTCAGAACCTAGAAGAGTTCGTAGTCTAAATTCAAAGAGTTTAGAGGCAGAACTCAAAAGATCTCGGAGTCTGAATTCAGAGAAGTCGGAACCTGAATTCGGATCCTGAAAACAGAATGATTTATATCTATGTATATATATGATTCCAAGGATTTGTATACGAAACCAAATTTTTATACTTAGATAAAATATGAACAATGAAAAACACGGTATGGGTAAATTTCTTTGGGGAAGGAAAATTTTACTCATGAGAGTAAAATATAGGGTAAAATAGATTTGCCTTAGGATAAGGTGTTTGTGATTTTCAAAATGAGAAGAAATGGAAAATTCATAAAGAATAATTATTGACTCAATAATCTCCCCAAACATGAAATAATGTAAAATTCATAAAGAAACCATATTGACTCAATAATTTCCCCCCTTTTGAAAAGCACAAATGTCCTTAAAAAAGAAAATTAAGACATTAGAAAATATTTTTCTGAAAATTGAATGTAAAAAATCCTCTCCCTTAACACATGGGGATAGATGACTATGACTAACTCCCCCTTAGTATTTGGAAACACTAAGGATTGTATTATAGATATTCGGAATGAGACTTAGTCATTTTATTGCTTACAAAAATCTTCTAGTATAAGAACTACCCCTTATATGAACACTCCCCAGCACATAAGGAAATCTCTTCTTTACTTATAATTCTTTTTCATTTTCTCCCTTTGTGATTTTCAAAAAGAAATACATGGAATTGAAAAGTAAATATGGTACCTATAATAGAAGTACAAAACATCCAAACAAAAATGAGAAAAAAATCATTAAGTGTGGAAAAAAATCATACAACAAGGAAAATACAACAAAAGATAGGATTTAAAAAAAGTTATCCATCATTTTCTTTGGGAATCATCTTTTTCACTATTGTTTTCAACTTATAAAGCTCTTTGTGGTCTTCCTATGACCATTTGAGAATCTGATACCGATCCTCGGATTTCTTCTCTATAGCCTTGATTATTTTTTCATGAGCCTCAAGAGCCTCTTCCTAAGCCTTAAAGACATATTCTTTCCTAAAAAGCCTTTCTTCTATCTCAGTCCGAAGATCTCTTTCTCTGTTCCAGCTTTGAGCAACTGGATACAGTTTCCAATTCAAATCCTTCACCTCTTGAATTCGATAATTCTGTTATAGAGTTAGATTTTAATCAAAATTGCTTGTGAGACCCTTGATCTTACCATCTTCGGTGTCAAAAGCCTCATTGACACTATCTTAGAACCTATCATGAGTTCTCATGTCCTCTATGGTTTTCCTTAACCAACTAGTCATCATCCTTCATGATCTTTTATGGGATACATAGTTGATGAATTTTTTTTTGAAATCAACCTCATGCTTGACACACTTAACCATTACCATGGATACTGAATCTGATTTCTATTTAAAGGTGTGCTGATGCATCTGAAATCTCGAGTCAATTCTTGGAAAAATATGAATGGTCCCAAAAAGTTTCATCAATGACTGAACAATGAAATCATGTCTAAGGGATGATGATTCTGAATCCGAATTTTTTCTTGGTGAGGATTCTTTTTCTAGCTTAGTATGTTCCCACTTTTAAGATCCACAAGCTTCCTTGTTCTTTACAATAGCTTTACTAGGTGTATCAACAACCACTTGTTTTCCCTTATCAGGTTTTAGAATGGCTTCCTCATTCGTAGATTCATGTTCACTATCAGACAGATGATCAATTTTATCTTCCTCCATATCATCCTTCTCATCTCCTGCCTTAGAATCTTCTGGATGAATGAAATCATGATTTGAACTTTCTTCTTCGGACAACTTATTCACTTCATCATTATCATTCTCTTTATCCTTTCATAGAGTATCATGTTTTTATGATCCGACATGAGAAGTTCGGATTCAGAGCTTCTCGATTGAGATTTCTTTCTCATGGAAATCTTCTAAACTATTAATGATATCTTCAGTGTCACAACTTCTCTCTTCTTCTTTCACTTATTCCACTAATTTTAATTCTTTGACTTTTTCTGAAGTCACAAATTTCTTCCTTGGAGTTTTAGGTAATGCTTCTACCAGGAAGGATTATGGTACCAAAATATTTTCGGATTCTTTCTCAGTATCCCTCCGAAGGGATTGCACAATCTCTACTTTATTCATCTTCTTCTTTAATTTCTTTTATTTCTTGTCCCTTTACGAATACTTCATTGTCTTCTCCTTCATGGATTTCACTTCAGTAGAGTCTTGGCCAAACATGGTCTCCCTTTATTTTCTGTTATTCTTATATTCCCTCCACTTAGCAACTACCTCATTCAGATATGATTTTTGTTTCTTAGGTTTTGGAGGTGCGGATTGGATTTCCTTGGGCTTTGCAGATTTTCCTTCCACTACTACTTCCTTCAACATCCTCTTCCTTCCTCCATTTTTGGATTGTTCATCCACTTCTTGTTTTTTCGAAACAGATTCAGCTTCTTCCTCTGGTAAATCATAAAATTATCTGGAGTCTGTAGAAAAACCAATGTTCATCCTTTTCAGGGTATCATCACTGACTAGCATAACTTTTCATTTCCTTGGCTTTATGCTGCAAGGAATTTTAAAAGATTCTAAGCACCGAAAAATTAACATGGAGATAATGGATGGATACATGATTATCTGAACTTTCAAGTTTCCATTCTTAATATTTTCAATCGTAATGAGAATATAGTTAACCAGATTGATCTTCCTTTGGTTCACCATGAAATCCAAGATATACATGTCACTCTTCTTTAATGTGTTCTTGTCCCCTTTTCTCGAAATAATGAATTCTTGAACCCATAATTCGAGAATCCGACGATTTGTAGATAAGTGGGCAATCTTCTGAGTCTTTACATTAGAAATTCCAAGACATTCCATATCCTTCCCCTTAAAAAAATATCCTTTTACATCTAGAAACTTATGAGAACAAAACTCAGATTCTCCTTCGTATGGAATTCCAACCAAACTGGCTTCCTTAATATATAAAATAGAATAATTCTTTCCATACATCTTAAATGAAAACTTCTCTCTGCATTCTTCCTTAAAGAAACTGACTGATTCATAGGATTCAACTAGAAAGTATGGATATATTAAATATTGATCCCCTGGCTTTGAAACACAACCACTCTCCCATCAATTTAGCTTAATGTTCTTAGAGATGATTAAATCATACTTTGAAAAGAAATTTGGAGGCACCAACCTTTTTCTATACACCATCCACTCCGAGATTGACTTGACAGTTGACATGTCTTTCTGAGAAGATTCTTCGTCAGACATTTGGATTTAAGAAAGTCCTGAGAAGTTCGGAATGGGCTTATGTAGAAGGGAAAAGCTTCATCAAGTGAAGGGTTTAGTTTCGATGTGGTACATACATTGGAGGGACCTTTATATTGGTTTTTGAAGTGAAAGTTTAGCCTCCATACTCAATCCAATAGTTGAGAAGCTTCCTGATCAGATCTGGCAGTTGAAAAGATAGCCACAAGGAAATTTTTTCAGAATCCGATCTTTTGTGGTTTTAATAAAAACATTCATATTTAAGGGAAGGAGAATCTGAAAATTTAAAAACAAAATAAAAATACCAAAAAGTAAAGGATTATTATGAAAACTCAAAAAAGGAAACATACCTTTCAGATTGCTAGGAAGATTAATTGAATTGAGGAAAAGTCTTATTGAAGAACAGTAGATTCCGAAGAAAAATTGATTAGGAAAAAATTTAATATGAAAATATCCATTACGAAAATTCTATGTATGAAAATCTTCATTATGAAAATTTTAAGTTCAAAAATATTCATTATGAAAAATTTTAGACAAAAATTATTTTAGACTATGAAAAATTTTAGACTACGAAAAATTTTAGACTGCGAAAAATTTTAGACTACAAAAAATTTAGTCTATGAAAAATTTTATACAAAGAAAAATTATAGACAACGGAAAATATTACACTATGAAAAATTTTAGACTATAATAAAATGTAGACTACGAATAATTTTTGTCTACAAATAATTTTAGACTACAAAAAATTTTAGAATACTAAATATTTTAGACTATGAAAAATTTTATACTATGAAAAAGTTTAGACTACGAAAAATTTTAGATTACGAAAAATTTAGACTACGAAAAATTTTAGACTATGAAAAATTTTAGACTACGAAAAATTTTAGACTACGAAAAATTTTGGACTACAAAAAATTTTAGACTACGAATAATTATAGAAAAACTATATTTATATATAAAAATTCATTACGGAAAAATTTAGAAAATCTTACTATGAAAATTTTCATTACAAAAGATTTAGAAAATCTTATTACGAAAATTTTCATTAAGAAAGATTTTGATCTAACTAAAAAGAAAATTTACTCCCCCTATGAAAAGGTGTTTATTAATGTAAAGAGATTAGTTTCAACAGAATGTTAACAAGAACAATTACCTTATAGTTATCATTCCTAAATTCTATTTAATGTATTCAAATCTATAATAGGGTAAATATTTTGTGAAAATATCAGCAAATTGATCTTGTGTTCTTATAAATTGAAGAATGATATCCCCTTTTTTTGTTTGATCCCTAATAAAGTTATACCTAATAGCTATGTGTTTTTCACAAGAGTTATGTGTGGGGTTTTTACTTAGGGTAATGGGTGTGTATACATTTTCTTACCTATGGACAAAAATAATAAATTCTTTCTTATAATTGTGTACTAACCACTTGTCATTCTTAAAATTCACAAGGTAACCTTCATCACATAATTGATATATGCTAATGTGGTTGTCCCTAAGACTTTTAAAAATTAAATCATTTTAAATCAATGTTTTTTCATGAAGAACAATGTTACCTATACCAATAATTTCTCACTTATCATTATATCTGAAAGTTAATTTCATTATTTCATCTTGATAATCTTTTAAAAGAAGTTTTTGTTACCATTCATATGCTGGGAACATACACTATCCATGTACCTAGTATTACTGTTGGCACTATCTTTACTTTATTGAAAAAAATAATGTTAGACTTTCAAAACCCAAAAATTCTTGGATCCAGAAATTCCAGAAAGCAAAATTTTTGGCAGCCACATTTTCTTTGAAAAATAATCTTTCTGAAATCCCAAAGACTGGGTTTTGTTTAAGGAACCACTTTTTTCCCAGTGTCCACCACACTAACAATTAGTACAGAAAGGATCACTTTGTGTAACAAAATAATTGTTACTAAAAATCAGTTTAGAACTAGTATATCCAAATCCAGAATTATTCTTTAGAGGCCAGATTCGAGAATACATCTTGTCAAACTTTTCTTTACCTACGGTAAATTTTTACAAACACTTACTCAAGGAAAATATCTCTGAATTCAGTCTAATAACTATGTTCTTATCTTCCAAAACATTAGTACTAGAGTTAGGCTTGAAAAAAAATTTCTTAGAAATTGCTTTTTATATATTCTTAGATTGTTTATCCTTCTAAGAATTTACTTCCTCATGGTTTTTTTGAAATACCTTCAAAAATAAATTCCTTTCTTATCAAGATCTTTAAGAAGATCTGATATTTCCTTAGTAAGTATAGTATTCCTTGAAATTTACTTATCAAGCTATTTCTTGGGTTTTTTATTCTCAATCTCAAAAGCTTAGAAAACCTAGAAACTTCTTCATAGGTAGGTAACATATTATCTTTATCAGAAGAAGATTATTCATCATAAGAGTTATAATATTTAACATTACTATAATTAGCATTTAAAGATACATTGGTCATGTTTTTATCATTGTGTTTCTTAGCCATAAAACAATGATTTTCAATAGGCAGTCTGGCTATTAAACCACGATTCTTCTATCTAGATGATTCGTAATCTGATGATTCATCTGAAGAGTAACCACCACTTGCACTCTAGGTGTAATTAGATTTGAAAACATTCTTATCTTTAACTTTTTAGTACTTCTTTATGTTAGTCTCAGAATTTATTTCCTTTCTTTTCTAACTTTTAACCATAGGACAATCATGTCTTATATGTCAAGCACTTTTGCATTCATAACATGTGACTTCTGAATATTTCTTATCATTCATTTATTTCATCTTGTATATGGATTAAAAGTTCTTCTGTCCAAAAATCTAGTTCTTCCTTTGGGAAAGATTGGATAATTCATTTTTTGAAGATTCACATCCACTAAAATCGGATTGAATTAAAATCTTCTTAGATTTAAAACTAGTAACTCTCTCAGGATTCTTGGATTTCATAAGATTTGAAGTTGTATTAAAAGAAACATTGCCATTCCCATTATTTTTCTTAATGTTGTCAGCATATCTCTTCATTCTAGTCTCATGTTGAAGAATAGTTCCATAAAGTTCATCATGATAAATATGTTTAACTTTTTAATTCTCATCTATATCTATTCTCTTGGATTTCCACTCATTGGGAATGATGTCTATGATTTTGTCAAGAAGGGTTTCATAATCTAATCCTTTCTCAGTAATATATTTTAAACTATTAACTATAGTCCTGAATTTCTGTTTCACCTTACATATGGGTTCTCTATAAGGAAATCAGAACCCATGACATTTAGCTCTGAGAATGGATCTTCTAGTTCCAATAACTTTGGAAGTTCCAAAGTGTGTAACTTCAAGTTTCTTCCAAATATAATTTTATACTTCACATGATAAAATTTTTCTATTTATGTTTCTAGTCATAGAACATAGAAATGTATTGCATGACTTATAATTCAGTTGATATTCATGATTTTCATGGTTGTTGAAGGTACCGACTTCCTTATCATGGATTTGATATCCTCCAGTAAGAATAAAAAAATTATCTACTCTTGTATTGATAATGAATGTCTTCATGCGATCTCTCCAATATTCGTAATCATTCCCATCAAAAATAGGTGGTCTAGTTCGATTTATGTTGTCTATAGAACCAACAATGATTCCTTCCATATTAATGAAAAACATTCCAAACAAAAGTATTAGTAATAAAGTTTGTAATCAATGATAAAAATATCATATTCAAGGAAAATATATAACAAAAGTATCTTTAAAAAGAGTATGAGTCTGGACTTGAGAGTTCGAAATTATGATTCTGAAAATAATAAGAAGAATACGAATTCTCTTCTGAATCTAATCGTGAGATTAATTCAGATTGAACCAATCCTTTGATACCAATTTTTTAGGTTGGTTCAGAGTATGAGGTAGCCAACCTTTGATAACAATTGTTAGATTGGTTCATAGTTTGAGGTAGCCAACCTCTGATACCAATTGTTAGATTGGTTCAGAGTATGAGATAGCCATCCTCTGATACCAATTTTTTATTGGTTCAGAGTATGTAGTAGCTATCCTTTGATACCAATTGTTAGATTGGTTCAGAGTATGAGGTAACTAACCTCTGATACCAATTTTTAGGTTGGCATGGAGTATGATATTCTCCTATGATACTAACTGTAGGATCAAAATGAAAATATAGATTCTCAATATACAAGAGTGGGGAGGGTGAATTTTATACATTAAAAATTATTTGGGAACTTTTAAAGACGGTTAGAAAACATTCTATGGTTTAACAAGGTTAAACAAGGTAAATTCACAAATCCTAGAATTTCTACAAATTTTTTTATTCCGGAAATATGATTCTGAGAATTCTGGTTCCGGAATTATGGTTCTGGAAATGAAACTTAAGAAATGTTTAGAAAGATAAAGATTCTACCTTAAGGTGTATAGAATCTCACTATATCAGAGAACAAGTATAATATAGTAATACTTTCCTCAATAATTAAAATGCAGTGGAAAACATGAAACATATAAGTAGTAAATATTTTAACCCAAAGATAAGGGTGTCCAATAACTTTGGATAAAGGTCCCTTGATTTATACTCTCAAAAACTTCAGTCTTACCCACACTAGGGTAAGCCCTTGATATGAAGATCAATGTATGTATTTCTATCCCTACAAACCCTCAACTTCAATGTAGTCAGTACCTTTTTGATCCTTATCATGTAATTCCTCAAACATTAAGGTAATAGACACCTCTGCCTTCCTATCCCCAGATGCCCTCGAATGTACTCAGCAACATTTGGTGCTGTACAAAGCAATTTTGAACAGGATGTTCAGTATGCACAAAGCAATAAAGTCTCTCTATCTAGAAATCACTTTGGTAGTATGTAATATCTAGATTGATCAAATTGTACTGAGCTATTTAAAATGAGATCCTATTTATAGGAACTTTATCAACGATTGGCTACCTCCTCCAATAGTCATATTTTTCCTTGAATTTCGTAGGGACATTTCCACGTGTCACTGAAACAATGGCTAGTTGGTAACTTAATGCACGACATCATTTTATAACCAGACCATGAGTAAGAAAAAACATAGTAACTTAAGAAAATTAAATTTTGGGAATGTAAGAAAAAAAAAGTTCGATGTCTACCAAAAAAAATTGAAGGTTAATAATATATGGATATTTGGATTTTGTTTATCAGAATAATTAGAAGTTAGAATTATATAGAATTCGTATCCTGAATTCAGAGTCTGAATTCAAGAGAACTCGTAACCATAATTTTGAGTCATAATTCATAAGAATTTGTAACCTGAATTAGGAGTCTGAGTTCATAAGAATTCATAACTAGAATTCGAGTTCTGAGTTATAAGAATTCGTAAATAGAATTATAAGTCAGAACTCAGAAATGTTTGGAGTTTGAATTCCGAGAACATAGAGTAAGAACTCAGAAGAGTTCAGAGTCTGAATTTAGAGAACTCGGTGTTAGAACTCAGAAGTGTTTGGAGTCTGAATTCATAGAAGTCGGAGTCAGAACTAAGAATAGTTTGGAGTATGAATTCTAAGAACTCGGAGTCAGAAATCATAAGAGTTTGGAGTATAAATTCAAGGAGTTCTGAGTCATAACACATAAGAGTTCGGAGTCTCAATTCAGAGAACTCATAACCTGAATTCGGATCCTGAAAACAGAATTCTTTATATCTAAGTATATATATGATTCCAAGGTTTTGTATACGAAACCAAATTTTTATACTTAGATAAACTATGAACAATGAAAAACATGGTAAGTGTAATTTTTTTGGGGGATGGAAAATTTTTCATTATGAGAGTAAAACATTGTGTAAAATATATTTGCATTAGGATTTGGTGTTTGTGATTTTAAAAATAAGAAGAAATAGAAAAGTCATATGGAAACCTTATTGACTCAATATTATTCTCTATGTTATATAATGGTGTTTTATAAGTCCAAATATAAACATGAGAACAATATGTAGTTTAATTTTTTTTATATTAGATCAATTTATGTAGTTTATGTACCTATTCTCTCAAAGACATTATACCACTTGATCTTGAGGCTTGGGTTAATATATTATAGATATATGAATCTAGTCCAAATACTATTCCCTAAAATATTTTTTAAAAAATATCACTCAAATATGTAATAATATATTTGACCTCATTAGATGATATTCAACTATGA
This sequence comes from Viscum album, assembly GCA_963277665.1. Classification (NCBI taxonomy): domain Eukaryota; kingdom Viridiplantae; phylum Streptophyta; class Magnoliopsida; order Santalales; family Viscaceae; genus Viscum; species Viscum album. The sequence goes on from OY728123.1 coordinate 440,865,095, forward strand.
AAATTGATTTATTATTTCAAGGAGGTATAGGTGTTACAATAGTAAAATCTACTATGATTTTCTATTATTTCCATGTTATAAAGGAACATTTTTAAATAACTACATTTTTTATTTATTGATGTATTTCTTCGATTTTAATGTAAAAAATGACTATAAAGTGAAATTATATTTTTCTTCATTCCTGAACACCCAAAAAATCTATTACCACCTATATAAAACTTTATAGCTTCATAACATATCCATAAAATAGTATTATGTAAACCCTTAAAACTTTATTTATTCAAAAAAAGGACCCTCTACAATATTCTTGAATAAATATTTGGTTCTAAAATAAAAATCTATATATTAATGGTCTCCATATCATTTATCGCAACACATATTATCTTTAATTATAAATAATATTGTTATCCACTTTCACATAATCCAAAATTAGGAAATGTGATATTAATATGAGATAAAACCATAATGTAACCCTCCTAAATCAATTCAAGGTAAAAATATACAAGATTAATCTTTAAAAACCATCTATTCTCTAATAGATTCACTAAATACGACTGAGGCATATGAAATAAACAATTGAATATGAAATTTTAATTTAATATATATAATAAATTATAGTAAAAGGTTTTAATGTATTAAATGCACAATTGTTTCCTTAATAAATAGTTACTTAATATAAAATATACTTCAAATATTTTTTGTCTAAATACATCATGACATTATGACCAACTTGGTAATGTATCAATATTTTCAATTCATTCATAACCACAATCAAATCCAACTAGTAAATATATAAATTATTTCTTATTTTTGAACAGTTTCTTTGAGGAAGAAACCAGCATATTTTTTAATTATATTAGAATGGATTTTAAGAATTATCTCAATACATCATCACACATCATGAAACAATCACTATATTCTATTAATTTCATCACTATAGTATGGGTATTACTTCTTTTTTATCTCCATAAAAATTCCTATAATAAAATTGTAAAATGTTTTCATATACCTTTTAGTGTTATTAAAAAAATCCATGAAGTAAAAAAAGGCAATTTTCCAAAAAAAATTTAAAAGATGTTTATCCCTTTATTTTATCAGTCTAAGTATATTTCTAACGATCTAACGAGATAAAGCTATAAGATCGCAAAAAATGTAGAATTTATAGACTACATTGATATCTATGCCACATTAGGAATTTTGAATTTAAAATAATGATAAATAAATTATATACCATCTCAATAAAAGTATATATAAATTTGAACATCATTGGATAACCCATTCTATTAATAGGAACATCTATAATAACCTCTTGAAACAAAAATTCTCCTAATATTAACTCCCGATGTAACATGACATCAAAAATTAAACCCAAAATCCATATTCTATAATTTTTCTGAAAGGTGTACCATTCATTATATAACATTTAAATAACTCTCTATATATTCCAAATTTATTTACCACTCAAGAAGATATGAATTAACATGATTCACCCATATCAAAAAAAATTAAAATATAAAATGATACGATGAATAACATTACATGAATAGTTCTAAGTAATTTCATGGAATACTCTACGAAAAACTCAATATTGAATAAAAATCTCAAGTTATTCTATGTATGATTCTATATATAGCAACTCATTCTTTTAATTCATAACGATTAAATATATTATGGTGAATATTCCATACATTACAATATAACCCATGTAAGAATTGTAAAGGATTAGACTTTTGGAAGATGAAATATAAAATATTATTATTTAATGAATGGTATTAAATATATCTCTTAAATATCATTCCTTATAGTACTATTCATTATAATAACCTACTAATAACATTCTCTATAACCAAGGTAATGGAAACATATGAAATGTTGAGGTATGATGATTTGTGTTAGTATACATGGGTGATATCTATCAACAATAGTATGTAAATATATGATAATTATAATGGTATTATATCATGAAAATAACTTATATTTTTCATAACTAATATGAAATGTATAATAAACATGTGTTATGTCATAAAACATTATGATTTCGAAAGATGAGAAACCTACGAATGCAAACTCATAATAACTAAATCATAAAAAATATGTCCACATTATAAATATTTATATGAAAAAATATTAAGTGTGGAAACCATTTCATATTTCTTGGTAAACTACCATTAATATCAATTATGTATGAACACTTATTAACAATAGAGGATCCATAAAATTGAATTGTTTCCTATAAGAGATCCAACAGTTTTAATTATTTCCCATAACAGATCAAGAAGGTTAACTTGGTCCCCATATAAATATCGTGTGATATAATACACTCCCCCCAAAAATTATAGAGTTATATAGGTACCATCAATAATATAATGAAAACTATAAATATATATTCTATAATAATATAAAAAATTCATCATAACAATACCCATAAAAATAAATTGGTTTCATAAAAATTTCATTATAGTAAAACCCATGGAAAGGTATTACATAAAATATTTTCATAATAATAATAATCCATCTAGATAAATAATAAGGAATACATCCTCCCATCATAAGAAATATGAAAAATAGTTATAATCTATGGTTTTTGTGATGTTTAAATAGAGATACCATTGAAATATCATTAAATTATTCTTGAGGAAAATAAACATTCAAATTAAAAAAAATTCAATTTTCAAAATTTTAAAATAATGATCATAATAATGAAAAAACATTATTAGTCAATAAAATTATAGATATTTAATTTATTCTTAAAATATTTGATTCTACTTAATTTTTTGAACTTCTATTCTTGAAATATGATTAAAAAAAATTCCTTACATACCACTGTTGGAGAAGACACAAAGTAAATTTTTGGAAAATGAAAATTAAATACCTATATTTTTTTAAAAAAGACCAAAATGGGTAAAAAAATTAAAAAATCAATGGATAATATAAAAAACCTTCTTTATGTTTATATAGAAAATATTATTATAGTATATAATTGGTTTTTGTTGGAAAGAGTAATAAAGTCGGTTTTCCTTCATAACTCTCTGTTGACCATTTTAATAATTAATCTGTCAAAAGTGAGAGGAAAAAAATATAATATCAAGAAATAATAATTTTATAATAAATTTATAATTATTAATTTGATAATGGTCATATAATTTCCTTAATTTATATTCAAATATAAACAATCCAGCCTTAAATAGTTTTCAAACATTAATACCATAACGATTTGGTAACACTTTAACCACGATCCCTATGAAAGAAATAAAAGTAAATGCATATATAATTCACCATAAAATTCACATGATTTATAAGAAAATAAATTCATGATATTTATATAGAACAAATTATTGAAACAAGAGGTGAATTTGGAATTTTTCTCATATAAATAAATGTTATACCCAAATTAATTACCAAAATTCTCACATTTCATAATTAAAATTTAAACCCTATGTATAATAATTAAGGATTAGATAAAAATTAATTAAAAAGATTATTAATATTTATTATACCATTTATTATATATTTATGTCATTTTACCACATATTTGTTAATAATTTTGTTATTAAAACCTCTATTATGTTTGAAAATTGCTATGTTTTCCAAGAATATTTCTGTTAAGCAGTCTTGACCCAGATTAATTTATCATGGTTCAATGATTTAAATAATTTTAATGATTTTATAAATTTAATATATATTCAATAGAAAAATATTTATAATAATTCATAAAAATTGATGATAGAAAAATAAATTACATCATTTTTGGAGACAGAAGGCTGAATGTAAATATGAACACTATTTTAATTTTTTGACTAATGTAATACATGAATAGTAAATAATAATTTATAGTATAATAATAATAATTATATCATATAATGAATTTATATTTATTAAATTCATCCACATTACCAATAAAGTAAAACACAAATGAAAAATAAATCGCATCACTTCATGAAGGTGGTAGTTTACACATACGAATGAGCGACATTATCATTTCCCAATGTATTAGATGCTGAGAAGGTATAAATGAAATTTCAATAAATAATTATATTTATATAATAAATATCATATTAAAACATTAACCCCATATTAATAAACATATAAAAATTTTTTAATAAAAAATGACGTGTATGTGTACGTGGAGATAGTAAGTAGCACATATGAATGAGGGATACTTTATGTTATATTTTGATGATAAAAGGGTGTAAAATGGAAAATTATTTAATAGAAATAACATTTCACAATATTTAACAAGCATATGTTATTATGTTATGATAAATACTAAATATTTATAGGACAAAATGTAGATTAGAAAAGAAAAGTGATCAGTTAATGTGACTATCTTATATTTGAAATGGCCAATTTGAATCTATCTTAAATTGTTCTAGGGTTGGTCTTTTAAGAAAAACATTACCTAAATAATGTGCATATAGATATTGAGTATAAATTTTTTCTATGTTTATTTGATATAAAATGATCAAGCTGGTTTGAGTAAGTGAGATATGAGCTGCCCTTTCATAATTGATCAGAGGGGCACATTTTCAATTCCATACAATAAAATAAAATAAATTTGGATTATTCTATATCCAAATGATTTCAAATGGACATGTATGTTAATTTATGTCATTATTTTTTTATAATAAAAGAAATAATTATAATATATAAATTATTTTATGTCTTTTTAAAACATTAATTTTTTAGTTACCATTGGTAAACAAATTTTAATATTAACTATGATAATAATCTTTTTAATGATAATGTTTTTAATTTATTACTTATACAGTAAAAAATCACTCATTAATGGAAAATTAATTATATTATAGGACATATCATATTAAAATTTCTTTATTTCACGATTTTAGTAATTTGAATTATTATAATAAATAATTATTTTCATAAAATTTCATTTTTTTCAATTTTGGAACAATTAATTTATTTTAAATTTTAATAATTCCTGAAAAATGAGAATTTAGAAACCAATCCTTTTAGAAAAACATAAATTTTATATCTTTATAATAAATTCAAGGAAATATTAATTATTTAAATTTATAATAGTTTATTATTTTTAAATAAATTTCTTTTCTTTCTCTAATAATTATATAAATGTTCCATCACATATGTGGAGGAATTTGTGGTATTTATTTGATGTATAAAACTTATCAACAAATTAATATCATAAAAATAGTATTTTAAAACTGAAAAATGAAATTGATATTCATATAATATTTATTTAAATTTTACCTATGTAATAAAAACATATTTAATATGTTATTTTGAGTTCTTCAAAATTACATAAGAATTACAAAATAATTTGGATAATAAAATTTTGAAATGATTGAAAAAAATATAATAATAAATACCATATATATTATTTAATATTTAAATAAAAATATATTATTAAATTACAAAATATAAAATAATATTTTAGGGTACCAGATTTAACATTTCCATCACTACAAAATCTATGTGTTTACATTGAAAATGGTTTTTTATTTATCATTGAATAAATTCTAAATATATATTTTTATTTAATTTTATAAGATAATTTTTTTATTTCATAATAATTTATTCATTCTATATTTATTTTAATTTTTTTTATAATATGTTTACTTATATATTATATATTAACAATACAGTATTTGATAAAAACTATATTTTTTTACTATTTAGTAAAAAATTAACTTCTTCTAAAAAATTTAAAAAAACAATGATATTATAAATTTTAAATTATTAATAAAAAATAAATACCATTTCTTAAGATTCCATAATTATAAGTTAATTTTTTTATTTAAAAATTAATTTATAAAATGAAATGAAAATTTGATATTACAAATAAAGACTATATTAGTATATATTGATTTTATACTGCATTTAACCCTAAAATTTATTATAGTAATATTATAAATAATAATTCATTTAAACTATTTAAAAAATGTTTTAACTTGTAATTTTCTGAAAGAAAAATGTAGTTTTCAGTATAATTTAGTATTTTTCACAACTTATAGAAAAATGAAATATTTCATAAAAATCTAAAACAAACACCAGATGATAATTTTTATACTTATAATTAAAAAGTTAAATAATTTTTATTAAATAATATTTATAAATGGGCCATTAATTAATTATATTATTTTCTCATGAAAAGAAATATTTTTTATGAAGCTGTAATTCTTGGGCATAATAAAAAATTACAAAAAGTTGAGTGATTATTTACTATTCATTATTCAAAATATTATAATTGAATATGGAATTTATTTATATTTATGAAATTACCAAATCATATTAATACCATCCTATTTAATGTATAAGTTATAATTTTCAAATTAAATAATAACATTTTAATAGTGTATCAGAGTTCATTTATATTCTATGTTGTGTGTAACCAATGATGTTGAAGAAATAAAATTATTTAAATTGAAATAGATTAATATATCATAGTGTTACACATTATACCCTAAGCCTTAAAAATTATCTACTCGCTATTTTAAAATGTATTTTGAAATAAATGGGGTTTTTTTATTGGAAATGTACATTATTGAAATCCCATATTGGAAAATGGGATAATAAAACATCACCATAAAAAAGGGAATGGGATGTATGATGGTCACAATTTTTTTTCCAAATAGGATAAGATCTATGAGAAGTGAAAATATGGGCATGGAAGCGAAGATAAACACTTGAGGACTAATAAATATTGATAGATAATATTTTCAAGGTAATGTTAAAAATCATAAAACCATGAATTGGTGAGGAATTAAAAGGCTATTAATTCATTACAAATTTTTTTTATGAAACAATTATTGTTTTAATATCCTTTTATAATAAATAAGTCATTAATTTAAAATAGAAACTTAGAATATAAGGAAATATATATACATGATGTGTAGAATTTCTTACTGTAATCAATTTCACCGAAAATATCAGCTTTTTCTCCAAATGAATAGTATTTGAGATGAATTTTATATGTTTGATTCCAAAAAACATCATTAAATGGATAAAAGAATTATATAAAGATATTCCTCCAATATTTAGGAATGCAACCAAAATAAAAAATCGTTTTAACAATGTTTCTTAATTCTAAAATATTAATAAAACATTATATATTACTTTTAACTCCATTATTTTCAAGAATATAATAAAAAAAATCCAATTAGGTAATTTCAATGAATAACCCTGCATCCAAAATATCCATAACAAACTCAAAATTAAATAGTTTTTTAACCTGAAATTTTTTCTCATAAAATTATTCTTACATATTAAAAATTTTAACTACAATGATATATATTAATTTTTAATGTTAAATAAATTTCTAATCCAAAAGGTTACATATATCTTTTCCCAATAACAAATCCCCCCAAATATAATTAATCACCAAGATAAGTCACTCTATAATTTCAATATACATTGATCTTTATTAAAATATTATCAATATAATTTATATATTAACCTAAATTGGTCTTGAACATGAACATAATTATATTAGAAAATATATCCTTATTAATTAATAACATTTAAACCACCATGAATATTTAAATATCACTATATATTAGTCCATAGTTAACATGACATCAAATGATATGCCAACCAAAAATGGTATTTAAACCATAATAGTGTACCAAAATACCAAATTTTAAAAAATTATAAAGTAGGATGTTGATTACCACGAAATAAATATCAATAATAATATAATAAACCAATTATGGAATCCATAAAATTTATGTTAATATCAATATATATGATTCATAAAATAGAACAATACATATTTCTTAAATTGGTTCAAAATAGTTGAATATTTATCACAAATCCAAAAATAAAATAAAAATAATCAATTATGCTTTAAATCACATTTTATAAAATAATAATCTAATTTCATGTTCCCAGTACTATCAATGTTATTTATTTAATTATCTAATATAATAAATATTAACTCAACATCAGATATATGTTGTGGTTTATTTTTTATATTAATTATGTGTTTTCCAAAAAATATCATCTTACCACTGCATCACATTACTTGGTTATTAGGACAATTCAATATATGATCTAAATCCATAAATAGAAAATAACATGGAATAATATTTAGATGTTTCATTATTATTATAATAAAAATATCACCATTTCTGTTAATATACTACATAATTCTTGAATAAAAATAAATAAATAACTCAACTAACCCACTTCCTTATGAAACCATTAACTAGTGTTCATCTTATTATTCAATAATACTTTTCTCATATAATATAAAATATGAATGATTTATTAGGATAAATGAATGTCAATTTCATCATGCTTCATACTTTTATCATAACAAAACATTTTGGGACATCACATACCATAAATATTTCATTTCTTCCCTCATCATCAATATTAAAATAACCATTAATCATACAACCTTTCTAATTTAATTCATAAGAATTCCCCATATGAAATATATTTTTAGAGTTCCCCTACATTTAACATTACAATATTAACCTGTCGGTGCTACAATTGGGGGAACATTATTCCCAAATAATTTTTTTCCACTGTTTTATTTTTTCCTCAGCACATATATAATATGTTTCTTTATTTTCTAGAGTAATTAAATATACACTTTCCAATAGTACATTCATTTTATGTTTCTTCCCACATTCTAGAAATTTTTTATTCTAAATCTTCAAAAATACATGACCTTTATAAAACACTATATTTCTATTATTTATTATGTTAGGAAACTACCCAATGTTTTGATTACTAATTAAATAAAAAGATATATTATTAGGTATAATCACAAGGTATATGATTTTAGATATTGTTTTATTTCAGTTCTCTTGGGTAAAATAATTATACAATTTACCACATCTATCATTGTCATAAATAATCAAGTTTTTGTAAATTGACTAAAACAAAAAATTCATTTCATGTCAAATAATATGCATAGTGTAAAACCATATAATTCTAAAAAATATTTTATATAATGTTTAAAATGTTAAAACATCATCAATGAAATAATATCTTTATCCATGTTCATTCTTTATTGTTACCAAAAGATTAGTATTTATTATTATACATAAACTATCCATGTAACACACCAGGTAAATAAAGAATATGACATTTTTATATTTATCCATATTTTTGAATAAAATATTAATATTACTTTAAAGGGGATTATATGCTCGATGGCGTACCCAACACACAACAACGAGTTTCTTGGGAATCTTACGTTGCACTCTAATACTAAAATAATATTATTTTAAATAGTAGTTAACGCCTAGATGTTGTAATGGCAGGAATGAACAGAACTAACTACAAAATGAATATATATGTTTGTCAAATATTTTTACTCTTTACAACAAATTTTATAGGATTAAAAATGAAAATGAATCCAATTTTAAGCGTAAATATTCTAATATTCTTTAAAAGGTCGATTAACCGCCTTTTGATGGAGAACCACTTTTAAATCCACCTTTTGACAATTTTATGTGTTATATTTGACAAAATAAAATTCTTCTTTAGAATAGGGACATCAAAATTTACTTTGTGTGAATTTTTGGTATTTTTCCGAAAAAGTTCAAATTTTAATGAATAATGAAAAATGTTGTATTTTAATTCAAAACCTCTTTTAATCTAATTTATTTATATGATTAGATTATCTTTTGAATAGGTTTTAAAGTGAAATTAGAATATATTTTTACCATTTAATCCAATATTGGTCGTTGGAATTAATTTCACTTTGAAATCGGACTTTAACTAGTGTCAATCTTTTGTTAAATTTTGTTTCATAAAAACACGCTATTTGTTTTGACAGCGGGAATTAATTATTAAATTTATTAATGTAACTTATATGTTTTGAATTTTTTAAAATAGACATCATTTTTGAATTCAGAATTTCAAATATAGCATTTGGTGATCTTTTGGTAATTTTCTTAAAAACTTAAATTTTTGATGAATAGTGAAACCACTAAGTGGTACTTATAAAAACTGATTTTCCGTTTAAATGAAATTTTTCCATCTTTGTGTTTTGAATTTCAAAAATCCGACATACATGGTTTTCATTAAGAAGTAAAATGTGGTTCAATGGGATTAAAATAATTTTTTTTTGGTGAATAGTAACTTATTAAGTTTTTAATCACGATTAGAGGTAATTAGTGTAGTTTAAGGTAAAAATAATGTTTTAATAATATAAGATGAGCTTGACACATGTCCTACCCTAATTGTATTTTTCATGGCCGACCACGAAAATCCATGGGTCAACTTGGGGACCCCATGGAGCCACTTTGGTTGGGAAATGACATAAATAACTTTTTATTTAATGTTAACGTAAAAATGACACAAACTTGAGATGTTTTACTAAAACAATTTTTACATGGGGTAATACAAGTTATATTTTGAATATAAATATTAATTAGAAAGCTAAAATGATTTCCTACATCATGATATTTATTGTATAATTTTTAGACATCAAATATATTAAATTATTTATGACATCATCATGATGCAACGATTATCTCATTAATAAAGGATTTGAATAAAATGAAAAGATAATGTAAGATATATGACCTACACATGTCCAAAACCTATTGGATGGGTATATTTAGAACCCTTATCACATTACCCTAGAATTATATCAATGTGGGACCTTTTGAATCCGAAACTCATTTTAAAATAAAGTAACATTTCTTTACTTTCCAAGAGTGCCCCTCCTCTCCTCTTATAAAAGGCCCCTACCTCTACCTCTTTACCCACACTTAAAAAGCCTTTGGCTCGGCCACACCCTACCCATTTTCTCTCTACACATCCCTCTCTTACTCCTTGAAGCCTCACATTGGGCAGAAGTCTTCCCAAAGGAGCCTTTGAGCACAAATCTAAGAGATTTACCAGATTTTAAGGTAATGTCTTCACTTGTGTTCTTTTGTTTTATTTTGCTTCTCCAACCCCCTAAACTCTTTTTATTCATTTCTTTTGTAACAACTCCAGTATCTTAAATATACTAGGATATTGTTATAATAATATTTCGAGCTACACTTACACACATCTACATCTAATGGTTAAAGAACATACTTTTTCTATGGTTGGCGAATTTCTGCCTCACGAAACGATGATTGTTCAATATTATTTTAAACACCTTTTATGGTGGCCATTAAGATTTCACTCTATTTATATATGATATATATTATATTTATGTTTTCCTTATGCTTCTGTATTTTTCATTTGTGGTATACCTTTATGGTTTCCATTATGGGTAAACACGAGAATTTCATTTTAAGAAGTGCAGACTACCACCCCCTTAAAGTGATTTGATTAGTTAATGCCATATGTGGGATGTATAAAGGATAGATTTAAAGTTATTATATATTATGTTATACTGTAATTATAATTTACCTTTTTATCATTATGATTTCACTCCATTAAAGTATGAGATAGAAATGGAAGTAGCGTTCATGCGTACGTACAGCTTACCGTCTCCATGAACGGTGCATTTCATTTCTTATCCTCAAATGTAATGTACTATTATAAGTACATATATATAATGGATATATATGATATATGTTACATCTAAATGATTAATATAATTCTGGAATTCAAATATTAATATCTCTCATTTAGTATTAATTCCATTAATATGACATAGGAATGAAAGCAGCGTTCATGCGTACCTACGGCTTACCATCCCAATGAACGGTGCATTTCATTTCTTACCTCTAAATGATTATGTAATATTATAAATACATGAATATGTACTGGATATATATATGATATTTTAATCATTAATACTATTATTGAATTTTTTTACTTATAACTACATGGACAATCATTTTTCAAACAAGACCATTTTTTACTCATGTACCAAACATCGGCAAAAACGTCTGATATGAACTAACATTATTGAACAATTATTATAACATTATAATATGTGATATTAACTGAATAATAATCTTTAAAGGAGTTCCTTAGGCAATTATAAATTGACCAAATTTTATTATTCAGGAATATAAAGAAACGAACAAGACACGTTGGACTTGAGGTAAGGGATCTGACTCCTCTCTTTCTTTTAAAGTACACTCTTTTATGTCATTCCTTTTAAAGCTGATCTTTATTGTTATTGGGATATTATTTTATATTACTCTTACTGTAATTTTTATGTTCATATGATGAGAGACCCTATTCTCTCCCATTAATCCATTTTGGAAGTTTTGAGTGGCGCCGTTAGGTTGTCGAATTTTCGTAAGAGATCTAACCTCTCTCTTTATTTTTAAGTAATCTACTTTATGTCACTTCTTTTAAGCTCCTATTTGTTATGTTGGGGGATGTTATTTTATATTTCTATTTCTGTAAACTTTATGTTAAAATGATGAGAGACCCTATTTTCTCTCATCAATCCATTTTGGAAGTTTTAAGTGGCGCCGTAAGGCTGCCAGGTTTTCGTAAGGGATTTATCATCTCAATTTTATTCATGTGAGATTTATGCTACATTTGCCACAATCTGCTTTGAGTGGTGTATGTACTGCCCATTATTTTACTCATTGTGTAACATACTTTCATTTATGAGTATTTACATCATTGTTGTATTGTCCTTCTTTCACGGGGTGTATGTTTCGAAAGAAACCTATGTCGTAAGGGAACGTTTCACCCTCCTCTTTTTAAAAGACTTCTTTTTTCTATGTATTTTAATTTACATACTATTATGTTGGGATATGTTCTTCTATATCCTTATTTATTTAAATTTTATGTCCATGTGATGAGATACCCTTTTTTATCTCTCATCAAATCATTTTGATGTGACGCCGTTAGGCTGTCAAGGGAACTTTTTAACCCAATTTCGATTTCTTTGGGTTCAACATGTAGTTATTGAATATGTCATCCTTTGAATATGTGTGAATAACCCCTTATTGTTTTACACTTAATATCCACTTATATTTGGAGTATTCTTTTGTCACAAATAATTATGTAATTGATTTATCCTTAAACCAAGGATACTGTCTTTGTAAGGGACTTCGTCTCAATCTCCATTCATTGAGGCATATTTTGTTTTATACACAACCTTCATTTATACGGTGTATAAACCCATTTGACTTTTACGTTTATACAAAATGGAATCTTTTTTATACAAAGAGTTTTACTAAATGATAAAAGGGAATGTTTTTGTCGTACATATGTGGCGACAACGACTTCTCTACCGCCGTGACCATTATTTGAGTTTCGGCTTCCTCTCCAATCCATACCTTCTTTTTAAAAGAAAAATAAATACCATGTTTTACTTTTCTTTTATTTTGGTATTGAAAATGGTTTTCATAATGTTTTTATATCAATGTGTTGTATTAATAACTTTTTATTGAAAGCTGGAAATGTTATGTTTCCATTATGCATGTTTTATGTGATAAGATTATGTTATGGTTCTTGGGAATTATTAGGAAGACGGGTGGTTCTGTGATAAACTAAGGGCGGGAGAGCCCGATATAGCTCTCCAATGCATTGTGTAACGCGAAAGAGTGAAACGTTAAGGTTTCTCCGAAGAGATTTAGGGAATATAGTGTGGTGGGTATTCCAAACGTAACCAAGAGGGTTACTCCCCACGTAAGAATGTTATGAATGCATCAAGTTACCTTTTATGTCTTATGATTTCTATGATTTATTCATGATTTGATGTGGTATGTTAAAGTGCCTATGTTTTATTGGGTAAAGTATGATTTCATTCTTATGTAAATATGAACTCATTTTTCTTTTCCATTTTTTAACCCTTACTGAGCTTTTTATGCTCATCCAATGTTTTTGAAATGTTTTTCATAGGTCAAGGGAAAGGTACATGATGTGATAATAGTGTCAAGGATGTAAAGAAAGAATCCATGTTTTATTTTAAATATGTTTCTCTTGAGGGGAAAAATTAATACTATCTTTTATGTAACCAATTTGTTCAAATGTGGAATGTAATGCAAGTCTTATGATCTAATTCTATACAACAATAAACCTGAAAAGATCCCCAATGTGTAATCTTGTAATAACTCAAGATTAAGTAAGGTTTAAGGCTGGGGCCTTATAGTTGGTATCAGAGGTCGGTTTAGATAACTTTAGAGGTTAGGGTATTTTGTAAGCATAAGTGACAGTAACACAATGGATAGGATTTCAGAAAGAGTCCTAGTTTTAGATAAAGTGAATGAGTAAGTATATCTTAGTGGTTATCTCCCTCATTAGTACATGATTGTTTTGTTGATATACTCACACTTAAATTTCTGTTTTTAGTGAATGGATGGATCTAGCAGGCACTAAAGTGACAATAGGTTTGAAGGAAACTGTGGTGGTTCTCTAATTAAGAGACTGGATGAAATGGGGTATTCAATGAGGAAACTCGTGGTTGTTCTAAACCAACTATCAAGGAGTCATGATCAACCACTTAAACTTTGTTATGTTCTGTAATGCATCATGTACGAGATGACCAATTGATGTGGAAGTTCAGGTAATAATTATAAAGGTAACCATTAGGGTTTATATGATCCTTACTTTTGAGGTAATTATGGGTTATTATATGTTATGATGGAAAATGAAAGGCATGAGATAAATATCAGGTTAAAATATGTTATGATTATTTTTGAATATTTTATCTCGTTTTGGGGAATGTTTTGAGAATTGCACAGTTTTGGAAAAAGGAAAACACACAGACCGTGTGACAACCCGTCGCGTCGGATAAAGCTATGGGAATCGAACCCACAACCAAAGTGCGACTGGTATTTATCACCTACCACTGGACTATGTGAAGTCCCTGCTTAGTTTGACTAATTCTTTTTAGTTAGATGATTTTATGAATTATGTGTAAGATGATTTTGGGTTATCTATGGAAATTTATTAACCAATCATGGAGGATATATTATTAGGTTAATTACTTTTCAATACGAGACTTTAAGAGTAACTGATGTTATTTAGAGATAGGTGTTAATTTGTACCTTGGAAGACTATGCGACTAAATCCTTCAAAAATTTGGGTTTCAATATGAGTTTGGTTTACTTTGAAGTATTTTATGGACAATTTGTTTATCGAATGGTACTCGTTGAACTTTGGGTTTTGTTGGACAAATTTTGGAGATTAAGAATAGATTTTCTTTTTATAAAGGGTTATCCTTTTCTGGATTATCTGATATTGTACTAACCTTTCTTGTTTTGGTTTCGGTTAGAGTCTAAAGACATGGTAAGTATATAGTTATCTTTTGTGGATTAGGTGATTCTCTAGAAGTTTATTATATTACTCTTAATGTGAACAAGTCTTCCTAAATACTCATCTTTTGGAGAAAATATGAGTTTGTGTAAGGAATCTAATAAAAGTTGAAAGTCAACATGATAAGTGATTATGTTTCCTTATGAATAATTTCTCAATAAAAAGTAACTTAAAACAAAAATTTTGTCTATTAACTTTTCCTACTGGGGAATCAAATACCATTTAACCCATCATAACGTTTTGATTTTCTTGTGGTTAACTTTCTCCTAAACATGTTTTCTATCACTCTCCATCAGAACATGACCCTATGTTTTCTCCTCCATGTCCATGTTTTCCTACATGGAATCCTAGTATGGGTTAACTCGGGTGACCTCTGTTCTTATCTTTCTTTATTTTAAAGTGATTGTTTTACCGACTCTTTTTCCGAAGTGGGACTTTCAAGGATATTTCCAAGATCAATATTAAAATTGTGAGGACGCAATTACCAAAAGGGGGAAAGGATGTAACACCCCAGGTAAATAAATAATATGACATTTTTATATTTATCCATATTTGTGAATAAAATATTAATATTACTTTAAAGGGGATGCTATGCTTGATGGCGTACCCAACACGCAACCACGAGTTTCTTGGGAATCTTATGTTGCACTCTAATACTAAAATAATATTATTTTAAATAGTAGTTAACGCCTAGCCGTTGTAATGGTGGAATGAATAGAACTAACTACAAAATGATTATATATGTTTGTCAAATATTTTTACTTTTTACAATAAATGTTAGAGGATTAAAAATGCAAATGAATCCAATTTTAAGCGTAAATATTCTAATATTCTTTAAAAGGTCGATTAACCACCTTTTGATGGCGAACCTCTTTTAAATCCACTTTTTGAAAATTTTATGTGTTATATTTGACGAAATAAAATTTTTCTTTATAATAGGGAAATCAAAATTTACTTTGTGTAAATTTTTGGTATTTTTTCAAAAAAGATCAATTTTTAATGAATAGTGAAAAATGTTGTATTTTAATTCAAAATATATTTTAATCTAATTTATATATATGATTAGATTATATTTTGAATTGATTTTAAAGTGAAATTAGAATATATTTTTACCATTTAATCCAATAGTGGTCGTTGGAATTAATTTCACTTCGAAATCAGACTTAAACTAGTGTAAATCTTTTGATACATTTTGTTTCACAAAAACACGCTATTTGTTTTGACAACGGGAATTAATTATTAAATTAATTAATGAAACTTATATGTTTTGAATTTTGTAAAATAGAAATCATTTTTGAATTCTGAATGTCAAATATAGCTTATGGTGACCTTTTGGTAATTTTATGAAAAACTTCAATTTTTGATGAATAGTGAAACCACTAAGCGGTACTTATAAAAACTGATTTTCCATTTAAATGAAATTTTTCCATATTTGTGTTTTGAATTTCAAAAATAAGACATACATGGTTGTCATTAAGAAGTAAAATTTTGTTCAATGGGATTAAAATAATTTTTTGGTGAATAGAAACTTATTAAGTTTTTAATCGTGATTAGAGAGAATTAGTGTAGTTTAAGGTAAAAATAATGTTTTAATAATATGAGATGATCTTGACACATGTCCTACCATAATTGGATGTGTCATGGCCGACCATGGAAATAAATTGGTCAACTAGGGGACCCCATGGAGCCACATTGGTTGGGAAATGACATAGATAACTTTTTATTTAATGTTAAAGTAAAAATGACACAAACATGATATGTTTTACTAAAAAAAATTTTAAATGGGTTTATACAAGTAATATTTTTGACTATAAATATTTATTATAAAGATAAAAATATTTCCTACATAATTATATTTTTTATAATTTTTATACATTAAATATATTAAATTATTTATGACATCATGATGGTGCAACGATTACCTCATTAATAAATGATTTGAATAAAATCAAAAGATAATGTAAAATCTATGACCTAAACATGTCCAAAACCAATTGTATGGGTATATTTATAACCCTTATCACCTTAACCTTGAATTATATCAATGTGGGACCTTTTGAATCCGAAAATCATTTTAAAATAAAATAACATTTCTTTACTTTCCAAGAGTGCCCCTCCTCTCCTCTTATAAAAGGCCCCCACCTCTACCTCCTTACCCACACTTAAAAAGCCTTTGGATCGGCCAAAACCTGCCCATTTTGTCTCTAACACATCCCTCTCTTACTCCTTAAATCCTCACTTTGGGCAGAAATCTTCCCAAGGAAGACTTTGAGAACAAATATAATAGAGTAACCCGATTTTAAGGTAATGTATTCACTTGTGTACTTTTGTTTTATTTTGCTTCTACAACCCGCTAAAATCTTTTTATTAATTTATTTTGTAACAACTCCAGTATATTAAATGTACTAGGATGTTTTTATAATAATCTTTTGAGCTACACTTACACACATCTACATATAATGGTTAAGGAACATACTGTTTCTGTGGTTGGCGAATTCCTGCCTCACGAAACGATGATTGTTCAATCTTCTTTTAAACACCTTTAATGGTGGCCATTAAGATGTAACTCTATTTATATATGATATATATTATTTTTATGTTTTCCTTATGCTTCTGTATTTTTTATTTTCGGTATACCTTTATGGTTTCCATTGTGGGTAAACACGATAATTTCATTTTAGGAAGTGCGTACTACCGCCCCCTCAAAGTGATTTGATTTTTCAATGCCATATGTGGGACATATAAAGGATTTATTTAAAGATATTATACATTATGTTATACTGTAATTATAATATACATTTTTATCATTATTATTTCACTCCATTAAATTATGATATAGAAACAAAAGTAGCGTTCATGTGTACGTACGGCTTACCATCTCCATGAACGGTACATTTCATTTCTTATCCTCAAATGTAATGTACTATTATAAGTACATATATATAATGGATATATATGATGTATGTTACATCTAAATGATTAATATTATTCTGGAATTACAATATAAATATCTCTCATTTAGTTTTAATTCCATTAATATGACATAGGAATGAAAGCAGTGTTCATGCGTACGTACGGCTTACCGTCTCCATAAACAGTGCATTTCATTTCATACCTCTAAATGAATATGTAATATTATAAATACATGAATATGTACTAGATATATATTATATTTTAATCATTAATACTATTCTGGAAATTATTTACTTATAACTACATGGACAATCATTTTTCAAACCAGTTCATTTTTGACTCATGTACCAAACATCGACAAAAACGTCTGATATGAACTAACATTATTAAACAATTATTATAACATTATAATATGTGATATGAACTGAATAATAATATTTAAAAGAGTTACTTATGCAATTATAAATTTACCCAAATTTATTATACAGGAATATAATTAAACGAACAAGACAAGTTGGACTTGAGGTAAGGGATCCGACTCCTCTCTTTCTTTTAAAGGACACTCTTTTATGTCATTCCTTTTAAAGATCGTCTTTCTTGTTATTGGGATATTATTTTATATTAATCTTACTATAATATTTATGTTCATATGATGAGAGACCCTATTCTCTCTCATCAATCCATTTTGGATGTTTTGAGTGGCGCCGTTATGCTACCGAATTTTCGTAAGAGATCCAACCTCTCTCTTTCTTTTTAAGTACTCTCCTTTATGTAACTTCTTTTAAGCTCCTCTTTGTTATGTTGGGTGATGTTATTTTATATTAATATTTCTTTAAACTTTATGTTAATATGATTAGAGACCCTATTTTCTCCCATCAATCCATTTTGGAAGTTTTAAGTGGCATCGTAAGGCTGCCGAGTTTTCGTAAGGGATTTATCATCTCACTTTTATTCCTTTGAGATTTATGCTACATTTTCCACAATCTCCTTTGAGTGGTTTATGTACAGCCCATTATTTTACTAATTGTGTAATATACTTTCATTTATGAGTATTTACATCAATGTTGTATTGTACTTCTTTCACGGGGTGTATGTTTCGAAAGATACCCATGTCGGTAAGGGAACGTTTCACCCTCCTATTTTTAAAAAGAATTATTTTGTTATGTCCTTTAATTCACATACTATTCTGTTGGTATACGTTCTTCTATATCCTTATTTATTTAAATTTTATGTCCATGTGATGAGATACCCTTTTTTTATCTCTCATCAACTCATTTGGATGTGACGCCGTTAGGCTGTCAAGGGAACTTCTTATCCCAATTTCGATTTCTTTGGGTTCAACATGTAGTTATTGAATATGTCATCCTTTGAATATGTGTTAATAACCTATGATTGTATTACACTTAATATCCACTTATATTTTGTGTATTCATTTGTCACACATAATTATGTAATTGATTTATCCTTAAACCAAGGATACCTTCTTTGTAAGGGACTTCGTCTCAATCTCCATTCATTGAGGCATATTTTGTTTTATACACAACCTTCTTTTATACAGTGTATAAAGCCCTTTGAATTTTATGTTTATCCAAAAAGGAATCTTTTTTATATGAAGTGTTTTACTAAAAGACAAAAGGGAATGTTTTTGTCGTACGTATGCGGCGACAACAACTTCTCTGCCGCCGTGACCATTATTTGAGTTTCGACTTCCTCTCTAAGCCATACCTTCTTTTTAATAGAAAAATAAATACCATGTTTTACTTTTCATTTATTTTGGTATTGAAAATGGTTTTCATAATGTTTTTATATCAATGTGTTGTATTGATAACTTGTTATTGAAAGGTGGAAATGTTATGTTTCCATTATGCATGTTTTATGTGATAAGATTATGTTATGGTTCATGGGCATTATTATAGAAGATGGGTGGTTTCGTGATAAACTAAGTACGGGTGAGCCTGATATAGCTCTCCAATGCATTGGGTAACGCAAAGGAGTGAAACATTAAGGTTTCTCCGAAGAGATTTAGGGAATATACTGTGGTGGGTATTCCAAACGTAACCAAGAGGGTTACTCCCTACGTAAGAATGTTATGAATGCCTCAAGTTACCTTTTATGTCTTATGATTTCTATTATTTATTCATGATTTAATGAGGTATGTTAAAGTGCCTATGTTTTATGGGTAAAGTATGATTTCATTCTTATGTAAATATAAACTCATGTCTCTATTCCATTTTTTTAACCCTTACTGAGCTTTTTTTGCTCAACTCAAGTTTTTGAAATGTTTTTCACAGGTCAGGGGAAAGGTAAATGATGTGATGATAGTGTCAAGGATTTGTCAAGAAAGAATCCATGTTTTATTTTAAATATGTTTCCGTTGATGGGAAAAATGAATACTATCTTTTATGTAACCACTTTGTTCAAATGTGGAATATGATTCAAGTTTTATGATCTAATTCTATAAAACTCTAAACTTGAAAAGATCCTCAATGTGTAATCTTGTAATAACTCAAGATTAAGTAAGGTTTAAGGGTGGGGCCTTATAATATATAAGGTATTCGAAAAGGGTTTCTATACCTATTCTCAAAATTTTGTTTAAAACATTCTTGAATACAATATATTGTCCCATACCATTTATACATTAATGTTACATCTAATTAGATAAATATTCAATATATAATAGTATTATTCATGCTATAAACATAATAGTTTAGACTATTTGATGACTAAATATTCAATAATTTTATTTCATGAAATAATTTCAAAATCTCCTGCCATAATCTTCCCTCATATCTATCTTCATAGGCACATCATACTACAAAAATTATATATATCCTAGGGTGACCTATAATTCTCATTATGGGTAAACATGTGAGATGTTAATCGATGATCACATAAAAACATAATATTAGCATTAGGGTATGATATCATGACCATAACCTAATTTTTTTACCTAATATTAAAATGAACATAAAACTGAGTTATAGAATAAAACATTGGCATTTCAAAAGGCATGTATCATAAGATTGATAACTCATAATAACTGAATTATAAACCATATGTTTATGTAATAAATGTTTGTGTGGAACCACCATAAGTATTGAAACCATTTCATATGATATGGTTAATTATCATGTCCATTAGATCTAGTATCAATACTCGTTTCTAATAGTGTGTCAAGTACATAAATATTTTTTATATAATAAATCAATAACATATACTTGTATCTAATAATGGTTGAATCTCATCAAATTTTTTTTACATAATAATATTTTATTGTATAATACATTATCCAATGTATTTGAGGGTGGTATAGTTCCCACCCATCATATAATGAAAGACATAAATATTTTTTCCATGATATCATAAATCATTCATATTATTAAAACCCATTAATGGAAATCAGTTTCATAAATATATTGTCGTATCATAACCCATGGAAATAGATTTTATAATCATTTTTTGTCTGAATCATTGTCCATATAGATAATGAATAAAGAAGTAATCCTTCTATAATAATTCCATTAAATATTAATTACAATATATTCCTATATTTTTTTAATAATTGAAATTACATTAAAATGTTATTATGAATTTTTTGGGGTTAAAAAAAATTCAATTTTAAAAATCACATTTAAAATTTCAAAAATTTTATATGTATTAATTAAACTGTTTATTTTAAAAGAACCATGTAATTCTATAATGTACACCTAATAGAATGGAGGTTTTATTATAGTGGGGAATTAAATTTAGGGATTACATGATAAAAATTTCATTTAATACTTTTATAAAAAATATCACACAATACCTTGTTTGAAAAACGAAAAATTATTACTTTTAAACTATTTTGTTAAATTTAAAACATGTGAGGATATAACATTAAAAATTAATATGATATTATGAAAAAAATTCCTTAATCAATTTTTAGAAAACATGGATATTTATGAAAAAATGTTTTCAACCAAATAGTGAAATGAAGTCAAGTTCTGCCAAAAACTGTTATTGATCTATTAAATAATTAATCTATGGAAAAAATGAAATAATATAACACAATTGAATAATAATTGGATAACAATATTAATATTATTCATCATATAAGGATCATATTAATTCCACATTATAAATTAATCTATAAACAATCCCATTTAAAATTTGATTGAAACATAAATACCATACCACATTAGTATCATTTGAATCGTAACCCACATGAATGAAAGAACATTATAAGAATATTTAAACCTCCTGAAAATAACAATTTCTATCATAATATAAATCAATGGGTATTATATATATTATATCGAAAAAATTTGTTAATATGGAATTCTTTCCTCATAAAAAAATTTTAGATCAAACTCTTTTACCTGATGTCTCACCTTTCCACATTCACATTGAATTCCTATGATATATTAAATATTGTTTTATTATAAATTTATTTCATAGACATATCTAAATATATCATAAAAATAATGATTTATTTTTGAAGACCTAATACATATTTATTAATTATTCTTTAATAAAAATCACTATACTGGGTGAAAACTACTTAATTTTTTATGAATGCTTTAGTTCAACAGTTGTTGTCCTTATACATTGATCGTTGTATTATAATTTAAAGAATTATAATAATTATGTAAAAAAAGATATATTTATTATTTATATATATACATTCATAAAAATAAAATATATAAAAATTAATTACATATTTTATGGATACATTAGGTCTTACATACGAATAAACATTGTTTCCATTATTCAACTGATGGAATAAAGTAATTGTATATAATAAATAACCATTGAA
Source organism: Viscum album (assembly GCA_963277665.1). Taxonomy (NCBI): domain Eukaryota; kingdom Viridiplantae; phylum Streptophyta; class Magnoliopsida; order Santalales; family Viscaceae; genus Viscum; species Viscum album. The sequence goes on from OY728123.1 coordinate 440,887,968, forward strand.
AAATAATTATTATATCATATGGAATATATAAATTTTTCAAATTAAAATTCACTACATTCCACATAAAATATAAAATATAAATTAATCCCATCATATCATTATGGTGGTTATCCACACAAACGCATGAGAAACAATAGCATTTTCCAAAGGACTGGATTATTAGAATGTAGACGTTATATAATGATAATAATAATTATTATATAATTAGGATTATATAAATAATTTAATATATAAACATTAAACCCATAAAAATATCACACCCAAAATTATGGTGATTAAAAAAAATTCAATCCCTTCATAGAGATAGGATGATGTGCATACGCAAGATGGATACTATCACTTCACATTTGATGGGAAAGAGGGTGTCTAATAATGTTACAATGATCCTAATAATATTTAATAATTTTTTTGGTACTGAATTTATTATTTCATGGTGAATATAATATACTTTTAGGAGGTAAATAAAAATATATAATAAATTCATCGATTAAGGATATTGCCTCTTATTTGAAAAAACCCCATTAGATATCATATATAGGGATTTGGGTTTATATGTTTTGATGAAAATAAGTTATATAATTTGTCATTGGATGTTTTAAAAACTAATTTAAATATTTATTCAGTCTATTAGGCTCATGGTTGTGTAAAGATGTAAGGGCGGAGGGGCTATTTAATAACTAATGTGGGGACCTTTTACAATTTCATAAAATAATTAATTTATAATATGAATATTCTTGAGTATAATTAAAACAATTACCATGATATCTATGTTATGATAGGATAATATTTTGACATAATCAACCAATATAAATTAGTCATTTTTTATTTAATTTTAAACGACATATTTTTTATTTACTACTGTTTAAAATAATTAATTTTTAATATTGGTAACATATTTTTCAAAATGAAATACTATAATATTTGGCTAAATTTTGATTTTTAAAAAAAATGGGCAATTATGGAAATTATATTCCACATAATATCAATTTTTTATTTATAATTTTTTTTTAAAATATTATAAAAAATAATTGATTTATAAAATATTATAATGTTCAATTTCGACAATATTAATTTATTATAATATTATATACATCGAGATAAATAGAAATTTAAAAAATATAATACTTTAACACTTCCCAAAATATATGTTATACAAATGTACTATTTTTAATTAGTAATTATTTAAAATTTTATTATTTTTCTTTTTTAAAATTATTTATTTTATTTTCCTATTAATTAAATAAATGTCGTGTTGGTGTTGTGCATGAATTTTAGTTATTTTTTAATACCTAAAATTATAGATAAATTAACATCATGAAAATTAATGTATTATTATAAAAATATAAATTTATATTGGATCAATATGTACTTTTTATTATATTTATATCATGAAAACTTATTTAATTTGTTATTTTAACATTTTTTCCATGCACAAGCATTAATAAAGTATCCAGATTAGACATTTTTAGTATAACTAAAAATTTCATATATAACCATAGAAAATATTTATAATAATCAATATTTAAATAATAATTTCTAGAAATGACTAATTATATCTCAAATTTATGTAATTAGGGTACCAAATGTGACTTTTCGAGCGCTACGTAAGCTCTGCATTAACATTAAAAATAAGTTTTATATTTATCCTAAAATATATTCTAATTTATATGTTTCTAATAATTGGAGTCAGATAATTTTATTATTATATGATAAATTATTCATTTCAAAATCTACATAATTATTTATCAAATTTTTATATTATTATGATTTCTTAGAAGTTCACATATGTCAAAAAAATTTAATTTTTTACTTTTCACTAAAACGTAAATTCTTTATAAAATTATAAACAAATTCAACATATGATAATGTTGAAATGTAGAAACAAAAAATTATATTTTATTTCCCTTAAATTAGTTAATATAATGTCTAAAATTAACATCAATATAAATGTGTAAAACACAATGAAAATCATATTCTAGATAAATGCATAACCAAGTATAAAATTATATTTATACCAAATACAACCATAAAACTGATTATAATAAATAAAATTTATAAATAATAATATAATAGAACAATTTTTAAATTGAAAAATTATGAAAAACAATGTTTGAGATTTCAAATGATTAAAAAAATTGGGTTTTTAGTAAAATTTAGTATTTTTCCCAATTTATTGAAAAATCAACCATTTTAGAAGACCCCAAAAGTCACCTAATGATTATTTTGACTTATTGATTTATGAAATACTTTTATTTTATTATATAAAATATATAAACCTTCCATAAATTAGTGGTAATATTTTAAAAAAAAAATACATAAAATCATTTTTTGAAGAAGGCATATTTATGGGGCACAAAATAATATTATAAAAAATGGGTTATTATTTACTAACTAATTATTGTTAAATTTATATTGAGTAAAAAAAATATATATATAGATAGCATAGTTTAGTTAATATTATTCATTCGCACCAATTTATCATCTATGTTATAACTATCACTTTAAATAATCATATTTAAATAGTTTATCATAGTTCTTTTAAACACGCTGTTGTTTGTAACACATATTATTGAAAAAAATAAAATTATTTAATGAGATATAATTTCTAAAACCTCAAGGTGTTACATTATAAAGGTATATAATATATATTCTCCTAATATAAAAATCCAATATGATTTGACTTCATGGTTTTCATCTTCAATCTTTATATATGGTTAGAATTAATAATTCTATATGCCCATAAGAAATATTTGAAATTATTTTTCTTATATTTATCCTTCCTCATTAATTAAATTTACAATGTTTACCACAATAATATACCTTCTAATTTAACACAATTATAGACGAATAATACCAATGTTTTCTCCTCCCTTAGTAAAAATTATATTTCTAAAATGTTTCCTTTACTTTTGTAATGTAAACATTTTCACTTTCATTCAATGAAATAAAATAATTATTATAACTATCCTATTAGGGATGAAAATTTACAGTAATATAATCCTTTATCATGTATTATTCTATATTATTTTTTGTTGACTTAAATAATACTTGTATTTAAATAAAACAAAATGATCATCAATCAAATATATGGATGAAGCTTTATATATAATCTTTTATCCTCGATATTTTCATTTCTTATCATATTTGATAAAAATAATTCATCTATTCAAAATGAAAAATATAATTTAGAACATTAATGGTACTTACTTTAAAATAATGGTACTTTTGATCACTCAATTCATTAATATCTTAAGTTAAACCTACAAACATAGTAGATTTTTTTGAATTAAACTAAGGAAAAATCATTGTGAATATTTAATTCCATAGTTACCTCATATTAAATAAAAGTTTGAAAATATAAATGTAACCAATGAACTCCACATTCAAATCATCCGGAGAAAAATGGGACAAGAAGATGTATTTTATTATTTACATTAAGTTACCACTTCCTAATCCTTAATATAATACTGAATCCCAGATGGATTCTACCTTTAATACTCCTAATCATGCTTTATCAATATCATTATCTCTATTTACATTACTCGTCTAATTTATCATATATAAAAACAATAAATCCCAATGATTAAAAATTTTCCCCATCTTAATCTAAATTGTTTTAAAAAAAATCACTCAGTATAGGGATATTGATAATGAAAATAATTTCTCACCAAAATATGAATCACTGTAAAAATAATTTATATGAAAATAATTTTCAAAATAGAGAAGAGTATGAGAAAAACAAATCACGTTTTTTTAAATATTTTTTAAGAATTTAAATTCTCTAGCATTTGGTATTTTTACAAATTCCTATTTTTTAAAAACATCATTAAAAAAATTTAGAAATAACATATAGAATATTTTAAAATTACTTTTATAATTATTAATAAAAAAAATAACAACAATCATTCCTTTTTAATGTAATAATCTTCTAATATAAGGAAGTGTAATGAAAATATTTAATTTACCAATTTACACATCATGACATTTCATTCAATATCTACAATCAATATACAATACACAATTTTTCCCAATAAATAATCATTATACATATACATATACATATATAAATATATAATAAAATATCTTATAATATGTAATTTAGTCTCTCATTATAATTAATTTCCAAATAACCCAAATTTAACTATAATGAGGTGGAAGAAAATTTATATAGGTTCATATTGGGTGTTGAATATTCTATATCATTATATACCATGTATTTTTCAAGGATCAAATTAAACTATCATTTTAGTTACCTCTTTAAAATGCCTCACCATAGGTAATATTCTTGATAACTAAGTAATGGATTCCAAAATGACTCAAGTGAACTCTATGATTACCAAACTAAAGGATCCAATATTGGGGGATATAGTATTCCATTGGGGAATAATTCCTCATCAGTATAAAATTGACAAAAAATATATAGATTCCATGTCATGATAAAAAGGTGTTTCATTTTTAATAATACCTTTAAAGTTAATCGATCATATCTCTTATGTGGATCCCAAAGTCTCAATCAGTCATTTATCAAACCACTGATATATCAATTTTTCTTTTGTTGATTCAATTTGAAATCACAAATTAAAAAAAATCATTCCCCCTTCCAAAATCTAAACATATAATTAATATATCAAACCTTATATATAAATGTATGGGTGAGTAACATTTATCCACATAATATTTCCCAAATTTACTTCAATAAATTATAATTCATGATATATAAAAGGATTAATAGAATAATTTCACGTTAAAAATGAAGATATTTTTTAAAATCCCGAAATTATATAAAAAACACTCCTGTGAAGAAAAAAATACATTCAATAAAATAATTAGAATAATCTTTCTAACCCTAAATTTTACTACAAATATTTGTTTTCATTAAAATAAAAGAAAAAAATCAAACCAATATCAATATAATTTATATAAATCATACTCATAACATAATAAAGTATTAAATTTGTTATCATACAAAATTTTAATAAATATTTCACATTAATTTATACTCATAGTATGATATATAAAAGATCATCATTTCTATAGATGACTATATTTTTGTTTCACAATGTCCATCCAATGGTAATTTAAACCAATTCCAATCCCAAATATGTTATATATTTTTTTAAACTTCTAATGTGTTTTAGAACATCCAATATTTTGTAATTACCCTATTTGTCCTTATTTTCCTAAATCTATTTTGTTCAAAAAATAAACTTAACTGATTTCCCTTTTTGATATATTTTTTACCAAATATAATATTTTAAATATAAGTATTATTCTAAATTTAAAAAACATTCATTTAAAAAATTTAACAATATATGTTATGTAAAAAATAATATTTACGTGTGCTAAATAAATAACGAATTCTTCAAAAATGATTATATAACTCATATACTCCAATGATTTAATCAGAAATAAATTTATAATTTTTTGAAAATATTTATTTATCAAATAAATTTTTACAAAATATTATTTGATAAATCCAAATATGGATATAGTATATACCAATTCATGGGTGCATAATTTTATCATATCTGTCATGGGAAGGATTAAAATATATATACCTTATTTGAGAATTATAAAAATCTAAAATTATATATGTCATTATTTTCCCAATTATAACATTTAATTCCTATCTTTACAATATATGATATTAATCCATGATCAGATTACGTAATTCTCAAAATCCCAATGATATATTTTTATAGTGATGGAGATAATAAATTGATCAATCATAATTCAAAATATAGACTTTATTACCCTAAATTTAAAATTAATCCCTCTATTCCTCTTGTAATATTGGCTGTTAGAGGGAGGAAACACCTTAAAACTAACCATAAAATTATTTAACATTAGTTAAAGTATTTTTATAAAAATAATGTGATTAAATAGAAGAATTTACATATTTTAAAACAAAACATTCGAAATTTTAACTATGTGAAAATTTATAATACATGGTTACATAACCATGAACCTAAATATATATTATTATAATAATATATTCCCAGAAATACATGTTTACCATATAAGTTTATTAAACCAAACACCAAAATATAAACTCCAAACTACCTTGATATTTTCAAAATACATGATCATGTTGTATAATTTTTTAACTATATAATAGGTTTTCTTAATTGTAAATTCCTGAAATTTAAAACCAATGAATAATTATGTTCATTATTTTATACAATACGCAACACTAAGTTTAAAATGAAATACAATTATTTGAATTTTGACATTTTACCCTTTCTACTAAATTTGAACGAATGAATATTATTAACATTATTTTGAGATATATAATGTTCCTTATAATATAAAATGTATTAATTAATTCATTTTAAATAATACATGTTTTTTGGAAAAGACTTTTACTCATCAAAAGATACATTTTATTCAAAAATTATTTCCTTGGGTTATTATAATTTTTAATTTTTGGAAATTTCAGAATATATATGTTAAAAATTTAAATGAATTTTTAAATTAATCATGTAAAATTTATTAGAGGTTAAAATTTTGATAATATTTTTAAAATTTCTCATTTTCATGGAATAAGGAAAATGGTTGATTTTAACTGAATATATAATTTTATTTTATAGTATCTACATGTTTTAATTATTTTGGATTAATATTATATTTTAATGAGATAAATCTAATTAAAAATAATACAATTATGGGATTATAAATGGACTTTATAACTAAATTTGTGATTAAAATATTTTATATTTGAAGGGTAATTTTTATAAAAGGATGTATTTCTTTGAAATTTGCCGAAGTGATTTTGAATAATGCTATGAAAATTATATTATTATAATTTTTAAAAATTGATTCTTTATTTATAATTTATGGGTCAATATATTATAAATATATCCCTTTATGTTTCTAATTTATTATGAAAACTGAAGTTAGTAACTTTATTACCATGGTTTATGACAGATCAGGTAATTTAGGTTTAAAATAAAATGATATGAAGCATAAAATTACTTATAAACTCCACAAAATATTATTTTTTGAGTACATATCAATGAATATCATCAAAGGGTAGAATTTATGATCTTTTGGGTCACTTGTGTGAGATGATCACCTTTATATCACATTTTTAAATAAATTTTAGACATGTCAAAATAATGTTTTAATAAAAGAAACATTTTTAATATGACATTATTTAAATGATAATTTAAAAGCTAATATATTTATATTAATAATGGTAAATTATTTTCAATTTTTAGTGAATATGTAATTACCCTAATTCTTATTCATAGATATGACAAATTAATTATTTAATAATTTTAATAATCAGATAAATGATATTAATGATTTTAAAATAAATATAATATAGATAATTAATTTAATAAAAGAGTTGAATAGATGAAAATGAAATTTAATTAATATAATAATTTTTTATTTATTTGTTTTATCGTGATAATGTTAATTTCAAATTAATGAGTAGTTCTAAAAATTGAAATTATGGATAATTTATAGTAAAAAATAATTTACTAAAATATATACATTTTATAAAAATTTAATATTTGGTTAATTGATTGGGTTAAAGTTAAAAATATAACTCAGGGTCTATTTATGATTCTTTTTGTCTATTTTAACTCTATTAACTCTCAATGACTAAAAATCCATTTTGTCATAGTATGATTTAATGTGGTTAAATAAGGGTTAAAACTAAACATAAGAGTCAAAATATAGTAAAAATATATCTACGGTTTATTGGATGAGGGTATTTAGACCCATAATCATATTATATTCCAAATGACTATATTTTTTCATTTCTAATTAATAACATATTTATATTAATTTTCTATTTTGATAATTTTGAAGTGTGGACCTCCTGTCTCTACTAAAAGGGAACCTCATATTCTAATTTTATCACACATTAGAACCCATTTGGTTTAGCCAATACCAAACCATATAAATTAATATAATCCCTCACCACATTATAGATTTATTTTATTTGTAATTACACCAAAATTAGAGGTCTTATGGTCTTATAATAAAAAGTTTGTCTGAAGAGGTGTTATCATTTTTATTGATCATTTGGGTTTTGTTTATTCATCATAAGAACAAAAAAATTAAAACCGTTATATAATAATTGAAAAAATATCATATTTATTTCTATATGTTAATATATTTTTTCATTACATATATACATCTCCACCACCCTGAAATGGGAAATTAAGTTTTCATTTGTCTATACAGTGGACTACCGCCTCACGAACCATTGTAATTCATTTTCCAATATCATATCTTAATATTGGTTATAATGATGTTATTAATGTTTATTTGTTATAATCTTTACATTTTTATTTTTATTAAAATATATTATAAACTTTAAATTCGTTCCATTCCATGCACACAAAAAATGATAGTTTCATTCGGGCGTATGTGTGGATTACCACCTCCACAAATCAATGTAATTAATTAATCCTCAGAACAACCCATAGATGATTTATCTAGGTATATATAATGAATTAATATGATATTTATGATATTGTTATCAATTAAAAATTATAAAATAATACTTTTATTCTTTTCTTAATGATATTGGAAAAATATAAATGTTAATCATGGGTATATACGATATACAGTTTTAATGATTACAACATTTTTTATTTTTCAAAACATTTTATAATGATTTAATTTGAAATTATACTTGAGGTATTAAAATGGTAATTATATATTTATTGTAATTCTATATATTATTTAATAATGGCTTCTTTGACATAGTCAAACGATTGATGTAATTATGGACATATGAACTGAATATCCTTAGAAAATATCATGTGAAATTTAATAACTATGTAATTGCTATAACATGTTAATAGGTGAATAAAAACTGAAAATAATGATAAAATTTTTTCCCATGAAATTCTATAATGAAAATAAATTTACTATTCATAATTATAATGAATATGTGTGACGTGTCAGACTAATGGTTGGGGTATTTAGTTTTAAGAATCCTCTTTTAATGGTTTATTTCATTTCTCCAAACAAATAGAAATGTAAAGTTCATTAAATTATAATTAATATATGGATTGTCTCAAAATCATGAAAAACCTATTCTTTGATACATCCTTTAAAATAGAAACTTTTTATTTTCAAATAAACTTTTTCCCTCTATATTTGTGAAATTGTCTTTTTGAATAAGTGATTTTCATAATGTAATGTTTTTATAATGTCAGATTTCATATATTATGATTACATTATAGATTTGGGGAATTAAATATGATGATTTTTTGTTACAATACAAATTTATTATGGGTGTTAATGTTATTAACCAATGATGGGTTGTAAGATTATTATAAAAGGCTGGGAGATTATGTTAAACCATCTAATGCATTATTTACTCGAGAGATGAAGTTGAGAATATTGGATATTATATATTTAAGAGTGATATGGAAAATGATTTCCCAATTTACATATATATAATTTCTATTATTTGAAGTTAATTTCAATTGAAATTGTTAAATTTAGAAGGTAAATTTAATTTTCAAATTTTTATGGGATTTTTTTTTGTCAGATTAAAATATATGTCTTTAAGAATTTATTTTATTAGTTTTTCATGTTTTTTACTAGAATGAAGGTTTTTTTATTCTACATAATTTTAGGATTTTTTTCAATATCACATTTAAAAAAAAAATTACAGATAGTTTAAGTACTAGTATAAATATGTAATAATTCATGTTGATATAATTGGATATTTTTTTTGAATAGAAAACATATACCTTTTTAAATGCATTATATTCTAAAAAAATCGTCACTTAGAAGATGTATACACTTTTTTTATTTGTTTTTGATATATATGGGTTATTAACTAATTTTATAAATCTCAAAACCTAATATGATCATTAAATGTAAAATAATGACATGTTGACAAAAAACTCAAGAATATGTGATGTTTATGGTCGGTTCCACATAGTTTGTATCAAAAGAGGGTTTTGAAAATTTTGTATATTATTAATTTTTTTATTATTATATTATGTTTCTCTAAATATTTTTTTAGTAAACACTTATTTTTTATATTTTTTTGATCAATGAAAATATGTTACAAATGGAAGGTGGTGTATTTAAAAACACTTTTTTTGTTCATGGTGAATCTATTTAAATAATGATTTCGATGGTATGTCCTTATGATTTTAAAACCTCTTCTAACATAAAACAATCCTACAAAAAGTTATATTCAATTTCAATCAACTTATATATATCATTATACTACTATGGTTCAAGGTTAGTTTTTAATCAAATATTTATTTATCCATTTTATAATACTTTTAAAATGGTAAATATCATCAAGTATTTTTCAAATATTTTACTTTACTAATAGAAATTAATAAATATTTTTATTTTAATAAATATTTCAATGAAGGAGACTAACACACATATTATTTATATTATATATTAACTTACAAACTGCGTGGTCATACTTTTGGTATTTTAAAAGGCCCTTGATTGAAATTTATAAATCAATCTTGGTACGACTGTTTTATAAACATGAATAATTACTTATGTTTGAAAATTAGTTATCATACACATAGATTTTAATTTACTATTTCTATACCAACATCTATAAAATTAATTTTTTAAAATTTTCATTCTAGGAAAGGATTAACATTTCCTGAAGAATATTTAGAGAATTTTTTTGAAGCTTCTACCTTCTATATACATGAACAGAAAGTAAATGGAATAAGGTTGAAAACATGAAAATGTTACAAACTTATTTTATATTTTAATGCTTTTAGGTAAATCATGGGGAACTGAAAAGTCAAATTTCGAGATGAGAAATAATTTTTCAATTTAGATGTTTAAGAGATAAATGGTTATTAAATTTTTTGATGTAAAATTAGTGGTACGTGATATCCTTTTAGGATAAAAAATTATTAGAAATATGAATATATTAATTTTATTTTTTAGGATCTTCATCATATTTATTTTTACTTTATTAGAATTATATTATTTTAGAAAAGTATATCTCACAGACAGGATGACAAACCTTCACATCTGGTGAGGCCATAAGGTGTAAACCCACAACCTAAGGGTGGAGAGGGAAAAGTTCATACATCTGGTATATTTGTTGTTTTGGTTAGAATGAAAATTTCAATTTCTTGAACTCCATTGAATGACTAAATTTTTTTATATAACTATATAATATTTTTTAATGGGTGAGTGGTAACCTACACAGTAAGCAATACCATTATGGTATTAACGTAAATATAATATTATTAAATTTTATTAGAGGACACAAGGTTGAATTATAATTAGAAATAATATATGATCACAATGTATCATTTTTGTGATTGAAGTGATTAATGTAAATAATTAACCTATCTATGATATTATGTAACTAAACGGAATAAATTTTGTTATAAGACATTAAGACACATTTATGAAATTTAGAGATAAATATTAAAATTGTCTTTGAAGACTGTATGATTAATTCCAATTGAATTTTGGGGTTAACTATTGGTCCAAAATATTTTTTAGGAATTTATGTGATATTTTATTGAATTATATATGTTAAATTTTTTGTTAATGATTAATTTCAATGATTAATTTTGTTTTTATTAATATGAATGTTTAATTATTTAAGGGAATTGTCTTATTTATCTTACATATTTTGGGTTTTTGGTGACTAAATGAATGAGGATATGATATTTATTCTTTTTAGAATTATGAAATTTATTATAAGTCTACTATAGTACATTATCCTTTAAAATTGAATATCACTATTTAGAGAAAATTACAGGTTTATTGTGGAAACTTATTAAAAAAATTATTCTTCTCATGTACGTATATTTCCTTATGTTCTAACTCTAAGATGTAAAATAATTTATCAAATCATGGAAATGATTTTTTTGGGAAAAAAATATATCCTAAAATATAAATCACATAGAAATCAATGGCCTTTTAACATATAATGGATTTACAATTTTTTGATGATTAACATTATCATGAATATGTTCTATGTCACAATAAATCATCCATGGGTGATATATTTCTCTTATATATCCTTGTTTTCTCTTCCCAAAAAAAATCTATGACTTTGAAACCTAGTTTTTTTACTATATATAACCTCCATAATTATTTTTTCACAATTATCAAATTTATGATTCATTAATAAATTTTATAATGATGGATTTCTATAAAGTATTTTTGAAAAGTAAAAAAAATTATAATCTTGAGATCTTTTTTCAGATATGAAATTTATTAATTGTGGGGAAATTTAACATACTTGGATTTTTAAAAATAATGATTATGTTCATTAGTGTACGATAGAGGTAACACATATTTCAAAAATAAACGCTATTATTTAAAATTGACCATTTAGACCATTCCATTTAATTTTATAAATTCAATACCATTAATAGAATTATAAAACATATAATGTTCCTACTAATTTATAATGTATTAAGTAATTATGTTGAAAAAATCAAGATATTTTTTTAGAATTAATTTTATTCTACAAAAAGTATGTTTTCTTAAAAAAATTATCATTTATAATTAGAATTAATATATACGAAATTTAGAATTTTGTAATTAAAAATATATTTTGAATTTTAAATTAATAATTTATAAATTATCATAGGATTAATTTACAATAATCTTCTGCAAATGTTTATATTTCAATGAATAGTTAAAAATAATTATATTTACTAAAAATATAATTTAATTTTAATGTATTTACAAGGTCAAATTATGGTTTAATTAGCTATCTATTTTAATTTGTTAAAATATATTTAATATAATAAGTTTTTTATTTATTAAAATGGATTTTATAGTTAAACTTTATATAAAAACATTTTCTATTTAAAAAGTGTATTTTACATAAACCAAATAGTTTTCCATTGTGTTTTGGTTCTTTAATTTTAATTTTAATTCTACTAAAATTTTTATTTATAATTTGAAATATATGATCCATATTTTGAATCAATTAATCCAAATTAATAAATATGTATCTTTGATTTTTTATCCAATATATATAGTTAACAAAGTCATTTTAATACCATTTTAAATTATAAATCGTGTAATTTAAGTTAATAAAAATAAATTGAAAAGAACCAAAAATGACACAAAAACTCACCATAATCTTCTTGGATGATTAATTATTGGCTATAATACTCCAAAGGATCAATTTTTGACCTATTTGGTCCACTAGTATTACATTATTACCTCTAAATTATTTTATTTAATGAAATGTCAAACATGTCACACATTAGTTTTTAATAAGAATATTTTTTTAATATGCTACTATCGAAAGTATATATTCTTTTATAAATTTTAATTTAAATATTGTATATTTTTATTTTTCGGGGGGACTTATTTTTAATTTTTTGCGAAGAATTAAAAACGTCCAATGCATGAAAAATGATGATTAAATAATTATTTAATTTATGTATAAAATGAATAATTGATATTAAAAATATTAGAATAAATATAATTTGAGATGATTAGTTTAATGAAAAACCTTATTTAACTACCGTTATATTTAAGGGATATCATTCAATATATTTTTTAATTTTATGTTTTATCATGATATTAGTCAATGTAATAAATAGTTCTTATAATTAACATTATGGATATTTATATTAATTTTTTTATTAAACTATATAAAGTAATTAAAAATCTAAATTTTTTCCAGATGATTGGTAGAGTGGTTAATAAATCAACCATTGTCCATTTATGGGTATTTTTTAATTTTTATGTAACTATATTAACGCTCAAGGAGTAAAAAAGCATAATGTTATGGTTATAATAAAAGTGGTTAATATGGCTTACAACAAAAAGATAAGTTTATAAATATAGTAAAAACTTTCAAAAAAATTATTGGACAAGGGTATTTAGACTCATAATCATATTAACCTCAAAATAAATACCTTTTTAGAAATATGAATTTGAAAATGAATTTATTTTAATTTAATATTTTGAGGAATTCTAAGAGTTTCCCTACCATATCTTATAAAAGGGAACCACTTATTATAATTTATTCAAACATAAAAAAAATTATTTTCAAAAAATAAATTAATAAATAATTTCCTAATTTTATACCATCATAATAGTGGTATTGGATTAGGTAGAACACCATCCTTAGTGATATATTTGTTGTATGAAAATAAGATCATTTGGGGAAGAGGTATCATTTTTAATTGAGTGTTTTTATTTTGATTATTTATCCAAATAGTACAAACATTATAAAACCATGATAAATTTTAAAAAAATACTAACCATTATAATAAGTTATTATATTTTTTAATGACCTCTATACATCTCAAATTACTTTAAATGGGAAAATAATTCATTATCCTTGTGTATGGTGGACTAACACCTCATGAAAAGATGTAATTGTTTTCCATCAATGTCTATAAAAAATAGTTATAAAGTTAGAATTAATTTTTATAAGATATTCATGAAACTATTTACCATTTTTAAAAGATAATATATCATTTAAATTATTACATTTTTAAATAATATGAGAATGATATAATTATTCATGTATACGTGTGGATTACCACCACCATGAAGTAGTGGGATTAATTTGTCATCACCACATCTCATTAATTATATATATACTAAATAAAAAGAAATAATATAATATTTATTATATTATAATAATTCAGGAATGAATAAATAATACTTTAATTATATTTTTAATGATAATTAGTTAATGGAAGCATTACTCTTGTGTATGTACAACCTATGATCTTGATGATTATAATGTAGTTCATTTTACAAAATAATATTTAATAGTTTTAGTTTAATTTATAATTAATTTATTAAAATTTTAATTATTTAAGGATTATTATTTTAGTGATGATGGAAGAATTCCATATTTTCCATAATCAATAAACTGATCTAATTTCAGACTTATGACATGAATATCCTCAAAATATCAGATTTGATCTTAAATAATTATGTAATTTTAAATAAAATGAAAATAGTTAAATAAAAAGAAAAATAAACATTATAATATTTACTATGACATTAAATAATAAATAAAAGTTAATTATATCATAAGATAAATAATATCCATGATGTATGTGAATTATGGAATGGGACTTTCTTTTTAAAAATTCTCTTTTAAAGTTCTTCTTTCAATTTTTTTATAACTGTCAAAATGAATTGTTTTATTTACTTTTATGAATTTTTTTATTATCCTAACTTCATGAAAAATATTATCTTTTAATATTATGTTATAATAATACATTGGTATTTTCATATAAAAGTTTTTCCATTGTATGTGCACTGTTTTCTTTTAAAATAATTTATTTTAAGCAAGTGATGTTATTATTAAGGAAGATTTGATGTTTTAAAATTATTATATATTTATTAGCCTGAATTTCCCAAAGGGATTAATTTTTATTTATTTCTGATAACCCCCCTTTCAAGGAATGAGGGGGAACCCTAAAAATGTCCGTAGGCTCAGAGATTACATGTCCTGTAGTCTTAGGAGATTATATGACCTGATCGTCTTAGGGAATTCAACCATACTATCTAAAAGGAACTGCCCCTCACCAGCATCTGCATCGTGAAAGTAGCTCTCTACCTTTGCATGGTTGTCTGGCTAGGCCTCCTATTCAAGCATAGTCTGGTCCCGATGGCATAGTCATACCCTCTCATCCTGAAAAATCCACTTGGCTCTACTCTGGTGAGTGCACCTACTCTGAATCAACTTCTAGGGCTGTTTCATTTTTGTAAATTCTGTTTTGGACCACTGCATGTGGGCCGAAGGTCTTGAGGTGGCCCTAAGGGCTTAAAGGTGGCCAAAAATCCATACTGAACTGAATTCCTGGGTGGATCGAAAGCCTTAAAGACTCCAAGCACAAACTGGTGGCCCACAGTGAATAGTTTTTGCTGCTATAGTACCGAACAGTACTGCTACAGTAGCTGCTACAGTGCCTGCTGTAGTACCCACAGAGTGTACTGTTATGCTACAGTACCAGTAAAGAGTACAGTCTGTTATAGTACCCATATAGTGCACAACCTGCAATAGTACTGCTACAGTGTTTGCCACTATACCTATTACATTACTACTACAGTCCCCTAGAAATATGCTGATACCTGGTTTTGAACCTGGGTCATGTGGATGCACATAAGGATACCGCACCAACTAGGATAAGGCACATTTTCTTATTAGGAATAGATAATTATGATGTATTGTTCCATTATTTACCACTGATTGGTGTTTGTTTTGATCAACAATGATGGTTGGTTATGTCATTAACAAAGGATGAGTTGTTACATTATAACCTTGAATGCATTGGGTACTCCGAAGATGGAAGTTAACCATATTAGTTAATCTATATCTATTAGTGATATGGAAAATATTATCCCATGTTACCTACTTATCATTTATATTATTTATAATGAGTTATTATGGAAATAATTTTATTTTAATGGTAATTTTATTTTTTGAATGATTTTATGGAAAGTTATTTTTTTTCTTCATGAAAATGTAAGTCTTTAACAAGAGGGTTTTAATTGGCTTTCGTTTTTGTTAATAGACTAACATTAGTCATCATTAATGTAATTATTTGATTTTTTCTGAGATAATCAATAATTTTTAAAATGTTTTTCATTTGGTTAAAGAATGGGTATGAATAAAGAATAAATTATATCAAATGTTGGGAATATTTTTCCTTAATTCAAACCTGTATATTTTATAAAATCATAATATTATGGAAAAGATTGAAACTGAGTATCAGTGTCCTACTTGTAATATATTGGTGTTTTATGTAATAGTTTGGACACAATTTTATAAATCATTAAACATAAACTGTTACTTAAATATATGATAATGAATTCTTGTCTTAATGATCAAGATTATATGATGTTTGAGTTTGGGTCCCCACATTAACTAGAATGGGTATATTGAAATGGATGGTTAGTTTTGAGTATAAAATTATTGTAATGATTTGATTTCATGACCAAAAGTTATGGGCTTTTAATATTAATATAACATGAAAGGAATTGTGTAAATATTTTGAGATAATTTTTTTATAATTTATCATGGTTTTAAAATTAGAATATTATTTACATTTTTGTATCATTGGGTATATCAAAATGATAAATTTAAAGTGAAATTCATACAAATATCAGTTCATAAATAGTTTTCATAAAAATCATTCATATATCAGACCTCAATATGCTATTTCACACACAAATATATGTGGTCGAAAAAATGCATCAATATTCAATAAACTATTTTGATAAAACTATTTCAATTGTCCATGACACCTTAAAATTTAATCAAATGAAAAAAAACTATAAAAAATTTAATATAGGGACATTGTGTGTTTTTTATAATCATGTATCATGGATTTACTAAATCAATAGATCATTTATAACCAATGTCCCGCGTATAAATTGAATGTTAATTTCACATAAATATGTTGAATGATGTATTTAGAAATATTGATGTTAGTTAATAAAGAAAGAATGAAATTGAAAAAATAATTGAGCAAAACCAAATTAACACAGATGAAAAAATTGGGTATAAATAACACACCATTATTATAAAATATGAATTATGATGAAGAAATGGAATAAAAAAATTAAATACGAACATAAAAATATCATTAAATAAAGATATTATACAATAAAACGGAACTTCTATGTATATATAATCATTCAAATTTATGTATAATAATACATGGAATTAAAGTTGAAAATAGGGATGAAAATGAATATGGTACAAGGAGATGATCTTAATGTAACTATAATATTACTGATACTCTAAATAAATTTTAATGGTTTTGTTATGTTACATTCACCTCTAAAATCTCTTAAATTCATACCCCTTTCAAATTCTAGATATAAATATATTTTTTCCTGATAGATGTATAATAATTTATTAACAAACATCATTTCTATGTAAATACTAATTTGTAACCCATAAATATTAACTATCTGAGAAAATTTACTTACATAGGAATGTTTTCTAACATATTGAAATTTGACAATATTTATTTCATTTAAATAATTTTCTAGGAAATAATTACTTGTTTGTATTAATAAATTATTGAATTATTATTATGTTATTTTTTATTTTTCTAATTTTTCACTTTTCATGCACCTTTCTGTCACGAAATGGGAAAAATTCCTCTTACATATTTTTTTAATGTTATCATACCATTTCATAAATATAAAGTAAAAAATTATATGATATTTTCCCAAAATTATAAAATAATTATTCAAAATAAATTATATTGA
Organism: Viscum album; assembly: GCA_963277665.1. NCBI lineage: Eukaryota > Viridiplantae > Streptophyta > Magnoliopsida > Santalales > Viscaceae > Viscum > Viscum album. Next base: position 440,906,172 of record OY728123.1, read on the forward strand.
TTCAAAATTGCATATAGATATTATATTGTACATTGAGACATTAGTTAATAAAACTTGAATATAAATAGAAAATTATATTTTTTTATATATTAATTAATTTTAAATTTTTCATTTAAAAAATATGTTAACTAATTTGGTCACAATTATTTCTCTTAATTATTCAAAATAATAAAACTAAACCCACATTCATTTATTAAAAATCATAACCTTCAGGTATATTTTATATGTCCCAATAAATATCCAAATCATTATATAATCCCATTATGATAATATAAATATAAATACTGTGAATACATTAAAATAAAATTTTCATTATTCAGAATAATTTAATAAAGTAACATTACCATTCAATCTAATTCCTTCAAAATAGATAAATTTTAAAGAGTAGTCAATTTTTTTTAAATTACTATCAATTCATTGAAAAATTCACTTATTATGGAAAAATTTAGTATAAAATTTTATAACAATCATGAATACAAAATAATTTTTAATTTAATAGAAACTGAACCCTTCCCCATTTTTAATTTAAGAAAATTATTAAACTGAAGGAAAAAAGTAAATTAAATAGAGTGGTTTTAAATAGATAGTCATAAAAACAAAGAAAACCACAAAATTAATAGGCATCATTTACAAAATTGGTATCTAAACACTAGAAGGCCACCTAAAATCAATTTTTATTCCAAAACACAATATATTGACCCAAATTCATTCATACCATTTAATGGATAACATATACTAGATTTATCATTAAAATTTCACATTAATTTTACCCTAAAACTATTTTAACCCAATAGTATCAGTTTTTTGAATATCATTTTACAAAATGTTTTGTAGAATATAATTTTGTAAACCAAATTCTTAATCATAATATTTTCAAAAATATTTTTTAAAAAATAATTAAAACATAAAAAACTAAAAAACATGAAATGGAAATACATTCCATTTCAATTATGAAGTACTAAATAATAATCCCATCATCTTCAATAGTGGAACAGAAATATAATCTCAGCCAAATAATAGTATATTAATCTATAAAAAGGATCCATGGAACTCTTTTTTTACATGGAATTCATTTTTAACATAATTATATTTATAAAATGTTCCCTATTAATTGTTTTAAAATCTTTCTCATGTTTTGAATATGTTATAAATTCACCAATTATAGACATCCCTATAAAATAACAAAATATTGTTAAATAATATTATTAAAGCCTAACATGGGTAACTAATTGATACATAATTTTGGGTTATCAAATCACCTTATCCTTAACAGGATATCATAAATTTCTATAAATTGTTTTATATGTTTTAAATAAAACATTTGTAGATAATTATCCCTCAACAACACTTTACATATATAATCCCAATTATTAAAAAAAATACATGAATGGTTCATATATTACAAAAAACTATAGCCTATGAGATAAATAATATTTTTCATTTTTTTATAGAGCCCATAAAACATTATAGAATAATATTTAGAATAACATAATCAAATATCGACAATTCATGACCTAATAAATATATTTCTTTCAATAAAAAATTATTAATTTTAATATACATTGTAATAATATAAAATATAAATACAAATCACTACAAAACCATATTTTATGGGAAATATGTTTAATAAACATCAATCCTTGATAAAAATGATAATAAGCTTAAAAATATGAAAACAAATCTCTATGGGTTTGGTGAAAATACCAATTCCTACAACAACCACATCCATCAATAAATTATAGTGTCTATTGTCAAAATGTTTTAAATAAATAGGCTTTTACATTACCATTATGGATAAAATTGATCTATATATAAACAATCATTGTATAAATATAAGGGTTATTAACCTGTGATTGGTATCATGACTCAACATGACCAACAGTTTCAAATTCATTTTAAAAAATTGAATCGATATATGTGTATTAATATTATATATAATAGTATCCCTTGAATGAAATGTGTTAAAAACCTATTTATCAGAAACAAAATTGGTTTGAAAAAATTGATAAATACTAAACTAAATACACAAAATAATCAATTGAAACTAAATACATAAATACTATCACTCATATAAATGTCACACCTAACTCACCAACTGAGGTCATCATTCCAAAAGCAACATGGGAGAACCAAATAGATAAATTGGATTCTATAAGTAAACATATAATCCTTATAATGGATTATTAATGACTATATCCTAGAACATGTTCACTATGTGATGGGAATAAAAAATATATCCACACACTTCAAACATAAATAATCACATAGAAAAAATCAAAGACTTCTCTTAAGAGGGAAATGAGTATAAGATTCACCCCAAATCTCAAATATAGTAGGTCGTGTAGTGGAAAATAAACACAATGGTATAGAAAAATATTATAGGAGGAATTAACCATTAAATATAATAAAAAATATAAAAAACCACACTGCAATATTCCATAACCCACTTCAATGAAAATTAATAAATAAATTCATTAGAATGATAAATATAGTATCTCATTTATAGATGAGTAATTAAATTCAAGAGGAATATTAATTTCGACTTATTGGTGAAACTTTTCTAGGAGAGAGGATTGGAATCGAAGTATAAGGGTTTGGAGAACCAAAAATACTATTTTTAGATTTTGTTTGAGGTTGAGTGGACACATAATGTGTTAAAGGATGAATTGGATGAAGGAAATACTTTTTGGGGTGAAGTAATATATAACTACAAGATATTAATTCCATAAAGTTTAACCTCACATTATTAACTTCTTAAAAATTTATATGTTCCTACTATCAATGAGATTCATGATGTTGCACATTTTTCATGATGTGACACATTTTTTTAATAATTTTAAAATAAAATATATGTGGAATTGGGCCATAATTATTTTGCTCGATAGAGGGTTTGCATAGGAGAGTTGATTAATACATATCCCCCAATTTTATCCCATATATATTTTGTGGTCATTAATGGTACTTTTAGTGATTATGGGTAATATCCTCTATTTTATTTTTGTTATATTCCCTACTCCATAATTTTTCTTATTGGGATTATGTTTTTTTGTAATTTTCTATACCACATTGTGGAAATGGCCCTAATCGATTTGGATTTTCATGAAAACATGATATACAACCTCTTAATATATAATTAAACTATCATTATCCATAATTTTTTACCTTCTATGATTCATTATAAATTTTATTTATGTTTTCATCCAATAATATTAATTTGATTATGGAAATGGTGATGTATGTCTGAGATTTTTTCTAGGTGGAGTTCAGGGAATACCATGAGTTATTATTGTTAATTTGGTTGTGGTTATTAGAAAATAGGTCAACTAAGTCAATTAGAAATAAGAAAAGAATAGTGACCGAGGGGGGAAATCCAGTCAGGAGGTGATTTGGGTGAGGCACCCCAGATTTCCTCTTCTTCTTCAGAATCCATATTTCCAGCAATCGGTGGGTAATGATCTTGGTAGCCTTTTATGCCTAGATGATGACACACACTGTTTATAGTCGAAGACGTCTTGAATGAATATCATTAAAATGGATTATTTTAATACTCTACTGGTATATGATCTTATCTGTGGTGGTGAGGGTTTCATATGGTTCAATAGGTTCCTCTACCAGGCATTACCCTAGTTCTATAGTCACTACTATCATAAATGGAACTCGTTGGATATGTGTAGGAAATTTCAGAGACATGGGCCCTTGGTGACTGATTTGAGTGTGCGAGGTTCATTTTCAGAAGGGGTAGCAGGGGGGGTCCTCCAATGGTAGCTCTAGATACGTTTTTGGAACATAAGGTTGGGGTATCTTCTCCCCGACCTTCTTCATTTCATTTTCCTCCAGTGATCCTTGCACCAGTAAGGATGGTTGTGATAGACTCCTTAGGTGGGATTCACAATAGTTAGTGCATTTAAAATTTGGGTAATGCACCCCACATACTAGATTCACTGGTGTTTTTTTTCAAGTGTTAGAGGTGGTCCAATATTCAATTCATAAAAATTGACTGGCTTGACCCCCATTCTCAGATCGGCCAGGTTTATTTCATTAGTTATCTTGATATTATAGGTTCTTTTATCCTCAGGACATTGTTTATCATTTTGTTTGCCTAAAATGAACATTGTTCTAGTGATTCCATGTTTGGGGAAGAATGCGGTTTCATTAGATAAGGGGAGTGTTTTTCCATATATCTCACTTGTTCCAGTGGTGTTGGGTGCAGTCATTGAAGATGTTCCTGAAGGAGGATCATGGTCAATGGAAGCATAGATGCAGATCACTGGGGGTAATCGTAAGAAAAATAATATAGCATCTGAAAAATGGTATTCATTTCCCCTCTATATTTTTATTACAACACACACAACCCTTTTTATTTAGAGGGATACATTCATACATCAAAAAAATGATCAAAACAGTGATAAATAAAAAAGTCCACAAATTATTGCAGTTGGTTCCATACAATATTTCAATGCCAAACATGTTAAAGAATCCTTATTTGAATATCTCCAAGCCTCCATCATTATAGTGTATATTTAGAACCATCCATGAAATATGATATTATTATCCTACATCCCCCCTTAAAATCATATTCCTCATGCACCATGATTTTTCATCATATTCAGGTGGCTGTCCAATCCGTGAAATGAATACAAAAAAGTCATAGCCTTCCATTTTCATATAGCCTTCGATAGTGTCGATGGAATGAATTTCCTAATCCATCCAATTCTTCCACATGACATTGGTTTTAGCTTCCTCAAATCTAACTGGATTGAAAATTTCTTAGAGACAACACAAATTTATGCACTCCTCCATTGGTTCTGTTATCTCATATATATCCTTAAGGATTCAGAATTTTTTATAACGTTTAAGAGAAATTTCTGGTTCCATGTCATCAGATATAGAAGAATGTGGTAATGGCATCAATGATTCTTCAGTTCTTCATTCCTTTGATGGTACTTCATCAACTATCTCGTCATCTTCTAGAGTCATTCGTACCTCTCTAAAATCATCCTCATTATTCCACATCCTTTTTTCCTTTTCCTAAAGAAAACATCTCTACTGAATATTATATTTTTAGTTATGGGATTATACAAAAAATATCCCATTTTCGATCTCTATATCATATAAGGACACACATCATTCCTTTGTCATCAAGCATTGTTCGTTTTGCCTCTAGAATCTGGATGTATGTAATAGAACCAAAAACTCTAAAATAATAACACTTGGCTTGTGAGTACTCCAAGCTTCATGCGGCGTCTTTGCTTCAAGGTTTTTTGTTGGTCATATATTGTGTAGATACACCACGCATGAATTTTCTACTACCCATAATTTCATTAGCCCTCCATTGTCTTTCAACATGCTTCTCTCCAAGTTGAGAATTGTGTGGTTTTTCCTCTTGGCTACTCAATTGAGTTTGGGTGTGTTAGACGATGTTAGCTGGTGATGAATTCCATGATGCTTGAGATACTCATGAAAAACATCATAAGTTTACACTCCAACTCGATAAGATTGCAACATTTGTATGGGATGGTTGCTTTGATTTTATACCAGCGCCTTAAATTTTTGAATATTCCAAACACTTATGAATTAATTATGAGGAAATATATCCATGTTTTCCTTCTATAATCATTGATAAATTTCAGAAAATACCTCATTTTTCCATCTGATTTTGGATTTTATGGACCAAACACATCGGTGTGAACTACCTCCATTGGCACTGTGGCTTTCCATTTGGTCATCGTTATAATGTTATTTCTATGTAGCTTTCTTAGAACATTAAATTCACATATTTGATTCAGGTGTTGAATTATTGGAATCCCATTCACTATATTCTTTCTTCATAATAATCTTAAAAATTCAATGATTAAATTCCCAAACCTGGGATTCCATATCCCATCTTTATCATCACGTATCATCTCCAAACACTGTGGTGTGTTTGGTGGGATCATGAGTGGAAATATGTGATTATTCACCAATAATACTTTTGTGAGTAGCCTTCTTCTTTCATCAAAAATCACTATTTGTTTATTTTGAACGCTTATGTGATATCCTTTTTCAACCAACTACCCAACACTCACGATTTTTTTCTTCATGTCGAGTGCATAATAGATGGCGGAGATGAAATCATGATTACCATCCTATTACATGATCAGAATATCTTCTCTTCCAAAAAATATAATGGAGAGATTGAAAAATAAAATATCTCCTCGAACCTGCTCATCCAGGTTTGTAAATAGGTGTTTGTTCCTTGTCATGTGATTTCTAGCTCTAGATTCAAGATACCACATACCTTGATTTTTTGATGATGTTTGTGCCATCAACACATGGGACTCTTCATAATTATCTCATACTTCGATGATATGTTCCTCCTAGATTTCATTCTCTATAGGTTTCTTGTACCACATTCATTTCTATAATGTATATATTTTTGACAAATATAGTGTTGAATGTTTCTTTTTACTAGTTGGTGATTATTGAATCTACCCTTTCTTCCTCTTCCATGTTTTCACAGAGTATAGTTTTGAAATTCAGGGCTTCCTCGAGTTGGGCTTCTTCCACCATGCCCTCTTTGTCCTCCTCTTCTTGGATCAAATTCTTGTCGATAAAATCCACTGACTCGGTTTCTTCATGTTTTACCCTATGTTCCTTTTCAATGTTTTTGATGTATAAATTTGATTTCATGGCATGATACACTCTATAGGTATTGCTCAGGCGGTTCACCTTCAATTCTTTGTCTTGTAGATATCCAGTAAATTCCTTGATATAAATCATTTCAATTTCATTTTCTTCTTTATGGGAAACTATTTTGTAATCAAATTTCAGATCAAGGGATTGCAAAACATTCTAACATACCATCATCTCAATAATATATTCTCCGTTTATTTTTAGTTGGTTCACCAAAACCATTAAACGAGTATGAGTTTCGGCAACTGTATCCATAGTTTTCATAAATAGGGATTCGAACTGACCTTGCAAAGATTGAAGCTGAATCCTCTTCACTTTGTTAGCTCCTTAGAATGCATTGTGAATAGTATCCCAGATCTACTTTGATGATATCAATGAAGAAATTATTTCAAAAGTAGATTTTTCAAGGCCTTGATATATGTAATATTTCACCATGTAGTCCTTATTTCATTCCACCCAAAGAGTTTTTTTAACATATGGTAGAGGAGTCTCCCCTGCATTAGATATAGGCCCCATGTATTTCTCCTCCACGATTTCCATGACATCTAGGGTGAAAATACCACATGAATTTAGATGCATCAATTATCATAATTGTTCTTCATTATCATCAGGCTCATATCTTGTGAAAATGAATTTTCCAAGATGAAAAATTATTTTTGATGAACAATAAGAGGTGTACATATCTGGAAGGGATTTTTTTCAGAGATGTAAACTACTGTATATTTTATTGAGTTTTAATAGTGCAATGTGAATTTTTTTTTCATTGAAAACAATTGTTTTTTGAAATTGGGATTGTAACCAATTATATTTTTTTCTTAACACATGTGATATGGGGGGAGGAAAAAACCCAGGTGGGAATTTATTTAAGTGAAAAATGGATGGGAGGCGAGAGGGACTGGGATGTGAAAAAAAATTAATAACAAAGGATAAAAAATTTGGGAAGGCATGGAGGAAAGAAACATGATTTCCACAAATTATATAGAGATGATTTTGAACCATTGTAGTGTATTGAAAAATGAGGAAGTAAAACTCCACTATTGAAAAATAGAAAAAATAAAAAAAAAATGATGAAAATTATCACACAAGATTATGAATAGTTTGAACTATTCATATTCTTCTTCAATTTATTCCTACTACAGGTCAATAACACCATAGATTAAGGTGGTTTGAGAGATCTTGTATACAACTAGCGTAATCGCCTTCATCCTCCTCTAATTCCAAAGAAGGAGGATTGTGGGAAGTGGAATCACGGATGCAGATCACTAGAGGTGACCGCAATAAAACAAATATAGCCATAAAAACATTATATTTTTTTATTCTACTCTAGATTGATATTACAACACACACAACCCTCCCAATTTATAAGGAAACATTTATACACCAAAAAAATGATCAAAATAGTGATAAAAAGGTCCACAAATTATTGTTGTAGGTGTCATCCAATATTTCAACGTCGAACATGATGATGCAGACTTTATTGAATATCTCCATGATTCCATCGCTATAGTGGTTGTTTGAAACTATCCATGAAATATGATATTATTATCCAAAAAATTTCAAAGGATGGTTCTCAAAAGTGTATCATAGTGTTGGGTCCTCTTTTGGCTCTAGTTCGAAGAGGCCCTCTGGGGATGGATGCCATGTAGGAATTCCCTCGCCGAACGAGTTTTCTTCATTGTAGGAGTTGGGCTATGAGGAGGAGGTTTGGGAGGTGTTGGGGCCTAACAAGGATACTTCAAAGATTCCCTTTTCTCCATCTATATTTCATGTTCATGTTACACATTCTAGATCTAGTTCTTGTTTCTGTGCTGATAGGGTGATTTGGGTTATCATAGAGTCAAATTCTAGTTATTCTTTGGGTTTTAATCCATTTATACATGTTATTAAAAACTTAAATAATGGTTTGTATTAGGAAGGTTTTAGGTGTGAGGTCTAAAATTTCATGCATTCAGAATGATTTGAATCATCTTCAGGTTTGGTTGCTTTCTCTTCTGAAACCTAAACGGTCTACTGATCATATTAATTTCATTTCATAACATGTAGTATTTCCAGTCCCAGTGCACTCTATCCCATTCATTAAGCATATTTGTCACGTCAAGAAGTGTGGTATTGAGGTGTAATAGGTTTATTCTTTATCTAAGTATATTTCTATTAAACTAATTAGGGAGTGTTGTATTTTTCTTTTATGAATGTTAGTTGTGATGCTATTGATATGAGGGTGTTGTGGTATAACCTGACCAATTTCTATTAGGGAAATTTGGATTGGATTGTTCTATGTAATTTCAATACTATTATGAAGCATGGAGAGGAGAAAGGTGGTGTCAAATATCCCAGTATCACCATGCAAGACTTAAATTCTTTAATTGTCCAAAATGGAGTGTTTTATATGGGGTTTACATTTGGGTGTTTAGTTGGTGAATCAATATGAAGGTAAGAATCATGATTTGGAGTAGAATTTATTAATAACATAATTATATGGAATTCATAGACCCCTACCCCCAGTTAGTGGTCTTTAATCTCTTTTCTGTGTGATATTATCACTCTTCTTTAGTGATAGATATTAAAAGTGAACATAGTAGTACCATTTTTTTCATTCTCATGAGGATGGGAAAATGATGATTGTTTCAAAAAAATAGCCCAAGACTAATGCTTCCATTATGCTAATGGAATCCCTTGGGATAGCTTAATGAAGAGGTCTAGGGGGATGATAAATGATATTCTAGTTTGGAATAAAGGTAGGAGTAATAATTACACTTGATTGGATTCGATTCAAGAGAAGATTGAAGGTCTTGAATGTAGCCTCCGAAAAAGCTGGGAGGATGATGTTTTTATTGCCTTAGGTGTGAAAACCATTTCTTGCTGAGATACTGTTTAATATAAAAATGGTATACATAGAAAGGTCAAGGGCCACCTTGTTGAATGTGGGTGATATAAACATGGAAAATTCTTAGGCTTTCATTATGGAAAAGAAGTTATCAAGGAGAGTTAATATGAAATTAAAGGATGGGAACTTTAATAATGTTGTTGATATTATGGGTAACATGGATATATATTTCTTCAAAAACCTACAGGTGGATCCAGCTCCTTGTTTTGATTGGATTCATGGTTTTGATAAGGTTGATGAATGGTTTTGGCAGTGTATCACCCATTTGATTGATGAATGGGACAATGAGTTTTTGGAGACATTTCGTGTGGTGGATGAAATGAAGGAAGATATGTTCAGCATGAATGCAGATAGTGCACTACGTCCAGATGGTTTCCCTAGTTTCTTTTTAGTAGATTACTAGGAGATTGTTGGCTATTAGTAGAATGTGGTAGTGTGGGTTTTCTTTAAAGGGGGGATCTACCAAGGGAATCTTATGCTTATAGAGTGGTTCTTGTTCATAAAGGTAAGAATACAGGGTCCATCAGAAATTTTCATCCAATTTTCAATTGCAACATTATGTATAAAATACTTTCTAACATTATAACAAAGTGGATTACATATTTTTTCCAAATGATTGTGTTTGATGAAGAACGTGGTTTCATCCAAAGAAGGGGAATCCGTGGTCATATAGGAATTTCTCAATAGATGTTAGAGTATTTAAATAAAAAGGTACAAGGATAAAATTTCATCATTATGGTGGACATGTAAAATGAATATGATAGGCTTGAGTGGGGTTATATTATTAAAATTATGAGGAATAGTGGTCTCCAAGAATGGGCTTGAGAAATAATTTTTATGTGCTTTACAACTTCATGAGTATCTATTTTCACCAAGGGGATGGAATTTTCTATCTTCCAAATGGATCGTGGTTTGTGATATGGGGGGCTCTTTTTCCCAAAACCATTTTATCAGGCTTAGGACCCACTTTTTAGGAATATGAAATGATTTTTTGTGGGGGGATCCATCATCCATTATATGAACGGGGAGTGGATGTCAGCATTTTTCATTTTATGATTGTTTATGACATGATTTTCTCCATAATGATATAATGAAATATGTTAATGTTTGGAAGAAAATGATGGTAATATATAGAAATGAATGAAGAAAATAGGTTAAATCTGTCTATAAAAAAGATTATATTTCATATTAGTGTGCTAATCGCCAATCTAGGGATATTCAATAAAAATTATCTATGAGTGAGATGAATATTCCGATTATTTATCTAGGATCTCCCATATGTAATGGAAGGATAAAGAATAGATTTTTTAATGAGATGTTGGGGAAAATATCCAAGAAATTTTGTAATTAGAAAATCATTTTCCTATACATTGGTTCTCGTATCCCATTTATTAGTAGTGTTATATCCACTATGAGAATTTTTGTTCCCTAAATACTCAAGGCCCAAAAAGATAACATATATCAAAATGAAAAAATTATGTTAAAGATTATTTTGGAATCTAATGGTATTGTAAGATGTATATGAGTGGGATTGAGGAGATTGGAAAGACCAGTGGAAGAAGGAGGAGTCAACCTATGGGATATTTCAGATATAATTAAGTCCATGCATGAAATTATATCATTCGAAATCATTGAAGGGATTCCCATATGGGATAAATTACTGAAATATAAATATGGGGTGTTGTGGAATAAGTGGAATTTGGATATCAAGAGGCCATTGAGGTTGGCTATACTGATGATTGTGTCCTGGGAGTTCAAGAGGACATAGTTCGCTATGTGGTGGGGAATTGTGAAATTATCTATTGGATAGATAATTGGAGTTGTATCATGTTGTTCATATAAAATTTTCATGGACTAGATATTCATCATCATCGAGTAAAATGTTATTAAGAAGACATATCATAAGTACCGCATGCCCCTGGGCTCATGAAGGCCTGAAATAGTGAAGACCGAGGGAATCCCATCTAATCAAGTTGACCCACTCATGTTTCAAAGATGTTACATTGTGAAGGAAAATAGGTTCAGGACTGAGAACCTCAAGGGAAGAAAGGTGACACACAACGTGATTTCTCACTCTCCACGAGTGCACCACTTTGGTGGTATTGCTGAGAATTCCACTACTCTTTCTAATTGTAAAGGTAATAGACCAAGGTGGGATAAAGGCCATTGAGGATATTATTGAGAATATTGTATTCTGTTTGTGCCTCTAATAATATAATATATTATTGATTGAAATAGATAATTCCCTTAAAGAAATCCTTTTCCTCAACCTGCAGGGATGAACGCTTTCCCAAGAGCACAGTGAACGCTAAAATCACATACCCCTTAACATCTCGAATAAGACCTCCACTGCGCAGGGTCCCCATGCAGTAGGATCTATTAATGTTTATTTGAATACCACTAAAGGGGGGTTCTAATAGACCCAATGACCCTTGACTTTTCCAGTATCAGGATGGGAAATGATGGAGTTCTTTCGAACGAAGCTGAGGGAGGGATCCTCTTACCAATTGCTGGAGAGATGGGCTAGGTCCAGAAGCAAATTTTGGGTCATGATAATGATAGATAAGCTAGAGGAATGTACCCCATAATGGACTGAATATTACATTCAATGAGTCATATTGATACCCAAACCTTATCCAAACAATTCATGATCCTTATAAGAGAGAGGTTTATGATATTTTAATCTTGTCTGATGAGCTTGATAGATGCGTTCTTACTCTCATGGATTTGGAATGTTTCTACAACAGGGCATTTCATGAATATTTTCATATTCAAACTCGTACCAATGAATGGGATTCTGTCCTTTGGTGAAAATGGATCCCTATGAAACTGAACTTCCTTATTTAGCACATGAGGATCAAGGTGTCCCGATGGAGGAAAATATTCAGTCCAAGGGGATTTCGATGGAATCCAGATGCTCATGTTGTGACTCATTAATCCAGGAATATTTATGGCACTTATTTTTCAAGAGTGTTCCTGAAAAAGGTCCATGTATTCAAATGTATAACTACATCTGAGTGAGATAATGAGGGTATTCAGTTGTGGAGTTACTGGGAATCAGGTTCCGGTGGTCCGAGGCATACAGAAATGAAACGAATGTGCATAACATGGTGTTTTCTACAGTGTGTTGGGTCATTTGGGAGTCTCCCAAGAATTATAGAGATGTAAGAACATACTCGTTAAACTATATTATGTGTGTAAATGATCACTAGTGGTAAAATTAGGGGATATCCATTCTAAAGGGTACATTTCTTCATCTCTTTGGAAAATTACTCCTAGAGTGATTCATCCTAAAAAACTAAGTGTGAGAACCAATAGGGGGTCATGGGTATGTTGGAGCCCTCTTAGTTTTAGGTGGAATATTAATGAGGACAGATCATATGTAGAAGAAGTTATGAAAGTTGTAGGGTTGGTTAGGGATGAAATAGGATCATTTACATTGGTTTTAGTTCTTTTTATGGAATAGATAACTCCCTTGGTCCCGAGTTGGGGTTGCTGATTAGTGGTCGTCAATTGTGAATACTCTATAACATTGGTCATAAGGATGTTGAAACTAATTCCAATATTCCTATTGGAATGAATCCTAGAAGGGATAACATCCTATGGGGGTTGGATTATTTCATTAGAAATTATACAGGATTTCTAAAATATTGAGTTGAAGTCAGGAATACATGGAGGGAGGGTAACATTGTAGGTGAAGATCTAGCCAGTAAAGTAGGTCCTCATGGTACCCTCAGAACCTTTTTTTAGTACTTGATCTTTAGAAAGAATTTTAGTCTTATTATTTAGGGTGATTCTTAGGGCATGAATTATTTTCAACCTCCCATACATTTTTTTTCTCCATCTCTCTAAATAATAACAAATTCCACCATTCAATCACATGATAAAAAGGATGAGTTAGAAATCCTACTAAGGGAATTTATAGGAAGCTAAAAGGATAACATGAGAGTTAAGAGTTGTATAATGATGTCATAAAGATGATGATCATAATAATGGAGAAGGGAGATATAGAAATTATTTCATAATATCATATAAATGTTTCAATAACATAAAAAATGGTATCATAAACACAAGTAATGGGTCACTACTTAGAGAATTATTATAAAACTGAAAAAGTATCATGGTGGATTCGGGTTCAATATAAAACCAATAACATAGAATATAATGAGTTATAAATCATTACCCAATTTTTTTAAGGGCCATATAATTACAATCCTAGTAATAAAATAAATTTATATAATATTAATTCATGCCACATGATGAATACAAGTCATACAAAGATACAAATCATGATCAAACCCATGAGAAGAAAGTGGGTTTCATAATTCTAATTTATGGAATAACCAAACTCTTAATAATAAGTATTTTAAAAATTAGAAGTAACTAAATATCTTGGGTTGTTATTATTTTAAATAGAAACATATTTATTGAAAGTTATGTCCCAATATAGTGAATTCATGAGAATGATATGATACAAGAATGTATAAAAACATAACACTTGGGTGAAGAATTATGAGATAAATAAAGTATATTTATAATGATTGAATGGATTTACTGGTTTCTATAAAAATATAATTTAACATATAGAGTTCCCCATTAAATAATTATTTTAATAGATGTGATTCTTAGTTTAAAAAAATTTAATTGGGGTGATTCTAAACATGATATAACAAATAGGATAGTTCCCATAAAATGACCTCACATGAAAATATGACTGTAGAAGCGAACTAAAAAATTTATAAATCTAAAAATTGATATGGAAAATAATGTCATTATATATGTTAGTTAAATATATACAAAAATATAAGAGGTACATAATAATAATATTTCATAAAATAGATAAAAATACAGTGAAAGTATAATTGAATATTCATGATGGTGGTATGGAGGATCCCATACGTATTATTCTAGATTTATTATTTTCACATGATTAACATCATGAATAAAAAAATTAAATTTATTAAATACATAACTGTTAATATTGTTAAATTATATTTCATATTCTATGTTATTTTAATGATAATATGTTATTTATTTATAATATAGTTTTTTGCTGATTTCTGTTACTTGTTGTTCTTCATTCAATTATTTTGTAACTAATTATGTATAATAACTATGGTAGAAATAATTAAAAATATTTTCATAATATATGTAATATTAATATTATTATGGAATATTTTTTTATATGGTAGTAATATTTTTTTATATGGTAGTAATATTTTTTTATCTACCATTGATAGGTGTTGATGAATAATAGAACTCATTGCTCATGGAGATGATAGTTCAAACTTGCACAGGATTAAAGATTTATTTTCTCATTGAATTAATGGAAATGATTCTAATTGATAATTTTGATATTTTATAATCATATCTATTATATATATATATATATATATCTTATTTAGTCATAAGTTACATTCTTTTTATCATTTAGTAATGGTATTGATGAATAATAGATGATGTTTCTTCATTGAGGGGGTAGTTCATGCAACACACTAGTGCCACCTTACATTTTATAAATGGAAGTAGAGGAATAAATAATTTTAATCGTATTTATATAATAAAATAACAACGTATTAATCATACTTATGGAATTTTATTTTTATGGATATAATATATATCAAACATAAATATTAAATAGGAAATTTTATGAAGATGCTAATAAATACATTGGAGACTTTATATTCTCTTGGATATTTCCTCATATATGAAGGCCTTATGCTATCCTATAGAGAAAATGGGATTATGCATGAGAAAAAAAATCAAGGATAGTTAATTTTTTCCCTATTTCATAGGAAATAGGAATTGTATGTGTTATCATAGAGGGGTGGTTGTGATCCCCTTTTGTATGTCAATAAAATGGTTCTTTTTTGGAATACCCCTTACACATTCATGATTAAATTACAATATTACAAGGAAAATGGCACGAAAATTTGAAAATAATTGATCATATAATGATATCAGGTATTAATATACAAATCAAAGACATTATAGAAAATTTTAATGACTTTTACTATAGGTTTCAAATTATAATAATTTTATTTAAACCACGATAATTAATTATTTAAATATTTTAATTTATATTTTACTGAAAATATAATGTATCCACCTAATTTTTTTTATATTTTAATCCTAATATTAATCGTTATATAGTATAGTAAAATTTATTCAAATGAAAAAAATCATCATTTAAACTTTAAATGTCTAATATAAAAAATAGTTTTCATTAAAAATGTCTTGTAAACATTATGTTTTATTTTATATTATTTAGTATTTAGTATTAGTTCAATGGAAATAGATATAATTATTTATGGGGTTAAATGTAGTATTAATGACATTATTTGAATTATATATATATATATATTATTAAAAAAATGATATGAATAAAATATTTCATTTAAAAAATATATATACTATTAATGTTTAATTCAAAATAATTTTAATAGTTTTATATTTATTCCTAATAATGTAATTTAATATGTATGAAAAAATTAAAATTTTTAATTTAAATTGTAAATAATATTATTTATATAATTTAATAAGTGTTGGTGTCTGATTATTTTAATATATGATGATAAAAACAGTGGTTAGTGTAAAAAATTAGATGAATTCATAAATACTAAACATGTTTTTTTAATATGACTTAATGTGTCTTGAATGGTTTATATTAATTATTAAAAATATATTTTTTATTCCAATTAGTTTTTTTAATATTTTGATTCATTATTGAATTGTAAAAGTGACATTTGTATGAAAAATTAGATTTATTAATCTTCAACTAAAAATAAATACATAATAAATATCCCAATAATTCTTCTTAAACTAATATGTATATAATAAATTAAAAATTGATTTTATTTTTGATAAATTAAAATAAGAAATATATCATAAATATATTAATTATAAAATATGTAATTACTATCTAATCTATATAGATTGATTAATATAATGATGTTCTTGAATAATTTAATTTAATTATTGTTTCCAAATTTTTGGTTTTTTTATTATTTAATATAAATTAGTATACACAAAATAATGAATACTAACATTAAATAATCACCAATATATCAGGTGGTCGCATTATTATATCCTTATGAAATTTCTCCCTCAAAATTTAATTGTATAAAGAATGGTGAAAAAAAATTAGGGTACTTTTGTTTTTTATTGTCACTTCATATTCCCACATTACCTCTACATACATATTGTTTTTTATATTACATTGAAAAGTGTAGTTTTTATATTGGATAAAAAATTTCCTACATAGTCCATGATCTTCAGTAAATTCTCCCCAAAAGAGAGATCAATATCTAATTGCACCACCTTGAAATTTAGTAAATGTGAGGGATGTTCTATATACTTCCTCAAGTGGGATACATAGAACACATCATGTACTTTGGGAACATTTTGTGGTTGAATTATTTAATATGAAACATCAATGATGTGATGAAGGATCATAAATAGGCTAATATATCATTGATTTAGATTTACCTTCATCCATAATCTTATGACTCTATTCAAAGAGATATATAAAGAAATACCTTATTGACAACATGAAACTACATATATTATCTATGTTTATTATATTTAATATTCTCTTTAATATAACATTATTATTTATTTTTTTGGATGGTCGTGAAATTTTATACCTGTTCTTACACCATCTCATGACATAGAAACAATCTTTCATTAACTTTATCCCAGCATACTAGTGCTCTAATTCACTTACCATAGAGAAATTTATATTGGTTCTTTTGGATAAATTAATGTAAACTATTATTTTAAAAGAATATATATATTACGAGAGGTTTTTTTCAGGCATCCATTGATGTTCATTGATAAATATACCAATATATCATAATTTTCTACACAGGTTTTTCAGTTTAACAATCAATCTAGGAATGATAGGTTTTACCAATGTTTATCTTTTGGTTTAGATTATACTAATGAATCTTCTAGGAAATTTCAAAGATCCCCATGACTCATTAAGATACAATTCTCATTAGTTTTTCATAAAGCCTCACTACATAACTAATTTTTATATCTTCAAATCAATTTATTGTCAATTAATTTTGAATAGAAGTGAAATGGGAGGTGTTTGTTAGACGGTCTACCATAATGAAAATTGAATTGTTCCATTTTTATTTTCTTGGAAGACATATGAGAAAACCCATAATTATGTTTTCCCACTTCTATGTAGTTATGGGAAATGGATACATAATACTTTTTTAATGTTAACTCTCATACTTAAATTACTTACACACACTAAGAATATTAAGGAGTATTCCACAATCACATTCATTTCATTAACCCAAAAGTAATATTCTCAGATATCCCAATGCATTTTCATTTTTAATGGGTGTATAACGAATGGTGAACTATGAATATCATTCAGGATATACTTTTATAACACTTTATCTAAAGGAACAAGATGTTTTTTTACCAAATTTTACATTTCATTCATCATAATCCATGAAATCATATGTTTTTACATTTCCCAAGGAACCCACCTTGTTTAGTATATCCACATCATCAATATGATCTTTTCTAATCAAATCAATTAGTGATGGTTGAAAAATAATTAGACAAATCCATGATTATTTTCATTTCCTCATTATTAAAATGCCCAACTTTTACATCTCAATGAATAGTGGATCATTCTCAATCTACATCCATGATAAAATTGTTGGATCCTTTCTACATACCACATGTACAACTTTATTTTACTTCTAATAAATGGTATGGACTGGGAAATCAGAATCCTTGAACATATATAACCATGTTCATTGAAACATATATATATATCCTTCTATGTGAATATATATTTTAAGGTGTTTTTTTACATATATATATCCTTAAATCGCCATATATATAATTCCACTAACATTTATATGAAAATATTATAGTGACCAACTAGATATCACGTTCTAGATAATTCTATTCAGTCACCATCAGTTCTGTTGAGTCATAAGCTATCAAATTAGTAATTTGTTTAATTTCAAAACCCAATACCAATTTTATGGGTCATTATAGATCCTAGATCATTCCCCCAAAAAACAATTTGGAGACTACCTATGTTTTATTTAGAATTTTCTTGTTCTCATTGAAGCATTATTCCACTCATCTAATAAAAAAATCCCTAAACCATTATAATTAGGATTGTTTTGTAGGTATTAAAATCATGATATGTTTTGTAAAAAATATCTTATATTTCCCAAATAATAAAAAAACAATGAATCTATATCGTAGATGATGATATAAGAAGATCCTAAATCACTATTTTCCTCTAAGAGTCAAAATATCCTCTTCAGATACGATAAATTGGCCCAATGAATTATATATTCTCCATCCAAAAATAAAATTTACTATAAATTTAATTTAACTTTTCCTACTTCAAAGTATTTGACACATAAATTAAATTCTCTTTATGAACCTCATTAATTTAATAGTATATTAAAATATCATCTATAATGGATATGCCATTTTTTTCATGGTAACATAGAAAGACTCAATTCCTTAGATTTATAAATATCATTGGATAATTATTGAGTCCAAAAGTCATGTATATGAACTCAAATTTTTTCTTCCATATATCATTTATGGTTTGGGGAATATTTTCCATATTCACCATTAACTGATGAAATCCTAAATAAAGTCCCACATTAGTGATGTATTAAGTTATGTGTAACTTATTGATCCACTCATTAGTTCATATTAGATAATATGTGTTGTTTATTTTAATCATGTTGAGTTCATGATAATCGATCTATAGATGTATAGACATGTCCTTCATGATGATGAGGGCAGGTGAACCCCTTGGTAAACCACTTAGATTTATGAAAAAAATTAGATTTCATTTTAATTTAATATACAGATAAATATGTTCATTGGGAGATATTATATAAATAGTCTTGTATGGTTTTAGTGATAAATGTTTATGTTCCATTGTGAATGAAACCACTCAATAAGATGGATGGTAAAGAAATTCTTTATGGTAATTCATTATTGAAAACCATTATAATTTGAATGTACTCTAATGTAGTCTAATCATTTGATTAAATAAATTAGGTTATATGTTTTTTTTATAAGGAAATATCATTCATAATTATAAATAATATTCCAATAGAGATCCATCCTGATTATTAGAATTGAATTGAATTTTATGGGAATTATGTAAATATAATGTGTTTTCCTTGACTCTAATGTAATGTGGGATCTATTTAGAAGAAAAACGTTTCATTTAATGAATAGAATAAACATGAACATTAAAGATTATGATAAGGTTCACCAGGATATTCATCCCATATATATAAATTAGGGAATATTTTTATACATGTATTGCAACAATATCTCTTTTAAATGATTTCATTATTAATATAATATCTATGTTTTCTAGTGTTGTTTTTATATACATACTAAAGATTATTAGTATTATGTAGAATTTTGAAACAAAATCAAACAGTACATAATTTATTCTAAAAATAAATAACTACTTTACCTATATCCAAATCATTTCCTTTATCCAACATTGAATTAAAAATATCATAATAAAAAACCATGATCACTTAGACGGGAGGAGTTTCCCATTTTTTATATTCATTAAAACAATTATTTTGGAATATATTTTCACAGTATCCACACTCCATATGGTTGAAACATTGTAACTTCATATGGGGGATGATCTGGCCATTTTTTCCATTAATCCCATTTACATGAATTTTATTATCACCTTTAATTATGTTATATTTATGTCCTCGCATCCCACACATGAAACATTTATGGATGCCCTTCAAGTAATTTACAAGAGGATTTATTAAATAACTTGAACATATGGGATGTTGGAATTTAAAATTCCATAATTTTTATTTTTTGACCCCATAGATATCGATACCATTATCCATTTCTTATCTCTGATAACATAAGTCCTTTAAAAATCACCCAATTACATATATTCATTGAGGAAATATAGGAAAAATTATTCAATGAGTTAAAAGTGATGAATTGAAAAATATATTAATAGACATGATCTTATACCATTAAAAAATGTATAATTATAATTTTGATATTAATAATAATACAATATGTGTTTTAAGAAAGCCTTCTGTTGTTATACTCAAAAGATATGATGAATTCATATTTCATATTATTCAGTACATAGAAATACCTATAAATTTTAATTAGGATAGTGCATGAGAAATATTAATTGATAAATAACATCGTGAAATTATCTGGATCTATATAATATATTTCTTGAATGGGTATTTTTATTGATTAGTTTCCACCACTGATCAGCATCTTCCTCATGTGAGTCAACAATCAGTATGAACCTATCTTACTCATTGCAATTTATTTCATATAATATCATCTAAATTGAGCTAATCCATTATCCAATTATTAAGGGGTCAGCTAATACACTAAAATATAGTGGTATCTGATGCCTACATAACTCAAATGAAACAATTTTTCTTCGAGGGAATTTAACGTGAATCAAGTTGTTATTTATTACTTTATTCAATTGTTCCAGTACTTCCACAAGGTTCCCATATACCAATAAAATTTCATTAATATTTTCATTAGTCAAGTATTTATATTTACCATTGAACAGGTCATTAATATGCTTCCTGCTATGTTCATCAATTTTCTAAAATAAACGATAATTTTGATGAGAATAATTCAATTATTAAATGTTTGAAATTTAAAAAATATACATAGAAGAAGAAAATTTTACCTCTTGTTCATAATATATCTTATGAATCAAAATGAGTAAATCTTTCAATTATTTAGGAATTATTAAATTAAGATACAAAAAAAATTTAGGTTCCATAAAATTATAATCAAATATTTTATTATTTCCTGTAAGGAGAATGAAAATTAACTAAAAAATATCCCCATAGATTCTTTAGATATGTGTAAAGTTAGGTCTCTTTATTATACAATATGTTGTGGTTATGTTAATATGCAACACACCCTCTTTAGTGTTGTCACCCAAATCATAACTATTCAAGATCCAACATCCTCATTATTATATGCATACAACGTTTTAATATCAAGGAAAATCACACAATCTCTAAATTATTAAAAAATTATGTTCTTATATACTTTTGATTATCCAGTAGACTTATCCATAGGGTTTTTACACTAGTTTTTTCATCCAAATTTACAAAAATAATTGGTAATTACTTTTATAATAACTATAAAAACCTAGTATATTGAAATACATTATTTTCATACATTTCAAAAAAATACAAACTAATGATCGAGAAGAATCATTTATTTGGAAGAGAGGATATAAAAAGAAAATATAAAAAACATCGAAAAAACATCATAATCTATAAATACACATAATGAATCTAATACCCATAGTTCATCTAAAACATCATAGGATTTCATGGGGAAATACCTAGGGAATATGATGAGCTTTAAATCTTTATAAGAGATTGAACACAGAAATAATCTATAACATGAGATTCAAGAGTTAAAACATGATATCATATAGATGTTTATTATTATTAATGAGACATGGGTAAAAATAAATAATGTTATCTGATCATCAAAATTTTGAAATTATATAAAAATTAACATGAAAAATATAATTCTATGGTTAATCTCTTATAAATAATTATAATGTGGGAAAAGATATATAGTGGTTTTAGGTTCACCCAATAAGCCATTAAATAAAATTTCATTAGGTATAAACAATTAAATAATTCATTTGAGCAATATATAATTTTTGTCCCACACATAAAATAAATGAAAATCATAGGAAATTTTTTTCTAGGGGAAAATAAACTATATATAAACTATAACCATGAAAATACTATTTTTAATGAATTGTGTTTCATAATTCTGATTCAATGAATAAAAAAATGATAAATCATAAGTATTCTGAAAATAAAATGGAATTAAATGATTTTGGATGTTCATATTTTAGAAAAGAAACATTGTTCTAGAACATTCCATTCAACAATATTAAATTGATGAGAATGATTTAAGAGAAAAATGAAACCGAACACTACACATAAAGGAATAATTTTGAAACATAAAAATGATCATTTTGTAGAATAAATGGCTATATTATTTTTCATAAAACCATAATAGATCCGTGAGGTGAAATTATAAAACCATTAATATTTTAAGAATCTATTCAATATGTAGAAGAATTTTATTAGGGTGATCTACGGCATGAGACAAAAAATATGAAGGTTCCCTTAAATCCGATTTAAAAAAATTTGGAAAATAGATGAAAACTATAAACAAGTATAAAAAAATTAATATAGATATATAATTATATATATATTGATGGATATTATTAAAAAAACATTAGATATAAATGATAATATAATTTCAAAAACTAATAAAAATGAAAGATAACTTGTAACCGACATGTCATAAAGGAGGTATGGAAACTCTCTTACCTCAAGTTCCCAATTAATTCAATGCATGTTCTTAAAAACATGAGTAATGAAATTATATTTAATATAGAGATACCTAATAACATCATCAAAAAATAATTCAAATTCCATGGTTATTTTACATTCAAATGTTATTTATTTATATTATTTGATTCTTTCCAACATTGGTTAATGGTTATTATTCGATCAATTATCTCATAAATCCATTTGTGTGTTAACCATGGATGAAAATGAAATAAAATTGTTTCCAATTATCAATAATATTAAAAATATAACCTAATTTTTTTTATATATTAATATTTTTTTTAATTCAAACCATGATGGGTGGTGATGGAAAATGAAACTCATTTATTGTAGAGGAAATAGTTCACATGTATGCATGATTACTATTTATATTTCTAAAAAATGAGAGAGAAATAAGATGAATTATAATAATTAAATTTATTACAATATTTATATTATATATATAATATTTTTATCATCAGTTACATCTTATTTATCCTCCCATAATTTCAGTGATGAAAAACATGAGACATCTCTATGTTGAGGCAGTAGTCACCAAATGAAACTAATGACACATTTATTTTTCTTAATGGATGGATATAGATAATTTTTTATTATTAAAAATATATAACAAAATATATGTTTAGTAATTATATTTATAGAATTATACTATTATGTATATAATAAATTTATAATATAATGATTATGTATAAAACATTTCACAGAAGGTAATAAACAAGTTGGAGACTAAATCTTCTCATAGAGATTTCATGTGTAGTGATTCCCTTAATATATCTAATATATACCAAAAGATTATTCCTAAGTAATGGAATTCTAGTTTAGTATTTTTTTCTTATTTTAAATTGAAATTATCATAGAATTTGTTTTAATGGAGGGTTGGATGTGATCCACTTTTATAAGTGATGGAAACTGTACTTTTTTATACTATTTCCATTTTGTGATATCATTACCCTATTTCATGGTCAATTATTACAAAACATATAAATAATGGAGGGTTTGGTGAACTTGGCCTATATAAATCCTCATCTAATTCTTTTTAAATATGTTTATGCATATTTCACGACTTTTACCTCATGATTTTACATTTCGATATTTTTTTACATTGGTAAATAATTGTTAATAAAAGTAATGTATATTTTATTAAAAATAAAATGTAATAACATTTATCAAATTTTAAATTTTAAAAACTAATCATAATATTATTTTAGTGTAAATAAATTTATATATATATAAAAATATATACTTCAATTAATATATAAATTATATGAAAAATAGTTTTTTAGATAATTTACTTTTAACTATTATATATTCATTAATATATTTTAGTATTTTTTATCAATTTAATAAGTGTTGATATAATTATATATGTGTTTAAAAAAATAACTCGATTTTTATTAAACAATTCATTTAATATTTTTACAATTATAGCAGCAATTGACCCTAATATTAATAATATTAACTTTCTACCCAAAAATAAAATTTATTGTATGGGGTAATATTGAGATATTGAACTCAAATATGAACTTAAAATTTGTATAACTAATTTAAAGAAGTGATAATGTTTAAATTTTTAATAGAATTCTGTAAAAAACATAGTTTGAAATATTTCATATTTTTTAAAAAAATTAAGCATCGTCCTTATAAATTACACATGGTGTTTTAAAATGAATTATATTACATATTTAATATATATTTTGTATACCTGTTAGGTTTCTTATTATTTTATGTAATTATTACATTAAAAGTGAATGAAAATACATAAATTAGTGTTTTCTAATATTCATATAAAAATATATTATTGTATAAACAACCCAAAAAATCATATTGGCATAACATTGATGTAATAAATAAAAAATTATGTTCATTTGGTAAAATAAAAATTTAATATATATTATAAATAATGGAAATCAGAAATAATTTTTTACTATCTACTCCATTTATTTTAACAACAATAATGGTCATCTTGAATAATTTAATTTCATTATTTTTTAACCATTATTTGTACTCTGTATTTGACTTTTACATAAGATACCCAAAATAATATATATTTTGGGGGCAATAGACTCTAATATCTCATGTTTTTACAACATGAATTGTTGTAATAGCTTGGGTGGTCATTTATAGACCATGGATATGATTTGGGATCAACTACTGAACATTGGAAATAAATTTGGGAAGCATCATATAAAAGTTAGTGGAATCATGCTTATAGACCTTGGTATTATTCATTTATTAATTTTCATGTTAATATGATTTATATTTACTTAGGATGACCATAACATGATTAATAAAATAAATTGAATAATTTAAATGAAATTACATGAAATAAATTTAATAGTTTGTGAAGAACCTGATGAACTTTGGGCACTAAATGGATTCCTCTATCTTTGATTGATTTGGTCTTCATTATGTTGAATGAATGTGACACTTATACCGTATATAGAATAAATTAATATTAAAATTAATCATCTTATGCATAATTTCCATTTTTATAGTTTCCATTAATGACCTCTTGGTGAAGGGAATTCATGAACTGAGTTATACAGATTGAGGACACTATGTGATAACATAGAGATCCCCTGATGATATTTGGATTGGGTCATGACCATGTGGTGAGTGTTCCCCACACATTGAAATGTGATGACTTGTTAGGGTATACCCTACTATGAATTGTGAAATGTTGGGTTTTCAACATGGCCTAGGATGACTAGGGAATGATGATGGGTTTATGGCCTTTTCCATAGATTCTTATACCTTAAAGGCACATGTTGCTTTAAAAGGGATAGATGATATCATGGAATATGATTCCATATGAGTGTTAAGTGTTTTTCCAATTCATATGATTTGGATTGATCGAATATTATAAGGTTCCCCTATTATTACGTTACCTTAGAGAAAATGGTATATTCCTTAGTTACTTTCCAACTGAAATGAGTGGTTAAATATGGGAAAATAGTAGTGACTACTATTGGTGTAGCCATATATGACGAATCAATGATAAATGTTCCTGGATGTTATAGTGCTATAGATTCTAAGATGTTTACGGAGGAATTATTACCCTATGACATCTATTTACAAAAATTGGATGTCTTGGATTTAAATTTTATTCCTGGTGACAATGTAATATTAATTATTACCCTTTAATGGTTTTCTCACGATTCTTAATATTATCTGATGACAATTGTGATACCCCTTTGGGTTCGGTGATGGTGCCTGATATTCTTTCTCCCCATGGTTGATACCCCTTTGGATCAACGAGAATTATTAAAATTCTATGAACTCTAATGGTTATACCCAAATGATTGGAAAATAATTCCATAGAATATTTACTAACTATGATTACCACATAGAGATCTTCTTGGTGTCTAAAGACTACGTAACTCCTATGAGTTCTCATGGGGTTTAGTGGTGGTGCCTGTTGTAGTTATTAGATTAACTTGGGACACACCCTAGGTATTGATATTTATGAATGATAACAACAACAATCCGTTATGATCTCATGGGGGTTTGAGTATTCTCATTCATTATATAGAAAAAATGATGTTCTCATAGAAACATTGGTTCATGTTGAGGTTTGTATAATTGATTAAGGATATAGACCCGAGGGATAATTGTGGATTATTTTTTATTACATTATTTTCTATAGCTATTTTTTCGTCAAATATCAGGAAAAAATATCACTTAATTTATGGTTATGTGTGACACTATATTTATGGTTCCCTATTAAGTAATTTAGTCACTCAATTATTGGGAATACACTACTATTTGATGCCTGATAAACCAAAACATATTACTGTTTTAAGTTGGGCTGAGTTGAGGTTTGATCATGAATGATATCTCAAGTGTGTATATAGAGATAGGGATACTATATGGATCATATTTATTATTAATACTTTTTATTTTATTTATTTATTTTTTCTTTTTATATGGTATCCAACAAGTGTTATATATATATATTATGCCTATATGTCAATATTAAATTGTCTATCACATGTTTCTGCTATTTTTAAAATATATACATTTATGTAAAGGATGTGTTTGATATTTTTTATTTTCATATGTTGATTTATAATATGATACATATGGTGTAATATCCCCATGGTACCAATTTAGACCCCCGCTACTAGTAGGAAGAATTTTTCTTAATGGGAAGCATGGTTGAGGTCACATTATGTTCTAGGACAAGGTACCAATCAAGTGTCCTTTGTCCTCAAACATTAATTTGTAGTATCATATCATCGTTTAATATTATACAATTTAGGATATGGTATTTCCAGGATATAGGAATGTGTCAGGGCCTATGATGGATTCAGAACAAGTATGACATGAAAACCCAATATAGGAAGGTGTCTAGGTTATCAGGAGCCTGATATTTTTATTCTTGGTATGTGATATTATAATTGATATAATTTCTAACCTCATGTGATGTACTTGGTTTTTTTATTTTAGTTTCAGTGTCTGTTTTATGCTCATGGAACCTTTTTCATATACTAATAATTTGTTGAACTCTTAGCCCCTAGAGGCAAGTGGAATATCATTTTACATGAATAGGATTACAGGACAAACATGACCCTTATTTTCTTATGTGTGTGTGATTTATTTACATGATGATAATTAATATATTTTTTATAGTGTTAAAAACATATCATATGATGTTTCATGCATAATTAATTTGTGGAATTTTTCTCAGTTTGGAAGATGTATTTAATTATTTACTTATTATGTCATGTTATGTGGATATATGGTTAGATGCATGATAATGATGACTATGAAGTATTTTTTTGAACAAAATATGTATTGTTTCCCATGTAGTCTAGTGAGTCAAACTATTAATTAGTGAGAAACTCCTAGTGTTTGATTATTCTCCATTTTAGTTATATAATTTTCAAGAAAAAAACTAAATTTTATCCCCGAATATCTTGGAATATAACTCAACATATTTAAAGAACATGAGGTTTATTCCTGGGATAAATTTTTTCATTTGGTTATGTTGTTTTAATGTACATTATAATATTTATTATTTATATTCTCAGTGACAACCTATATAGTGTTTTACAATATTTCATAGAATTGAGTTTTACTTATTTGAGGAAGTGACTGTGGTTACATTTGGAAATATCATTAACATTTTTTTATACAACTGATGAAAAATGATTTTTGACTTTTCAGGGATCATTCGCATAAGTTGGAGGTCCTTTAAAAGTCATGGCCCAGTATAATATTTATATTCCATGATGAGATTTAATATTTTATATTTATGTGATACATGAGTGGAATGTTTGACACATTGAATTTAATGGTCTATTAGAGATGAATGTGCCATTGAATTACTATGTTTCATTGTTTATTAGATACCTAGAATTTTTTCTATATGGGAAATTTGGTAACCCTTTATGGTTCCTCTATGTTTTAGTGAGTCAAATTCTAGTATTTTTTAGGTAAACTTAAAATATATGTTATCTTTCATTTATAGACCACTTAGAGGGATTTTAAGAAAAGGAAAGAAGGATATTTTGTATTTATTATGTGGAAAACACTGTTACCCTATAATTTAAATATAGTGGATAGTTTTCAGGAATTTTATTGCTGAGTAACTAACAAGGATCATCCATTTTTGTTAATTAGGATCTATTTTGAAGATTGGGTAGGCATTTTTTAGTACACTGTTAGATAGAAACTATGAGTGTGGTTATTCTTGGAATGGGTTGGTGAATGATTCTGATTAGGATCATCGTGGGTGAGTATGGAATTGATGAGACTACCATGAACATTATTATGGTTATTATTTTATATAACTACGATTAATTTAAATAAAATCAGGCTCTTGGGATAGTGAGTAAGGGAATGTGATAGGGTTTAACATTAACATGTGATTATTACTGTTTGAATTTATTAAGGTAATTTATATAATTCATGCATAGAGCCTATTAAAATGAAAATTAGTGAAAAAAATATGGGTTTCCAATGCCGATGAATCATAATGAAATTCTTTTAAGCTAAGTATCTTGGAGTTTATTGAATAAATGAGTATCCCTCATTGGTAGAGTTGAAATTGAAAAATTAATCAGGTAATGTTAAATAATCTATTTGGGAGTTAATTAGGGTTATGTATTCATTGTATTGGTGATCATATATCTAGAGGAGTGGTATTTTCTTACTATAAGATCCTAATGAGGATGAAATCTTGGAGTAGTATTAAGAAATACATATTATGGGAGTAAAACATTTGAAATTTGAGGGTGTTACCCTCATCGTGATTGGAATTTTTATAGCATGCAATGGTGAACTTTTCAAGGAGCATGGAAAGAGTTCTAATTTATTCATATAGAAGTTCATAGTTTTAGATGATCCTCAGTATACCAAATTTTATATTTTGTGATAGATTTGGTTTGGGCCATATATAACAGGTGTTTGAACTATTTGGGTATTTATAATGATAATATAATGGTGGTGTAGATTATATTGGTCATCAGTAAATGAAATTCATGTTTTATATGTTTTGGATGTTGTGATATCAATAATTGGATGACAGATATGAGAAATGGATATAATTTTATATAATTAAATTGTATAAACCATATTTTATAGTCATATGGTGCTTTTAAAGGAGTTTATATATTTGAATCATGTATAGGGTGATCTTTGTGTGACGAAGGGTGATTCATGTGCTGATCCATGATTCGAGTTGTGTTTTAGGGGTAAAACATCTTTTACTTACATGGTTAAGTAGGTGAAACTATTTTATGACTTGTTTTTTGGAGATCCTTTTTTTCTAGGGTTTTAGTGGTGAGAATCTATTGTGTTTCTTGGGTCTTGGTTAAATGAAGTTAAAAATATTTTTAAATGGTCTATAAAGGATGAAAATTATAAAAAGTCATGGAATATGAGTCCATATTTTAGATATTGAGCATGAACCTATGTTTCATGATTCGTTGTGGAAATAACAAGTTTGTAGTAATTTATTATCTTGAGAATGCACTGGTTGGTTCATTTGAGTGGTTTTTGTGGAATTACACTAGATGGTGTCCAATATGCATTATACTTATGGTAAGATTTAACGAGAGGGGATTGCATCTGGATTGATCTATGGGATATAAATGGTGTCTTGTTGGACCCCCTAAATACACATTCTTGGATATGATATTATGATGGTGGGGATGTCCATGTGTTGGAATAATATTTGACAAGTCATGTTTCATGTTGGGGAGCATTGAGAAACTGTAGATGAATTGGTTGATTTCATACTTTTTCCAAGGATGGATGAGTGTCCCAGAGAACCATGTAGATTTCATAGTGATGGTTTTGGGTAGTTTTTAGTGATTTTGAATAATTATATACCTCATGTTTGGGAGTTTTCTATAGAAGATAATTTTGAAATCTAATATAGAATGATTTTAATTGAGAGTGATTTTGATACGCGATTAGGTTATATTATTTCCATGAATAGTAGATAAACCTTATTAGTTACATGAACTTTTATGGGGTGGGGATATTATAAAATTTTTCCAGATGGGTTATGATATTCAAGATATATTTATTTTTTATTTAGGGTAGGGTTCATTTTGATGGCTGATACCTTGATTGGGATTACACAGGTCCAGTTGGCTTAAAAGGATTTTTTATATGAGGTTTTTTATTTCCATGGGTATGGAATAGAAGTGGCCTATTATTTTCCATTCATACCACTATTTAATGTTTTTTTCATTAAAATTCAGGATAGGGCGTTGACCCCCCTAGTAAAGGAGGTTCAATGTGTGGCCTCATTGGTCACTTCATAACCCCCTATTTTAGGGTTTTCTATAATAAATACAGGGGAATAAACCACCATTATTTATGTTTACAGAGGGATTTAATTTGATAGATGATGGTCATTTCTCTTGACAACTTATTTCCCATTTATTTATATTTTATCATGGGTTTGTTTTTTGAATTCTAAAAATATCTATGATCTACCTTTTCTTCCCGTGATTACAATATAAATCAAAATGTTTCGGATTGGGATTCTTATAAATTTCACCATGGAATTTTATAAATCACTAAAATTCATAGTATATCCTAGAATCCATACTATAATACATAATGAATTGGAATCTTGTAGTTAGAGTTCGTCTTTTTGGAAAAGTAATGTTGTTCCACCGATTTGATTGAATTTTCACCATGTTAATATAATTTTATTATAAAACTACTCTTGATCATTATATATTATTTCAATGTTATTTTATAAGTAATGATATGTGTATTTGACATATATTTGGTTTTAGTTCAAGCATGAAAATAATATTAGGGAATGAATAAATAAATAGATCAGGGTAGGAAAATAATTAATCTATACTTTGCATACCAATGATGATACTTTGTAGCAACTTCTACCCTGTGGAAATAAAATTGGAATGCTTTATAGAAAACGTATGGGGTAATTGAGCATCTAACACTTTGTATAATTTATTTATATATATTCCTATTATTATGTATACATACCAATTAATGTCATCATATTTTTTCTATAAATAAAGTTTTTATTTATTTTAATAAAATTCCCCCAATTAATTTGAAAAATGAAAAAAGGTTATGATTGTACTTAGGATATGAGTGTTCATTTCAACCACTAATTTATGAAGCAACTAATGTGGTAAATTAATTTAAAAACATTTTTTTTGAGACATCATGGAACTTATAATAGGTTCCCATGATGACCTAAAAGTAGATGGAAGAGATGAATGGATATATTTGGAATGAGTACACCAAGAGGAAAATAAATGATTTCATAAAAATGTTAGGACAATGAGATGTTAATGGGGTATGTGATCCTCCCCTATTTATATGTGATTATTTTTTATGGGTAAAACATAATGTGTTAGTGATATGATAAGTGTTTGGGAAGGCCTAGGATGAATTGGGAATGATAATGGGATTAAGTACCTTTACCTACTTATACATTCCAAGGAGGCATGTGAGGCCTCGATGGGTCTTGACGATGCCAGGGGATGTGATTATTGCATAATGATGAGTGTTGACTAAGACACATTTTGAGTTGAGGTACCATTATGAGGTTCCGACATTATGAGGCAACATTGGGAACCCATGCAGGTTACTCAGGAATAAAAAACCCTATTGGGAGTTTTTCATATTGGAAGTGGGTACTAATGATCATGTGTTCCACCTTAGTAACCATATTGATGATGTACGCCCATGGATACAATAGTTCTATGTCACTATAGATGGTTAGGGAGGAATTAAAAACCTCTAAGATATATTTACAGACATGATATATTATGGATGAACTCCTCATATATAGAACTTATGAATAATTACTATTGAATCCCAAGAATTACCTCAAGAGGCTCCATGATGATAACTTATTTTTTTTGGAATCCTTTGAGTGATAACACTTGGTTTAATGATGATACCCAATATTCAATAAAAAAGGGTGATAAACCTTGATTTTCAGGATGGATAATGATACATTGGGATCACTAAAGGGTGTACCTATTAGTTAAATGATATTTTATAATAACTATTGACCATTGAGGATTACCTAACAAGGATGAAAATGGATGCTAATCACTATGGTAAACTAGTAATTTAGATTTCATTCAGTGGTGGAACCAAATGCTACTAATTTATTAGCTTAAAAAACCATAAGGATTGGTAGTTATGTTTGATACATAGGACTGGCCATGAGTATAACTAGGAAATTTTAATATTCACATTATTTGGATGGTATATTAATGTTATTTTCATATATTAACTCTAGAATTGGACAATTTAATAATAGTTGATTGGGGCCATATACCAAAGGATCAACAGTGGATTAATTTTGATAAATGTATTTTTATTATTTATTTTATTAGTAAATAAATTTCAAAACCCCATATAACTAAATTGAATATTTATAAGGGATATTATTAGTGGATCACTACTGAGTTATGTATCCCCACCATACATGGTTGATCACAATAGTTTAGTAATTGGGTATCCCTTTCTTGTGGCAAATATAAGTTGGACTAAGGCCATGTTTGATCATATTAGATATATCAGGTGTTTACACAAAGATTCATATTTTTTATGGACCCAAGTTATAATGGTTTATTTTTATTTTATGTCTTATTATTATATATAATTTTGATAGATAATTTGGGTGATTAGGCTCATATTATTATATATAAGTTTTTCATTTGTTACATATATTTTACCTTATTTGTTATCTGTGTACTCTAATGTGATGGTTGTGTTTAATGAATTATTTTTTTTGGATGTTATTGATAATTTCATAAATCATATTACTCCACCTAATCCGAGTTATATTAATGTGTGGATGAACTACTGTTGGATGACAGAAGCCTCAACACAATCCTAAAATCTAAAAAACAATTCATAATAATTATGTTTGTATATGATTATATATAGTTCTTTCTATTTGAAACATACAATCTATTATGAGAATGTGTATTATAAATCATTTTTTAGTGAAATATATAAATATTTATTATTTATGAAAAATAAAATAAGAAACCAATCAAATATAACCCTATATAAATTTTCATCCACCAACTCTTTCTTAAAACCACTATCACAATTCCATGTCAAAAATAAAAATCCGCATTTCATGATATCTACAAAAATATTGATAATTTCTTAATCCACAATTGTAATATATTTCTATAATCAATATTATGTATATTCAATAGTAAAAATTATATATCAATATTGGTACAATAATAAAAACTCAATCTACGATGGGAATAATACATAACACACATCATATAGATATGGGGGGATACCAATTCCCTCTAGTATCCACATCATGAACAAGTTACACAATGTTATAACAATTCTATAATAAATTATCAATATAATTAAGCTAAAAATAATATAAAATCACTCTATCATGAAATACATATCCTCATAAAATATCACAACAATAACGATAACAAAATATTAATAAGAATCCATTCTAACCTACAATAAAATTTCCTGTGAACTATATAAACATCTACATCATCATGGATGAATATCTATAAATAATAATAAATAAACCACATAACACAAATAGATTACCATGACATTCAAAACATGTAACTAGAATCATACTGTTAATTCTAGTATATCGACCAAAATTCTCAAGGTTAACAATAATAGTGTACCAAATATTAATAAACATTTACAACAAGAAATAATCTAGGGATACTTAAAAAATAATATAATTAATATTTATTATTATTACTAACTTATTTAAACATGGAATATTACTCACACCCCTCTCTCCCACTCTATTTACCCTAATTACCATCATTTTTTAACTTTATTATTGTGATTTGATTTCTTTTCACAATTCCAAACATGTATTATATATTTAGTTAGTCCATATTAGATAATATAATAATTATAGTGATTACATATCAAAATAGTAGGTAATCTATACAAATTTTGTAAGCACGTATAAAATTAAAATTTCAAACCCTTTACCACAATCCATTATAGATAATGAAGAATGATTACTCAAAATCCAACATCACCATTAATAAAAATATTTGAATATATATTTCATTGATCTTATATGTATATATTATATTTAATAAATAAGTAATCTATCTACATTGAATCCTTACGAAACAATGAGTTATATGAAAATAGAAATTTATCAATAAATATTACCCCATTAACATTTATTTGATCCAATATGAAAGAAAATCTAAATGACCCATCCAATTGCTCTCAAAATCATAGTAGAAGCAGTGAATGTATATTAAGGTAAAAAATGAAGATGAAAAACTAAAATTAAAGTGAGAGTGGGTGAATTTTTTAAATTTAATGAAAAATACTAAATATACATTGGGGACAAAAAACCATTTAATGTTTTGGGTTGGTAAATCCAAATACAAAAAACTAATAAACTTAAATAATTATCCTATGTTAAATATCAGGAACAATTTCATTCCAAATCCATGTTGATTTCACAAACAATGAGTGACCAATAGAATATTATTTATTTTCAAGGATTCAAAACCAAAGAATTATATGAAATGATTATTTCCCACACACAACCACATCATTGACAAAAATAATTATTGTAAATAATGTTTTGTTTTTTGACTATTTATAGCAGTATCTTATATAAAATCTAAAAAAATCTAATATTATAGTTATAGAAATTATATATAGACCAAGAAATAATATAAAAAATGATATATTTTTTTTAATATAGTAACTAATTCCTACAAAAATGATTTTATGAAAACCATATCCTTTATATCATGGTTATTTATATATCCATGATAAAATCAAGGTAACTATTTTTTAGATAAAACTAACTAGAAAATTTTTATATAGAACCATAAAAATTAATATATAAACTATTATGAACATATAAGCCCACTAAATTGATGTTTAATATTAAAAAAGTCATAATGTTTGTTATTTTAAATTTAATAGCCTCTATATTCCATGTATATCAATGATTCGTGACCTAAAGAATATAAAAAACTTGAAAACAAATATCACACATAAAATATTATTACCATGTGAGAAAACTCTCAAAGAGTAATTTTTACATGGAAAAGGAAAACAAAATTATAATAAAAATATAATTAATTAGTCTATTTAAAATAAAGAATAAAATCTCAACATCAACTCAAACATCATGGTTTAAAATACTCCCAGTTTTGAACCCGTATATATGAATCTCACTAAAATGAACAATCTCCTAACCCTATATTGAAAAATGTAAAAATGAGAATTTATAGATTATTTCAAATTATGAAATTATATTTTAATTAATTCATCTAAAATATAAATCATCCACACTAATTTCATATTTTATAGAGGTCATAATGTTGGGAAAAGTTATAATTTGTTTCACCACAATATTTTTAATTATTTTTCAAATATATTTAATCTATTTTTTATTTTGTATTACATTCAACACTATGATTAGAATGTGTTAAAAACACTAATTTTATCTTTTGTTAAACGAAACAATAATTTTAACTTGTGTAAGAGAAATTACTGTATTAAAAATAAGGATGAAATAATATTATTATAATAGTATTTAATATAATAGTTATCTCAAAGAAGTAGTAATGGTGTGTTTGAATAAAATTAAATAAATTATTACAATATAAAATTTATATATGTATATAAAATAAAATCATTAGTGACTAATAAATTAGAAATAAAAATTAAAACCAACAAAAAAAATGAAATATTTTTCTGTAAAATTATTTTTATAAACACAATATTTGATTACCATAGTAAATTTTAAAAAAAAATTGAATAATTTTCCTTAAATATATGTTTTATATATTCAATCAAGTTTTTATAATTCATCTTATTTATTTTGTATAGATGAGATAAAAATAATCAAAATTATATGATTAAAAAAATGTATTTTTCTAAAAAAGTAGTTTTTTTCTTTTGTGTACTTATTTCAAAAAATATTTTTTTACACTACTTGAAAATTTATCTCACAAAAATAAATTAATTTCATAAAAAATTATTTAGAAATTATATTAGGATTGATTTGTGAAATTTTTTTGTGAAAGTAACATGTTTATTGAAGACTGGAAAACATTACATTTTATCAAGAATTGTAATTTATTTTAAAGCATTTGATAATTTAAAAATTATTCAAGTAAGTTTTAAAAAGTAATATTTGTTCCATTATGTAAATATTTTTTTAAATTAAGGACATTTTAATCAGTTTTGTATTGAAATTTGATATATGTACTTTTTAATATTTTGTTCATTTTCACTTTAGAAAACTGGTGTTTTAATCATGTCAATAAGATAAATATTAAATTAAATTTTAAAAATTATTTAAATATATTTTGTAAAAATGGATTGAGTATTTGGAATTATAATATCATATAAAATATAATATAGAAAAAATAAATTTTTAATCCAATTAATTTTAAAAATTGTAAAAATTAATTACTATATTAAATGTTGAAATAGATTTACTATGTCGCTAAACTAAAATTATGATTTCTAAAAATAATATAATATCTTCAAAAATCCATTTTCATTATATATATCTACATTATGGCATATAATTCTCTTTAATGGTAAATTTTTTATCATAATAGAAAATTAAAAAGTTGTGTGCACCACTTTCTTTTCAAAAATTACAAGTGTGTGACTCCCCGAACTTATAAAAAGGTTAACCCCTATACTCTCTGATTCAAACATACCCTATGGATCAGCCATGAAATATCCATTAATAACCCCCACTACTCTCATAATATTTTATAGGAAATATTTTTAAATATAATCCCTCCATTGAATCCTTTAGATATAAACCTTATGACAAACTATAAAGAAGAGGTAAACTTGTAATCATACATTTTTTTAATTAATTATTCCACAAATATTATATATTATTTTATGAAGATGATATATATAATATTGTATGTCATATAATTATATTTTATTATAAAAATTATTAATCCTCTATCTATATCTTCTCCAATAAAGTGTGATACAAAATCATCATTCTTGTGTATGGGACTATGACCTCGCAAATCAATGTCATTAATTTTCTATCATCAACACAGAAATTGTGATATAATAAAGTATTAAATGTTTAAGAAAATTATATATTATTTCATTATAATTTTAAATTTCTAATATAACATATAACTATTGTATTCTAATTTTTGGAAATATGATAACATCGCTTGTCTGTACAATGAACTACAACATCACGATGCGATGTGATTTGTTCATGATTTACATGGAATGTAATAAGGATGATATTAATGGTGATATGATATATATATTATAAAATAATTATTCTATAATTGTAATATATTATTTAAATATCATTATCTTAATCCTTCAAGAAAATTGATACAACATACATGTGTAAAAATGTTCTATAATCTCCACGAATGATGTATTTAATTTTCTATCTCTATCTTTAATGGATTACTCGAAATAAATATATAATAAAGATATATTAATTTTATATCATTTTTAAAATTATAGAGATAATGTAACCATGTTTAAATAATAGGACAATAAATAAAAAATTAAAAAATTTATGAAAATCAATGTAGTTATTACATAAAATATGATTTTCATAAGGAATTGTAAACAAATCAATAATAGAATGAAATAACTATGGAAAATGTGGTATTATATATATAATTATGGATCAATAAAATATTTATAATAAAAATATATTTATTTTACAGGATAACTGAAGATGTATGAAGGGATTGGAGACTTATAGTAAGGTATTTATGTCTCACTTTTTACTTTTGTGAGAAACATGCCAGATTCACCAACTATTTATTTTATATAGCGTATATAAAATAAATTACTATATTTTATGATGTTTATAGTGATAATTATTCGGTATTTACATACAATTTTAGGATAACATTTTTAAAGGGTTTAGTGGTCAACATTTATACAACTGGTAAGTGATTTTTTCCTTTATTTGTTTTCTTTTGGGAATACATTATATTATGAACCTATGTTCTTTTATGGGGTGGGTATAAATACCCTATGAAAAGTAATAACACGTATTTTTTAAATATCATGATATTTTATTTTTCATTGATTATTACTATTTCATGGTACTTATGATTCAATATTACAAATGTGGTATATGTTTTATGATACAATATCATAGTTTATCTAGATTATTTATGAATATTTTCATGATTGTGAAATCATATGATCTAACTCCCCAGAAACTCATTATTATTCCTTTCATATAATTAAGTCAATATAATACATGATTTCCAATAATTTTCCACTCAATATACGCTCAATACATTTAAATAACATTTTTATAAAAACAATTCTACGATTCTCTAGTTAATTGAATTCCCATTATCAACCAAAAAATTTATTTTTAAATGTATTTTAAAAAATGATATAAAATTATCAAAATTAATTATTAAAGACATTTTTACACATTTTTTCCTTTTAAAAATTGTTTAAAAATAAATATTCATGTCATTTTTAATAAACATTGACTATTTGAATTTTATACAAAATGTGAAAGGAATATTAGTTTTAATGTGCATGATATGAAAATTATTTTGCACCTTAATAACCAAGTAATTGTTTTAAATAATCCAATATAGTTTTCAATGTTTATATTCAATGAAAATTAATTCCTACCTTTTTTATATTATCTTATTTATTTTCCAAGGAGGAAAGGATATTTTCTTCATGAAATTTTTTAAATGATTATTAAGGATTATATTATAATATTTTAATGATATTTTAAAAGGATAGGTTTTTACAAAATGATTTGTGTTTTAAAAATTATTCTCTAAAAGAGAAAGGATATTTTCCTCAAAAAAATTGTTAAATTATTTTAATGCATCCTTTTCATGTTTTGAATGTAATTGTAATGAAAATGAAAATTGATTTTTTAAACATATATTTTCAAATAAAATTCACATTCCTCAATAAATGTTCTAAGAAATCCTTCCAAATCATTTTACATATAAGAATAAATCAATTGATATTAATTGTGAAATAACGGTGATATTAGACAAGGATAAAATTTTTATTATTTACTCATATGGTTTATGATTATGATAATGAGATATTTAAGAATCTAGTTTCTCTTTAATAGATTATACAATGAAAAAATTATAATGAGACCCACTTTTTAATGCCCCGACCCTAATTACCTAGAGTCGGTGCATTATTACATAACATTGGAATGATCACGAGAAAGATCAAGTCTCGAAAGACCGATTAGTTTAGTAGCCTTGGAATAACTAGATACATCCATAAATTTTTACATTACATCATAAAAAAAACATCTTGTCTTCATATCCCCTCATACTATCCCTGCAGGTCATTCATAAATTACTTCTTCATAATCCTGGGAAAAATAAAACATTGAAAGGGGTGAGCTCGGATGCTCAGTAAGGATAACATTATAGCAGAAGACTTCATAAATAATCATAAACACTTAAAGAAATTTATAACTAAAACAAAAGCCTTTTAAACTTGAACTTCAGCATAAAATGGAAAAGGTAAAATGAAATAATGCCATTAACTTACTCACATGGATATTCTACTAGTCGAATGATCACATGAAATATCAATAACCACTTTCATAATGATGAAATGCATAATTCTAAACTTTAATTTCTTTTCAAGGCCTCGTCGCAAGACCTTGGGGCTAACTGTAACCGGAACCCAACCCGGAGTGCCTCTAATAACCGGACACCAACCCGGAGTGCCTCTATTAACCGGACACCAACCCGGAGTGCCTCTAATAACCGGACACCAACCCGGAGTGCCTCTAATAACCGGAGACCAAACCGGAGGGCTTACTTTTACCAGTCCCCAACCTGGAGGGCTTACTTTTACCAGTCCCCAACCTGGAACATACTTGTCCAACACATTCATATGAAGAAAAGGTTGAAATATAACATAAACATTCTTATTGGAACTAACATACGAAATGTCAATACTTTACTCATAAACCATGAATGCTATAAAAATAACACATCCACAGTCAAACATAACTCATTCGATATAATATGGAAGATTGTATTGTATCACATTAACCTCAATCAAGAATAATGAATAATGTTGACATAGATTAAAATAATCATCAAAACAATTTGAGAGAAATATCCCCCTTTTCTTGAAATCATTCAAAAGTCACAATATTTGTCAAGAATCCATTTAAAATAGATTTTTGAATCAAAGTGTCCCATACCACTTTGAAACTTTTAAAAGGAGTTTTGATTTTAAAACTTTAATGTCCATATAAATAAATCCTTAAAACCATTTTTAAAACATGGACATTAATGAGAAAGATTTAGAAGAATAAGTCTTTAAAATATTTAAAAATGGTATTTTAGTTAGAGATTCTAACCAAAAGAGACACTTGAATACAAATAATTGAGGTAATCAAAACTTTGTAATATCATGAGAATAAAGGGATTCATGATATACTATGTCAAAGTACATTA
Source organism: Viscum album (assembly GCA_963277665.1). Taxonomy (NCBI): domain Eukaryota; kingdom Viridiplantae; phylum Streptophyta; class Magnoliopsida; order Santalales; family Viscaceae; genus Viscum; species Viscum album. The sequence goes on from OY728123.1 coordinate 440,947,118, forward strand.
TATACACCACATAAAAGTGATTTGGTGTATATCAACAAAGAAGTCTCAATGGAATGTAAATTGAGATGAAATCTCTCACAAAGGCCGTATCCTTAGGTTAAGGATAAATCAACGACATAATTATGTGTGAAAAATATAAATACACTAAATATGATTGGATATTCAGTGTAAAACAATCAAAGGATATTCACACATATTCTTGTAAAAACAACACCAACGAATTGGATGTTTAACTCAACAAATGGTGAATGAGTTAAAATTAATCTTATCAAATTCATATCAATGACTTGAGAATTACCAATGAGTGATTATGTGTTTCAAACTTATATCCACAGGAAGGGGAGTGGATATTATGACATAATCAAATGAATAGTGATTCCACACATAATCATGGAGTAATATAATCAATAAATTTGCGTAAAGCCAAATGAGTGGGAATTGAAATCTCAAATTCCCTTACCGATTAGGTAACATACGAAACATAAACCCATGAAAGAAGTATCATACCATGATGATGTAAATACCCATAAATTAAAGTATATTACACAATGAATACAATCATGGGCAGTACACATACACCACATGCAATAATTAAGTGGCGATCAATGGAAATATCACGAAATTAAAAGTGAGATAAGAAACCCCTGACCACGTTAATCAACTGAGTCGTATGGCCAAAAGTTAATAACCACCAAATGATTTACAGAATATCACGAATATAAAGAGAATCATTATAATATATATCAAATGGAATCACACAATACACCACATTCAATAATTTAGTGGCGAACAATGGAAATCTCACGGAATTGAAAGTGAGATAAGAAAATCCCTTACTTTGTACTTTTTCCTTGGTCGATGGTAGGTTTACCTCCTGTATAACGGTGAAATAATTGTTATTGAATTATAAAAGAATCATTTACTTTAATATGATATCATATATGATCTTTTAACATTGATTTGTTAATAATATCTTAGAATTATCGTCATTTCGGGTGTTAACGGGTTCATTTTACTTTATATTCTTTGTTATGTGATCCATATTCGTTATTAATGGGATGTATATTATTCATATACAGAATGATATCAAGTCCTTAGATACTATTTTTAAATCATCAAATGATAATTATACTTGAATGGATATGATGGACAATGAATCTCATCGCGTTCGTGGAGACGGTAGTCCGTACATACGCACGAGTGAAAATATCATTCTTTTGATATTAAAATAATATATAATTGGATTTTATATCATATATACAGAATCATTATCATTTTATATTTATTATTTACATGAGTTACACATCATTATTATACCCATCCAAATAATATTATATTGAATAACAATTACACCACGACGTGGAGACGGTAAGCCGTACGTACGCATGTATGGTGACATGTTATTAAAAGGGTGGATAGAATACTGAATATGGTTGTACCATATTTATAATAAAATCACAGTATATGTGAGATACTGGAGTTATTATTTTAGAATGGTAAGAACAAAAAAAGAAGAAGTGGAAGAAGAAAGGAACTTGAAAAGGGGTGGTGAAAACATTACCTCTTCTTCGGGTTCTTCCTTTTGATTTGATCAAAAGGGCTCCTTAGGTTGGCTTTCTGATCAAACTAAGGCCTCTAGGTTGTAGTGAGGGAAGTTGAGATAGTATTTGGGCAGGGTTTGGCCGATCCAAAGGGCTTTGAAGGTGTGAAGAAATGAGAAGGAGGAGTGCCCTTTTATAAGAGGGGTGAGGAGCACCTTTGGAAAAGCTAGAGATATTAGTATATAATAAATTCATATTCGGTTTCCAATGGCTCCAAAGTTGACTATTCAAAGGTTAAGGTGGGTATGGGTCGAAAACAACTCAACCAATAGAATTTAGACAGGTTTGGTTACTTATATTAAACTTATCTTTAAGTGTTAACTCTATGTTAATTAGTTTAACTTTTACAATGTCTCTTTGTATTTTTATATTATATGGTTAATAAACTTACGATATACATACAAGAGACCCCCAAGTGGTCCATTAATGATACATCTATTATGATATAAGTCTCTTGGCCGATCCTTAGATTTTTAGGAATTTAATATCAATTAATAATATAATATTTGTTTTAAAAACTCTTTTATGTCAATTTTGACACTATTCAAAAGTTGATTTTTTTGAAACTCATAACAGATTTATTACTTCGAAAAAATTCAATTAAATCAATACTAATATATCATATTATCCTATAAAATTATTTTAATTCATTAAAAGTTTCATATTATATTTATTTGGGTATTGTTAATATCAATTATTTTGATTTTTCACTATTATAGTAATTACTGTATCATCATTATGTCATAAATAAATTAATATATTTAATGTCTGAAAATTATAAATAAACTATCATTAGGTAGGAAATCTTTTTATCTTTCTAAGTAATATTTATAATCTAAAATCCAACATATATAACCCTCTGTAACAATTGTTTTGTTAAAAGATATATGCTTGTGTCATTTTTGTATTTATTTTAACCTAATTAAAATAAAGTGTCATTATCACTTACATGTGGATCCATGGGGTCCCAAAATAGACCCAAAGATGGCCATGGTCGACCATGTATCAACCAATAGGGTTAAGACACGTTTTAGGGTAATTAAGTATTATTATAATATTAGTTTTTACCCTTATTTACCAGATTTACCCTTAACCATGGTAAATAAAATATTTACCGCAGTAATTATTCAAAATGTCTAAAAATAAAAGTTACCTATTTACACAATTTGAACACTCTGATTCCAATTATGGAATGCATTTTTCTAAATTCAAAACACAGAAGTGGCAGAAATTAATTTAAAATTATTTCCCGCTGTCAAAACAAAAAGCGTGTTTTAAGAGATAATAACTATCATAAGATTGGCACTTGTTTATGTTCGGTTTAATTGTAAAATTATGTCCAATGACCAAAATTATATTAAATGGTAAAAATATATTCTAAATATACTTTAAAACAACTCAAATTCATAATTTATCACTATTAAGTATTTTGATTAAAAAAGTTGTTTTTAATTAAAATTTAGTAATTTTCACTATTCATTAAAATATGAAACTTATCCAAAAAGTACCAAAATTTCACCCTAGGATAATTTAGATATTACGAATCCAAAAATGAAGTCCATTTTGAGAGATAGAATTTATAAAATTTCAAAAAGTAGGTATTACTATTCATAACAGCTAGTTTGATTGGTTATGGTGTGTTAAAATCTCGAAGTTATGTACAATGCACGCCATTGCATTATTCGAAAGGAAACATACCGAGGAAACTTGGGGTGTTACATTCTCCCCTCCTTCAATAAATTGCGTCCTTGCAATTTTTAAAATTTTTCTTGGGAATATAATGGAAAGTCCCACATCGGAAAAAGAGACAATAAAACTATCACTTTAAAAGAATGAAAGAGAGGTATAAGGGTCATCCAAGATAACCCATACTAGGATTCCATGTAAGAAAACATGGATATGGATGATAAACTAAGTGTCAAGTTCTGATGGAGAGGGATAGAAATCATGATCAGGAGAAAGTTAACAATGAGAAAACCACAAACTTGTGTTGGGACAAACGACCATTAGTCTCCTAGTAGGAAAGTAAACAAACAAATTTTTTTTAAAGTTACATTACATAAGGAAGATGAATTCATTTATGATATTGACTAAGAACATTATGAGATATACTTACATTTTAAGTAAATTTTCATTCTTTAATAAATTTCCACCACTAACTCAATTGTTTTTTAAATGATGAGTATTCAATAAGACTTGGTCACACTGGAATAGCTAGAATAAACTTCTATAGAATCACATGATCCATGCAGGATAAACCATATATTTACATTGTCTTTGAAGATTAATCAAAACCAAAATGGTTAGTGAATGATCTAATGATCCCCCAAAAGGATATTCATTGAGATAAATATTCACTAATCTTAATTTCTAAAATTAAACCAACAATACCCCAAAGTTAAATAGATACCACTCAATAACCAATTTTCCTTAAAATCCTTTAATATAATACAAACTAATATTGAAACCCAAATCATCGAAGAATTTGATTATGTAGTCTCCCATGTTACATTGTATCTCCAAATGACATCAAATACTCTTAAAGTCACATACTTAAAAGTAATTAACATCATCACATATTCTCTGTTATAGATTAATAATTTCCATAAATAACCCAAATCACTATAAATCAACAATAAAAACGTAGATAAAAATCCACTATTACTCTACAAATGAAACCCCATTGTATTCTATTTTCCTTGGGCATATAGTGTTCCTAACAAAACGAACATCTTCCAAAATAACATTTATCACTTAATCACCAAATCATTTTCCTATACCTAGGGTATTCATTTGATAAGACATAAGAACCCAAATCATCTTATTATTGATCAATAAAATCATTTAACAAAAAAAATAGTCACATTAACCAGGGACTTCACGTAGTCCAGTGGTAGGCGATAAATCCCAATCGCACTTTGGTTGTGGGTTCGATTCCCACAGCTTTGTCCGACGCGACGGGTTGTCACACGGTCTACGTCTTGTCCTTTTTCAAAAAACTATATTTTATAATATTACCAAAATGAGATAAATTCCTCAAAATAACATAATTTAATCACAAATGTTATATCACACATTGCATTTTTACCCGAAATTATAATAACTTATAATTTTCTCAAACCCCAAAGATCATATAAAACCAAATGGTTATTTATACCTATATCCACAAGAGAAGAGACAATTATTCCTCAAATATCATTCTCACATAGCAAACTGCTGGGTTACAAATACAAGAGAAAATTATTCCGAAGTAAACCCATCAATAAAGAGCACTAACACTTTTAAACATTTCACCATCCATTTATTTCCACATAGGTTCTTCATCATATGTTCCTCGGGTTCCCACATTGCCTCTTCCATCTTATGATTTCTCCATAGATCTTTTACCAGACGAGTCATCCATTTTCTCAACACTTGATCTTCGGTATGAAGAATTCTGATAGGCTCTCCACAATAAGATAGATCTGGTTCCAGTTAGAATTCTTCATAGTTGAGTACATGCGTTGGGTCAGGCATGTATTTTGTCACTAGAGATATGTGGATCACAACATGAACTCTGGAGAGACTAGGCAGATTTTCCTTTTCGTAGAATGCGTTCATGTGTCACAATGGTACCTCAGGAATTTTTCCAAATCATCTACTTCCTTTACCCAAAAACTCCTCATCCATTTTGGATTATATCGATGGAAGCATCGATGCATCATAAAAAATAGGTATTTCTTATATATAATTTGGAGACATCGTCTTTAACATGTTTTTTTAGAAAAATTCTCACTGATTCATCTTCAAATATTTCAAAATAAGGTTTTGGTAAATCAGTTTTCGTATATCCCAAAAGACATAAATATATAATTTGATACATATAGGCTGCTCGAAGGTCTCCCTCTTCTGCAACATCTAGAAAATCATTTAGTGCATCGTAATTTTGAGATAAAGTGAATAATTTGAAAAGACCCTGATGGTACTTCCCACGCATAGCGTGGTAAAAAAGTTGAGAGCGCAACATTATCCCACAGTCGATACTTGATCCTTGAAAGAATCATGCAATGCTAGAGGTATTGGATGTATCATAAAGTTGTTTTCATGTAACTTGGACATTTGAAAAAGTTTCAACATCTTCTGCGCATGACTTCTAGATAATAATTGTAAGTAGTTCTTCAGGAAGAGAGAGAAGAGTTGTTCGTGATCTTGCTCCCTCCATGTTTCAACTAACAAAATAAAATACAATTAGGGTTTTTGAATACTTATCTAATAGGAATAAAAAAATGACATAATAGGATAATCTTGTAATTGAACAATATATCCTAACATGGGGTACCCTATGTTAAAATCTACATTATCCACTATCTATTTGCCGACATATATTCTTAGGGGCATTTTTTGTATTCCCTTAATAATGGTTTATACTAATCTTGTGAATTTACCAAAGCATATCCCCCGGGAGTGTCGTAACCAAGAGTGCAGCAAGGCCCGTTGTCGTGTACCAGTTCTCGTTCGAGTATAGCTCAAAGCGGTGTTTTCGGGTTTTACCCCTAGGTACATCTGTGCCAGAACCACCTCTACCTGCTCGTATCCAGAAAGGGATGTATTGCTTGGAAAACTCAAAAAATCATTACAATACCAAAATTCTAGGAAGTTCTTCTATACTAATCCTCAAAGTTCATCTTAGGTCTACTTGCTCTAATCAGAGTTTATCTAAATCTAGCTTCCAAGGTTTGTACTAAACTTCCTCTGATACCAACTGTAATGCCCCGACCCTAATTACCTAGAGTCGGTGCATTATTACATAACATTGGCATGATCACGAGAAAGATCAAGTCTCGAAAGACCGATTAGTTTAGTAGCCTTGGAATAACTAGATACATCCATAAATTTTTACATTACATCATAAAAAACATCTTGTCTTCATATCCCCTCATACTATCCCTGCAGGTCATTCATAAATTACTTCTTCATAATCCTGGGAAAAATAAAACATTGAAAGGGGTGAGCTCAGATGCTCAGTAAGGATAACATTATAGAAGAAGCCTTCATAAATAATCATTAACACATAAGGAAATTTATAACTAAAACAAAAGCCTTTTAAACACGAACTTCAGCATAAAATGGAAAAGGTAAAATGAAATAATTCCATTTACTTACTCACATGGATATTCTACTAGTCGAATGATCACATGCAATATCAATAACCACTTTCATAATGGTGAAATGCATAATGCTAAACTTTAATTTTTTTTCAAGGCCTCGTCCCAAGAGCTTGGGGCTAACTGTAACCGAAACCCAACCCGGAGTGCCTCTAATAACCTGACACCAACCCGGAGTGCCTCTAATAAACGGACACCAACCCGGAGTGCCTCTAATAACCAGACACCAACCCGGAGTGCCTCTAATAACCAGAGACCAAACCGGAGGGCTTACTTTTACCAGTCCCCAACCTGGAGGGCTTACTTTTACCAGTCCCCAACCTGGAACATACTTGTCCAACACATTCATATGAAGTAAAGGTTGAAATATAACATAAACATTCTTATTGGAACTAACATGTCAAATGTCAATACTTTACTCATAAACCATGAATGCTATAAAAATAACACATCCACAGTCAAACATCACTCATTCGATATAATATGGAAGATTGTATTGTATCACATTAACCTCAATCAAGAATAATGAAGGATGTTGACATAGATGAAAATAATCATCAAAACAATTTGAGAGAAATATCTCCCTTTTCTTGAAATCATTCAAAAGTCACAATATTTGTCAAGAATCCATTTAAAATAGATTTTTGAATCAAAGTGTCCCATACCACTTTGAAACATTTAAAAGGAGTTTTGATTTTAAAACTTTCATGTCCATATAAATAAATCCTTAAAACCATTTTTAAAACATGGACATTAATGAGAAAGATTTAGAAGAATAAGTCTTTAAAATATTTAAAAATGGTATTTTAGTTAGAGATTCTAACCAAAAGAGACACTTGAATACAAATAATTGAGGTAATAAAAACTTTGTAATATCATGAGAATAAAGGGATTCATGATATAATATGTCAAAGTACATTATATACACCACATAAAAGTGATTTGGTGTATATCAACAAAGAAGTCTCAATGGAATGTAAATTGAGATGAAATCTCTCATAAAGGATGTATCCTTAGGTTAAGGATAAATCAACGACATAATTATGTGTGACAAATATAAATACACTAAATATGATTGGATATTCAGTGTAAAACAATCAAAGTATATTCACACATATTCTTGTAAAAACAACACCAACGAATTGGATGTTTAACTCAACAAATGGTGAATGAGTTAAAATTACTCTTATAAAATTCATATCAATGACTTGAGAATTACCAATGAGTGATTATGTGTATCAAACTTATATCCACAGGAAGGGGAGTGGAAATTATGACATAATCAAATGAATAGTGATTCCACACATAATCATGGAGTAATATAATCAATGAAATATGCGTAAAGCCAAATGAGTGGGAATTGAAATCTCAAATTCCCTTACCGATTAGGTAACATACGAAACATACACCCATGAAAGAAGTATCATACCATGATGATGTAAATACCCATAAATTAAAGTATATTACACAATGAATACAATCATGGGCAGTACACATACACCACATGCAATAATTAAGTGGTGATCAAGGGAAATCTCACGAAATTAAAAGTGAGATAAGAAACCCCTTACCACGTTAATCAACTGAGTCGTATGGCCAAAAGTTAATAACCACCAAATGATTTACAGAATATCATGAATATAAAGAGAATCATTATAATATATATCAAATGGATGCACACAATACACCACTTTCAATAATTTAGTGGCGAACAATGGAAATCTCACGGAATTGAAAGTGAGATAAGAAAATCCCATACTTTGTACTTTTTCCTTGGTCGATGGTAGGTTTACCTCCTGTATAACGGTGGAATAATTGTTATTGAATTATACAAGAATCATTTACTTTAATATGATATCATATATGATCTTTTAACATTGATTTGTTAATAACATCTTAGAATTATCGTCATTTCAGATGTTAACGGGTTCATTTTACTTTATATTCTTTGTTATGTGAGCCATATTCGTTATTAATGGCATGTATATTATTCATATCCAGAATGATATCAAGTCCTTAGATACTATTTTTAAATCATCAAATGATAATTATACTTGAATGGATATGATGGACAATGAATCTCATCGCGTTCGTGGAGACGGTAGTCCGTACATACGCACGAGCGACAATATCATTATTTTGATATTAAAATAATATATAATTGGATTTTATATCATATATACAGAATCATTATAATTTTATATTTATTATTTACATGAGTTACACATCATTATTATACCCATCCAAAAAATATTATATTGAATAACAATTACACCACGACGTGGAGACGGTAAGCCGTACGTACGCACGTATGGTGACATGTTATTAAAGGGTGGATAGAATACTGAATATGGTTGTACCATATTTATAATAAAATCACAGTATATGTGAGATACTGGAGTTATTATTTTAGAATGGTAAAAACAAAGAAATAAGATGTGGAAGAAGAAAGGAACTTGAATAGGGGTGGTGAAAACATTACCTCTTCTTCGGGTTCTTCCTTTTGATTTGATCAAGAGGGCTCCTTAGGTTGGCTTTCTGATCAAACTAAGGCCTCTAGGATGTAGTGAGGGAAGTTGAGATAGTATTTGGGCAGGGTTTGGCCTAACCAAAGGGCTTTGAAGGTGTGAAGAAATGAGAAGGAGGAGTTCCCTTTTATAAGAGGGGTGAGGGGAACCTTTGGAAAAGCTAGAGATATTAGTTTATAATAAATTCATATTCGGTTTCCAATGGCTCCAAAGTTGACTATTCAAATGTTAAGGTTGGGATGGGTCGAAAAAAACTCAACCAATATAATTTAGACAGGTTTGGGTACTTATATTAACCTTATCTTTAAGTGTTAACTCTAAGTTAATTAGTTTCACTTTTACAATGTCTCTTTGTATTTTTATATTATATGGTTAATAAACTTACCATATACACACAATAGACCCCCAAGTGGTCCATTAATGATACACCTATCATGATATAAGTCTCTTGGCCAAACCTTAGATTTTTTGGAATTTAATATCAATTAATAATATAATATTTGTTTTAAAAACTCTTTTATGTCAATTTTGACACTATTCAATAGTTGATTTTTGGGAAACTCATAACAGATTGATTACTTCGAACAAAGTCAATTAAATCAATAATAATATATCATATTATCCTAGAAAATTATTTTAATTCATTAAAAGTTTCATATTATATTTATTTGGGTATTTTTAATATCAATTATTTTGATTTTTCACTATTATAGTAATTACTGCATCATCATTGTGTCATAAATAAATTAAATTATTTAATGTCTAAAAATTATAAATAAAATATCATTATGTAGTAAATCTTTTTATCTTTATAAGGAATATTTATAATCTAAAATACAACATATATAAACCTCTTTAACAATTGTTTTTTTAAAAGATATATGCTTGTGTCATTTTTGTATTTATTTTAACCGAATTAAAATAAAGTGTCATTATCACTTAAAAGTTGATCCATGGGGTCCCAAAATAGACCCAAAGAGGCCCATGGTCTACCATGTATCAACCAATAGGTTTAAGACACGTTTTAGGGTAATTTAGTATTATTATAATATTATTTTTTAACCCTTATTTACCGGATTTACCCTTAACCATGGTAAATAAAATATTTACCGCAGTAATTATTCAAAATGTCTAAAAATAAAAGTTACCTATTTACAAAATTTGAACATCCTGATTCCAATTATGGAATCCATTTTTCTAAATTCAAAACACAGAAGTGGCAGAAATTAATTTAAAATTAATTCCCGCTGTCAAAACAAAAAGCGTGTTTTTAAGAGATAATAACTATCAAAAGATTGACACTTGTTTATGTTCGGTTTAATTGTAAAATTATGTCCAATGACCAAAATTATATTAAATGGTAAAAATATATTCTAAATATACTTTAAAACAACTCAAATTCATAATTTATCACTATTAATTATTTTGATTAAAAAAGTTGTTTTTAATTAAAATTTAGTAATTTTCACTATTCATCAAAATATGAAAGTTATCCAAAAAGTACCAAAATTTCACCCTAGGCTAATTCAGATATTACCAATCCAAAAATGAAGTCCATTTTGAGAGATAGAATTTATAAAATTTCAAAAAGTAGGTATTACTATTCATAACAGCTAGTTTGATTGGTTATGGTGTGTTAAAATCTCGAAGTTGTGTACAATGCACGCCATTGCATTATTCAAAAGAAAACATACCGAGGAAACATGGGGTGTTACACACTCATTATCCTCAAGTTATAAAATGACTAAATGATTATAAAACCTATTTATTTTCTACCAGTTATCTTATGAATAAATTTTTATGAACCAATTTTTTTCCATTTGTTCAAATATGTGGAATGTGTTATGATCATGTGTCACACATATGTATGATTTTAATTATATGAGTATGGTTATCTTATTTTTAAGGACAATGGTTATGTTAAAACAAAGTATGATGGTTATGTTATAACCCAAATTTTGGTACCTATATCTCCATCCAGTTAATGGGGTACGAATTGATATCTCCTGAAATAAATATGACTATAATAGGGAGTGGAAAATGTTCAGTATTAGACTCTATACACTTTGATAGTCCTAGGTGTTAACCTTATATACTATAATGTTTTAAGTAATTCACCCATTCCACTATGGCAACCATGGAAGGGATCCTTGAAACAATGGAAATGTTTTTTTATTCTTATGTTTATGTAAAAAATGTGTACCATATATAAATTTTACATTCTCCTCGATCATGTTATTTAATTCTATTATGATTTATTTATTTTTAACTTCCACTATTTATTCTATGACTCATATTTATAATATATGATTTGAAGGGTATGGTTTTAAAATGTTAATATCATTTTCTTATACCATTATTATCATTTATTTCTAAAGTAAACCTTTATATATATTTATTTTTTACACTTATTGGGAATCTGATAAATCTCTTTACTTGGTTTCATTTCACCATGATTTTAATAAATGTATTATATACATCAATTCAAATATGTTTTCTAGTTATGAAGAACATAGTTAGAGATGATTAATCTTACATGTGGACTAGTTTTATATGTTTACATGTTTTCAAAGAAACTATACCTAAATGATTTGATCAAGTATTGTTATGTGATGTAATTAATATTATTATACAAAGATGTGATATTTATGTCTGATATGTTAGGATAACTATAATTGTTATCATAGGAAAAAATAGTTATTATTTGTAATTTTAGTTGAGAAAAAATTATTGGGATATATAGGGATATTTATGAGGATATTTATAGTGGAATATCTAAGGATAAGTCTTAATGTGAGTCACATTATAGGTAAAAGTACAACTGTATTTCTAAAGGGTAGAGTGATTGGTTTCTAATAAATTTCAACCCTATATTGATACCAAAAGTGAGAATGGTTCTAGAAAAAACATACCTTGGGGTATTAGATCCATTTAATGTGTATAAGGGTTAAAATAAGTTTTACTTCGTATATGAAAATGGGAATTATGGTACACCTTACTTGAAACTCCTAGGAGATATGTCTAGGAAATTAAAAAACTCTTTATGAACTATCATAATGGATTTCAAAAATGACAATGAATGACCTAGGGTAAGTTTAAGGATTTATAAATTTTAATAATTATATCATGATTTAGTCATTGAATAAATTATTTTTCATTGTTATGTTCATTTCAACTATGAATATTGTTTATCAAAATATATTTTCGGTTTTAAAAAATGGTTGGAATTTGAAGGACTTAGTTTAACATTGAAAATGATTGAAAATATATAGTTTGAAAACTAAATGTGTTGATAACTATCATGAATGATATTGTGATTATCCCTAATCAGTTATGACAATATATTAATAATAACATGCACGTAAAACAATTCCCGGACTCATAAAATAATGTAATAAAATAATTTACTGAGATCTTAGTGTTGGACAACATGGATGAAGGAAGATTCTATTTAACTTTTGTAAATAATTTGGGATAAAGTACACAGTAGGATTATTTAATGGGATGGTAATATGTTTTGAGTGTGGAAAAAGATAAAAATTCAATTAATTTATCTAGATAAATAAAATGTTTTGTTAATTAAATTAATTAGAATTATGGTTTCCCTAGGCTATCATAAGTGATGGAATTTTATGAATATGTAAAGAAAGTGAATTTTATAAATCCACATCCTTGGAAGAATTATCGTGAATATAATCATCACGGTGGTATGAGTAATGGTTATACTGCTATTGATGAAGAGACCATGAAGAAAATTGAAAGGTATGGTTTTTTAGACAGTATATTTTATGTTAAACATTGGTAGATATGACTAAATTATGGATTATGAATGGAAATAAATGATTTATATTTCATATTGTATTAATTGGGTATTAAGGGATAAGATGTTGATGTTGAGTAAATGGTTTAAGAATGATGTTGGATGATTGAATTGTCTATATATTAGAATTAATTAATTATATTATATTAATTTTGAATCAAACAATGATTGTATGGTATAAATTTTTAATTTTATATGTTAAAAAATATGTTTAATAATACAGATAATCGAGAAATGATATTTAATAAAATGTTGATATTTTATGGGAAACACATGATTAAGGGAAATATATTCCTTAATATTCTCATGATGTTGAGAAAATGATGTTGTGATAATGATATGATTGACATTAATAGAGTGAATGACATAATATAAATTATCTTATAAAATATTAATGATTTGTGGAATAATTTGACAACATTATAATTGAGGGAGTTTATATTATTATTATATTTATTGAATACATTGTATTATCTATTGTTTTAATAAGGGAATGAGTAAGTGTGTATGGTATCATTAAGGTTTTATGGTAGTTCTTTTTATTACCATGTTTCATGAAAATATATTACCAATGAATTCACATATTTGGTATAGAACAATTAAGAATTACATTATAATAATTGGGGTATTAATATAAAGATGATTTTTAGAATTTTTGGGAACATATTTTTAAATTATGAATTTTGGAAGGGTCTTAGTTTTTACAATTAATGGGATCATTTATGTAGATCTATATATGTGGTTTTAATGATTAATATAATACTTTAACAAATAAGTTTTTATGAAAATTGGATAAATAATGATATCAAATTTAGTTTTGATGATTACATGAAATGGGAGGAATATATTATTATTTTATTATGGATCCTAGGATATTTTTGTGCTATAGGAATAATAAAATAAATTATAAATTATTATAGTAAGAGATAATGTGTAAATTGATTGAACCAAAAACGTTTTACATAGTGCACATGATATAAATTAAAGATATTTCCAATATATATGTCCCTTTGAAAATATTTATTGTATCAGAACAATCAATTATAAATTGATCTTCCACTGAACATGTATCAGGTTCATGATGTGTTACTTGAATCAATCATAAGAAATTTCATACCTGTCCCACCAGATGTAATGAACCCATAGGTCATACCACTGAAGCATAACCTTTCTTATGAGGAAAAAATAGTAGATACTTTCAACCATATAGATAATGTTCTAAAAACCATAAAAATCACCTAGTCAATGATTTCTGAAACACCCAACAACTTGATGAAGATAGGTGGGAACTATAGGGCATAATTAGGAAGTATTATCCTCATTTTATTTATCCACTATAATGAATTTTGATGGTGAAAAACATTTTAAGGGGGTAGAATGTGACTACCTGATATTTATTGAAATATATAACTTACATAGATATATGTTTTTTGATATTTTTCATTAAAAACTCCAATTTTCTCTTGTGTCACATGAAATACTATGTTTATGTTGTGTTGAAAACTATAATGAGTTTATCTTGGATTACACACAACACCTAGTTAAAAAACACGACATACAATTAAAATGTTTTTATTTAATATTATAGTTTTCTACGCGACATAAAATTTTTGTGTAAGAATTTGATTAACCATATTATGAAATAATTTGTCATAACTAAATATATAAAATGTGTTAATTTATGAATAAGAAATTATTAATTAAAATAAAAAATAATTAAAAATAAAATAAATATTTCTCTAAAAAATACCATTTATAAAAATATTGTAATTTTATATCAATAAACTAAAAAAATAAATTTTCTTAATGATTTTTATAAATTATATATATTATATATTCCATAAAATATTTTATCACCCATATAATATGATTTCTATAAAATTTATTAAAATAAATTTAATTTTACACCTAAAAATATATATTTCTAAAAAAATATTTTATTCACCATTTGCGTAAATATAAAAAAACATACTTTTTTCTCCTTTAAAAGATTTATTTTGAAAATTATATTTATATTTGAAATGATCATTGCAAAATTAACTTATTTTCTATGTTTGATAATTTTCTACGATGATAAAGTTTTTGATGTATAATAAAAATACTAGATTTTAATTCAAATTATCAATGCTCTAAAACATCTAAGTACTCAATAATTATTTTAATATGGGTTTAATAGAAATATTAGTTCAATTAAATATTTATTTAACCACTTTAGGTCATTTACTCAATTATATATCCATTTTGTATAGTTATACTTTTTAAAATTATTATCATTTTCTATTTGGAAAATTGGTTTTTCGTCGCATCTGTGGGATTAATTTTAAATATAAATATTCCACTAATGTGAATGGAATTTTGATATAATTATTAAATTAAGGGAATAAGTATAATTTATATTATTTAATATGTTCAAAATTTTTTTTTCCCATAACTAATGGTAAAAAAATTAAAAAGTTAACTACCGCAGTTGATGATAAAATGTCTGAAAATTAGGTTAAACTAAAAATAAAAATGTTAAAAATGAGCCAAAACATACACAAATACTTTCTTATAGAAACATATATACTTTATAAGACATAATGTTTTATAATGTCCCACTTTATACCATTACTCCTTGTTAGAAAGTGGGAAAACGTTTTTCTTTTTGAAAAAATCATATGAACCACTAACCAAAAATAAAAAGTATAGCTCTTATCCACACTTATTTAGACATATAAAAACCATTGGTTCTGAAAATAACTAACTAAATATCATTACTACATCCCAAAACACATCTTAGAGGATATATTTGTTTTATGATTCCCTCCAATTGATTATTTAGGTATCAAATGAATAATGTTCTCACAATAAGTGGAAAATTATTGAACATGTTTTTTATATCGTCATCAACCTACTTCAAGTACTTTTATATAATTATGATATAAAAACAAAAATATATACCATATAATTATATTTCCTTTTGTTAATTTTATATCTTATATAAATCACCCCTTCAATTTAATTTGATATGAGAGCATCAATCATGTATATGACGTATTACCATCTCACTGATGGATGTTATACATTTTCAATCACCACATCTTTCAAATGGATATTTTTAATTATTAAATAATTATATAAGATATATATGTATATATAATATTGTTATGCATATATAATTATTATATCAAATAGAACTCCTTACATTCCCCTCATTTGGAATAAGATAACGTTGATACAATTGAGGGAGGATGACCACCTCGTAATGTGATGTGATTCCTTGACAGATTAATCAAAAGGTAATAAGGATGTATTTAATGAATTTTTTTATATTTGTGAAATTAAAATTATTCATTAATTGTTATGTATTTTTTCCTTTAATTACTTCAAACTATTAGATTAATGGAAACAATATTCGGGACTATGTAAAACCTACTGTCTCCATGAATAGTGCATTTCAATTTATATTTTTAAATTTTACGGATTAAATTAAATAAATACATAATAAATATATATAATATTTATATCATGGTTTAATGTTTTGAAATTATTGAACCATTCTAAATTAATAGTCCTAAAAAATAAAAAAATTCATACAAAAAAATTATGATATTACCAAAAAAGTGATTTTAACAATGAATTTTAATAAACAATAAAAAATGTCATAATTAATTTATATATGGTATGATATTTATAATTATGGTCATTTAGTATATTTATAATAAATGTATATTTATTATACTCATGTTCTGAATTTGTACAAATTATGCCGAGACTTTTGGTAATGGACTTCCATCTCACATTTTAAATTTCTAAGACACAATCTATATTTAACTCATATTTATTTTATTTGGAGTATGTACTAAAGATGAACATAATTTAGTATTATAATCATTAATATTATTTGAATTTATATATCCATTTTATTTTATCTATTTCATTTTGTATACAATTCGAAAATAGTCATACTCTATAGGGATTTTCATTCTCAATTTGTCTTTTTAGGACATAATTTATGTTATTCAACTATTATATTTTATGTGATGTATATACATCCCTCGCTGAAATTTAATATAATTAATTTATTTAATATAAAGATATTTTTTGTTTCATAAAATTTTATTCTTTCAGGGGACTAATTTTTTAAAGTTTCAAAAGTTTTAAAGGTCTTACGATACAATCTTATCGTTAAACCAAATTGTATATGATTATGTTTACTCTGATGAAGTTTTATGATCAACCTCTCATTAAAAAAATTCAATTTATTCTTCAGTGTTTATTTTACGAGTATAAATGTATTACCTCTATTTGGTTCATCTTAAGTATACAAATTTTCAAAATATTTTTTCTAACAAAAATTATCTTTATTTGTCTCTTCGGTCAAAACCCTTTTTTCCCAATTTTTTTTAAAATAGTGTTTTTAGAAATTTTTTAAAAAAGTGTTTTGATTTTTTTTTATTAAAAAAATTCCTATTTGGAATTTGTAGTTAAATATAAAAGTAATATTGATTGTAAAATATATTACATTAATAATGGTTTCCACCATCATAATCTATTAATTTATTTAAAATTCCAATTATATGTTTAAATTTTATTAATAATGAAATGAATTTCCAAAAAAAATTGTGTTTAATTTTTTTCAAGGTGAAAATAAATTTTTCTCAGGAAATATTTCATATGGTTTTAAAAATTCATTTATATGTTTTCATGCTTATCTTAAAAGAAAAGGGTTTTATAATAGTTTTAAGGTTTAAAAAGTAATTTTCATAGAGGAAAGTATTTTTTCCATTAAAATGTTTTAAAATATTTTTAAGGTTTCAAACATAAATTCTCATGTTAATTCGTGAATAAAATGATTTAAAAAAATTTTATATATTAAAAATAATTTCAATGGAAAATCATTTTCCCCATAACTTTTCTTTGTGGTATTAAAATTCATTTTCCATATATCATTACATCATTTGATGTTAATTATTATTTAGTTGGAGTATTTTCCAAGTATACCATTCTTATTCTTACTATAGATGGTTTATTTTTATGATTAAAAGATGTTTAGAAAACCTGTTACTCTTCCATGGGTCATAATATGATAAAATGATTATCAAATTTTCTTCTTCTTCCCAATGTTATGAAATGATGAAATTGTTATGGAAACTGTTTATTTGTAATACGGTATGCTATGATGAGATGTTTAGAAAACCCATAATGTTTCATGGGTTCTAATATGATGATTGTTTTATGATCTTATGGAACACACATATATGTTTTTATTATGTGATAATGTAACATTATAACCAAGGATAGTGGTGATGTTATAAACAATGTTGGTGTTACATTATAAACATTATTTATGAGACATATATATATTATTCATTGTTTTAATATTGATATCTTATCAAATTAACATAACTAAAATTTTGAGTGAAATCTGTTCATCAAGGGGATATATCCACAATGATAGTATTTGGAGGGAATCATGAATACTACTATGGGTTGTGGAGTGATATCATTCCACTATGATAGCCATAGATATGATCCTTTTCTATTATGTAAATGATTTTTATTGTTTTGAATATTCTAAAAATCTGTGCCTTATTCTAATGTTATGTTCTCCTAACTTGTTTTCATTGATTCTATTATGATTCATCTCTTGTTATCTTCCATGATTAATTTTTTGATTAATTTTTGTGATATATAATATGAATGTTATTGTTTTCATATGTTAATATCATGTTATCGTACCATAATGTTTATATTGTTCTTATATAATCATGGATATCTCACTTCTTTAATAGTAATGAGCATCTGAGCTCACAATTTCTTATGATTCCCTTACCTATTATTTGAAGAATTGTATTATGTATGTTATTCCTAAGAAGGGTATTAGTTATGAATAACTTAGTGGGAGAAGATATAGTTTACTTGAAGACCATTTTTATTGCTTCAATGTTTCTATAGGCATTATGCCTAAATGATTATTGTGTGGTTCAATATGTGTTTTAATAAATATTGATATTGTCACATACATGAAATATGTTAAAGGTATTTTTCTTTTATTTTCCATTCATGCTTTGTTTTGGGGGTTTCTCATGCTTTTATAGAGGCATGGGTGAGATTTCATGAATTGGGCCAAACCGTGAGCCCAATTCAAGATTTAAAAATACAGTTTTTTTTATTATAAAATTTTCATTTTTCAAAATTTTTCATCCATTCCAATTCCGAAATGGCCTCCCCTAAAATTTTAACACCGCCATTACAATTTGGGGCCTTTATAAATCCATAACCAAGGTGTATAAAGGTTTTTATTTAAGGGATTGGGTGTTCCTCGAAGCCCATTTCCAGTTTTAAAAATAAAATTTGTTTTTTTATAAAGTATTCAATTTTAAAGATTTTTCGGTGATTCTAAGTCTTACCCAAGACCATTGAACCCAGCCGTGCGCCAAACCTTTCTAACCCCTCTTTGGAGCTCTTATTCATTGCGAATAAGTGCAGAACATTTTAGAGTTTCTAAAATCGTTCAGATTTTAGCAGGTAAGTTCTTTCCATCATAACTCTCTCAATTTTTACTCTTTTCCCTCCATTATAGTTCCAAAATTATATCCTCAATATTATTCTAACCTCCCTTGATGTTTTTATTGTTTTAAAATTTATCTGTGTATTTGGGGAGATTCGTAATGATCCCTCAAGTAAGTGATTCTCTTCCATTTCTCTTTCAAATTGCATAGGGTTTCATTCAATCTTATTTGGGTTTCTTCCATTTTCCATGAAGTAACAAATGAACAGGAGGTAGGGCTACGAACCTAGTGTTTAACCTTTGGTTTTTTGGTCCAATTTTGTGGTTTTTGGTTTTTTCTAAGTCCCTCTTGGTGCGGTGGTGGTGCGACTTGATTTTCACACTTTGATTCAAGGGTTTTCATTACTTTGGTTGGTGATTATTTTTTGTATGAATTATTTGTGACCTAGATGCAGTGTTTTTTTATTTTAATGTCTATTTCATTTTTATTTTTCTGAAAAAATTGTTTTTAGTTGCAATTATAAAGCAAACAAATTGTTAATGGAAATTTCATTTGAAATTTAAGGGTTTTTCTTATAATTTTATTTGGTTATTTAAGGGATGACTTATAGTTATATAGTTGATTTTTTTAATTGTATTAGTTCTGAAAATAAATTTTTCAATTTTTTTATCCTTTGGTTTTTGCTATGAATTTTGTTTTGGGTGACATTTGTTAAGAAAATGATTTTTTAGTACCAATTTGTTGTTAAATTAGGTTTCTTACATGGGTATTATATGTGATGCATATTGGGATTCATTTATAAATCAGGTAATGAGTTTAAAGAAATGCTTAAGGTGTTGTGGATTCTGTTTTGATAAATGTGAGAATGGACGTGGTGTTCAAGTGGGGTTTTCAAATAGTTTTGGGTGCAATAAAGGAATGATTTGGAGAAGTTGTTTTATTGATACTCAGAATATTTTGTTTTGTGTTTTAAATGGTATACAATTTGTGTATCTACTGTACTATGTTTATGGGTCCAGTTTTGGTGTTTTATAAGAATATATATATATGTATCATTATGAAATTGTTTGATTATAAATGGGGAATCCCAGGTACCTAGGTGTGGCGGATGTGTACTAGTACGGCTAGTGGACCGGATGATTTTTGTCCATGTTTCACCTAGTATTTGGATAACCAAAACTCTAACTAAACTATGTGGAATATTATTTGGGACTAATATGTTATGGGTATGTTCCCTACTGGTGGCTCTTGCACAAGAACAGATTTTACTATGGTTACTTTACACCGACATATGAGGTACATGGGGCTGGAGACTATCTAGTGCCTACGGGTGTTCTGGATTTTGTTACTCATTGTGTTTGTGGTATTTTCCCATATATTGGGCTGTTTTTTTCAGTAATTTAAATTAGATAACATGTCTAATTTAAATGTGTGAACATTCTGAAAACTTTATCTTCAAAATTGTTTTTAATTGAATGTTGTATTTCTTAGATTTTATCACTGGTTTCCTTTGCGTATTAAAACTTCTTGATTTTTCACATTGTATTCATGCTCTTTGGAATTATTGGGTGGTATCCTATTGGTCTTAGGATTACACCCTACATACACGCCTTGGGTGTAAGTATATTTTTTTATGTTTGAATCAAGTAAAGGAAAGGCTAAGGGTGATGGCAGTTCAGGGTGTTAGTCCCCATCCTTGGGGCGGAGTTGGGGAGACGGCTTGGTGGTGATGACCCCATGTCATGTTGAGTCCAGGGGGGCTGTTTTATTTCTGTTTCATTGTGTATTTGGGACTTTTTTATTGAATTTGAACTTATGTATTCAGTTCTGGATTTTTGTATAATTCGTATTGGTATGAATTTTGCAGATTAATTTTATCAATTGTTTTTTGATATTTTATGTATACATATTTGGGTAAATCGTTCCCAAACCAAGATAAATGATACCCGGGAACATGTGCCAGCACGTGGGGATAGGGACCACCTTTTGGGCCTTGTCACGGGCTGTGTTTGGTGTAGGTATTGGTGATGACCAGATTCGGTTCGTGAAAAAATGTTATCAGTGGTGGGGTCGTCGATAGCTCCAAGTACCGTTCTGATCAAATCTTTTATAGCTGCTGATCTTTTTGATATGGATGCCTCTATTTCATTTATTTATACCCATTTTTTGGACATGCTGAATTTATCAACTGAGTTGTTGTCTTTTGTGATGGATTCACTGATGCTGTTGGGAAAGGAGAAGGAGCAGGGTCTCAGGTGCCCATCGTGTGCACTTTTTGTGTTGGGGATTGAGATGGAGTGGGACCTCTTGGTCATAGAGATGGATATTTTTTATGTTATGATTGGAATGGGTTGGCTATTACACTTCTAAGCACATATTTATTGCTACAGACGGTGAGTGAGTTTCACAACACCTGATGGGAGTCGTCAGGTTTTTCGGGGAGAATGAGATCCTCAGTTAGGTCGCGTAGGACCTCTACTCCCAGATTTGGGAAGTCTTAACTTCCAGTTATCATCACTCATGCTAGAGGATGATAGTATTTCCCATAGAGGTGGAGAACCTCATGTAGTAAATGTGTTTCCGAAGGAATTCCCTGATGATTTCTCAGGTTTTCCCCCAGAGCGGGATGTGGAGTTTTCGATTGATTTGGCGCCCAAAACACAACCTATATCTCTTCCCTCTTATTGCATGGCCCCCACAGAGAATATTGGAAAATCGGAATACAAGTTGGACTTACCTTCTCCATTGAGATCCATTCATAACGTCTTCCATGTCTCCCAATTGAATAAATACAACCCAGATCCATCCCATGTGCTGAGTTGGGAAGAACTGGAAATTGAGCCTGAATTGTCTGTTTTGGAGCGGCCAGAGAAAATAGTGGACTCCCAAGAGATGGTTTTTTGAGGTAATTCTATTCGACTGGTTTGGGTTTGTTGGTAGCATGGTAATGATACATATGAGACATGGGAGCGAAAGTCATGGGTTGAGGAAGAGTATTTGTTCATGTTTTCGGATCAAACATCAGGTTGACTTTTTGGGATGGAATGTTTTCATGGTAGGTACAATATTCACATACATGAAATATTTTAAAGTTCATTTTCTTTTATTTTCCATTTATGATTTTTTTAGGGTTTCCCATGATTTTATAGAGGAATGAGTGAGTTTTCATGAATTGGGTCAAACTGTGAGCCTAATTCCATATTTAAAAATAAATTTTTTTCACTTATAACTTTTTCATTTCTCGAAATTTTTCATCCATTAAAATTCATAAATTTCCTCCCCTAATATGTTAAGACCACAATTGATATTTTGAGTCTTTATAAATCCATAACGAAGGTGAATATGGGTTTTTATTTAAGGTATTGGGCCTGCACGGAAGCCCAAGTCATGATTTAAAAATCATATATGTTTAATTAATAACATATTCAATTATAATGCTTTTTCAGTGATTTAAAGTCTCACCAAATACCATTGAACACATACCCAATCCAAACCTCCCTCTACCCTATTTGGAGATCTTCTCCATCATGATTCAGTATAGAAAATATTAGGATTTCTAAAATCGACCGATTTGAGGAGGTAAGTTCATTCCGTCATAACTCTCTGAATTATTACTCTTTTTTGACCATTATAGTTCTTAAATGAAATCCTCATCCTTCTTAGAAAATCCCTCAAAGTTTTGACTATTTTAAAATTCATATACTCATGTATTTGTGGAGATTATTCATGATTCGTAAAGTAAGTTAGTCTCTTCCATTCATCATTCAAATTACATAGGGTTTCATTCTATTTGATTGGGGTTTCTTCCCTTTTCATTGAAGTTCCAAATTACCAGTAGGCAGGGTTTCTAGCCTTGGGTTTAAACTTGGGTTTTATTGGTCCAATTTTGTGGTTTTATGTTTTTTTATGTCCCTCATGGTGCGGTGGTGGTGCGACTTGATTTTCGCACATTGATTCAGGGGTTTTCATTACTTGGTAGGTGATTCCTTTTGGTATGAAATATTTGTGACCTAGATTCTGTGTTTATGGTATTTTCATGTCTATTTCTTTTTAATGTTGTTTCAAAAATTGGTTTTAGTTGCAATTATAAATCAAATGAATTTTCAATGCCAATTTAATGGGAAATTAAGGGGTTTTTCATATAAATCTTTTATTGGTTCCATAAGAGACTCCATATAGTTGTTTAGTTGATTTTATTGAACTGAATTAGGTCTGAAAATAATTTTTTCTATTTTCTTATCCTTTGGTTTTTGCTGAGAAATTGGTTTTGGGTGATATTTTTTAAGAAAATGATTTTTTAGTACCAATTTGGTGTTGAATTGGGTGTTTTACGTGGGTATTCTATGTGATGCTAATTGGGATTATTTCATAAATCATGTAATGAGTTGAAAGAAATTTTTACGGTGTGGTGGATTCTGTTTTGGTAAATGTGAGTATGCACATGGTTTTCAACCGGGTTTTTCAAAGAGTTTTTGGTGCAAAACAAAGAATGATTTATAGAAGTTGATTTATTGAAACTCAAAGTGTTTTGTATTGTGTTTCAAATGGTATAAAATTTGTGTATCTACTATACTGATTGTATGTGACTATTAAAAGTGTCTTATATGAGAATGGAGATATGTTTCATTATGAAATTGTTTGAGCACAAAGGGGGATGCTCGAGTACCAAGGTGAGGCCAATGTGTACTAGTACGTCTAGTGGACCAGATGGGTTTTGTCCCTGTTTCACCTAGAATTTGGATACAAAAAACTCTAACTAATATATGTGGATTATTATTTGGGACCACTAGGTTGTGGGTATGTTCCTTACTAGTGGCTCATTCATGAGAAAAAGTTTTACTTTGGTTACTTTACACCGAGTTATGAGGTATACGGTGCCCGAGACTATCTAGTGCCTAGGGGTGTTCCCGATTTTGTTTCTCATTGTGATTGTGGTATTTTACAATCTATTGTGGTGTTTTTTGAAATAATTTAATTTAGCTAACATATCTAATTTAAATGTGTGAATATTTTAAAAACATTATCTTGAGAACTGTTTTTAATTGAAAGTTGCATTTCATGGATTTTATCACAGCTCTCCTTTGCATATTAAAATGCTTTCTTTTTCCCATTATATTGCATGATCTTTGGAATAATTGGGTGGTATACTATTTTGCATAGGCTCACACCCTACTTACACCCCTTGGGTTTAAGTAGACTTTTTTATGTTTGACTCAGGTAATGAAAATGCTAAGGGTGATGGCGGTTCAGTGTGTTAGTCCCCATCCTTGGGGCGGATTTGTGGAGACGGCTTGGGGGTGATGACCACTTGTCATGTGGAGTGTGGGGGGATGTTGTTTTCTGTTTCATTGTGTATTTGGACCTTTTTTATTTCATTTTAACTTATGTATTCAGTTCTATATTTTTGTATAAACCTTGTTTGTATGATTTTTTCAGATTCATTTTATCAAATTTTTTTGATGTTTTATGTATACATATTCAGGTAAATCATTCCCAAAGAAAGATAAATGATACCCGAGAACTTGTAATAGTTGGTGGGGATGGGAAATGCCCTTCGTTCATTGTCATGGGATGGGTTTGTTTCCAGTATTGGTGATGACCAGATTAAGTTCGTGACAACATGGTATCAGTGGTGGGGCCATTGATAGTTCGAGGTATCGTTCTGATCGAATTTTCTATATATGATTCTCTTTTTGATACAAGTGCCTCTGTTTCATTCATTTCATCCCGTTATGTGGACTTTCTGAATTTATCAACCTATTTATTTTCATTTTGAATTGAGTTGGCGACGTCGTTGGGAAAGAAGAAGGAGCAGGGTCTCAGGTGCCCGTCGTATACTGTTTATGTGTCAGGGTTTGAGATGGAGTTGGACCTCTTGGTCTTAGAAATGGATCTTTTTGATGTCATACATGGCATGGATTGGCTAGTACACTTCCAAGAGTACATCGATTTCTATAGGCAGTGAGTGAGTTTCACAACACATGATGGGAGTCGTTAGGTTTTTCGGGAAGAATGGGATCCTCGGTCAGGTCGCGCATGACCTCCACTCCCAGAGTTGGGAAGTATTAACTTATAGTTATCTTTGCTCGTGCTAGAGGATGATGGTATTTTCCCCTAGAGGTGAACTACCTCATGTAGTGAATGTGTTTCCTGTGGTATTCCCAGATGATTTTTTAGGTTTTCCCCCTGAGCGGGATATGGAGATTTCGATTGATTTAGAACCAGAAACACAACTGATATCTCTCCCCTCTTATTGCATGCCCCCAACGAGTTTATTGTAAAATTGGAATACATTTTGGCCTTACCTTATTAGTTTAAATCCATCCATGACATCTTCCGTGTCTCCCAGTTGAAGAAATACATCCTAGATCTGTCTCATGGGCTGAGTTGGGATGAACTAAAAATAGATCCCGACTTGTCAGTTTTTGAGTGGCCAGTGAAAATGGTTGACTCCCAAGAGAAGGTGCTTTGATTTAAATCTATTACGCTAGTTCGGGTTTGCTGTCAGCATGGTAATGATACACATGTGACATGGGAGCAAAATTTATGGGTTGAGGAAGAGTATTCATTCCTGTTTTCTAATCAAACTTCAGGTTGACCTTACGGGAAGTAAAGTTTTCATGGTGGGGAGAATTTTCAAATACATGAAATATTTTAAAGTTATTTTTATTTTATTTTCCATTCACGCTTTGTTTTGGGGGTTTCCAAAGTTTTATAGAGGAACAGGTGAGTTTTCATGAATTGGGCCAAACCGTCAGCCCATTTCCAGATTTAAAAATAAATTTTGTTTATTTTACAACTTTTCATTTTTCATAATTTTTCATCCATTAAAATTCCTAAATGTCACCCTATAACATTTTAATACCACTATTTCAATTTGGTGCCTTTATAAATCCATAACCATGGTGTATATGGGTTTTCATTTAAGGGATTGGGCCTGCCCGGATGCCAAATTCCAGTTTTAAAAATCAAATTTGTTTAATTAATAACATATTCAATTTCAATTGTTTTTGGAGATTCCAAGTCTCACCCAAGACAATTGAACCCACCCGCGCGACCAACCTATCTACCCCCTTTTTGGAGCTCCTCTTCATCATGAATGAGTGAAGAACATATTAGGGTTTCTAAAATCGGACAGATTTGAAGTGGTAAGTTCTTTCCATCACAACTCTTTGAATTCTTACTCTTTTTACTCTATTATAGTTCTTAAATGATGTCCTAATCTTTCTTTGATCCTCCCTTGATATTATTAATGTTTTAAAATTCAGATAATGGTGTATTTGGGGAGATTCTTCAAGATCCCTCAAGTAAGTGAGTCTCTTACATTCCTCTTTCAAATTGCATAGGGTTTGATTCTATTTGATTGGGGTTTTTTCCCTTTTACTTGAAGTTCCAAATGACCAGGAGGTAGTGTTTAGAACATAGGGTTTAACCGTGATTTTTCTTGGTCCAATGTTGTGGTTTTTGGTCTGTTTTAAGTCCCTCTTGGTGCGGTGGTAGTGCGACTTGATTTTCGCACGTTGATTCAAGGTTTTTCATTACTTTGGTAGGTGATTCCTTTTGGTATGCAATATTTGTGACCTAGCTACTGTGTTTATGTAATTTCATTGTATATTTCATTTGAATGTTTCAAAAAAATAGTTTTATAGGCAATTATAAAGAAAATCAATTTTTAATGCCAATTTCAAGTGATATTTTGGGGTTTTTCGTATAAATCTTTTCATGGTTCCTTAAGGGTTGAACTATAGTTATTTAGTTGATTTTATTGAACTGTATTAGGTATTAAATTAATGTCTTCAATTTTATTATCCTTTGGTTGCTGCTGTGAAATTGGGTTTGGGTGACGTTTTTTAAGAAAATGTTTTGTGTACCAATTTGGTGTTGAATTGGGTGTTTTACATAGGTATTCTGTGTGATGCTTTTTGGGATTGTTTTATAACTCTTGTAAAGAGTTTAAAGAAATTATTGTGGTGTGTTGGATTATTTTTTGGAAAATTTGTGTATGCACATGGTGTTCAAGTAGTGTTTTCAAAGAGTTTTTGGAGCAAAACAAGGAATGATTTGGAGAATTTGTTTTATTGAAACTAAAAGTGTTTTGTTCTGTGTATTAAATGGTATAAAATTTGTGTAGATACTGTAATGATTTTATGGGGCCCTTACTGGTGTTTTATATGAAAATTTATATATTTATCATTATGAAATTGTTTGAGCACAAAGGGGGAAGCCCGAGTACCTTGGTGGGCAGATGTGTACTAGTACAGCTAGTTGACTGGATGAGTTTTGTCCATGTTTCACCTAGAATTTGGATAAAAAACTCTATCTAAACTATGTGGATAATTATTTGAGACCAATAGTTTATGGGTATGTTCCCTACTGGGGGCTTGTGCATGATAATTGATTTTACAATGGTTACTTTACACCGAGGTATGAGGTATATGGGGTCGGAGACTATCTAGTGCCTAGGGGTGTTCCCAATTTTGTTCCTCATTGTGTTTGTGGTATTTTCCCATATATTGGGGTGTTTTTGGTATGAAATTACAGTAGATAACTTGTCTAATTTAAATGTGTTATCATTTGTAAATCTTTATCTTGATAACTATTTTTAATTGAACGTTGCATTTTTTGGATTTTATTACTGCTTTCGTTTGCGTATTAAAACTGATTTCTTTTTCACATTGTATATCATGCTCTTTGGAATCATTGGGTGGTATCCTATTGGTCTTAGGATCACACCCTACATACACCTCTTGGGTTTAATAGGTAAAGGAAAGGCTAAGGGTAATGAAGGTTCAGGGTGTTAGTCCCCATCCTTAGGGCGGAGTTGTGGAGATGTCTTAGGAGTGAGGATCCCTTGTCAAGTGGAGTCCAGGGTGATGTTTTATTGCTGTTTAATTATGTCTTTGGACCTTTTGTATTTCATTTTAACTTATGTATTAATTTCTGGATTTTTTTATAAGCCTTGTTTTTATGACTTTTTAAAATTCATTTTATCAATTGTTTTAGATGTTTTATGTATACATATTCAGGTAAGTCGTTCCCAATAATGATAAATGATACCCAAGAAATTCTGTCATCCCCTGGAGATAGGGAATGACATTTGGGCATTATCACGTGCTGGGTTTGGCACCGGTATTGGTGATGACCAGATTAAGTTCGTGACAGATATATAATGAATTAATATTTGTGTATGAGAATTTTTATTTAGAACAAAAGTGATAGAGATAACCATGTCATGATCCTATCCATTCTCGATAGGTAAAATATATGATTTTTTCAAATACTATTTTCATATGAACATAATAATTTATAAAAAATTCGACCACATTAATACAATTTTATCACATTCACACAATTAAACACCTTAATTTCTAGAAATATGATGACTTTATCATACAATCTATAATGTTTTTGTTAGAATCATATCATCATAATACTCATCCAATTTTTTTCTAGAAATCTATATATATTCCCTATAAATAGTGTAAGATTCCCTATCAATTTGCCTTCATTAAATGTTAATAAATTTCATAATTATTCAATCTAAAATTTTGGGATTATTTATTAATGTCCATGTGATTATTTGATTTCATAGAACATCCATTTATATGTTTTAATCATGTTTCAATATTATATAGGATTATTCAACCAATATTTATTCATTCAAAATTATAATTCATATTCATGTTATTAATTAAATGGAAATTATTTTAGTTGTTACCTTTTTATATTAATTACACCTTATATATTTATGATATCTCCCACTGTATGCATAACCTTACTGAGCTATAGAGATCACCACTTTCTTATGTTTCCATTCTGTAAGATGTCATGAAGTGTATTTAGAATTTCATAAAGGGATATTTTAAAGGAAATAATGGTTTAATAAAATAAAAATAAAGGTTTTACTTTAGAATTTCAATTTTGTCGTTATATTCAAGTATATAACTAGTTTTTAAAGAATACAAAAATGTTAATTCATTCAGGATGTGATTAAGTGTTTCTAGTTACAATGTAATATTGTAAACAATATCCCTAGTCTATAATTGGATGGGTATTTATAGCGATTATTACTATTCTTTAACTTGAATCATACAATAAATTTTTCCATTTTTCTTTTCAATAATATTTGTTTTCATAATATGTTTGAAATATTTATATTTTCTATAATTGATTTCATAATGAAATTGGTATTTCCCACAAAAAATGTTCCAGTGGTATTTTAAATACATATTCATCTTTTTAAACATATAATAATGTATCTTATGCTTTAATAAGGATATAATAAAAATATACCATCCACCATATTCTTCTATATGAATAAAAATCATGCTGTAAAATTTATTTTATGTATAAAATTACAACAATTTATATGATAATTTTTATTAAAATTATTTATATTGACATATTATAGAACATTATTTCATTTAATTAATATGATAAATAAATTTGTCTAAATATTTGATGGGGGTATTTCAATTTCCACTTGATTCATTAGTCGGTCTCACGTGAAAAACATGTTTTGGTATTTTCAATAAACCTTACTTATTTATGTGTGACTTCTTGGAATATGACGTTAACTATAAGATTTTGTTTTATTTCTTATTATCATATGAAATGTCAAAATCATGTATGTATCTAGTATCAAAATACTACTAATATATTTTATCCTTTTCCAGGTTATCCCAAATATATTGTTCCATTATTTTAATATAACCTCCATTTTTGGTTAACAAGACTAGAGGTGTTACATATCTTCTCATTATTCTATTTTATTCTAGTATAAGACATATATTTTACACTCTGATATTTTTTTTACAATTTTTTTAGAATTGTATCATCCATTAAAGATGTAACACCCCAAGATTTCACAGTACGTTATATCATTAATGTAATTCAATAGCTTGCACAACACGCAACACCGATTTCGAGCGCACAACAACATACCAATCTAGCCGTTCAAAAGGCGTTTATGAATATTATAAACTGAATTTTAGACATTATATACTCTATAAAATTTTATCATCCATATTATGTGTTTCTTAGACATAATATAATAACAAATTCCTTTTTTAGATAAAAGTAGTATTTTTTAAAAATACAATTTTACAGCCTTTTAATGGAGAACCCGTTTTAAAAACAATATATTACACTTTGATATATTCAATTTAATGAAATTAAATTAGTTTTTAGAAGAAGGACATAAAAATTTAGTTTGGATAAATTTTTGGTACTTTTCTGATATACTTTATATTTTGACGAATAGTGAAAAATACTTTGTTTTAATTGAAAAAAACTATTTTAATAAAAATTATTTATAGTGTTAAATTATGAATATGAATTTTTGATGTATAATTTGATTTTATTTTTATCATTTAATACAATTTAGATCATTATAAGTAATTTCAAATTTAAATTTGTCATATACACATGTCAATCTTTTGATTGTTTTTACTTTTTAAAAACAGACATTTTGGTTTTGACAACATGAATTAATTTTAATTTCATAAATGAAACTTCTATGTTGTTAATTTGGTAAAATATATTTTAATTTAGATTTTGGAATATCAAAATTATCTTAGGGTGATTTTTTTGTATTTATCTGAAAACATTCAATTTTTGTTGAATAGTGAAAAACAGTACGTTATTATTTAAAACCGAATTTTTATTAAAATTATTATTTATTTTATTTAAGTTTATTTTAAGTAAAAATAGATATATAATACCAATATGTGTTCAATATAATTCATTAGATTCATTTTATAAAAAATTTAGATGTATAAAAGTTTATTGAACTTTTTAACGTTTTTTACACACCTTCTAGAAGCATTGGCCAATTTTCATAAAACATACCTTTACCACTTCTGTGAGTAGAATTTCAAAACTCAAATAGACAAGGTTTAAATAAATAAGTAAAATGTGATTAAATTAGATGAAAATAATTTTTGGTGAATAGTATCTGTTGACTTTTATTTACCACAGTTAAAAGTAAATAGGGAAATTTAAAGTAAAAATGATATTATAATTACCATAAATCATGTCATAATTCAATAGGATTAGTTTAGTTCAACTAAAAACAACCTTAGAAAAAAATATGATCATTTAGGTCCACTTGTACTAGATTAGGACATTTATTATTATTTTATTTAAAGAAAAGTTAAAAGTATTAAATTTAATGTTTATTAACTAAACCATTTTTATTATAGGGATATACATAAGTTAAATTAAATTATAAATATTAATTATAAAGATAAAAATATTTCATACATAATGGAATTTTACTTATAATTTTTAGAGATTAAATAAAAAAATTTATTTACAACACAATGAGGGTGCAGTAATTACGTTTTTAATGAAATATTAAAATAGTTTATATTATAAATATTAAAATAAATATAATTTAAAATTTTTGATTCCATAAAATAATTTTATAAGCTAATATGACATGTTAGTGTTGATTAGATAAATATTCTTTGAATTGATAATGGTGTTATGACTTTAACAAAAACCAAATAGCAAATAGTGTCAAAATAGACATAAATTAATTTTTAAAACAAATAATCTTTTATTGGTTGATATAATATTCCCAAAAATTTATGGTTTGGACAAAGGACATAAATAATATTATAAATATCATTAATAAACCACTTGAGATTATCTTTTATGTTTATAGTATTTTAATTAACTGTATAGTGTAAGAATACAAGAAGACACGATAAAAGTTAACCTATTTAACTAAGAGTTAATTCTGAAAGATAAGGTAAAAATGGTAACCTAAACTTTTATAAAACCTATTGGTTGAGAGTATTTAGACCCATAACATTCTATGTATTTAAATAAATACATTTTTAACCATTATAAACCGAATATGATAGTATAAGAAATTAATATTTTAATCTTTTCCTAAAGTGACCCTCTCCCCTCTTATAAAAGGGCATATCCACTTCTCTCAAAATCACACCTCAAAGTCCATTTTTCTCAGCCAAACCCTGATCAAATATCCTCCCAACATTCGTCACATCAAGTAAGAGTCCTTAATTTGATCAAAAAGCCAACATATGGAGCACTTCTGATCAATTAAAAAGGAAACACCTGAAGAAGAGGTAATAATTTCTCCACCCTCTTTCAAGTACTTTTTATCTTCCACTTCCTCTTTAATTGTTGTTTCCATACCTAAATAATAACTCCAGCTCCTCATAAATATTGTTATGTTATTATAAATATGGTAAATCCATATTCTTTATTCTATCTATCCTCTAAATGACAATGTCACAATACGTGCGTACGTACGGCTTACCATCTCCACGTCATGGTGTAGTTTGTTTTTCAAACAATTCATTATTTGGATAGGTATAAATATGAGTATAACTGATTTAAATAATAAATATAACATTTTAATGATTATTTATATATGATATTTTATCCAATTAAATATTATTTTACCATCAATATAATGATATTGTCGCTCGTGCATACGTACAGATTACAGTCTCAAGGACATGATGTGATTCATTTCCACATACACAATTCAATGATGATTATAATAATATTTATTATTAATAAGTATGTAATATATTACAGAATACTTATATTGGAGAGATATATATATTTTTATGTACCTACATATATCTTATTTAAATACTTTCCTTCAATACGACATGAAAACGGAAACCGTATTTATGCGTACGTACATCCGACCATCTCCATAAATGGTGCATTCCATTTCATATATATATCTATTATAAATATTTATATTATAAATATATATGATAAATAAATAAATCTGTATAATCTGTAATTATTTAAATCTTGATCCGAATGATACGATCAAGAATTACAAGTTGAAACACGTATGATAAAGAAAGTGATTATTACCCAAAATGTTAGTTTTACATGGAAATCATTATTAAATGGGTAGTATAAAGTCATAAATGAATCACATATGATATAATAAATATTAATTTAATAACATACTATGGTCATTATATAGGAGGTTAAACATTCCCTCAACCAATGGAAAGTTCATGGAAAGGGTTAATTTCACAATCTCTTTATTATCTGAGGTTGTTTTTGGGTAAGTATCTACTGAGACATATTTATTATACATGTACTTGATTCATTA
This sequence comes from Viscum album, assembly GCA_963277665.1. Classification (NCBI taxonomy): domain Eukaryota; kingdom Viridiplantae; phylum Streptophyta; class Magnoliopsida; order Santalales; family Viscaceae; genus Viscum; species Viscum album. The sequence goes on from OY728123.1 coordinate 440,980,824, forward strand.
AATATTTTTCAATGGGATTCATTTTAATGTAATTTTTTACTAAAAATCATTTTAATTTTTTTAATGATTTATTCTTCTATACCTTTATCATTAATGTACATGTTTTAGAAATGGTTTTAAGGATTTATTTATATGGAAATGAAAATTTTAAAATGTTAATTCCTTTAAAAAGTTTAAAAATCGTATGGGAATCATTGAATAAAAAATATCATTTAAATTACTTCCTTTATAGATTAGGTGACTTTTTAAATGATTTCATGAAAAGGGATATCTCTCTCAATGATTTTTTCTGATCATTTCCATCTATGTCAACATCCTTTACATGATATTATTATTGATTGAGGATTATTTATTATGATACAAATCTTCTATATTGTATTTAAGGTTTTGTGATATGTTTTACTATGGATGTGTTATTTTTAGACCATTCATTGTTTATGGAATAAGTATTGACACTTCTTATGCTAGTTTTAATACAAATGGTTATGTTATGTTTAATCCTTTTCATATGAAGAATGAATTGGACTTAGTAAAAGATGGGTGGGGCCCGCTATAGATCCTCGATGCATCGGTAGGACTCTTGAGACAAACTAGTGTCATGGAACAAGGCCTTGAAAAAATATTATTTTTAGTCATGGTATAAGGCCTTGACTATGTGGTTATGATGTCTTGCATTATGCATTCCATCATTATAAAATTTGCAATGGATATTGCATGTGATTATTATCCTAGTAGAATATCCATGTGAATAAGTAAATTTCATTATTTTATTTATCTTTTCCATATTATTCTGATGTATAAGTTTAAATGAATTTTATTTTAGTTTTATACATTGCCTTAAACGATTATGCTTATTTATGAATGTTTCTGCTTAATTGGTATCCTTACTGAGCATCTGAGCTTACCCCTTTCTTATATTTTATTTTTACCAAGATTCGAAAAAGTGTATTATAATTGGTAAGTTGTAACGCCCCGAATCTAGCTACCCAGAGTCGGTGCATTACTTCGTAACATTGGCATGATCACAAAAGATCAAGTCTCGAAAGACCGATTAGTTTAGTAGCCTTGGAAACACTAGATACATTCATAAGTCTTACATTACATCATAAAGTGAAAAACTAATAACAAAGTCTTCATAGTCCACACTCATATCCTCTTCTGACTATCTCTGCAGGTCATTCATAAAATACTTCTTCACATCCTGGAAAATTTTAAAACATTGAAAGGGGTGAGCTCAGATTCTCAGTAAGGATAACAATATTACGGAAGCTTTCATAAATAAACATAAAAATTTAAGGCAATGTATAACTAAAACAAAAGCCTTTTAAACTTGAACATCAACATAATATGGCAAAAGAAAATGAGATAATGCCATTTACTTCTTCAAATGGATATTCTACTGGTCAAATAATCACATGAAATATCATTAACCACTTTCATAATGATGGAATGCATAATGTCATACTATCATAACCACGTAGCCAAGGCCTCGTGCCAAGACCACAAAAAAGATTTTGTCAAGGCCTCGTGCCAAGACACTAGTTTGTCTCATGAGACCTGCCGATGCATCGAGGAGCTATAGCGGGCTCCACCCGTTACTTATTAAGTACAATGCATTCCTCATATGAATAGGTTTAAACATATCATAAACCATAACATAATCGTATCACATAAAACACGCGTAAAGGGAACATAACATTTCCACATTTCAATCACAAGATGTCAATACAACACCTTGATATAATAAAAACGCTTTCAAAACCATTTTCAATACCAAAATAAAAGCAAGTTAAAACTTTGTATTTATTTTTCATTAAAAAAAGTGATGGCTTGTAGAGGAAGCCGAAACTCAAATAATGGTCACGGCGGCAGAGAAGTCGTTGTCGCCGCATAAGTACGGAAAGGAAAACATTCCCTTTTTGTCGTTTAGTAAAACGCTTCGTATAAAAGGATTCCTTTTGAATAAACGTAAAATTCAAAGGGGTTTTTACACCGTATAAAAGAAAGTTGTGTATAAAACCAAATATGCCTCAATGAAAGGAGATTGAGAAAAAGTCCTTAAAAAGAACAATTTTAAAATAAAATAGATCTATTATGTGTATTCACTATAAGTACACATAATGAAAGTACAAATAAAAGATAGGACATAATAATATCATGACATAATTTGAAAGTAGGAGATTAACCCAAAGAATGGAAATTAGGTTAAGAAGTTCCCTTACCTTGCGTCCTGTCCTGACTCGACCGTTATTTAACCTCCTGAATAATAAACTAGAGTTAATTTATATTTACTTAAGAACCATTTTCATGTTAATTATTCCTTTTTTATCCCTTATTACCATGTTATGAACATTATGTAATTATTTAAGTTTATAACGGTCATTTTGTCGATCTTAGGTACTTGAATAAAATTCTTATAATTACAAGTTGTTCATGTGGTGATATATCCATTATATCCAGAATTATGTTAATGATGTAGATATCATATATATCATATATATCCAGTATATACATGCATTTATAATATTGCATAACATTTAGAGGTAAGAAATGAAATTCACCGTTCATGGAGACGGTAAGCCGTACGTATGCATGAACGCTACGTTCATTTCTATTTTGTATTTAATGGAATGAAATCATAATAATATAAAGGTATAATATAGTTCCAGTATAATATCATATATAATATCATTTACTCCATCCTTTATACATCCCACATATGGCATTAACGATTCACATCACTTTGAGGGGGCGGTAGTCTGCACTTCCTAAAATGAAATTATCGCGTTTACCCATAATGGAAATCATAAAGTATGCCATAAATGAGAAATACAGAAGATTAAGTTAAACATAAACATATTATATATCATATATAAATATATTGACATCTTAATGGCCCCCTTTGAAGGTGTTATATGAGTGTATAACAATCATCGTTTCGTGAGGCAGAAATTCGCCATCCACAGAAACCGTAAGTTCTTTAACCATTAGATGTAGGTGTGTGTAAGTGTGTCATGAATCCTTATTATAAAAACATCCTAGTATATTGAGGATACTGGTGTTGTTACAAAAGAAATGACTAAAATGAGTTTATGGGGTTGGAGAAGAAAAATAAAACAAAACAACATTGGAGAAGACATTACCTCAAAATCGGGTAACTCTTTTTAATTTGAGCCAAAGGATTCCTTGGGAAGTGTTATGCTCAAAGTAAGGCTTCTAGGAGTAATAGGGGGAATTTTGGAGAGTATTTGCGCAGAGGTTGGCCGAGCCAAATGGTTTTAAAGTGTGAATGAGGTGGTAGAGGTGTGGGCCTTTTATAAGAGGAGAGGAGGGGAACTCTTGGAAAGTAAGGAAATTTTACATTATTATACAATGCTTTTCGAATTCTAAAGGTCCCACACTTATATAATTCGTGTATAAGGTGATAAGGCTTCGAAATCTACCCATACAATAGTCTTTGGACATGTGTAATCCTGGGATTGTAAATTATCTTTTCATTTTATTAAAATCGTTAAATAATGAGGTCATCGCTGCATCATAATGATGTCATAAAAAAATTAATTTATTTAATGTCTAAAAATTATAAAAAAAGACTATGATGTAGGAAATCTTTTTATCTTTCCAATGACTATTTATAGTCAAAAATATGACTTGTATAACCCCATGTAAAAATTGTTTTAGTAAAACGTTTCATGTTTGTGTCATTTTTTTCTTTAACATTAAATAAAAGGTATTTATGTCATTTTCTAACTAAAGTGGCTCCATGGGGTCCCCAAGTTGACCCATGGATTGTCTTGTTCGGAAATGGCACATCCAATTAGGGTAGGACATGTGTCAAGATCCTCTCATATTATTAAAACGTTATTTTTACCTTAAACTGCACTAATTACCTCTAATCGCGATTAAAAAATTAAAAGTTACTATTCACCAAAAATTATTTTAATCTCATTGAAACACATTTTAATTCTTGATGACAACCATGTATGTTGTATTTTTGAAAATCACATCATAGAAGTGGTAATATTTCATTTAAATGAAAAATTAGTTATTTAACTACCACTTAGTGGTTTCACTATTCATCAAAAATTGACCTTGTTCAGAAAAATGCCAAAATTTCACCCTAAGCTATAATTGATATTCTGAATTCAAAAATGATATCTATTTTACAAAATTCCAAACATATAAGTTGCATTAATTAATTTTATAATTAATTCCCACTGTCACAAAAAATACCGTGTTTTTAAGAAACAATTTATATCAAAAGATTGGCAATTGTTTATGTCCAATTTCAATGTTAAATTAATTCTAATGACCACCATTGGATAAAATGGTAAAAATATATTCTATGTATAATTTAAAACAACTAAATAGTATAATTTATCACTATTAATTATTTTGAATAAAAAAGTTGTTTATAAGTATTTTTCACTATTCACAAAAAATTAGATGTTCTCAGAAAAATACCAAAAATTCAACATAGGATAATTTCGATATTAAGAATCTAAAAATGAAGACCATTTTGAAATATAAAATTTCTATAATTTTAAAAAGTGTTTATTACTATTCATAACGGCTACTTTGATTATTCGCGCTGTTTAAGAACTCGAAGTTGCGTACAATGTAAACTATTCCATTATTGAATGAGAAGCGTATTGTGGAAGCTCGGGGTGTTACATTCTCCCCTCCTTCAATAAATTTCATCCTCGCAATTTGAAATTTTTCTTGGAAAATAAAAGGTTGAAAATAGAAAATACCTTTGTGGAAATCCCACATCAGAAATAAGATTAATAAAATTTAGCCTTAATAAGAGGGAAAGGGAAATGAAAAAGTCACCACCCAATTATGATCTCGATTAGGAGAAAATTGGTGGCAATTAGAGACATATAATTGGAGAAAAAACGTAAATATTTGTAGGGAGTGATTGAGGTCATCAATCACAATCAACTGTAAAATTGAGGGCCTCAAATCCTTCAATCTATATTGATTTAAAATATCATCAGTTCAACAAGACATAAGGTATTAGGATAACACATTTTTTTGTATTAATATCCCTTTACTAATGTTTATGAATTAATTTATTCATTGAATAAGAGATAGGTATATATATATTTATGCTTGACAATTAGAGTTTCAACCTTCAACTCATCTTTCACTCAAAAAGATAATAGAACTCAAAAATATTATACTTATCCTAATTTCATAAGGTTCCAAATGTTAACACATACCATTTAGATTAGTAAAATTATTTTTTAATAACGAGGGACTTCCTGTAGGCTAGTGGTAGGAAATAAAGGCCTATCGCACTATGGTTGTGGGTTTGATTCCTGTAGCTTTGTCCGACGTGACGGGTTATGCCCCACCCTGCAGGTTGTCCTTTTCCTAAAACTATAGTAGTATAATATTCTAAAAATAATCTTCATAAATTTTTTAACCTTAAACAATACTATCCAAAGATCAACTTAATCCACTCCAAACTTTATAGTTATCCAAAATACCTCCCTCCAGACTTTCTCTAAAAGGTCTCTTAATTCCAAAATCAATTTATCAGATTCCCCAAACAAAGTAAAGTTTCTCTTATTGTCACATACTAAAAATATGATTACCTTCAACATATTAAAACCTTACTAAAACAACAAGTACTGCAGTACAATCCTTATATATATATCACATTATTCTAAAAACCAGAATATAATCCATGAGTCCAAAAGCACCAATACATTAATTATTCCACTTTAACTATAGTAACAACATAAGATTGTCCTTGATCCCTTGGCCTTTTCTGAGGTAAGTTTCCATGAAGCTTAGGAAATTCATTTGCATAATTCCCCATTTCCCTACAATTGTAGCATTCAACATTGATAGCCTCTTTCTTTCCCTTGCAATCACGCACCTGGTGACCTTTTTCTCTATATTTATAACAAACTCCCATTCCTTTTAGGCAAGTACCAGGGTGATTCTTCCCACAATTATCACATAATAGAAAATACTTCTTTCCCTTTTTCCCTTTATCTGTCTCTTGTTCCACCATTCTCTTCTTCCCTTCCTTTACTTTGTTGTCATAAGACTTAGATAATTCCTTTTATGTCTTGATATAACACGAGACAATATCTTCGTATGACGAGAAAGATTGTGATACTAAAGCTCTACGGAGAAATGGTTTTAACCCATCAAAGAAATGATCAATCTTACCTCTTGGGTTACGTATATAATCTGCAGCATACCTCGCTAACCTTGTAAAGTTGGCCTCATACTTTGCGACATTCTCATCCTCCTTTTATCTCAGACTCAGAAATTGCCTTTCCATATCTGCTCGATGGTCATGAGGAAAGTGTTTTTCTAAGAAAAGCTCTTTGAACTCCCTCCATTCCATATTCGATACGTCATCATCTTCCTTTGTATTTTGAATCAATGACCACCATTGATCGACATCTCCAGTGAGGCGGTAAACTGCCATGATAAACTTCTCCCTTTTGCTACTCCCCAAGGCGTGGAATATTTTGTCTAAGGAGTTTATCCATTGCTCAGCTACTAATGGATTTGTACCCCCATTAAATGTTGGTGGTTGTTGCCTCATGAAGCGGTCTAACATGGATCCTCCACGTTGTGGATCAGGGTGATCCATACGAGTAAGGTTATTATTCATAACTTGAGTGAGTTGTCCTAGTATGGTAATAAGTTGATCAGCACCAGTTGTATCTCTAGATCCACAATAACTATCTTGAGCAGGAGGGAAATCCCTACATGAAGTTCATGCATTGATACGGTTTCCATTCCTTCCACTAGGCGCCATTTCTGTACAATGGCATAAACTAGATTAGTTTATGAATCAAAATACATAATTCCATACTTATAAAATACTTAACATAAATTGAACTATTTATGGATATAATCAATAATTATAAAAAATTTTTCTTTGAGGAAGTATATACTCATAACCCTTCATAGTGGTTTGTAAAGAAAACGAGAATTATCCGAAGCATATCCCCCGGGAGTGTCGTAACCAAGAGTGTAGCAAGGCCCGTTGTCGTGCACCAGTTCCCGTTCGAGTCTAGCTCAAAGCGCTGTTTTCGGGTTTTACCCCAAGGTACATCTATGCCAGAGCCGCCTCTACCTGCTCGTATCCAGACAAGGATTTATTGCTCGGAAAACTCACAAAATCTCTATAATACCAAAATTCTAGGAAGTTCTTCTATACTAATCCTTAAAGTCGATCTTCGGGCTATGTGCTCTAATCATAGATTATCTAAATATAGGTTCCAAGGTTTGTACTAAACTGCCTATGATACCAACTGTAATGCCCCAACCGCATCTACATAGAGTCAGTGCATTACTTCGTAACATTGGCATGATCACAAAAGATCAAGTCTCGAAAGACCGATTAGTTCATTAGCCTTGGAAACACTAGATACATTCATAAGTCTTACATTACATCATAAAGTGAAAAACTAATAACAGAGTCTTCATAGTCCACAATCATATCCTCTTCTTACTATCCCTGCAGGTCATTCATAAAATACTTCTTCACATCCTGGAAAATATTAAAACATTGAAAGGGGTGAGCTCAGAAGCTAAGTAAGGATATCAATATTGCAGAAGCTTTCATAAATAAACATAAACATTTAAGGCAATGTATAACTAAAACAAAAGACTTTTAAACTTGAACATCAACATAATATGGCAAAAGTAAAATGAGATAATTCCATTTACTTCTTCACATAGATATTCTACTGGTCGAATAATCACATGAAATATCATTAACCACTTTCATAATGATGGAATGCATAATGCCAGACTATCATAACCATGTAGCCAAGGCCTCGTGCCAAGACCACAAATAAGATTTTGTCAAGGCCTCGTGCCAAGACACTAGTTTGTCTAATGAGACCTGCCGATGCATCGAGGAGCTATAGCAGGCTCCACTCGTCACATATTAAGTCCAATGCATTCCTCATATGAATAGGTTTAAACATATCATAAACCATAACATAATCGTATCATATAAAACATGCATAAAGGGAACATAACATTTCCACATTTCAATTACAAGATGTCAATACAACACCTTGATATAATAAAAACACTTTCAAAACCATTTTCAATACCAAAATAAAAGCAAGTTAAAACTTTGTATTTATTTTTCATTAAAAAAAAGTGATGGCTTGTAGAGGAAGCCGAAACTCAAATAATGGTCACGGCGGCGGAGAAGTCATTGTCGCTGCATAAGTATGGAAAGGAAAACATTCCCTTTTTGTCATTTAGTAAAACGCTTCGTATAAAAATGATTATTTTTGAATAAACGTAAAATTCAAAGGGGTTTATACACCGTATAAAAGAAAGTTGTGTATAAAACCAAATACACCTAAATGAAAGGAGATTGAGAAAAAGTACTTAAAAAGATCATTTTTAAAATTAAATAGATCTATTATGTGTATTCACTATATGTACACATAAAGAAAGTACAAATACAAGATAGGACATAATAATATAATGACATAATTTGAAAGTAGGAGATTAACCCAAAGAATGGAAATTCGGTTAAGAAGTTCCCTTACCTTGCGTCCTGTCCTGACTCGACCGTTCTTTAACCTCCTGAATAATAAACAAGAGTTAATTTCTATTTAAATAAGAACCTTTTTCATGTTCATTATTCCTTTTATATCCCTTATTACCATGTTATGAACATTATGTAATTATTTATGTTTATAACGGTCATTTTGTCGATCTTAGGTACTTAAATAAAATTCTTATAATTACAAGTTGTTCATGTGGTGATATATCCATTATATCCAGAATTTTGTTCATGATGTATATATCATATATATCATATATATCCAGTATATACATGCATTTATAATATTACATAACATTTAGAGGTAAGAAATGAAATTCACCGTTCATGGAGACGGTAAGCCGTACGTACGCATGAACACTACTTTCATTTATATTTCGTATTTAATGGAATGAAATCATAATTATATAAAGGTATAATATATTTCCAGTATAATATCATATATAATATCATTTACTCCATCCTTTATACATCCCACATTTGGCATTAACGATTCACATCACTTTGAGGAGGCGGTAGTCCGCACTTCCTAAAATGAAATTATCACGTTTACCCATAATGGAAATCATAAAGTATGCCATAAATGAGAAATACAGAATCATAAGTAAAACATAAACATATTATATATCATATATAAATATAGTGACATCTTAATGGCCACCTTTGAAGGTGTTTTATGAGTGTTGAACAATCATCGTTTCGTGAGGTAGAAATTTCCCATCCACAGAAACCGTATGTTCTTTAACCATTAGATGTAGGTGTGTGTAAGTGTAGCTCGAATACTTCTTATAACAAAATATTAGTATATTGAGGATACTGGTGTTGTTACAAAAGAAATGAATAAAAAGAGTTTAGGGGGTTGGAGAAGAAAAATAAAACAAAACAACATTAGAGAAGACATTACCTCAAAATCGGGTAACTCTTTTTAATTTGAGCCAAAGGCTTCCTTGGGAAGATTTCTGCCCAAAGTGAGGCTTCTAGGAGTAAGAGGGGGAAGTTGGGAGAGTATGTGGGCAGAGTTTGGCCGAGCCAAATGGCTTGAATGTGTGAATGAGGTGGTAGAGGTGGGGGCCTTTTATAAGAGGAGGGGAGGGGCACTCTTTGAAAGTAAGGAAATTTTACATTATTATACAATGATTTTCGGATTCTAAAGGTCCCACACTTATATAATGCGTGTCTATGGTGATAAGGGTTCGACATATACCCATATAATAGTCTTTGGACAAGTGTATGCCCTGGATTGTACATTATCTATTCATTTTATTAAAATCGTTAAATAATGAGGTCATCGCTGCATCATAATGATGTCATAAATAATTTAATTTATTTAATGTCTAAAAATTATGAAAAAAATACTATGATGTAGGAAAACTTTTTATCTTTCCAATGACTATTTATAGTCAAAAATATGACTTGTATAACCCCATGTAAAAATTGTTTTAGTAAAACATTTCATGTTTGTGTCATTTTTTATTTTCACATTAAATAAAAGATATTTATGTCATTTTCTAACTAAAGTGGCTCCATGGGGTCCCCAAGTTGACCCAGGGATTGTCTTGGTCGGCCATGGCACATACAATGAGGGTAGGACATGTGTCAAGCTCATCTCATAATATTAAAACATTATTTTTTCCTTAAACTACACTAATTACCTCTAATCGCGATTAAGAACTTAAAAGTTACTATTAACCAAAAATTATTTTAATCTCATTGAACCAAATTTTACTTCATAATGACAACCATGTATGTCGTATTTTTGAAAATCAAATCACAGAAGTGGTAATATTTCATTTAAACGAAAAATTAGTTATTTAACTACCACTTAGTGGTTTCACTATTCATCAAAAATTGAAGTTTTTCTGAACAATGCCAAAATTTCACCCTAAGCTATAATTGATATTCTGAATTCAAAAATTATGTATATTTTAAAAAATTCCAAACATATATGTTTCATTAATTAATTTTATAATTAATTCTCGCTGTCACAACAAATAGCGTGTTTTTAAGAAACAATTTATATCAAAAGATTGGTAATTGTTTATGTCCAATTTCAATGTTAAATTATTTCTAATGACCACCATTGGATAAAATGGTAAAAATCTATTCTAATTATACTTTAAAACCACTAAATAGTATAATTTATCACTATAAATTATTTTGATTAAAAAAGTTGTTTTTAAGTATTTTTCACTATTCATAAAAAATTCGAAGTTCTCAGAAAAATACCAAAAATTCAACATAGGCTAATTTCGATCTTCCGAATCCAAAAATGAAGTCCATTTTGAAATATAAAATTTCTATAATTTTAAAAAGTGGTTATTACTATTCATAACAGTGACTTTGATTAGTCGCGGTGTTTTAGAACTCGAAGTTGCGTACAATGCAAGCTATTGCATTATTGAATGAGAAGCGTATTGTGGAAGCTCGGGGTGTAACATAAGTAGGGTTAAGCTATGGGATTAATGGAATTATCAAAGGATCATTTATGTTGTTTTTTATATTCTAATTCGTAATGTAATGCTCATCTATGAAATATATTTTCTGAGACTGCAAAACGGATTGGTCATTCAAGACTTGATTCCTTCTAATAATGCCAATCTATTAGAATAATGCATTGACTCTGGGCTTCATGGGTCTGGGCGTTGCAGTTGGTATCAGAGAAAGGTTAGTAATAACCATGGAAATATATTTAGATAAAATCTGATTAGAGAACGTTACCCTAAGATAGACTCTGATGATTAGAATAGAATATAATACTAGAATTTTTGTAATGAAGAGATTTTGTGAATTTCCAAGAAAAACATACCTATCTAGATATGATAATATAAAGGCAGCTCTGGTACATATGTACCTAGGAGTGAAAACTATTACAAGTAGTTTCGGCCTTGAACTGGGGTATCCTGGTACATGATAACGGGCCTTGCTGGACTCTTGGTTACGACACTCTCGGGGGATATGATTAAGATAACTCACATTTTCGTTACAATCCATTATGAAGGATTTAATAGTAAATTTTTTGTCAAAGAAAAAATTTTATGATTATAGATTATATGAATAATATTTTCAATTTATGTTAGGAATTTTAAATGTTTAGAGTTATGCATTACAATTCATAAACTAAAATAGTGTATGAGATTTTTTAGAAATGGTGCCTAGTATGAGGCATGAGTACTCCATCAATACACATGATCAAATTATAAATAAGGATCATATATTTCATGGTATTAAGCCAAAATTTAAAAGAGAAATAGTCTCCCACATATTCTCATCATATGAAGAAATAATATCATTTGTTAATAAGATAAGTAAGGAATTCTCTGAGTCCTTTGGCATTGAAGGGAAGCCAGGGAAGAAAAGGATGGAAGAGAGAAATATGGATAATGGGAAGAGGGGAAATAAAGATTTTCCCATATGTGATAACTTTGGAAAGAATCACATTGGTAAATGCTTAAAGGGAATGAGAGTTTTTTATAAGTGTGGAGAAAAAGGACAGCAACTGTGTGATTTCATGGGTAATAAAAAGTATTCAGATGTACAATACTTCATCTTCAAGGAGTTGGGACACTACAAAAATCAATGTCAAAATAATCAGAGTATATCTCAAATGCTGTTATTGGATAATAATCATGTTATGATACTACCGATTATGAAGAGGAATGATTAGAGTTGTTATGTTGTTATTAAGTTACTGTGTGATTCTAGTATTGTATAAATGATGTACATGTTATAAGAATTATAGAATATAAAATGATTGTACAGCAGTAATATTTCAATAAGGACTTGAGATTGTGTGGAACCAAGAAATATGACTCAATAGTAGGTTAATTTTTTAAAAAAATATATGGTTGAGAGAATTATAAACCATAATATGGTTCTAATACTAAGTTAGTGATTTTTGAATAATATATGGTTGATTTGGATAAATTATATTGGATATTCTTGATTACCTTGAAACTGATTAATGATTTGTATAATCCATTATTGTTGGAGTTTGCAACATTTTTTATAGATGGAGTATATCTATTATTATATAAGTAATCAGGGGGCATGAATGTAATCAATAACGTTTTTTTTGGTAATTCTGGGTTTTATAGTGTTTTAAAGGAATACATGATGGAGGTATCACATGTTATTACATAGAAAAAGGATCTTCACTATGACTAACTTATTTATAAATTTTGGACTATGATTTTGGGCAGAAGTATTTTGGATAAGTCCAAATGTTGGAATATATTAATTTGGACATTGGTTACTATTGTTAAGGTTAAATGATTTCTTGAGATTATTTTTGGATTTTCATAAAAAGGACAACATAGAGGACAAGCGATAACTCGCTGCGTCCAGCAAGGCCGTGAAACTTGAACCCGCAACCGAAGGGCAATAAGGGAGGATCACCTGCCAGTGGTATACGTGATTTCAAGGTTCTTATAATGTATTTTTTTAAATATTTTTACAAATGTATTATAAATTAATTATTTTTAGTACCCTATATGATAAGCATAAATAGAATATTTTTGAATTCTATTTTCTTTTGGAGTGAAATATGATTTTGTGGTAGGAATTAGTTGAAGGATGAAACTCTATATGGCAAGTATATATTTTTCCTCTTATTCTATGAATAAATTAATTACTAAAATTTTGGGAAGGGATCTTAAAAACACAAAAGAGTTATCCTAAATAATTATGTTTTGTTGAACTAATGACAAATTAAATCATCATAGATTGATGGCTATGAGGCCCTCAATTTTACACATGATTGTGATTGATGATCTCAATCGATACCTATAAATATTTATGTTTTCCCTCCAATTATGTTTCTCTATTAGCCAGTAATGTTCTCTTAATCGAGATTATAATTTTTTGGTGACTTTTTTTTCCCATTTCCTTTTATTAAGATTAATTTTTTATCCCAATTTCTGAAGTGGGTTTTCCACAAAGGTATTTTTCAATTTTTAACCTTTTATTTTTGAAGAAGAATTTTAAATTGTGAGGATGAAATTCATTGAAGGAGGGGATAATGTAACACCCCATGATTTCAAAGTACGTTTTCTCATTAAATTAATTCAATAACTTGCGCTACACACAACACTGAGTTCGAGCGCACAACAACTTACCAAACTAGCCGTTCAAAAAGTGGTTATGAATAATATGAACTGAATTTTGAATCATATATACTCTATATAATTTTAAAATCCATATTAAGTGTTTCTTAGACATAAAATAAGAACAGATTCATTTTTTTCAGAAAAAATATGTATTTTTTAGAAAATGCAATTTTACCACCTTTTAATGGAGAACCAGTTTTAAAAAACAAATATTAGACACTACTATATATTCAATTTAATTTAATTTAATTATTATTTAGATGTGGGACATAAAAATTAAGTTTGGATAATTTTTTGGTACTTTTCTGATAACATTTATGTTTTGACAAATAGTGAAAAATACCTTGTTTTAATTGAAAATAATTTTTTAATCAAAATAATTTAGTTTTAAATTATGAATTTGAATATTTTTGATATAAAATTAGATTATATTATTATCATTTAGTAAAATTTAGATTATTATAAGTAAATTTCTCATTTATATTGGACATAGAGACATGTTAGTCTTTTGATAGTTTTTACTTTTTAAAGACCCTCTTTTTGGTTTTGACAATGCAAATTAATTTAAAATGAATAAATGAAACCTATATGTTTTGAATTTGGTAAAATATTCTTCATTTTTTTATTTTTTAATATCAAAATTAGCTTAGGGTTAATTTTTGGTATTTTGTGAATTTTTTTAATTTTTGATGAATAGTGAAAAACACTACGTTATTATTTAAAACCGACAATTTATTTAAATAATTATTAAGTTTTATTTAAATATATTTTAAGAAAAAATAGATATATATTACCTATATATGTTTAATATAAAACATTTGAGTCATTTATAATAAAATTATATATATATAATTTTATTGATCTTTTTAATGTTTTTTTACCCACCTTCTAAGAGAATTTTCAAATTTGTATAAAACTTAATATTACCACTTTTGTGAGTTGAATTTCAAAAATATAAGAGACATGGTTTCCATCAGTATGTAATGTTATTCAATAAGATGAAAATAATTTCAGGTGAATAGTAACTTATGACTTATTTACCACGATTAAAAGTAAATAGGGTAATTAAAGGTAAAAATGCTTTTATAATTACCTTAACACATTTCTTAATTCTATTGGATAAGTGAAATTTGACCGAAGAAAAACTTAGGAATATAATATGATCATTTAGGTCCACTTGGATTAGATTAGTATATTTATTATTATTTTATTTAAAGAAGAGTTAAAAGTATTAAATTCAATATTTATTAACTAAACCATTTTTAATATAGGGTTATACATAAGATAAATTCGACTATAAATATTCACTTTAAAGTTAAAAATATTTCTGAAATTATTTTATTTTATTTATAATTTTTAGATATTAAATACTTAAACTTATTTATGACATAATGATGATGCAGTAATTACCTTCTTAATGAAATATTAAAATAGTTTATATTATAAATTTTAAAATAAATAGAATTTAGAAGTTTTGATTCCATAAAAAAATTTCTAGGCTAATATGACATGTTAGGGTTGATTAGATTTTTTTTCAAATTAATAATGTGTTTATGACTTTCACGAATACAAAATTCCAAATAGTGTCAAAATTGAGAAAAATTAAATTTTAAAACAAATACAATATTATTGGTTGATATAATATTCCCAAAAATATATGGTTCAAACAAAGAAATTAAATAACATTATATATAACATTAATGAACCACTTGAGGTTCTCTCATAAGTTTAGACTTTGTTTATCAACCATATTTTGTAAGAATAGAATAAGACTTAGTAAAAGGTAAACTATTAACTAAGATATAAATCTAAAAGATAATGCTTAAATGGTAACCTAAACTTGTCTAAAACCTATTGGTTGAGGGTATTTCAACTCATAATCACAAAATTCATGAAATAAATTAATTTTCAGCCATTATAAAATGAATATGATAGTATAATAAATTAATATTTTAATATTTTCCTAAAGTGACCCTCACCACTCGTATAAAATGGAACTTCCCATTCTCTCAAAATCACACCTCCAAAGCCATTTGGTTCGGTGAAACCCTAATCCAATATCCTCCTAACTTATCTGAAATCATCCTAGAGTCTTTACATTGATCAGAAATCCAACCTAAGGACCCCTTTAGAGCATCTCAAAAAGAAACACCTAAAGAAGAGGTAATAATTTCACCGCCCTCTTTCAAGTTCCTTTAATCTTCCACTTCCACTTTATTTGTTGTTTCTGTACCAAAATAATACCTCCAGTAACTCCTACATACTTTTTTGTTAGAATAAATATGGTAAAACCATATTCATTATATTATCTATCCTCTAAATGACAAATTCAACATACATGCGTACGTACGACTTACCGTATCCACGTCGTGGTGTAGTTTGTTATTCAAAAACTTCATTATTTGTATGGGTATAATAATGAGTATAACTGACATATATAAAATATATAACATGTTACTTATTCTTTATAAATGATATAACATCCAATTAAATACTATTTTATGATGAATATAATGATATTGTCGCTCGTGCGTACGTAAGGATTACTATCTCCATGACGCGATGAGATTCATTCCTACATTCCCCATTCAACAATGATTATAAAAATATGTATTAGTAATAAGTATGTAATATATGACATAATAAATTTAATGGGTATATATATATATATATATCTACTTACATATATCTTACTCACTTACTTCCGTTTAATACGATATGAAAATAGAAGAAACGTTTTTGCATACGTACGGCCTACCGTTTCCATAAACGGTTCCTTCCATTTCATATATATATCTACTATAAATATTTATATTATAAATATATATGATATATAAATAATGGTTTATAATATGTATGTATTTAAATCATGATCTAAATGATATTATCAATATAACAAGTTGAAACACATACGATAATGAAAGCGATTATCACCCCAAAGTGTTAATTTATCATGGAAATCATTAATAAATGGGTAGTATAATGTCATAACTAAATCATGTATGATATAATAAATATTAATATGGGTCTTTTATAATTTAATAACATACAATGGTCATTATACACGAGGTTAAATGTACCCTCGACCAAAAGAATGTGGAAGGTAAGGGTTAATTTCACAATCTCTTTATTTACTGAGGTTGTTTTTGCATAAGTATCTACTGAGACATATTTATTATCCATGTCCATGTTTCATAAAATAGTTTTCAAAGATATTTTTAAGGTACTTTTTTACTAAAAAATCATTTTAAATGTTTTGAATATTTATTCTTCTAAAACATTCTCATTAATTTCCATGTGTTCAAAATGGTTTTAAGGAATTATTTATATGGACATGAATGTATTAGAATGTTAATTCCCTTAGAAAGTTTCAAATGGTAATGGGAAAATTAGATTGAAGACTATCTTCTAAATGAGTAAATTTATATATTAGATTACTTTTAAATGATTTCAAGAAAAATGGGATATTTCTCTCAATGATTTTTAATGATCATTTTCAACTATGTCAACAAACTTTATGGGATTTTATTCATGATTGAGGTTGATTTATTATGATAAAAATCGTACATATTTTATTGAAGGTTTAGTGATATGCTTAACTATGGATGTTTTATTTTTATACCATTCATTGTTCATGGATAAAGTATTGAAATTTCGTATGCTAGTTTTAATATGAATGTTTATGTTATGTTTAAATATTTTCATATGATGAATGAATTTGACTTATTGAGTAACGAGTGGAGACCTTTATAGCTCCTCGATGCATAAATATTACTCATGGGATAAGCTAGTGTCTTGGCACTAGGCCTTGAAAAAATCTTATTTGTAGTCTTGGAAAAAAGCCTTGACTATGTGTTTATGAATTCTGAAATTATGCATTCCATCATTATGAAATTTGCTATAGATATTATAAGTGATTATCCGATTAGTAGAATATCTATGTGAATAAGTAAATGGAATTATATGATTTATATTTTCCATATTATACTGAACTTTATGTTTGAAATGAATTTGTTTTAGTTTTATACATTGCCTTAAATGATTATTCTTATTTATGAATTTTTCTTCTATATTGGTTTCCTTACTGAGCATCTGAGATCACCCCTTTCATATGTTTTATTTTTGTAGGATTCCAATAAGTGTATTATGATTGATAAGAATGGTTAATCTGAGGGATTAATGGCCTTATCAAAGGATCATTTGTGATCTATTATATTTTCTAATGTGTAATGTGACATTCATGTATGTAATATTTTTTCCAAGACTGCAAAACAGATTGGTCTTTCAGGACTTGATTCCTTGTAATCATGCTAATGTATTAAAATAATGCACAGACTCTGGGCTTCTGGGTTGAGTCTTTACAAAATAAGAGGATTTTTCCTTAAAAATCCTTTATTTTACCTATATAGTTTCATTATATTAGCTCCCTTAAGTTAACAACCTCTCACAAAACCATAATTAGAAAAATCTATTTTATCATTATGTTTCACTTCCAATATGAATGTTATGTTCCTATAAACCAACAACTATTTTTATTTACCACATGATCCCTTTATTTTATTTTTTTAATAACCAAACTAATAAATTATATATTTCTAATGAATTTGATAGTTATTTATGTTTTATAACTTTTGAACCTTTTTTATGATGTGGATATCGTAGATTCTTAAATATAATTAACCTTATCTACTTACAAACCCCTAAATTCTTCTATTATTTTTAATTTTGAATATAACATGGTTTAAAACATAACATTTTATATTCTTGGGATCAATGATAATCATAAACATTAGAATATTCACTACGCTATAATTAATAATTTCAAGTATTGGTTCTGAAAATTCATCAACCACAAAGAAATATGGAACTTATTGGTAATGTATTATATTTAAGTGAAAATGTTTATTAACATAATAGTATTCAAAAAATAATTCTTTCATATAGATTGTATTGAAAAAAAATCATTGTGTAAATTCCACATCACACGAAATGCGGTCCTGAATAACCTAGATGAGACTCGAGATTTATAATCTATAAAAAAATTTAGTCAACTATTTATTGTCTAATGATAATGTTAATAAGTGTTTATGGGATTTATAATTCATTTACAAAACCCTTTTTGATTTTTAACAATATTTCCTATCATATTTACAAACATTATTAAGTCCACACAACCTAACATCCTTCAATTCCTAACTTCTGTGTGATTCATCAAAACTTGTGAATGAATCCTTTCATTAGAGTAAATATTTACACTTCCCTATTCGTAAAAATTTGTTTAACACAACTCACCTTACGTACCAAAATTCATATCAATTTCTCAATACTGAACCTCTTCATATGTTTCTCTATGTAGTATCTAACATTCTTGATATACAAAATTGTGTAACATATATTTACCTTATTTAAAGGTATATTTTAATAAAAATATTTCATTTTCATTCTTTGGGTATGGCTGATATGGAATTATGAGGATACCTATAATGCTGAAGTCATGATTTTTTGGTGTTTTTAGCAAAAAAAGCACCGGTTCTACAGTATGATGGAGATTTAAATAACGTGTAATATAGATACATGATTTCTAAATTTTAAAAACATTGTTTTAATAAGTAGGATATAAGTTTTGGTGTATATGTGAATCGAAAATTATATGATGCTTAATTGTTTTACACGATGTGTAATGTCCTAAATTTTGGTTTTAAAAGGTGGTTCTCATGAAAATTTAATTCCCTTTCCTAAATTATTTATTTCTATCCACCTTGATCAATAAATAAGATATTTTGGTTATATCTAATCATTTTATATCATTCGTTCATTGATTGGACATCATGCTATTTGTGGTGTATCTCTTCGGGTATGTAGTCTCTATATATCTCCATATATTTATATTTATCTCCTTATATGTTTATATATTGACATGGAATTTATGGATCCAAACTCTTTTTTTAACCTTGTTTCCAGGATAACATCATAGATCATCTATGCCTTCAACAGTGTTGGTGAGTCCGATTTTAAGTGATGTGATTCTATAAAAATATATATTTTTCTATAAGAATTCCAAATGATTAAAATTTTATTTTACTGTTGTTTCATATTTATTTCAATTGAATTTTGTAAATCCAATTTGATGGAAATTGGAAAATGAAGGTTTATATGGTATGTATGTTTTGGGAAAAACCCCAATTCCATTGAAATTTGAATTTGGGGTGTTGTTCGAAATTGATTGACATTTTGAAATGGTTTGAATTTATTATTTTGTTACAAACTGGGTTAATATAAAATGATGAAAAATAATCGGTTAGTTTTATTTTGAAAAGGCATGAATTGATTATATGAAAACCTATGCTTCGTTTGGAAATTAAAATGAAATATTGAAATCGAAATTGGTAAATTGAACTATTAACTATTTTAAATGATTTTACCATTGTTAATGGATTGATTGAGAACATGCGAGACCAACTAGTTAGTGTTTTATTTTAGATAGGCATGTCATGATGGAAATTTATTTCAAAAGGGCTTGATTCTTTCAAATTGGTAAAATTACTATTTTAGAGTTCTTATTCACTCTAGGATATTGAGGTGTCCTATTTTCCCGAATCTCGAGGGATTTGTGTGAACATTGTTGTGATCATATAAATATGTTTATGAGGATTTCATAACTAGAAACTATTGTACCTATTTGAAGATTACAATGTCTCTTACTATATTTTTTTACATGTATATATATATATTAAATTGATTATATGATGTATTATTCATACCCTGATGATTTATAAATTTATATATCTTATGTTTTTATTTAAATAATGTTTTATAATATTTCCACCACATGAAATAATAATATTGTTTTGTTTTAAATATATAAATGTTCTGTAATTCCTCTTTTGATTAAAAATTGAAAACATAGTTTGGTTTATTTATTTTGTAATCTTATTATATAATACATGGTGATACCCTGTTGGTATTTTAATATCAAACCCTAACTTATCCATTAATAATTTTTATATTTTCTCATGCCATGTCCTGACAAAGGGAAAGTAACACATGGAGATATTAGTTGTTCATTATTAATTAGAGCAAGGTGTGGCATGTACTTTGGTGTTTTTGGTTATTTTTATTATTATATTGAGACATTAGAGATATATATTTTGGGTTTTTATATACCAGTTTGGATTTAGTCATCGTCTCTTTTGGGATTTTACATTAAGAATATGTACTTGATTCTTTTGTTCCTCTATTAATGTAGAAAATTCATTCCATATTTTGTCTTTAATAATTATAGGTGCATTTTCAATAACCCTTGGGGATCAGTAACACCCATTGGGCTATGTCAGAGTCTGATCAGGTATCAGAATACCATGGTATATTGGATGGTTCGTGAAAATGGGGTATTAGAGGTACAAGTTGTGCATTGTGATTTGATGTCTATTTAAAGATGATTAATATTATAAGAACATAGGATGAATTTTAGAGTGAGTTCCTAGATACCTTTAACTATTAAGAGACATAAAACACCAGGGGTGGTTTATGAAATACATCTTCTAGATTAGTTGTATTGTATTCCCTAGTTTGTACTTGTACTGTTGAAATATAAATCTTCTTTTATTATCTAACATGATTATATTCCCATATTACTAAATTTTTAGTATTAATATGTTTTAATTTTTTTCTTATAATCAAATTTTTTATGAATCTTGTTAGCATATTGCCTCCAAGAATATGTCTGAATAGGATCTAGGAGGAATCTGTTGATAAACAAAAGAAAGATAATCCTCCCTTGGACCAGAACTTGGTTGTGGTTACTGTGTGTGATGTCTAATATCTAGAATAGGTTCTTAAACATATTCTTATTCAGTATACAACTATAGAACCTTATATATATGAATATTAGAATAATTATCAATAATTATTTCATAATGAACTATAATATTGTCATGGTTCTGTTGATCCCCAAGAGGATGAGGAATGGATTATAATAATAGAGTTTCTATTTGACTTTCTAGAAACTACTGAATCTATTAAGGTAATGTGTTCTTCTATTAATGTAGAGGCACCTAGTATTAGATAATGGGAATCCATGGTAACAGTGATGAAGAATAAGGGTATTTAGTGGAGGTAGTTTAATGTTCTCTTCACCAACCAGTTCCATCTAGAGTCAATGCTGTTAGGTAAGGCAATGGATTTTCTCAAACTCAAATAGGCTAACAGTACCATCATTGTATATGAGAACCTATTTGATGACCTCTAACAGTTTGGACCTTAGACTGTTTCAAATATACAGTTGAATACTTAAATATTAAATATGAAACTTCGACCCTCTATTCATTCTCTGGTTTTCTTACTGATTTTTCTTTCTTATGAATACTTTGTGGATAAAGTGTTTATAGTCAAAATCGACTTGGCTAGTAAGGTATGTTTTATGTGAGTATATTTTCCTCCTAGTAGTAGTTATGTTGGTTCATTCAATAGAGAAACTATGATTATACTCATTGTGGTTATCAAGATGAGGGTTCTTCTAGAACTCATGCAGTGCTAATAATAAACTTATGATTTGTTACTAGTGAAAAATTATAGGGAACTCGAAATGGTAATTCACTGATGCACCCTATATATGTTGTTCCTACAAATTCTTATGTCACATGAAAATGTAATTTCATGTCTATATTATCTACTATGTGACATAAGATCATCATAACATAATATTACAATGGTGAAATCAGATTCTTCATGGAAAAAGGAGTTCCAACCACATATATCTAGAAGAATCCTTCCCCACACAGTGGAAGATTCTCCATAGGAAGTAGATACAAGTCTAGTGAATGTAATAAGTACCATCATTGTTGCTTCATCTTTAGTGAATGATTTATTTGTTAATTATACCTCTCATTTGGTAATATCTGTACATATTGTGAATCATTGAAATCTTCTAATAGATATTTTAACTTATGTTATGGATATTAGCACACTCCTAGGAATGAAGGGAGAGAAGGTCATTATTTGCTGGACATAACAATATCTTTATTATAAATTGGCCTTATTTCAGTTTTTATGAATTGTGATGTGAGAACAATAGACATCATATTTAGGATAGATTGTATTATTTCTTATAAATCCCATATTTATTTCAATCTTTGACGGGTCACCATTTATGTTCCCATTGGGGTGGGATAAATCATTATAGGAGATTGTGACATGATTTTGAGTAGGGATAGATCATCTTATCTATAGTAATGGAATGTAATACCAGTTTCTAATTTTTTACCATGACAGGGAATACTTGAGTTATGATATCTCTAAATTTTTCATTTAGTTTCCTGTCATTTTCCATTGAGTCATCTATTGTTTACAACAAGAAATGGAGGTTTAGTTAATTATGGATTAATTGATGGGTACTCATCTAGTATTTAATCATTCTTACATTATGAAACTTGCTTAAATGAAGGAGATGAAAACTCTGCAATATGATCTTTTAGAGAAATTTTTTACATGATTAAGTGGGTCTCCTTTGGTAGTGCATATTTTTTTATAAATAAAAGAGAATAAACACTTCACATATGTGTTTATTATATAATACTCAATCATGTTATGATAAATAAAAGGTTTGTATATCCACATATTGATGATCTATTTGACTAGTAGAAAGTTTTGAATATGGATTCAAATATTTTTCTATGATATAGTAATCAATATATGAGAATGAAAAAATATATCATTCAATAAACAGACCACTAGTGTAGGTATGACCATTATGAGTAACCATTCATGAAATATGTTCTACACAAAACTCCATCAAACCTCATGGATTGGATAACATGATCTTACATGAGTAACTTGATTCAATTTTTAGTGGTATTTGTGTATTACATCCTTTTTTATTCTATTTCTAATGAGGATCGTGTATTTAATTTGAGTAATGTTCTATAATTTTTATAAAATCATCGACATTATGATAATATGTCGAAAAATTATTTATGGATTTGGGATGTGATGTTAATAGGGAATGTGGTGTTAGAACACAGTATGTTAGTTGATCCTAAAGTGGATAAGATTTTATTTCATGGTAACAACCGTGTAAGGTTTCCAAGATTTTGATATTATTAGGTTAAACTGAATATTATCGCCAGTTCAATATAGATTTAACAAATTTTAATACTGAAATGACTACCCTAACACATAATGGAGTATGTTTTGTTTTGGAGAAGAAATTAAACGATTAATTTGTTAACCTAAAAAATCTTCTGACTACTATGATGGTGTTGAATCTTCTATAGGTTGAGTAGGGATAAGTGGTCTTCTGTGATGCATCATGTATGAGATTCTACTATGTTCTCACGCTAGGTGATTATGTCAATTCCAATGTTTCTCAGTATATAAGGCTGTATGAGAATAATTATATGACCCATGAATAACCCAAAGAGTTGAAATCAATGGCTTCATTAAAAAAAGTTACATTTTAAGGTCTATGAGATAGAATACAAGGTTTTTTTGGACAGTATTCAATTGACATACACTCTTCTCAAGGTTATTATATAAGATCAACTTCTTGATAGTGAATTTTGTTACATTAGATGCTCTATTAATGGAAGGGAGACTATGGTTTGGTGTTCTTTCTAGTTAGATATAATTTTATTATATATATATATGGTTTATTTTTACTGTGACTAGTAATGAAATATGCTATGTTGTATTTATATAATTTATAGTGGTTAGTACATCTTAGAACCACGGTGATGATCAATGACATGAGATGACGATTTTGGTGGTCCAGTATGAGAAGAGACATCGCAGAATTTTTTTAAACTACTTTAATTGGAAATAGTTGAACGTCAAGAATCAAATAACTTTGGGTTTTCATCATCCACATATATTTCCAATATGGAATTAGGATGATCTTTCTATAGACTATATGGAATGTTTTCCGCATACATAGAGTAAGAAAAATTTTATATGGTTCATGATAGATAAGCTAACCAAATAAGTTAAATATATACCCATTAATGAAATGAATAATGTTTTTAATCTGTAAAATATATATGTGAATGAGTCTATTCATTTTCATAGAGTTGAATTTGTTACAATATTTTTTCGAGACACCTATTTTACTTATCCCCTCTGGAGAACCCTTCAAGAGGCACTATGATACATGGTACATTTGAGAATGTATTACAATTCATAGAATGATGTTTATATAGAGAGATATAAACACATTATTGAGGATATTTGTTTTCAGTGTTCTTTTCTTTCTTGGAGATTGGGCTGGCATTTTAGGACTAGTTTAGTTTTCATATTCAAATAGTTTCTAGTTAGCAATCAGAATAGATCCATTTGAGGCCATGGATAGTTAGCCTTTCTAATTTATATTCTATTGTTTTGTTATCAATGAATGTTCCTTCATCGGAAAAATCCTAGTTGAAGATATGACAACAAATATTCATTTGATTCATTATATAATGTTGACCTGAAGGAATTGGTATAAATATTATGAAGATAATCATCCGAGATTGTTTGAATTTTCATTGGTTTATTATGTGTTCTTAAATGTTTTAACACATATTGGTTATCAATAACTTAAGTTTTAAGGGAATATTCCTGTAAATTTTGTGGGACTATTTGAGGTTATTGACTAGTTGTAGAAAGTGTATTACCATTCATAATATCCTCCTTAGTTGATATCGATAGATAATGTGATCCATGTATCACAACTATGAATATATATTTCTGATCCATATCATTTTTTGAGCTATTATTAGATTAATGTTAAGCCTTTTTTATCCATTACTAAGCATCCATTCAATATTATTTATTCCTTGATCAGGGTACATTATAGAAGGATGAAAAATTTTTTGTCCGTTAGGGAGGCACTGTTATAATGTACATCAAAAAAGGAATCGTGAGGTACTAATAAAATGTTAGTGTTCTATCCTTTTCGACAAAGCCTTTTATTGATAGTATTTTAGGGGAAAAATATTTTTATGGTGTGTAGGTTGTAAAAACATTTTTACATTTTGATATGTACATTTTCATACTTATTTTGGGTATTCCTATTTTATTTTTTGGGTTGTTGGGAGAAATAATTCAAAGAATAATTATAATGAGAAAGTTTTTTATTTATTAGAATTTACAGCATAAAATCAATTGGATATACAGTGTTATTGGGATTTTCATACCTTTTAACAAGTTTACACAATATGAAAATTTTAAATTTAGGATTTTAGTAAAATGTTGATAAATATTTCAGCATATATTTTACTCTTAAATAACAAGATATGTATTTGGATTACTACTCGTGTAAATTCCCAACTATTGGTTTTTAATATGTGTATATGCCTAAAATTTTATTAATTTTCATCCCACATTCCTTTACATTGAGAAGATACATCCTTAGGTGACTTTGGTGATAACCAATCCCTCCAGATCATCTATTCGTGATTTATCATTGTGTTGATTGTGGTGTGTCTCACTTTTTTTGTGGTCTTCCTGTCATTTCATCTCTTTCTCTTTGACTCTTTAATATTTTAGAAATCATCTTGATTTAAGGGATCTATACTATGTAATGTTAAGACTTATATTAAGGATAATTTCCTAGATCTTCTTCACATTCATTCTTATAGGGTATTATCCTTGCATGCATTGTGATTCCATGAAAATGGTATCTGGTTCCATTTTATATGGATACTTGAATAAACCATTACTTGAATATTATTTGAAATTTCTTTTAATATAATATTTAAAATAGATCTTCATGAAAACTGGAAATTGATATTTTATATTGTATAGATTTTTGGGAAAACCCCCAATTCCAATGGAATTGGAATTCGGGATCTCATTTGAAATTTATGGAAGTTGTGAAATGATATGATTTTATTATTTTTTAGATAATGGATTAAATTAAAATATATAAAAACATGTGGTTGTTTTTATTTGAAAAAGTAATGAATGGATGGAATGAAAAAATATATCTAATTTTGAAATGAAAATTTCATATTGATGTAGAAATGTGGAAATTACATTTTTAACTATCTTGAAATGATTTACCTATTGTTGGTTTATTTATAGATCATTTGAGAGAATATGATGTGAGTTAGGTTTTTATTGAAAACATATTAAGAGTGTAATTGAGTAGAAATTTATAAATGATTTACATCTAGAAAAAATACCCACTTGGAGGGATCATATTACCTATATAATATTGATTATTCCTAGTCTTCCTATTCAATGGGACATGTGTGCACATTGTTGTGATCACCTATATGAGTGTGTATGGATCTCATTACAAGAATTTGTTGTCCCTCTTTTAATATTACCATGTTTCTTAAAATAATTATATATATAGACATATTTTTAATTTATTATATAACTTTTAACTCATTCCATGTTGATTTATGAATCCACATTATATGAATTGTTTATATAATCCACGATTTATATTTTCCTAAATTTTGAATCAAATTTCTGATCTATTTTAAATATGAAAATGTAAAAAATTTATTATTTTGTTAAAAAAATTAAATTCATAGTTTTTATATTTATTATTCAATATTACTATGGAACACTTGTTGAGACCTTATTTGGATTCATACCTCACACCCTATCGTTTTATTCCATATTTTATAGATTTTATTTTTTGAGGTCCTAACAAAGGGAACACACCTACGTGAGGTGGAAGATGATATTGATTCCTTTAAACTTGGAGTGATGTGTCCAATGGGGTGTTTTCTTTTTTATCTTATCCATCTTGTACTTTGGTTATGTATTTTTTGTTTTTCTATAAACCTATTTGGATTATAGTATAGTATCATTTTGGAGTTTTCATTTTAAATAATGACTTATTTCCATTTCTCACATTTTTATGTGGAAAAATCATTCCCTCTTTAACCTTTTTATATACAAGTTGCTTGTCTCTAACATGTGTGGATTGGAATTTCCCATGAGGCTTTGTTAGTGTCATATCAGGTGTCATAGATCCCAAGTATCATAGCTTGTGCTTGGAAAATAACTATATTGAAATTATCTAAAAGTTAACTCAAGATCATTATTTTATAATTCATGTTTTTTTATAAATAGTAAATTCACAACAGTAGTGCATTAAACATTAATTATGTTTGACAAGTCCTGTAATATCTAGACCATTCATCATTTAAATCTATTTCTAATTCGATAAATACAAACATGAACATGATTTTTCTTCTATTATTCTTCCAATTATTGATTAATAATTAGATATATCAATAAGGTTAAATCGTTTTTATACATTAAGTTAAATAGAAAATTATTGAACATTCAAAACACTTCTAAAATTACTATATTTGAACAACTATGATGTTTATTACATTAAAAAAACATTATATAATTGTATGCTTATTAATATATATTCTCCGTCTTGAAAATATTTATAAAATTACACCTTTTTGATATTTTTAATCAGTTTATATAAAATTTAATTTCTTATATATCACCTATGTGAGATCAGTAACTCACACATTTCTTATAAGATAACCTATTATATCACATATGGTTTTTCTATATCCAATCTCATCATAAATAATATACTTTTAGACTAATATATGAGACCTATTCATGGTGTGGATTAGTTCTTCTTGCACACATTCTAATAATTTGTTCTTCTAAATTCACATAATCAAAAAAAAATTACCTTCTCTATCATATCAATATAACATTGTAATGTGTATATTAGTTCATCTTTTATAAAAATATTTAAATTTAGAAAAAAATTGTATAATATTTTTGTAACTTCTAGATTATTGCTTATGGGGTTACTTCTATGTGATATTCAATGTATGTCTCTTTTGGAAATAGTGATACTATAATTTATGTGCACCATTATTATTCGAAGTAATTAGATAACTTCAACAATAATACTTCTCATAAACTTCAACATGTATATGTAGTGAATATTTTTTTTCCATAAACCATTATCACTTGTCATGGAATCAAATTATTCCCAATAAATAATAATTAGATAAACATACTTCTCCTAAATTTCCCCATCATAAAATATAAAAAATAATGACTCCATTAACACTAAAAAAGCCTTCTTTTTTCCTCCATATTGATCATCTAATCTCACAATATTATTATGTGTTACATTATAGATGTATAATTAGATGTAACATTATAATGAGAGTTATCTTTTGAAAGTCTATTTATACCTTTATTTCAACTCAAGTAATGATTTTTAAATTAAAAAATAATAACTTTTAGACCACATATAACAACTTATAGGCAACCAGTCCATAGAATTAGTGGGTTTACAGTCAATTAATATTATATTTATCACTTAATTGAGACTTTTATTTCAATTATACTTGAACAATACAGTAATAAAAATGATGATCTTCTTCTATAATCCATCATCACCTTCAAAACATAATGATTTTACTTTTATTTTAATTTTCACCCCTATGAAAATAATTAATATACACCTCATTACAATAAATTCAGTTTCCTCAATATCATCAATTTGATATTTTATCGATATTCTTTTCAATTATAAATTCAATACCACTCTTTATTCATCTACAATTTGTTCTTATGTTCTCTCCACCTTGTTATAAATAAATTTGAAGCAAACTTTAACAATATACTTTGAATTTATTTTAGTATGTTATATTTTCATTAAAATAAAATATTTCTGAAAATATAGTAAAATTTACTTGAGGGAAGTTTAGAAAAACATTTCTCTTAATAAAAAGGGTATATGTTAACCATCTATACATACACATGAAAGATTTTTAGCATAAAAAAAAGAGAGGAAAAATAAATAATAATTTATATCGATAAACTATAGATCATGTGATGCCAATTAATATTGGTCTATCCAAGACCTATTCATCTATATATCCATATAATTTTTATCAAAATTACTCATGTTGAAAAAAACATCAAAAAATTAAACAGAAATAATATTTGTACACATTTAGGCCATCTTCCAAATCAAATATATATCACCTTTAATAATATTAAATGATTCAGTTATTATAGGGAATTATGATAGTAATGTCCATACCATAAACTTTGTTTACATAGAAAAAAACCTGAATTTATTGATTCTAAAGAGAAAATATCATCTAGAAGAATTCCTAAAATAACATTCCATCAAGTGGTGTAAACTAACATCTCTTCATAGTGGATGGTCTTATTCAATGTTCTCTACCAAAATATACCTACAATTAAACTTTAATTTTTAAAATTAAGAAAAATAATTCAATTTACAAAAATCTATGATGGAAATATTTTATAGGTATAAAATATTACTAATTATTGATACTGATAAATGATACATAATTTTTTATATATCAATTATTTAAGATCAAACACTATTATGGGTCATATTGGATAAAATTAATGTATCAGGAATGTTTTTTTATAAATTTCACTGATATGAACTTTCATATAGACTTATAATTCCTACTTCATCAAGATTCTTCTAGAAACTCTATAAACAATATTGGGGTTTCTTCTTTCATATTCATATAGAATATTTTTTTATCATATCATCCTGTTGTGATATAAACATCTCTTTTAGAATTATATCTTCCGTTATACATCATCATATAAATTATATTAGTAACTGCATTCACACATCTTTATGCAACATCTGCATAGTGGATTCTAGAGTAACTTCTAGGTGATCGAGGCTGTGTATATATTATTGTTTATACTATTTCCCTTCTTATTTCATGAAATTAGTTTACTACCATATTTTTCTTTCCCAAAAACATATCTATGAAAGTGTTTCATATTATTCTATGTTAAAATATTCAAAAAATATAAGATAATCACACTATATTTAGATTAATAATAATTTTATTTACATTTTCTCCCTAAAATCCCCATATTAAAATGGGTGAATCATTAAATATATTACATTTTGAAACACATTAACTTATATGATATAAATTTATTATTTATAAAAACATTCTACTTTAGTTTAAAATATATTAAGTATTGAAAAATTTTATTGTATCAAAAGACCCAACTTATAAAACTATGTTTTGATTTTAATTATAATATATATCCTAGGATTTAATATATATATAATAATATATTTTGGACTATTTGAGAGAACATTTATACCAATTATCTTATGAATATGAAGTTTTCCATTTTTATCAGCATATTTTCTTCCCCCTACATTCATATCTATTCAATTTAAATTTGTTAATGATAATAATCCAAGGGATGATATTCATTCATAATTTATAGTTTCCTTTAAAACATATTAAATTTACTTTTAAATATATTTTCATAAATTTAGTGACCAATATAGAATAGTTCATTAGAATCAATCAAGGATCTTTATTTCATATTGAGTATAAATTTATACAATTTTTTGTAAAATTTATCCTTTATTAATGTAATTAATATGATGATAAAATTATCATTTTTCACTTATTTACAATTATAATATAAAATAACATCAATAATACAAGAAATAATATTTTTTTAATCATTATATATAAAGTCTATACTCATCAATTCCATAAATGTTTTTAGAGAATTAGTGGGTTTGAATGTCATAACAATTAACAAATATTTTAAAAAAAAATCATTATTTATTGGACATATAAATATCATCCGTTGTCACCATTGGTTGATGAAATCTTAGTCAATGATAATAATTATTGAAATAATAATCCCAAGAAGTTTCTAACAAAATTTTTATAATATATAGGGTATGATATTGATTCTAAATCATGATCCTATTATGCTTATATTTATCAATATATAGATGCATCAACCCATAACTATTTTTGGAAAATTGAACCTTAGAACTCCATGGAGAAGGACTATTGAATAGAAAACCCATGTCCATGATTTATTACCATTTATTCTTAATATATTCTATATTAATAGGGATATTTATAATGACTCGTTGAAATGAGAAAATTTCCATGAATAAGTTTTATTGGGAATTTAATCACTTAGATTTGAGGAAGTATGGAAAAAACTATTTGAGATACATCAATATATTACCTCAAAATTAGAATGTGTTCAATGGTGATAATTTCTCTTTTCCAAATAATTTAAGATATATATTAAATCTTATAAGGAAAATATATATATACAAGACCGGTAGTTTCTTAATTAGATTCAAAATTATTGTATGTATTTCAACAAATGGGAGGTAGCTTGGGGATATAAAATATGATTTATCTCTCCCTTTAACTGATATTATCCTAATATAAGGATTCATTACATGACTCATATATCATTTAATTCCAAAATTTTAATTTAAAAATATTTTCTGAGATTTTTTTACCATAAATCAAAATGAAGAATGAATTAAATACTTCAAATGTAATGATTATACCATTAGTGACTTCACTGATTTCTCAAAGTCGATATACTGATGTGGTATTTCAAAATATTTAAAAAAAATAAATTGTATGAATGAGTGTGTCAAGTCAATAAAAAATAAAAAATTATCATTTCATTAATAAATAACAATTCCTATTTTTATAGATACATTTAAGAATCAATATTTATTATAGTGAATTTAAAATTTATTCTTTGATACCATGGGATTTGAGGTTGTGGTAATCAGTTATTGTCTAAAATCATTTGATTAGTATAATTATTTACATAGAATATATTTTCTTTATAGTCATAATGATGGACCATGGGTGATTATTGAGTAGGTCATTTATTTTTTAAATATATTTATATTGTTATTTATTTCCCTTTAGTACTCTTCATCAAGAAGAGTTTATTTTAAAAACTTATCTATGTTTATTATTCGTTAAGGATGATTTCATGAATATTCTTCACATGATTTTGACATGTGGGTAGTTGAATATTATTCACTAAATGTGTTTTTCCAATTTTCCTCAAAATTTTAATTTCTTTTATTATTATTATATCCAGTATATTAGAACAATTTTAACTCACTAATATCCATCTATTCATCGTGATCACAAAAAAATATGTACACATGAATATAAAAGTATCTAATCACTATATAATTTTGAAGACACAATTTTAAGCATCCAATGACGTAGTAAATATTTAATTTAAGGATAATAAAAATGTTTTTTTTCACCACAACATAATTATATAGTTTACTTCATATAACATGATTGATTTTTCCTATCATTTCATTAATTTATGAAACTAAAACTCTATTTTAATTTGAATTGTGTGAAGAATATAATGACCTAGGATTTTCATACTATGATATTATATCATTTTATATGAATATTAATTCAATTACACAAAAATATACTCAATGATTGAAAACATACAATTCCTGTGAACATTTAGAAATAAAAAAAATTGATTCATAATAGTTATAAATCATATAACAATATGTTTCTCATAATTAGAGACCGTATTTGATGTGTATCACGTAATACCTATCATCATAATGTCGTAGAAAAAAATAATAAGAGGGGATATTAGGTACATATTAATGGGAAAAAGGGAAATACATAAAGCTAAAATGATCATATGGTTATAAGAAAATGAACTTCATATATGAATACCATAACCTACATATTAGTGATAAAAATATTGATTTCTGGAATATATACAAGGAATTCATAATAAATGAATCACAATGAAGTCAAAGAACATGATTCATGAGATTATAACATTTCCATGAAACATAGATTCGTGTAATGCACATAAGTATAGAAAATAATTTCATAATTAGTGAAGGATAATTTTAAAAAACCATCATAGCAGAATGGGTTCATTTCCCAAAACATCGTATTGTTAAAGCTTCACCCCCAAGACTATCCATGATGATTGAGTCTCTTACTGAATAGGGTTCACGAACAATTCTAGTCTTATGTATCTGACGAGATATCAATATTTAACCACTTCATTGGAAATAAATCTCAGTCCCAATGGTCACATTATTAAATTCAATCATATATATGCCACAAGATCATAAAATATTCAACATACAAAACCAATGAAATGTATTGGTTTTTAAAAACATATAATAAGTAAATGAATTCTAGAAAAGAAATTAATTTCCCACTCAATTCATTATTTCATTAAATCATAACTCATAGAAAAAATAATTGGTTCTCAAAATCATTTTTATTTGCAAACCCGAGGAAGAGAATCTGATTTCATAAATATCATTATGTCAAAAACATAACCCAGTCAAATAAATTATAATAATATTTTTCTCGTATAATATCCCTATTAATGAAAATTTAACATCATAGGATTTAATTTGAGATAGAAAATAATTTTTAAATATTACTTTCAATATTTCTTAGGATTGTAATTTTTCATGGATAATAAATCATTAAATCTGAATAATCATTAAATATTTTGGAAATAAACATCATTGAATATAAAATTTGAATATTTAAATAGAATAGTTAAAATATTTTCGGGTTTATTGGGAGGTAAATTAAATTAATGATTTTCATTTTTAAGTAAAGGGTCCATTGACATTTTCAATAAAATCCAAATAAGAATTATTTAGAAAATAATGTGATGATTCCTTTTTAAAACATTATAAAAATTAAAATATGTGTAAATTTTCAATAAAAAATAGTTTTATAGAACTATATGTATATATATATTTTTTATAGAACTCTTGGAAATTTATTAAAAAGGGTTTTCAAACAAAGGGGGAAATAATGAATTTTTTTAATATCAATATTTTGAACTATTTAGAATATAAAGGGTGTGAAAAATGGTAGAAAATGTATTTACGTGACATAAAACGATGGTCAAAAAATACCCCAACTTCATGATAGGATTATCAATGATTTTTACATCATATACATAAACATAAATAATCCCAATAAATGATGAAATTGCATCATAATATGCTTACCACAGTAGTAACACTGAATATCATGTCCCATGAAATCATAAAGATAATTGAAACATAAAATACCATGATACTATGTGACATCATGATATTACATGTCAATAGTTATTTATAAAAAAGATATAAAATTATATAGTTCATTATATAACACATGTACCAATGTGAAAAAAGAAGACAAAAATACCGAACCTCATTGATAATATTTTCATTGTAAATCCCAGAAATGAAAGATCCTAAATTGGATAGGTAAATCAACATAATTTTTAGTATAAAAATAATAAAATTTATTTATCTATAGTGTATACATTACATAAAAGAATCATATTTTGAATTTGACATGTCACTCACATAAAATAAAAGTAAAATATAAACCCCTATCCATAAGCCTTAGATTCATTCATAAATGTTTGAAACTGTTGTAAAATAAACATTATTTTGTTATAATTATATTATAAGACCCTAATAATATATAAAACTTCATTTAATATTTACTTAGGATTTTATTACCCCTTTATCAAAAATTCATTATTAAAATCATGTTTTATGTAATAACTTTAATTCTTTTTTATATATATTTTTATTCCTTATTTTCAGTCTTCTAATTTCTGTCATTATTGCATAGTGTCCTAAATATTAACCCTTATATAAATTTAATATATATTTGTTATATATGTATTTATATTACCCTATATAAGTTAGGGATAAAGAATTAAATACACAATTCATGGAGATAAAAGCATGTAAATATGCATGACCATTGTATTGATTTTATAAATGGATGATTTAATACAAATATAAATAATACATTTAATTTACGAATAATTATTATGTCTTATATATTAAATATATTAGATATATTTTAACTTATTTTCTTCCATGAAATGAATTATTGAAAAATAAATTTTTTTTCTTCCTCAGGAGGTAGTCCGATAAACACAGGAATAAAATAATTCTATCCCCCATGAAATGGATAGATAGAATTTATATTTTATATGATAATTATATATTATTAATTTTTTTAGAAATAAATTCAATAATTATTAATTATATACATGTTATCATACAATAAAAATATAAATGAAAAACACATCACATCGGATCGTGAGGGGTAGTTCGACGTACACACATGCGTCGTTATTGTTTTCCAACAAGTTGGGTGGTAAGAAGTTATATTTCATATTATAATTCTAGATATATAATAATATCATAAATATGAAATATAAATTTTAAATGCAACAGTATTTCTAAACTTGAGAGGCTTTGATGGAAAACAAATACCTTCAATTCACGATATCATTGACTTCCATACAAACGATTGAAAATTTTATTTCCCATTTGATAGAAGATGAGATTAATATAATCTATGACATTATAATAAATATGTATCAATAAAAAATTGATACTAGTTTTACTATATAATCATAATTGAATAATTTTTTAAGGGATTTATATATGTATTAAAACAAAAATTCATTGATTAAAATATTCTAAATTCTTCGAACATCCTCTTTATGTTTAACTGTATGCATTCCCAGATTGTATTTCTGAACTCACAAAGGACTATAAGATGTTGGTATAGATGTTGTAAAAATAAATGGATAGTTTTGGTCTAATAAATATGGTTTGGAAGATTGTATAGGATATTGGAGGGGGCCTTTTAATGTGTTAAATAGGACACACATTGAATTTTTGAAAATTACAAACTGTACACATGTTTTAAAAGTAGAAAAATCTCTAAAATTGAATATTATAGAAACTTATTTATGAAAAAAATTAAATATTTTCAAAATAGTTGGTTTTAGAACTATGTATATTTTATTTTACACCGTATCATTCTAGTTTAACCCCACAGTAAACTCATTTTAACCAAAACAACGGTAATTAATTTTTTCAGTTTTTATTATTTATTTTGAAAAATATTTTTTTGGATGATTTTATATAATATAAATTATTCATGTTTCAAATATGGAATCAATTATAAATAATTACATTCATATAATTTTGAAAATATATTTTGAAACTAAATCCATTAGCATAATTAGAATGTGTTTTTGAAAGCATAAATTGAACAAAAGTGAAAGATGTTTATTTTCGAACTTCATTATAAAATACATTAATATAAAAAATATAAAATTTAAAAGTGTAAAATTCATTTACAAATATTTTAATAAAATAAAACCCAAAAATATAATAAAATATTACCCAAGAGACATTATAAAATATTTTTTAAATAACTCTAATCATTTCGATAGCTTGTGAAAGACGCAACCCTAAAAAACCATAATATTGTATACTATAATAATATTATAATTTTATTAGATAATATGAATAGTAAAAACTAAATTATTAAAATTATTTTTATATATTGAATATATATATAATAAAAATAATTTAAAATAAAAATAATTTTTTTCGAAATACAATATTTTTTCTCAAAGACTATTTAATCACACGTTGTGCACATAATTGAAAATTAGTTTTACAAATTTTTTGAAAATTTACATTATAAAGTAATCTAATTTTTTTTAATAATTAATTCAAAATTATATTATTGTACATTTTTTATATTTTCCTATAACTTTTCATTTTGGATGTATAGTGAAAATACCAAATTTTAATGGAAAAATTCATTTTCATTTATGGTATATATAAATATGACATTCCATTTACATTGGTGTAAGAGTAAAATTAGTTAAATTATATATAAAAATATTATTTAATTAAATTTAGGTGATTTCAATCAATTTGTTTTCAAATTTTGATATAAAAACATTTTAAACCTTTTGAACATTTTATTTTTTTGACAACACCTTTTCTCTTCACTTTTGCAAGAATAATTATTAATAAATTTTCACTATATATGTGAATATAATCCGAAAAAAATGAATTCATATTTTTAATATGAATAATGTTTTTAAAATAATTTAAACTAATATATTTTCACAACAAATAATGAAAATAGTAAATATTATTCACAACAGTTATGGTAAAAATAGATTTACTAAGGGTTAAACTAAAATAATAAGGGTTAATGTAACCTAAAAATAGTCTTAAAAATATTATAAATTAATATTTAGAAGATATAATTGATATGGATATACCATAATCCATTTGGGGTACTTTATGGTTGAAAACATTTTGGGTTTATCTTTTCTTTTCAATCCATATAATTGTTCCACTCACCTCACTTATAATAGGCCACCCCGTATATACTCTTACTCACACATTAGAAACACATTAGGATCAGAAAAAACCATTATAAAAAGAAACTAAAATTATATAAAACTATCTTATAAGCCTTATATTTTGAATATTTTCAATATTTGTTATCATTAGTGCCATCCCAAGGAGGTTAAACAAAGAATATGGAATGTTCTTAAATAATCCATTTTTATTTAATTTCTTTCTCCACCTCCTTAAATTATTATTAAACTTGTATTATACAATTTTCTCTGTATATTTTATGTACATATATTTTTTTGGTGTTAATTTAATCACCTACATATGTCCCCAATTCCTTCAAATGGGTTACGAAATCATTATTAACACCACTCACAGTTGGGTATCATGAATGATATATTGTATATATATGATAATTATTAAATCTTAATACCTATGTATTCATTATATCATATATATATCTTTTTAATTTAAAATTCATAGGGTTTACAATAATCTCATTTGTGTGAACATCAGACTACTTCCTTATGAGAAATGTGATTCATTTTTCACTAAAACTTTATATTGAAGGATATGAGGATAATGCTAATTATTATATGTTATATACATGAAATTATTATGATATTTATGTCATATTTATAATTCATAAAATATAATATATAATTTGTTTTCTTTACATTTCTCTCACTTAAAGGTGATAACCTCATTCATGTACGTGCAGACTACCTCATTCATGAAGTGACGTGACTTTATTTCCATCAACACCCAACATAAGTTAAATATATAAATATAAATTTAGATAAATAATATTACTTTAATTATATATTTATTTTTTAATGATATAATATTAATTTCATCCTTTCAATAATTATCATTGGAAAATGGAAATGTCACTCAAGCGTAAATATGGGCTACCATCTCCATGACCGCAACATATATTTTTCTGAAAACCATATTACATGGGTTCAATTAATAGTATAATTTATTAATAAATATAATAATTATTTAAGGATTATATTTTTTTTAAATGATGAAATTATATAATATTCACAAGAATAATAACATTAATTATAAAGCACGAAAAACAAAATAAGGTAATTAATACCTAAAAATGAAGAAAAATGAAATTTTATTAATGAAAAGGAGATAATATGTTATAGAGGGGTCATATATGATATAAAAATATTAATATGATTATAGAATAAAATAATAACATGCTTAAAATCATTATACATAAGTTTAAATCACGTTCAAACTAAAGTAAGAATATGGTAATAGTTTATGTCTCAATTTCATTTCAGTGAGACACATGTATATTATGAACCAATTTATTTTTAATAATGTATATAATTATATTTTAAAACGTAATATAATGAATAAATAATAATTCATGTTAATTTTTTGTTTCATGTTGATTTATTTTATCTAATGTAAATTGACATAAAAGATACTAAGTGGTCAAGAATTCCATAACACAATTTCTTTTCATTAGGTTATATTACGTATCCATAATATTAGATATGTTATGTTTATATGTGTAAAAAAATTTGATTATATTTTTTATTTCAACTTGTTTTATGTTTATTCACATATGATTCACATAAACAATTCAATTAAAATTTACCACTTCAATGTTATGATAATTGTAAGGGTTTACATCACAATACCATTCTAATCAAGATTCTTAATTCATGGATTCAGTTGAATGAAATTATTTTAATATTATTTAATAAATAAATTTATCTGTATTATCCTATACTTAATTATTATGTTATCATGTTTTCTAAATTGTTTTTCAATTTTTGGTATTTAATGAAATTATATAATAATTTTTTATCAATTTTTACATCATTTATCTATTCATCCAAAAAATATGTTTTATTCATAGAAGGATTTTATAAAACAATTTAATTTTTTTTGACTATTTAAAAATTATTTGTAAATGTATTTTTTATACATCATTTATTTCTTAAAAAAATTAATGGAATCTAAATGTAGTTTTCAAAATAATTCCTATTTTGATTTTACCAAAAAATTGAATGAATTATTTGTTTTAATGTGTATGATATAAATTGTATTTCCACCAGTCAGGAAACAAATGGTTTCAAGATTTCATTATATTTGAAAAATAATTTTAAACGAAAATTATTTTCCAAATGTTATGTGAACTTCTGTCATTGATTTTTTTCAAAATAAAAACGATATTTTATTCAATAATTTTTTAAATGAATATTCATTGTATTTATATTCATAAATGAAAAAAAAACATTCTAAATACAATAGGTATTTTTTGATATCCTAATTTTCTTCTTTTGTATGGTCTATATTCATTTTTATAATGGATTATAATTACACCCAGTTCCGTGATTAATTTTTACAGTCATTAACTTCCCCATTAAGTATTCACATTCTTATAGAAATTGAATTTTGTATAAATATCCATATTATTTATCATGAAGATGTTAATTGCATAAACATTATATTATTTATCTATATATTTTTAAATATTCAATATTATTTGTTTATCTAAAAAATATTTATAATTATTTTTTGTTAACCAAATACTTATATTTGATGATAAGACTCATTTTTCATGAAATCAATCAATTATTTAATGTATAAGGAATTATTTTGACATACAAAAATTCATGGGGCATAGTAATATATATCCTTTTAATTCATTTATAGGTTTGATGTGATAAATTAGTTTGATATCATTAGCTAAATGGGATTTAGTCCACAATTTTTAAATTGTATTATGGATATATATCAATAGTAGAGGTTTCATGTTCCTAAAAAATTACACCAATAATTTAAAATTTCATTCATCATGAATAATGATATAATTATCAATGAGATTTTCCTAGTGATATAATCCCTAGAATCATTTGATTCTAAATTTATTGTTCAATTTCACTATGTGTTAGTTTATTTGCCTTTCCAAATTGATAAAGCCTTATCTATTCATGACATCCACAGTTTTGATTATATAACATAAGTTTTCTGCTATTTAACTTTCCCTTGAAATTATTCCATATTAATTCTTGATAACATCAAATGTACAACACCCTTAATGATAATCTGATATCACAATTAGTTTTTTCATTTCTCAGTAATTCAATATGTTTATTATGATGGATAGTCAATGTTATGTTATAAAGATTAATGTTTTTCTGGAAATAAAAAATTATACAAATTTTTATTTTCAAATTTAATAATTGAATCATATATTTATCAAGTTTACCATAACTAATAAAATATCTTATAATTCGGGACATGATTCCTCATATCATATTCTAATATAATAAAGTAATATACCAGCTCTCAATTAGTAGAGTTTTGTTGAATATTGATGATATAATTGGATGTTTGTTAGAGATAGTGGGAGCTTTCTTTTGTAAAACATATATTAGGGATCATTACCATATGAATCCCTATTAATATAGGTATATAAGAAAATCAAAAAAATATTGTATAGAAAATATTATGTCATTTTAACTATAAAATAAATCGACGTATGTATACTATAAATATATGTGTTTCTAGCTCTGATGTACCTTGGGTTAATATCTCCAAAGAGATTGCATTGAGCTTGAACAGATCGTCATCTATTCCATGAAAAAAATATTACTCTGCAACTACTTTCAAAATCCTACATGATTTAATTAGGATAATTCATATTATACTTATAAATAAATATAATGGATTTTAAAAAATACCCAAAGAAAGAATATTTATGATGGAAAATGTAGCAAAATTGTACAAAGTGCTACATTATATTTATAATTATACATTATGATTTAGAATACATATTTATATGAGGTAATATATTATATTCCATTTTTTGAAATCCAACCTAGAATGAAGAAGGACATTAAAACTAATGATCAATGTTGAGAATTCCCTACATAGGAAGGCAATATTACTAGTATTAGAAATAAAAATATTTATTCTATATTAGTGTAGCTTAACCTTGTAATGAAAAATAACCTTGAAATTATTTATAAACATCTTCCATAGTGAGATTATTCTATGTTGGATTTAATTATGTGAAATGACCAGCCATTGTTTGGTGGAAATGCATATGCAATGGTAGCCAAATAGTGGATTATGGCTCTAGAGAAGATATATTTGGACATAAGATGATATAAAAAGGAAGAAACTGCATTTAGAGTTTATTGTCTCAATTTAGATGTTCATAAATTGTGGAATTTGATCTAGAATACTAATAATGTATATTAAATTGAACTCATGGAATGGAATGTTGTTAAGGTGACATTCATTGAGAAATATTTCTCTCAAGATAAATAATACTATATAGAGAAATATATTCACAACATAAGTAAAATGGAATAATTTAATGTTGTTGAGTATGAATATACCTTTATATAGTTATCTTGGCATGCTTTAGGTTACATAAAAAACATGGTGTGCAAGATTGACTATTTAGATTAAGCGCTAAATCCATACCTCTAAAGATTGTTAGTTTCTTAAATAATATTTCATCATTTTATAAAATATTTTTATATACTTTAATAAAGGATAAATAATTCCCCAAGTCTTATAGATTCATAGGGAAGAACGATAAGAAGAGTATGTAAGAGAAAAAATAGATAAAGGGAAAAAATCGAAAAATTATTTTACAACATGTGATTATTATAGAAAGAAACACTCTGGTACATAAACGAAGGATTGAGTGTTTTATAAACGTGTGGGAAGAAAATCCACCATGATTAAGATTTCAAGGGAATGAAATAAATTTCCCTTGTGCAATGATTCCACGCTAAGGATATGAATCCCTATGTAAATTAATTCCCTATGTGTCAAGGGAATATACCATAGAAAAATATATGGGA
This sequence comes from Viscum album, assembly GCA_963277665.1. Taxonomy (NCBI): domain Eukaryota; kingdom Viridiplantae; phylum Streptophyta; class Magnoliopsida; order Santalales; family Viscaceae; genus Viscum; species Viscum album. Next base: position 441,023,355 of record OY728123.1, read on the forward strand.
TCAAGTTCATGATTATGTAATTGATATAGTCAAAGGGGAATGATGAGTGCTGTTTTGAATTTAAATTTGGGAAATATGTTTTAAAATTATTTTATTGAAGATATTATCATTATATGAAACATGAAATTAATAAGTATTTTAATATAATAATATTTCATAAATAATTTGAAATTATGTGTTGAGTAGTACTAAGAAAAGTGATTCAGTGGAAAGTTAAATATTCACGAAAACACATGATATATGGTAGATGACCCTTAATATATTTTATATGTTGAAATTATAATAAATAAATATTTTTCTGTGATTATTCATGTGAATATGAAATTGGAATGTGGTTTTAAGGTTTATGTTATCTTTATTGGACTTTAAAACTTGTTTGGATCTATTGAAAATATTAAAAACCACAAGATTTCATTTTTGAAAAAATCAATTTTATAATTAAAGTTTTATAATGATCAAGGTATTCAAATTATTAGAATACGACATTAATTTACACTAAATATAATACTATTTTAGTGACATTCCTTCTATATGTAGTCAAACATATATTATATGAGGTTTAACATAAACTATTTCTGGAAGGGATAAAGCTAAACACTAGTTGTTGTTGGATAATCTTATGACCATTTTGGTTTTAGTATATATAGGAGTATATTGTTTTTGTTTTATAGATCTTATGATCTGTTAAAATTTACTTCTCTTTTTCATATGTAAAAATAAATTTTTTTGATTTTCATTTCTTGGAGTAATAGATATCTGGAAACTGGTAAAATAATAACCCTAAAATGAAAATGTGATTTTGAATAAAAATATATCAATTAAATATATTTCTATATATTTTGAAAAGGTGAAAAAATTCCACAATGATATGAAACGAATCTTCAGACACAATTTTTTATATTATCATCATTTTTAGTATGTAGATGAATTTTTACACAAATCAATGGTTTATGATTTTATCAATATTAACAGTATCTAGATAACCAATGTTCTTGAGATCAATAACTTCTATCAGTCTCTATAATTCCTTAGGTCTTAGTATTCCCTTCTATGTCCATGAATTCATTGCCCAAATATGTTATGCTAAATTAAATCCTAGTTATTTTATGACTTCATTTGGCCTTTTTACATTAATTTATCTATTATAGAGAATATGTTTTATTAACTCTTATTATGATGTGGGGTGTTCAACAATTGTATTTCCAAATTATAGAACCCTATATTACCGTGATCAGGTTTAAATTTTAAGGATGAAATTAATTTATGGTGAGGTAGAATGTAATACATCATGATATTAAAATAACAATATTGTTTTCCATATAATTTAGGACACACAATAACACTATTAATATAAAATATATCAGTAAACACTTTAGGAAATATTTATTTTTAAATAAATTTAATCTCTTTCATAACATATAGAACACAGATCCCCAAGACGAAATAAACCATAAAATATTATAAAATTATAACTTATATATTATTTTTTATGTAAAGAATAAAACACCCTCAATTATGAAGAATATTGTTATCTATTTATTATAAAAATTAAAAATAAATAAAAATAATGCTAAATGTTTTCTGAAAAACATTATTATTTTTAAAAAATAAAACTAATTTTCAATCATCCCATATAATTTAAAAATATTATTATAACACTTATAGACAATTTATATGTAAAATAAAATAATAATTTGATACCATAATATAAAACATATCTTGGGATGCAATTTTTTTGGATCTTTGTAAAAAATCCCATTTCTGATGAATAATGAAATATTAGAAATGACAAATAAAAACTAACATTTAATTTAAATTATTTGTGATGTTAAATTATATTTAAACATTTTTTTAACATTAATTTATTTAAAATATATATATATATATATATATTAATCCAATTTGGTTCATTTAAAATATTTTCATGTTGAATTTTTATATAAAAACCTTATAATGGTTTGAACATTTTCTCTATAAAAACATACATTCTCATCGCAGCTACTTGATTATTTTTAAACTAAAAATTTTCTATTTATGTGAATTTATTTTGGAAAAAATTATTCCATATTTGGAATAATAATATTTTATATTATCTAAATATAAATATTATTTTTATTGAGATTAATAGAGAATAAACAAAAAATTATTTAAAACTGTTGAGGTAAAAATGGATTTATGAGAGGTAAAATTAATAATATATGGTTCAAATTAATCACAATAATTGTTTGAAATATTTTATATTTTAATATTTAGAACATATAATTTTTATTTCATAATAATAATATATGTTTTACCATTTTAGAATTTGAAAATGCAGGTACAACTTTTCCTTTTCACGAGTTACACGGGTGCTACTCATCTGACTAATAAAAGGCCACCCCCTCTTATATTATTGGCTCATTCAATAGAATTTTTATTCATCAAGTAAATACCAAAATAACTTAAAAATTTTCCTACCCAAATCCCCAATTCCAATTTATTTCCAACATTTAATCATTGAATGATTTATTGAAACACTAGGTAGGTTACCCGAAGAAGATGTAACATTTTTCAACAAGCCTTTTTACTTTATTTCTTCGTACTCCTACATCAATTATTATTAAATCAAGATTATAAAATAACCCTATTATATAAAATATAAATTATATTTTTTTATGTTATGTTAATGTCCAAAAACCATACCAATTCATATAAAATGGGTTATAGAATCATTATTTATGTGAATGAAGAACTACAACCTCAAAAACAAACATCATTCATTTATCTAATACTGTATCTCAAAATTTGGTATAAAGATGCATAAAAGTATAAATATATATTAATTGAAACTTAATTATACCTATAGTGTAATTAATTTACATATAACTCTTTATTTTTTATTTTTTTATGGTATATAAAAAAATCAATCGTTTGTACGACAGACTGTGGCCTTGCGAAGTGATGTGATTCATTTTCACTAATTCTTTCCCTAGAAGGTGATAAAGATATTGATAATTATTTTATGTGTTATAAGAAATAATTATTATATTGAACATATATTTATCATTATTCTAAGATAATATATCATTTTATTTATTACCATTTGACTCACAAAAAGATTACACCATAGTTCATGTATGCATGGACTGTCGCCTTAATGATGTTATGTGATTATATTATCATCACCACACCACATTGATGATATATATAATTTTATTTAAATAAACAATATTGTATATATTATATTTTTATAATTTTGTAAAGATAAAATTTTACATAACTTATTTTCACAATTATTAATGAAAAATAAAAATGTTACTCATGTATATGTACAACCTACCATCTCCATGGTCATAATTTAATTAAATTATCAAAAGAAATAATTAATGATTGGATAAAAAAGAATCATATATGACCTTGAAAATATTAAAATTTGAGTTATAAGATATTATAAAAAAGTCATATATTCTATTATAAATATTAAAATTATTCTAGTATAAAATATTATGATTAATAAGTCTATTCTAAAAGAGGAAAAAATGTTAAACCAATATGAATTGTGGTGTAAGGTATTCTATCTCAATTTAAATTAATTAAGGAATAGTTATATGTGAACCACATATTTCAGTAATATTGTGTTTAAACGTCCCATTTCATAAGAAAAATAAAGAATAACTAAAAATTCATTGTATTTTTAGTTTCAATTTAAATTATTTCATTAAAATTGAATTGATTTAAATGTTATCAAGTAGAAATTAATTTCATAACTACTTTTCTTGGTAGAGTTATATTAATTAAATATCATCATTCATGTATTAATTTTTTTGTAAGTAATTTTTACAATTTAATGCTTTATTTCGAATTGATTTATGTGGATTTTCAATTAATTCACATAATCGATTCATTGATTATTTATTAGTTTGACATTACTTCCATTGTAAGGGTTTATTTCAATATGACATTTTAATCAAAATTTTTTATTATTGATTTTATGTTGAAGGATATTAGATGATAATTATCAATAAAACTTTTTAATTTTATTATTCTCTAGTAATTTATGTAGTTTTAATATAATATTGATATTTTAAAATATATTTTTATTAAACATCTATAGTCATATTTTAATAAAATTCATCACTGTTTCACTATTTTGTTACAAAAATATTTTCCTCCAAAACAATTTTCCCTATAAAAATTATTTAATATTTAAGCACTTCCAAGTTATTTGTTGAATTTTTTTTAACATTTTTTTTCTTTTTTTGAAAATTTAATTGAAATACAAATCATTTCATTTTAAAAAAAATTCTCAATGATGTTTTTACAAAAATGTGAAATGAAATTTTTATTTCATGTGTATGACAAAAATTGATTTTCTCATTATCATGACTACTCAAATATTTTTATTATTCCTTTATATGTTTTAATGATTAAATTTAATGATGATTTTTTAAATATTTTTTTTCTCATGTATTTTTATAATATGAATTTGAAAATGAAATAGCATATTTTCCTCATGAATGCATTTAATGATATATTTGGGATGTTTTAATTCATCAATGAAAATGAACCTTTTCCCTTACTCCAATGGGTAAATATTGTTTTTATACCATTGTTATTCCTCCTATTCATGGTTTGTGATGAATTTAATAAATAAATTATTGAAATTCACTTCCATGATTCGCTTTTTATTTCATTAAAATTCACTTCAATTATTAACTTTCTTATCGATTTTATATTATCCCTAAATATCCAAATTATATATGTTGAATAATTTTATTTCATAAACCATATATAATTTATACATATGATGTTTCATATTGACGATAATTTGTTTATTTAGTATATACTAATAATTATATATTCTATAATCATTAAATTTATTAGATTATTAGGCTCATTTGTCTTTAAATAAATATGTTATTTAGTATATGAGAAATAATTTGGACAAGAAGACACAAGATGGGTCTAGTTATAGATTTCCCATTAATATATCGATATGTCTCATGAGAATAACTTGTTAGATAACCTTGGTTTAATAGTTTTCAACCAATTAGTTTTAAACTATATTGAGGGAAGATCATGATTGTAGAGGAATGATGTTCTGGGGACATTACATATAAAAATTATGACTGTCTATCATTAAGAATTTAGTTATTATTATCCATGATATCTTTATAATGATATTAACAATGGATGAAATTCATTCCTAGTTTTTTGAAATGTAATGGGTGTTCATTTATTTTTCATGCCATAAATCTTCAATAAGTACTATTTATGATGTCAATTTTTTTGATTAACTCGAATATGTGTTATGTTATTTATATAGACAAGTTTGTTACTAATTATTTATTACTAGTATATTCTATTTTACATTACCATTTCTAATAGTCGGATGTCACCCTTATTGTGATTCCCTTCTCATCAATCCATCATGTGTATAATGTTTGATAAGAACGGAAATTCTAGAGCAAATAATGTTATTCATGAAAGATAATAAAATTATGTAGTATTTTTTAAAATGTAATATGTGAATCATGTTTGTGAACTATTTGTTCCTTGGGGATGTAATTCCATATATCTGAAGCTATAGTAAAAAAAAGAAACTGGATCTAGGTTTCAAGAGTTAGGGTGTTTATAATTAAAATTACATAATATGGATGAGTAAATATATAATTGAACTAATTTTAAATTTATTAAAAATTAAATGAAAATAACTTATAAATTATTTAAATTATTTTTTATTTCTATATAAATACTAGGGTTTTTCAATATTAGTCAATTATTTTTTGAAAAATCCAAAACTTTAAGCAAAAGAATATTTTGAAATATTGATTTAAAAAAATTATTTTTGAAAATAAATTTTTTAAATTTCATAAATTTATTGGTATTATTTTTTCAAAAAGTGTAATAAAAACATGTTATTTAGAAAATAATATATTTTAATCATATGAAGACATTTTTGAAAATTTAATTCTTTTTTATCAATATGATTTCTTTATATAAAACTATTATACATAATATTTAATATTTGTATTTTCTTATTTCTTATACCAAGTTTAATCGTTAGATAATAATGGTCATTTTTAAATAATATTATTAATCATTTTTCACGATTCATTAAAACGTATTGTAGAATATAACACAAGATATCAAATAATAAAATTTAATTTGAAAATATTGTTTCCAAAAACCTCAATTTGTAACATTATACCCTCCTTAAAATTAATTAATATATTAAATTAATTAATTCGATAAAAATATTTCTGGGTAATTTTGTCTCATTACATCCTCATGACCACACGTAGCTTTCTAAAGCTAGTGTTTTCATAACCAAATATTGGCATGTTATGTGGAAATGTTCATTAAATCATTATTGTTACAATAGAAACTTTCTTCCTATTAATTATCAAAATTAATATCATTCTCTTATGGTATGACCTCTGAGATCAGTACCTGTGTATGATCAAGTATGTACTTTCTCAACAGAGACACATTTAATATATCATGAACATGAGAGTGGTTTTATGGAACCTAAAAACAATAAGCTACTATATAGATGTGATCTAATTTTTAAATGGAATCTATATGACACGGTAGTAGCTATTCCTTATTGTTTATACAAAAATTTATAGAAACCTATTTTCCCGGACTTTATATTGAAAATTACATCAGTAATTTTTAGAAAATAATTTATGTGTATATTGTGTTGTACTTATGTTTTGTTGAATGGATCTAATATGGTCAAGAATTTCATCATTTGAATCTACCAGTAATAGCTTCAATTATACAATTTCTTCCAATTACATTGGAGTTATGAAATTTTTTCTGTAAAAGGCTTCATAATGAACTATAAGAATTCCCATACAAAATATATTATTATTCCTAAATTAAAATACCAGAATGAATTTATCCCAACAACCATATAAATACATTGAATAATATCATATCATTAACTATATGGGTTTTTTCCAAATGACCATCTATCTAGGGATTCTACGTAGTGCTAAAACATAGATCTATATTCATGGCTTTGATAAGACATCCACAAAACAATGAGTTAAATCTAATACCACAATAAAATAATATATAATACAATACTCTATGTAATCTTATTACATCCTTTACTTATATCATGAAATTCACACAGAATTATAAATATTTTATAACAGTGCTAAAATGAGAATAAATTGTATAGTGATAAAATAAAACCAATATAACATTATTCCATTTACATGTTATAGAGATTTTGATGAAAAAAACACATGATGTGGTCTTAAAATTTCATTTTAGTTATTAATAATGGTTATTATTGCTTTTTATACCAATGCATCTCAAATGTATCTTGTTGACATAGTAATTATCAATTTCTACAATTATTAATATATCTCTTTGTGTTTTTGTACCCAAAATAATCTTTCACATTAGCTAGTGGTGGGAGTAAAATCCTTATTTCCCATGCGTTGTGATTTCAACCCCCATGAAAGTATTGGATGTGATGGGTTTTCACCCAACATAATAGAAACCTCAATAAAATATTTAAATAATTTTAATAAAATTCCAAAATTACAATTACCAATATTTACCTCAACATCAATGATAAGATAAACCATCATGTTTAACAGTACATTTATCCTTATATAAAATAAATTTAATGTAATTCACACCAAAATAACATTTTCACTAAAATTCAAACAAAACCAAAGGGTTGTATTTCTATAAATGATTCGAAAAATGACATTAGTCATGAGAAAATCCCGTCATATAATACCCCAAAAGAAGTGTTATGGACATTGAATATATTATTAACCATAAACTCATAATATCATGATTTTATCCTTAAATAATATGTTAATATTATATGGAGGCATATACGCATCCCAAGGATAATTTAACCATTATTCCATAAATTTGGTATTATCATCGATGAAAACATTCCATTGGCATCATGGGTTTATCCCTTCATTGATATAGTACCAAATGTAGTTTAATTACACCAAAATCAATGTTGAGGTATATATCAAATTAACAAAATAAAACCATGTTCTATTAATGTATTAACAATAATAATTTCTTAAGGATCTTTCTTATGTAATAAAATATTATATAAGGAGTAGTGAAAAACTATGCCCATATTATCAAGATTCACATCATCCATTGTGATTGAATTATATTTATATTTACATATGATATTTCATGGTTTTTATGATTATCAATGAAATTAGACAATGGATTGTGGAATGTATTCACATAAATCCCAAACACCTTACATAAGAATAATTAGAGTGTGTTTCATTCTTTCTATAGATATTATTTCTCTTTTTATCATTATATAACATCATCCTGTCATATTATCATTAATCCAATCTATGACCATTCTTTCCACATATAAACAAATCTCATATTCTCCTAAAGGAAATTTCCTCTATGGTTTTCTCTAAATATTTAGTATGAAGGAAACCACATATTCTTATCTTAATTGTTTATAGAGTTTCCCTTGAATTGAATCTTCCATTTCTTACTGAACCATGTGATTTATGTGTCACTATAATCTTTATTTCCAACTTGATAGCATAATGAATGGTTTATTTATTAAATTTTATGTTTATTATAGAATAAATATTTAAAATAATTTATTTTAATCCACTAAATTATTGATATACCTTACATTCAGGTTATATGATAATTCTAGATGTCTATGTTTCTACTCCTCTAAACTTTTTTTCATGTGTAAAAATTTATTAATCATTCTTATATGTTAGCTTAAATAATTACATATCTATTTTTATATGAATATTATAAGCGATGTTCTTAATAAATATAATCTCTTAAACTCATCCCACTCAATGGAAGCCATTTTCACCAAATTTCATTATATTCTTGACTGGATTCCACCATTGATCTACTTCACTATCCAATTGATAAATGGAAAAAATTAGATTTTCATTCTCTAAACATTGGATAGAGAAAAAATATATTTCAAATGGTTCTAATATATTTCATGAAAACTAGTGGATTATAAGAAATAATAAGTGATGGTGGATGTTTCCTCACAAAGGACTCAATCGAAAGTTGTTCCATACATTTCTCAATTGGATGTTCATCATGATTTATAGAGGAAGAATGTTTTTTTAACTTTGAAACATGATTTTTCATTCCATCCCCCAAAACATTTGTTTATGGGGAGAATAATCATTTTAGTTTTCATTTCATTTAACATTACCATAGTTCCATCAGGATCGAACCATTGATTAAAACCAATATAATAGTGTTGGAAACTCTAATCATAAATTGGACACAACATAATCATGGATAATCATTTTTAATATGTATTAATCATTACACATCATTTTGAAAATATAAATACTTTAGATTATCCTAGGTTATTCATTATCATAATATATATAAATATGTAACGATGGTTCGAAACGAGGTTCTAAATCATCACAGAAGACACATGAGGAGTGTAAAATAATGTGTAAAACATGGCTAGTTTCAATGCACCAAGTCACCCTTGATTCAAGACCGACGTGACCTTTTAAAAATATTTACACCTAGGTACATATATTATAGAAAAACATTGAATTTTATTATCCAAAATGGTATGTAATTTCATGTAAACAACTCGCTCAATCATTTAAAAATATTTACATATATTTTAACATAATTGGAATTATTCTAAGACATATCCTTCTATATTTAACTAGTTATCTCACTATTTTATTCTCTTCATAGATTAAAAATGTAATTAAAACCAATCATATGATAAAAACATTAAGACCAATGCATTTCATTTATATATTACATCATTTTAGGTGAATAATCATTACATCATAAAAACACACACATGAGGATCATAAAGGTAAATTATCATTGGAAACATGAAAAAAGAAAAAAAGTAATTCAAAAGAGTTTTACACTATATACAACTTATTTCATCATAAATATCACCCTTCTATTTCATTTCACACAAAATACCTATCATCAGATCTGAGGGAAAATAAACCTAAGAATGGGTTATATGAGATTCTATGTTTGTGTAAATAAGGTAAATTTTTTAAAATAAAATTATTATATGTGTATAATAATATCAACACTACATATGAAAACCTTAATCTACAAATCAAAGATCAAAATCCTATATCAGGGAAAAAATAATTAGAGGGAATAAAAAATGAATTTTAATGAAACCAATAAACATTATACAAAAATACATACCACTTTCAAAGGATATAAATTTTTGGAATAAACATAATCATAAAACATCATTTACTTTTAATTCAAGCCTTATTTCCAAAACTATCAAATTGGACTGGGTTAACTCGCAAAACCATCTTAGTAGTCATGGGTTTATGTAACATCCCAGGTAACTAAATAATATTACATTATAAGTTTTATCAATATTTGTGAATAAAATGTTAATATTACTTTAATGGTAATGCTATGCTCAATGGCGTACCCAATACGCAACAACGAGTTTCATTGAAATCTTACATTGCACACTAATAATATAATAATATTATAATAGTTAACGCCTAGCCATTGTAATGGAGGGAATGAAAAGAAATAACTAAAAAATGATTACATATGTTTATTAAATATTTTTATATTTATCCAATAAATGTTAGAGGCTTAAAATCCAAATGAATCAAATTTTAAGAATAAATACTGTAATATTTTTAAAAGATTGTTTCACCGCCTTTTGATGGCGAACCTTTTCTAAACATAACTTTTGACAATTTTATAATCTATATTTGTCAAAATAAACTTATTCTTTATTAATGGGATATTGAAATTTACTTTGGTTAAATTTTCGGTATGTTTCTGACAATGTTCATTTTTTTATTGAATAGTCAAAAATATTGCATTTTACATCAAAACTGCTTTTTCATCTAATTTAAATATATGGTTGGATTATATTTTTAACTATTTTTAATTTTTAATTAGAATATAATTTTACAATTTAATTCAATGGTGGTCATTATAATTAATTTCTCTTCGAAAATGGACATAAACAAGTGCCGAACATTTCATAGATATTGCTTCCAAAAAACCCGCTATTTGTTTTGACAGTGGGAATTAAATATATGATTTATTAATGAAACTTCTATGTTTTTAATTTGGTAAAATGGAATTAATTTCTGAATTTTAAATATCAAATATATCTTAGGGTTAATTTTTGTTGTTTTTCTAATAATGCTTTTTTTAATGAATAGTGAAAATACAGTTTTTAATTCAAAACTGCCTTTTCATCCCATTTATATATATATTTCTATTTTCATTTTAATTGTTTTTAAAGTATAATTGAATTATTTTATTATCACTTAATACAATTTTTTTCATTGGAAGTAATTTCACTTTTCTATTGGATGTAAAAACATGTCAATATTTTGATAAATTTTACTTCTTAAAAACCCATCTATTGTTTTGACAACGGGATTTACTTTTAAATTAATTGCTATAATTTATGTATTTTTAATTTGATAAAATTGATTCCATATTCAGAATCAGAATGTCCAAATTATGTAATTAAGACTCTTGTTTTGGACATTATGAATAGTGACAATGGTAACAATCTTTAATTATCGTGTTTAATTAGTAATCGGGTAATTAAGGGTAAGAAAATAATATCATAAAAATATAAACTGACCCCAAAATGTTTCCTAATTCCATTGGTGGTGTCATGGCCGACCATGGGATGCCTTTTTCCAACCTTGGGATCCCATGGAATCACTTTATTGTGATAGTGACCTTTTATAATATTTTTTTAATGAAAGGAAAATGTAACCAAAATATGTAACACCTAAGAAAAATAATTATAATTTTGTCTACATAAACAATATCTTAGAATATAAATAGTAATTTTAAATATAAAAATATTTCCCACATCCTAGTATTTTTATATAATTTTTAGACATTAAATAAATTAAATTATTTATGACACCATGATGATGCACCAATTACCTCATTAATGAACGATTTAAATAAAATGAAAAGATAATGTAAAATCTATGACTTACACTTGAAAATACCTATTTGATGAGTATATGTCGAACCCTTGTCACCTTAGCCTCGAAATATATCAATGTGGGACCTTTGAAATTCGATACTCTTTTTAAAATAAGGTAACATTTCTTGACTTTCCATGAGCGCCCCTCCTCTCCTCTTATAAAAGGCCCCCACCTCTACCTCCTTAACCACACATCTCAAGCCTTTGGATCAGCCAAACCCTACCCATTTCATCTCTCCACATCCCTCTATTTATTATTGAAGCCTCACTTTAGGCAAAAATTTCTTCAATAAACCCTTTTGTTTCAAACCAAAGGGAGTTACCTGATTTAAAGGTAATGTTTTCTCGTATGTTATTTTGTTTTATTTTGCTTCTCCAACCCCCTAAAATATTTTTATTCCTTTATTTTGTAACAAAACAAGTATCTCCAATATAGTAGGATGTTTGTATAATAAGTATTCGAGCTACAATTATACACACATCTGTCTAATGGTTAAAGAACATATTGTTTCTGTGGATGGTGAATAGTTGCCTCACGAAACGATGATTGTTCAATATTATTTTTGCACCTTTAAAGGGGGCCATTATGATGTAATTGTATTTTATATATTATATATATGGTATTAATGTTTTTTATATGCTTCTGTATTTTATATTTAAAACATTCCTTTATTCTTTTCATGTTGTGAAAATGCGATAATTCCATATGAGGAAGTGCGAACCACCGCCCCCTCAAGTGATGTGACTCATTCATGAAATACATGGAATATATAAATAATGAAATTAATAATCTTATATGGCCTATATAACATATATATTATACTATAATTATAATATATATATATATATATCTCAATTATTTTTTATTCCATTAATATGAAAAAGAAATGAAAGTAGCGTTCATGCGTACGTACGGCCTACCGTCTCAATGAACGATGCATTTCATTTATTTTTATCTCAAAATGTTATTGAATAGTATAAAATGAATATTTACTGGATATATATGATATTTAAATCATTAATACTATTTTGGAGATTATTTACTTATAACTACATGGATAATTCTTCTCAAACAAGTTTATTTTTTACTCAAGTACAAAACATCGACAAAAACATTTGATATGAACTCACATAATTAACTAATTATTATAACATTATAATATGTTAAATTCATTGAATAATAAACTTTAAAGGATTTTCTTAAGAAATTATCAATTGAAAAATGTTTATAATTCAGGAATATAAAGAAACGAACAAGACAAGTCGGACTTGAGGTAAGGGATCATACCTCTCTCTTTTTTTAGTACTATTTTTTATGTAACTTACTTTAATATCATCTTTCTTATGTTGGGGGATGTTATTTTATATTCCTGTTTCTTTATATTTTATGTTAATATTATGAGATACCCTATTTTATCTCATCAATACATTTTTCGAAGTTTTATGTGGCGTCGTTAGGCTGCTGAATTTTCATAAGGGGATTTTCATTTCACTTTTTATTCCCGTGAGATTCATGGTACATTGGCCACTATTTCATTTTGTGTGGTGTATGTACTGAACTTAGTTTACTATTTGTATAATATACTCTCATTTATGGGTAGTTACATCTTCATTGTATGACCCTTCTTTCATGGGGTGTACGTTTCGAAAGTTTCCCAAATCGGTAAGGGAACCTTTCACACTCCTCTTTTAAAAAGACTTATTTTGTTATGTGTTTTAATATACATTATTTTATGTTGGGATATGTTCTTATATATCCTTATTGATGTAAATTTTCTGTCCAAGTGATGAGATACAATTTTCTCTCTCATCAACTAATGTTATGAATTTTAAAGTGACGTCGTTAGGCTGTTGAATTTTACCAAGTGAACTTATTATCCAAATTTCGATTTCTTTGGGATCAACTTGTAGTTATTGAATATGTCATCCTATGAAAATGTGTGAATGACCTATGGTTTATTTACACTTAATATCCACTTATATTGGGTGTACTTATATTTTTCACACGTAATTATGAGATTGATTTATCCTTAATTTATGGATACCTTCTTTATAAGGGATTTCATCTCATTTTACAATTCTATTGAGACTTAATTGTTGTTATAAACCAATTCACTATTATATGGTGTATATACTATCCTTGGGAATAATATATCATCAATCACTTTATTCTCATGATTTTATAATGTTATGATTAAATGTAATTCCTCAATTATTGTATTCAAGTGTCTCTCATTTTGTTAAAAACCCTTTAACTAAAATATCGTTTTAAATGTTTTAATGATTTATTCTTATAAATATTTCTCATTAATATCCATTTTTTTGAAATGGTTTTAAGGGTTTATTTATATGGATATTAATGGTTTAAAACTTTAAAAGCTTCAAAGTGGTGTGGGACACTTTTATTCAAAAATCTCTTTATTAAATGTTTTAAATTGTTTTTAAAATGATTTTTAGAATAGATTCATTATTTCAATATCTTAAAATTTTATATTTTTATTACGAGGTGGGAATGTTATCTTTCCTTTATACATAAGTTATTTTCTATGATTATGTTATGGTTCTTGAGCATTGTTTATGAATACGGGTGGTTTCGTGATAATCTAAGGGTAGGTGAGCCTGATATAGCTCTCCAATGAATTGGGTAACGCGAAGGAGTTAAACATTAAGGTTTCTATGAAGAGATTTAGGGAATATACTTTTATAATTATTCCAAATGTAACCATGAGGGTTAATCCATACGTAAGAATGTTATTAATGCCTCAAGTTACCTTTATGCCTTTTGATTTCTATTGAGTTATTCATAAATATTATGATTTCATGAGGTATGTTAAATTGATTATGTTTTATGAGTAAAATTTTGATTTCATTGATTCTTATGTATACATGGACTGATTTTTTCTTTCCATACTATTATAACCCTTACTGAGCCTTTTATGCTCATCCCAATTTTTGAAATGTTTTCATGGGACATAATGTTGAATAGGGTGAAGGATGGGGTCAAGGAAATGTCAGGCTATCTAAAACAAGGAACTAGACATGACTCTTTTGTTCAAGAGTTTTTATTTTGTGAAAAAAATGGAAACTGAGTAGATTTTTCTACTTTGTAACCTTTGAGATGTAATAGCTATGTCCTAATTATCTAAAACTCTAATCCTGAAAAGATCCTCAATGTGAATTATTCAATTTCATTTAATATTAAGTAAGGTTTAACGCCGGGTCCTTATATTTGGTATCAAAGGTTGGTTTAGATAACTTTAGAGGTTAGAGTGTTGTTTAAGAAAAAATGACATGTTGTATATAACCAAAATGGTTAGTATATTAGATGGAGTATTTCTTTTTTTTGAATGTTAGAATAAGTTTGAGATAACTTGGATAAGTATATCTTGGTTCTTATCTTCCTCTTTGTTATATGATGATTTTACTGATATACTGACACAAACCTTATTGGTTTTAGTAAATGGCTAGATCTAGAAGGCACCAAAGTAACAGTGGATTTAAAGAAAACTGTTACGGTTTTATGAAAGAACAACTAAATGATATGGGATCTGCAATGAGAACTCTTGTGGTTATCCTCCACCAACTATCTGGATTCATGATTGACCACCTAAACCTTAGTGATTTTTATAAGGCATCGTATATGCGAGAAATAAATCAATATGGAAGTTCAGGTAATAATAATAAAGGTATGTATATTCAAAAACCTATGTGTCAATTATATGGAATGAAACACATAGGAAAATGTTTCAAAGAGACAGAAAGATGCTATCAATGTGGAAATGAATGTCATAAAGCAAGAACCTTCCATGGAAAAAGGAAGCATCTAGTTGACTCTAGTAAAGGGAAATAAGTACTTTCTTAAGGATCAATTGAATGTTTTAAATGTGGTGTGCATGGTCATTATGCAAACACATTTCATACGAAGAAGTTTTGGGAATGGGGTCACCAGGATCGTACAAATATTCATTCACCAATACCTAATTCCATTCTGATTGAGGATGAAGAAACTGACAATGACCAATGAAAGGTATGGATTATTTCTTAACATATGTTTTCCTATTATTAGAATCTTAGGATATGATTCATGATTTTGTTTGTAGGAAATAAGTATTTCAGAATATGTTGAAAAGGAATGGTTAATGGATCATGATGAATGTTGAATAAGTAAGAAGTCAACATATAAGGGATTCAATAGTTATAGTAGATTTTAGGATAGTGAAATTCTTAGATGTATTAAGTCTCTTTTGATGACGGGTTTACATTAGATGAATTTTTATAGTAAATGTTACCCTGATGTTTGATATATGAAAATTTTATTCAAGGAATAATTATCCTTTCTTTTGTGGATGTAGTTATAAAGAACCATTTGGGTTTATATGATCCTTGAATTTGAGCCAATTACTGGTTAATACATTTTTGGTTGAAAAATGAAAGTTATTAGATATACTTTGTGGTTAAAATATGTTATGGTTATTTCTGAAGATTTTATCTCTTTTTTCATACCCATGGTTTTTTAATGTAAACCCATGTAATGGAGGATCTCCCAAGCCAGAGGAGATGATTCAAATCCTGAAGCCGAGATGAAACTGATGCAAGAAGATAAAAAGGTGGAAACGTTGGAGCTGAAAAACACGAACCATGAGGTTCAAGGTGTTTTCCCTAGGTCAGGGTTAGCTTTTCAAAACCGATAGATAAGCTAACCAAATAGAATCTCATGATCATGCCATATTATTTTAATTCTGTTTGATTGCATGTTTTAATTATTATGTATGTTTGTCACGATCTCATAATTAATAAAATGAACAAGCATTCAAAGATGGAATAAAATAAAAACCGGGCTATGTGTAAACCTTATTAGAACATGGTTAATCACTAAAGCAAGCATAAATTAATATTAAAAAGCATGTGATAATACGAAACTACGCATAAAGGAATAAAATCCCTCAATACCGTTTTAAGTCAGACCAAGCCTTCCGTTACCTGATTAAGGGAAAGACTCAATAAAACTATGTGTCTGAACAACCATTGTTGGGACACTTATTTTTATAAAGGAATCCCTTATGAAAGGTTTCGGGTTGACTTAACCATATTACATCAAGAGAATTATCCCTTTCTAGACTTGGTGTAATATTGGAGGCAAGAGTTGAGGAAATCCATGTAAGGATTTCAGGATTGAGGATTCCACTCAACAGATCAAGGAACTGTAAGCTCACAATTGGCAAAGACCTTCCAACCTAAATACCTTCAAATAGCTTGACCAACCCTTATTGGGGTTATCCGAAGCGAAATACGGATCCCTACCACTAGAATGTCAAAGAAACTGGATATTCTGAGTTCAATGGTGAGGTCCATTTGGAATTGATAAAATAGTGGGAGAATTAATTTATTTATTATTTCTCATAAAAATGTAATCAATGAAAAAAAACAAAAAAAATTTGCTGTTGTAAATTGTAGAATCAAGATGACAAATTTGTCAGCCACATTTTCTCTGCGATCAATTCTGGATAAAGATAACATCCTCACCGGTAGTAATATCAGGAATGGTTTAGGCGCCTTCATGTTATCCTACGCCATGAATGAAAGTTTTACGTGCTGGAGTCCACACTTCCTGATTCCCCTACCCCAGGGGAAAGTGATGAAGATTTCCTAGTCTATGATCAACATTTGAACGATCCACACGACGTTCAATGTTTGATGCTATAATCAATGTCTAGTGAGCTCATGAAGTCTCATGAAGACATGGATGCCTATAGCATGATCGATCATCTCCGTGGTCTGTACCAGGAGAGAGGAAGACAGGAATGGTTTGAGATCTCCGAGGCTCTATTTTAGGGCAAGCTTGGAGAGGCTGCCCCAGCTTGGCCTCATGTAGTCAATCTCATTGGCTACATTGAGCACTTGGAGGTTTTAGGGTTTAAACTCCCCAAAGAACTGGGCACCAATCTCATTCTTTCATCACTCCCCCAGATCATCTCGAACTTTGTTGATAATTTCAACAAGAACAACATTGAGAAGTCTCTATCTGATCTTCTTATACTTATTCACCAAGTAGAAAATGACATGAAGCATGAAAAGACTTCTATCTTTATGGTGAATAAATGGAAAGGGAAGGCGAAGAGCTTTAATCCCAAATCTTCTTAAAGGCCTTCCAAGAAAAGGAAGATAAATGGGGAGGCAAAGGAACATGATGCTGTTTGTTTTTCATGTGGCAAGAAGGGCCACTGGAAGAAAAACTGTACCCAGCCAAGGAAGCAAGGGGAAGCTTCAGGTGTGTTTGTTATCGAATGCAATCTATCTGTTTCTACTAATTGGGTATTAGATAATGCTTGTGGTGCTCACATCTGTATCCAAATATAGGAACCAAGTAGATTCAGAAAGATTGATCGAGGTTAGGTGGATCTACGACCATCCAACGGAGCCAGACTCTCTGTTGTAGCTATCGGAGAATACCACCTCACATTGCCTACTGTGATGGTCTTGGTTTTGAATGGTTGTTATTATGTTCCTTCTATTACTAAAATCATTATTTCAGTATCCAGATTATATACTGATGGATTCATATTCAATTTTGGAAATGAATGTTGCTACTTTTATAAATATATCATTTGTTTTGGTAGGGCACATTTATATAACGGCCTTTATGTGTTAGACTACACAAACCAAGTAATGGAAATCGATAAAAAAGTTAATTCACATGACTCATACCACACCCAACTTTGGCATCACCGGCTAGGTCATGTCAATGAGAAACGTTTGACAAAATTACATCAAGATGGGTATTTAGATTTTTTTTGAACTAAAACCACTGGGTGTATGTCATGCGTGTCTACAACAAAAAATTACCAAAGCCCCATTTAGTGGGGAATGTGAAAGAGCTAAAGAGATTCTAGAATTAGTTCACACAGATGTGTGTGGGCCATTTCCAGTTGAAGAAAGGGGTGGGTTCTCGTACTTCATAACTTTTACTGATGATTTTAGTAGATATGGTTATATCTACTTAGTGAGGTATAAGTCAGATTATTGTGATCGGTTCAAAGAATACAAGAATGATGTTGAGAACTAGCTTGGTAAGAAGATTATGAAACTCCGCTCAGACAGAGGAGCAGAATATCTTAATTAGGAATTCATTGATTTCTTACAGGAGTTTGAGATTCTATCTTAACTCACTCCTCCTTACACACCGCAGTGGAATGGTGTAAGTGAAAGGAGGAACCGCACCCTGTTGGACATGGTGAGATCAATGATGAGTCATGCGAGTATTCCATTATCCTTTTGGGGATATGCATTACAAACAGCAATGCACATACTAAACAAAGTACCAACTAAATCGATAAATGGTATTCCATACGAGTTATGGAGTGGACTCAAAGCCATGTTATCGAATTTACATGTGTGGGGTAGCGAAGCATTTGTTAAGGTTTCTTCAGGTAACAAAATCGCGCCCCGAGGCACAAAGTGTATCTTTATAGGATATCCCAAGGAAACAAGGGGATATTACCTATACAACCCCTTAGACAAAAAGGTTACAATGGCAAGACACTCCATATTCCTTGAGAGGGAGGACATATCCAAAAGATATAGTGGGAGCGAGATAGACTTTGATGAAGTCGAGGCTCAAGATACACATGAGTTGGTACACGAACAGATTCCACAAAGCCCCATGGAAGAACAATATGTTCCAGATACACAAGAACTACGTAGGAGCACCAGAGAGGTGAGAGAACCAGAATGATATGGTTTTCTTGTCACTGAGGATGGTGACTCCTTATTGGTTGACAATAATGATCCTCTTACCTACAAGGAAGCAGTTGAAGGCACAGATGATGCCAAGTGGAATGAATCCATGAATTCTGAAATGGATTCCATGTACCAAAACTAAGTCTAGATTTTGGTAGATCCTCGAGTTGATGTAAATCCTATTGGTAATAAATGGATATTCAAGAAGAAACTGGACATGGAGGGGCAAGTCGGAACCTATAAGGCATGACTGGTTGCAAAAGTTTTTAGACAACGTCAAGGAATTGACTATGATGAAACCTTTTCACCAGTTGCGATGATGAAATCCATCAGAATCCAATTGGCCATTGCTTCTTACCATGACTATGAAATTTGGAAAATGGATGTCAAAACAGCCTTCCTTAACAGGAACCTCCAGGAAGATGTCTACATAACACAACCTGAAGAGTTTTTGACTCCAAAGGATGCCAACAAGGTATGAAAGTTGCATAAATCCATTTATGGATTAAAGCAAGCATCAAGGTCATGGAACATTCATTTTGATGAAGCTGTTACAGAATTTGCCTTTGTTACGAACGAATGTGAGCCTTGTGTCTACAAAAGGTTTAGTGGAAGTGTAGTCGTTTTCCTAATAGTATATGTTGATGACATATTACTAATTGGAAACAAAGTACCTATCTTATAGTCAGTTAAGGCATGGTTGCATAAATGATTCTCCCTGAAAGACTTCGGCGAGGCAATATATATTCTTGGGATCAAGATCCATCGTGATAGATCCAAGAGAATGCTGGGCCTGAGTCAAAGTACATACATTGACAAGATATTGAAGAGATTCAGTATGGAACAGTCCAAGAGGGGATTATTGCCAGTGTCACATGGAATTCATCTTTCCAAGAAAATGTGTCCTCAGACACATGGGGAAAGAAAAAGGATGGCAAGGATCCCTTACTCATCCACGATTGGGTCAGTCATGTATTCTATGCTATGTACGAGGCTATATGTTGCTTATGCATTATGTGCGGTAGACATATATCAAGGTGATCCAGGAGACCGCCATTGGATGGCAGTCATGACTATCCTTAAGTATCTAAGGTGTACTAAGGATATGTTCCTGGTTTATGGAGGATATGAGGAATTAGTCATCAGAGGACATGTAGATTCTAGTTTCCAGACTGATCAAGATGACATAAAGTCATAGACTGGATACATCTTCAGTTTGAATGGAGGTGCAGTGAGCTGGAAGATCTCAAAACAAAGTGTGGTGGAAAATTCTACAGCGGAGTCCGAGTATATCGCAGCTTCTGAGGAAGCTAAAGAAGAAGTATGGATGTGAAGCTTCATCCAAGAGTTGGATGTTGTGCTGAGCAGTAAAGATCCTATCACACTCTATTGTGATAATACTGCAGCGGTGGCACTTGCAATAGAGCCATGGTCACATCAGCGAAAAAATCACATACTTCAGAATTATCATCTCTTGAGGGATTTTTCTCAAAGAGGTGAAGTTGCAGTGAGCAGTATTTCCACTGAAGACAATGTGGCAGACCCATTGACTAAGGCTGTGACTTAGTAGAAACATGATCATCATTTGAGGTCTAGCGGACTAAAAGTTGTAGGCAGTTGGCTCTAGTATAAGTGGGAGTTTGTAAGTGTTGGTGTCCTCAGAACCAACTGTTTTGTACTTTGATTAAATGAATGTTCACTTATTATATATTTTTCATTGTTCTACATGACTATAATATAATAATGTCCTGGAATATTTGTTGCATTAATAAGGTCATAGTAGATCCCCGCTATTATGAGAACCTTGAAATGATATAACAATATTCTTAAATAAAGTTTTGCGGTTGGATGACATACTATGATAGGACACATAGTATACAGACCGTCATGTGCGAGTACTCATAAGAAGACGAGACTCTCTCTTATGGAGTTCGCACTTGCTGATCTCCAAGATGGGATATTATGAGAACAGACCCGCCAGTAGTAATTCCGCATGTCTTGGTGTCATCGGATATTGCTATATGTGAGTGTGTGTAATGGTCCTTAGACAGGAAGATTATCATTAACTCATGTCATGACTCGTGCACTTAGATTTACTGATGAAAACCGTCACATAGACAGTTGGTGGAATGTACGGTACGTTGGGTACGTAATGAGTGACAAGTTGTTAATGGATAAGTCGATGAAGGATTTGTCCCTTCTATTTGTGGAAGTTGATATCTCGTCCCATTGATTGAAATAGAACTATCGCATTAAATTCCATGTCCATAGTGTAAATGAAGAGTTTATTTTAGGTAATAAAAGAACGACAGATCAAGCATATAGGTTTATGACACTTCCATGAAACCTGCTTGATGAGATATTGAGACAAATGTATTAAATATCCTAGTAAGCTTTCGTATGAGGTGATACATCAATGTGGTGTCAACTTCTTTCTCTTGGGTGCCTTGACCCATTTCTAAATAGTAATCTTGGACTTTATGCAAGCCCACCTAATGCCAACGAGTAAGAGGCCTAGAGGGGCACACACTAAGTGTATCCAAGTATCTCAAGTTGAATAATGATTATTCCCATACGTGGTTTAATAATTATTCAAGGAAGCCTAAGTTATTTTAAATGATGGAGGAAAAATAAAATAAAACAAGTACACGCCATGTATTATTAAATGTACACGTCGTGTAGTTTTATTTTGGAAAGTAAATGAATAAATGAAAACAAGATATACAGGCTGTGTGCATTTAATGAACACGCTGTGTCGCTTTCAATGAAAAACAAGTACATGCCGTGTATTTATTATTACATGCCGTGTAGTTTTTCCAATCGGGATTTTGAGGATATAATATTGTTTTAAATGATATTTATTATAATCAGCATGGGCGCATGTCAAGGAATTATTTATTTGACATGGAGGTTTTAAATAATATTCAATGAAATAAATAAAATGCGTAACGTGTTTATTTATTGCCATAACTCTATAACCCCACACAACCGATTATAAATATCCTCACAAGCCCAAATATTTTCCAACACACAAGAGAATCATTGTGCACAACATCTCTGGATAATTCTTTCAAGGCCGAAATAACCTATTCTTCCAAGAATGCTCTCAAGACCAAGAGAGACCCTCTTCTATCAGATCAAGACGATCTAAGTCGGAAAATGCAAGAAAAGGATTCTCCATACTAGCACCTGGAGAATCCTTTAGCGACATCCAGAGATATGAGGTACACGTGTGGATCATTGCTAGTGGGAGTCTACACTTGGCTTCTGTGACGCAAAGATGGATCACATCGACAACATGATCAAGAACATCAACCAAGAAAGAACACCAAAAAGGGATTTCTTTATAATTAATTAAATTAATTATAATCAACCTATAACGATCCTTGTTTCTGGTTCCAGGACAAACCATATTCTTTGTCTTTTTCTGTGATTCGATCCATGGAGTCTGGCATTTATCATCGTATTGATCATTGCTAATGACAAAAGGCCAAGTGGGCACATCCACCCACGCGCTTCTACTGCGCCCAGAACATTCAGTTATTAGATAACATTTGTGGTTAAAATATGTTATGGTTATTTCTGATGATTTTATCTGTTTTTGGGGGATGTTTTAAGAATTATATAGTTTTGGAAAAATGTAAACACACAGACCGTGTGACAACCCGTCGCGTCGGACAAAGATGCGGGAATATAACCCACAACCAAAGTGCAATTGGTACATATCGCCTACCACTGGACTATGTGAAGTCCCTGGTTAGTTTGAATGATTCTTTTTAGTTAGATGATTTTATGAATTAAGAGTAAGTTGATTTTGGGTTATCAATGGAAATGATTATCTTATCATGGAGGATATGTGATTAGGTTAATTACTTTTTAGTATGAGACTATAAGAGTAACTAATGTTATTTTGGAGAAAACTGTTATGATTTATCTTAGGAGACTATGTGATTAAATCCTTCAGAGATTTGGGTTTCAATCTTAGTTTGGTTTACTTTGAATAAATTTATGTATATATGTTTATTGAATGGTCTTTGTTGAACTTTGGGGTTTGTTTGACAAATTTTGGAGATTAGGAGTAGTTTTTTTTTTGTAAAAAAATATCCTTTTTGGGTATTATTTGATCTCATACTAAACATTTTGGTTTAGTTTTGGTTGATATGTAAAGTCATGGGAAATATATAGTTCTCTTTTTCGGATTACGTGAATCTCAAGAAGTTTATTATAGTACTCTTAATGCGAACAAGTCTTCCTAAATACTCGTCTTTTGGAGAAAATATGAGATTGATTAAGGAATCTAGTAAAAGTTGAAAGTATACGTGACAAGTAAGTATGTTTCATTATGATTTTGTTAAACTCAAATATAAATTCTTCAATGAAAAGTAACTTAAAACAAAAATGATGTCTGTTAACATTTCCTACTAGGGAATCGAATACCGTTTAACCCATCACATGTTTGTGATTTTCTTGTGGTTAAATTTCTCCTAGACATGTTTACTATCACCCTCCATCAGAACATGACCCTTTGTTTTCTCCTACATATCCATATTATCTTAATTTGAATCCTAGTATGGGTTAACTCTGGTGACATTTTTACTTCTCTCCCTTTATTTTAAAGTAATAGTTTTACTGACTCTTGTTCTGATTTTGGACTTTCAATGAAGATTCCAAGCCCAATTTTGAAATTGCGAGGACACAATTCCCAAAAGGGGGGATGGATATTACATCCCATGTAAATATATAATATTAAATTCTAAGCTTTATCAATATTTTTGAATAAAATGTTATTATTAATTTAAAGTGAATTCTATGCTCGATGGCGTACCTAATACACAACAACGAGTTTCATTGAAATCTTACGTTGCACACTAATAATATAATAATATTATAATAGTTAACACCTAGCCGTTGTAATGGGGGGAATGAACAGAAATAACTAAAAAATGATTACATATGTTTTTTAAATATTTTTACATTTATCCAATAAATTTTAGAGGCTTAAAATCCAAATGAATCCAATTTTAAGAATAAATACTCTAATATTTTTAAAAGATTGTTTTACAGCCGTTTGATAGAGAACCTTTTTTAAATCTAACTTTTGACAATTTTATAACCTCTATTTTTCAAAATAAACTTATTCTTTATGATTGGGATATTTAAATTTACTTTGGTTAAATTTTTGGTATGTTTCTGACAATGTTCATTTTTTTAATGAATAGTGAAAAATATTGCATTTTACATCAAAACTTCTTTTTCATCTAATTTAAATATATGGTTAGATTATCTTTTTAAATGTTTTTAAAGTTTAATTAGAATATATTTTTTCAATTTAATTCAATGGAGGTCATTAGAATTAATTTCACTTTTAAAATGGACATAAACAAGTGCCAAACTTTTCATAGATATTGCTTCCAAAAAACCCGCTATTTGTATTGATAGTGGGAATTAACTATATGATTTATTAATGAAAAATATATGTTTTGAATTTGGTAAAATTGAAATCATTTTGGAATTTGAAATATCAAATATAGATTAGGTTTAATTTTTGGTATTTTTCTAATAATGCTTTTTTTAATAAATAGTGAAAAATACAGTTTTTAATTCAAAACTGCCTTTTCATTCAATTTATTTATATATTTAGATTGTAATTTTAATTGTTTTTAAAGTATAATTGAATTATGTTTTTATCACTTAATAAAATTTTGTTCATTGGATGTAATTTCACTTTTCAATTGGATGTAAAAAGAAGTCAATATTTTGATAAATTTACGTCTTAAAAACTCGTCTTTTGTTTTGACAATGAGATATTCTTTTAAATTAATTACTAAAATTTATGTGTTTTGAATTTGATAAAATGGATTCCATATTTGGAATCAGAAGGTTCAAATTATTTAATTAATACTCTTTTGTTTTTGGACATTATGAATAGTAACGACGCTAATTATCTTTAATTATCGCATTTAATTAGTAATCGGGTAATTAAGGGTAAGAAAATAATATCATAAAAATATAAAATGACCCCAAAATGTGTCCTAATTCTATTGGTGGTGTCATGGCCGACCAGGGTATTCCTTGTGCCAACCTTGGGACCCCATGTAATCACTTTAGTATGATAGCGACCATTTATCATTTTTTTAAAGAAAGGAAAAGGTAACCATAGTATGTAACACCTAAGTAAAATAATTTTAAATTTGTCTACATAAACGATCTCTTAGACTTTAAATAGTAATTGGGAAGATAATAATATTTAATACATCACAGTATTTGTTTTATTATTTTTAGACATTAAATAAATTAAATTATTTATGACACCATAATGATGCAGTAATTACCTCATTAATGAACAATTTAAATAAAATGAAATGATAATGTAAAATATAAGACATACACTTGTAAAAACCTATTGGATGAGTATATTTAGAACCCTTACCACCTTATCCTCAAAATATATCAATGTGGGACCTTTAATATCTGAAACGCTTTTTAAAATAAAGTAACATTTCTTGACATTCCATGAGTTCCCCTCATCTCCTCTTACAAAAGGCCCCCACCTCTACCTCCTTACCCACACCTCTCAAGCCTTTGGCTCAGCCAACCCCTTCCCATTTCATCTCTCCAAATCTATGTATTTTTTATTGAATCCTCACCTTAGGCAAAAATCTCTTCAAGATATCCTTTTGGTTCAAACCAAAGGGAGTTACCCGATTTAAAGGTAATGTCTTCTCGTTTGTTCTTTTGTTTTATTTTTCTTCTCAACCCCTATAAAATCTTTTTATTCATTTATTTTATAACAAAACCAGTATATTAAATATAATAGTATGTTTTTATATTAATTATTCTAGCTACACTTACACACACATCCGTCAAATGGTTAAATAACATATTGTTTCTGTGGATGGCGAATTACTGCCTCATGAAACGAGGATTGTTCAATATTCTTTTAAAACCTTTAAAGGTGGAGATTATGATGTCACTGTATTTTAAATATGATATATATGGTATTTATGTTTTATATATTCTTTTGTATTTTATATTTAAAACATTCCTTTATTCTTTGCATGTTGTGCAAATGCGATAATTTCATATGAGGAAGTGCGGACTACGGTCCCCTCAAGTGATGTGACTCGTTCATGCAATACATGGAATGTATAAAGAATGAAATTAATGAACATATGTGACCTATATAAAATATATATTATAATGTAATTATAATATATATATATCTCTATATTAATTTTAATTCCATTAATATGACAATGAAATGAGAGTAACGTTCATGCGTACGTACGGCCTACCGTCTCCATGAACGGTGAATTTGATTTATTTTTATCTCCTAATGTTATGTAATAGCATAAAATGAATTTTTACTGGATATATATGATATTTAAATCATTAATACTGTTCTGGTGATGATGTACTTATAACTACATGGACAATTCATTTCAAAAAGTTCATTTTTGACTCATGTACCAAACATCGACAAAAAAATTTGATATGAAATAACATAATTAACTAATTATTATAACATTATAATATGTGATATGATTTTAATAATAAACCTTAAAGGAGGTCCTTAAGAAATTATAAATTGAAAAATGTTTATTATTCAGGAATATAAAGAATCAAACAAGACAAGTCGGACTTGAGGTAATGGATCTTACCTCTCTCTTTCTTTTTAAGTACTCTTTTTTATGTAACTTACTTTAAACACCTTTTATTATCTTGGGGGATGTTATTTTATATTCCACATTCTGTAAATTTTATGTCAATATGATGAGAGACCCTATTTTATCTCATCATGCCATTTTTGGATGTTTTATGTGGCGTCGTTAGGCTACCATATTTTCATAAGGGGATTTTCATCTCACTTTTTATTCCCATGAGATTCATGGTACATTGGCCACTATTTCCTTTTTTGTGGTGTATGTACTGCTATTTATTTTACTATTTGTATAATATAATCTCATTTATGTGTAGTTAAATCTTCATTTTATGACCCTTCTTTCATGGGGTGTACGTTTTGAAAGTTTCCCAAATCGGTAAGGGAACCTTTCACACTCCTCTTTTAAAAAGACTTATTTTGTTATGTCATTTAGGTTACATATTTTTTTGTTGGGATATGTTCTTATATATCATTTTTGATGTAAATTTCATGTCCAAGTGATGAGATACCATTTTATCTATCATCAACTAATTGCATGAATTTTAATGTGACGTCGTTAGGCTGTCGAATTTTACCAAGGGAACTTCTTAACCCAATTTTGATTTCTTTGGGTTCAACTTGTAGTTATTGATTATGTCATCCTATTAATATGTGTGAATGACCTCTGGTTGTTTTACACTTAATATCCAATTATATTGGGTGTATTTATATTTGTCACACATAATTATGAGATTGATTTATCCTTAATTTAATGATATCTTCTTTATAAGTGATTTAATCTCATTTTACAATTCTTTTGAGACTTCATTGTTGTTATGATCCAATTCACTCTTATATGATGTATATACTGTCCTTTGGAATATTTTATCATGAATCCCTTTATTCTCATGATATGATATATTAAATTCGGATTAAATTTTATTCCTCAATTATTTTATTCAAGTGTCTCTCATTTTGTTAAAAACCCTTTAACTAAAATATCATTTTAAATATTTTAATGATTTATTCTTATAAATTTTTCTCATTAATATCCATGTTTTCAAAATGGTTTTAAGTATTTATTATTATGGATATTAATGGTTTAAAATGTTAAAAGATTCAAAGTGGTATGGGACACTTCGATTCAAAAATCTCTTTATTAAATGTTTTAAATTGTTTTGAAAATGGTTTTTAGAATGGATTCATTATTTAAATATCTTAAAATTTTATATTGTTATTAATATGTGGGAACGTTGTCATTCCATTGTTCTTAAGTTTTGTTCTCGGATTATGTTATGGTTCTTGGGCATTGTTTATGAATACAGGTGGTTCCGTGATAAACTAAGGGCGGGTGAGCCCGATATAGCTCTCCGATGCACTGGGTAATGCGAATGAGTTAAACGTTAAGGTTTCTCCGAAGAGATTTAGGGAATATACTGTGATGGGTATTCCAAATGTAAAGATGAGGGTTACTCCCTGTGTAAGAATGTTATGAATGCCTCATGTTACCTTTATGCCTTATGATTTCTATTGAGTTATGCATAAATCTTATGATTTCTATAGTTATGTTAAATTGCTTATGTTTTATGAGTAAAAGTATGATTTCATTTATTCTTATGTATACATGGACTGATGTTTTCTTTACATACTGTTATAACCCTTACTGACCTTTTTATGCTCATCCCATGTTTTTGAAATTTTTTCACAGGACGTAAAGTTTAATAGGGTCATGGATGGGATAAAGGAAATGTCAGGCTGTCTAAAACAAGGAACTTGACATGACTCTTTTGTTCAAGAGTTTTTATTTTGTGAGAAAATGGCAA
The DNA here is from genome assembly GCA_963277665.1 of Viscum album. NCBI lineage: Eukaryota > Viridiplantae > Streptophyta > Magnoliopsida > Santalales > Viscaceae > Viscum > Viscum album. Next base: position 441,052,543 of record OY728123.1, read on the forward strand.
CTGAGTAGATTTTTCTAATTTGTAATCTTTGAGATGTTATAGCTATGTCCTAATTCCCTAAAACTTTAAACCTGAAAAGATCCCCAATGTGAATTATTCAATTTAATTCAAGATTAAGTAAGGTTTAAGGCAGTGTCCTTATAGTTTATCCATATAATATCATTCTAGAGTGATTCACTATCTAAACTGGGTTCACTCACTGCTCCATTCCTTTTTATCTTATGAGATATTAATCATTACCCAATTCATTAAAGGGATATATAGGTCCAACCAAAGTCATAATCAAAATCATACTTTTATATTCCACAAGATCATAAAAATATAATCATAGAAGAACCCAAGATATAAATGGGTTTAATTCACATTTATTAATAAAATAACAAGTGAACAAGATATAGAATTCCTAATCATTAAATAATTTGATAAAATCATATCCAATATAAAAATCAAGGGTTTAATATATATTTTATCATGTTATAATCCTAGGAAGAGAAACTTTGTTCGTAATTTTTTTTCATAATAACGATAAACCATCTAGACAGGGAATAATAGTGTTATCATTAGATCAAATTCCAAATAAATATTTTGTAAATTAAATGAATTTCATCATAGATAGAAAATGAATTTAAAATATAACTCGGAAAATTTTATGGGGAGAACATTGATTGATTAACAATACCATTTTAAAAATAAAAAATAAAAAAATATTTTGGAAATTATTTTACATGAAAATAATCTCTAAAACATGTAATGTATAGTTTATTTCATTATTTTTAACTGAATTTGAAAATTCATGTTCATTTCATATTTTAAAAAAATATTTCTTCCAAATTTTTATTAAAATAAGAATGTTTATTTTTTAGAACATGACCTGAATATTCCATCAATTTTTTTAAAAAATAATTCAAAAAACATTAAAAAATAATTTAAATAATAATTATATATTGTTAAAAAGTTCTTTTGAAAATTTTTTTATAAAATATGGTTATGAAATAAAATAGTATTTTTTACTTAAATGATAAATAGAGTATATTTTTTCCTAAAGTCTTTATTTTGAATATCACAGCAAATAAAGTGAGGAAAATGAAAACCAAATCCTTTAATCTCATTACAAAACCAGTGGATAATAAATTCACATGTTTATTTATTTATGAATCATAATATTTCATCATTATAATCATAAAAAAACCTGATAAATAATGAGATTATAGCATTTATCACTTACCACTTTGGTAATAATGAGTCTTAACCTCCAATAAAGTGTAACAATAAATGAAACATAAAATATCATTATAATTAATAAATTCAATATATTACATTATTATGGGTTTTTATTTATAACTCAATAAATATAGGTTCATAAAACAAGGAATGTCACAATGAATATTAATTGAGACAAAAACCCATTTATAATTCGGGAACTTATGAACTGTAACACCCATGAAATATATATCAAAAAAGGGATATGTAAATTCCCATTAATTTTAGGATACAAATCATAAAATACATTCTTAGATAGTATATACACCATAGAAAAGTGACATGTGGTGAATATATCATGTGTCTCATAGAAAATAAAAGTGAGATAGAAATCCCTTACTATAAGTATCAAATTCCTTTGATCATGTTTGAAATAGAAAAATAACATTTATATGTTTATTTTATATATTTTTATAATAATAATTATATATATATATATAATTCAATATATGATTTATTTTTTCCATTTTATTACCCATTTATTTAAAATTACTTATTAAAATCACATTCTAGGTAATAAATTCTGTATTTTTCATGTTTGTTTAGATTTATTATTATGTATACTATTAATTTGAAAATGGGTACATCATATCCATAATTTTGAATATGATATATATATATATAATATAATATACTATGAATATATATAAGTGTAATAATCTATAATTGTTAGGAATAGAAAATGAAATTCACTATTTAAAGAGATAATATGTTGTAAGAACGAAAGGTCATTGTCCCTATTTAGTCAAAGGATGTAATAAAATAATGTTAAATAATATATTAAATTTATATATTCAGTTTTATGTCATATAAAACACATATATTATTGAAATTGACACTAACTAAATTTTATTCAATTTATCCGTGAAAAAGCGAATCACACTGATTCATGAGGCTCTAGTCCATCGTACATGTGAACGAAATTACTGTATCCCCCATGGGATGTAATTTTATACGGTATATATGATGTAAAGTTTTTAAAAATAATTTTTTTACAGATAACATATATCTTCATTTAATATATTCTTATTATTTTACATGCAAATCATAAATGAAAATGATGTCACAAAAGTTCGTCAGGTGGCAGTCCGTCGTACACATGAGAGATGTTATTATTTATCAATAGGTATGGAGGTAAAATAGTATAATTGATATGAAAATTGTATATGTATAATAATATAATAAATAATGTATATTAACATTAAATCTATAATTATATCCATCCATGAGAGTGGTGATTTAAATAGAATACCTTCGGTTCGTGGGGCGGTAGTCCGCTATATACCTAATAGAGATTTTTGCATCCCAATTAATAGAAGGTGAGACTTATATAAGTTTTGAATTAAAATAATAAAATACAATAATAGATTATATATTATTATTATTATATCATAATATTTGAAGAATATTTTAATGATTTTTAACAAATATTAAATGATAATGCCTAATTTTAAAAAATAATTCTTCTTTAGAAAACCATATTTGGTTATCCTAAATATCATATATATGGGATTTATATAGTCACCAAGGCCAATATGGTGTTGCTTTGGATATAAGGAATATATTAATGTAGGTAATGGATGATAAAAATATTTTTTTATATTTAAAGAGGATAGGGTTGGGGGTCAGGTTTTATAAGTGGGAGAGAGGACATAAATGAAATTTTCTAATAGAATAAATTTTACCAAATTTCTCACATTACATAAAGATATAAAATGCGACACTATAGAAAATAATTGGTCAAAATGCCAAAATTAGTCAATAATTTTTTGGACTATGTTATATGTTATTTTTCCATTAATCATCTTTGTTTACACCCGGTAAACCCATTTAAATGTTAACCTTGATAAGTAATATTTACATGTTTTACTAATCATTTTCATGAAAAATAATTTTAACATATTATATAAGATAAATTATTAGTATTAAAAATATAGAAACAATTTTTATAAATTACTTTCATATTATTGCATAAATATATTTTAAAATTAAACGCATAAACATGACAAGAAACCGATTTCCAAAGGGAAAGTTGTCAAAAGTTTTAAAAGATTTTATATCAAAAATAAATATTAAAATAATTCCACTAAAATAAATTGGCTTATTTATTTTATAATTGATATATATTTTTTTGAAACAATTTAAAATTTTATTCTAATATATTAATTGAATGAATATTTTGTTTTTAATAAAAACTAATATTTTTCATTATTCATCAAAAATGATATTTTAAAAAAAATACAAAAATTCACCTTTTGATAATTAGAATATGAAGATTTAAAAAATGAATTTTATTTTTTGAAATAAATTTTATAAAATTCAAAAAATTTAATTTAACTATTTTTTTAAAAATAGATATAAAAAATTATTTTGAGAAAATAATATTTTCAAAACAAATAATGACATTTCCATAAAAATTGGGCAATTTTTTAATCAATATGTTTTTCATATAAAACCATTATACTTAATATTTAAAACATTGTTATTACTATTCATTGTTCAGGGATTAATGGATATGTAATCATGATCATGTTATAATGATATTGTTAATTGGTCTTTGTGGATCCCTAATACCCGGTGTTGCATCTATTGCAATCTATTGATGAAATTACATTATTCAAAAGAAAATATTTCATAAAATCATCTATTTTTCAATATAAAACATTAAAAATAATTTTCACCCCCAAAATTAAAAGGATTTATATATGAAACTGATTATACTTTTGGGTCTTTACATTAATGATTTTCCACATAGCTTCATCAAGTTGGTAGTTTCACTACATAGCTTTCGCCAGGTCAGTGGAATTATTTCATATAAGATTATTACTATAATCCATAATCTGCACTAGTTGTTCATAATATAAAAAGATAATGATGCAATACTATGAACTCAGTTCTTATTACATGTGATGGATCGGGTATTCACTTCCTCCAGAGAGATAAATGGGGCACATCATGATCCTGTGAGATGTTCGATGGAAGTTTCAAATGATATGTTATGATTCTAATATAATCATTAATTTCCTAGGGGCTGATATTCCTAGGAATTAAATTTCAATTCTCTATTAAATGGATAAATTTGTATAAAACCTATACCACTAACATCAAATTCATTATTATGTCAGTGATTATCAGTATAACTTTTCAACTTACTTTGTGTTATCCTTTTGTGTTACTGAATAGATATTATATTATTTTCCATTTCATTACCCAATTCTGGTCCAAATAGATTTCTTCCTCCAACATCATACAATTACATTGGTTTTATATTAATTTTCAAAAATTATATTAATTAGGATAAAATTTATTACAAAATTAAAATAAATTATCAAAAGAAAACTCATCTAGATAATGGTGTTGATCCCAACAACCATTGAAATATATATAAAAAGATAATAGAATATACAATAGGTTTTTAGTTTTTCTCTAAAATATATATATATGGTGATGATACACCATTCTATAACATAACTCCATTTTCATATCCCATTAATGACTTCTTCATAACATTGAGGATTTCATCTATTCTCGATCAGATACGATAGAATGTTATACTATGTGAAACCATTATACATAATTAGTGTATATACTAGATGAATATTTTAATACTAATAATATATGATTTAAATGAAGTGATTTGAATTTAGATGATGTTTGTCTACAACCTATAAAAAATTTTCCCTTTAGATATTATATAGAGCCTGGTGAGAATAACCTTGGTGATTTCTACCCATTTCCTTTCAATTTTTTATAATGGTTGTGGCATCCTTTTAGAACATTATCTCTTATCCTAATATTTATGACATACTATAATTCAAAATTCATACTCAGAAATATCATTATTTATTTAGTTTGACCTGAAATAGCTATTCATGTTGGCTATTGTTTAGAACTACTCCCTTATTGTATTTTGGATTCTACTTTTAATCCTCATAGCCTATCTAGATGCCTAATGTTTTCACTCGACCTATAGGTCATATAAAAACTAATTTAATATAACTTTTATATTATTCCCAAATTTAAATAACCAATAATTAACTCAACTTCATTGATAATATAAACCCTAAAAGATACATATACCATTATTATTATGTACCCAAAATATAAATTCATTACCTCTTATATAACATATTCAATAAATCATAAACAAAATTAAATCATTTCATTTCCATAAATGTTTACCAAAATATAATTAATTTTCAAAACCATTATTCATGTAAAAACTAAACATGCATTTGTAGGAAATAGAATTTATGATCAACCATAAATTATACAACTATGATTTAATGTATTATAGTTATATAAATATAATATAGAGAAATTTATGATTCCAAAATAAAATACGACTATTATTCCTTTATTAATGTTTTATTTATAAAAAAAATTAAATTGATTGAATGGATTTAACCTTGGACAGATAAATTATAAAATTTGATTTTAATACCTCATAATACCTATAGAGTTATAAAACAAATTCTCTATATTACATCAGGTACACTAATGGATAAACAATTATATTTTCATAGGGATCCATCATGAAAAACTATATATTCAATTCCAAAATAATTAATGGATGATATGTGTTCCGTAATTATCATCATTCAATTAATAAATTTTTATTTAATAATATTTCCCCATTTACTTTTTAATCAGGGGTTGTTGTGTCATATAATCCTACATAGACCATGGATTAGGTCATTGATTCACATTACTCCCAAACTCATTAGACCTGAAGAATTTGAGTGTGGGTGGTTCATTTTTTGGACAATTATCTTAATTTTCATCATTATATAACCTTTTCCCATCAGAAAATAATACATCAACTAAATGAACATCCTTTACCAACGTAAAACATTTAGTATTCCCATTATGGAAATTTTATCCATGTTTCCTTTTGGATATCAATCATTAAGTAACATTCACTATTTTCTATCTTTTATTTTTATAGTTTCCCTTGAAATTTCATGTTTTTTCTTATCAAAAAAGTGATATTAATGGGTCACTCCAATATATAATTCCACCTTGATTGAAAAAAATGAATTATCCATTGATGTGGAAGTCCCTTATAAATAAGTACCCCCCATAGACTTATTTTTAATCCATTGATGAATCGATCAACCATAAATTCAGGTTTGTTGATAATAATACATTTATATCCTCTTAGAAGTGTAAATATTTCTTCATAGGTATTAAAATTTTCCTAACAATTAGTCAGTTTTTCGAATAATGCTTTCTCTATTTTCATATGAAGAATACGAGGGACATAATTATTGAATAATAACTCATAAACTCATCTTACTTGATTTATTAAATTTCACTTTATTTCGTCAAATTCATTAAATATGTCAACCATTTATCTTTATTATACTCTGAATTATGGCTAGAAAAAAATCAACTTTGCCAATCAAATTCTCAAAGAATGGTGGATCGATAGGAAAACCAAAATAATGTGGGAATTTATTCATGATGGACTCAAATGAATACAATTCTCTAATTTTCACATTTGGATGGTAATTATAATTCCTATCCCAAGATAGTCTTTTGAACACAAAACACTATTTTATAGTCAATATCCATTAAAAATTGGGATCCTTGAAGGATAGTAATTTCATTCTCCATTTCATTTATTAGTAAAGTGGTTCCTTCAGGTCCCAACCGTTGACTAAAATAAAAATATATAGTGTTAAAAAACAAATCACAATGGGGAATAAAAAAAATAATTAAAATTTAATTATAGAATATCCAAATCACAACACAAAGTTTTAAACGTATTATTAAATAATTTTATCATGGGAAATTAAAAATAATCATTTTTATAATATTATTTATGATAGATCATAAGGAGGTTATGAATTTTTGAGGTATATCCCCCGGGTGTCCCTATCTATATGTGTAACACACTAGATTTTATGAATTAATTTTTTCAAATAAATTAAATTTATTTTGTATCTATAATTTAATGTTGCACTTAGTTATCATGAATTACATGAAATTTCTTTCCTCTATAGCATGTGTTACACACAAGACCGAGTTTTATTCAAAAACTATATACTATTATCATTATTATTTAATATTTTTCTTTGAGATTATAATGTTGTAGAATAATATGATTAAATAATTTTTAAAAATATATAATTTATATAAATTTATAAATATTAATTTATTATATATAAATTATGATTCATTGAGATCAAAATAAATAATTTTGTAGGAAGAAATTGTTTTCTAAAAGACAATTTAGACACGCATTTCATGCATTATTTAAAATTAAATTTTACCTTTTCAAGAAACCTAATATGCTAAAATAGAGTTTATTTTTTTATATTTCCTAAAAAATTATCTTACAACTTTTTTTTATTTTAAAGATATAAATTTTTCAATAAATATTTAAAAATATATAAAATTAATTGATAACCAAAATTTCATTTAAATAACATATAATGTTAAATTATATTTTAAATTGGTTTTAAAGTAAAAATATTTAAATTTAATATCATTTGATAAAATCTATTTCATTGTAAACCTTTTCAAGTTGAATTTTTGTGATGAACTTGCTTGGGATGGCATGCTACCAAATTCAATTTTCCACGGGGCCAGAAATGCATTCCCGATCCCCACGGGCTGGTGACCAGTTCTTGGGAATCTCTAAGATTACATTGGGAAAATTTTATCCCAAATTATAGTTAAATAATTAGTAAGTTGTATAACTAAAAAACCCAAATAAGTAAAAAACTTAGTAAAATGATCTATACGAAACAATGTAACTTAAAGTAATAGCTATAAGAAAGCAAGAAGGGAAACTAACCAACTCAAGATATGAACTGAAACATCACCATCAAAATTTTCCCACACCATCCATGAAAAAAGGAATCTAACTGAGAAACTATAAATACATAAAAACTACCTAAAATTCGAATAGGTTACCACAACTCATCTAATCTATGCAATAATATTCCTAAGGATAAACATCAATGTTATTTTTTAAATAAACAAAACATATGCTTAACACACAAAAAAATATCTAATAAAACCAAATAAAATTTATAGTCATCATCCAAAACATTTCCCTTGTTTTGAAAAAGAGAATAGATGAATTTAAAAACCAATCCACAGGTGAAAGACTTTTCAAAACTATGAAATCCATTATCATTTTTCAAAAAAAAAACAACCCCATTGATTTATCAAAATGAAAACAGTAACATAAAATATTTTCTAACAAGACTAAAAAAAGCACCGAGGGACTTATGGGCACAACATACTAAATAAACTGTATGGATGGAAGATGGAGGAAATAATAATACTCATTGACTCAAATAAAAAAATAGGAATAACAAATCTCAATACATTATTTCAAACATTGAAATAATCGAATACATCAAGAAAAAAATAGACCCAACAATGCAGCAAACATCCTAAGGCATCCAAAATTCCATATGAGGTTATCCCACCCTCTACTTAACAAGAAGATAAACTTGTAGAATTAGTCCATGAATCAAACCAAGACTCAGATAACCATGTCTGAGAATCTCAAACTTGATATAGAATGTTATTTCCATACCCGTGGGTTTAGGCAAATCAGTTCATCCCCCAAAAAACATGGTGCACTGGGGGATATGGAGCCTCAGTTTCTCATTACCAAAATCAAGGATTACATCATCAATTTGACTTTCAAAATTCATTACCCATAGGTTAGAAAATATAGATCATTAATCCATGAATAAAACTAAGATTCGGAATGTCTCATCTGACCATCCTCAATCATTATTCACATCACAACCCATTTTTGAACAATAGAATAAAAATCACAATTCAAAGATCATCAAACACAATTCATTTTTATTCCATAACTCATGATCATGTTACAATTTTAAAATCATTCTTCATTAACCCATTAAAATTATACCAAACAATCCCTTGTCCATGCTATCAGTTGGGTCCAATTAACATAAATTTCAATTACAGACCACGTTAAACAATTAATATTTTTTCACAACATACTTTCATAATCCCTTGTTAACAAGATTACATAACAAACATTGGTTTAACCCTTTACATTCCACCATTTTAATATTTATCAACCTTAACCCAAGGTTTATCACCACAACACACCACATGGGTCACCTCAATCCAAACCATGACATCCTCCACACATCCAATTGGGACCATAAGGGTTTCAATTTATCAAATAATAAATCAATATATCATTTATCACCATGGACACCCAAAAACAAAATAATAAGAGACAAATAGAAAAATAATTTATCACATCACAATCATATAATCACATGTAAAACATAATTAATTTATATAAATAAGTGGTTTTAAAAAAGAGAAATAAACATCACATGATTAGTGACAATAAATACTTCACTCATATCATATAAATATATAAATCAATTTTCCAAATTCATTGAAATTTAAAACAAAATACCAATGAGATGCATAAAAACATTTCATCACAACAACATTAGCTAAAGGAATATCTATATTAACTTTATAATAAAAAAAACACCCATTTTAAAATAAGAAAACCCATAATAAACATAATGAATCCCTATTAAAAACCCATTTGGACTTAATCTAAAGGATTAGTTGATTTTTTCAATGAATTCCTTCATTCTAATTTTTATCATACATGATGTTTTCTTAAAATCCAATTTAAAAAACATGTTCCACTACATGATTCATTTTATCCAAACTTTCTAATGAAAACCCCAATCTAATAAATAATTGCATGGTCACCCCACACAATAAATTTATTCTTTGAAATTCAAAACAATTACAATTTACATTCATCCATTACACATTCTATAAAACACAAATTTATATAATTTTAGAGGTTCAAAAAAAATCCAAAATTTCATAAAACAGTTGAAGATAAATTATGAAAAAAAGAAACAATGTATTTTTATTTCCATCAAAACCCATTTAAAATAAGCAAACCATGTACATCTACAAATTAATAAACCACCTAGACATTTTAAATTTTCATTTGAAATAAAATTGAAAACCCCTTTTATGTCATTTTAGGTCTATGCCTATATTTTTGACAAATTTCTCCTTAAAATCAGAATTTCACATAAAAAAATAAAACTTCTTTAAAAAATTTTAAAAACTATCTCCCAATTCTCAAAACCTTTTATGAAATGCCCAATGTCATTTCATAAAATCCTTTTATAATATAACTTGCCCTTTCTAAACATAAACATTAATATCACATGTAAAAAGAAATGTGCCAAGTTCAAAACACACTGAAACGGTTTCAAAACATCATAAGGATATACATAAATCTATATACTTATAAAATGTGATTGGATAATGCATAAGTAATATAATAATTACATACTAAAAGAATTTTATAGTAACACTTACCTCAAAGATAATATGAATGATCTGGAACTCTTCTACACTTGTTTCTTTGATCGGTAACCACATGAAGTTTCTCCTAATTACCTCTGGGAAAATGAAATTTCATATTTGAATAAGGAGTAATACCCCTTTTATACATATTCACATATCCATGAACATGTACAAGGGGATACTTACATATATGATTATAGATTCAAATACTCATTTCCACTAACACCCATATGAATTTTTCATAAAAAAAGATAAGCACACCTAGCCCCATATATATATATATATATTAACTTACATGGGTGATTGTATTAGTAATGGGGCAACATAAAATTTTATACACCTACGTATCTATATGCGGTGAGCTTCCATTAACTCTGGTGACTCAAATCCACCTCAAGGATGGCCGAACACATTACTAATAAATAATATGATCTCAAAGCCTCCAAAATTACTCAAATTAAAATGTTCAAGATATTTAGAGGAAGAAAAATCCTACCTCGGGTGGTGGAAAAAAACTGATATAATATTAAATTCCTCTCCTTCAATGGTGAACAATTAAAAAAACATGAAGATGTCCCATGAGAGGAACCATACACCCAAAAAACTAATGAAGAATAAAAAATTCAGTCGACCCTAACCCAAGTGTTTGGATTATCTAACTATAGTGATGTATAGATGAAAAAATGTCCAACTAAGGAATAAGTGATGGAGAAGAGATATTATTGTGATATTTCAACCAAGAAATTAGAAAATATTTGGTAGAAATCTCTAGAGAAGATATGACCAAGGGTGAGGGACACACATGACCATAGAAGAAGGGGGAGGGTTCCACAAGTGATGAACAAGGAGGATATGAGGGGAATGGGAAATTAAATAACCAAATCAATTAAAAGGAAAAAAAGAAAAAATTAATTTTAAAATATGTAGGATACTCGAATAGTTTGTGCACAGTTTTCCAAATCTTGTGTTGGCCACTGCGTAAGATATAAACCGTCACATGATTTCCTATAGATAGACTCAATATTGAGAATGACCTGATAAAAACATTCAACTCAATATATTATATATAAGTATTCCAACATCATGGTATTATCATTTTTTAATAGATGGTTCACAATTTATTATTAACGGCTCAAACTAACTTGGGCACCTGCACATGCACCACACAATAACTATTGACCATGCATGCTAACCGTTCAAGAACAGAAAGCCTCCAAAAATACAAAATATCGTCTTGCTAAATACTAGAGGTCAAATACACACAAAGAAAATTTAAATTAATAAAAATTATAATGAAACCATTAAACATATGTTATTTCATTTTTTCAATAAAAATGTTGTAATATTTTGAACATTTCTGTTTAAAATACTTATTTCTCATCGCATATGTAGGATTGATTTTAATTTAAAATATTCCAATTTTTTGAATTTATTTTTGTAAAATGTTTTAATTATTTGGAATCTTTATAATTTTTAATATCTAACATGATCAACATACACCAAAAGCCCAGGATCCAGTAGAAACTGGTCCTAAGAGAATTCATTAAATAAAAATAGAAATGAGTCAGACAAAAAGGGGATCATTACAAAAATGAGAGTGGACGACCCCCATCATATCCACCTCAACCATTGAAGCACAAAAATTGGGGGCGGTAAAGGACCATATCATATCCATATCCAAAATTTACTTCTTGGACAAAGCATCCGCCACCGCATTGGCCTCCCTATAAGAATGTGAGACCACCACTTGTAAATTAGAAACCTTGCATAGACATTCAACCCACTGAGGTAACACTCTCTAGGGGACATTTTGCATCTTTGATTCCAAGGCATGAACTGCAAGATGAGAGTCTGATTCAATCCATAACATATTCCAGCTATATCCGACAACATACCTAACAACATGAATTATCGCCCATAATTCAGCCTCGTAGGCAACCCCAATATCAGTAAAGTGGTAGAAGCACCCCTTGACAAAGCCATAGTATGTTCGAAAGACTCCACCACATCCTGATAGTCCTGGAGAAATAGAATAAGAACCATCCACGTTGAACATGAGCCGTGGGTGGATCATGGGTATCCATCATATTTATTTAAGAAAATGAGGCTTCTAAGGTCGTCCGGAGATTACAAGCAGTCTAAAAATCTTCAATTCAGAAAAACAATTATGCATTGTACCTGTTTGAACCCGTGAGGAAGCAAGGACCTCTAAATGTATCGCGACCATGCAACATTGAATAGGGACACACATGCCATAAAATATTTGAGTGTTGCGAGTAGCCCATGTGGCCATGATCACAGCTGCAGTGGCCACAAGAATTAGATTCCCAAGCTGTGTGCTGCAGAGCACCTTGGATAGCCCAGTTAACAGATCATGCAACAACAAATTTTTTTCAATTTCATGTCCAAAAAGGGTTCCGAAATAATCCCATATCCTCCTAACATAGCGGAAATCCACAAAAAGATGATGGGCAATCTAATTAGCATCCATACAATGATTGAAAGCTGACGCAAATTGAAAACCAGGCTATTTGGTCCGATCGTGAGTAGGAGGACGATTCTTCCATAATATACAGATTAAAAGAAACCTAGAAGGATGGATAAAGGTATTCCTAAATTTTAAGAGCTAGGAAGGTGCATGGAAGGACCCTCCACAAATCATCTGATAAAAATCATTGCTCATGAACTACCCATCAGGATTATGCTTCCATATCACCGTATCACGGTCCATGAAAGTGTAATTTTGAATTTCAAACTCCACCTGCTATGGAAAAATATTGGCAGAACATTGTAAATATGAAAGAAAATCACTTATGAAAAAATGACATACATCAGGGGGAACATCCAGAGATTCTTTCAAAGGCCACTCAAGCCATGTTACACTCCAAAAATTGAGGTGACTGTCCCTGCAAACTAGCCATTTAATTCCATGAATGAGTTTCATGAAAGATTGCTTGAGAGATTCCCAAACATATGATGAAATATAGTGATTATATCCCGTAAGAATCCTTCCTCTGAATCTATTTACTAGAAAATCATTCTTTCCATCCTTAGAGATCAGACCCCATGCGAACATCCCGATAATACCATTATTGATTTTCCAGAGATCTCTGACTCCAAGGCCTCCCAACTCAACTGGAATGATACACTCTTTCCAGAAAACAGTGAAAATTTTCCACTCATGAACTGATCCTGTCCAAATAAAGTTCCTTATCATACCTTATAAGTCCTTGATGAGGCACCTAGGCCAGTGATAAAGATAAAAGGAGTAATCAAACATAGAGGTGATCACTGAGTTGACAAGGCAGACCCTCCCAGCCATGGACATCACCTTCCATTTCCAACTAGCAAGTTGGTTCACAATGTTAGAGGCTATTCCATCCAAATGCTGCCTCCTCCACCTACCCCAGAATAAAGGGACCCCTAGATAATTGAAGGGTAAATATCCCTTTTTGACACCATGATGTTTAACAATCTAGTTTTGTTTACCAATCATAACTCCATTACCAAAGTCAATGAATGATTTTCCCCATCTTATTACTTGTCCAGACACCTCTTCATAATGCTCAAAGATGGCCTTAATAGAAGAGATGGTTCTCCTTGAGGCTTGACCAAGCAAGAGAATGTCATCAGCATATAACAAATGAGATGGGGCAAAGTCATTCCTCCCATCCTTTATTTTCTTAAAAAATCCAATTTGAGAAAGATTATTGATGCATCGACTGAGGTAGTATTCAATAATAGCATAGAGAATGACAGAGAGCATGTCACATTGTCGTACACCCCTGGGGTAGGGGAGAAATCCTCTAGGTGTGCCGTTGAGAAGAATGGATAGCCTTGATGAGCAGAGGATAGTAATAATCAGCTTAATAAACTCATTTGAAAAGACATAACTTTTGATGACCTCCATGAGGAAAATCCGTCTTAATGTGTCAAAGGCCTTTGAGATGTCGATCTTCAGTGCAAAGTTCCTTCCCTTCATCTTTTTTCTCATAAGATTAATGCTCTCCGAAGCAATGAAGAGACAATCCTAGATATTTCTCTCAGGAACAAAGCCAAATTGATTAGTAGTAATCATGTCACTAACTATTGGGCCCATTCTATTAATGAGGATATTTTTTATGATTTTAGGGACAATGTTTCCAAGAGCAACTAGCCTAACATCCTTGATATCAAGGGCGTTTTTCTTTTTGGGCAATAGAGAAATGAAGAATGAGTTCATCCCATACGGTAGGTAAGAATGAGTGAAGAAGTCATTAAGATCTCGGGTAATATCATCCTGAAAAATCTCCCAATAATATATGAAGAACTTGTTAGTGAATCCATCTAGGCCAGGAGCGCTGTCCACATTGAGATAGAGAAGAGCTTCTCGAATTTCTTCCTTAAGGGGGGGGGGGGGGTAACAAGAAACTGATTATCATTCTCTTCAATACCTGGAATTATATTCCCAACCATTTTTTGAGTGTTGACATTCCCATCATCAGAATATAGTCCCAAAAAGTGTTCCACGACTGCCATAGAAATCTCACAATCATATGTATAATAATGACCATTAATGCTAATTGTTTTTGCTCTAGCTTGGGCCCATTTCTCTTTATGAAATCTATTGAAAAATTTAGAGTTCCTGTCTCCTTCTTTAAGCCATCTGACACTCAATTGATATCTGACTAATCATTCCCAAGTTAAAATTATATCATCTAGCTTGTTATGAGCCAGAATTTCGTCCCGAGATAGAGCAGACTGCTGGTAATTTTGAATCTGAATGCGAGAGAGATCCGGCTCGGCATCCTTGATGTTACATGATAGGTTAGAAAAAGATTTTCTGCTCCAGTACTTAAGGAGTGCCTTCAGATGCTTTAACTTCACAACCAACCTCTGAAGAGGACTTCCAATAGGCTCAAGCTTCCAAGCTTCCAGCACAAGTTCCCTGCATCCATGTTCCATAACCCACCCATTGTTGATTCAAAATGGGATGGGTCCTGACCATGCCAGTTGAGTGTCAAGATCCACAACAAGTGGATTGTTGTCTGAGTGGTGTCTGGGTAATGTCAATCAGGAAATTCTAGGAGCAAGACCTTGGTCAGCCATTTCAACGAATCATCTTTCATGTTTACCTACTTTTTTCCCATTGTAGGTGTATTGACACCATGTGAATTCATCTCCAGCAAGTGGGACTTCAACTAGATTGTAGTAATCAAGGCAGACTGAAAATTTAGAGGCCACAGTTCTATTGAAATTACCTCTAGTTTTTTCTTCAGGTTTTAGCACCACATTAAAATCTCCAAGAGAAATCCACTTCTTCTCCATCTACCCAGAAGCCTCTTTGAGCTCCTCCCATAACTCCCTTATCCTCATGTAGATATTGGATGTATACACAAAAGAGACTAAAAAGTCAAATGAATCAATGCTAAAAGAAATCAGCACACTCTGAGATCTATTCACACAAGAATTCATTGGAATGGAGTCATGCCGTAACACTCACAAATGGTCCATATCAGAATCATGCAGATTACTAGAAACAAACTGATATCCAATGGATCCCCAATTGAATCCATTCCATCTTCTAAAAAAAGAATTGGTTTATCAATGCCAACAAGCAAAGGCTTTTGGGCCATGATAAAGTGTCTAATGGCTTTGGCCGTTCGGGAATTTCCTAGTTCTTGATAGTTCCAATAGATGATCTTTATTTCATATGGGTCATTCCCCCTATCTGGGGACCACCCTTTGTTGCCATTGCCACATTCCCCTTCCCTTGCTTCCCTTTAACATTATTCCCTTTCCCTTTTCAGTTGATGTCTACCGTAGAGATGACGGGTGAGTCCATAAGATCCCTCCCCTCAGATGCTTACTGTGTGTTGTCCACAACATGCTTGACATTTTGATAATGATATGGGAAGGCCTGTTCAAGGGGGACAACCTCTGTAGGAATAAATTTCTCCTAGTCAGAAATTGAATCAGTGAGAAAGCCAGCCCCAGCCTCAAGAGTATTAGTTAAATCAGGTGGCTGGGGATCCTTAATATCATCTGACCTTAAAAAACCACTTAAGGGTGAAAATTTGTTCTGTTATTTAAAGGTAGAAGGGTCAATGCTCACATGTGTTTCTCTTTGAGCAACCACGGAAGGGAGTGTCTGCGTGAAATTCCCCATTGGATTAGTTTCATCCACTGCCTCTCCACTCATGATTCCACTTGCATCATCATGGAGAGACAACATAGGTGACCCATCTTGAGACAATGGCCTGGGTAAGACCATCTCTATAGTATCCTTTCCACAGCAGATTGAAACCACATGTGGAATTACCACATTGACATCTGCAAAAACTGGAATAACAGTCCCTTGTTGGGAACCTACCACATCATTAAAAATAGTGACCCTTGAGCCAGTAAATTCTTTATCAGAGTCCATTTTTGTCTCACTTCATTCCACCAGTGCATCCACCATGAGATCATAGCATGTTGGAGCCACATGTGTTGTCACAATAAGATCATAAGCACAGCCTTAATTCTCAGCTCCCAGATGAGAACATGCCACACCATTAAGAGACTTAACCCCTGAACCAGTGACATCCTGAACAGAATGCACTTTTGACATATTAAAATCCTCTACCAATGCCTGCCCTCCAACACGAGGCTTCCCAGAAGTGTCTCCCTCCTGATATCCAGATGGGGAAGGCCCATAAAACACCTTGGTAGCAGCCTCATTGCCTCCCTGAGAACCATTGTGTATATTATCCACGCCCTTCCTCCATTGACATGTAGCATCATCATGTCCTTTCACTTTTCATACACTGCATTCTTTGTCCCTTATACACTCAAAGGCAAGATGACCAAAAAGCATGCAATTCGAGGAGAATTTCGGTTTTCTCCCATAAACAATATCCAACATCATATTGTCATCTCGTGTTGTTAGAAAAATTTCCTCAACAAGGGTGTTAGCCATATCCACTTCCATGAGTATCTGAGAAAAATGCAAAAACCTCAGATTAGTTGTCTGTCGGTCCAATTGAATGAGATTTCCAACAGCTGAGGAAATGTCCCATAAGATCCTTGGGTGCCAATAAAGCCATTTCAGCCAACATATTAGGATCCATATCTGAGCATGAGTGTTTCAGACATTCATGGGATCAAAATTCCAGTCCCATTCCTGAATGTTCAAAAAACAGGTTTCAGAGGTATGGAGCCCTTTCTTCAGGCCCTTCTCTAGTGCCCATCCGACGGGAAGACTACATGATAGTATCCCCTTCCCATTGAAGTCATTTTACAGTCATAAAACCCCCATATATCAGCGATCCTTTTGGTCAAGTCATTGAATTTCCATAGGTTCACACCTTTAGGGATCATTACACGAGCAATGATCAAGAATCGACATAAACTAACTCGTTCCTCACCCGCCTCCTGATTTGCCAACACATGGGCGATCCTCCCCTTATTTATCACACGACCCGGTGGAGGTGCATCAAAGAAGAAGGAGGGATCAAAGATTGCTTTGACCACATCAGTAAAGTTACGCTTCAGACAACCATTTTTAGGGATTAATGATCCCAATTCTCCAATGGGCTTTTTTGCAAAAGAAAATATTTCCGAGTGACCAATACATTCAGCAAGGTATCCCAAACGATCATCTTCCTTTGAATTTATCCCCAAATAATTCGCCTCATGATAATTTGAATCTCTTGGTTTAGGGTTTTCGACCACGTCCCCTAGGGATTCCATCCATAGATTATTCTCTAACATGATAAACCTAATTTTCAACAAAATGATTGGTGAAAACAGTAATCAATAATTTGAGTAGTTGAGGTAAAAATGGATTAACCTTGGTGTTAAACTATGAATATAGGGGTAAAAATGACCGAAAAACTTTTCCAACATTCATTTTATAGAAATATGACAATGTTATATCTTTTATGGTCAATAATGGTCTATTTTTCATCATTATTCCTGATAAAAACGTGGGTATGATTAAATATTTTCCAAAATTTTCCAGGTTTCCACTCACCTCATTTCTAAAAAGCTAACTCCTCCCCTCGCTTCCCTATGACATAATAATCCATTTTTCTACTAATACCAACCCAAATCACCTCCCAAATCACAAATTACCATCATGTAATCTTTTTTTTATTCAGAAAACCATCATTGGATTTTTTTATGCACTCCTACGGAGGATACCAGATGAAGAGATAATGTTCATCACCAAGCATTTTTGTAATCTTCACCCACCGACTCAATTATTATTATACCTTGAGTACTCAATAAAATAAGTAACATCTAATTATTAATTTGTTTTATGTTAATTTTGTGGCCAAAAACCATATCCACCTCCATCAAATATGTTACAAAATCAATACTACTGTGTATGAAGGACTACTGGCTCACGAACTATTGTCATTCATTTTTCTATTACCCGTATCACTGTAAGAATTAATTTTCAAATTATTATTTATATATTATATTTTTGATATAATTATTCTTATATAATTATTATATCAAAATAACCGACATGTTTTCTACCTTTTGTGAATATGATATTATTGCTGAAGTGTACGTTAGACTGTGGCCTTGTGAAGCAACTTGATCGATTCAAGATTTGAATAGAAGGTAATAAGGATGATATTAATGAATATATGTGATATATATGAGATTAAAAGGATTATGTAGTTGAGATTTATAATTTAATTTCCTTTCATTCATTGAAAACAGAAAATGGAAACACCATTTATGCGCACATATGACCATCCATCTCCATGAATAGTGTATTTCATTTTCCATCAGCAAATATCATAACATACTATAAATAAATATAATGAATATATATGATATTAATATAATATTTTAAATTATAGTTATTATGAAACCATAATCATAGTATGTTGAGAAAACAATTCGAGAAATATACGAAAAAAGAAGCATTCATTTTTTAAAATGTGACATTAAGATAGAATTGATAATAAAAAACTAATTAATGGTTATAAGAGTTTCATATATACAAATTTATGTATCAATATTGTTATTTAATTTATATATAAAAAAATTATATATTCTGGGGGTTTGAAATAGGATGATGGATGTCAATACTTAAGGTAAGGAATTTTGGTCTCACATTTTACTTATGTGAGACACAAGCCAAATTCACCACCTATTTATTTTTTATGATATACATAATACCCATGAAGTTATTTAATTATTAATATCCTTAATATTATGGGGATTAAAATATACATCTTAAATTATCTATTTCATGGTTTTTACAATTTAAAGGATTCCAAATTAAGTTTTTGCTTGGTGTTCTAAAATAAAATGTTATGATTTCATTATGTTACACACCTATTTTCCATTATGCGGTGTATATAATGACCCTTTGACATGTAATATAATGAATATATATACCTTAATTATATTTTATTTTTCATTTAATGATATTTATTCATGGTAAATTTGATTCAATATCACCTAGGTGGAAGGATTTTATTTTACAATTTCATCATTTTTCGGGATTATATATAATTATGTTTCTGATGAAAAATTATTATTATAAATCTCTCAACGAACTCGTTAATATTCTTATACATCATTGATTTAATTGTATTTTCATGTAATATTACCATTATTCAACTCTTTGGTACTTAAATTCTTAGATAATTAGATATTAACAAAATTATACTTTTTTCACTATTTGATTCAAAATATGTTTGCATACTAAATAATGTTTTGAAAATTGTTTTTTAAAATTAATTATTATTATTATATGTTTATAGTATACTTGCTTAAAAAAGTTTTAAATTTTTTTGGAAATGTTTTGAATTGAATCTAAAAGTATTTTTCTGAACAATGAATGTTAGGCCATTACCAAAAAATGTAAAATTAATTTTTTTAACATGTATATCATGATGTAAAATTTCATTCATCCTGAAAATTATATGGATATATTTTTAAATTTAAATTATTATTATTTATCTAAATTGTTTATGATTATGATGGAATGATTTTTATGATACTCATTTCTCTTCCATAGGTTATTGAATGATAATATTATTATGAAACGAGATTCTTTTTCCATGGGTTATACTTTGATGAAATATGGAATTTCTATAAAACATGTCTCCATTATATAGTATATGATAAAATTAAATGTTTATAAAACCCCTTTCAAATTATGGGTTATGATATGATTATTATTTATGTTTTTCCACACATATGTATTATTTTCATTATGTTAGCAGTGTTCCCATCACCTACCAACAATACATTGGTTAATGATAAAGGTACTATGATCTAAGATTGTACACAGGTGGTTATCCCAATAATTAATAAGAGGCTACATGGGTGGTCACACCAAGAATGAAATGGTTGGTACATGGGTGGTTAGAACAAGCCTGAAATTGGTTATATAAGAGTTCATCTGAAGATGAATATAGGAATAGATGTTGATTTTACAATCCCCACATGAAATGAATTTCTAAGTGGGATACCTTCAGAGATGATTTTCTATTCCAATTATTATTCAACAAAACTGGTTCTTATTCTAATGTTATTCTTTCATGGCTCAGTTTCATAGATTCCCTTCGAATTCAGGACATATAATCTGTAAACCTTTATTCCATGATTGAGGTTTATGATCTATAATATATTGGGTATGAATATCTTATGTTATATTCATTATCAGTTTCCCTTATTGTTATATTATCCATTAATATTATCATAGATTTATATCTCTTTGGTCTACCCTTATTGAAAATTTGAACTCACCCTTTCATATGTTTCATTTACCTAGTTTATAAAAACATGTATTATTTAGTTTATATATATTAAGAATAGTAAATGGGAATAACATTGTGGGAATAATGGATGAAATATTCCTACATTTTATTAATGATTTCGAATTACTCAAAGAGAGTAAACTGTTATGGTCGAAAGGTGTGTGTTTATGTATTTTGATTGATATTAATATAAAAATATAAAATAACTATGTATGATAATATAGCGATGTTATATATTATATCAATGGAATAATTTAGTTAACCTTGGGAGAATATAATGAGAAAGCATTAGTGAGGTCCCTAGGGATATTTCTATGGGTATTTCATGGTGTTTCTTTAAGGATAAATATATGTATGATTCAATGTTTATGAAAATTTTATTGAATTTTGGTAAAGGATAAAGAAAGTGGTTTTAATGTAATTACTTACCTGTCTATATACTACAATTGGACGTGTCACTATAATAGATGTACCTAGAGGTAGTAACCCTTAAAACTATACATTTACTTAGTATTGATTGAGAAATAGTGCATTAGAATAAAATTTGATGCACCCATATTTTGACACTCATGGGATGTATTCTTTGGAAATTCACAAATGATGTATGAAATATAATTAATGGAAAAAATATATGGCAAATATTAATATAATAGGCTTAAACAAAGGTTTCATATATTAAAAATAATGTGTCAGTATTTAGTCATTATATATGTGACATTCATGATTATCTAGTTTCCAGCCATGATTAGTATTTCCCACACTATATTTTTTGTTTTAGTAATTTGATATAAAAAAAGGAAACAAGTTAATGAGAAATGAATTAAACAATAAAATGATTTTCATCTGTTGAATCCAAATTTTATGGGAGCTAAAATGAATGTTCTAATTGATATACTCACACAACATTATCAAGATATGAATCACGTAAACATATAAACAATGAAAGGAGTTTATTACATTTTGTTTAGTACATCAGGAGAAAAATCCAAATTTCTTTTTGTGGTTCTTATAATTTTTTAGTTATTTATAAGTATATTATTACAAGTGAAATGATATTTTCCATTCACCAACATTAAAATCATGAAAAATTAACTTTTGATGTCTACCATCTAGAAGGTGATGTAAAATAATGGTGAAATCATATATGAATATTAGGAAATTAGAAGAAATTTACTTTTATGAACTATATGAGTTTAAAATAATTTTATTTCAATAATTATATTCCTCAGATTCAATATACAATATTAGATATGGAATTACTAAAGATTAATAAAAAGGAATGGAAAATTTTTTCTTCCTATAATGGAAATTATACAATATTGAATGTAACACTTTAGATACTATCATTCTGTCTAAAAGTAAGATTGAATGATTCTTTAGAGCCTTAAAACAAAATATTTTAAGGGAGTTATGAACAATTGAATTTTAAATCATTAAATATATTTTTAAATGAGCTTCCAAGGTGGAAATATAGGATAGGAATGCACATAATTCTAGTGGTTTTGAAAAGATGAGGACCATGGAATTGGATTGAAAATCTAAGAACTATCAAGAGAAGAAGATGTGTTTAACATCATTCTCAATGTTTGGGATGATACAAGGATGGAATTATATTAATGAGACTTGTACATTTTTTATTTTCAGAAAGTAAGTCCATCATACAAATAAATTCAATATTTAATGAAAATATATATGTAATGAATTAAATAATGAGAAATCACAATAGAATATAGCTAAAAAACATTATTGTTTCAATTGGAATGAGTTTGTGAATTATGATAATAAGTTCCTAATTATACAGGTTAAAAATGGTGATCTACACCAAAAACATATTTAGATTAAGGAGAATTGGAAATCATATAACCTCACAATGGTATATATGAGTAATTATAATTATGGAACACTAATCCAATACACCATATATGTTAATTACATGTTTCATTTTGTATGAGTGAGACCTATGAAAAAATTATTATTTAACCATAGGTGAAATATTTTTTTTATTATCTCTATCTATATAAATTATTTAATAATTAAATCAGATTTTATATCTATCATAAAATTGATGAACCCAATATTTAAATGTAAATTTATATATATATGTTATGTTTTTATTTAAGGAATGTAGTTGGAAATACCTTTTTGAATCATCTATGTCTCTAATAGATTTTAACAAAATAGTTAAATATAACATCATGATTTTATGAGTTTATGGTTGATTATATATTCATAATCAATGAAACCACTTTTTTGGGATCAATGTGATGGGATTCTATAACTAATAAAAATATTTTTTAATTGAAATTTCAATCAATAATATGCAGCCGTTTTATATAGTCTCAAGGTTATTTTAGGTGGGATTATACTATATTTTTTAGGTATATGATTATAGGTTAATTTATTAACATTCTATTTTAATTATAATTTTTAATAGGATGAAAAAATTAATCAATATTAGTTTCCTTACAATGATAGCTCCCACATGGGAATTTATACTACTCCTTATCAATCCCTTTATGGAGGGTAGTATATAACTCTGATGTATAGGAATTATAATTTAGAAAAATAGATATCAGTACCTGAGAAAGATAATTATATGGGATAGAATGTATGTTCCATTAAAAAAATATTTAATGGAAACCAAATGTTGAAATAAATGTTATATTGAAAATCATTAACTTGATCATCAATTTTAGGTTGTTTAGAAGTTTCTTTTATGAATATTTCCATGGTAGAAACATGGGACTACTATAACCTAGGAATATTTATCACATTAAAAAAATTGATCATATTATGAGAATGGCTTATGTATTGATTCTTCCACTACACATTTACTTGAATCATGATGTATAAAATGTACCTCTCCTGATAATTTTTTTTAGAAAATCCATCACATGTAATAAATTTAGATGTTGTACCACCAAATCTTGATCTATATTATGAGGAACAACCATTATCAATTTTGGATCAAATAGAAAATGTTGTTTGATACAGGACCACTCTTCTGGTTTATTTTTTTAATGAGATGTTTCATGAAATTATGTTGAAAATGACGATATGATGAGGCATATGTATATCCTAATTTTTTTTACGAGTGTAATGAATTTGGAGGTTGAAATTTATTTTAAAAATGGTTGAATTTAACACCTTATTTTTTTAAATATTAATTTTCTAATGAATTAACTTTCATTGACATATTGAATTAATAAAAGAGTGAGTTTTTTATAGTGACACAAGATAATGATTTTTCTCAACACCTTGTGTTACACACATGACTGAGTTTTAGAGAATAATATTATATTATTAACATTATTTTTTAATATATATTCTAAATATTAAAATTTTCATTATAAATAAGATTAAATATATACATAAAACATATTATTTAAAATAATTTTATAGTTACAAAATTATTAAAAATCAAATAACAATCATTTATAATAAATAACAATTTTTTTTTAAAAAATTTATCCAAAAGATATTTTTGTCATAATATTTACAAATAATTTAAAATTAATTTTTACCAATTTTATAAAAATAATTTGAAAAAATATAACTAATTCTTATTATTTTAATGTAAAAATATATTTTAGTTATTTTGTTGAATTTTTATGAATTATTTAATTTATTATGAATAGCAAAAAAATTGAATTAAAATTGAAAACAACCTTTTCATCAAAATATATTATAATTTTTAATTATATATTTCATGTTTTTTAAAGTAAAATATCTAAATTTTATATCAATTAATCCAATTTATATAATTTTAATCATTTTCATATATTTTTTTATATAAAATATTTCTAAACACTGATATTGTTTTTATTAAAAACCATTTTTCACATTATATTTATGGGATTATTTTTAACATAAATTTGTACAATTTTTTGAATAGAATTTTTAGAAATGGCATCCATAAAATCAATATGAAGATTTTATAATTTCTAATAAGGTCATATTATATTTTTACCAAAAGTAATAGAGATAACATGAAAAATCCATTACCATTGTTAAGGTAAAAACATGATATACAATTTTGTTAAACTAAACAAATTAGAGTAAAAATGACACACCAAAACATCAAAAATAGTTTACATTCTATATTACCAATTTAAATCTTATAGGTTCAATAATTACTTATTTTGTATTTTTAGGTCATGATAAAAACGTGGTTATGATTGAATAATTTCAACTATTTAAATATTTTCCGCTCATCTCACTTATAAAATACCACCATAACCTATTTTCCTCATACCATCAATAAATCATTGGATAACTCCAACCATTCCATAATAACTTCCCAAATATCATAATATCATTCTAAATGACTTATTTTTGGCATAAATGAATCATATGAACTAGTTTTTTTGAACCTATGGGCGGTACCAGAAAAATATATAATATTCATTAAGAATTATTAGTAACATTTTTATCCTAAAAACCATTAAATTATTATTATACCATGACTATATATTAAACTCAGTATCTTCATTATAATATTATTTCATTATGATAAGTTAATTACTTAAAATAATATCCACATCCATCAAGTGTCTTACTAAATCAACATTATTGTGTATGGCGGACTACCACCTCGCAAACCGATGTAATTATTTTTTACATTTATGCCTATCAGTATTAGATATAATGACTGGTTTTTTCACTAAATAACATGTATATCACCCAATAATTCATTAATTATATTTTTTGGTAGTAAAATAATGCCACTAGAGTGTACGATGGACTACCACCCCATGAATTATTATGATTCATTAACTCTTAACATGGAAGGTATTAAGGATTTTTATAATGAACATAGTCATAGATATGACATAATAATAATTATTTAATAATTATATATGATTTTATTTTATTTATTTCAATAAGATAATAATATGGATACAATGTTCTTTCATATATATGACCTACTGTCTATATGAATGGTGTATTTATTTTCTTTCATTATATTTCATGAGTTAAAATAAATTAAAAAATAATGAAATTAAATTATATCTACATGTTGTTGAATTTTTTTAGATAATTAATCAATAATTAATGTAAGGGGACGGAAAAAATCAAAACATATATGAAAGAAATTTAATTATTTCCCGAAATGTAACATTAACATGAAAATGTTAATAAACTTTTATTAAACAACCATAATATAATCACATGTTTTAGTATTTATTTTAATATATTAATGTAATTGATATATAATAAATTTCTATTTATTAATATAGGATTTCATAATGAGTATGACGGATGTCAAGACTTAATGTAAGAGATTTTATCAAAAAAACTAGTTCTGTGAGACACATTCCATATTAAACCCTATTTCTTTTATGTGGTGTATTAACAAACCATTAATCTATTTTATTAATATGAAACATAAAATACTTTGTATTTACATATCTATTGTAGGGTATTTCTTTCATTGGATTTGTGATTCAATGAATTCTAGTGTGGTAAGGGATTTTTGTCTCAATTTTCATGGTTTGGGTCGTATATTATGTTATGCACCCATCTTCATTTAAGATGTGTATATAAAAACCCTTCCATGTTATATCTTGAATATATTTGTACACATGAAACTTCCACTATGGAGGATGATTATGGAGATGGGTATGGTTTTTGTGACATGTACTTTCTTTTCTCTTTGGTTTATGGTGCTTGACTATTGTCCTTTTCTTTTATTTTAAAAAACGATCAGGGGGTTATCCCCTGGATGAGCTTTTCTGGTATATTTATACACATGATATCATATATTTAATTTAACTATTCTTCCTAATGGGGATTTGGATTCAATGTTACCAAATTGGTAAAGATATTATTTTATTATATCATCATTTATTAGGATTGTCTAGGAATATGTTTCTCATGAAAAATAATTACAATTCCTTAACTATAAAATCATTAATTTTATTATCCACTCTTTTTTCATTATATTTTCATTAAATATTAATTATTTTCCACTCTCTGGTAAATAAAATAATTTTACTGTGTTTTTATGTAATTATTAATTTACTTATCTTTTTCGTCATAGATTAATTTTCATCCAAAATTAGTTTTTCAAAGAATGTTTAATTTTTTATTATTATTATCCTATAGTTTTTAAAATAATTTTTTTATACCTAAATGTTTATAAAAAAATATTTCGAATGAATCTTCATGTCTTTTTTGAGAGTATTCCCATTTCGTTTTTTCCAAATATGGATGAAGAATATTTTTATAATGTATATGTTATGAAAGAATTTTTCAGTCATTATGACCATTATTTTTATTGAATATTACATTATAATTTGTCAAGGTGAATTTCAAAAACAATACCAACAACATATGTTTGAAAATATTTTATACGAAGAAAGAATATGTTCCCAAATATATTTTTTAAATGATTTTCAAAGATTCCAGTAAATGACTTAAATGTTATTTAAAAATATGTTTTCTCAAAATATTTAATAATTCTGAATTTTTAGTAATTTATTTTCATATTACTGAAGGGTTTTCTAATTCAAGGATACAATTTTTATTCTTTGTGGGAATGTTTTATGTTTATGATGGAATGATATTTTTGAAACACATTTATCTTCCAGGGGTTATACCAATATAAAATTATAATAAAACTTTTTTTTCATGTGTAATGATGTATTAAAATGATAACAAGATTATAAATCTAATCTACTTTCTAAAGTTATGATATAATAAGAATAATTTGAAACCCATTTCATTTCATGGGTAATGATATAAGGAATGTGTTATCGTCTATTATAACACATATATATGATTTTCATTATGTGATGGGTGGAACTATTATCTCTATACAATGAGTTGGGTAATGGTAAATGTTCAATGAGATGATAGGGTACAGGAGTGATTAGATCAATACTGAAAATGAGGGTACATGGGTGGTTAACGAAAGAAAAAAATGTGGTAAAATTCTAGTTAGCCGAAGCCAAAAATCGGGTTTTTGGGAGGTTATCCAAATCTTGAGTCAGGAACATAGGTGTCTAGATAATGCATTTCATTTTATAAATGTTTTTATTAGTATCCTTGACAAAATATTTTAAATTCATATATTTATGAAACAGAAATCTAAATTGTGAAAATGATATTATCCAATGGAATGTTTTCATTTGAATCATTATAATTCAGGACCTTTGAACTAAAAATATTTATTCCATAAAATAGGTTTATGATCTATGATAGGTTTGGTATTAAATTCATAAGTTATGTCCACTTTCATTTACACTTTTTTTATTATGCAATCATATAATCATATATTACTATCTCTTGTGTTTACCCTTAATTATCATTTGAGTGCACCTTTTATTAAATTTACTTTAATATGGTATGGAATAATGTTTTCATTTATGGTATGTTTATAAATATTACAAAATGGGAATAACATTGTTGGATGAATTTAAGAACCATCACCAAATTAGAATATTTTGTTCCATGATTCCAAAGTAATTAAATAATTACAGTCTTTAGGATTTCTTTTTTCATCTAAAAATATGTACTATCCATATACAAGAATATTGGGTCATTATAAGTTGAACAAAAAAGGACCATAGTAGTGGACTAGGTAAATATCGAGTCAAGCCTCATACACATTTTATGAGTTATTCCCCCTAGGTAAATATTTTTAAGAAAAATTTCTTCTTAGATTATCTAGATAGTGATATATTTTCATGGAAAACAATCACTCCTTCATTCCCTAATATTGAATGATGTTTTCCTAAATGTGAAATTTTCATTGGAATTATCCTTATACATATACATAGGGATCTCACAAAATATTATCATTATAGATTCCAATGTTAATAAAACATATTCTCTAATACTAACTATAATTACCTAGTATTTTCATTAATATATATTATATCATGTTTAAATGAATATTTATTACATTACACAAACACCTACCTGATGATCGTATAGTTATACTTCTGTTGGAAACTTGAAAACAAAACGAATTGATTCTTAATTCTTATACATATTCTTTCACTTATTTATTCATAATTAATTCAGTTTTTATAAATATCACATTTAATAACTATCATCATAATGTGGGAAAATGAATATAATAAAGGGTTAAATAAGATTCTCCATAAGGTCCATCAAGGGAAATATGTAAACATAATATGAAAATAGTGGTATGACTATAGAATCCCATGAATTTATAGTGTTATAATATTTCATATCCATTAAATTTTTTGAAGAAGATATTAATTTTATGATAATTTGTAATATTTTTTGGATATCATACTCAATATGCAACAATGGGTTTCTCTAAAATCTTACGTTGCACTCAACATTGAGTTATACCGAAAAATAATACAATAATATTATTATTATTTTAAATGGAAGTTAATTCAATATCATTGTATTGGTGATAATTAATAGAACTAACTAAAATTTGATTATAAATTTTTTTTAAATGTTGGTACATTTATGAAATAAATTTTAGAGACTTAAAATGAGAATAAATCCAATTTTAAACATAAAATACTCTAATAATTTTAAATGGTCGTCATAACACCATTTGAAGGTGAAAACTTTTAAAATATCATTTTTGGAAATTTTATATGTCCTATTTGTTAAAAATTACTTCATTAGAATCCAAACATCAATGTTTACATTGGTTGAATTTTTGGTATTTTTCTGATGAAATTCATTTTTTTATGAATAATAAAAAATATAGCATTTTAATAACAAACTGCATTTTCAACTTATTTATTTTTCTAGTTATATTACCTTGTTTAGTAGTTTTATTTTATAATGGTATTATATTTTTATCATTTAATAAATTTTTTTTATTGGATGTAATTTCACATTTAAATTGGACACAATAACATGTCAATATTTTGATAGTTTATATGTCATAAAACCTCGATTTTTTGTTTTGACAACATTAATAGATTTTAAATTAATTAATGAAACCTATGTGTTTTGAATTTGAAAAAATTATTTCCATATTTAGAATCTAACGTTATATATTTTGGAAATAGGTACCATTTTTTGACATTATATATGGTAACAAGAGTAATTATTTTTATTTACCATGGTTAAAGGATAAATCTGTTAAATAAGGGTAAACAATAATAATATAATAATATAAAACTAACATAAAATTATTAAATATCCTATTGTATAATATATTTTTCAAGATGAGAATCATTAGGCCGAAATTTTGACAATTGGGAGCCACTTGGGTGTGAAAATGGCATTTTATACTATTTAATTTAAAGTAAAGGGAAATATAACATAAATATGTCTCTTTTAATAAATCAATATTAATATAGTGTTCAATAAATGATAACTTTTACAAAAAATATTAATTATAAATATTAAAAAATTTCCTATATCAAGGTATTTTAATTTTTTTAGATTTATATAAAAAGATTATTTATCAAACAATGATGATGAAATGATTACCTTGTTAATGAAGGATTCAAATAAATAATATTAGAAATATTAAAATAAATATAATTTTAACATTTCGATTCCATACAGTAATTTTATGTATTACTATTACAAATTATATTTGTTTTAATGATTCTTTTTAGGAATCCTTTTCTTATGACTTTAACGAAAATCAATTACTAAATAGTTTCAAAATTATAATAAATGAATTCATAAAACAAATACAATTTTTATTATATGATATAATGTTCATAAAAAACTAATATTTGGACAAGATACTTATATAATGTTAAAAATTTCATTAATTATATATTTTTATTTTTCTTGTCATTTTATAGTAACTATAGTAACCATATATTATAAAAGAACAAAAAAGACATCGTTTGAGTTAATGTTTTTAATTAAGGATTAAAGTTAAAATATATGGTTACTTTTGTGACCTAAACAAGTCTAAAATCCCTTGGATGAAATTATTTTGACCCATACTCTTACCATCCACTAATTATATCACTTTTGATCTATTAGAATTCCAAAATCTATTTATAATAAAATAATATTTGAAGACATTCCTAAAGAGCCCCTCCTCCGTTTTGTAAAAGGTCACCAATTCTACCCACATACTGACACCTCTCGAGCTTATTGTATTTTTCAAACTCTACTCACATAATCTCCCAACATCCCTACCTTCCTCATAAAAGCCTTACCTTTAGAGGAATGAAATTCAATATTTCCTTTTGGGTCAAATCAAAAGATGTTACCCAATGTAGAGGTATCGCCTCCTCTCAAGTTCCTTTCTATTATTTTTCTTCTACAAACCCTATTCTATTTTTATTATTTTATTAAATAACCAAACCAGAATCCTAAATATACTAGGATGTTTTTATGATATGTATTGAAACTAAACGTACATACACCTTCTTATAATGGATACGAATATGTCGTTTCTATGAACGGTGAACTACTACCTCTTAAAATTATTATTATTCAATTTTCCCCTAACACCTATTATGGTTTCCATTATTGTGGATCTTTATTTATATATGATATATATTATATTTATTTTTTCTCTATTATTATCTAATTATTATTTAAAAAATACATTTATGCTTTCCATGATGTGTAAATATGATAATTTTATTTGAGGAAGTGTAGACTATAGCCCCATCAATGTGATATGACTCGTTCATGCTATACATGGAATTTATAAAGTAAAGTTTTATTAAACCTATGAGAAATACATGTAATAATTTTAATACTATTATTATAGTATAAATTAATATCATATCATTATTAATCATTTAATATAACATAGAAATGAAAGTTGGGTTCATGCGTACGTAGGGACTACCGTCTCCATGAACAGTGAATTTTATTTCTTATCTCCAAATAGTAGATACTATAAATAGATATAAACTTGATATATATGATATTTAAATAATGAATAATATTCTAGAAATGATGGTCTTCGACCACATAGAAAATTTACATCAAAATAAGTTCGTTTTTGACTCGAGTACCAAATTTCAATAAAACGAATGATTTGAACTTAAATAATTATTTAATTTTTATAAACTGGTAATATGTTATATAAAAGGAATAATAAATATGAAAATGGTTTTTCAAGAAAGTATAAATTAACTTTTGTTTATTATTCAAGAAGGACATAGAACATACGTGACGATTTAGACATAAGGTAAGGGACTACGTCACAATCTCCATTCCTTGAGGCATAATTTGATGTTATACACCAGCTTCATTTATACGGTGTATAATAAACCCATTTTTCTTTTTATTTCATTAAATGGGAATAATTTTTCATTGAAAAATTTTACTAGATGACAATAAGGAATGTTTTTAACATATACGGAGAAAACGACCTCTTTACCGCTGTAACCATTATATGATATTTGTCATCCTTAATAAGACAAAATGTTTTTAATAGGAAAAGAAATGCTTTATTTCATATTTGAGTGTTTTGGCATTGAAAATTATTTTTAAAGTGGATTTACTATATCAATACCATTAAATGATTTCTTGTGATTAAAAATGAAATTTTATTAGTGAAATGTTGACAATTGAAATCTTTTATGTGTTATGATTATATAATGGTACTTGGACATTTGATGGGATGTTACATGGTAAACCCCAGATGGGGGGTTTATGCAATAATCTAATGATTGTTGGTTCCTTGATAAACCATGGATGGTTGGTTACGGTATAACATTACATGAATTAGGTATGGAAGTCAGCCATATATTTATTTCATTTAGTGATATGTATGGAAGTCGACTCTATGGTTATTCCAAGAATGTATTTTTATGTACCAATTCAACTTTATTTGTTATATGTTGCTTTATAAGGGTTTGTAGAAATATATTAATTCAAAATGGGTAATAAATGATATTATATTTAATTACGTATATTTACTATAAATTTAGGGGGAAATATTACTTTTTGATAAAGTATTCTTTGTTTCCAAGTTGTCCTAAGTCAAACATTTTTCCTTTATTGTGAATCCCTTACTGATATTTTAATACTCATCGAATGTTTTGAATTTTTTTCATAGGACTTAAATAATAATATATTTAAGGATGGGATCATGGAAATGTTATGTAGTTAAAACATGAAACGATACCATGTTTCTTTTTAAATAATTCTTTATGATAAATATCGATATTGGGTAGAAGTGTCTACTTTTAATATTTATTTTGATATGTCTGAGTTATGAATTACCTCCATAAATCTGTAAACCTCAATAGAACCTCAACGTGAGTTAAATTAAAACTATTAAATTATCTTAAGATTATGTAATATTTATGGTTGGGGTGTTATAGTTGGTATTAAAGGTTTTTTTGACCACATTAAGAGTAAGAATATTACTAATAGAATATACATACTATATTTTTACATTGTAGTAAAATTGAAATGATAATGAATTTTAAGATTACCACATTGATTTGACTAAGCTATCTTATTTCATAATGGTCTTCCACAGAGGAAACATGGAATCTATGATGGGAAGGAATAAAGATGGAAATAACCTTTCAAATCAACATGCTTAGATGGTCGGAATTGGAACTGAACTATTTGTTATAGTGATGTATCATTTGTCTCGGGAAATAAATGGTGGGGGTGTTTATGCCCGAGTTCAATTAAACCAACCACAAAGGAATTTATCAGTCCTAGATCATTTCACGGGGCAACATCCACCATCATTAATAGGGTTGTTTTTACCTGTGCAGGATGAAGGGTGGGGTAAAGAACTGGAAAAGATTTTAGATGTAATGTGGTGTTCATAAAATCAAATGGTTAGTATTGTGGTTTATCATTTTTAAGGTGAATCCATTCAATGGGGGTCAATGATGAAACATATCAACAAAATTTAAGAGGTTTATTCCACGGAATTAGATGAATTTTAGAATAAATTTCTTGACAAATATTCCCAAAGGATGTTTGTCTTAGGATTAAAAATCAATTTTAGGTATTGAGAGAAAAGGAGAATGATTTTTTGGTTGTATATGAAGTAAATTTCACATGTTTTTCAAGGTACGACCCAAATTTAAACTAGGATATTAATAATAAGATAAATTGGTTTTATTCATGATTAAAGAAAAAATAGTGAATGCTGTCAGTTTCTCGTGAGTTTAAATGCTGTGAGAAACAAGTCAGATGTGGAGAGAATATAGAAATGGAGTTTTCTGAAGTTCATCTGTTCTATGAGAGTAAACCAAAGAAGATATCTAAATCACAGAAAATAGTAAATAATTCATCAATGAAGAATAGTGGTAAGAAAACAATATTTACAACTTGTGAGAAGTGTGAAAAAAGCATCCAAGAGAATGCCTCTTAATGTCCGGGTAGTTCTTTCTAATGCGGTAGAACTATCCATATTTCTCGTATTTGTAAGGAATAAGATTATATAAGAAATAAAAAACATGCAGTAAGATGTTTTAGTTGAAATGAGTTTCAATATTATGCCATTGTGTGTCTAAATATGAATACCCCATATGGAATCCAACAAGATCAATAGTAGAAGGGCATGGAAAAATCATTTTATACTACTACGGTTGATGTGGGACCATAAAATGAAGTGGATGAAGGTATGTTACAAATTTCCTAAAAATATTCAAATACTCTATAAGACTCTAGATCATCACATTCCATCATTTTTAGAAATTTTCAAGTAAATTGTAAATAGAACAACATGAAAGTGATATAGACATTTTTTTAAAATCTATAGCAGGAAGTATTAAAGAAACCAATATTTTCATGAATATTCATATTATCATTAGTGGGATAATCTTTCATGTAAATGTTGTTGAAATTCATATATTGGAATTTGATCTCATTTTGGGTATGGATTAGATTTCATTTTATCATTATAAAATAGATTTCAAATCCAAGAATGATTTATTCAGTGATTTCATAACATTTATGACATACTAAGAAGAAGAATGATTTATTAAAGATATTAGTGAATTTTATATGGATCATTTTATTACAAATAAATAAATCTTTTTGATTAGTGACATTATATGGTGAATGAATTCAAAAATATTTTTCTTGATGAATTACCTGTTATTATTCCCAATATGTAGGTTGAATTTACTTTTGAGTTAGTTCAAAATGTAAATCCTATTTCTAAATTGCCTTATCAAATGACTAAAGTAGAACTGATGGAATTGAAAAACCAGCTGCAAGAATTACTTTAGAAAGGTTTCATTCGACCAATAACTTCACCATGGCGTGATCTAGTTTTATTTTTAAAAATTAAAGATGGTAATATGATAATATGTATTGATTTCAAATCCTTAAATAATATTACTATTAAGAACAAGTATTTTTTTCTCATATCGATGATTTGTTTGATCATCTCCAAGCATAAAAGTATTTTTTAAATATTGATTTGAGGGTCAGGTACCATCAGCTGAAGGTGAAGGAGGATAATATTACAAAGACATCATTTCAAACAATATATGGTAATTATATGTTTGTAGTTATTCCCTTTGGGTTATCTAATGAACCTTCTATATTTTGGAATCTCATTAATGGAGTCTCTCCGCAGTTTTTGGATCAATTTATGGATTGTTTGTAGATGACATTGTGGTATATTCTAAAATCTGGTAGGAACATGAAAGTAACTTAAGGATTGTTTTTTAAACCATAAAAAAATAAAATATATGGAATGATTAGTAAGAGTGACTTTTGGTTGCAAAAAATTTCATTCCTTTGTCATATTGTTTCTAATGATGACAGAACTATTAACCCTTCTCAATTTTTTTGGAGGGTGGCCAAGACCTACCAATATCATAGAGATTCATAGATCATTTGGATTATTGGGATATTACTAATGGATTTTTGGTTACTTTTCCCATTTATCTTGCCCATTAACTAATCTAACATGTAAAAGAGTTAAGTTTATCTAGAAAAACAATTATGATTATTCTCAAGAACTGAAAAGAATATTGGTAAATGCTGCCATTTTGGCTCTGTTTACGGGGAATGGTGAATTTTTTATCTATAGTGATGCATCATTGAAAGGAATTGGATGTGTCCTAATGCAGAATGATTAGGTAATTTCTGATTATTCATGTCATTTTAATCCCCATGAGTTAAATTACCCAACATAGGATTTGGAATTAGTTTCTGTTGTTTTTCATTAAAAATTTTGAGGCATTATTCTTATGACGTAAAATGTGAAATATATACTGATGAAGCTCAAATTTTAATATATTTCATACTGTAAATCAATTTTCATAATCCCACTATAGTATTATTGGATGGTTAATTGTATCGTTTTTAGGTTTTAGTGTTATTTTGAGCCTAAATGAGAAAAACGACTAATTCTGGATTTTAGATATATTTTTACATTAATTGAATTTTAGTAATTTAACAGAAACTAAATGTACAATTTTTTTGATTAAAACTTCACCAGAATCCTGATTATTGGTCCTCCACTTTTGTCTTCCGGACCAGGAGCTGATTCAGCCATCTAAAGGGTTTAAACATTCATTGAAGTTGGACATTTTTCTAGGCGGACAGCGTGGACCCCAAAACTATAATGGAACATAAAATCGTCCTACACAAATACAAAAGAGGTGTTTCCACATGGGATAGAAGGAGGAAATCTAGTAATGACTCTGAAACAAATTTGGGGGAGTTTTAAAGTCATTAAGGTAGCCTTTAAATGACATACTTCTGGAGGAACCATCCTGGAAAATTCGTCCAGAAACAGAAACAGAGAAGGAAAAATTCATAACTCATTAATCCGGTTTCCAAATTAGATTAAAGTTTTTGGAGAGACATACAATATATTTATGAACAACATTAATTAATGGTGGAACACGTGAAGAGGTCATTAATGGGGTCTACGACGTGTCGACTTTCAGAGTACAGAAATATGCCTACAAAAGGAGGAGAGCTCCTGCTCCTTAAAGCATCTCATTCTCTATCCATTACTTCAAGAAACCAAGGAGGAGATATCCACCGAGGAAGGCCATGTTCAAATATTACACATTTATTTTTAATTTATTTATTTTCTTTCTTTTTGATTTAGTTTTCATTTGTAATTTAGATTTAAATAAAATTCATGCATTTCTTTTCTTTCTGTGCCCACCCATCCACCCTGTTTTCTTCTTAATCTTTTCTCTTTTTCTTCTTTTATTCTTCTCATATTCAGCATTGTGACCACATACCCTCAAATATTTGGGGCAAACACAAGACTTGGCTCAGGGGAGATATGTGTCAATTTCATTTATTCTATGCTTAAATTCTCATATTGTGTTAAGTTTGTGATGAGAAAGAGTGATGTGCACTGGTGTGGCGATCGTCCACCATGACACTAATCTCAACCTCATTTCTATTCTTTTAATAAATATTTTACCTACCTTATAATGGATACAAGATCTTGATATGATGGATTTGATCCATTCATTGGTTGAAATTACATACGATGCAGCTAGATCTTGGAAGATGTCACACTCTCGATTGAGGTGTTCCATCATCTTTGATTATAGGAGGACATGAAGTTCAGATTTCTAAATGAATTCAATATTTCAAAAAAATAAATAAAAGAATAGTAATTCATGAATGAGATCTCATAATTGAGTTATCAAACTTAAATTGAATACCAACAAGGAAAATGATGGAACCCACAAACCAACCCATAAAGACCATGTTCTTTGTTCATTAATTTCATTCTGTCATTGATTGTTGGTTTTAAATTTTATTTAAATTGAATTTCATTACATTCCATTATTAAATAAAAATATCCCAAAATAAGTAGTTTTGGTGAATTAGATTAAGTGAGTTAATGATTGAGAATGCTCCTCAAGTGAGATGACCCTGGTCAGCATCTATGATGCACTAGGAAAAAGTAAATTTCTTTTTCCATGTACAACGATAGGAGTGCGTCAAAACTGGCATCATTTCTGGGGATCCAAGTGGTTTTCATTCACTATTTTTATTCAAATTATTTAAATAATTTTCCGTTCATTAAAAAAACAACAAATAAAAAATAAATTTTAAAAACTAAAAAAATCATCTTCATTCATGATGTATTCAAATTATGATTATTATACATGGACTGACCAATATGAAGTGAAATAAAATGTTTACAATGAACATGATGGTCAGTTTCATAGGATTATAGATAAAGTGAAAAACATGGAGTTCCAAATATAATTTATTTATGAATATGTTTGCGCATCCAAAGTATAACCCAAACCTAAGCCGGAACCTGATCTAGAACAAGTGGTGGAAGAGATTTCACCCATTATTTTTTATGCTAAAGAACCTATGGCGGGTGAGAAAGAACTTTTAAAGGAACTAATCACATCATCCTGCACTCAACCATTTCTTGAGGAGGTCCTAGATGTACACATTCCAACTGATGAACTGATGGGAGGCCAACATTTTTTGGAAGAATCCTGGAATAACATTGTGGAAGATAACCTGAAACATGATCTTCCCATCATTGATGATTTAACATCATAAAATTTCTACCTCTCTCTTTCTTTTCAAGATAATGAAGAATATTCACCTGCTGAGATTGAGTTTCCAATGGTCATGCCTGAAGAGATCAAATTTCAAGCTCACTTAATTAAAAGGGAATATTTATTTATTGAT
Organism: Viscum album; assembly: GCA_963277665.1. NCBI lineage: Eukaryota > Viridiplantae > Streptophyta > Magnoliopsida > Santalales > Viscaceae > Viscum > Viscum album. Next base: position 441,091,470 of record OY728123.1, read on the forward strand.
TAATCATGTTTTAATCTTATTCAAACTGAATTGTTTTCTGACTTCTCTTTCTCTAAAATTTCTGATACAGCACAAATAGAGAAGACTATGGATGTTAAAGAAGAGACCACTCATGTAACGCCCCGACCCTAGTTACCCAGATTCGGTGCATTATTACATAACATTGGCATGATCACAAGAAAGATCAAATCTCGAAAAAGCGATTGGTTTAGTATCCTTGGAAACAGTAGATATATTCATAAAGTTTTACATTACATCATTAAGTGAAAAACTACTACAACAACATATTGTCTCCATATTCCACACTATTATCCCCTCATAATATCCCTGCAGGTCATTCATAATTTACTTCTTCACATCCTGGGAAAAATAAAACATAGAAAAGGGGTGACCTCAAATGCCCAGTAAGGATAACAATATAGTAGAAACTTTCATAAATGAGAATAAACATTTAAGGAAATGTATAACTAAAAAAAAGACTTTTAAACATAAACTTAATCATAGTATGGCAAAAATAAAATGGAATAATTCCATTTACTTATTCACATAGATATTCTACTAATCGAATAATCACATGCAATACCAATAACAACTTTCATAATGATGGAATGCATAATGCCAGACTATCATAACCACATAGCCAAGGCCTCGTTCCAAGACTACAAATAAGATTTTTCCATGGCCTTGTGCCAAGTCACTATTTTGTCTCATGAGACCTACCGACGCATCGAGGAGCTATAGTGGGCTCCACCCGTCACATATTATGTCCATTGCATTCCCATATGAAAAGGTTTAAACATAACATAAACATTCATATTAAAACTAGCATACGAAATGTAAATACTTCATCCATAAACTATGAATGGTATAAAAAAACACATCCACAGTAAAACATATCACAAAACCTTCAATACAATATAGAAGTTTTGTATCATAATAAATCAACTTCAAATAAGCGTAAAATCCATCAAAGGATGCTGACATAGATGAAATCAAAACGCTTTTTAGAGAAATATCTCTATCTATTTTGAAATCATTTAAGAGTCATATATTTATAAAATAAAACATTTTCTTTGAATATATTATTATAAGAATGTAAGGGAAGCTTTGACGATTGTATAACGGTGGTAAATAGCTGCACCCACCGTATAAGTTAGAAAAAACATTCTTACCTTAAATTTGCCGAAAAGGTTAAAAGTGCCTTATTTGAAAAATGAAGAAAAGATTCCTTTCCAACCACATAAGGGTATAAATGAATTTAAAAAAATTTCTATTAAATAGTAAATTTGTTTTTAAATACATTTTTAAGGAACATGGATGTGGATGATAAAGAGATCCTAGTAGATAATTACGTATAAACAACCTCGGATAATGAAGAGATTGTGAAATAAACCCTTAACAAATTGGTAACTTATGAAACATACAACCCATGAAAGAGGTATCATAAAATGAATATGTAAATACACATAAATTAAAGTGTATTTCACAAATAATATAATTATTGGTAGTACATACACCACAGAAAAGGTAATGGTGGCAATATAGCATAAATCTCACGGGAATAAAGAGTGAGATGAAAACCCCTCACCTTATATTTTTCCTTGGTTTGGGTAGGTTAAACTCCTATATAATGGTGAAGTAATTGTTATTAAATTATTCAATAATCATATTAATTAATATTATATCATATATGATCTTTTAACATTGCTTTGTTAATAATATCTTATAATTATCGTCGTTTCAGGTGTTGACTTACTCGTTTTCTTTTATATGTTTTGATACCTCAGCCATGCTTGTAATGGATAGGATGTATCTTAATCATATCAATAATTATATCAAGTCCTTAGAGACTATTATTAATCATCAAATGAGAATTATACTTGAATGGATACGATGGAGAATGAATCTCATCACGTTCGTGGAGACAATAGTTCGTACGTAAGCACGAGCGACAATATCATTCTTTTGATATTAAAATAATATATAATTGGATGGTATATCATATATACAGAATAATTATCATTTTATATTTATTATTTACATGAGTTACACATCATTATTATACTCATCCAAATAATAATTTATTCAATAACAATTACACCACGATGTAGAGACGGTAATCTGTACGTACGCACGTATGGTGGCATGTTATTCAAAGGATGGATAGAATAGTGAATATGGTTGTACCATATTTATAATAACATCATAGTATATATATGATACTGGAGTTATTATTTTAGAATGGCAACAACAAAGGAAGAAGAAGTGGAAGTAGAAAGGAACTTGAAAAAATGGTGGTGAAATCATTACCTCTTCTCCGGGTTCTTCCTTTTGATTTGATCAAAAGGGCTCTTTAAGTAGGATTTATGACTAAAGGAAGGCATCCAATATGAATTGAGGGAATTTTAGAGAGTTTTTGGGTAGGGTTTGGCTGAACCAAATGGCTTTGAAGGTGTGAAGTAATGAGAAGGGGGGTGCCCTTTTATAAGAAGGGTGAGGGGAACCTTTGGAAAAGCTAGAAATATTAATTTATAATAAATTCATATTCGGTTTCTAATGGCTCAAAAGTTTATTATTTAAATGTTAAGGTGGGTATGGGTCGTAAATCACTCAACCGATATAATTTAGACAGGTTTGGGTCATTATATTAACCTTATCTTTAAGTAATAACTCTTAGTTAATTAGTTTCAGTTTTACAATGTCTCTTTGTATTTTTATATTATATGGTTAATAAACATACCATATACATCCAAGAGACCCCAAAGTGGTCCATTAATGATGAAACTATCATGATATAAGTCTCTTTTCTGAACCGTAGATTTTTAAAAATTTAATATCAATTAATAATATAATATTTGTTTTAAAAACTCTTTTATGTCAATTTTGACACTATTCAATAATTGATTTTTGAAAAACTCATAATAGAATCATTACTTAAAACAAAGTTAATTAAATTATTCCTAACATGTCATATTAACCTATAAAATTATTGTAATTCATAAAAAGACTCATATTATATTTATTTGGGTATTTATAATATCAATTATTTTAATTTTTCACTATTATTGTAATTACTGCATCATCATTCTATCACAAATAAATTAAATTATGTAATGTCTAAAAATTATAAATAAAATATTATTACGTATAAAATGTTTTTATATTTCTAATTAAGATTTATAGTAGAAATTCCAACATATATAACCCTTTGTAAAAAAATTTTTTCTCAAAGATATATGCTTATGTCATTTTTGTACTTATTTTAACTTAATTAAAATAAAGTGTCCCTATATCCTACAAGTGGCTCATGGGGTCCCAAAATATACCCAAATATTCCCATGGTCGGATATGTATCCACCAATAAGGTTAGGACACGTTTTAGGGTAATTTATATTATTATAATATTATTTCTTAACCCTTATTTACAGGATTTACCCTTAACCATGGTAAATAAAATACTTACCGAAGTAATTATTCAAAATGTATAAAAATAAAATTTGCCTATTTACACAATATGAAAATCCTGATTCCAAATATGGAATCAATTTTTTCAAATTCAAAACACAGAAGTGGCAGAAATGAATTTAAAATTAATTCCCGTTGTTAAAACAAAAAGCGTGTTTTTAAGAGATAATAACTATCAAAAGATTGACACTTGTTTATGTCCTGTTTAATTGTAAAATTATGTAAAATGACCAAAATTATATTAAATGGTAAAAATATATTCTAAATATACTTTAAAACCACTCAAATTCATAATTTATCGATATATATTGTTTTGATTAAAAATGTTGTTTTTAATTAAAATTTATTAATTTTCACTATTCATTAAAATATAAGTGTTATCCGAAAAGTTCCAAAATATCACCTTAGGATAAATTCGATACTCCGAATCCAAAAATGAAGTCCATTTTGAGAGATAAAATTTCACAAAGTAGGTATTATTATTCATAACGGCTAGTTTGATCGGTTGTGGTGTGTGTGTTAGAACTCGATTTTGCGTACAACACACGCTATTGCATTATTAAAAGGGAAGCGTACCGTAGAATCTTGGGTGTTACATTGTAAATTTTTTTATGTCCCCATTCTAAAGAATAAATTTTTTTACTCAAATTGAATATATAAAATTTTAAAATATTGGATTTAAAAAGTGTTCACTATTAAAGTTGGTAAAAGTGCATTTTTGAAAAATACTTCTTTTATTTAAAAAAAGAATTTTTTCTTAAATTATGTCTAAGAAACTAATAATATGGATTCTAAAATTATAATTATTATATAAGGTTCAAAATTTAGTTAATACTATTCATAACGTCTTTTGAACGGCTTGTTTGGTAAGTCATAGTGCGCTTGAACTCGGTGTTGTGTGTAGTGCAAGTTATTGAATTATTTTTAAGAAATAACACACTATGCAATCATGGGGTGTTACATTATCCCCTCCTTCAATAAATTGAATCCTCGCAATTTGAAATTGTTCATAGAAAATAAAAGGTTGAAAATAGAAAATATCTTTGTGGGAAAACCCACATCGGAAATGGGGTTACTAAAATTTAGTCTTAATATGAGGAAAAGAGAAATGAAAGGGCCACCACCAAATTATGATCTCTATTAGGATAACATTGGTGGAAATTAGAGACATATAATTAGAGGAAACACGTAAATATTTATAGGTAGTGATTGAGGTCATCAATCACAAACAAGTGTAAAATCAAGGTCCTAAAATTCATCAATCTATGATGATTTGAAATACCATCGGTTCAACAAAACATAGTGTATTAGGATGATACATTATTCGTTTTGGGATTCCTTAAATAAAGTATAAGAATTAATTTCTTCATAGAATAATAGAAGAGGACAAATATATTCTTGACAAGTAGAGTTCCATCCTTCAACTAATTTCTACCACAGACTCATCTTTCACTCTAAAAGATAATAGAACATAAAAATTATATTCTATTTATCCTATTCGTATAGGGTTAAAAAATGAATTTATAATTCATCTAGAAGAACAATTAGTAAAATGACCTTATTCAATCTAGGACATCACGTGGGTCAGTGGTAGGTGATACACCCTTGTCGCCCTTCAGATGTGGGTTCAAGTCTCGCGGCCTTGCCGGACGCGACAGGTTGCCGCCTGACCTCCAGGTTGTCCTTTTATGGCAATCCAAAATAATCCAAACAAGAACTATCCAAAATACTTCAGTCCAAAATTTATAAGGAAGGTAAACACAATAAAGATCATTTTTTCGCGTAATAACATGTGAACACCTTCATCGTGTATTCTTTTAAAACACTGCAACATCCTGAATTACCATAAAACCTTATTGATTAAATTCATGATCCCTTATTCCTTAAAGAATAATATATATACTCCTTCAATCCAAAATTTTTTTAAACCCCAACAATGATGGAATATACAAATCATTAATCAGTTTCAAGGGAGTCAAGAATATCCAAAATAATTTATCCAAATCAATCATGTATTATTCCAAAATCACTACCTCGATATCAGAACTATATTATGGTTTATCATTCACTCAACCATATATTTTCCAAAAATATATCCTGCTACTGAGTCACTTTTCTTTGTTCCACAGAATCTCAAGTCCTTAATGAAATAGTACTGCAGTACAATCCTTATATACTCCATAATTATTATGACATGTACATTGTTGATACAACACTCAAATTACATAATCAACATAAGAACTCTAATCATACCTCTTCATTTTTGGTAGTACTATAACATGATTATTATCCAATAGCATCATTTGCGGCATAGTCTGATGACTGGGAAATAGGTTCGCGTAGTGTCCAAAATCCTTGAAAATGAAGCATTGTACATTTGAAACAATTTTCTTACACTTGAAGTCACGTACTTTGTGCCCTTTTCCTCCACACTTATAACAAACTCTCATTCCTTTCAGGCAAGTTCCTGGGTGTTTCTTCCCACAGTTATCACATATGTGAAAATTCTTCTTTTCCCTCTTCCCTTTATCCATCTTTCTCTCTTCCATCCTTTTCTTCTCTTGATTCCCTTAAAATCCATAGGACTCAGTAAACTCTTTACTTATCTTATCAACACATGATATTATTTCTTCATATGATGATAATACATGGGATACTATTTCTCTTTTAAATTCTGGCTTAAGACCATGAAAGATATGATCCTTCTTTCTCTTTGGATCATGTGCATTGCTGGAGTTCTCATTCTTTCTACTGGGTGCCATTTCTAAACATTGGCATACACTAGATTAGTTTATGAATAACAATACCTAATCCCAAACTTGTAAAACACATAACATAAATTAAATAGTTTATGGATATAATCCATATTCATAAAAATGTCTCCTTTGAGGAAGTATATACTCATAAACCCCTCATAATGGGTTGTAATGAAAATGAGAATTATCCTAAGCATATCCCCCGGGAGTGTCGCAACCAAGAGTGCAGTAAGGCCCGTTGTCGTGCACCAGTTCCCATTAGAGTCCAACTAAATGCGGTGTTTTTTGGTTTTACACCTAGGTATATCTGTGCCAGAGCCACCTCTACCTGCTCGTATCCAGACAGGGATGTATTGTTCAGAAAACTCACAAAATCTCTACAATACCAAAATTCTTGGAAGTTCTTCTATACTAAACCTCAAAGTCCATCATAAATCTATGTGCTCTAATCAGAATTTATCTAAATCTAGCTTCCAAGGTTTGTACTAAATTCCTCTGATTCCAAATGTAACGCCCTGACCCCAGTTACCCAGAGTCTGTGCATTATTACATAACATTGGCATGATCACAAGAACGATCAAATCTCGAAAGGCCGATTGGTTTAATAGCCTTGGAAACACGAGATATATTCATAAATTTTTACATTACATCATAAAGTGAAATAATACTGAAACAACATATTGTCTCCATAATCCACACTATTATCCCCTCATAATATCCCTACAGGTCATTCATAATTTACTTCTTCACATCCTGGGAAAAATAAAACATAGAAAAGGGGTGAGCTCAAATGCCCAGTAAGGATAACAATATAGCAGAAACTTTCATAAATGAGAATAAACATTTAAGGAAATGTATAACTAAAAAAATAGCCTTTTAAACTTGAACTTCAACATAGTATGGAAAAAATAAAATGAAATAATGTTATTTAATTATTCACATGTATATTCTACTAATCGAATAATCACATGCAATACCAATAACCACTTTCATAATGATGGAATGAATAATGTCAGACTATCATAACCACATAGCCAAGGCCTCATGCCAAGACTACAAATAAGATTTTTCCAAGGCCTTGTTCCAAGACACTAGTTTGTCTCATGAGACCTACCGATGCATCGAGGAGCTATAGTGGGATCCACTCGTCACATATTAAGTCCAATGCATTCCCATATGAAAAGGATTAAACATAACATAAACATTCGTATTAAAACAAGCATACAAAATGTAAATGCTTATCCATAAACTATGAATTGTATAAAAATAACACATCCATAGTAAAACAAATCACAAAACCTTCAATACAATATACAAGTTTTGTATCATAATAAATCAACTTCAAATAAGCTTAAAATCCATCAAAGGTTGTTGACATAGAAGAAATCATAACTCTTTTTAGAGAAATAACTCTTTCTATTTTCAAATAATTTAAGAGTCATATATTTATAAAATAAAACATTTTCTTTGAAGATATTCTTATAATCTTGTAAGGGAAGCTTTGACTATTTTATAACGGCGGTAAATAGCCGCACCCACCGTATAAGTTAAAAAAACATTCTTACCTTAAATTTGTCGAAAAGGATAAAAGTTCCTTGTTTGGAAAATGACGGAAATATTCCTTTAAAAACACATAAGGGTATAAATGAATTTAAACCATTGTATATTAAATAGTAAATTTGTTTTTAAATACATTTTTAAGTAACATGGATGTGGATGATAAAGAGATCCCAGTAGATAATTATGTATAAACAACCTCGAATAATGAAGTGATTGTGAAATAAACCCTTACCAATTTGGTAACATACGAAACATACAACCCATGAAAGAGGTATCACACAATGAATATGTAAATACACATAAATTAAAGTGGATTATAGAAAGAATATAATTATGGGAAGTATATACACTACACAAAAGGTAATGGTGGCAATATGGCATGAATCTCATGGGAATAAGGAGTGAGATGAAAACCCCTTACCTTGTACTTTTCCTTGGTTGGGGTAGGTTAATCTCCTGTATAATGGTGAAATAATTGTTATTAAATTTTTAAATAATCATATTCATTAATATGATATCATATATGATCTTTTAACATTACTTTGTTAATAATATCTTAGAATTGTCGTCGTTTCGGGTGTTAACTTACTTGTTTTCTTTTATATGTTTTGTTACGTAAGACATGTTTGTAATGGATAGGTTGTATCTTAATCATATCCAGAAAGATATAAAGTCCTTAGATACTATTATTAATCATCAAATGAGATTATTACTTGAATGGATACGATGGAGAATGAATCTCATCGCGTTCGTGGAGACGGTAGTCCGTACGTACGCACGAGAGACAATATCATTATTTTGATATTAAAATAATATATAATTGGATGTTATACCATATATACAGAATAATTATCATGTTATATTTATTATTTACATGAGTTACACATCATTATTATACCCATCCAAATAATAATGTATTGAATAACAATTACACCACGACGTGGAGACGGTAAGCCGTACGTACGCACGTATGGTGACATGTTATTCAAAGGATGGATAGAATAGTGAATATGGTTGTACCATATTTATAATAACATCACAGTATATATATGATACTGGAGTTATTATTTTATAATGGTAACAACAAAGGAAGAAGAAGTGGAAGAAGAAAGGATCTTGAAAAATGGTTGTGAAATCATTACCTCTTCTTCGGGTTCTTCCTTTTGATTTGATAAAAAGGGCTCCTTAAGTTGGCTTTCTCAGTAAAGGAAGGCCTCTATGATGAAGTGAGAGAATTTGAGTGAGTATTTGGGCAGGGGTTGGCCGAACTAAAAGTCATTGAAGGTGTGAATTAATGAGAAGTGGGAGTGCCCTTTTATAAGAGGGGTGAGGGGCACCATTGGAAAATCTAGAAATATAAATTTATAATAAAATCATATTCGGTTTCTAATAGATCCAGAGTTGATTATTTAATGGTTAAAGTGGGTATGGGTCGAAAAAAACTCATCCAATAGAATTTAGATAGGTTTGGGTCATTATATTAACCTTAACTTTAAGTATTAACTCTTAGTTAATTAGTTCCACTTTTACAATGTCTCTTTGTATTTTTATATTATATTGTTAATAAACATACCATATATTTCCAAGAGACCCCAAGTGGTCCATACATGATGTACCTATCCTGATATAAGTCTCTTGGCTGAACCGTAGATTTTTAGGAATTTAATATCAATTAATATTATAATATTTGTTTTAAAAACTCTTTTATGTCAATTTTGACACTATTCAATAATTGATTTTTGTAAAAATCCTAACAGAATGATTACTTCAAAAAAGGTTATTTAAAATAATTATAACATGTCATATTAACCTATAAATTTAGTGTAATTCATAAAAAGTCTCAAATAATATTTATTTGGGTATTTATAATATCAATTAGTTTAATTTTTCACTATTATGGTAATTACGGCATCATCATTGTGTCATAAATAAATTACATTATTTAACGTCTAAAAATTATAAATAAAATATCATTATGTAGGAAATCTTTTTATCTTTCTAATTAATATTTATAGTCGAAAATCCAACATATATATACCTTTGTAAAAATTGTTTTTATAAATGATATATGCTTATGTCATTTTTGTACTTATTTTAACTTAATTAAAATAAAGTGTCCCTATCACTTACAAGTGGCTCCATGGGGTCCCAAAATCGACCAAAAGATTCCCATGGTCGGAAATGTATCCCCCAATAAGGTTATGACACGTGTTATGGTAATTTATTATTATTATAATATTATTTGTTAACCCTTATTTACCGGATTTACCCTTAACCATGGTAAATAAAATATTTACCGAAATAATTATTCAAAATGTATAAAAATAAAAGTTACCTATTTACACAATATAAAGATCCAGATTCCAAATATGGGATCCATTTTTCCAAATTCAAAACACAGAAGTGGCAGAAACTAATTTAAAATTAATTCTCATTGTTAAAACAAAAAGCGTGTTTTTAAGAGATAATAACTATAAAAATATTTACACTTGTTTATGTCCTGTTTAATAGTAAAATTTTGTACAATGACCGAAATTATATTAAATGGTAAAAATATATTCTAAATATACTTTCAAAACACACAAATTCATAATTTATCAATATAAATTATTTTGATTAAAAAAGTTGTTTTTAATTAAAATTCAGTAATTTTCACTATTCAACAAAATATAAGTGTTTTCTGAAAAGTTCCAAAATTTCACCTTAGGCTAAATTCGATACTCCGAATCCAAAAATGAAGTCCATTTTGAGAGATAAAATTTCAAAAAGTAGGTATTACCATTCATAACGGCTAGTTTGATCGATTGTGGTGTGTGTGTTAGAACTCGATGTTGCGTACAACACGCGCTATTGCATTACTCAAAGGGAAGTGTACCGTAAAAGCTTGGGTGTTACATTGTAAATTTATTTTATGTCCCCATTCTAAAGAATAAATTTATTTAGTCAAATTGAATATATAAAAGTTTAAAATATGGGATTTCAAACGGGTTCACTATTAAAGATGGTAAAAGTGCATTTTTGAAAAATACTTCTTTTATCTAAAAAAAATAATTTGTTCTTACATTATGTCTAAGAAACTAATAATATGGATTCTAAAATTATAAGTATTATATAAGGTTCAAAATTTAGTTAATACAATTCATAACCTCTTTTGAACGGCTTGTTTGGTAAGTCATAGTGCGCTTGAACTCGGTGCTGCATGTAGTGCAAGTTATTGAATTATTTTGAAGAAAAAACACACTATGAAATATTGGGGTGTTACAACTCAAGTGGTGGTGATTGAGGAAGATATGGAGAAGATTGTGGTGTGACTACCTCCTCAAAAAAAAAATTTCATACCATATGGAGGTGGACACCACCGACGTTAACAGGGAGAACCATTATCTTTTATTCCCTCCCATTTCAAACCTCAAATTTTTTCTTTATTCATTATTGGGGGTTGGTAACTTTCTTATATACTATTTTATTATCTAAATTCAGTTTTTAATCATGGAAATGAGGAAAAGTCACATGTGGTGGTTCATCTCAAAGAAACCACACCCTCCTTTTGATTCAGGATAATCCACTGAAAGTTCCTGACTAGGGGTAGTAAAAGCCTAGCACCCACTTGGGGGTTGAAACCAAGAATTTTCTCTTTTATTTTCCCTTTATAATTTTTTTATTTATTTTTCTTATATACTTTCAATACTTTCATGTTGTATTAAAGTGGCTTCTTCGAATAGTTGAACTCATGGAATCCACTTCTAAAATAATGTCAGGTCGTATCTTTCCTTCCCTTTGATTTTCTACCTTTATATTTATATTTTGTTGAGTTGAAATAAAGGGTAGTTCAATTTATGTTTGAGGGAGTGTCAAAATGCTTAGTTCTTCTTGTTTGATTTTCATTTTTTTTTCTTATATTTTTAGGATTTTTGAGATTTATGGAATATTCTTATCACTTTTCACACATCAATTGATTTTGAAAGAGTTGAAATGATTTTTGAAATAATGGATTTTAAATGATTGTTGATATGAATTCTTTCCCCTTTGAAATGGATTTTCATGAATTTTAATGAGTTTGACTGATTTTTGAAATCCATGCCCACGAAACACTGACTCAAAATATTTTTATAGTACTGTGAGGTATTCTAAACCACTTTTACATATTATTCCTAATATCCACACTTTCTTGAGGGAAACATGAATTATGTGTGAGAAATAGAAATTGTAAATATTCTCTTTCGAAGCTTTATGTTTCATGGCATGTATTTGAAATTTTTGAGGCATCTATTTGGCTAGACACATTTTATCTTGAGACCCATATTTACATTTATCCTTCATAATCCCTTAGATTCCATGAATTTCCTTATAGTTTTAAGCCACATTACAAGCCAATTTTTCCTTACCTACCCTTACTTTTAGTATTTTTGCATGGTTATTTCAAGTTTGAGTGTGGGGGGAGTGACTTTTGTGTGCATTCATTGGGATGCGTATCATTTATGGGTGGTGTGTGTTGTGTGTCAATACTTTTGGAAGGGGACAATATGAGAATTGGGCATGTGTCGTCATTTCATTGTGCTTTATTTATTTCATCCATTTCTCCTTAAAAAAAGAAAAAAATTGAGATGAGCTTGAATATCACATTTTAAATTCTTTTATGACTCATGTACCTCACAAATATCAAGGGCATGAATTTTCATTCATTAATTGTATTCAATTTTCAGCTCATCATCCATGAAAAAAGAAAAAGAAAATAAAGTTGTGCCTTTCTGGAGCTTTGAAAAAAAGGAGAAAATAGATGATATAATTCATTAAAATAACTTATTGGCACATGTACCATGTCATAATAGGGGTGTTGTTGTCTTTCACATTTTCATGTGGGATTGAGAGAGTAATTACCTGTGTTTTACCTTTATTTAATGATGCAATGTACTTAAAAGTCCAACCTCCTCTTTCTACTCTGATACGTTTTCAATCATTTTTCCCACCAACCCTAAGCTATAGAATCATTTGAACCATTAATTTAAGCCCTAATGATTAAATTAATTTTCATGATTCACACTGTGGAGAAATGAGAATTTTCACAAACCTATGGTGATACATGCGATTTTAAAGTATGAGTATAACTCTAGATTCAATTTCTCTTGAGTGAAGAGTGACATAAAATTCAATGTGAGGTAGGTTGTGATCGACCCATGGATTAATTTATGAGGATGAAAAACTTTTAATGATTGAAATTAAAATAAGAGAGAATTATTATTCATATATGAGACATGATGGAGTTCTAGTTTGGATATAATCATTGATATTTTCTCATTTTTGAATGTTGTGTGGATTTTGATTTGGACGTAGGATGATTTCCCAGGAGTGCAATGTATAAGTGTGGAGGAGTGAAGAATCTCACAATTTAATATATTTCATACTATAAATAATTTTCTATATTCCCACTATAGTTTTATTGGATGGGTAACTGTCACGTTTTTAGGTTTTAGTGTGATTTTGAGCCTATATGTGAAAAACGTCTAATTGTGGATTTTAGACAAATTTTTCCATTAAGGGTAATTTAGCCATTTCATAGAACATAAATGTCTACATTTTGAGATTAAAATTTCATTAGAATCCTGACTTTATTTCCTCCACGTTTTTCTTCTGGACCAGCAGCTGATTCGGCCATCTAAAGGGCCTAACAACTCACTGAAGTTGGACATTTTTCTAGGCGGACAGCAAGGACCCCACTACTGTAACAGAACCCAAAATCGGCCTGAACATTTCCAAATGCGGTGTTTACATATGGGATAGAACTAGGACATCTAGGACCGAATCTAAAACAAATTTGGGGGAGTTTTAATGTCATTACGGCGGATATTAAATGACATACCTTTGGAATAACCATCTTGGAAGCTTCATCCAGAAACAGAAACCGAGAAGGTGAAATTCATAACTCCTTAATCCGGTTTCCATATTAGCTGTAAGTTTGTGGAGAGATTCCCAAGATATTTATCAACAAAATTACTGAAGGGTGGAACGTGTGAAGATTTCATTAAAAGGGTCTAAAATGCATCGACTTTCAGAGGAAGGAAATTTGCCTATAAAAGGAGGAGGGCTCCTCCTCCTCAAAGCATCTCACTCTCCATCCATTCCTTCAAGGCACAAAGGAGGAGTTATCCACCAAGGGTGGCTGGACGCAACTATAGAGACCCAAACATTTCTTACATTACTGTTACATAATTTAAAATAAAATCAACATAATAGTATTACACATAGAGGATCCAAAGTTTTAGTGTCTTGGGCAAACTAGGACCACACATAAAAAATACAATATCAATCATAAACATTTATTTAATTTCTTAATCTTGAGCTTCTTATTGGAACATGTCCTCTCCTTAGTACATGTAGAAACCTGAGGATATAAATCAAAATGCATGAGATAAAATCCTAGTAAGAGGATATATAAGACCAATATATCAGGGGATGAGCATAATCATAACCTAGGCAGAATATCATGAGAGGATCATAAATAAAAGACATGAGTTGTGGCAATGCATAAAAAATGAAACATCATGTCTTAGTGGTTAACTACCACACATACTTGTGAACCAAGCTATAATCTTGTTCACACATCATTTCACATTTACTCATGAGATTCATCACTTTACCCAATTCATTGGAGAGCTATATATTTCCGGGCGCACCCATCACATTTAAACATTCATATGGCGCTATATAATTCCAGGCGCACCCGTCACATCATAACTTTATCATTTATCATGCATCTCACAATGAAAATATAACATAAATGAACATAAATAACCCATGAAAATAATGGGTTTCATCTCATAGGAACACAATCATAAACTTTTTGTTCCCAAAGGAAATAAGGAACAACATTCTTGATATAAGAACCATCAACCTTAAACGAGAGGTAAAATTTGAGTTCTTAAGAGGAGAGTTCTTTCGGAAAACATTTGGATTGTAATTAACTTCATTATAAAATATGTATATCCCAGAAAAGGAAAGAAAATGATGAAAAAATGATCTATAAGGAGTGACCATATCAAAATGGATTGAAAGAGGTAGAACCCGAAGGATGAAAGTTGGGTTCAGGAATTTCCCCTTACCTTGTACCCAAATGCTTCCTTATCCGTAATGTCCTATATAATGACATTTTATTAATTAATTATAAATCCAGAACCATTTGAAAATTAATAGGGTTCATCCGGGTTTCATTATGTCATATTATGTTCTTTTGGATGACTTTTAGAGTTTAAAAACTTTGTTCGGGGATGTTAGTTTTTATGGTTTTTCTTGGGTGGTTCACTTGTATTATTAACTTGAAGTTTGGGTAGAACATGATTATACATACCAAAATGATATTAAATGTTATTAATGATATTATAGGAGCTTTAATTATCTTATAATGAATCACATTATATCCATGTGGATGAATCATTAGATAAGAATCAAACGAAGATTATGTCGGTTAATTTGAGCGGTTTTTCGATCACAATGAACTTGTTTTAATTTATCCCTTAGTAATATGGCCATAGGTTATTTCCAGAACTTTAAATAGAACATAATACATATACAATATTCTGTTTCAACCATAAATATGGTTTTATGACCATATCTGAAGGTATAAATGGAAGAAAAGAGCATGTCTTTTTTGAAGGTGATAAATTAACACCTCATGAACAACGTTATCTTTAATAAAATAAAAGGAAGTGGGAAAGGGTGTGGGGTGATATAATATCCCATTATAATCATAAAATTACATTATATGTATAATAATGGAGTTAAAAAACAATTTGGATGAATATAGGTGGGGAGAGATCAAGAAAGGAACTTGAACATGAAAGGAAATTAAAGGGGAAGAGGGAAGGAAATTACCTCTTAAATCTTCCTCTTGAGATCCTCTTTAAGGAATCTAGGATTGGTCTTTTGATGAGACCAGAAGCTTTTGGACGTGGGGGATGGTCTAGGGAAGATGTTTGGTCAGAGTTTAGAGATGTCTTGGAGCTTGAGAGGTGTGAGGAAATGGGGGAGTGAAGGGTGGTATTTATAGTTGAGGGGAGAAGGGTTTCCTTAATATAAAATTCATTAGTTTATTAATTTCCCCTAAGACAAGTAATAGTGAGTCCTTGAAAGACCAAGAATAGTAATTCTATAATGAATCCAGAACCAAGTGGGCTTACATCAGTAGAGCATCATCGATGACTCAATTAATACATTATTTAGCATTTATTGTGAATTATCGGATTCTACTATTCATCAAAAAAATCTAGTATCTCAGAAAAATACCAAAAATTTACCCCAACCATTTTATGATGTGTAGAATCCAAAAATGTAGTCCATTTTTCAAAAATAAATTTCTAAATATTATTAATTCAATATTTAATTTAAATCATAATTTATATAAAAAAGGTTTTTAAGATTGAAACTGATTTTATAGTTCTTAAAAAATTAATTAGGGTCTTATAAAATTATCTAAAAACTATTATAAATTGATTCAATAATTTATGAATACATTTTAGGGAAATAAATATTCTTCTAAATTAATTAATTAATTATAATTAATTATTTATGACTTATAAAATACTAAAAACGCTTACTAATGTCATATTGTCACTTTCTAAGATGTCTAAATTTTATTCATAGGTAATTTTACTCTTATGTTGGATGATTTACTATTCATAAGGGTCACATTACTATTCATAAGAGGATGTTACTATTCATAAGGGTAGGTCACTATTCACCAAAAATTATTTTTGTTTCATTAGACTCAAAAAAACATCTAGAACCCAACCATGTGTGTCGGATTTTTAAAATTCCAAACATAGGAGTGACAAACTTTTGTTTAAAGGTCACTTAGCACTAAGTAGTTCACTATATCGTGTTTTCATGTTATTTTATGACATAAATATAAGAAGGGAATTTCCATTGAAAAAATTTGGGCCATTAAATTCTTCCCCCCTTAAGAAATTTCACCCTCGAAATTTCACTTTACACAAACAGGTGACTGTACCTCTCCTTCACTGCCTCTTTTGGTTCCCAAGTTGCTTCCTCAAACGTATGGTTCCTCCACAACACTTTGAAAAGATGGGTTGTCTTATTGCGTAGAACCTTATCTCTCTGATCCATAATCTTTACCGGCTACTCATCATAGGAGAGATCATCTTCCAGCCACACCACCTCTGAGTTTAGTACATGTGAGGGGTCTGGTATGTACTTCCTCAGTAGTGATACATGAAACACATCATGAACTTGAGCCATATTCCGTGGAAGTACTAGAAAATAGGCCATGCCTCTTATAAGTTCAAGGATCTCAAAGGCGCCAATATACCTTGCGCGTAACTTTCCTTTCCTCCCAAATCGCATGACTCTCTTCCAGGGAGATATTCGAAGGAAGAATTTATCTACAAAGTCGAACTCCAAGTCCCTTCGACGGTTGTCATCATAGCTCTTTTGTTTACTTTTAGCATCTTTGATGTGTTTTTGGATGACTTGATCATTCTCTGTCATCTCTTGAACAAGATCGGGTCCATGTAGCTTTCTTTCTCCAACTTCATCCCAACAGGTTGGATTTCTACATCACTTTCCATACAGAGCTTCATACTAAGCCATCTGAATACTCCCGTGGAAGCCATTGTTGTATGAGAACTCAACCAATATGATATGCTGATCCCAACTACCTTTGAATTCAAGAGAGTAGGCTCTTAGCATATCATCAAGCATTTGAATAGTCCTTTTAGACTAGCAATCAGTTTAGGGATGATAGGTCGTGCTGAAATTTAATTCAGTACTTAAATCATGCTGAAGGATCCTCCAGAATTTAGATGTGAGCATTGGATCACAGTCAGAGACAATTTAGAGTGGAACACCATGAAATCTCACCACATCCTTCACATATATCCTTACAGGTTTTTCATGCGAGAGGTCTTCCCGAATAGCGATAAAATGGGCATTCTTGGGGAGTCGGCCAACCACAACCCATATCGCATTATTTCCCATTGACGTCTTCAGGAGACCCATGACAAAGTCCATAGTAACATTTTCCCATTTCCACATGGGTATAGGTAATGATTTCATCATAACCTTGGAATTTTGTCGCTCAAATTTAACTTGCTGACATACCAAGAACCTTGATATATATTCCCCAATCTTTTTCTTCATGTTATCCCTCCAGAAGTGTTCTCGTAGATCACGATAAATCATGGTACTCCCAAGATGGATAGAGAATGTTGAGATATGGGAATTATCTAATATCTCCTTCTTTATCCCGGGGGATGAAGGCACAAAAATCCGTGTTCCAAATCGAATCACACCATCATTGTCGATATGGAACTCATACAGCTTCCATTCCTTTACTGCATTCACCATATTTTGTATCTCCACATCATCCATTTGTGCTTCCTTAATCTTCTCTTGGATGGATGGTTGCACAATCATTTGGTCAAAGTAGGATGTATCCCTTGCCCTTATGATTTCCAAATCCATCCTTTGAATATCCAAGAATATTGGGTCTTTCTCAATCCGCATCATGGATAGAGTAGCAGGTTCTTTTCTTCTTAGAGCATCAGATACCTTGTTCGCCTTTCCAGGATGATCGTGAATAGATCAATCAAAATCCTTGATTATCTCTAACAATCTCCTTTGACGCATGTTCATCTCCTTTTGTGTAAATATATACTTTAGGCTCTTGTGGTCGGTATATATTTCACACTTCTCGCCATAAAGGTAGTGCTTCCAAATTTTCATGGTAAAAATCATGGATGCCTTCTCTAAATCATGTGTCGGGTAGTTCTGCTCATGTATCTTCAACTTTCTTGAGGTGTAGTCTATCACATTATGACTTGTCATGAGTACACAACACAATCCTTTCTTTGAAGCATCACTGTATATCACAAAATGATCTCCACTTTTCGGTAGTGTGAGTACAGGTGTAGTGATCAGCCTTCTGTTTAGATCCTTGAAGCATCCCTCACATTCTTCTGTCCAAAAATACTTTACCCCTTTCCTTGTTAACTTAGTTAGTGGGCTTGAAAATCATGAGAGGTTTCTCACAAAACGTCGGTAGTACCCAGCTAATCCAAGAAAACTACGGATTTCTGTGACACTAGAGGTCCTGGGCTATTCCTCTATTGCCTTTGTCTTCGAAGGATCCACAGAAACTCCCTCATTTATGATCACATGTCCCAAGAACGTGACTTGATTAATCGAAAAGTCACACTTGCTGAACTTGGTGTAAAACATCTGCTTTCTCAATGTCACCAACAAAAGTCTTAGATGTTCTTCATGTTCCTCCTTGCTCTTGGAGTAGATGAGAATATCATCGTCAAAAACTACAACAAATTTGTTGAGGAAATGTCTAAAGACTCTATTGATCAAATCCATGAAGATTGCAGGGGCATTAGTAAGTCCAAATGGCATCACCAAAAACTGATAGTGCCCATACCTTGTTTGGAAGGCAGTATTCTGAATATCTTCCATCTTTACCTTTACTTGATGATATCTAGAACGGAGATCCACTTTGGAGAAGTATTGACCTCCTCTTAACTGGTCGAAAAATTCATCAATCCTTGGGAGAGGATACTTGTTCTTTATGTTGATCATGTTGAGTTCCTGACAATCGATGCACAGTCGCATTGTTCCGTCCTTCTTCTTAACAAAGAGCACTGGTGTACCCCAAAGTGATGCACTAGGGTGTATGAACCCTTTGTCCAAATGCTCTTGCAGCTGATTCTTTAACTCCTCCAGTTTGATAGGAGACATCCTATAGGTGTACTTTCAGATTGGAGTAGCTCCGGGTATGAGTTCAATTGAGAACTCCACCTTATGATCTGGGGGAATTCTGGATAACTCTTCGGGAAATACATCGACGTATTCCCTCACAATGGGAATTTCCTCAAGGTTGGAACTTTCCTTCGACTCAACCATTTGGGCGAGATATACTTCTTCATACGGAATCAACACCCACACCATTGAAGGATTTTTCAAAGGATATTCAGGATCGTCCTTGAATTTGTAGAGGAGCATGGGATTGTTCAGAATATGAAAAGATATTTCCTTTTTTCGATAGTTGATATGTGCTCTATATAACAAGAGCCAATCCATCCCCATTATAGCATCGAATTCCACCAAGGGAAGTATTACGAGATTTTTCGGAAGAATCTTCTCACATAGGCCAACAGGAGAAGAGTCTAATACTTGGGTTACAATGATTTCACCGCTCTGTGTTCTTACAAATATATCTACTTCAAGGTTTCGGGGCTTCGATTCTATAGTTCTTTCAAACTTGCAGGATATAAAGGAATGTGTAGAACCAGAATCAAATAAGTCTTTTTCCATTCATGAGTGAATAGGAAATGTACCTTGTATGAATTCATTATTATGATCCACCACCACAGTAGTGATGGCATAAGCCTTCCCTTGTTCGTTTTTCTTTGGTGGCTGTTGACGCTGATTACCCTCAAGAACTGGAGGTTTAGTGCACTGGTTTTTATAGTGCCCTAGCTCCTTACAGTTGTAGCATTTAACCATGAGTGGTTCTCTCCTTTCATCGGCTAAATTATCCTTCCTTTTCATTTATTTTAGACACTATTGAGAATTGTGTCCTTCTTTCCCACACTTGAAGCATTTCCCCGTCCCTTTTAGGTAGATCCCAGGGTGCAACTTCCCACATTTTTGGTATGTGGGTCATTGGTTTTTCTTCCCGCCTTTGTCAATAGATCCACCAGCTTGAAAATCCATCTTTCTTTTCTTATCACCATAGCCATGGGACCATTCTCCAAACTCCATCTCCACTTTGAGAGCACACCGAAAAACTTCTTCATAACTCCCAAAGTCTCGAATTGCAAGAGCCTTTCGAAGGTGTTGTTTTAATCCACTAAAGAATATATCAATTTTGCTATCATTGTTGATAACAAAACTCGAATCATACCTTGTGAGCCTTGTGAAATTTGCTTCATAGGATGTGACAGATTCTCCTTTTTTTTGCATGAGCTCTATGAATTATCTACCCATCTTCGTACGAAGAGTTCGTGGGAAATACTAATTAAGAAACATTATCGTAAAGTCTTACCATTCCATCTCTTCAATTTCCTCCCTTGGCTTGGTGTTCTTAGTCAAAACCCACCATTGATCAGCTTCTCAATATTGACGATAAATAGCTAGGGTCACCTTCTCCGTCTCATATTAGTGAATCACAAAAAAGATCTTCTCCATGGAGTTGACCCACTGTTCCGCAACTAGTGAATCGTAAGATCCACAAAACTTCGGTGGTCGTTGCCGCATAAAACATTTGATAGCCAGTTGCTCCCTCTTTGGTGAAGGAGGATGTTCCCCATTATTATGGATATTATTCATAACCTGAGATAATTGGGTAATAATAGCCATGAATTTTTGAACTCCACCTCCCAAATCATTGGGGATGTCATTCAGGCAATTGTGGCATTGGACCTCGCATGAGTTGTGGGCCTGATTTCTCCTAGATCCATCATTTCCTAAAATAGAAATGGTTAGAGAAAAACATAAGTAAAAAAGTCGTGAATAACTTATAAATTTAAACAATTTATACCAAAATCATAACATATGGGATCCCTATGTAAATATTCTTGTGTGCATATTTGTACTTAGCCTCATGATATAGGTTTCCCCTAGGGTTCACTAATCCTAATTCCCAAATTAACTAAACCTTTCTTATGATACCAACTATAGCGACCCAACCTTTTCTTACATTACTATTACATCATTTCAAATATAATCAACATAATAGTATTACACATAGTGGATACAAAGGTTTAGTGTCTTGGGAAAACTAAGACCACACATAAAAAATACAACATCAATCATAAAAATTTATTTAATTCCTCCTTCTTTAGCTTCTTATTGGCACTTGTCCTCTCCTTAGTACATGTAGAAACCTGAGGATATACATAAAAAGGGGTGAGATAGAAACACAGTAAGAGGATAGATAAAAACAATATATCATGGGATGAGGATAATCATAACCTAGGCAAAATATAATTAGAGGAGCATAAATAAAAGTCATGAGATGTGGCAATGCATAAAAATGAAACATCATGTCTTAGTAGTTATCTACCACACATACTTGTGAAAAAATATAGCATCTTTTTCACACATCATTTCACATTTACTCATGATATTAATCACTTTACCCAATGCATTGGAGCGCGATATAATTCCGGGCTCACCCGTCACATTTAAACATTCATATTGCGCTATATAATTCTGGGCACACCCGTCACATCATAAAATTATCACTTATCATGCATGACACAATGAAAATATAACATAAATGAACATAACTAACCATTTAAAAGGAATGGGTTTAATCTTATAAGAACAAAATCATAAACGTTGGGTTCCCAAAAGAAATAGGGAACAACATTCTTGATATAAGAACCATCAACCTTGAATGAGAGGTAAAAGTTGAGTTCTTAAGAGAAGAGTTCTTTTGGAAAACATTTGGATTGTAATAAACATAATTAGAAAAAAGGTATATCCCAGAAAAGGAAATACAATGATGAAAAAATGAACTTTAAGGAGTGACCATATCAAAATGGAGTGAAAGAGGTAGAACCCGAAGGATGAAAGTTGGGTTCGAGATTTTCACCATATCTAGTACCAGAATGATTCTTTCTCCTTAATGTCCTGTATAATGACATTATATTCATTAATTAGAAGACCAGAACCATGTGTAAATTAATAGAGTTCATTCTAGTTTCTTTATGTCACATTATGTTCCTTTTTATGACTTTTAGAGTTTAAAATCATTGTTTAGGGATGTTCGTTTTTATGGTTTTTCTTAGGTGGTTCACTTGTATTCTTAAATTGATGTTCGGGTAGAACATGAGTAAACATCCAGAAATGATATTACATGTTATTAATGATATTAAAGGATCTTGAATGATCTTTTAATGAATCAAATTATATCAATGTGGATGAATCATTAGATAAGAATCAAACGAAGATTGTGTGTGTTAATTTGAGCGGTTTTTCGATCACAATGAACATGTTTTAATTTCTCCCTTAGTAATATGGCCATAGGTTATTTCCAGAACTTTAAATAGAACATATTACATATTACATATCCTGTTTCAACAATAAAAATGGTTTCATGAACAAATTTGAAGGTAGAAATGGAAGAAGAGAGCATGTCATTTTTGAAGGTGATAAATTAACACCTCATGAACAATGTTCTCTTTAATAAAATAAAAGGAAGACGGAAAGGGTGTGTGGTGATATAATAACCCATTAGAATAAAAAAATTACATTATATGTATAATACTGGAGTTACAAAACAATTTGGATGAATATTGGTGGGGAGAGATCAAGAAAGGAACTTGAACATGAAAGGAAATTAAAGGGGCAGAGGGAAGGAAATTACATCTTAAATATTCCACTTGAGATCATCTTTAAAGAAGATATGATTGGTCTTTTGATGAGACCAGATGCTTTTGGACATGGGGAAGGGGCTATAGAATATGTTTGGGTTGATTTTAGGGAAGTCTTGGAGCTTGAGAGGTGTGAGGAAATGAGGGAGTGAAGGCTGGTATTTATAGTGGAGGGGAGAGGGGTTTCCTTAATATAAAATTCATTAGTTTATTAATTTCCCCTAAGACAAGGAATAATGAGTATTTGAAAGACCAAGAATACTAATTTTATAATTTAATCCCGAAAAAAGTGTTCTTACATCAGAAGAGCATCATCGATGACTCAATTGATACATTATTTAGCATTTATTGTGAATTATCGGATTCTACTATTCATCAAAAATTCAAGTATCTCTGAAAAATTCCAAATATTTACCCCAACCATTTTATGACATGTAGAATCCATAAAATGAAGTCCTTTATTCAAAAAAAATTCTAAATATTAAGAATTTAATATTTAATTAAAATCATATTTTACTTAAAAAACAGTTTTTAAGATTGAAACTGATTTTATAGTTCTTTTAAAAATTACATAGGGTATTTTAAAATTATCTAAAAACTATTAGACATTGATTTAAAAATTTATGAATACATTTCAGGGAAATAATTATTCTTTTAAATTAATTAATTAATTATATTTAATTATTTATGACTTTTAAAATACCAAAAACATTTACTAAGGTCAAATTGTCACTTTCTAAGATGTCTAAATTTTATTCATAGGTAATGTTACTCTTATGTTGGATGATTTACTATTCATAAGGGTCAAATTAATATTAATAAGGGTGTGTTAATATTCATAAGGGTAGGTCACTATTCACCAAAAATTATTTTTTGTCTCATTAGACTGAAAAAAACATCTAGAACACAACCGTGTATGTTAGATTTTTAAAAGTCCAAACATAGGAGTGACAAACTTATGTTTAAAGGTCACTTAGCACTTATTAGTTCATTATTTTGTGTTTTCATGTTATTTTATGACATAAATATAAGAAGGGAATTTCCATTGAAAAACTTTGGGTCATGACAGTAACTCTTCCACATTTCTTTGCAATTTATTTATTTTCCTATTTTTGATTTAGTTTTCATTTGTAATTTATATTTTAATAAAATTCATGCATTTCTTTTATTTCTGTGTCCACACATCCACCCTGTTTTCTTCTTCATATTTTCTATTTTTCTTCTTTTATTATTCTCATATTCTACACCGTGACCTCTTACCCTCAAATATGAGGTGCTAACCCAAGACTTGGCCTGGGGGAGATTTGTGGCAATTTCATTTATTCTTTCTTAAATTCTAATATTTTGATATGTTTGTGATGAGCATGGGTGATGTGCACGGGTGTGGAGATCGTCCACCACGACACTAATGTCAAACTCATTTCTATTCTTTTATTAAATCTTTTTCCTACCTTCCACTAGATACAAGCTCTTCATATGATGGTGTTGAGCCATTCAGTGGTTAATATGGAATACGATGGAGCCTGGTCTTGGACGATGTCACACTCTCGATCGAGGTGTTCCATCATCTTTGATTATAGGTGGAGGTGAGGTTAATATTGCTAAATTAATTCAAGATTTCACACCAATAAATAAAAGAATAGTAATTCATGAATAAGATCTCATAATTGAGTTATCAAACTTAATTTAAATACCAACAAGGAGAATGATGGAACCCACAAACCAACCCATGAAGGGAAAGTTCTTTCTTCATTAATTGCATTCTATCATTGCATGTTAGTTTTCTTTTTTATTTAAATTGAATTGCATTAAATTCCTAGATTAAATAAAAATCACCAAAAATAAGTAGTTTAGGAGAATTAGATTAAGTGAGTGAATGATTGAGAAAGCTCCTCAAGTGATACGTCCCTGGTCAGCCTCTATGCTGCACTAGGAAAAATTAAATAGCTTTTTCCACACTATATGACAGGCGTGTGTCATATATTGATCATAAATGTTTAAATTAAACATTCACTAAGAATAAATTAAACATCATACAAATATGATGGATTTAAATAATCAAGGATAGTGATTTCATTTTTCATTACCATCCATGAACATAAAATAAAGTGGATGATGCTTTGAGTAGAAAGAGTAATTCTAAATTAAGTATGATACATATGGAATTATATCCATTGGTTTTTGATTTGATGAATTCTGTATTGGAAGTTGTTTTTAAGGAAATTCCTCTATTTTATTTTAGGTGGAAATGAAATCATATCTATTAGATATAATAAAGAATGCGCATAATGAAGGCGGTAACTTGTAGAAAAAGATTGAATTTCTTCAGAATTGTATGTTACCTGAATTTATCATATATAATTATTGTATTATGAAGCTTGGACATAGATTATGTGTGCCTTATGATTCATTGTGGTATAAAGTGTTTTTATGTGAAGGTCATTGTTCTCCGTTTACAGTTAATCATGGAAGTACTAAGTTGTACAGAGATCTTTTGGAGTATTTATGGTGAGATGGAATGAAAAGAGATATTGTTGAGTTTATTGTGAAGTGTTTTCCATGTAAATAAGTTGATGTAGAATAAATTTTACTGAAATGGTTGCTTCATCCTTTTCTAGTGCCAAAGTATATTTTGTAATATTTATCCATGTATGTTTTAGTGGTATTACCAATGACTTATCAATGGAAAAATCCAATCTGGGTTGTTGTTGATCGATTGGATAAATCTGATCATTTTCTTCCTATTTGAGATACTATATCTCTAGATAATCTTTATCAGTTTTAACTTAAATATTAAGTCAGTTACAATGATTTCCCCTCCTGTGAATTTGGGATCAACATATTTCTTTGGTTGAGTTTTATTATAATAATAGTTTTTATTCCAGTATATAGCTGGCTCTGGTTGAAGCATTATATGGATAGAGGTGTCAAACTCTTTCTTTTTTGGGATAAAATTGGTTAAAGGATGTTGATCAGACCAGAATTTGTAGAAAAGATAGTAGAAAATATTTAGTTGATTTATAATCACATGAGGACAGATCAAAGAATGAAGAAAAGTTGTTTTGGATAACTGGGGGAAATATACTTCTTTTAAGGTTGGGGATCATGTATTTCTCAACATTCTCTAAGGAAAAGTGTGATGAAATTTGGTAAGAAGGGGAAGCTAGGTCTGAGGTTCGTTGGACCCTTTGAAATCCCAGAGAATGTTGGATTAGTTTCTTAAGTGATGGCTTTACATCCACATTTACCCCAAGTACACAAGGTTTTTCCTGTTTCAATTTAGAAAAATTATATGCCAGATCAATCTCATATTTTATGTCCAAAGGTATTTATGATGGAAGATAATCTTTCTTATGAGGAATAACCAGAACAGATTCTTAATTGTAGAGAGGAAGTTTTACAGAATTATTTGATATATCAGGTAAAGTTTTTGGGAAACAATCATATGGTTCAAGAGGAAATGAGGAAATCTGAATTTTCTATGAGTGATGAATAACCACACTTATTTTATAAGTAAATTAAAATATGGGGACATAATTTCCAAAAGTGGGTAATAATGTAGAATCCCATGTATTTAAAGAAAAATAAATTTTCACATCTTTTAACATTTATAAAGTATATATTAATTTTACATTATTGAGGACACTCTTTCCAATATTGTACTTGACATGTAAAAATGGGTTTCTCTGAAATATTATATTGCAGACAACATTATGATATACCGAAAAGTAGTAAAATATTATTATTATTATTTCTAATGGTAGTTAATTCCAAGATGTTATATTTGCGGCAAGGAACAGAACTAAATAAAATATGATTATACGTGTTTCTTAAATGTTTCCACAATTATCTAATAAATATTAGAGGCTTAAAAGCAGAATGATTTCAATTTTAAGTATAAAATAGATTAATATTTTTAAATGGTCATTTTACCGTCTTTTGATGGAGAACCGTTTTAAATCCAGTTTTTTTTTTTCACTTTTATATGTATTATTTGATATAATAAACTTCTTGTTTATAATCATAATATTAGAGTTTACCTTTGGTTGAATTTTTTGTATTTTTCTGTTGAAATTCACATTTTAATGAATAGTGAAAAACATTTCATTTTAATTCCAATGGACAATTTCATATAATTTAACTATAAAGATAGATTATATTTTCTATTGGTATTAAATTGTAACTGGATTATGTTTTAATCATTTCATCACGTCATGTCCCATGGAGCCCGGATGTGACTACCCCAAGCATGCCATCCAAGGGCCAGGGGTTGGTGACTAGTATATGAAGGATTATCCCGAAGAGGTACAGAATTGCCTTAGTGATCTGTACACACAAAAAGGGCAAATAATGTAAAAAACCAAAAATAATTAAGGCAGAACCATGAGAGTAAAGTATAACCACATGTACAACTGTAAACTGAAAACATTGGGCCAAAATACAATCCCTAGAAGCTGAAATGAATGTCAACAGCTGTTGAATTTACCCTGGAGATTTACCTAGAGGGTAGTAGCTATAAGTCTGAATTCTGAAGAAGAGGTTACCTACTACTCCCATATCACGAAACTCCACCAAGTCCCGATCCTCCAAAATCATCCTCAGAGCATTAGTAGTCTACACCAGAAACACGCATGTGGTCAAATCCCATGTAGGGGTGAGTATAGAAACTTATTTGGGGTCCCTAAGACCCCCAAAGTTCTCTCAATAATCCAAAAAGGAAAACATCACAAGAAATACCACAAATGTAATATCACAAGCATGATCTAGATCCTAAAGAAAAAAAAAGAAAAATAGACTTCTCACTCTAACATTATAATTTATAGGTTACTGGGATAGAGATGGTGAGTCGTAATGCCATATCATCTTATCCACTACTAACCAGTATAAGTCACTGTATGCTGACCTATGTTTGTCACCAGCTGCTGAACAGTATTGGTCCCTGGTGCTGACCCATATTATTTTGTTGTGCTGACCTGTATTGGTCTCTAGTGCTTAACTGTATTGGTCGATGGTAAAAAGGATGGGATGATTAGTGGTACAACTAGATCATCCCACACTAGAGTTTCTGTTGTTGACCCATATTGGTCTCTCTTCTTCTTCATGTCACATCGATCCACTATATTCCTGCACGAAGCATGCCTGATCTCTGCAATACTCTGCTCCTCAAGCCATTAGTAATATTTCAACTGGTATTATGTCCCACAAAAATAAAACCCAAGGGACCACCCCATCATAGGGGTTCTATCATGACATATGATGTGTCGATCAGATGCCTGGTCTGTGAGATATGGGGTCTTTTGTAAAAAAGGCCCAGTTGGATTCAAGTCTGATCTAACCCAGATCGCATGTCAAACACTATCAATACTCAGTTAGAGTATCTCCAAAGTACCTCTATGTCACAAGGGTCCTTATGCCACATATGGCGCATCGATCAGACGTCTGGCCTATTAGTTACACCCCTTTTAGGGAATTGGGGGTGATCGCACCTCGGTCCAGCCCGGCTTGGTCGAGCCCGCCAGAATATGCCAAAGAAAAAACTTCCCAATAGGGGTATCAATGACACATACAGTGTGTTAAATAGACACTAAGTTTTTCAGTTATGGGCATTTCATTGTTTGGGGGACGGTTGATTCTAGGTTTGGTCCGACTTGGTTAGGCTTGCCCGATGCAACAGGTCTCAGGGTCTATCTAACCCTTCCCGGGTCCATCCCATTAAGAGTTGGCTCAGTTCACAAGGTCAGGCCCATCGGGGTAGGCATGCCTAGTCTGTAGTCTCTGGTCGAGGTTGGTATAACATGCCAGGTGCGGCTCGGCCCACCCGCGATGTCCCGCTGGGCTACGAGTATGTCCGTTTTGGTTGGCCCGCATCTAACCCGATCCTCATGAAGTCGGACCAAGTCTCCATGTAGCCTTGTGGACGTGGGGTCATTTTATCCATCTAGTGGGGTGCTGACCCACCACTTTGAATGGTCGACCAGTTGGCCGACCGGTCTCCAGGAAAAGTGGCACGGCGCGGGGATGCACCTCCCCCACCTGCCGCGTTGCTGCCACTGGCAGTGCCTATGGCTGCCACCCTTCTCCCGAGAGGCCGTATTGGGCTGGCCTCCTTGGTCCACCATGGTTCCCAATGGTGCACCACCTTCCCACTACCCATGGCCATTTGTCACGGGTCTCCTCCAGCCACTGTCGACATGGAGGGCCGATGGTTCTTTCTACGGGATACCAAACATGCTCTGGTTGTCCGTTCTTGGTGTTTCCTACACCTATGTGCCAATTTGGTCGCTGCCGCCACTACATGACCCATATCACTGCCTTGTCTTCACGTTTTCCTCTAGTGCATGAAAAACACAAGAAAAACTAGTTCGTTAGAGTGTCTGGGCCATGTTCGGATTGGACCGCGCCCTCCCCATTAGTGTTTTAACAAGGGGTGTTGGAAAAATCCTAGAATTTAGAAATAACTCCCAAATTGTAACCACACATCGACCTCCCGTTATTTAAAGAATGGTCCACAGATCAACCTGTTGGTCGACTGATCGTCATTCTTCGTATAAATCAAGAATATAGGAGGAGGAATATCACAATATCAAAAACCAAAACCCCTATCTCAAAATTCAGTAGAGGTGTCACTGTCACGGCGACAAGAGAATCCACATTTAATGGAGTCATCGGTGTTCGTCATTCCCGGATCGTTGCCACCCAACCCTCTATCCTCCATCGGTGTATGTCACCACATGACTTTTCCATAGATTCCACATTTAATGAAGGCATTCCAAAACCCCACCCTGATATTCATTTAAATATGTTGGGGAAAGGTGAGTAACGCACTTTGGAATTAATGTGGCTCATTTAATGAATGAACCTCTTAATTCAACAATTATACAGTTTAAAAAAAAATAGTTAACCCATTAATTGGCTTGACAAGTCACTGATCCCCAGCACCATCCCTCATCTTCTTGATAAAGAGAAATAAAACAAAATGTTAAGTTATTTTATTATTTTTCAATAAAGTACAAAATTTAACATTTTCTCTCAAACTACTGCAGTTTAAGTAAATATTCCCTTAAGATAATACCAACCTAGTGGATTCAATAGTGGCCTCAGTTTTCTAATTCGAGCACCAGTTCAAAATATAGAAAACTACTCCTGCGTGATTACTGAGCGTACCTTAAAAAATCCTAGAAATTCAATCTGGGTTCACTGTGCCTCAGAATCATGCGCCGTCAATTTTTGTAGACTCGTAAAAATCCCAAATAATTTAAATAAATTTACATGGACTTTTCAGGCCTTTATATTATCCCCTCCTTATGCCTTTACATATCTGAGAGCCAAACAAGGATACACAAACAAAGAGGGGTACTAGGAATGTATATGGGCCTCTTGCTCCCATGTTCTCTCCTGGAGATTCCCGTGTTGCCATAAAATGTGCACCATAGGTATCGACCACCCATAAAGGATGTGCCCCTGTCGGTCCTCCATCTCCACTAGCTACTCTGCCAAAATTTCCCCATCATCAATCTCCATCTCACCCTGGTCGATGATAGGAGATGGGCCATGCACATATCTCCTTAGCTAGGATACATGGAAGACTTCCTGCAACCTCTCCAATAGCGGTGGTAGTGTCAAGAAGTACTCCGCCTTTCCAATCATCTGAAGTATCAGGAATGGTTTGATAAACCGTGGTGAGAGTTTTCCTCCTCGTCCAAATATCAGTAGTCCTCATCGAGGGGTGACTTGAAAGAGTATATGGTCCCCATCCTACAACACAAATGGTCTCCATCGCTTATCAGTATTGGAAATTTTTTGGCTCTATTCTATCTTCATCTTCTCTCGTATGACCTTCACCATCATAGTGGTAGCCTGTACCATCTCTCGGCCCACAAGTGCTTGCTCTCCTGGATTCGTCCAGCATAATGGTGATCTGCACGGTCATCCTTAAAATGCCTAAAATGGTCCATAACAATGTTGGATTCATAGTTTTTTTTGTACGCAAAATCCACCATGGTTTGGTTGTCCTCCCAACTATGACCAATATCAAGGATAGATGCGCGAAGGATGTCCTCCATGGTCAATATGGTCTGCTCAGTCTGAACATATGTCTCTCAGTGAAAAGTTGTGCTTAAGAAAATCTAACTCTCTAAATCATCCTAAAATCCTTTCCACAAGAAATATGTGAAGGTTGCATCACAGTCTAATAATATCTTCGAAGCCACCCCTTGAATTCCAACGATCTCATAAATGTAGAGACGTCTGAAACTCTCTACTGAACCCTTCTCATGAATATCATGGAAGTGAGATGAATTTGTGATTTAGTAAATGATCACTAAGATGGTATCTTGCCATTTGGACGTACATGGAAACCCCGTAATGAAGTCCATCGATATCCATTCCCACTTCCACTTTGGTATCGCAAGGGGTTGGGTCAAGCCTACTGGTAAATGGTTCTCGGCCTACACTTGCTGGAATGTGAGGCATCTAGAAAAAAGCTCTACCACAACTTTCTTCATCCCTATCCACCAGTACTGATGCCAGAGGTCCTCATACATCTTCATCAAGCCTGGATGTACTTCTGAGGTGGATGTATGGATCTCTATCAGCACCTCCTCTAATAATGCCACTAGTTCCATTGTATATCCTCTAAAAAAGATTGTGTACTCCCCAATATTAGAATATTCGACAGGTGCATGGTCTTAGGATATCTGTGCATGTGTAGTCTCCCAGCTAATGTCTTCGAGTTTCACCTCCCAGACTCACTAAATTAGTGCAGGGAAACAATCATCGATTGGAGGTAGACTGTCTCATCTCTACCCACAAAGGTTACCTAAAGCAAGGCTAACTACTCTGAAGCCTCATTCAGAAGCCGTGAACATGATCTCCAGCTAAGTGAATCTTCCACTATGTTCCCCTTACCAAAAGTAGAGACTATATCAAATTCATAGTGATAGAGGACTCTAGCCAATGTCACTGCCTCATATACAGATCTTTCTGTGTGAAGACAAATCTGAGACTCTTGTTGTCTGAGTTAACAATGAACTGCTCAGCCATCAAGTAGTGTCACCACATCTCTAGTGAGAAGACTACTGCTACCAACTCCATGTCGTGAGTCGCATAATTCCACTCATGAGGTCTAATCTGTCATGAGATATAAGTAATCACTACATCATATTGCATCAGGGAAAAACCGAGTCCCATCCTTGATGTGCCATAGTAAACCACGAAATCAGTACCCTCCTCTAGAAACCACAGGATGAGACACTGGTCATGCTCTGCCTCATCTTTTGAATGCTCTACTGCAATGTATATGACCATATGAAGGGTTTGTCATTCTTCTTCAAGGAATTCATGTCTTTTGCTACTCTAGAGAAATTGGGTATGAACCTATGATAGCAGCATGCTAATATAAGGAAGCTTCGAACCTTAGTAACACTCTTGGGTGGCTCCCAAGAAAGTACTTACCCGATCATCATTGGATCAACTGCAACTCCAACCTTTGAGATGACGTATCTTATAAAGTGGACCTTCTGTATCCAAAACTCACACTTCGAGAGATTCCCATATGACCGATGCTCCCATAGTGTGTCTCAAACTATCCTCAGGTGTACAACATGTAATTCCTCGGACACTGAGAACACCAAGATTTCATTGATGAAGACCACCACAAAGCGATCAATCTATGGGTAGAAGATTCAATTATAGAGCCCCAGGAACACTGTAGGTACATTGGTCACACCTAAAGGCACCATGTTGAACTCATAATGGTCATAAAAACATCTGAAAGCTTTCTTCAGTACGTCCTCTTCTAGTACCTTGAGCTCATGATAGCCTGATCTGAGG
The DNA here is from genome assembly GCA_963277665.1 of Viscum album. NCBI lineage: Eukaryota > Viridiplantae > Streptophyta > Magnoliopsida > Santalales > Viscaceae > Viscum > Viscum album. The sequence continues at coordinate 441,124,474 of OY728123.1, forward strand.
TCTATCATTGAAAACCAAAGATCTCCCTTCAACTATTCAAAGAGAGCATCGGTCCTCGGTAGATGACACTTGTTCTTCATGGTCACCTATTTGAGGCACTGGATGTCCCCGCATAGCCTCAAATATTTGTCTTCCTTCATGGAAAAGAATATGAGATGCCCATGGAGAAGAACTGGGCCTTACGAATCCCTTCCTCTGTAAGTACTCCAACTTTACCCTCAACTCTCTAACCTATGAAGGGGCCATCCAATATAATGGTGTATATATCGGTGTTGATCCTATGTAAAAATAAATGCATAAGTCTACCTCTCTATGCAGAGGTAATCCTGGGAAATCTTCTAGAAATATGTCCTCATACTCAACCACTACAACTGGGAACTATTGACTCACCTCATCCAACGTGTTGAAGGTCCTGCAAGCCTGCTGATATGTAATTGGATGCACCCTCCTAAGAAAATGTCCATCTTGTGGTGCTATATTTTTCTTCCCACCAACAATGGAAAAATGGCCTCCATCTCTATGCATACATTGGACTATATTTCTCAGGTATTCAATCTGTGTGTGAACTACTGATAGTTATTCTTTGCCTATAATGACGTCATAGGGATTATACAATGCTACTAGAAGATTCCATTTGAAACTCTCTCATCTAAGAGTAAGATCACACTATCAGCACCAGTGTGTGGCCACTGAATCTACCCCATAAGCGTATCCCAACATAAAGGATGAGCTAAAAGCGCTGTTGGAATTTCAGAGTCTCGAACTAAGTTGGCAACAAGGAAATAATAGATAACAATTGTGTTGATAAGCACTACTGCTAAATTAGAGATGATAAAGATCGTACATCATATCATCTTAGGGATGTTAAGATCATGATCCTCTACTATATGCACTTGGTCCTATCCTCGTCCACCTGCTCCCTGAGCTAATGGTGGACTGCTTGGGGGTGGTGGTGGTGGTGCCTGGTGACCCCAGACACCTCATGTGCATGTCTTTCTCCCCTACCTCATCTACTTCCTTGTAGGTTCTCATGCTCATGTCGTTATCACTACCTCGGTGGCATGTCCACCGTCTGCCGATCATCTACAAGGGGAGTCATATAGTCACGATCTATATGACCTTTTCCCCCACATAAAAAAATATCATGCCTCGGTAGTGGCTCCCTCAGACTCATGAGCATCTCAGCTCTGAACCTTCATCTCGAGGTCGCCCTCCAGAAGGTCTATAACTCATGGGCTTCTACAAATTCTATCTACTACTAGTTGTATACGATTGTTCTACATGTCATCCAGTAGGGGCTCTCCCTATCGGTGCCTTCTTAGCAAGGAATCTTTCAAACATCAATTCACACTCTAGTACCCCATCCTGCATCGGGATGCTGAGAGAAACTACCACAACTCTAATCTCTCATCAAAGCCCCTGCTTAAAGGTCTGGGTCCAGAAGTAAGGGTCTTATATCATGTCGGTGGAGTATCTGGAGAGGATATTAAATCTCTCTGAGTACAGATCAATAGGCTGTCTGCCCTGTGGTAGATAGATCAGATCCTGAATACACCAAGATCATAGTGTTGTCGGCACATACTACACCCCGAAAAGACTCTAAACGTCTAGCCTGGTGATGGTTGTCTCCTCATTCACCTATAAAATTGTGATCTACCATCATTCTATCGAGCCCTAAATAAGTCTAGTGGCCAAGATCGACATATTCTTGATGGGGGTCTCTACTAAGAATAAGTCCTATGAAACCGCCTCATGCCTATCCACTATTGCTTGGGGGTATGTCATTCATTGAAACCTCAGAGTCCTATGTCTCTAGAACTTAAGAAACTTGCTTATCCAGTGGGCATGATCCACTAGTAGCATCTACATCTCAACGGGTGGGGGTGCTTCTGGTACAACACCTGAAGGTTCCATCGTTGAGTATGGCCCCAATACTGACGCCTCATTGCTCGGTAGGCCACTGTCATGGTCTCTAACAAGAATCCTGGTAGGATTTTTTAGGGATGCATCTTGTAAGAAATAGATGATCCACAGTCAACAAGATATTCAAGGTGACATGACAGAGGAATGATCAAAGAATATTTTCAAAACACTAGTAACCAGTGTTACCATATACTGAGTTAGATAACAGAATTCAGGGTCTTAGTGTATGGGTACGTCTTCCATCGCACAAACACTTGACTCCCTATACTGAAAACTGAACTCAAGACACATTACATCATTACCTATTTAAAATTAGACTCTTAGTTATTCCGGTAAAACCAACCTCCCATTGATACCACATTTTCATGACCCATCCCATGGGGCCCAGATGTGACTACCCCAATTCCTCCTTCTAGAGTCCAATGGTTGCCGACTAGCACTGGAAGGCTTTTCCCGAATAGGGAAGGAATTTACTTAGAGATATGTACACACTAAAAATAGAAACTAATGTAAATAAACAATAAAATTATGTTATAACCACAAGTGTAAAGTACAACCACAATTACAACTATAAACTGAAAATAGTGGGGCCAAATACAAGCCCTAGAAACTAGAAAGAATGTAAACAGTTGTCGCATCATCCATAGTGTTCTACCTATAGGTTAATAGCTTTATGTATGAATGTTGAAGAATAGGATATTGACTTCCCCCATTTCAGCAAGAACTAATAAGTCACGAACCTCCAATGTATTCCATGGGGTCTCATTTGTCTACACTAGACACACATATACGGGCAGAGCCCGTGCATGGGTGACTATAACAACTCAGTTTGGGACCTCGAGACCCCTAAAGGTCTCTCAGTAATCCACAATGGAAAAAATCACAAGAAATACCACAAAGGAAATAGCACAAGCATCATCTAGATCATGATGCAGAATGAAAAAAAGACAGCTCACTTTAACATTATAACATCATGGTTACTGGGATTGGGATGAATCGTCATAAAACCGGATCATCATGTCCATAGTAACTCCACTACTTAATCATATAGGTAACTGTATTTTGACCCGTATTGTTTGCTAGATGCTGAACTATATTGGTCATTGAGGATGACCCGTATTGATCACTGGTGCTAACCCGTATTGGTCACTGGTGCTGGCCCGTATTGGTCGCTGGTGATGACCAGTATTGGTCACTCGTGCTGAGAGGTATTGGTCGCTAGTGCTGACCCATATTGGTCACTAGTGCTGACCCATATTGGTCACATGTACAGGGGTAATGATGATTAGTCATACAACTATATCATCCCACTCTGGTGTTTCTAATGTTAACCCATATTGGTCGCTCATCTTCTTCAGGTTACAGCCTGCCACTGGATTCCCACATGAAGAACGCTAGATATTCAGAAGACTCTGCTCATCAAGCCATTAGTAATATTTCAACTGGTACTAATCCCCAAAAAAATTATACCCAATTTATATTCCTTTCATAGGGTTCCCAACTTGATAGACGACACGTCGATCAGACGCCCGGTCTGTGAGACTTGGTCATTTTTGTCAAAAGGCCCGGTTGGATTCAAGTTTGATCCAACCTAGGTCATACGTAAAACTCTATAAAAACTCACATAGAGAATTTGAAAATTACAACCTTGTCACAAGGTTTTGTACGACATATATAACCTTTTGATTAGATGACCAGTCTATTAGTTACACCCCATTCAGTGAAATGGGGGTGATCTCACATCAGTTCGGCCCGGCTCGGTCGAGACCACCAGAATATGCCAAATGAAACGCTTACCAAAATGGTTCCCAAATACATTGACATTATGTCAAAAAAACCCCCAGTTTTTCATTTATGAGCATTTCTTTATTCAGGGACAGGTTGTGTCAAGGCCCGATCTGACATGGCCAGGCCGGCCCGAAGCCATGGGCCTCGGGGTCTACCTGACCCCGCCAGGGTCCGACCAGTTAAGGGTTGGCCAAGTTCCTTGGGTTCGGACCATTGGGGTTAGCTTGAATAGTTTTCGAACCTAGGAATCTATTTTCCTAGCCCTCCGGGAGGAGATCGACCCACCCAGGTTGGCTCGTGGATTCATTCAGGCCCATTGGGCAGGTCTGACCCGCATCCGGCCTGGTCCGCTTGAAGGCAGACCGTGTCACCAGCTAGCCCCGTGGACACGGGGCCATTTCATCTAGACAGTGGGGCACTGATTCACAATGTGAAAAGTTCATCTAGGTGGCTGACTGGTCTCTAGATGATGCAGCGCGGTGTGGCGCCATGTCGACCCCTCCTGCTGTAGCGTACTAGCCGCAGATGCTGCCCCCGGCAGCACCAGCGGGCGCCGCCCTTCTCCAGCGTAGCTGGCTCAGGCCAGCTGCCTCTGGCCACTGTGGCACATGCCAACCCTCCACCTTCCCATCACTCATGGTCAGTATCCATGGATCTCCTCCGGCCATTGTCGGCCGCCACCAGCATGGCGAACCGATGGGTCTTTGTTCTGGCCACCAAACGTTTTCCGGTGGCCCGTTATTGGTTTTGTTTGCACCTACCAGCCTCTCGGGTCACCATTTCCATTGCGTGACACCTATCTATTTCTTTCCATCATTTTTCCCAGTTGCGCATAGAAAATAAAAGAACAAGTCTTTCAGTGGAGGGTCCGGGCCTTTTTCGGATTGGCCCACTCCCTCGACATTAGAATTTTAACAAGGGGTTTTAGCAACAATCAGAGAATTTAGAAATAACTCCTGACATGTAACATTGCCTCATCCAACCTTGTTTAATGAAAGATCCATGGATCAACCCGTTGGTGGGTTTATCTTCATTCTTCGAATAAATCAAGAACATATAAGGAAGAATGTCACAATATCAAAATCAAAAACCACAACCTCGAAATTCACAGGAGGTGTTACGGTCACAACGGGAGGAGTGTCCAACTTTGATGGATTCTTCATCATTCCTTGATCTCGGATCATTGCCGCCCAAGCCACCATCCTCTATCGGTAGATGTCATCGTAGGACTTCACTAGAGTTTCCTCATTTAAATAATTCATTCCAAAACCCCACCCTGAGCTTTATTTAAATAGGAGGGGAAATGTGAGTAACACACCGAGAAATTAATGATGTTCTTTTAATGAATGAACCTATTAATTCCAAAACTGTGTAGTTTCAAAAAAAGGAGATTCAAAACATTAATTGGATTCACATGTCACTGGTCTCCGCCACTGCATCTCATCCACATCAGAAAAAGAATTAAAATAACTTCTTATGTTATTTTATTATTTTTATCTAAAGCCCAAAATTTAAAATTTTCTCTCGACCTAATATAGTTGAAATAAAGCTCCCCTTATGAAAATCATGGCACTGTAGATTCAATGGTTAACTCTAATTTTTAATCTGAGCACCGGTTCAAAATATAGAAAACATCGCCCGCGTGTTTACTGAACGTACCTTAAAAAAGTTAATCAATAATTCTGGGAACATCGGGCCTCGAAATCATGCACCGTCAATTCTCAGTGACACGTAAAAATAACTAATAATTTTAAAAAACTTACTTGTAATTTTCAGTAATTTACACATTTAATATAAATTTGGTCATTTATAGTAATTTGACATTTAAATTGGACAGAAACACATGTCAAGATTTTAAATGTTTTTATTTTTTAAAAACCTGCATTCTAGTTTTGACAATGGGAATTTATTTTAAATTAAATAATGAAATTTATGTATTTAGAATTTTGAAAAATGGATTCCATATTTTGAATCAGAAGGAAAAAATTGGGTAAATAGGTACCTCTTAATTTTTTACATTATTAATAGTAACCTCAATAATTATTTTTATTTAACATTGTTAAAGGATAAATCTTGTAAATAATGGTAAAAAATAATAATATTATAACATTAAACTACTCTTAAACATGTCCAAATCATAATGGATTAAATATTTAGGACAATTAAAATCCACAGGCCTAACATTTTTTATTTGGGAGCCACTTGGGTGTGAAAAGGACATTTAATATTATTTAATTCAATGTAAAGGGAAATATAACATAAATATATATATTTTACTAATAAAATTTTAATATATACATACATAATTGACCCCTTTAAATATAAATATCCATTATATATATAAAAATATTTCTTATGTCATGGTATTTTATTTAAAATATTTATATATTATATTAAAAAAGTTATTATTGACAAAATGATGACGCAGTGATTACCTTATTGATCAAAGATTCTAATAAATGATATTAAAATTTTTAAAATTAATATAATTTGAAAATTTTGATTCCATACACTAATTTTATGTATTATTAAGACATATTATATTTTATTTAATGATTTTGGTTGGAATGAGTTAATTTTTGATGACACGAACAAAAATCAATTACTAAATAGTGTCAAAATTGACACAAATGAGTTTTTAAAAAAAATACTATTTTATTAAATGATATAATAGACTAAAAAATCTAATATTTATACAATAAACCTATATGATGTTATAAATGTAATTAATTTTCCAATTATGGTTTTTTTTATTTTTATAGTAACAATAGTAACCATATTTTATGAAAACACAAGAAGATATTAAATGTGAAAGTGTTTTTAACTAATGGTTAAAGCTAAAAGATAAAATTAATTTTGTGACCTAAACATGTATAGAACCTTTTGGATGAGAGGATTTACAACCATGATCATTTTATCCTCAAATTATATCACATTGGAGATATTATAATTTGAAAATTAAATTTATAATAAAAAATCATCTCAAGACATTCCTAAAGTACCACTCTTCCATCTTATAAAAGGCTACCACCTCTACCCACATACTCACACCTCTTGAGTCTCTTGACTTGTCAGAACACTATTAATATAGTCCCCCAAAATCCCTACTTTCCTTTTACAAGACATTCCTTGGATTATATTGAATTCATAAAAGCCTTTTTGAGTCCTATCAAAAGAAGTTACCCGATTTAGAGGTAAAAACTCAAGTTCCTTTCCATTATTTTCCCTCTCCACACACCATTCTATTCATATTAAATAATTAAATAACAACACATGTATCCTAAATAAAGTAGGATTTTATTATGGGAATATTTATAACTACACTTACACACACCTCTATCTAATTGATTCAAACATAATGTTTTTGTGTTCGGTGAACGACTGCCTCACAAAACAATAATTGTTCAATTTCCCTATACCACTTCTCATGGTGGCCATTATGATTGAACTATATTTATATATGATATATATTATATTTATATTGTCTCTATTATTTGGTAAATTTTATTTAGATCAAACCATTATTCTTTCCATGATGAGTAAACATGATAATTTCATTAGAGGAAGTGTGGACTACCACCCCTCAATCTTATACGACTCATTCATAATATACATGGAACAAATAAAGGATGGTTTTAATAAAACATTGAGTCATAAATGAAATAAATATAATACAATTATTAAGATATACATTTATAACATATGATTATTTTTTTTTAAAATGACACAGAAATGAGGGTAGTAATAATATGTACATACGGCCTACCGTCTCCATGAACGGTGCATTTCATTTATTATCTTCAAATATTAAAGATATTATAAATACATATATACTAGATATATATATATATATATATTATTTATATCATCAATAATATTATGTAAATTATCGGATTTTAACAGATGGATAATTTACATCAAAATATATTTTTTCAACGCAAGTACAAAATATCGATAAAATGACCTATATGAACATAAATAATTATGTAATTTTTAAAAAGTGGTAACAAGTGATATAAATGGAATAATAAAATTTAAAAACGTTCTAAATCAATTAAAAATTATCTAAATTTTATTATTCTATAATAAAAAGCAACATACATCCTGATTTGGACTCAATGTAAGGGATATTGTCTCAATCTCCTTTCACTGAGGCATATTTGGATTTTATAGACCACCTTCTATTATACGGCATATAATAAACCCCATTTAATTTTAATATCATTTTAACTGAATATTTTTTCTATAAAGATTTATTTTAAATTTCAACATAGACTATTTTTAACCTATGAGGTGACGATGAATTCTCCACTACCAAACTACTATTTGATAGTTGGATTCCTGGTGTTTTGGTATTGAAAATTATTTTTAATATGGATTTAATATTTCAAATTATTGAAGTTATTTCTATTAATTGAAAATGAAATTTTATTAGTGAAATGTTGATAATTACAATCTTTTATGTCTTTTGAATATATAATGTTACTTGGACATTTGACGGGTGGTTACATGATAAACCAATGATGGGTGGTGACACGATAAAACAAATATGTGTGGATCAGTGATAAACCAATGATTGGTGGTTACATTATAACCACCAATGAATTTGGTATGGATGTCGCATTATGACTATTCCATTTAGTGTTATGTTTGGAAGTCGACTGTATAGTAGTTTCGTTTAATTACGTTTATGAACCAAGTAGCCTTTATATGTTATATGATGATTTATATAGGTTTATGGTAATATTTTTATTAATTAAATGGTAATCGATGAGATTATATTCAGTGATGTATATTTAATACTTATTAAATTTTAAAAGTATTACTTTTTGACAATGTATACATGGATTTCATGTTCTTTTAGGACAAACAGTTTTCCTTATTTGTGTATCCCTTACTAAGATTTTTATATTCATCCCAAGATTTGAAATGTTTTTCACATGATGTAAAGAAGAATAGTGTCAAAGATGGGATCAAGAAATAGTTATGATATTAAAACCTGAAATGATACTTTGTTTTTTTGAAGATATTTTTTATAAAAATAATGTTTATTCGATAGAAATGTCCACATTAATATTTATTTTTATATGATTGAATTATGAACTAGCTGTCTAAATATTTAAACCTGAAAATAACCTTAGAGTGAATTAAAGTAAAATAGATGAATTATATCATGATTAATTAATTTTTATTGTTGGGGCCTTAAAATGAAAACATGGGAATAACATTTGAAAAAAAACTCATTTATAAAATATCTGAATATTTAGTCGTGGAATTAATTTTGGTTGTTCACAATACACGAATCATAATAAAATCAAATCACTTGATACATGATAACATAATAATATCATAAAACCTAACAGTTTTAACAATAAATAATTATATAAAATCATTTCCTATTTATTAAATCCTAATTTCCAAAAGAATCCTATTAGAATTCTTTCACTCCCTAAACTGTCATTGTATTCGATGTTCACTCCCAATACATTAAAACAGGATAGAGCCCATTAATAATCATGTATAACTGCACATTGTAATCTTGTTTATCACATGATATATCAATATTCAACCAATTAATTTGAGGGATATATAGACCCACCCATCACATAATTAAAATAATACATATGAGTTCCACAAGATCATAAAATCTTCATCCCATAAAAACCCATGGAATGAAATGGTGATCCTAACCACATCATATTATCATAAACTTCTTCAAAGAAATAAAAATTTTAATAATTTCATTTTTCATCTATGTATTAACCATATAAAAAGAAATAGGTTTCATAACAAATTTATCAGGGTATATCCATTGAAAGAGAACTGGGTTTCATTAATATCATTTCTTCAATAAAATAAATCATATAGTGAATGAACAAGAGGTATATACATGAATCTTAACCATAGTAAAAAATAGTTATTTAAAAAAAATATCATTTTACATGGAAATTTATTTTGAAAGAAAAAATGGATCATTTTTGGAGGAAAATAACCGATCTTTGAAAATAATTTTTTTAAAAAAAAAATTTATAAAATATTTTTCGAAAACCATTTATTGAAACTTATATTTTATAATTATTTTGGAATAATTAAATATTATATGTTATTAATGGTGGGAAATTTTATTTATTTGGTACATGACAAATCAATGGTTCATTTCATGTTTTACTTAAATTCAAATGGGAATTGTATGGAATACTGTTTGATGATTCCTTCAAAAAATATGAAACAAATTGTAAAAACGTCTTTAAATAATAATTTTAGTTTATTAAATTATTTATTAAATTTTTAGAAGATATATATGGAAGGAGAATGAATTTCAACCATGGATAAAAATAAATTAGATTTTTACTAAAATAAATCTTTTGATATATTTAGTAAATATAGATATAAAACAAAGGGAAAAGTCATTCAGTCTATCCCCAAATACTTTAGGTGTATGTTTAAGATCCTAGCAGCCATCGTCAACCTGATCCATTCTCATACTACTAAATTCTTGTGGGGGGAAAATGATGGAAGAAATAGACCCCATTGGTTGGCCTGGGAGAAACTCTGCAAACCTAAGTCGCAGGGGGGGGGGGGGATTCCGGAACCTTCTCCTCTTCAATGACACAGTGTTGGCCAAGAATGTTTGGCACCTTTTGAATGGCCCATCATCTTTGTGTGCATGGGTACTCCATGCAAAGTACTTTCCCCAAACGGAATTCCTTGGTTCCTCTCTTGGCCCTCGTCCTAGCATCCTCTGGAGAAGTATTTGGGGGGGGGGGGTCGAATTCTCTTAGAGAAAGGGGTGGGCTGGAGGATTTGAAGTGGATCAGCTGTCCACATATGGACCGATCCTTGGCTTGTCGATAAGGATGGTATGCGAGCCACATTCCCCACCCAACCAGGTCTTGGAGACGGCACTTTCAACTGCCTCTTTTCGGAGCAGGGGCCGAGGTGGTGTGTGGAAAAGATCTTGGATAGGTTTAATGAAAGAGACGAAATAATTATTATGAGCATCCCATGTGTCCCTGATGCAGGCCCTGACCATCTTTTATAGACCAATGATGTTTCAGGCAACTACATGGGGAGATCCGGGTACAGACTAGATCTTGGAAGTCACTCTCTCGATCGTGATGAGGGACCATGGAAAGCGCTTTGGAAGATTAGAGTCCCCCAAAAAATATGCCAATTTTGGAGGAAGGTGTGCACAGGCACCCTCCCTACCATGAGCCTCCTGGTTTTTCGACACATGGCTAGTGCTGCATCCTTCCATTTCTGCCTAAATATTCCGAAAACTCCTTGGCACGCCATCATCCACTGCCCGGGAGAAATGGAAATCTAGAATAAATGTGGCCCGCCATCAGATGCTTTACTGGACATTGTTTCTAATCTCCCTCAACTTCTGATGCGCTGGTGTTCCTCTCTTTCATCATCCGATGCATTCTCTTATTGTACCCTGTCCTAGATCATCTGGGTTCGACGTAATGATTCGGTCTTCCACCACGTTCATCAACCTCTCGAGTTCTGGATTGAACGAGCTACTTCATGGATTGAGGTCTAGATGGACCGTAAAGGACACGTTATGCCATGTGTTACCCCCTCTTGTCCCCCTCATTGGACCCCCACTGAAAGGGAGTTTTAAGATTAATGTGGATGCTTCTCTCCCCAAGAATGGGCTCGTTGCTCTCAGCGTCCTGGCGCGAAATCATATGGGGATGATTTTTTCACCAAAATATGAATCCCATCATGCTTTCTGGGAACCAGTAGTTACTGAGGCCTCTTCCATCCTTGTAGGCATGATGCTCGCTGAGGAACATTGATGTGAAGATATCATCATTGAGTCTGATTGCCTCTATGTTATCAATGCCATTGTCCATAATGACGTCGGGCTCTAGCACTTTGGCTTCATCATCAGAAGAATTCTCTCACTGCGCCAAGGCTTCTGTTGTTGCACCATCTATTTTACTAAAAGGGAAGGAAACAATGCGGCCCATCAGCTAGCGGCCTCAGGCCCCTTCGATGTCAACCAGTTATGGATGGACAATTTCCCTTCATGGCTCTGCTTATATACAGCTGCTAATCTTCATCATTAATATTATTCTTCTTTCTTCTCAAACAAATGAAGGGAAAAAATTTATTATCATGAAATAAATAGAGTATAACAGTATTGAATAGTGTACAGAGATATGTTATATAATATTTCATCATTTTGAGCCTAAATAAAATCAATCCTAGTAAAAGATGAGATTATATCGTAAAACCCTTACCAATTTGGTAACATTTAATCTCAAGTCTTGTAAAAGTTTAATATTATGAGTAATACAAAATAAAATGAGAATAAAAAAAATATAATTTTTCATTTCAATGGGTATGTATATATGCCTTTTAAAATAATATAGGTTCATAAAAAAATGTATGTCCAAATGAAGAAAAATTTAGACCACAATCCGTTATCCCATTTGTATGTTTTCATCCACAATTGACATAAAAGTGTGATTGTAAGATGGAAAATTTATTGTAATTTTTTTTCATTATAATCACAAATTAACACATTAATATACAATATATACTCCATACAAAAGGAACATGAGGTGAATATAGACTGTTTCTCTTAGGTAATATATGTTATTTGGAAATCCCTTACCCCAAGTCTCAACTCCCTTTATAAATGTTCAACTCACATGTATAATAATTATATGAATATTTTAAGTATCACTAAAACAAACCTGCTATTTAGCGGCAATTTATAATAAACCACCGTGAACCATTGTTTTTTTAACACCCTACCCTTCCCCCACCCCGACCCTCCGTCCCTCGTGACCCCGGTGACCCCGCGACCCTGACCCCAGCGACCCCAGTAACCTCGACGACCCCGGCGACCCCGTAACCCCACGACCCCCGTCCCCCCGCGACCCACGACCCCCCGTGACCCCGGAAGCTGCACCATCTTCCCCTCTAGGTAGGGTTTTATTTCTCATTCTTTAGGATATTGGTTTTCCAGTAGGTAGGGTAGTTGATTTAGGGTTTTTCATGTTGGGTAGGGTTTGATCTTGTTGTTTTTGGGTAAATATTTCCTTTTTGGGGTTTCTTTGAGGTGTGGTTGAGGTACAAATGGGGTTTCACACAATTTTTAAGAAATTTCTTCACCAAATGTAGGTGGTTCCATGACCTATCATTTTTAGATGATTTGATTTTTTTGTTTAATTAATTTTAACATGTTTTATAGATAAATTGTGTAATGTGAATTATGTTTTGGATATATTTTGGCATTTTTATGTGGTGAAAATTTATTTCATAAAGAAAAATGGATATGTTTAATATGTTCTCTATTGTGGTGTTTCATGGAATTGTTTTTATGGTTATGTGAAGGGTGTGAATTGTGTTTTCAATGGCACTTGATGTGGTAATACGTTAAAAATGGGGTTTCGAAGGGAAATGAACTGTTTTGGGTATGTAAAATTTTTTTGTTCCCCATTAAATGTGATGAGTTATTTGTGTAAATTAAGAGATGTATATTTTTAAATAGGTTAAATTAGCTTGTGTGATGATTTGGATAGGGTTATCCCAGGGAAGTTGTTTAATGTATTATGTTCTTCTCTTGAAATGTACCTAATGGGTTTTATGAATTTTTCAAGTGGTTTTAAAAGTGTTTTTCTAATCATTTTTTGTGTGTGTAAAATGGTAAAAGGTCTGTTTTATGTAAAAAAGTGTTTGCTATGTAATGATTGACCGGTATTGGAGAAATTGGTGTTATGTCTTACATGTGGAACATAATTGAGCATAAGGGAATCCTAGGTAACTAGCTAAACATATTTGGACTAGCTCGCTAGTGATTCTGAAGTGGCTACGACCCGATTTCACTTAGCGGGATGGACCTGTATTTATGTTGATTTTTCCACTTCTATATAACTACATACCCGAGGTTATGATCTCCCCAATATAAATATCACACTCATTTCTAGTCAATGACCTATGGAATATGGGCAGGAATGCATGACGTCCCATAAAAAACCCGATTTGGCCACATGAGAGAGTGATGGATTAGGGGATGTAGCAAAGTGGTATCAAATAATCATGTTTTAATTTCTATTACATTAATAATTGTGGAAATGTATAATAGATACTAGGAGTTCATCGATTGGTGGTATGCAGGTAAATCATAGAAAATCAAAATCATTTAGTTTTCTAACATTCATTGGTTTTATGTTTTAATATAAATATGTAACCGCATTTAATTTTCAATTTGATGTTCTTACAGGTGACAACACAAAGTGGAAATGAAGGCGGAGAGGGTGGCAATGCATCATCGGACCCTGAGTAGTGGTATTGTTGATGTGTTGAACAAAAATGGAAACAGTTGGTTTGTATATGTAACATTTGTGGCACATAGTTGCCACCACACATTTTCATGTCCTAAATTTTCCTTGATTTCTCATGGTTCTTTTTATGCATTTTATGGATTTCTGATGTTTCTTTTTATGTCTCCATTTCATGAGTGTGGTATACATCATTCCATTTAGGTCTGTGTTTGAATTGGTAGTCGAGATTTTCGATGAATATGAGTTAAACACATTGCTGATGTGTTGAACAAATTGGGTCATTTCATTGTGATCAAGGGGATAGTGTTGTGGAAACTATGGTGAGGCCCATTGTTGAAAATGTCTGATTTAAGTGTCAAAAATATCTAAACATGCTCTAGATCTTCTAAAATGTCATTAGAATGTTCTAAATCAAGGGTGGTTCACTAATATATAGGTGTGACCGAGGGGTGATAAATTAGCATAAGTCCTTGAATATAGGCAAGAATACTTTAAAATTTAAAATATAATCTCAAAGGTGGAAGTCGACTTGACGCACAATTGGTATGTATTATAAAAACATGAATTTTAAGAAAAAATACTTCTACCAAATACTCTAATATTATGATGGTTAACTCATATATTTATGCCTCTGGATTCAATAAAAAATATATGAAAATGGATAACCTGAAAAAAGAACTAAAAATATGGCATATAAGATTGTACAATGATAACACTTATAGAAATGAAGAAAACAAAAGAGGTAAAAGTAGAAGAATCCAAACCCCTATCCTTATTCTTCTTTAAATGGATGAATAAATGGAGGAGTATTGAGTTTTTATTAGTATTGTTTGATGATACATACCTCCGCTTACTAGAAACACAAAATAAAACTGACCGGTTACAATGGACCATTTCCAAACATAACTGTTTTGATCACTGAACTGTTACTGCATGACTTGAACTGCATTCCCAACACAATTTCTACTTAATAATGGTATGTCTGGAAACTATTACCTATCATTATATCCCTGAATTATTTATATTATGATTCTTTATTCAATTTTTTGATTCATTACAAGCTATCCAATCTTGAAACTATAATTACTGGAATTCCATAACTTTCTTCTTTACCAATACTAGGCCTTATAGGGAGATGTCATAGGTCTGGTACAAAACACTTCTATCCAAACATACTCATAAGAAACCATAGTTGTACTCCCACGACTCCGTGTAATGATCGTATTGAATTTGACCAACACCCACATCTAGAGGTTGTCCAATTTAATAAGACCCCCCCCAAACCACCTCTCATCACCTTTCCCTAGGTTACTTTTCCTTCTGAATTTAATCCATAAACATTAAACCAAGTGACACCACTCAGAAACATTAACAATAAAAACTACTTAAAGCAAGCACCACATGATTTATAGGTCCATGGTGTCTTCCCACCATAGTAATTCTCAAAACACTAAACCATGAGCACTATACTACTATAAATCACTTCTAGTATCACATTGACATGTTTGAGATTTTCTTGATTTATTTAAGACAGATCTCACTTGAGCACACATGAAAAATCCTTATGAAGCGGTGCCACATGAAAACTGCTACCTCCATTTACAAATCAACCATCATTGTTAATCTTGTCCTAAAAATTTAAACTAAAGGGTCATAACCAAAACACACTCTTCATTATTAATACCCTTTACACAAAGAAAACTTAGCTCACAACATCCACTAGTTTACTAAAATTCCAGTCAGAACGCTTTATGTTGACCTACTTAAAGGACATCCAAATTGATAGCCAATGCCTTTATTCGAAAACTAGATCATATTAACATAAATTGGATTGATATATCGTGATAATTGCGATGGACCCACTGAATTCCATAATTGACTCGTGGTGTGATTTAATGGGTGCATACTCAACCAACCATTTCAACATCATGCTACATTACAAGAAAATATGTGATATCAATCTATCACATTTCCTAGATTTCACATGCATCTTGAGTCTGAATATAATTTCCAATCCGGATTCAAACTCATACCTAAGTATTAAATTAAACACCTACTCTATGCCAGGAAAACATGAATTTTATAACTCACAGACTTCTAAAAGTCATTTTGACCATTCATGACTATTATTTCTACAACCACTCTCCCAAAGGATACATTTTCCATGACCTGTGTGATTCTCCCCACCATAGGATTTTAAGATTCACCATTTTAATAAAAATAGTAATCTAATTCCCATGAAAAACACTCTGTCCACCACTAAACATGGTTTATGGATGTGAGTCAACATAATTATAACATTTTCCATCATGACAATCCATCCTTAGCATACACTGAAGCCTCATCTGCAACTAATATTCCATCCTCGAACAACCTTTGGTTCACTTCCTACCACATATATTTACATCATCCACTTAATAATAAATAGAAATGGTCTATTCATAATCACATGCATTATGCAATCCTCATTCCATGAGCACACATTCAATCAACATCAATAACTACATCTTGAACTTTAACCCAGATTGATGGTCTTATAAAACTCGATCCTCTTATATAGTCATCCATAGAACTAGGATAACTTAGCGTTTCTACTAAAAACTATGGTCTACATCACTCACCAAAACATAGATAACACCTAGGTAACCTCACTCAGGGAGTGATCGGCTAACACAACCTTTTTAGATCCCACAACCATAAACCAAGTAGTTATGTGATAATTCCCCTCAAGGTGTTACCTGTGATTTCATCCCTAAAACTCTCATAGACTAGAAATTTTTTCACAAAACACCACACAACTCTCTCCACAAAACCTTAGTTAAATATGATATTTATATGATAATGAATTCTAAATTGATGTTACATCAATGAAATGGGAACACCCATTTCATATAATTCACAGGACCAATGACACAGTGCATTCTTGGTATTTTCTAGCCTACTCAAAAAATCAAACCCGAGGGTCATGTTATCCTACATAACCATTTAACATGGATGATAACTTCTTGAGTCATACACCTTTGAAATTAAACTCACACAACTAACTAAACTAAATAAAATTATATAAGCATGTCAGTCCCACTAATCTCAAGCATTAAAGATGCTCATACCACCTAGAAGTTTTACTTATCTCATGATCACCTACCGACTTGGGGAATAATTCCACTACTAGAGTCCTACTCAATCCCAAAATACATAAAAAAACATTCTATGACCAAAAACTAAAAAAGATGCATCCAATGATGCTTAATATCTACAAGGATGCTATAAAAACTAGGTTAACCCCTCACATAACATGAGGAATCAACTCTAATTCTAGGTTTATTCCTAAAAGGTCACTAGTATCTCCCACATAACCTATATTGCAACATAAAAAGATGTCGACTAAGACTCACTGGAAATATCCACATTCCTATAAAAGCTATATCCCAATGTAACTCTAAAATTATTCCCACAATAGGATTTTTTATAACAATATATTTCTAATGTGTTATTTAAGTTATTTCATCAGTTCAAATTTATTATAAGTATTATGGATGGTTTCTAGGCCACCAAACATAAAAAAATAATTATATAAATGGGTTGGTACTAATATAACTACTAATTCATCAATTATCAATTTTTATAAGTAGAGTGGAATAACTATGGATGATCTATCCTAAGAAAGTGAAGTTATAAGATTTAGTGGAATCCAGTTTGGGATGTTACAATGTTGTATCAAAGGAGTTTTATCTTCCTAGTATTTACTATTTAGTATATTGTATACATGAGTATGAGGAATGTGTTGGAACCTTTGATGGATATTTGACTGCTGTGTTAATAATACATTCTCTAATAGGAAGTCTTATTGTCCAGAGCCTTAGATTTTTGTTCTAATTTTAAATATTAAAGTTGTATATTATTTCTCATTGAGAGAGAAACATGTTTTTGGATGTTGTGATTTATTCTGGATATTCAGCTCTTGTTCATTGGTGGGAGGCCAGGGATGGTTTTTTCTAGTTTTATTTTTTTTCAGGGCAGTGGTATAGTAGATGCAAAGAATTTTCATTTGTATTATAGGCAGCTTTTCGCGGCAGTTTTAACCGCCTTGAAATGTATATTGGTGGTGGTTTAAACTTCCGCTAAACGTAAAATAAAATTTACATTTAGCGATGGATATAACCGCCACTAAATAGAAGCATCGTGGCTGCCTTATTCCGCGGCATTTCCCATGAATTTAGAGGAAATTTTATGGCTACTGGAATTTGAGTTTATTCGCGGCGGTTATAACCACTGCGAATAAAGTGATATCTAGGGCTCGTAAAACCGCCGCTAAATTCTCGGAAACCACTGAGAAATGAGGCAGTGACTAAGATTTCCTGAAACTGTCGCTAAACGTAAATAACCACCACTAATAGATTGATGATTCCCTATTAGACGACGGTTTCTGTAAATCTCCACCAAACAATGTAGCGGTTGTTTAAACCGCTGCTAAATGCAAAAAAAAAACCACCGCTAAACATCAATTCTATTGTAGTGTATATAAATAAACCATAATTATATATATATCATATAATATGTGATTTACTTTGTACCTTTTATTACCCATCTATTTATAATATCTTATTAAATTCACATTTTGGGTAATAACTGATTTGGTTTTCAGGTATCTTTTAGAATTTTTTGGTCCTATAACCATTATTGTGGTTAATAAATATTGATAATGTCATAAATTATATAAATATCATTTATAATTTATATTTACTTATTTTTATTAATACTTAATTGTTTGGTGTATAAAATGAAATTAATCATGCATTGAGATAATTGCTCATAAGTATGCTTGAATGTTTTTTCCATTTTCACGATGGATGAAGTAAAAGAAATGAGAAAAATATATTAACTATATTGACTAATTTTTGTGTTATATATATCATATATATTCTTTTAATTTTCCTTAACTTCTATCAATGAAATTTATGAGTTAAAAAACATATCACATCCCTTCTTAAAGAGGTTGTCTTCCTTATATAGGAGCCACATTATCATATCCTTTGTGGATTAGAATGTAAGATGATAAATGTGATTTAATAATTATAGATGATTAATTTTGATACATATATAAAATATATTAATTAAATAAAATTTTATTAATATCCAACTAAAAATTTGATCGAAAATGAAACACATCGGTTTGAGAGGCCATTTTTTGTCACACCCATGAGCGATGTTATTGTCTTCTAATAGTTTGGGAGGTATGATGTTTTATGTGGTGTTATAAATAATTAGTAATAATAATATAAAAAATATCATATCTTGACATAAATTCCATTATTACATTCATCCATGATATGTAGTGATGGAAAATGAATAACATCTTTTCACAAAACGGTTATCTGCTTTACACATGATCAACAGTTTCATATCAAATTTCATGGAAGAGGATATATGTATAAGTTATTTAATTTAAAAAATAAAAATAAACTAAATTTCACCTATTGATTTTATTATAAAATAATAATAAAATAATATTTAATGTGTTTATAAGAATAAGTACTTTATACAAATAGATTTTTAAAAGTTTCCTCACTTTAGACAACCACTTTATATTTTAACAAAATGATTAATATATTAGTTTTATGATCAAAAAATTATGATATTATGTTCGTATGTGTGAAATGAATACATTTCTTCATGTATCGTATGAAAAAATGTTTTTTATGTTTAAAGTGGAGAGGATATGTGGGCATTTTATAAGTGGGGGAGAGGACGCACTGGGAATTTTTAAAATGATTAAATTAATTCCATGTTTTTATCATTAAAAAAATATACCATGTCTTCTATTATTAAAATATATAGGTGTAAAGTTTGATATATTTCCCTAAAATTTGTGTTTTAAAAGTTTATTGGTCATTTTGTCTCTTATCTTTTTAAATTAACACCCGAAAAACTTGTTTTAACCCTAACCACAATAATTTTTTGTACTATTTTTATTTTCCATTTTACCCAAAATAATTTTACATGATTATATAATATAAATTAATATTATTCATAATATATAATCCAATATTAAAAAATCCATTCATATAATTGGGATAATATAATTTAAAATTAAACTCATATAGTGATGAGAAATCACTTTTCCAATGATAAAAGGTCACATATATTGAAATTTTTTATATAAAAAAATACCAAACTGAATTGAATAAAATAGAATAATTTTAAATAATAAATATATAATTTATTTAATATAAAATTTTGAACAATTTTATATAAAAATTGACAATATAATGTTTTTATATGAAAATAAAATTTAAAATAAAAACTAGTACATACTATAATCATTGATAAATTAATCTATTGAAAACAATTCCAAAACATATCCTTTAGATAATTTTGAAATTTGTATGGAATAATTAATTTTATTTTTTGAAATAAATATTCTAATATTTTTTGAAATCAATTTTATTATGTTTTCCAAAAAAATAAAAAAAAAATCTTATAAAAAAGAGTATTTTAATAAAAAATATATTTAATTTACCAACATGACTAATTTTTAATCAATATATATTATTTATATAAAACCATTAAACATAAAATATTTTTTAGCTTTACCCTATATGGGATAAATGGAAAGGGATTTTTCTCATAGAATAGGATATTGGAAAGTATGTTCACTATGTAATTTATATTTTTCTCCATGATAAATGTATCTAAAGATCAACTAACATAGGATTATCATTATTTTATAAATATCCATACTATAATTTGATCCATATTTTTAGTGATTCATGTTTCCAATATTTTTGATGGTATTATTCATAAATTTATTTAATTAATCGTGTATAGTTGGTTGCTATTTAACTTGCAATACAATCTTATTATGCATTTTTTTAGGGAAATGATTGTATTTCCTGTCGAATTAGTTTTTGATTAGATTCCCCTAATTCCAATTTATTTATAGAAGAAATGAATATTTATATATGATAATAATATAAAAATGTGTCAAAATATATACTTATAAATAATAACTAATTAATCACTTGTTTTTTCAAAATTATGAATTTTTAAGTCTCAATAAAGATTATCCATTGTGTGTTTCCAATATTACTACATAATAAATAAATAAAAATAAATATTAATCTTAATCATATTAACTATAATGACCCAAATATAATATAAAAAACATTACAACCCTTTTACCTCAAAATACAAATAAAAACTCCATAAATATAGTTGTCTCATGTCATTGGTATATTAGAAATTTTTTTAAACATATTCAAAAAAATAAATGTTTATTATTTTATTATTTAATTCAAGATATCTTCCATAACATGACTATAATTCTACAACTTCATGGGATGTCCTTATTTTTTGTATAAAATATGAGGTGATATTTAAAACCCAATAATGGAATAAAATTGGATTAAAATTGGACTCAATATTATTAGATTAAATAATCATATCAAAGAAACATAAAAAAACATATAATAATCAGCTACATTGAAACATCACATAAAAGAAGAAAATTATTACCATCATGGTAATCCAAAAAATCAGAAAACAAATCTTAGTTATAAGGGATTTCATCATTTTAATAGAATTGGGATTTCCACCATAAGATCATAGAATAATGGAAATTTTTAAATATATCATGCTCATACATACGTTATGTGATAAGAAAATTGTATCATTTAAAAAAAGAATAACCTAATCAAATATTAATAATTAACAAATAAATTTGGGTTTATATTATTTAAATTACATTAATCATTATAATATTTTATTCTTATGTACTCCATTTATGTATGAAAAATATATAAATAATGTAATAAAATTAATAAAATCAACATTATTGTTCTAATCATAAATCCACATATCATTAACCATTAAGGTGTCTTGTAGTATACCATATAAATAAAGGTATTATGATTCCTGAAAATAGAATTTAAAATAATTAATAATGATTCATTAAAATGTATCATATATTCAATAAAATAATAAAATATATTATGAATAATTTATAAAACAAAACACCCTTTGAACACGTATTAAATGGGTAATATAATATTTAAACAAAATATGTTCATATTGTAAAACATTAGTTAAACCAAAATAGTTTTTGTTAAAATAATATGGTTTTGGGAAATCATAAAAAGGATGGAATGTTTATTAGATTAGAACATAAAAAGGAAGAATAAATATAAAATGAATATTTTCCATTATTAAATTAAATAAAATAACTAAACTGTAAATAACTTAGAAAATAATTTCATCATAAAAAATATTCAATGGATTTATATTCCTAAGAATTAAAATTTATAAACAAAAATCTAAATAACTTATATGAAATGTAGGAAATATTTTAAAAAGTTATTGAAAATGATAAAGAAGATCACCCAATGAATAAAAAAGTTAAATAAAGGCCCCTTAAAATCAGTCTCATGATTTTTTGGATGATCCACTAACCTATTTAATAATCTAGTATGTTTAATTAACTATTTTCATTATAATATTTTTAATTTTTTTCATCTACATAATCTATATAATAAATATTTTATTCATTTATTAAGTATGTATCAAATATATCAATCATTTTGAGGATTTTGGATCACGAAATAAAATAATAGTCAATGAAATGGTAAAATAGATAAATATTATCCAATGGATACATAAGATCAATAGGTTTTATGGGATAGTGACCAAAAACATCCATGTATAAATTGGTCTAATAAAATTTTAGAGAGTTCAAATTCATAGAATCCTCATTAGTATACTTGTTTTTTATTATAAAAATGATGGTGAATGTGTATATTTAATAAAATTATTAACCTAACTATTTTTTCATTATAGAATAAAAAATGTGGATTTATTTTATTATTAATGTTATATCTAATCATTTTGTAATCCTTTAAAAATATCTGTGAATTGAATTATAGAAATTATTACATCATCATACAATAATGTAATATGAAACTACCATGGTGAAATAATTTTTTTGTAGATGTTTTATGAGAAAAAACTAATAAATAATTTTATTCAATAAAATCATTATATTAAAATAATAATACTATTTTAAATTACTTTTATTATTAAAAATTTGTAATTAGGGCATTGAAATGAATATTATGGGTTTTGAAACCCTTACCTATATTTTTTAAGTATCCTCTTTTGGAATGAGATGACGTCTTTTATAGAATAAACTTTTAGATATTCCTAAAAATTATAAATATTGATATGGTATTTTATAGATGAGATTTTGTTGATAATTGAAAAAGGAACGTGTTCTTAAGTGAGGAGAAAAGGAACATGATGGGATGTTTATAATTCCATGTTGAATGGGTATCTTTTAATTGATAATTATTATTTTTGTATTTAATATTTGAATTATATTTAAA
This sequence comes from Viscum album, assembly GCA_963277665.1. Lineage (NCBI taxonomy): Eukaryota > Viridiplantae > Streptophyta > Magnoliopsida > Santalales > Viscaceae > Viscum > Viscum album. The sequence goes on from OY728123.1 coordinate 441,147,866, forward strand.
ATTATAAGATATTTTATTTTTGATTAATTAATATAAACATTATCCTCAAAATTTAAATACAATAAAAAATGGTATTTTGGAAATATTTTATTTAATGTAAAGAATCTAAAAGAGTTTTTTAAATAAAATAATTTTTTTTTTAAAATAGTATACATTTTTCAAAATTATATATACTATTTTCAAATTAATTATTCCTCTTACTAAATTCAGGTAACTTCATAAATTTTTTTATAAATGTTTTATTCATATTTATATCATAATTATGACATATGTAAATGCCCAGAATCTAGTAATCCAAAGCTAGATTATACTTTATTACAGTAGAAAAAATTTAATATATCACATTCTAAATGACCCAATAATTTATTTTTCTTATTCAACTACATACATAATTGAAATTCACATTAAATTTTAAATAGAAAACAAAAAAATAGTTTTTTATTTGAATACCATTATTGTCATTAGTGTATTCTTTCATGTCAATCACAAAAAACAGCTTTATATCCTACTAAGAATAAATCAAAAGATTGGAGTGGGCATAGATTCTTTATATGGGTATGTGTATAGTGTAATCATTCATGAATGAAAAAACATAATAAATATATAATTTAATATAACTTAAATGAATTATATTTAATTAATAAACTAATCGTAAAATAGTAAAATAAATGATGATTAACTAAATCGAAAAAAATAATCACATATGAATCAAAAAGTTTCTCATTATAATCTAACTTATATTATAATAACATTAATTCAATTGGTCTCATAAATTGGTAATTAATAATATTAGAAATCAGAAATTATTAAGACCATCATCAACACAGTTTAAACATTTTGGTATAAATATATCTAATTAAGATAACTAATTTATCTTATGAGAGATGTCTATTCATCAAGGGTATATCTATAATGGGGACCAACACCTAACACACTATTTCTAGTGAATTAATTATATGAAATTGGTGAAATATAAGAAATATAAGAATTTATTTTCTAAACTAACAAATGAAATGTTACAATATACTCAAAGAAAATAAAAATAATCATAAACCATATAGAGTATAATGATAAATAGAATTATAATTTCAAATCATCAATCAAAATGATCATAAAAAATCCATTAGAATATCATGGATGATTTAAATAAAAAATAACCCCATTAGGTCCTATGTTCAAAAATGTTTCATTGTTATTTGTGAACACAAGTACCATAATAATGTCATTACATTTTTTTGGAAAAATAAAATTTTCACATTGAATATAATAACTTCAAACTAAACCATCAATAAACATTATAGAAATATTTCCATTAAAAATTTCCTACTAAAACATGTAAAATAATATATAAAAACATAGATTGTTCTTGAAAGTATAAAAATATTTTCATTCTCTACACAATAAAAAAACATTCCTTTCAAATATTCAGTAAAAGTGAAATGGTCCCTATTTTTAATGAAACATGAAGATTAATTTCAATTTTTATGAAATTATAAATGGGTAAAAAATATTCAATATATACTCTGTAAAACGATAATAACATTTTTCAATACATCTTTATGAAACATGGATTTTGATTGTAAATAATTTTCAAATGAATATAGAATTTACATCTGATTTTCATAAAAACATTCCCTTTAATTTAAATTACGTATTAGTGTAAAAATGGTACTATTATATTAAAAGGTTCTAAAATAACCATATCGAAACCAAATATATTGATATGATGATAGAGATAGAAATAATCCTCCCATGTAAAACATAAACAATGAATCATGAATAATGATGTGACATTTAAATAATCCCTTCCCAAATGGTAAATTTTGAATCATAATACAAATTAAAGAAATAAAATCAAATGAAACATTAAATAATGTGGTGATATATTTATTAATTATTTAAAATATCAACATGGAATTATATACACCACATAAACAATATAAGTGATGAATATGTCATATGTCTCATAGATGTAAAAGTGAGATGAGAACTATAAGGACATGACCTTAAAACATTACATAATCTTAAATTAAATGAATAATTCACATTGAGGATCATTTTAGTTATAATGATATAGATAATGAGTCCATAACTCGTACATATCAACTAGAAAATTACACGTAGAAACTACTACTCACTATACATTTTTTATAAAATAAAAACTCTTAAAAAGAAACATGCCTTGTTAAATGTTTTAGACAGAATGACTTTTACTTGATCCCATCCTTGACCCATATTCATCATTATATAATGTGGATAAAAATTAAAAAACATGGTATGAGAATAAAAATCTTAGTAAGGGTTATAAAATAAGGAATGAAAACATTACCCATCAATAGATACCAAACACTCAAACTATACTTTTCAATTATAACATGCCTTATGAAACCATACGATTTATGAATAACACATAGAATTCATAAATAATGAAGGTAACTTATAGCATACAAAAAGAACTTATATTATATCTATCACAGCTACATAGGAAGATACATTGGAATAACTATCATATTATATTACTTAAATATCTTAGGAGAAAAATTAATGTTTACCTCTGTCACGTTACCCAATGCATTGAAGAGCTATCTCGGGCTCACCCACCCTAGTTTTATCAGTAAACCACCCATATACATAATCAATTCCCAATAACCATAACGTATTCATAACACTCAAAACATGCATAAAGGAAAGATAATACATATACATTGCAATAAAAATATATCATTTCATGATATTGACATAATCAATTCTTCATAAAACCATTTTCAAAACCATTTAAAACATATAATAAAGATATTTTTTGATCAAAGTGTCTCATATCACATTGAAGTTTTTTTAAAAAAAAATTATCATTTTAAAAAATTAATTTCTATATAAATAAATCCTAAAAAACATTTTTAAAACATGGACATTAATGGGAAAGATTTAGATGAAGAAATGTTTAAAACATTTAAAATGATATTTTAGTTAAAGAGTTTTTAACAGAATGAGTGATGCTTGAATAGAAATAGTTGAAAAATAATACCAAATAAAATACTTATAATATCATGAGATTAAATGTATTCATGATATAATATGTCCAATGACAGTATATACACCATATAAAAGTGAATTGGCGCACAGCAGCAATGAAGCCTCAATGGAATGTAAATTGAGATGAAATCCCTTATATAGATGTTTACCTTAGATTAATGATAAATCAATTAGATAATTATGTGTGAAAAATATAAATAAACTCAATTTTATTTTATATTAATTATAAAACAATCAACGGTCATTCATACATATTCATTAGACGACATTATCAATAAGTAGAAGTTTACCCCTGAAGAATTGAAATGGGGTTAAGAAGTTCTCTTATAGAAATGCGAGAGTCTAACCACGTCACATTTAAATTTAGAAAATTATTTGATGAGTGAAAAAAGGGTATCTCATCAATTTTACATAAAATTTACAGCAATAAGGATATAAAATTACATATCCCAACCTAGTAAAATTGAAATTAAAAGACATAACAAAAAGGTCTTTCAAAAATATGAGGTTGAAATGTTTTCATACCCATTTGGTAATTTACAAAACATAAACCACATGAAATAATGATCATAAGATGAAGATATAAATACCCATAAAAGAAAGTATATTATACAAATAGTACAATGATGGGCAGTCCACACACCACACCAAGGAAATAGTGACAAATATAATATGAATCTCATGGTAATAAGAAGTGAGATGAAAACCTATTACCATGTTCTAATCAATTGATTCATGGGACCAAAAGTTAATGACAACAAATGAATCATAGAATACCATGAATATAAAGATAATAAAGATAATATATATATCAAATGTAAGTTTACAATACACCACATGCAATAAATAAGTGGAAAGCAATGGAAATCTCCCAGAATTAAAAGTTAGATAAGAAACCCCTTACTATGTTGTAATCAATCGGGTCATAAAAAAATTAATAATCACAAATTTAATCCTAGAATACCAAGAATATAAAAATAATAATGATAATATATATCAAATCGTAGTAAACAATACACCACATGCTTGAAATAAATGGTGAACAATGGAAATCTCACGGAATTAAAAGTGAGATAAGAAACCACTTATAATGTTGTAATCAATCGAGTCGTAAGACCAAAAGTTAATAACCACCAAATGAATCATAGAATACCATGAAGATAAATAGAATAATGATAATATATAACAAATGGTTGTAAAAAATACACCACATGCATGAAATAAGTGGCGAATAATGGAAATCTCCCAGAATTAAAAATGTGTTACGAAAAGCCTTACCTCATGTCTGACATGACTCGTTTGTTCCTATATATTTATGAATAATAAACAGAATTTAATTTATACTTGATTAAGAACCTTTTTAATTTTTATTATCCCTTTCATATCACTTATTACCTAGTTACAACAATTAGTTAACTATTTGAGTTCATATTGGACATTTTTTGATGTTCATAATTTGAGTACAAAATGAACTTGTTATAACTAAAAATTTTCATGGGGTTAAAATTCCATTATCTATAGAATAATATTCATGATTTAGATATCATATATATCATATATATCCAGTATGTATATATTTATAATATTACATAACATTTTGAGATAAGAAATGAAATGCACCATTCATGGAGACGGTAAGCTGTACGTATGCATGAACACTACATTCATTTATATATCATATTTAATGGAATAAAAACCTAATGATAAATAATTATATTATAATTACAGTATAATATCTTATATATTTTAATTATCTCCATCCTTTATATGTTCCATGTATGGCATGAATGATTCATATCACTTTAAGGGGATGGTAGTCCGCATATCTACAAAGGAAATTGTTGTATTTACCCACTATGGAAACCATAATGATATTCTATAAATGAAAAATATAGAAGCATATAAACAATATAAATATATTATAGAAGACATATAAATATTGTTCCATCATAATTTTCACCATGATAGGTGGTAGGAGATGATTGAACAATCATCATTTCGTGAGGCAGTAGTTCACAGTCCGTCGAAACCATATGTTCTTTACCCATTAGATGGAGGAGTGTGTAAGTTAAGATCGAATCCATATCATAAAAACAAACTATTATATTGAAGATAATATTGTTTCAATAAAATTAAGGAATAAAAAGTTTTTATGGTGTTGGAGAATGAAAATAAAACAAAATAACTTAAGAGAAGACAAAAATATTAAATCCGGTATATCCATTTGGTTTAAAGAAACATGTTTAAATTGATTGCCTTATTTATAGGGGAGTGCTTCTAGGAGTAGGAGATGGATTTAGGGTTCTTAATTGGGGAGAGGTTGGATGAGACAAGGGGCTTCAGAACATTTAGGAATGGGTAAGAAGTGTGGGATTTTTACAAGGGGGTGGAGGGGATCATTAAAAATGTTTAAAAATATTATTTTATTATATAATTATTTTCCATTACTAAAGGTCCAAAACATATTAAAGTCTACGATAAGATAACTCTTGTTCAATATAAAATCGTCCAATAAGAATTGTACAGGTTTTGAATATTTTTTTAATATTTATAATCTTATTTATTTAAATAATTCATTAATGAGGTAAACACTGCATCATTATTGTTTCATAAATAATTTTATTTAAATGATATCTAAAAATAAAACAAAATATCATGATGTTGGAAATAATTTTATATTTCCAATGAATATTTATAGTTAAATATATAACTTATATAACCCTATGTAATAATTTATTTACTAAAAGATATAAGTTCATGTCATTTTTGTCTTTACATAAAATTAATTAATATAAAGTGTCATTATCACTCCCATGTGGCTCTATGGGGACCCAAAATCGACCCAAGGATTCCCATGGTTGGAACTGTATTAACAAATAGGATTAGGACACAATTTACGATAATTTAGTGTTATAATAATTATATCATGTCACCCTTATTTACTTGATTTAACCTTTAACTATGGTAAATAAAATTTTTAATGACGTAAATATTCATAATGTCTAAAAATAAAAGTTACCTATTTAAACAAATTGGACCCCCTGAATCCAAATATAGAACCCATTTTTTAAATTCAAAACACAGAAGTGGCGGAAATTAATTTTAAAGTAATTCCCATTGTCAAAACAAAAAATATTGTTTTTAAGAAATAATAACTATCAAAAGTTTGACAATTATTTATGTCTAATTTCAAAGTGAAATTACTAAAAATAACAAAAATTTTATTAAATGATAAAAAAATATATAAATAAAATTTAAAAACATTTAAATATATAATATAACCTTATAAATAAATTAGATTAAAAGGCAGTATTGAATTAAAATACAATATTTTTCAATGTTCATTAAAAATTAATTTTATCAGAAAAATTCCAAAAATATACCCAAAGTAAATTTTGATGCCCTGATTCTAAAAAAGAATTTTATTTTGTCAAATAGTACATATAAAAGTGGCCAAAACTAGATTTAAAGAGGGTTCTCTATTAAAAGCTGGTAATTTTTTCTTTTAATGAATATTAGATTATTTATGGTAAAATTCATATTATTTCTTATTTTAAGCCACTTAAATTAACTTGATATATGTAAAAACATTTAACAAACATGTGTATTCATATTATAGTTAGTTCTATCCATTACCACTAATACAATGGCCAGGAGTTGAATACCATTTAAAATAAATTTATATTATTATTTTTGAGTATGACTCAGCATTGTGTGTAACATAAGATTTCAAATAAACTTGTTATTGCGTATTGAGTATGCCATCGAAAATATCATGACCTTTAAATTAAATTTAATATTTAATCAGAATATTTTAATAAATACGAAAATTTTATCTTCTTTATTTACCTAGGATGTTACATCCTTCCCCCTTTGGGGAATTAAGTCCTCATAGTATTAAAATTGGTCTTGGGAAATTAATTGAAAGACCCACATTGGAAAATGGGTCAAAAAAATACCACTTTAAAAGAAGGAAAGAGAATTAAAAAGGTCACCTGAGATAGCCTATACATGGATTCTATATAAGAAAACATGGACATGGAAGAGAAAAAATCATCATGGTTTGATGGAGAGTGGTAGAAAACAAGATTTGGAGAAATTTAACCACTAGAAAATCACAAAAATGTGACGGGTAAAATGATCATTGATTCCAAAGTAGGAAAAGATAACATAAAATGTTTTTGATTTAAGTTAATTTTCATAAATTTGAGGAATTGTTTTAAGAACTTGATTAAGAACATATGGAAACATAAATACTTTTCATGTATACTTTCATCACTTACTATAGTTCTACCACAATATCATCTTTTCTCCAAACGATTAGTATTCAAGATGACTTTTTCACATTGAAAGTGTTATAATCAAATTCTATAGAATCACATAATATAAAAAAGATGAAACATATTTTCCCCATGCCTTTTGAAATTAACCAATACCAAAAGTCTTATTAAAACGTCAGATAATCCCCCAAAATGATTATCATTTACAAAAAACTACTCTTATTCTCCAAAATTGTTCAAAGAATACCTAGAGTTATATAAAGACTATTCAATAAACAACTTTACATAAATGTTTTCAACGTAATCCATACTAATAATAAATCCCGAATCTCATAAGAATTTAATCACATAGTCTTCCAAGATAAAACATAACATTTATCTCTAAATAACATTAGTTACTCTTAAAGTATCATATTGAAAATTAATTAACCTAATCACATATTCTCTATGGTAGTAAGTCATTTTCATAAATAAACCAAATCATCATATGTCCACAATAATATCATATATTCTTCCAAAATAAAATTTCAACCATTACTACAAAAATGAGATCCCATAGTATTCTATTTCCCTTAAGGATATAATGATTCCAAAAGAGAAAACATCTTCTAAAATAACCATTATCACCTTAATCACACAATCATTTTCCTATGGTTAGGATACCCATTTGATAAAACATAAGTTAACAATATAAACTTCTTCTTGATCCACAAAATCATTTAACATAAAAGAATATTTTATACAAACCAGGGACATCAGGTAGGACAGTGGTAGGCGATGTGCCCTTATAGCCCTTCTATTATAGGATCGATTCCTATGGCCTTGCCGAACGTGACAGATCTTTACCAATATTATAGGTTTTCCTTTCTATAAAACTCAAAAATATCCCTAGAATGTTTTATCATCAATGGTTTTCTAATACCTTTAATTTTCATCCAAATACAATAATATCTCAATATCTTATATATTGTCATATTTTCACCTCCATATGATAAAATAAAAATATTCCCAACAGAAATAACATCATACCATTATAATGTGGTCTATATGGTTTCAGAATCATCTTGTTCATGTAGATATAAGTTTCATGCATTGGAACAATGATTTATATATCCTTTAAAATCATTTTATTTTTTAATCCAAATACACCTTGTAGAGCATGGGTCATATGGGTGTTTATAGAAAAAAAAATTTCTGAAAATAATCATGTATGACATATAATTTCAAAACATATGATAAAAAATGATTTTTATAAGATTGTCAGACCGAGTTTGAGTTGAAACATTCAATCAATAGTCCTTTTAAAATACAATATATATGTGCTACGAGACTATATTGTAAAATAAAATATAAATAGGTTGCGCAAGGGTCTCCTTCTTCATCACCTTTTTCCAAATCAGAATATACTTCATAATACTATGATAAGGTAAAATATATCAAAATGCATTGATAATATATACCTTTCTTAAAAATATGATAATATTGGGAAAATAGGTTTTGATTAAAATCAACCGATGATCCACAATGATATCGAGGTATAGTGGAGGTGTTAGATATCTCGTACAACTTATTACAAGTGAGTTGTATTCTAGAAAAAGATTCACAATCATCTGAACATGACTTTGCAATAATTATTGCAAGCATGTCATTAGAAATTGAAAGGATTGTTGTTTGAGATCCTCCCCTTCCTTTTGTAACAGACATTCCTTGATCTGAAAAATTTATAAAACAAGGATTTAACTGAAATAATAGACTTAGGGATTAACCATGTGTTTAACGAAAACTCTAATTCCCTAAATTTTTCTAAACTGACATCTGATACCAACAATAAGGATCCAGATTTAAATCAATACATAATCCCGAATTAAATTAATAATACACATTGAAGATCTTTTTAGGTTTAGAGTTTTAGAGAATTACACCATAACTATTACATATCAACTTAAAAATTACACGTACAAACTACTACTCAGTATAAATTTTTTTATAAAATAAAAAATCTTAGAAAGAAACATGTATAGTTCCATGTTTTAGAAAGAAAGACTTTTAATTGATCCCATCCTTGAACCTTATTCATCTTTATGTCTTGTGGTAAAAATTTCAAAAACATGGGAGGAGCATAAGAATATTAGTAAGGGTTATAAAATAATGAATGAAAACATTATCCCATCAATAAATACCAATCAATAAAACCATACTTTTCAATCATATTATACCGTAAGAAATAATAATATTTATGAATAACACACATAAATCATAAATAATAAAGCTAACTTGTGGCATACAAAGTATACTTACGTTTTAGCTATCACAACTACATAGGGTGTTATGTTGGAATACCCATCACAGTATATTCTCTAAATCTCATAGGAGAATCATTAACGTTTACCTCTGTCACGTTACCCAATGCATTGGAGAGCTATCACCAGCTCACCCACCATAGGTTTAACACAGAACCGCCCGTATACGTAAATAATGCCCAATAATCATGACATATTAATTACAATTAAAACAATCATAAATTAAAGATAATACTTCCACATTGAAATCACAATATATTATTTCAAGATATTGACATAATCAATACTTTATCAAACCATTTTCAAAACCATTTAAACCATTTAATAAATAGATTTTAGAATCAATGTGTCCCGTACCACATTGAATACTATTAATAGAATTAATATTTTAATACATTAATGTCCATATAAATAAATCCTAAAAACCATTTTTAAATCTTGGAAATTAATGATAAATATTTTGAATAATAAATCATTAAAACATTTAAAATGATGTTCTAGTTAAAGAGTTTTAAACAAAATGAGAGATGCTTGAATACAAACTATTGTGGAATAACATTCACTAAGAACATTATAATATCTTGGTAATAATGGTATTCATGATATAATATGCCAATGTAAATTATATAAACTATATAAAATTTAATTGGTGTATAATGTCAATGAAGTCTCAATGAAATGTAAAATGATACGAAATACCTTATAAAGGAGGTATCCTCAGATTAAGGCTAAATCAATGAGATAATTATGTGTGGCAAATATAAATAAACTCAATATTAATTTATATTCAGTGTAAAACATTCATAGTTAATTCACACATATTTATTGCATGACATAATCAATATGTAGAGGTTTATCCCCAAAGAATTTAAATCGGGTTAAGAAGTTCTCTTATTGAAATTCGACAGTCAAACAAGGTCACATTAAAATTCAGAAAATTAGTTGATGAGTTAAAAAGCATATCTCCTCAATTGTACATAAAATTTACAACAATAAGGATATATAAGAACATATACCAATATACGAAATTGGAAATTAACAGACATAACAAAAACAAGTCTTTTAAAAAAGGACACTGAATAGTTCCCTTACCGATTTGGTAACTTAAAAACATACACCACATAAAAGAAGGATAATATGATGAAGATATATATACCCATAAATGAAATTATATTACACAATGTGTAAAATGATGGTCTTATCATACACCACCCAATGTAAATAGTGACAAATATAGCATGAATTTCATTGAAATAAGAAGTGAGATGAAAACCCCATACACTGTTATAATCAATTGAGTCGTATGAACAAAAGTTAATTACAACCAAATGAATAACAGAATACCATGAATATAAATATAATAATGATAATATATATATATATATATATATCAAATTTATGTACACAATACACCACAATAAATAAATAAGTGGCAAACAATAAAAATCTCACAGAATTAAAAGTGAGATATGAAACCACTTACCACATTGTAATTAATCGATTCATAAGAACAAAATTTAATAACCACCTAATGAGTCACCGAATAAAATTAATATAAAGGGAATCATGATAATATATATCAAATGGCAGTAAACAATAAACCACATGCATGAAATAAGTGGCGGACAATATAAATCTCACGAAGTTAAAAGTGAGATAAGAAACCCATTACCACATTGTAATCAATTGAGTCGTAAGATCAAAAGTTAATAATCACCAAATGAATCATATAATTACATTACTATAAATATATTCATGGTAATATATATAAAATTGTATTAAACAATACACCACATGCATGAAATAAGTGGTGAACAATGGAAATCTCATGCAATTAAAAGTGAGATAAGAAACCACATTCCTCATTTCTCAATTGACTTGATTGTCCTTGTTCTTCATGAATAATAAATTGAAGTTAATTTTTTCTTTCTTAAGAACCTTTTTGAAGTTTATTATTCTTATTTATATCACTTATTACCTACATATAACAATTAGTTTATTATTTGAGTTCGTATCAGACATTTTGTCGATGTTTAGAACTTCATTCAAAAAATGAACTTGTTATAATTACAAATTGTCCATGTGGTCAAAATTACATTATATCCAAAATAATATTAATTATTTAGATATAATATATATCAAAAATATTATTTTATTACATTATTATTTTTGGTCTTAAATGTCCAAAACATATTAAAGTCAAAGATTATATGACTCGTGTTCGAAATAAAATCATCTAATTAGAATTTGATAGGTTTTGGATATTGTTTTACTATTTATAATCTTATTTATTTAAATCATTCATTAATGAGGTAACAATGCATCATTATTGTGTCACAAATAATTATATATATATTTTTTCCAAAATTTATAAAAAATATATCATGATATAGGAAATCATTTTTTCATTAAAATGAAAATTTATAGCCGAAAAGATAACTTATATAACCCCAGGTAAGAATTGATTTACTAAAAGATATATGTTTATGTCATTTTTATCTTTACTATAAATTAATTAATATGAAGTTTCATTATCACTCCCAAGTGGATCAATGAGCTCCCAAAATAGACCTAAGGATTTTCATGGTTGTAAATGTATCAACCAATAGAATTATGAAACATGATAGGGTAATTTAATATTATTATAAAAATGTTTTTTTACCCTTATTTACCATATTTAGCATTTAACTATGGTAAATAAATTTTTTACTGAAGTAAATATTAATAATGTCTAAAAATAAAAGTTACATATTTACACAATTTAGACCTCCTAGTTCCAAATATGGAATCCATTTTTCCAAATTCAAAAAACCGAAGTGGTAGAAATTAATTTAATATTCATTCCCGCTGAAAAACAAAATGACAGTTTCTAATAAATAACAACTATCAAAAGATAGACACTTATTTATTTCTATTTTAAAAGTTAAATTACTTTCAATGAAAAGAATTGGATTAAATATTAAAAAAATAATTATACATTAAAACCAATTAAAATGATACACTGACCTTATAAATAAATAAGATTTAATCATAGTTTTGAATAAAAGTACATCATTTTTTAATATTCATAAAAAATGAATTTTATCAGAAAAATACCAAAAATATACCCAAAGTAAATTTTAATGACCCGATTCTAAATAAGAATTTTATTTTGTAAAATATAACATATAAAAGTGAAAAAAAACTAGATTTAAAGTGGGTACTCTATAAAAAGGCGATAAATCGTCCTTTTTATGAATATTTGAGTATTTATGATTAAAATAATATTATTTCTTATTTTAAGCCACTATAATTTATTGGATAATTGTAAAACTATTTAACAAACATGTATATTAATATTTTAGTTAGTTCTATCCATTCCCGCCAAAACAACGACTATGCGTTAACTACCTTTTAAAATAATATTATATTATTATTTTTCAGTATGACTCATCATTGTGTGCAACATAAAATTTCAAAGAAACCTGTTGTTGAATATAGGGTGTTCCATCGAACATAGAATCCCCTTTAATGTAAAATTAATATTAAATTCACAAATTTTAATCAATATGAAAATGTAATATTATTTATTTACCATGGATGTTACAGGAAAACCTTACCTCAAATAAGATTTCATTTATACATGTCTATACCTCATAAAAATGGTTCTTAAGAAAGTTATTAAATAATAACAGAACCATTATCATATTTATAATATGAAATATAATCTTATTATTACATTTTATAACCTTTTTGTTAATAATATTTTATTATTTTCATTGTTTAGGATTTTAATTAAATTTTTTTTCTCTTATGTGTATTGTCAAGGTTATTATTATTATTATTAGGACATAAATCTATCATAACCAGAAGGTTAATAATGTTTTAAATATATTATTTTGTCATTATATATTTTATTATAACCACTCAGAATCTTTGTTTGTGGAAAATAAGTCACATCGCTTCATGGAGACGATATGTTTTACATAAGCTTGTGTGATGGTATCATTTCCTTAAAGAGTGATAGGGTTAGATATCATATGAATAATTTTCCATAATCGATATAATTTGTTATTTTTCACATATATTCATTAAATTTATCCTTATTAGCTTCCATTTAATGTGTAATTTATAAGAATTCACATCACTTCACAAAGTGGTAGTCTTCCATACACAAGAGTAACGTTATCATATTTAAAACTTAATTTAAAGTAAAAAGGTATATGTGATATCATAATTTAATAACTATAATAAATTCATAAATATCATAAAAATAAGTTAATTCCATCTCTATATTAATACATTAAAGGTGGTTATTGAAACTAAACTACATCGATTCATGAGGTGGTAGTCCATCGCGCATAGGATCAATGATTTCATTTCCCCTTTGATAGTAGTGGATATGGATTGATATTATTAAATTACCAAAATAAAATATCATTATATTATATGTAATCAAGTTATGATATTTAATTTTTAATGCATTATTTAATGTGGACAAAAGAAGAAACAAAAAAAGAATCATTGCTAATATAATTACCTTCACTATTAAAAAACCTCATTTGGATCTCTATATAATGACCCTAGGTTTGATATTTTTTGAGTAAAAATTGATATTTAATATGTAAAATAATTTTAGGGAGATATTTTGGAAGGATTAAATCATAAATATGGTATTTTTATTTATGATGATGTGAAGGGAGGTACTGACCTTTAATAAGTGGGAAATATAATCCCTCTAAGAAATTATGTTGATATTTCCCAAAAAAGAATCCAAAATTACAAAGTAATTCACATGAAAAAGGAATAAAAATTATATTATGATATAATTTTATATATTTAAATTTGTATATATGGTTATAAACTAATTTTTAAATGTTTTTAGATAATCTTAACCCCTTTATCCTTAATTTTACCACTGGTAAACCCATCTTTACATTAACTGAGGTAATTAAATTTTACTATTTTGACATAAATTTTTGTTAATAATTATGTTAATCATTTAAGATAATATAAATTATGAATATTTTTAATATGGAATCATTTTTTATAAAATCAATTCATAATAGTGTCAGAACTTAGTTTCAAATCCTACTAGCAGAAGAGATGAAAAAAGTGTGTTTCGAAAGACAAAATATTCATAAGTATAGACAGTCTTAAAATCATAAATAAAAATGAAATATATTAACCTATCTAATAATATTTTTATAATAATATAATAATATAATATTACTTTGAAACCAATTTAAAAATTAATTTTTATTTGTAAATAATTTATTTGAAAATGAACATTTCAATAAATGTGAGTAATTTTTACTAGTCAAAGATTAATAAAACTTCTTTGAAATATTCAAAAAATTCAGAAAAATTTAATTTTTTATAATATAGTTTTATGAATAAATTTTGAATTTTAAATTAAATATTTTTTAATTTAATTAAATTAATTTTACCATAATTTCTCAAGAATAGATAAAATAGCATTCTTGGAAAAATAATATTTTTTTGAAAACATAATTTTTACTTTTTAATGATTCTTATGAATTTTTAAAAAATTTATATTAATTAAATTAATTTTATATATGTTTTAACCATATACTTTAATTAGTTTTTTAGCAATAATAATACCTTCTATATTAATGATATTTTATAACAATCATTTTAAAAATAATAATATTTTAAAACTATATCATGTTTCATTTAATCCGACTATTTATTGAACCAAAATTTATTTAAGAGATTGAATTTATTTTTAGAATATATATTTTAATGTCCCATGGTGTTAAATTATTTTTCTTACCTTGGATTTCTCATGTCGCACATGCTATAGAACATAATGTTCCTATTTTAAAATTTTGTTATATTATATTTTACCCACAAATAAAATTTGTCATTAAAATTTAATCATTATCATGGTAATCAAGGGTGTTACTTTTGAAAACATATTTTTTTGGAATCCATATCGTAACATCAGTTAATAAAAAATCGTATTCATATGAGACAAATGGAAATTCAAATGTCATCCAAAATAACACATTACTTGGTCTCTATGTAGGGGAAAAGAGGAAGGAAAAGAAAACATGGAAATTAAAGTTAATACTAATTCCCAAGGATTAATAATGTCTAATAGAGATCATTGATCAGAAAACATTGGGTGATTCAATGATAGTTAATGACCTCAAAACCATAAATATGTGTTGATTTTTTTCACCATTTGATTCTTTATAATTTATTTTACCGGGATTGAATTCTTTTTAAAAATACATTACTAGGAGTTGACGATTTCCTTTACTATATATGTATATATAATGTAACAATATATAGTTAGTTGATAACTAACTATAAGAAAATTTTTATCCTTTTTATTTTGTTTCATCAACTCGTACCACATCTCTTACTCCAAAAAATTAATATCAAATTAAAATTTTTATACATGAAGCACTAAAACTAACAATTAACAGGTCATTATCTCAATAAAGGAATAAAACATCATTTATAATGTCTCTATATATTTTTAAAGACCAGAATTAGTGTCCTATGTGATTTAATAACTCTTAATGTTCACATCAATCCATTTCGTAAATTGATAAAATGAGGAATCAACCAAAATTTTGTTGTCCAAATTTTAAGTACCTAAAATTTTGATGGTGTGTAACTAATTCAACATTTCATTACATAGTAAATGTAAATTGGACCTTAATTTTACATTCTAAATATTTTAATACCTTGATAACTATAAAAATTATTGAAAAAAACCATGATTCAAAATATAAAATCATATCTTGTCAGATATATTCCATAAATCAATAATTTTAATATTCTCTAGGAAAGGAGAAATAAACCATAAAAATTCTATCCAATTTCATGTTCACCAAAACTATACCTTAGTCATATATTTATTATACATTTCATGCTTATTGTAACCATAATATCATTGATAAAATACTCCAATAACATAATTATTAACTCCAAAAATATCATCATTCATGATTTCGCTTCTTCTATGGTAATTGATAAAGCTTGTCCATAACCCCTTATATTTTATAAAGGTATACTACCTTGATGAAATATGAATTAATTTGAGTAGTTCCAATTCTCCGTATAGTTTAGGCATTGAGTATTGTAAATTAGTTTCTTTCCTATTTAATTATTATCATGGTGGACCTTCTCCCTATAGTTTTATGAAACTCACATTCCCTTCAAACAAGTACCAATGTGTTTATTTCCACAATTATCACATATGGGAAAACCATTCCTGTCATAACCCGTCCCCCGAAGCCTATGCTATGACTACACTAAGCCTGCCTTCCGTAGGCCAGGGGCTGGCAACGAGCACCTAAGGCGTCATTCCCAAAAACTGGGAAGGCGTTTCCTTTAAAACATGTAAAAACACACATTTGGGAACACAGCTAGATGAAAACACTAAGTAAACTGTATAACAAAAGATAACTGAAATGTAAAGGGGCCAGAAATTCAAGCCCAACTGTAAAGAACAAGGAACTGGAAAAAGAAGTACAACTCAAGAAAGGAAAACCCGCTGCTAGGAAGTCCTCTAGGATTGCTAACTGAAGGGTAGGTACAAATAACCTACTCAACACTCCACATCTGTCAGTCTCCTCCGTGTACCGACTCATCGTAAGGTCCACCTCTGAGTACCATTCAGTCCTGGTACTCTCAGCCTCAGTCAGGGATTTCCATCTTCTGCAACCAACATAATGAGGTGCAGGCATTGAACATGCAGGGATGAGTATAACGATACTCAATAGGGACCCTGAGACCCACAAGGTCTCAAAAAACCCTACAAGGATAAACCAAAAGGTATGAAATCATAATCTAACCCAACATTGGTATATTACCATACATATACCTATGTTATCAAGTAATCCATCTCAATCATGAGGTAAACACAAAATTTACTAGCTCAGCTCAACCAGGATTTTTATTCATATTATCAAAACCACAGATGATAGATAAATCCTCCTCTGTCGAGTAATGTGGGCCGGTTGTGACACCAAGGTTATTCCCACTAACATTGGACTACTAAGATACTCCACCTGTCGAGTATCGTGGGTCTGTTTCGTCACCAAGGCGCTCTCCACCGTGGGTCTACCACCACAACCTGGTGCTCCCCCAAATTGCCTGTAGAGGTACTCCTCCTGTCGAGTGCTGTGGGTCTGCCGCCACAACCAGGCGCTCCTCCTCCGTGGGTCTGCCGCGACACCAAGGTTCTCCCCCCTGGGCTAGTTGAGTCACTCTAAGTCAATCGGTCAGTAGTCGTCAAGTCTTATCAAGCTACTAGGTCTACTCACTTCGCTCACTCATCACTGGACGGATCCGCTCCATGATCTACTGGTCAAAATTCCAACTGTCATGAAGTGCCACAAAGAAATATCTCAAAGTTCCACAATGTCAAATAGGTCTCAACATAATAGACGACGCGTCAATTGGACGCCCAGTCTGTGAGTTATTGGCCTTTTTGACCCGAGGCCTGGTTGGATTCGTGCACGATCTAATCAGACTGTATCCCAACTATACCCCAAACTCCAGTGGGGTATACTCAAAGGTACCATTATGCTCCATGATTACCAGCGCCATTGAAGGTTCATTAAATGGACGTCTGGTATAATAGATATGGCCAAAAGAAAGTAAAGGGTCGATAGTAGGCCCGGGTCCGGTCTGACCCCATCAGACCGACCCGACCCGACTTAGTCTGGGCCTACCCGATTTGGGTCGACCTAGCCTGACCCATTGGGCCCAAATTCGCCCGTTGGGTGAGCCATCTTGTTGGGTTTGGTCTATCCCACTAGGCCCAACCCAGAAGGCTGCGAGGGTAGTTCGGCCCGGAGGGGGCCGCCTAGGTAGCTCGGCCCGGTGGCGCAGAGCTAGTTCGGCCCTGAGCGCTGCAAGGACAACGGGAGGCTGGCTCGGACATGAACCACAAGGGGCGCGGCTACGTCGGCCCTACATGGGAGGCGCGGTCGAGGTAGCGGAGCAGGTTCGGATGAAGCGTCGCAAGGGGGGCGTGAGTTGTAGAAACCACGGGTAGCGCGGTAGTTTCCTATCGCCTTCTTCTCCTCTTCGTTTCATCTCCATGCCGAAGAACATCATAAGATAGATCAGCAGAGGGAGTCAGGTCATGTTAGTTTTTCCAGCACCCTCCGCGTTTAGGGTGGTAGCATGCAGTTCAAAACCTTCTTGATTTTCATTGAATAGCCAAGAAAAGAAGAGGGATGAATAACACCCCACATCTTCCCAAAAATAAATGTTCCCAACCTGCAAGGTAACATCCACAATGATACATTGTTTTAGAAGGTAAGAAATATGATAACAATATCATTTAAAAAAACACCTACATTGATCATTGTTCATCGATGGAGTCATGTGTAAGAAGACAGATGATTGGAAAAAGACAGACGTCGGCGTTTTCCTCAATTGTCTGTTTTTGTGCCGGCTCATCATAGTCGAAGACGTCCTACGTCAGAGGAGGATCTGAGAAAGATAGTCGAAGATTCTCCTCACCAATGTTCTTCATTGGAAGAATGCGTTCTTTGTCCTTCGTTGGTGAGAGCTTTTCTCCGTAATCTGTCTCCTCTCCATAGTTCCACCAAGCTTAAAATGAACCAAGACAAAATAATAGGTTTAAGTTATCTAATATTTAGTCATTGGCACAAAATTCAAAACTATTTGAATTAATTAATTGATGTGGTCAATTAATTAATGGGGAGGACTTGACACATTAAGTGTTTGTGTATTTGAATAGGCTCCCTACACTTAATGGAAGTTTGAGGGTTTCTCCCCATTAAGTGGGAGTTTCAACAGGGTTAAAAACCCAAGTGGTCCCCAACATAATAAACATGAAGAGGAGGTTAGGTTCGGGCGGGCCCCACCACCATAACCTCTCATGGTAGGTTATGTTGTGGTGGTCCCCACCATCAACTTCCACATGGAGGCTTTAACCAACAAAATAAAAATAAAGCTACAAAACATCATTTATATTTAATTCTTTCACTAAAAACCCAAAAACTATCTTTCAATCTCAACCCACTACCATCGAGGGGAAAGTCTCTTTAAAAGAATAACAGCGCTATGAGTTCAACAGTTCCCTATAATTTCATTTCTGAGCACCGGTTCAAATGTTATAAAACTTTTCTCGCACGTTTAATGAATGTACCTGAAAAAAACTTCTAAAATTGATTCTGGGAACACCGGGTCTCAGAATCACACACCGTTAATTTTTGAGGACTCGTAAAATCCCAAAGTATTTTAGAAAAAAAATTATCCAAGGAAATTCTAGGTCTTTATATTCTCCCCACCTCTGGGATTTATGTCCCTGTAAGCTACAACTTGAACTAAGGGAACAAGTGGGGGTACTGAGCACCCATCTAAGCCTCACGCTCCAATGTTCTCTCCGGGAGGTTCCCGTGCTGCCAGGGAACATGCAACATAGGTATCAACCATCCTTGAAGGACCTACTCTTGTCAATCCTCAATCTCCACTGGAACCTCTGTAAAAGTTTCCCCATCGTCGACTTCTAGTTCTCCATGGTCGATGATGTGAGAAGGGTAGTACACTTCTCTCCTCAGCTATGATATGTGGAAGATGCCGTGCACCCGGTGAAACTGTGGTGGAAGAGCTAAGCGGTAAGCCACCTCTCCAACTCTGTTGAGGACCTAGAACGGAACAATGAATCATGGAGATAACTTGTCACCTCAGCCAAATCTCTGTAAACCTCATTGAATTGAGACCCGTAGAAAGATGTGGTCATAATCCTCGAACTCTAGAGGTCTCCATATTCTGTCAGCATACGACTTTTTCTTACTCTATGTAGTCTCCATCCACTCTTGGATGATCTGCAACTACTATGTGGTAGCTCGTACCATCTCTGGTCCCACCAGTGCTGACTCCCCTAGGTCAGTCCAGCACAAAGGTGATCTCCAAGGTCTCCCATACAACAACTCAAAAGGTTTCATTCCTATGGTTGAGTGATAGATGTTGTTGTATGAAAACTCCAACAAAGGTACGAGATCCTCCCAGTTACGACAGAAGTCGAGAACATAAGCACACATCATGTCCTCGAGGGAATGAATGTTCTGCTCAGTCTGGCCATCCGTCTGAGGATGGAAGGCGGTGCTCAAACGAAGCTGAGTCCCGAAAGCCTCATGTAACCCATTACATATCTGGAATGTAAATCGTGCATCACGATTGGAGACAATAGAAGATGTTACTTCATTTATCCGCATAATATCCTGCAAATAGAGGTATCCCAAGCTCTCTACTAAACCCTTCTCTCTTATCGGTAGGTTGTGAGCCGACATAGTGAGTTGGTCAACGATCACACAAATAGCGTCATGACCTCTGAATGTATGTAGAATTCCTATAATGAAATCCATGGATATCCCATACCACTTCCACTCTAGAACCTCTAATGGATGAACCAATCCTACTGGTACCTGATAATCCGCCTTCACTTTCATACAAGTGAGGCATTGTGAGACAAACTCTCCAACTAGCTTCTTCATTCCCGGCCACCACTACTGTATTTGGAGATCATGGTACATCTTCACCACTCTTAGATGTACCGCTAGAGGGGATGTGTGGAACTCTCTCAACACTTCCTCCTGAAGTGACACCGGTACCATGGTACGTCCTCTAAAGAGGATGACGTGCTCCCCACCATCAAAAAATCCATCAGGTGCCTACCCTGTGGATATCTGAGCATGTCATGTCTCGCAGTCAGCATCCCCATGCTGTTCTTCTCTGACTCACTGTAGAAGTGGGGAATTACAGTAAGAGATTGATGGAAGGTTGCTCCATCTCTATCCATAAAAGATATCTATAAAGAAGCCAGATGCTCTGTCGCCTCTCCTAGAAGATGTATACCAGATCTTCTACTGAGTGCATATGCAACAATGTTCCCCTTCCCAGGAATATAGACTATCTTGAAGTCATATTCCTGAAGGAACTCAAGCCAACGTCACTGTCTCAGGTTCAACTCCTTCTGAGAGAAGATATACCTGAGACTCTTCTGATCAGAGTACACGGTAAAATGCTCACCCATCAGATAGTGTCACCACATCTTCAAGGAGAAGACCACTATGCTAACTCTAGGTCATATGTAGCGTAGTTCTTCTCATGTTGTCTCAGCTACCGAGAACCATAAACGATCACTACACACTCCAGCATCAGGACACATCCGAGTCTGTTCCCTTACGCATCACAGTAGACTATATACACTATTCCTTCCTATCGAAGCCTCAAGATGGGGGCACTAGTCAGGCTCTACCTCAGATCTTAAAAGCTCTGCTGGCATCTCTCCATCCACACAATGGGTTTCCCTTTCTTTGTCAAGGCTGATAATGGTGCTTAAAATCTTGAGAAATCTAGTACAAACCATTGGTAGTATCCATCTAAACCCAGGAAACTCCATACCTCTGTTACACTCCTGGGTGGTTTCCAGGAAAGTACCTCCTCAATAATAACTGGATATATTGTAACTCTAGCTTCTGATATGACATGTCCCAGAAAGTGATCCTCGTGGATCCAAAACTAGATCTTCAAGAGCATACCATAAAGCTGGTGCTCTCAAATTGTGTCTAGTAATACCTGCAAATGGTAGGCATGCTGCTCCTTAGTAGTCGAGTAGATCATAATTTCGTCGATAAAGACTACGAAAAAGCGATCAAGGTATGGATGAAAAATCATGTTCATGATTCCAATGAACACTGCTGGAGAATTGGTTACACCGAATGGCATAACCAATAACTTGTAGTGGCCGTACCGGCACCTGAAGGATGTATTCTGCACATCATCATCTTGAAATCAAAGCTGGGGATACCCTAATCTACGGTCTATATTCGAGAACCACCGTGCTTCCTTTAGCTGATCAAAGAGGTCTTCAATTATCATAAGTGGGAACTTGTTCTTCACGATCACCTAGCTCAGGTGCCGATAGTCAACACAAAGTCTCAAGATCCCATCTGCCTTCTTGGAGAATAGAATTGATGTTGACCAAGGTGAAACACTAAGACGGATGAATCCTTCCCCCTACATGTCCTTCAGCTATACCCGCAGCTCACGAAGATCAGCGGGAGACATCTAATATGCTCGTGTAGAGATCTGTGTTGTCCTAGAGTACAAGTCAATGTAAAATTCCATCTCTCTATGAGGGGGTATACCTGGGACATCATCAGGGAAAACATCCATGTAATGGTCCACCACTATAGAATTTCTTGGACTCTCCACATCAACCACTCTAAGGGTAAGGCTAGCCAACTGATGAGTGATCAGATGCACTCTCCTCCAGGAAAGTCCATCCTGTGTGCCCAAGGAACCCTTCTCACCAGTGAAGGTAAACCTAGTCCCATCCGTGCAGAAACACCGCACTTTGTGGCTAATACATTCTATCAAAGCATTGAATATAGATAACCATTCCATACCAAAGATGAAGTCGTAAGGCCTCGATGCCGCAAATAGGAGATCCCAGCCGAAGCTCTCACCTCTTATAGTAATCTCACACTTCCTGAACCAGTGCGTAATCGTTGAATCTGCTCTCGTAGAAGTCTCTAGCCACAAGGATCGAACTAATGGCTTCATCAAAATCTCCGAGCTCTGAATGAGATAAGTAGCAATAAAAGAGTGATCGGAACTTGTGTCTATAAGAACGGCAGCTATGGTGGAGTAGATAAAGATCGAACCTCAAATAATCTTCGGAGAACCATGATAATAGGCCTCAGCTACCTGGAGCAGAGCTCTCACCTGTCCACTAGCTCCCTATGGTTTGGGTGGACCTCCTGGTGATGGTGGTGGTAACACCATATCGTCTCCCACCGCCAGATGTACGAACAGTTCCTCTGCAGGTTCGCCTACATCCTACGGACCGCCTCAATCAAATATATGTCACTACCTTGGTGGTCCTTTGACCACTTGTTTATCATTCGAACATTGGGTCAGCTAGTCTTGAGCCATGTAACCCTACTCACCACATGTGAAACACTTACTACTCCTCGAATGTATGTCTCTGGTCCGGGTGCCCCACACAACGGATCCTGACTCAAACGGTCGTCCACCTATAGGTATGGTCCTCTTGGACCTCTGTGAAATCTATATGCTACCAGCTACAGAATACTCCGCTATGTGCCGACTGGTTGTGGATCTCACTGCTAGAGACTGCTCAACAAGGAATATCTACACTCTAAGGGCTCTATCTAGCACCCTTGCCTGTGTCGGGATGCTGAGTGAGATCATCAGAGCTCTGATCTCCCATTTGAGCCCATGCTCGAAGGTCTGGACCCCAAATAATGGGTCCCAAACCATATTGGTGGAGTAGCATGAGAGGTCAGTTAACCTCACTGATTACTGAGCTACTGTCGTGTTTCCCTGCTATAGATGAAGTATATCATGTATACACACTGCACGAAGAGTCGCTAGAACAAACTATGCCTGAAATAGGCTCTCAATGTCTGCCCAAAGAAGTGTCATCCCATCATGAACATGGAGCAACAATACCCACCATTTTATTGCTGCTTCTAGTAGAGGGATGGCATTAGGAATCACCATGAATGTTGATGATGTCCCTCATAGTCGAAAAACTCTCACCACAGCCTCCAGCCAGTCCTTAGCCACCTATGGGTGCGTCTCTCCTCTAAACCCGGGTGGCCTCCGGTGCTGGAACTCGTGCAACGTAGTCAAGCGGCGTGCATCGTCTGCTGCTGGGGCTGGTGACATCGATGGTCCAACAGGAAGTGGTACATCCGGTGCCTCCCCTAGAAATCGGCCTTCCATAGTGGTCTCATCACTCGGTGGGCTATTAGTGCGTACAACTCTCGGGACACTAGATGGTCATCTACAGGGAGGCATCCTGAATGAAACAGCCGCGACAAGGTCAAAAGATTAAACTTGGTGAGATGACCTAAAGAAAACTTCTGAAAACACACACACAATCTGTGTTTTCATGCATTGAGTTGAAAATCAGATGTTAGGGTCCTCGTGTATGGATACGTCAGCTGTCGCACCAACACTGGACTCCCTGAACTGAAATCCACAATCAGTACCCTTAAAACTATTACTTCCCAAAAAATATCAGAGTCCAAAGTTTTGTGGTAGAACCGACTCCTCTGATACCAATTTGTCAGGACCCGTCCCCTGGGGGACGGGTCATGACAATCCCATCCATGTTTCTCCTAATCCATTTTTCCACAATAATACTATACATATTCAAATTTAATTCAAATCCATAATACATAGATAATTATTACTCAATATTTATAAAACATGATTCTATGTCATCATATGATATGAATGTTTAACAAATTATTTTCCATTGAAATATTAGATTAATCACAATAATTAAATGTTCATTTTTACTAATTGGAATGTTTTTTTCATATTATTCTCATTCAATCTAGCATGTTCCATTTATAAATAGTTTAATACACAATATTAGATCATAAATATATGAACCATATTTTATAATCGCAAAACTATTAAAAAATATAACATAAAATGAAATATTTTTGCATAGTTAGTCTCATAATAATAAAAATTATTTCTTTGGTGACAACATTATTTAAAAATTCATCATAATGGTTTATATATAAAATTATAATTATCCTAATGAAATCACATGGGGGTGTCAAAATATTTTTTTCATACGGCCTCCTATCCTGCACTATATGACTGTCAATTCAAGCTCAAAGCACCATTTTCATGGTTATTAACCATATCTAAATCTATTACAAAACCAGACCCATTTGTAGCATCTAGAAACTAGTGAAATTCTATGAAGAAAAAAATATCATCAGTACTAAGAAATTTTAATTCTTATATATACTTATCCTCAAATTCAATCATAGTGTTATTTTATGTAATCGTTGTTCTTATAAATCTAATTACTAGGGTTTCACTAAACATTCTGTTGTTATTATTGTAATGACCCCAAATCTAGTAAGCTAGATATAGTGTTTAATTTATTACATTATCAATATATATTTTCTATCACATCCCGAATAGATTGGAAATTTTGTTTTTTTTGGAAAAAAACATAATTACTTGAAATTCAAATTTCATTTTAAACATAATAAAAATTTGTTTCTTTTTGAACATCAATATTTCTCAAATAATATCTCTTCAAATCAATCACAACACACATCCTCATATCCTAGGGAAAACAAAACATAGTAAATGGGTGAGATCATATAATGAGTACGGGAATACATACTACTAAATATATCTTTAATAGATAAGAATAATCAATATGAATTGATAAATAATTAAAACACATTTCATTAAAAAAATAAAATTCAAAAAATAAATAATAATAAAATAAAACGTTATAAATAATCACATAATCTTGAAAAACATAAATTTATATTATATCCAATAAAATAATGAAATGAAAATAACAAATCTCAGGAATATGGAATTCATATTTCTATACATTGGAATCTTTCAAGACATTCCTCAAGAAAAATTAAATCTTTTAGTAGAAACCTTTCTAATTTTGCCAATATATTTGTCTCATGAGACATATCAGTTCATTGGGTGGCTATATTTAACCATGGCCCACCAATCAAATACTATATCCAATACATTCCTCATATGAATGGAGTGAAACATAACCAACCTATACATTATTATTAAAAACTAAAATGAAATATATCAATACATACCCCTATAAAATTAAAAATATCATAATCCATCCATAGTAATATAGTTAATGGTAATAATTTTGTACATACCCAATAAAATTTATCATAAACCAAAAAAATAAATAGTAAATACAATTTTATTATAATATTTCCCTAGTGATTCATAATTAAAATAAAGGGTTGATTTAATATATTAATAGAAACCCTATAATAATTAATTTAAAACCATTTTTATGGAAATAAACTTTTCACATTGAAAATCAAATTTTTAATAAAATATTCAGATAACATTATGAAAAAAAATTGTTCAAAATAATAAATTAAAAATATTAATATAATCATTTAAAAATTGAGTTTTCATGACAGGTCATAATTCCATCCATGTTATCCATGTTTAAACAATCGTTCCAATAAAATTTTTGTTAAAATCCGAACATGACATAAAAAAATACCACAATATTTTCATTAAAAAATATATTAAAAATTAAAAAAGGATAAAAATATACATAATAAATCATAAAAAAAATTTTGATAACATTTTTGAAGTCAATATTAGAAATCATGGATTTATGATAGAAAAAAATTATTGGTCAAAGAGAGAAATAAGGAGGGATTTTTTTAAAAATATTTTCCTAGAAATATTAATTTCCATTGAGTGGGGAAATGGTAAAAAATTATAAATAACATTAATAATCATTCTAGAGTAAATTATTTTTATGTAAATATATTAATATAAAATAATTCCATTGTGGAAAACATTAACAAAAAATCATTAATAATGATGCGATTATGAAATAAACCCTTACCAATGTATTAACATTTAAATCATAAGATCTATGAAACAACTAACATAATATAAAACATTAAGTACCTTGAATAAATTTAAATTAATGATATAACATATAAATGTTGTATTGTATAAACAGTACCGAGGAATTATGTGGTGAATATCGAATATATGTCAAGAAAGTAATAGGGAGATGAGAAACTATTATACAAGTTCCAATTTCCATCACAATTGTTTGTAACTCCTAGATAATGGTCTTAGTAATGGTATTAATTAATAAAATACTAAAAAAATATTTATAATATCATTTATGATCCTATTATATCATTTTACCAACTTTTTTGTTAATAATGTTTCATTATTTTCATGTCATCAAGTGTTAATGTCCTTGTTTTCTCAATCATCTTTTATCTTAAAATTTCAAATCATTTTTCATAATACAAAAATAAATCATGTACAGAACTATAATGATGTTATAAATATCATATTTACTCATTATATACATCATTATAACAATTATTGAGTATTGTTCATGGAAGAAGAGTTGCATCACATTGTTGAGACTATTGATTATACATACACGCGAGTGATGATATCATTCTCTTAATGGATGAATGAGTAAGGGGGGTATGATTAAATTTATAGAATTTATATAGTTTCATTTTTATATCACATATATTCATAAAATTTATCCTTATTACAATACATCAATTTCTTAAGTTAAAAACGAATCACATCACTTCATGAGGTGCTAGTCCACCATACAGATGAGCAATGCTATTATATTTCCAATGTAATGGAGAGTAAGAAGGTATATGTGACAATATACTTACATAAGGATAATAATTTTATAAATATCATTTAAATAATTTAAATATACCTATATATCTACACTTAAATGTTGGTGATGGGAAATGGAATACCTCTGTTCACAAGGTAGTAAGATGCCATACACACTGTCAATGGTTTGATTCCTATTTGATAGAGGAGGAGACAAGTAATTATTATTCCATTAAAATAATAATATTTTATTATATGTAAATTATTTTTTTATTATATTTTAAATATTAATATATAAATCGATGTGAAAAAAATAATAAATAAAATGAAAGGTAATTTTTAATTGTATTAACTTCGATAAGAGAAACATCTGTTGGATCTCCTATTAATGAATCTAGGGTTTGTCTAAATGGATGAAAATAAACTCAAAAATATATATTAGGATTTTGGGGAGTAATATATTTAGGGTTTATTCTAGAAAAAATTTATTGGAGGTAGTGCATTTATATATTTGGGGAAAGGGACCACACATGGAAATTACATGGAAATTTCCAAAAAGTGGTTAAAATTATAATTTTATTCACATAAAAAAGATTCCAAATAACATTATTTTACACATAGTTATAGTATAAGGTTAAAATTTGGTAGTAAAATAATATTTATTCAATTTTTTATGTCGTTTCATTGGTCTTGTTCTAGTTTGACCCCCCGATAAACCAATTTAAAACTTAATTGTGATATTTAAGTTTTACTATTTTCAGTATTCAATTTGGAAAAAAATAATTTTGATAATATTAGAAAATATAAATTATTTTTATTCCAAATATGAATCCAATCCTCCAAATTGAATTCATTCATGTGGCTGAATTAAATCTAAAATTATACTCGATGAGAAGAAAAAATTAAGGGTTGTAAATAAAAAGCAATCATAAGAATAAAAGTTTTTAATATTAGAATTCAATTTTAAATAGATCAAAATGACCTAATTTTTATTTTCTTATATTATTTAACAATATACACATCGAAAAAAATTTAAAATATTATTTAACTTTTTTAATAATTTAAATTAAAATTTTGTTTTAATTAATTGTCAGTATTTATCACTATTCTTATAAAAATGAAACTTCTCAAAAACCCCATCAATTAACCATAAGAAAATTGATATTATTTATTAAAAATTCAATAATTTTATTTAAAATAAATAATCTATAATTGACTAGAAATAATTTTATCAAATGTTTGAATGAATTGATGAAAAGATTTCCTTTGGATAATAAAATTATTAAGAAAAATATTATTTTACTTTTAAAGAATAAATATAAAATTAATTTATCTTATACACGAATAAACAATATAATTTAATACTTTTTTTATTATTCATACATTTCATTTTTAACAGATAGGTTATAATGGTAATGTCTAAACAATAACATTTTAGTTGACTATAATCTGTCTACTAAACCCAATGTTGTGTGCAATAAATATTATTAATGAGAATGAAGTAATTAAAAAAAATATATCATAATGTATCTAGGGTTTTTATTTTTATCAAATCTTTTTTTTTCATATCATAAAAACTATAGAACATGAAATTATTATTTTAAAAAATCATGGTGATAAATTGTATGACATAGAGTATATTTAAAATATTATTTTTTACTATTCATTTAAAATTTTAATTTTGTTGACAAAACACAAAAAATCAACCCAAGGTAATTATAATTGTTTGTTTTCACAAAATTAATTACATTTTAACTAATTTATATTCCAAAATATTATATATTTTACTTTTAAACTATATTATATAATGGAAAAGTATAATTTACCATGAATAAACACCAATTCGTTTCTTATGAGTGATTACATTTATTTTTTTAATTGTGTATCTATTATGATATGATTTATAATTAATTTTCAAAATATTATCATAAACGAAAGGAAATTATAAATTATGTAATTATAATATTTATTTTGTAAAATAAAAATATCTTTTAATAAAAAAGATAAAAAATTATAAAAAATGTATTCCTATATTTAATTTTAGTTACATGATATGAGAAATGATTATATCCTATAATAATATTTATACTAATTTTTTTCCTGATTAAAACATAAAACTATGCATTTATATACTACAAATTATTGTGTTATTATTTAAAAAACTAATTATTATTTTAATAGTCAATTATTATTCCAATGGTTGAAAAATACTACAAATACAATAGATACCTCATATTTTCATCATTATTAATTTATATAATTTATAAAATTTTTAAAATATCATTTCTAGTTTATATTTTTTTCATAATATTTTCTATTATTTATATAATTTTTTTACGTGTGTGACATTTTTTAAATACCATGATCTGGTAAATTTTAAAGTTTTTTATGTTATTTTTTTATCCCATTATTATATTTTAAATTTCATAGCATGTATTTATCCTTCATATGTATTTTTATATATTGATATAGAAAAATAATAATTATTTAAATAATATCAAGTATGTAATTTATAGTATATATTATACTTAAATACGAAAACAATAATCTGAGAAGAAAAGTTTTCTTATTTGAATGACAATGTCATTAAAATGAAAAAAATATAATTATTGTTGTATCATTATTCATCTTCCACCTTATTGGCATGAAAATTCAATAACTAAATATCTTACATATCTATTACATATCATGTTATCCATACCGATAATAATAATTTCTCCGACGGAAATAATTGTTTTTCCCAAATTGTATATTATGAAGATGTATACCCAAAACTATTTTTTGATATAGATATAAATAATTATCTATATATATGGGTGGAATACAACATCATTTACATAATATATATATAATGTAATTCCACATCCCTCTTTTAAAACCCTCAGGAACCTAACAAATGTTGTTAGAAAAATTCCACAACATCATATTGACATTATATAAGTTACCAAGAATATCATATAACCTAATCAAATAATATATATCTTTATATCATTGAATAATATCGACGAAAAACAAAATATAAATTATCCTCATCTAAAATGAATTCAAATTTAACAAAGACTACAGAAATGTACGCATTGCCTTGGTTTAATTAATTTACCAATCCTCTATTAGGGAACATGATCTAACTACAATAACACTTCCATATGATATACTAACTTCCATTGTACATTAATTTCATATATTTATAAAAAATCCACATGAGATAAAAAAAATTAAAATAAATAATACAAATAATATCATACATGTCATTATCTTGGGATATATTTACAAGAAGTGGATTAATTTATATTTTTATAATTCCTTGTATTTCTTTTTAAATGTAATTATTTTATTCTATTTTTTTCCACGACATTTACATAAATTATCATATTTATTTAATTCACTATAATATATTAATTAAACATATACCTCCCACACAACTATCAATATCTAGGGATTCATATTATAAATATTATAATACTTACATCAAGTTATCATAAATGTATCAACAAAATTATATAAATTCACTTAATTCATAAAAAAATAAGTGATTATGTATCCTACATCAATTCACCATTGATTAATTGAACAAGAATATTCAAACTCCAACATAATCATGAAGAATACAAAATGAACCAATATTCTCTTAAACTAATATCCATATATTGTTACATTAATATATAAAAAATTTTCCTTAAATCAAATAGTATAAAAGTGAATAAAATTAAAGTTAAAATAAATAGGAATGTATACCTTAATATAAATCAATTTTATAACAAGATAAAAAAGTACCCAGATATCCCCACAATGATCTCTAAAAATTATCAAGGGATCACAAACCACTAGGGTCATCAAAGATGAGTTGAACAAATAGAAAATATCTATCATCACTATTTTTTAATGTAAGTAAAACTATCGAAACAATGAGAGGTATCATAGACCCTATAATGATTTTATTGGAAATAAATGTTTCTTAATCTCATAATCACCATTAAATATGATAAATATTTTCATTATAATTTTTTTTACTAAAAACATGATGTAACATAATAACTATGATATGTTTTCATAAATTCCCAGACAAACCATGAAATGAAACCATTATTTCCCAAGTCGGAGCACAAAAATCCATGAAATATAATGAAAAAAATAACATTTATAACAATTCTCAACAGTTTAACCAAAAAAATAAAATTATAACCCAAAACATTAATTATATGTATTTTCCCTTTTTTTGTAAAATTTCCATTGTAATTTTATAAACGTGTGACCAATGAAACCTAATTTCTTTTCAAGACCAATGAACTTTATCATCTCATCCCCAATATTTCACATTCTATAACACTCCTTCAACATTAAATACATCATAGCATATAAATTATATGATGTTTAACTTTTAGTATTCTAGTTATTGTATCCAAAAATTGATGTAAAATGATAGGGAAAATATAGTTTACTCATTTGAGTAAATAATGATTAAATATAAAAAAGGAATAAAAATGGATATATCAAATAAAATTTAGATATTCAATTATAAATAACATAATTAGTTTAAAATTTAATTATAATATGTATAATTTAATATAATTTTTTATCCTTACTAATAAATCGACCCCAATGAATAAATATAAAACATCAAAATCACTTTGGGGATTAAAATAAATTACTAGATAAGGGATTTACAATGAGAGTAGCTAATAGTAATCAATTATATATAAATTATTTAACAAAAAAATATTATATACACACACATAATGAATAAACAAAATATTAAAAATTAAGGGAACTATGAAACCAAAATGTATTATAAGATGTAAATGGATATCTCAAAAGATGATGTCATATCCATATGGGGTACTCCTAACCACGATATAAAAACAATAAATTATTTTCATAATCATGGAATAACTTATCATAAAAATAGTTAAATATGGTTTTAGAAGAATTTTAGAAAGTATTATTAAGAAGTAGATAATTATATTGGGATGTAATTACCTTAAATCTTAATTTAAGTCACACAACAATAGAAAAATATTAAAATAACTGTAGAAAATAAGTAACTAAAAACAGCCTTAGAGTGTACTATTGGTTCAGGGTCAAAAAGGTGGAGAGAAATGGGGTTATAAGAGAGTTTTATTCTAATTTAAACTTTTTTTAATAATATTTAAATATTTTTATAGAAATTATGAATCATTTTTCAGTCATAAATTATAATTATTTGTGAAAACAATGAAAATAGTGTCTTGGAAAAGTTATTATAAATAATTTTTAGATTTTTTTACTGTAAACAGCATAATCATAGATTATCAGCAATTATCATTTTATTAATATAAAATTAAATAGAAAAAAGTAATAAAAGAATTGGAAAACGGTGTGTTCATAGTTTTGATTTTGATAGGTTAAAAATGTGAATATCACTTTAAGAATTGTGATAATTTAATTTTACTCTTTAAATTTTTGTATTTTTTTCTTAATTATGTAATTATATATATATATATAATTATATCAATTATCATTTTTATAATGTATTTTATTATTATTATTATATTCATTATAAATAAAAATATCTTATTATTATTTTTATTATTATTATTTGAAATTAATAAATTATATATAATGGTTGTGTTTTGATTGGAATTCCCGATGTCAATACCATGGACAACAGTCATGAATTTATAAATCTGTTATTACATTATTGTTTACCAACTACAATAGGGCATAATATGAGAGTAATTATTGTTAGAAGTTAAATACATTTACAGTTATTATATCCTAATTGAATGAATAAATATCAATTATTCTAAAACAAGAATTGAAATGGCTTAGTGTATTGGGGAATCTAGGATCATAATATAAAAAATGTGACGAAAACAAAAAATATTTATATTATTCTCCTTAATGATCACCTAAATATATTGGATCTCCTATATTTTTATTTGATAATCAGGTGAATACATAAATAATGGGGTAAAATGAAAATCCTAGTAAGGGAATAAACATGATAAATAAACATAACATGTGAGTCTATGGTATTACCTGAAATCATAAAATTAAAAGATCACTGGTAATCAAATTTAATCATGGAATATGGAAAATAGTAATATAATATCAAGGTAATATAATAATTTTGGAGGAATTAGAAAACATGATATAAAAAAGTGTCATGTAAAACAATATAGATAATATCACATGGTGGACAATGTCCAATAATGGAATAGGTTTACTCCCTAATCTCATATAATAATCATCATGAGACTAATTTTTATTGATACTAATTGATCCACTGCATGGGTTCAACCATTATAAAATATTTTTGATTATGTGTTCGACACAAATGAATTCAAAACTAATGCATTTCCAAATAATTAACCATATGATGAAAATTGGTTGCATAATCCTACCTTATACAACAGTAAAATTAAACTTCATAACATATTCATTATAAAAATTAACAAAAAAATGTGTTAAAAGATTAATGGGGGAAATAATATGGCCGGTAAATATTTGAGAGACACATATACATAATTTTAAGCATTCAATATCACAAATTTGTGATAAAGTGAGTTATAGATAAAATGACTGTGTCCATAAAAATGGTTGTTTAGAGAGATCCCTTACCTCAATCCAAATTCTTCACATGCATCATGTATCTTTTAAAATAATAAATTATGTTAACTATTTAAAATCATGATATCCTTTTTCAATTCTATTCGTCCTTTTTTTATTATTATGTTATTTTAAATTACTTATTGATTTGTGTTCTTATAGATCATTTTCTCAATATCAATCTCAATTTTCTAAAATCACCTTGTTATATTGATTGTTATAGTTACTCTAGTTTGAAATAAAGAATTTGGAATTTTACATTGTATATTTCTAATGTTAGGAGCTAAGTCGGTGCTGGAATCTAGGTCCCAGAGAACCTCAAATATGTGATTTTAATAATATTAAATAAACTCTATCACCTTGGCACAGTTTCCCTTAAAACATTATTTAACTCTCGAGAGGAGCCTAAGATAAGATTTATGAATCCATGGTTGAGCTTATAAGGATTTGTTACCCTATGTGTTACCTTAATTCATCGACATTGAGAGCTTTGTTTGGAGGAATGTTGGTGGGGGTGTTATGTGGAGGATTAATTTATTAAATGAAAATTAAATTCAAATATAACCTAAACATCCACCTCCCCTTATGTTTGGACACATGGAACAACCAATAGGGGAAAAATAAACCCTTTTTTACCCCTTGGGGAAGGATGAAAAATGGATGAATTAATACAATGAGGTGATGTTGATCTCTATTCGTCACATTGATCATCGTAACATCAATGACAAACATGATCGGTGATTCATTCAACACCTTAAGATTCATCGTTTCTCCCTCAAGTTAGAGTTTTTTGACTTAGTTCTAAATCCACTTAATTTTTCATTGTTTTAATGTTTTTATATCCCAATTATGGATGATAGAGATCCCTCCTCAGTTGATTTTTAGGTTTCACGGAAAACTAGGGCTACTCAAGAGATTTTGAAGGCAATTCACATATGGAATTACCATCTACATAACATGTAGTGCATAGATAAATGTTGTGAATCCAATAATGTTGGGGGAATAATTATTTTGGTTACTATAAATTGTTTAACACGGTTACACATCATGTAGTTTCCCAAACATTGAGGCAGTAGGGAATTACTAGTGTTGACTAATGTGAGGGACATGGCTAACTAGCCGTGTTGAAGAGGATACATGGCCCGGGGCCAAGTGAAGTGTGACATGCTGAGTATGGGTTATACACACTATGTACCCCGACATGGGTTGTAAAACAATGGAGATAGTATACACAACAAGGTGATCTGGAGGGATCACATGTTATGTGGACCCAAGTGCATGTCATGTACTACTTGGGATCATGCAGTAATATTCTTCCTTGTGAATCTCATTCTCTGGTGCTTAGATTCAGGAGTGTTAGTAGCCTATATTGTGAATTTGTTTTGTATAGAACGTTATAGATGTCTCCATTTAAGACCATGATATATGAGGTGCTTTGTTTCAAGCATGAATCCAATGTAGCAATGTATAACCTTAGGAAGTGGTCAATGTGTGTCACTGGGTTAACATTAGGGTACACACCCTTCCCTTTAACCTGAGGATGTGGCCCACCTAGAATCTTAATTCTAATAGTGAATTTCTCTGCTATTTTATTAGGGAATGGGTCCACCACCCTTGGTAGTTTTGTAGTGTGAGGCATGATTAGTTTTATTATACTTTCAACATTGTATTACTAACACTCTAGATCAGTGAGGATCGTAAAGAAAGATTTTGGAACTAGTACATCCTTGTAGCATCATGCCACAAGTTTTTATTGCCTCTCTTCTTTGGTAGAGATGATACTCCCCACATCATGGTTTTGGGTTCTGTACCTTTCATCTATTCTTTCAGGGTAGGTACATCCCTGATGGATTAGGGTGAAACTTCATTGTATTATTCATGTTGATGGAGATTGAACTCCCCTAATGTGATAGGGTGTGGCCCCTCCATAGTCATTTTCCAAATAGAGTATTTACTCCACTATTGGCTTACGGTGAGGGTCCTATATCCCTAGAATTTATACTCCCATATCTTACTATGGACCATGTCATATATATATGAAATATTGATAGAATGTGTAATCCCCTATCGGTTGGGGAAACATGTCCTCTATCCATGGTGTGGGAACATCAGTGTCATTATAGGATAAAGTTCTTCCATTGTTTTTAGTATGGAATAGTTGATACTACCCTATCATAAAAATGAGAAGTCCCTCTAGACTAGGGTAAAAAGTCCCCTATTGTGTTAGGTTCTGATTCCCCCCATAATAAATTAGCTAGTAGGGTTGTACTTCCCTATCGTATCAGGGTGTGGGTCCTAAAATTATAGAGTGGTACTCCCATATCATGTTACGGTGTAGGAACAAAATATATTTTGTTATACTCATATATCACTTTAGTACATTAATCCTCACATGTGGAGTTTTACTCCCCCAACTACAATTAGCATCATGAAGCACGCCCTCCATTAGAGTTGTATCTCCCTTGTCTGTTGATTAGAATTACGAGGAGTGGGACCCTCCAGTAAATATGAGTGATTATAGGTTAGGAGTTAATTATCCCAAAATGTACTAAGGAGTGGGAAACTACACTTAGGGGAGACATAGGTTTCACGGGATTGTTAGGAGGTCATACTCCATCAACTATAGGCAGTATTGAGGTATGTGTCCATATGTTCCCTCCCGTTAGAGAGGATTCACGAGATGCATTGTCTTGAGTTGTTCTCACTGAAATATTTGAAGTGGTGAGTAGAGGGCCTCTACGGTTTGGACTCTTTAGACTTATCCATGGAACATATTTGAAATGGTATGACCTCTGGTACAGGACTCTATAGTTTGACAAAGTAGGTTCCTCTCGATAAGGAAAACTCCCTCATACGTAAAATTAAGAATGGTATTGTTTTTTACAGTTGAGTGTATATCTCATATGGGTACCACCACATATAGATGAGCTCAAGGAGTATTTTTTTCATTTTTTGTATAACCATTATCACTTCTAGTATAATATTTTTGCTGGATATGAGGTCAGAACTTCCTGAGACATGGATTTTTTGATGAGCATATCTAGGTTATGTATTCGAGTCCTTGTAGTGTAGTCAGGCATCTGGGTTGACACCCATTATAGATAGAGTTGATTTTTCATATATTGTTGAAGGGTTTATCAAGAAGAAGTTTCTCTCTTGATTTTGTTACCTCTGGAAAGGCCGATTAGACTATTGAATTTTAGATCCTCCCTTTTATTTTGGGGTTTTAGGGTTCCTAATGAGTATTTTTATACTAAGCACTACATGGTATTTTCTAGAACATGTTGTGACTTGTTCTAACCATATGAATTTTGATGGTTTCCCTAGGGGTCCCAAGGCTATGAGAGATTAGTGATAAATAATGCCTATGGTGTTTACCAGAGCCACACCGAGGAGCATTTTGAATATTGTATTTGATAGTGATTCCATCCTTCTAATCTGGTTCGATTATTTAATAATTTTATTTTTTTGGGTATGTGTTTTTACATTTTATTTATTCATTAATTGTATTTTAATCTAGTTTGGGATAGTTGTATGAATAATTTTTGATTCATCTATTTATATCTCCCAATTGTAGAATTGAGGTGTTTATGGGAGCATTCTTATATGTATCGTATGGAAATAACTCCCATATATGTGTTATTATTACTTGGCACTAGTAATTAGCACCTGACCTATTGAAGGTGGTCTTGGGGTCTGGAATCTTAGGCCTCATTCGGTAAAGAAAATATACATTGATATTAGCGCATGTTCCACATTGTGACCCCAATATCATTCTCTTTATTTAGGTTTTATAACAGTAATTTTAGGGTATATCTAGTTTGTCTCTTAATAAATATGTTCTAGTGTTGTTTGGATGCTGATGTATCCATAAACCATGATTCTAATAAGATATTTTTTGACTCTTTACATAAGGACACTGATCGCAGCAAAATAATGGTAGATACATCATATAGGTCTAGGATTAAGTTATTCCATATACTTCCTAAGTCATATCTCTAGATAAACTCTTATACAAGGGTGCATCTTAATTATATATTAGGAGGACATCGCGATATCATACAGACATGGTTCCACATTGGGATTGTGGTGACAATTATTTCCATGAAGAGGCTTCAGTATGGGGAACTAGTTCTAAGGTTTTACCTATGACGGGTTAGCTAGTTTATCAATCACCAATTATGCAGTTGATTGTTCTAGATGTTTAGGGTGAGGATTTCCACTTGCTGATTTTGAAGTATGAGTTCCAGAGGAAGAAACGTCTAATGTTATGGTGGTATCTAGATCCTCATGTAGCTAATGAATGGATCAAGGTAGTCAGGAGAGATTTTATCCTAGTGAGGATACTTATTTATCATATGGTTGTACTAGAAGTGAGCCTCCTATTAGGTTCGTCTAGGATATTTTTGTGATTAGTGGTATAGTACCATGTTGAAGAAACAATCACTTGGGTGGAGTTTGGGAAAATCTTTGGAGAAGAATTTTACCTAGCCATGTTTATGGAAGATCCTATCAAGGAGCTTCTGCAGCTTCATAAGGGTAGTATGAATATGGAGGAGTACTCATGGAGTTTCATAGAATTTTTTGTTACACCCTAGATATAGTTTCAGACACAATCATGAAATCTCAGACAATTGATAAGGTCATTCACTAATACATCTGAGATTGTGTGGTCTCCTTGAACCTTCACTCGGAAGAAGGGGTAATTGAGAAGTATCTGGTATTAGAGATCCTCTTAGTGGATGGATCAAGGGATTTGGCCCTCAGTGGTGGTCAGGAGGCTTATTCAACTGCTGCAGTTTGTAGATGATATAAGCTACGATCATAGAATAATAGAAGTACCCATGCCCAAACCCTGATATCTGTCCCCCTAGAATAGATTGGTGCCAAGGATCTGATTATCCATATGAGAAGAAATTTTAAGCTTGCAATTTCCAAATACATTCTTTAACATATTTTATGATATGTCATTATTCAAATAGGGATCTAGTTGATTTTCTTCCTTGGAATAGAAAAATATTTGAGGATGGATTTATGTAATATAGAGGATATTGAGAAGGATCTGGGAGGGAAACCGTTTGTCTCAAAAAAATTGAGGTGTTTCCACCAGGCCCACATGTGGTCCACGCTAGGATTCGGGAGCTAAAGGATAAAAGATAGGAATGATGTAAGACGTATGAGACATTGAATTAAATTCTAAAATCGTGAATAGTGGTATGCTCTGTGTCTTTTCTATTTTCTATTGTATTATTTGTTAGACATTATGATGATATACACTTTTAGTATATCTTCATTATTATGGTTTAACTAGTGTGACGTGGGGAGTTTTAATAACCCTTTTTTGGTGTTGTTTAAAGTAGCTTCAAATTCATGTGGTGGATGATACCTTCCTACACTAACACATATTTTTGTGATGTCACTATAACAATGCAAGATTGTTAGTGCCTAAAAAAGAGGATAGTATCAAGATACAATGGTTGAATCCCTTTGTATTGTGAGTTTAGTGATATGGGACATGTTGGTGGTTTATGGAAATAGGCATCGTTATGATAGATTGTGAGTTATTAGGAATCCCTTGTTGTTTGATAGTAACATAATACACTTTCCATCATTTTTTACATGAGATACTCAAGGAGGACATGGAATATTTTCGAGTAGCTTTGGACTCATGTGGAAGAGGGATGCATTCAACACCAAGACACATTTTTTTGATGTAATCAAAACTATGTAAGATATTCAGTTCTACCAAAGGAATATAGTGTCAAGGTGTGGTAGATGAGTTTCATAGACTTGTGTATTCAGGGAAACGATGTTCGGTGGAGTGTATGATAGGTCCTCGAATTTCACATTGAGGTTTCCCTGCTTGACCATTTTTGCTTGGCATCCATGGTGGAGGGAGATCAATGAATATAACTATTCTGTAAAAATTTATTTAGACCATAAATGTTTTCATATTTTTCATTTGTTCAATACCATTCATATTCATAAAGAATGAATCTAATGGGAGAGGTAGTAATTCTATTTTGAAAGGTTGTGTTATATTTGTACGTTTTTAGATGAAGGGACAGGTAAAATCTAGTTTTTACGCTAGGGAAACAATTTTTTGATCTTTATTACCATCAACTTCTTGGATTCAAACTTTTATAAATTATTATTGAGTTGGTTTTAGTGTAGTTTATCCGGGGGTTGATGAGAACTACCATGTTTTTTCTGTATCCTCATTAGTTTAGAGAGGTGGTGTATTGCTAGACCCAATGGTTGTAGATAGACAATGTTGATTGGTAATTTTCCAATAGTTATAGCATAAGAGACATGTTACACTTGTTGAAAGATGTTGACTAAGTTGGATTTCAACATGGTAGTGGTTTTCAGTTTGATGTTCCCCTGATTACATTCATGGAAGTAGCACAGGAACCCTTGGTCAGATCGTTTGCATAGGAATTCTAGTGGACAGCTCAGTTTATTCACATATTCCAATGATTTCAGTTTTTATGGAGGAAAAACATTAAATTATGGGAAAATATAGTCAGTCTAATTTGAATAATAAGATAATTGAATATTCTTTTGTATATTTCCTAGTCCAGGAACTATGTTATTATAACTTCCCAGTTTTGAAAGCCACCTAGAGGCTCCCCGTAACCAGTTAGTCACATGGCCTCAAGCGTATTTCCCCAAACTCCAGAGGTTTTTGACTAGTAGGAAGGGCCTTGGGTGTAATTGTGGGGAAACTATGCCCTCATTAACAAAGCACACATCAGAAGATAAACAAAAGCAAAAGTAGAAGCAGTAAAAAATTATAAAAGAGTAAGCAATAAAAGAATAAATGTGTAAAAAAATGGAGCACATATATAAATGATGCATGATACATAAGTCTAGGGAAGCAGCCAAAAAAGTCACAATACTATAATACAAAAGTGCAAAACCAAAGTGCAAATGAAGGAAGATAAACTTGTCAGCATCGTAAGCCCTAGCTTGGTCCTATGCTCCCTAGATCTATATCAATTCATGTACCTAATGTAGAAGGGTGCTTGCCATTGACTATACCTACAACAATATAATATGTTTGGGCTGAAAAGCATAGTCCAAATAGGGTGTGAGACTAAATATCAGTAGGCAACCACCATGAGATCTGTGCATAACAATCAGTTAATATATGGCAGGTAAAAGTACAAGAAGCAGTAAATGAGTAAGGTACTCAACAGCAAACAATCCACAGTTTCAATAATTTAATTCCCAAACAAGTAACTAGCTACTTAAGCAAGAAGAAACAAACAGGTAACCCTCTGGGTAGTTCTCACAGCCTAACCCCTGTGGATCAACCATCAAGCACTAGCAACCCTATGGGAGGAACACATAGTCTCACCCCTCTCATTCACCTAATGTATAGACTCTCTGGGGAAGCACTCATCGTCAATTACCCCTATATTCTTGTATCATACTAAAGGCACTCTGAGGAACCACTCAAGGTCTCATTCCCTGTGTGGCCCGTATCAAGGAACTACAGAAACTTTGAGGAAGATCTCAACGTCAATTCCCCCTATGGTCTCACATTGTAATTTATATGACACTCTAGAGAATCCCTTATGTACATTCTCACCGTGGTCTACTACACTAGGTTCTCAAAGACCTGTGTAATTAAAACTTGTATAGCGCGCGTTACGGAAATGGTTAACCTCAAGAACTACTTGGCCAGCATTATATGGCATATCATCTCTTTAGAACTATATTCATACAATCCTACAAATACTATTCATGGAATGTA
The DNA here is from genome assembly GCA_963277665.1 of Viscum album. Classification (NCBI taxonomy): domain Eukaryota; kingdom Viridiplantae; phylum Streptophyta; class Magnoliopsida; order Santalales; family Viscaceae; genus Viscum; species Viscum album. The sequence goes on from OY728123.1 coordinate 441,190,018, forward strand.
AACAGAATCCTAAAAGGAAAATAGGACCCAAAGGTCAAAATAGGTAAACATGCATGGGAAATACATCCAAAGAATAAACAAAATTACCCTATTCACAAAAAATAATCTCTACTCAGTAATACAGGAAAAGCAGTCAAGAAATGGGGATAAATGGAGAACACACAATACCCCGTTCAAGGGTATTGGTGGAATTCACACAAAATACTCAAATACTTTCAACAGAAAGGCACAAACCACCTACCATGGGTTTAAGAGATCAATATACTTGAACCACAACACTTGAATCTCCTTAGAACAACGTAGATCGACGAAAACGTATAGAATGTTCAACCCACGATAACATGGAAGAGATGAGGAATTGGAAATCTATGCTTTGGGAGAAGGAATAACTCACCGCTGTGGTTCCAATGCAATGATCGGTGTTCAAATCGGAAGAAGGATAGAGGCTCGGGGGCTCGCTGAAGGTTTGTAGCTTCTTGGAACTCTCGGATGAACGGGACCAAAAATAAGTGTGTTGTGTCTATCAGACGCGACCCTGGTGTGTTCAATGAAAAAAAATAAATTACACGACATGTACTTTTGAAGTACATGGCATGTACTTTTTATTTCTATACTCCACTTTAAGAAGCCTCTGAACACCCCCCACACGTCCCTGTGCATGGCCACTACACGGCCAACACTCGACTGTCTGTGGAAAAGAAGTACACGATGTGTACTCATAAAGTACACGGTGCGTACTTTGAAAATTTCCAAAATTTATTATTTTTTCCAAAAACAACCAAAAAAGGAAAAACATACCTAAAAAGAAGATCCAGGTTCTTACACATAGTGTGTGAATCTGCGGCTGAGAGAGCCTTAGATTGGTGTTTTTAAAAATATTAAATATAGTTTTTCATGTGAACCCAGTTTCTCTTGAAATTGGTTTTAACTATAATGGATTGTATCAGATTTGAAATCTATGGTTTTGATTTTGTTTAGAATGCTATTGTTTCTTGATTATTGAGCTAAATTTTCCACACTGAGAGTTTTGGACGGAGATGAGTTTTTAGGGTTTCATATAGTGGATTAATTATTTAAATATATATTTAAATAAAAAAATCCTACCCAAACCAGCACCTCCCCTCTTTTTATTATGAACAACACATCCAAGAGGATTATCATATTCCCTCCTCTCCCCCTTGGTTTCAAATAAAATAAGGTCAAATTAACGTAATGATGTACTTCTGAACACCATTCCTATCACCATTCAAAATATGGTATAGGTGAATCCTAATCAGGGTGTCTTTATACACATGAATCTATGGTATTTCACACAAGATATAGGTGTTTTTATGTTTTGTTTTGGATACCCTTCATTTTTCATCATTTTAATGTTTTTAGAGCCATATTATGAATTTTATTGATCCCTCTTTGGTTGATCTTCTAGTTTTGGGGAAAAGTTGAGAGAATCAATATTTTTTAATATAATTCCCATATTGAATTACCATCTACATAGATTTTATTATAGAAAAAATAACCTGTATACCTCCCTATTTTTGGAAAAAGAGTTTCTAGAGAAATACGTTGTGTACCACGATTACACACCATGTAGGGACCCAAACCGTGTGGCCAGAGGATATGTATAGGTTGTTTAAGGTAAATTATTAGACATCCTAGTGTAATAGGATACATGGCCATGGGATGGGTGAAGTGGGACACACCGTATACATGTTATACAAGCCATGTTTTCTTTTACAGGTTGAAAACCCATGTTGACATGATTTATGGCCAAGATCTCTGGTATGTTCACATGCCGTGTGGATTCTAGTGCATTCCATGTACTCCTTGAGATTATATTGATACCATATGACTTCCATATAATCTTCTATATAGCTAAGATTGTGGTTTTTGAGTACCATAACCTTGAATTTTTCAACATATACAGCGATCGTGGCCTCCATTTTTTCCCTAGAGATATGATGTGGTGTGTTTCAAGAATGACACTGTAGAGACCCGAAGCTTGACGTACATGGACATTACATTACTTTTTCCGAATACTTAGTACATAAAAAAAACACACACACAAGGATCGTAATAGTTTAGTGTCTTTGGATACATGGAATATAGTCTTCTAATCGTGGTGAAAGATCTTCAACATCTCCCATAAAAAATCTTCCCTTTTTTTTTACCTAAAACCATTCTTTATATCTTGGTGAAAAGAAAACATAAAAGGTTGAGCTCAAATTCTCATTAAGGGTAAACAAAATAAATGTCAATCACATTATATTCATAAGAACATAACATTTTGGAAATCTTCACCTGCAAAAGAGAGCATAAATTCATAACATGGGATAAATCATAGTAGTGAAATGAAATCCCAATAATCATAACTTAAAACATGAAACATTATGGAATACACACATAATCATAGAGAATCATTTCTTATTAGTCAAGACTCATTTCCAAGACTATCTTAGTGGACAATGTCCCTTTCTAAACCGAGTTCACTCCTCGTTTCTGTCCTGTTTCACTTAACCGGTATAACCTACCGTTCCAGCAATGTCTATCTCATGAGATATAAAATCTTTAACCAATGCATTGGAGGGAGATATAGGTCCCACCCATCTCATAATGATACCATTCTTATATGTGCCTCAAAATCATAAATCATACATCATTGTATAACCCATGTAGTAAAAATGGGATTCTTAAACAACATGACATCATAAAACATTTCATATAAGATAAAGGAATTCATAAAAATATTACCACCACAACATAATCAAATCCATGTAATAATAGGTATAGAAACCGAACCCTATATTATCTTAGAAGGAAAATAATTTTGATAAAACACTTGAACTCCATTCTTGAGGAAAATATTCTTTCTACTTCAAAAACACTTTTCCTTTCTTAACATGTCATAAAATTCTAAACTAAAAGAAGTTGATTAAAAATAAACTTGAAAACTTTTAAAGAATTCTTCTTGGAAATAATGTTTTAAAAATCGATTCATGCCGTATAAGTTAAAAAAACATTCTTCTCGTACTTTTGTTGGAAAAGTCAAAAAGTACCTCGTACGAAAAACAACAAAAGATTTCTTTCATATCATTTACTAAAAACACACCGAAGGGTAAAATTTGATATAAAATATTGTATAATGATGTAAATATTACATATTGAGGAAACATGGATGTGGATGATAAAATACACCCCAGTAAATACTGAAGTATAAACAATCTCGGTTAAAAATGAGATTGTGATATTTCCCTTACCTTATGTCTGATATGCTTTGTACGTATCCAAACCTCCTGTATAATGATTTAAATAATGTCATTAACTTATTATAGAATCATATTAATTGTTATTATATCATATATGGTTCACTTATGACTTTATATTACCCGTTCTTTTGTAAATTCCATGTTAAAGAAGCGTTTTGGGTAAAATCGTTTCATTTATCGTAGGTGTTTGGACTTGTTGTTATTGACATTATTATTACTTATATCATGATTTAATTACTTCCAGAATATAAAACATGATTTATATAATATATATATTCAGTATATATATATATAATAGATAGATAAATGAAATGAAACACACCGTTCATGGAGACGGTAGTCCGTACGTACGCATGAACGCTATTTTCCGTTCCTTATTGTCTTGAATGGAAGTAAGTAGATGAAATACATATATATATATATATACATAAATCCAGTAGATTTAATATTTCATATATTTCATTATTAATCATTATATATACTTTATAATCATTCATGAATGGTTAATGTGGAGAATGAATCTCATCGCGTCGTGGAGACCGTAGTCCGTACGTACGCACGAGCGATGATATCGTTCTCATGATCATGACCTTGTGTTTAAGTGTATATATACTATTTCAGTATCAATATCAATTTATAATAATAATATATAGTTACTCATTACACCATTATACCCATCCAATTAAGGTGGTGGCAGAAAATAGATTACACCACGGCGTGGAGACGGTATTCCGTACGTACGCATGCGCGGTGATTTCCTTTTTCTGTAGGATGGATAGAATGTTAATTAGATTTGTTTCATATTTATAATAAAATATCAGTATATAATAAATACTTATGTTATTACTTTATCATGAAACAACTAAAGAAGAAGAAGTTGAAGAAGCAAGAAATTGAAAAATATCGGTAATGGATATTACCTCTTTTTGACGCGCCTTTTCTTAACCTCCACTTAAAGAACTAATGATGGTCTTTAGAGAATACCAGGACCTATAGTATGATATTAGGGAAGTGGAGAAGATATTTTTGCAAGGGTTGGCCGAGCTTGAATGCTCAAGTTGGAGTGAGGAGGAGAGGGAGGAGGTGCCCTTTTATAAGGGAGGAGAGGGGCACCTTAGGAAAATCTCAAACTATTATTTTATATTAAGGTCAAAGTCGGTTTATAATGGTTCCAAAGGCTCTTATTCAGAATCTAAAGTGGGTATGGGTCGAAATAATCTCATCCAATTGGATTTAGACATGTTTAGGTTATTATTTCAACCTTATCAATTAGATTTAACTCTAAGTTAAATAATTTACCTTTTACCGTGTCTTTTTGTTTTCTTAAACTATATGGTTAATAAACATAATATATCAAGCCAAACGAACCACAAGTTTCTTATTATTAATATATATAATCTTATCTAAGTCATTTCGCCTAACCTTAGATTTATAGGAATAAAATAACATTTAATAATATAATATTTGTTTTAAAAACTAATTTATGTCAATTTTGACACTATTTGGTACATGATTTTTATGAAATTCATAACAGAATGATAAGTTCTAACCAAGTTACTTAAATCAACAATAACATGTCATATTAACCTAGAAAAGTAGTTTAAGACATAAAAAGTCTCAAATTACATTTATTTTGGCATTTATAACATCACTTATGTCAATATTTCATTAATAAGACAATTACTCCATCATCTTTGTGTCATAATAAATGATAATTATTTAATCCCTAAAAATTCAAAATAAATTACTATGATGTAGATAATTGTATTATCTTTCTGTAGACTATTCATGTTCTAAGTTTCATGAAATTTATCACTAGATTAAAATTATTATACTTATAAGATTGAAGCAAGTGACATGTTGTCACATTCTTTGGTTTTAATAATAATTAAATTATTTTCATTGACAATATTTAATTAAATGAATCTAATCCGACCCTTAGGTGATATGGGTCTACTTCTAGTCATCCAATATGATTTTGAAATTTTTTAGGGTAATTTTAAAATATTATATTCACCCTTAATTACCCGATTTACCTTTAACTGTGGTAAATAAAATTTACTGTAGTTACTATTCATAATTCCCAAAAATAAAAAGTAGCTTATTAACATAATTTGGATCCACTGATTCCAAATATAGAATCCATTTTTCCAAATTCAATACACAAAATTTGCATAAATTAAATTAAAATTAATCCCGTTGTCGAAAGAAGAAGGGTTTTTCTTTAAAACATTGCAAAAGATTGAATTGATTTAACCTATGAATTCAATGTAAAATCAATGCTAATGACATAAATTATATTAAATGGTAAAAATATATTCTATTTATACATTAAAACCATTCAATATTATAATTTAACCACATAATATATTACGATGAAAAAAGTTGTTTTTAATTAAAATATAGCGTGTTTTTACTATTCATTAAAATATGAGAGTTATCGGAAAAATATCAAAACTTTATCTAATGTAAATTTTTATATCCTGATTCAAAAGAAGAATTTTATTTTGTCAAATAAAACTTATAAACATTTCAAAAACTAGATTTAAAGTTGGTGCGCCATCAAAAAGCGGCAAAACAACATATTTTGAAAAATACTTATTTTACCCGAAAAATTAATTTTGTTCTTATAACATGTTCTAGAAATGTGTAAGATGAATAATAATTTTTTAAAATTCAAAATTTAGTTAACACTATTCATAACGGCTAGTTTATAACAATATTATAATAATATATCATTGTTTAGTAAAACCCGATATTGCGTACAACACATGCTATCGAGGAAGGTCGCGATTGCGTGTAATGCTAGCCAAGTCAGGGATGTGTGCTATGCAAGAATCCTTCGTTGTTTCGTATATCATAATAAAACCATATTTCATTTATACATTGAATATATATATATATATATACTCAATGTTCCGTAGAATAACTATTATTAAAATTGTGTGTAACACGATCCTAGAATAGTGTTGTGTATACTACAAGCTAATACGGTGTTGCGTATAGCTCAAGGTAATCTTGGTGTAGCATACAACACAAGAAATTAATGAAATTAAAAGAATATTTTTCATAAAATCTCAGGGTGTTACATTCTACCCCCCTTAAAATGAATTTCTCCCTCGAAATTCATCGGGGTTATAAATGGTTTACTATTCGAAAGTTTCTTTAATAGAAACCCACAAGGTAAAAAGGAATACCAATACCAATCTTTAAAAACAAAACTATAAAATGTAACGGTTACCCAAATAAACTAATCACTGGGTTTCCACATAGGTGAAAATATGGATATGGAAGAGAAATCAAACCATCATGTTCTGATGGAGAGTGGTGGAGAACATGGCTATGGAAGAGCCAGTAATCACAAAGCCATAAATTTGTGATGATCTAAGGTACCATCTGATTCATCAGATATAAGAGCACTAGGAAAACATTTTTGGTTTTCACGATCATTTCCCTAAAGTTGAAAATTTTGAATTAGAATAAATACATACTTGATTTTGGTACAATCTCACTGTTGTTCGTGCTTTGAACATTTTCCACATCATCTCTTAAAGAAATGAAGTTGAATTTGTTATTCGTGAAGTGTTAACAAATCATGTGATAGAATGATGGGTCATTCCATCTATTTCAAACAAAAGTTTATCAATAGTTATCAGATATACATAAGTCCGTCTTTGGTGAGGTTAATCATATACGATTCCAAAAATGAACTTATACTTCATATATCATACTGCTTAATAAAATAAAACTAGTTTCTACTAACCAGGGACTTTCTATAGGCCAGTGGTATGTGAAAAAGGTCCGTCGCACTTTAGTTGTGGGTTCGATTCCCCTAGCCTTGGCCGACGCGATGGGTTGTCTCACATCCTGCAGGTTGTCCTTTTTCTAAAACTACATAATTATAACATCCCATTAAAAATATAAAAAAAACGTCTATCCTTAAACAATACTAACTTACGTCAAACATAACCCATTCCAATCTTTAGGCTTATCCATAATACTGCAGTCCACTCTCATAATATAGTGAAAATGATTACCAGAGATTTAATAGAATCTTTGATCCCCATATATCATAAGATATGTATTTTTGGTCACATTCCAAACATTCGAAGTCCTTAATCATGTATTCTCTTGAAAAATGAATACTCATTGAACCTTATTGAAAACAGGAATGCTGTTAAAAGTTAACTTTTTCCACATACCAAAATCCTCAAACCATGATATAACTATTTCCTTATATCAGTCATGAGCTCATGAATACTGTCAAACATTTCATTTTATCCTTATCCCTTCATTATGCGCATATCATATACATTCCAAAAATATCTGAATAACCTTTCATGGATACTTGTACCATTAATCATACACTTTCAAAACTCAAGGAAAGACAATAGTGTAACAATCCTTAGATGTCTCTTTATTCCATAGTACCATGAGATTACTTATACAACATTACACATGATAAACATGTAATCATTCCACTACATTCTTAAACCATTGATCGAGCTTCAACAATTCTTTTATCTCACATATCATTTGTAGTCTCTTCATCATCATCAACATAAATACTACTCATACGACCATAATGATTCTCTTCAGGAGACTTTCCCTTAGGGCATTGGTTTGCATAATGCCCGTACATTCCACATTTAAAACATTTTACCACTGTTGATGTCGTAGCAATACCATTATCCTCATCCCTGGTGTTAACTGAACCTTTTCCTTTGCACTTACTGGCTTTGTGTCCTTCTTTTCCACACCCAAAGCATCTTCCAGTTCCATTGAAACATTCTCCTTGATGCCTCTTCCCACATGATTTGCATAGGGGAAATTGAACTTTCTTTCCTCTATGTTCATCATGAAACACCATATTTCTCTTATTAGCCAAGTCAGGAAACTTACCAAATTTTACTTTATTGATCATATTATGAGATTGCTGATTCGGCATAATAATGATGTTTGGACTTCCAAATCCCATTTCATTTGGTTTCTCATGAAGAATATCATTCCAATGTACATCATATCCTCCATTGTCATGAATCATCTTGTTTCCAGCCATTTTCTAAAACCCAAAAGGAATAGTGTGAGAGGAAAAAATCATAATAAAGGGGGAGTAACTTCAATATCTAAAATCTTTGGTTTAATCTAATATCGTTACCATAGTTCTCGGACTATATCCTATACGTATACTAATCCTTAGGGACATCCCTAGGCATACCTTAGAAATATATCTAGGGATCTCACTAACGTTCACGCATCCTAGTTTCCAAAGGTTGACTAAACCTTTCCTCTAATACCAACTGTAGAGACCCGAAGCTTGACGTACATAGATATTACATTAATTTTGTGGAATACTTAGTATATAACAAAAACACACACACAAGGATCATAATAGTTTAGTGTCTTTGGATACTTGGAATATAATCTTCTAATCGTGGTGAAAGATCTGCAACATCTCCCATAAAAAATCATCCCTTTTTTACCTAAAACCATTCTTTATATCTTGGGGAAAAGAAAACATAAAAGGGTGAGCTCAAATGATCAGTAATGGTAAACAAAATAAATATCAATCACATTATATTCATAAAAACATAACATTTTGGAAATCATAACATGTAAAAGAGAGCATAATTTCATAACATGGGATAAATCATAGTAGTGAAATGAAATCCCAATAATCATAACATAAAACATGAAACATTGTGGCATACACACATAATCATAGAGATTCATTTCTTATTAGTCAAGACTCATTGCCAAGACTATCTTAGTGGACAAAGTCCCTTTCTGAACTGAGTTCACTCCTCGTTTCAGTCTTGTTTCACTAAACCGGTATAACCTACCATTCCATCCATGTCTATCTCATGAGATATAAAATCTTTACCCAATTAATTGGAGGGATATATAGGTATTACCCATATCATAATGATACCATTCTTTAGTGTGCCACAAAATCATAAATCATACATCATTGCATAACCCATGTAGTAAAAATGGGATTTTTAAACAACATGACATCATAAAAGAATTCATATAAGATAAAGAAATTCATAAAAATATTTCCATCACAACATAATCAAATCAATGTAATAATAGGGATAGAAACAGAACCCTATATTATCTTAGATGGAAAATAATTTTGATAAAACACTTGAACTCCATTCTTGAGGAAAATATCCTTTCTACTTCAAAAACACTTTTCCTTTCTTAACATGTCATAAAATTCTAAACTAAAAGAAGTTGATTAAAAATAAACTTGAAAACTTTTAAAGTAAGCTTCTTGGAAATAATTTTTTAAAAATCCATTCATGCCGTATAAGTTAAAAAAACATTCTTCTCGTACATTTGTCGGAAAAGTCAAAAAGTACCTCATACGAAAAACGACAAAAGATTCCTTTCATATCTTTTACTAAAAACTCACCGAAGGGTAAAATTTGATATAAACTATTATAGAATGATGTAAATATTACATATTGAGGAAACATAGATGTGGATGATAAAATACACCTCAGTAAATACTAAAGTATAAACAATCTCGGATAAAAATGAGATTGTGATATTTCCCTTACCTTATGTCTGTTATGCTTTGTACGTATCAAAACAATCCTGTATAATGATTTAAATAATGTCATTAACTTATTAAAGAATCATATTCATTTTTATGATATCATATATGGTTCACTTATGACTTTATATTACCCGTTCTTTTGTAAATTCCATGCTAAAGAAGCGTTTTGGGTAAAATCGTTTCATTTATCGTAGGTGTTTGGACATGTTGTTCTTGACATTATTATTGTAACGCCCAGACCCCAGCTACCTAGAGTCGGTGCATTACTTCGTAACATTGGCATGATCACAAAAGATCAAGTCTCGAAAGACCAATTAGTTTAGTAGCCTTGGAAACACTATATAAATTCGTAAACGTTACATTACATCATAAAGTGAAAAACTACAATAACAAAGTCTCCATAGTCCACTCTCATATCCTCTTCTGACAATCCCTGCAGGTCATTCATAAAATACTTCTTCACATCCTGGAAAATAGTAAAACATTGAAAGGGGTGAGCTCAGATGCTCAGTAAGGATTACAATATAGCGGAAGCTTTCATAAATAAACATTAACATTTAAGGCAATGTATAACTAAAACAAAAGCCTTTTAAACTTGAATTTCAACATAATATGGCAAAAGTAAAATTAGATAATTCCATTTACTTCTTCACATGGACATTCTACTGGTTGAATAATCACATGCAATATCAATAACCACTTTCATAATGATGGAATGCATAATTCCAGACTATCATAACCACGTAGTCAAGGCCTCGTGCCAAGACCACAAATAAGCTTTTGTCAAGGCCTCGTGCCAAGACACTAGTTTGTCTCATGAGACCTGCCGATGCATCGAGGAGCTATAACGGGCTCCACCCATCACTTATTAAGTCCAATGCATTCCTCATATGAATAGGTTTAAACATATCCTAAACCATAACATAATCATATCTCATAAAACATGCATAAAGGAAACATAACATTTCCACATTTCAATCACAAGATATAAATACAACACATTGATATAATAAAAATGCTTTCAAAACCATTTTCAATACCAAAATAAAAGAAAGTTAAAACTTTGTATTTATTTTTCATTATAAAAAATGATGGCTTGTAGAGGAAGCCGAATCTCAAATAATGGTCACGGCGGTGGAGAAGTCGTTGTCGCCGCATAAGTACGGAAAGAAAACATTCCCTTTTGTCGTTTAGCAAAACAATTCGTATAAAAAATATTCCTTTTGAATAAATGTAAAAGTCAATGGGGTTTATACACCGTATAAAATAAAGTTGTGAATAAAACCAAATATGCCTCAATGAAAGGGGATTGAGACGAAGTCCTTAAAAGATAATTTTTAAAATAAAATAGATCTATTATGTGTATTCACTATAGGTACACATAAATAATGTAAAAATACAAAATAGGACATAATATTATCATGACATAATTTGAAAGTAAAAGATTAACCCAAAGAATGGAAGTTGGGTTAAGAAATTACCTTACAAATAAAATAGATCTATTAGGTGTATTCACTATAGATACACATAAAGAAAGTACAAATACAAGATAGGACATAATAATATCATGAATTAATTTGAAAGTAAGAGATTAACCCAAAGAATTGATGTTGGGTTAAGAAGTTCCCTTACCTTGCATCCTATCCTGACTCGACCGTTCTTTAACCTCCTGAATAATAAACTAGAGTTAATTTATATTTACTTAAGAACCTTTTTAATGTTCATTATTCCTTTTATATCCCTTATTACCATGTTATGAACATTATTTAATTATTTAAGTTAATAATGGTCGTTTTGTCGATCTTTGGTACTTGAGTCAAAAATAAACTTCTTATAATTACAAGTTGTTCATGTGGTGAAATATCCATTATATCCAGAATTATATTCATGATGTAGATATCATATATATCATATATATACAGTATATACATTCATTCATAATTTCACGTAACATTTAGAGGTATGAAATGAAATGCACCGTTCATGGAGACGGTAAGCCGTACGTACGCATGAACGCTACTTTCATTTCTATTTCGTATTTAATGGAATGAAATCATAATGATATAAATTTATAATATAATTAAAGTATAATATAGTGTATAATACCATTTAATCCATCCTTTATACATCCCACATATGGCATTAATGATTCAAATCACTTTGAGGGGGCGGTAGTCCGCACTTCCTAAAATGAAAATATCGCGTTTTACCCATAATGGAAATCATAAAGTATGCCATAAATGAGAAATACAGAAGCATATGTAAAACATAAAAATATTTTATATCATATATAAATATAGTGACAACTTAATGGCCACCTTTGAAGGTGTTATATGAGTGTTGAACAATCATCGTTTCGTAAGGCAGAAATTCGCCATCCACAGAAACCGTATGTTCTTTAACCATTAGATGTAGGTATGTGTAAGTGTAGCTCGAATACTTCTTATAAAAACATCCTAGTATATATAGGATACTGGTGTTGTTACAAAAGAAATTAATAAAAAGAGTTTAGGGGGTTTGAGAAGAAAAATAAAACAAAACAACATTAGAGAAGACATTACCTCAAAATCGGGTAACTCTTTTTGATTTGAGCCAATGGCTTCCTTGGGAAGAGTTCTGACCAAAGTGAGGCTTCTAGGAGTAATAGGGGGAAGTTGGGAGAGTATTTGGGCAGATTTTGGCCGAGACAAATGGCTTGAAGGTGGGAATAAGGTGGCAGAGGTGGGGGCCTTCTATAAGAGGAGAGGAGGGGCTCTTTTGGAAAGATTGAAATGTTACATTATTTTACAATGATTTTCTGATTCTAAAGGTCCCACACTTATATAATTCGTGGCTAAGGTGATAAGGGTTCGAAATCTCCTCATCCAATAGGCTTTGGACAAGTGTAAGCCTTGGATTTTACATTATCTTTCCATTTTATATAAATCGTTAAATAATGAGGTCATCACTGCATCATCATGATGTCATAAATAATTTAATTTATTTAATGTCTAAAAATTATAAACAAAATACAATGATGTAGGAAATATTTTTAGCTTTCTAATGAATATTTATAATCAAAATTTTGACTTGTGTATCCCCACTTAAAAATTGTTTTAGTAAAACAACTCATGTTTGTGTCAATTTAATTTTAACATTAAATAAATATATATTAATGTCATTTTCCAACCGAAGTGGCTCCATGGGGTCCCCAAGTTGACCCATGGGTTGTCTTGGTCTGCCATGACTCATCCAATAGGAGTAGGACAAGTTTCATGCTCATCTCATATTATTAAAACATTATTTGTTCCTTAAACTACACTAATTACCTCTAATCGCGATTAAGAACTTAAAAGTTACTATTCACCAAAAAATTATTTTAATCTCATTGAACCACATTTTACTTCTTAATGAAAACCATATATGTCGGATTTTTGAAAATCAAATCACAGAAGTGGTAATATTTCATTTAAATGAAAAATCAGTTATTTAACTACCACTTAGTGGTTTCACTATTCATCAAAAATTGATGTTTTTCAGAACAAGGCCAAAATTTCACCCTAAGCTATAACTGATATTCCAAATTCAAAAATGATGTCTATTTTACAAAATTCCAAACATATAAGTTGCATTAGTTAATTTAATAATTAATTCCCACTGTTACGACAAATAGCGTGTTTTTAAGAAACAATTTATATCAAAAGATTGGCAATTGTTTATGTCCAATTTAAATGTTAAATTAATTATAATGACCACCATTGGATAAAATGGTAAAAATATATTCTAATTATAATTTAAAACCACTAAATATTATAATTTATCACAATAAATTATTTTTATTAAAAAAGTTGTTTTAAGTATTTTTCACTATTCATAAAAAAATTGGAAGTTCTCAGAAAGTTACAAAAAATTCAACTTAGGATAATTCTGATATTACGAATACAAAAATGAAGTCCATTTTGAAATATAAAATATCTATAATTTTAAAAAGTGGTTATTACTATTCATAATGGCTACTTTGATTAGTCGCGGTGTTTTAAAACTCGAAGTTGCGTACAATGCAAGCTATTTCATTATTGAATGAGAAGTGTATCGTGGAAGCTCAGGGTGTTACATTCTCCCCTCCTTCAATAAATTGCATCCTCGCAATTTGAAATTTTTCTTTGAAAAAAAAAGGTTGAAAAGAGAAAATACCTTTGAGGAAAACCCACATCGGAAATAAGGTTAATAAATATATAACATTAAAAGAAAGCAAGATAAGTACAAAGGTCACCCGATATAGCCCATTCTAGGATTCTATGAAAATATGGATATGGAGGAGAAACAAACCATCAAGGTCTGATGGAGAGTTATAGAAAACAGGATTAGGAGAAAGTTTAACCACAAGAAAATCACAAACTTGTGATTGGTTAAACGGTCATTGAATCCCCAGTTGGAAAAGTTAACCGACAACATTTTTGTTTTAAGTTACCTTTTATAATGTTGAGGAATTTATTTAGAAGATTTACTAAGAACTTAAGGGAATCTACATACTTGTTATGTATACTTTCATTTGTTAATAAATTTTTACCACAAACCCAACTTTTACTCCAAATGGTAACGGAGCTCAAAAATATTCTATTTATCCTAATTGTATAAGGTTCAAAATGTTAACACATACCATTTAGATTAGTAAAACTATTTTGTAATAACCAGGGACTTCCTGTTGGCTAGTGGTAGGAAATAAAGGCTTGTCGCACTATGGTTGTGGGTTCGATTCCTGCAGCTTTGTCCGACGCGACGGGTTATTCCCCACCCTGCAGGTTGTCCTTTTTCCTAAAACTATAGTATTATAATATTCCAAAAATAATCTTCAGAAATTCTTTAACCTTAAACAATACTATCCATGGTTCAACTTAATGCATTCCAACCTTAATAGTTATCCAAAATACCTCCGTCCAGACTTTCTCTAAAAGGTCTCTAAATTCCAAAATCAATTTATCAGATTTCCCAAACAAAGTAAAGTTTCTCTTATTGTCACATACTAAAAATATGATTACCATAATAATATTAAAACCTTACTGAAATCAACAAGTACTGCAGTACAATCCATATATATATCACATTAATCTTATAACCAGAATATAATCCATGAGTCCAAAAGCACCAATACATTAGTTATTCCACTTCAACTGTAGTCACAGCATAAGATTGGCCTTGATCCCTTGGCCTTTCCTGAGGTAAGTTTCCTTGACGCTTAGGACATTCATTTGCATAATGCCCTGTTTCCCTACAATTGTAGCATTCAACTTTGACAGCCTCTTTCATTCCCTTGCAATCACGAGCCTGGTGACCCTTTTCTCCACATTTATAACAAACTCCCATTTATTTTAGGCAAGTACCAGGGTGATTCTTCCCACAATTATCACATAATGAGAAATCCTTCTTTCCCTTTTTCCCCTTATCTGTCTCTTGTTCCACCGTTCTCTTCTTCTCTTGCTTTACTTTATTGTCATAAGACTTAGAGAATTCCTTTTCTGTCTTGATAGCACACGAGACAATATCTTCGTATGATGAGAAGGATTGTGATACTAATGCTCGACGGAGAAATGGTTTTAACCCATCAAAGAAACAATCAATCTCACTCCTTGGCTTACGTATATAATCGGTAGCATGCCTCGCTAACCTTGTAAAGTTGGCCTCATACTTTGCGACATTCTCATCCTCCTTTTGTCTCAGACTCAAAAATAGCCTTTCCATATCTGCTCGATGGTCACGAGGAAAGTATTTTTCTAAGAAAAGCTCTTTTAACTCCCTCTATTCCATATTCGATACATCATCATCTTCCTTTGTGTTTTGAATCAGCGACCACCACTGATCGGCATCTCCAGTGAGGCGGTAAACTGCCATGACAACCTTCTCCCTTTCACTACTCTCCAAGGCATGGAATATTTTCTCTAAGGAATTTATCCATTGCTCAGCTACTATAGGATTTGTACTCCCATTGAAGGTTGGCGGTTGTTGCCTCATGAAACGGTCTAGCATTGATCCTCCACGTTGCGGATCAGGGTGCTCCATACGAGTAAGGTTGTTATTCATAACCTGCGTGAGTTTTCCCAGCACGGTGAGAAGCTGATCAGCACCAGTTGTATCACTAGCTCCAACATTATTATCTTGAGCAGGAGGGCAATCCCTACACGGAGTGCGTGCATTGATACGGTTTCCATTCCTTCCACTAGGTGCCATTTCTAAATAATGGAATAAACTAGATTAGTTTATGAAATAAAATACATAATTCTATATTTGTAAAACACTTTACATAAATTGAACTAATTATGGATATAATCCATAATTATAAAAAATGTTATCTTTGAGGAAGTATATACTCGTAACCCTTCTTAGTGGTTTGTAAAGAAAATGGGAATTATCATAAGCATATCCCCCGGGAGTGTCGTAACCAAGAGTGTAGCAAGGCCCGTTGTCGTGCACCAGTTCCCGTTCGAGTCTAGCTCAAAGCGGTGTTTTCGGGTTTTACCCCTAGGTACATCTGTGCCAGAGCCGCCTCTACCTGCTCGTATCCAGACAGGGATGTATTGCTCGGAAAACTCACAAAATCTCTACAATACCAAAATTTTTAGGAAGTTCTTCTATACTAATCCTCAAAGTTCATCTTAGGTCTACGTGCTCTAATCAGAGTTTGTCTAAATCTAGCTTCCAAGGTTAGAACTAAACTGCCTCTGATACCAACTGTAACGCCCAGACCCCAGCTACCCAGAGTCGGTGCATTACTTCGTAACATTGGCATGATCACAAAAGATCAAGTCTCGAAAGACCGATTAGTTTAGTAGCCTTGGAAACACTAGATACATTCGTAAATGTTACATTACATCATAAAGTGAAAAACTACAATAACAATGTCTCCAAAGTCCACTCTCATATCCTCTTCTGACAATCCCTGCAGGTCATTCATAAAATACTTCTTCACATCCTGGAAAATATTAAAACATTGAAAGGGGTGAGCTCAGATGCTCAGTAAGGATAACAATATAGCGGAAGCTTTCATAAATAAACATTAACATTTAAGGCAATGTATAACTAAAACAAAAGCCTTTTAAACATGAACTTCAACATAATATGGCAAAAGTAAAATTAGATAATGCCATTTACTTCTTCACATGGACATTCTACTGGTCGAATAGTCACATGCAATATCAATAACCACTTTCATAATGATGGAATGCACAATGCCAGACTATCATAACCACGTAGTGAAGGCCTCGTGCCAAGACCACAAATAAGCTTTTGTCAAGGCCTCGTGCCAAGACACTAGTTTGTCTCATGAGACCTGCTGATGCATCGAGGAGCTATAGCGGGCTCCACCCGTCACTTATTAAGTCCAATGCATTACTCATATGAATAGGTTTAAACATATCATAAACCATAACATAATCATATCACATAAAACATGCATAAAGGAAACATAACATTTCCACATTTCAATCACAAGATATAAATACAACACATTGATATAATAAAAATGCTTTCAAAACCATTTTCAATACCAAAATAAAATAAAGTTAAAACTTTGTATTTATTTTTCATTAAAAAAATGATGGCTTGTAGAGGAATCCGAATCTCAAATAATGGTCACGGCGGCGGAGAAGTCGTTGTCGCCGCATAAGTACGGAAAGAAAACATTCCCTTTTGTCGTTTAGCAAAATGCTTCGTATAAAAAAGATTTCTTTTGAATAAATGTAAAAGTCAAAGGGGTTTATACACCGTATAAAATAAAGTTGTGTATAAAACCAAATATGCCTCAATGAAAGGGGATTGAGACGAAGTCCTTAAAAGATCATTTTTAAAATAAAATAGATCTATTATGTGTATTCACTATAGGAACACATAAAGAATGTAAAAATACAAAATAGGACATAATATTATCATGACATAATTTGAAAGTAAAAGATTAACCCAAAGAATGGAAGTTGGGTTAAGAAATTCCCTTACAAATAAAATAGATCTATTAGGTGTATTCACTATAGATACACATAAAGAAAGTACAAATACAAGATAGGACATAATAATATCATGAAGTAATTTGAAAGTAATAGATTAACCCAAAGAATTGAAGTTGGGTTAAGAAGTTCCCTTACCTTGCGTCCTGTCCTGACTCGACCGTTATTTAACCTCCTGAATAATAAACTAGAGTTAATTTATATTTACTTAAGAACCTTTTTCATGTTCATTATTCCTTTTATATCCCTTATTTCCATGTTATGAACATTATTTAATTATTTAAGTTAATAACGGTCGTTTTGTCGATCTTTGGTACTTGAGTCAAAAATAAACTTCTTATAATTACAAGTTGTTCAAGTGGTAAAATATCCATTATATCCAGAATTATATTCATGATGTAGATATCATATATATCATATATATACAGTATATACATTCATTCATAATGTCACGTAACATTTAGAGGTATGAAATGAAATGCACCGTTCATGGAGACGGTAAGCCGTACGTACGCATGGACGCTACTTTCATTTCTATTTCGTATTTAATGGAATGAAATCATAATGATATAAATTTATAATATAATTACAGTATAATATAGTGTATAATACCATTTAATCCATCCTTTATAAATCCCACATATGGCATTAACGATTCAAATCACTTTGAGGGGGCGGTAGTCCGCACTTCCTAAAATGAAATTATCGCGTTTTACCCATAATGGAAATCATAAAGTATGCCATAAATGAGAAATACAGAAGCATAAGTAAAACATAAAAATATTTTATATCATATATAAATATAGTGACATATTAATGGCCACCTTTGAAGGTGTTATATGAGTGTTGAACAATCATCGTTTCGTGAGGCAGAAATTCGCCATCCACAGAAACTGTATGTTCTTTAACCATTAGATGTAGGTGTGTGTAAGTGTAGCTCGAATCCTTCTTATAACAACATCCTAGTATATTGAGGATACTGGTGTTGTTACAAAAGAAATGAATAAAAAGAGTTTAGGGGGTTTGAGAAGAAAAATAAAACAAAACAACATTAGAGAAGACATTACCTCAAAATCGGGTAACTCTTTTTGATTTGAGCCAATGGCTTCCTTTGGAAGAGTTCTGCCCAAAGTTAGGCTTCTAGGAGTAAGAGGGGGAAGTTGGGAGAGTATTTGGGCAGAGGTTGTCCGAGCCAAATGGCTTGAAGGTGTGAATAAGGTGGGAGAGGTGGGGGACTTTTATAAGAGGAGAGGAGGGGCTCTTTTGGAAAGATTGAAATGTTACATTATTATACAATGCTTTTCTGATTCTAAAGGTCCCACACTTATATAATTCGTGGATATGGTGATAAGGGTTCGAAATATCCTCATCCAATAGGCTTTGGACAAGTGTAAGCCTTGGATTTTACATTATCTTTCAATTTTATATAAATCGTTAAATAATGAGGTCATCACTGCATCATCATGATGTCATAAATAATTTAATTTATTTAATGTCTAAAAATTATAAACAAAATACTATGATTTAGGAAATATTTTTAGCTTTTTAATGAATATTTATAATCAAAATTTTGACTTGTGTAACCCCACTTAAAAATTGTTTTAGTAAAACAACTCATGTTTGTGTCAATTTAATTTTAACATTAAATAAATATATATTAATGTCATTTTCCAACCAAAGTGGCTCCATGGGGTCCCCAAGTTGACCCATGGGTTATCTTGGTCGGCCATGACTCATCCAATAGGAGTAGGACAAGTTTCATGCTCATCTCATATTATTAAAACATTATTTGTTCCTTAAACTACACTAATTACCTCTAATCGCGATTAAGAACTTAAAAGTTACTATTCACCAAAAAATTATTTTAATCTAATTGAACCACATTTTACTTCTTAATGACAACCATGTATGTCGGATTTTTGAAAATCAAATCACAGAAGTGGTAATATTTCATTTAAACGAAAAATCAGTTATTTAACTACCACTTAGTGGTTTCACTATTCATCAAAAATTGATGTTTTTCAGAACAAGGCCAAAATTTCACCCTAAGCTATAATTGATATTCCGAATTCAAAAATGATGTCTATTTTACAAAATTCCAAACATATAAGTTGTATTAATTAATTTTATAATTAATTCCCGCTGTTACGACAAATAACGTGTTTTTAAGAAACAATTTATATCAAAAGATTGGCAATTGTTTATGTCCAATTTCAATGTTAAATTAATTCTAATGACCACCATTGGATAAAATGGTAAAAATATATTCTAATTATAATTTATAACCACTAAATATTATAATTTATCACAATAAATTATTTTGATTAAAAAATTTGTTTTAAGTATTTTTCACTATTCATAAAAAAATTGGAAGTTCTCAGAAAGTTACAAAAAATTCAACTTAGGATAATTTTGATATTACGAATACAAAAATGAAGTCCATTTTGAAATATAAAATTTCTATAATTTTAAAAAGTGGTTATTACTATTCATAACGGGTACTTTGATTAGTCGCGGTGTTTTAGAACTCGAAGTTGCGTACAATGCAAGCTATTTCATTATTGAATGAGAAGCGTATCGTGGAAGCTCGGGGTGTTACAATTACTATTTATATCAGGATTTACTTACTTCCAGAATATAAAAAATGATTTATATATCATATATATTCAGTATATATTTATATATAATAGTTAGATAAATGAAATGGAACACACCGTTCATGGAGACGGTAGTCCGTACGTACGCATGAAAGTTGTTTTCCTTTCCTTATCGTCTTGAATGGAAGTAAGTAGATGACATAAATATATATATATACATAAATCCAGTAGATTTAACATGTCATATATTTCATTATTATTCATTATATATACTCTATAATCATTCATGAATGGTTAACGTGGAGAATGAATCTCATCACGTCGTGGAGACGGTAGTCCGTACGTACGCACGAGCGATGATATCATTCTCATGATCGTGAACATGGGTTTAAATGTATGTATACTATTTCAGTATCAATATCATTTTATAATAATAATATATAGTTACTCATTACACTATTATACCCATCCAATTAAGGTGGTGGTGGAAAATAGATTACACCACGGCGTGGAGACGGTATTTTGTACGTATGCACGCGCAGTGATTTCCTTTTTCCGTAGGATGGATAGAAGGTTAATTAGAGTTGTTTAATATTTATAATAACATATCATTATATAATAAATACTGATGTTATTACTTTATCATGAAACAACTAAGGAAGAAGATGTTGAATAAGAAAGAAATTGAAAAAGATCAGTAATGGATATTACCTCTTTTTGACGTGCCTTTTCTTAACCTCCACTTAAAGAACTAAGGATGGTATTTGAGGAAGACCAGGAACTCTAGTATGATACTAGGGAAGTGGATAAGTGATTTCGGCAGGGTTTGGCCGAGCTTGAATGCTCAAATTGGTGTGAGGAGGAGAGGGAGGAGGTGCCCTTTTATAAGGGAGGAGAGGGGCACCTTAGGAAAATCTCAAAATATAATTTTATATTAAGGTCAAATTCGGTTCATAATGGTTCCAAAGGATCTTATTTCTAAGATAATGTAAGGATGGATCGAACTACTCTCATACAATAGGATTTAGACAAGTTTAGGTTATTATTTTAACCATATCAAATAGATTTAACTCTAAGTTAAATAATTTAACTTTTACCGTGTCTTTTTGTTTTCTTACACTATATGGTTAATAAACTTACTATATCAATGAAAACGAACACCCAGTAGTCTATTATTAATATATATAATCTTATCTAAGTCATTTGGACTATCCTTATATTTTTATGAATAAAATAACAATTAATATTATAATATTTGTTTTAAAAACTAATTTATGTCAATTTTGACACTATTTGGTACATGATTTTTATGAAATTCATAAAAGAATGATAAGTTATAACCAAGTTACTTAAATCAACAATAACATGTCATATTAACCTATAAAATTAGTGTAAGTCATAAAAAGTCTCAAATTACATTTATTTGGGCATTTATAACATCAATTATGTCAATATTTCATTAATAAGACAATTACTGCATCATCTTTGTGTCATACTAAATGATAATTATTTAATCCCTAAAAATTCAAAATAAATTCCTATGATGTATATAATTGTATTCTCTTTCTGGAGACTATTCCTTTTCAATATTTCATGAAGTTTATCACTAGATTAAAATTATTCTACTTATAAGATTAAAGAAAGTGACACGTTGTCACATTCTTTGGTTTTAATAATAATTAAATTATTTTCATTGAAAAAATTTACATAAATGAATCTAATCCGATCCTTAGGTGATATGGGTCGACTTTTAGTCATACAATTGGATTTTCACATTTTTTAGGGTAATTTTAAAATATTATATTTACCCTTAATTACCTGATTTACCTTTAACTATGGTAAATAAAATTTACTGTTGTTACTATTCATAATTCCCAAAATTGAAAAATATCTTATTAACATAATTTGAATCCACTGATTCCAAATATGGAATCCTTTTTTCCAAATTCAATACAAAAAAGTTGCAGAAATTAAATTAAAATTAATCCCGTTGTCGAAAGAAAACGGGTTTTTTTTAAAACATTGCAAAAGATTGAATTGATTTAATCTACGAATTCAAGGTAAAATCAATGCTAATGGCATAAATTATATTCAATGGTAAAAATAAAATCTATTTATACTTTAAAACCATTCAATATTATAATTTAACCACATAAGATATTACGATGAAAAAAGTTGTTTTTAATTAAAATATAGCGTGTTTTTACTATTCATTAAAATATGAAAGTTATCGGAAAAATATCAAAACTTTATCTAATGTAAATTTTTATATCCTGATTCAAAAGAAGAATCTTATTTTGTAAAATTAAACATATAAACATGTCAACAACTATATTTAAAGTGGGTGCGCCATCAAAAGGCGGCAAAACAACATTTTTTGAAAAATACTTATTTTACCCGAAAAATTTATTTTGTTCTTATACCATATTCTAGAAATGTGTAAGATGAATAATAATGTTATAAAATTCAAAATTTAGTTAACACTATTCATTACGGCTAGTTCATAACAATATTATAATAATATATTGTTGTTTAGTAAAACCTGGTATTGCGTACATCACACGCTATCGAGGAAGGTCGTGATTGCGTGTAATGCAAGCCAAGTCAGGGTTGCCTGTTGTGCAAGAATCCTTCATTGTTTAGTATATCATAATCCAACCATATTTCATTTATACATTGAATATATATATATATATACTCAATGTTGCGTAGAATAACTATTATCAAAATTGTGTGTAACACGATCCAAGAATAGTGTTGCGTATACTGCAAGCTAATACGGTGTTGCATATAGCGCAAGGTAATCTTGGTGTAGCATACAACACAAGAAATTAATGAAATTAAAAGAATATTTTTCATAAAATCTCGGGGTGTTACAGACACTTTTGAATAGGTTATAAACCATGGGTAGTTATTAGGGTGGACCACTAGAATGACTTCGACATCAATACCTTTCCAATTTTATATATGATATGTTTCCCTTGGAGACTCTAGGTTGATTTTTTAGTGATATCCTATTATATATGGGAATGGGTCCCCTGTATATAGATGTCTTTCTATACAAGGTATTATAATCATGGTTCTCCTTTTAGTGATGATTGACTGCAATTTTAGATCGGTATAGTTCATAAAGAGAAGCTGGGAATGGTACTCCCTTGTAGACATAGGTCATGATTCATCCTTTCCTCTCTCTGTTGGTAGAGACGAGACTGCCCTTTTCATTTTAGTAGGTTCTATACATTTGGGTACTTCTTCTGAGGATGGTACTCCCCTGATGGATTAGGGCATGGGTAACAATTATTGTTCATGTAGTTGGAGACATTTCTCCCCTTCCATTCTAGGATGGAGGCACCCCATACTCATTGTCCAGTGAGAGTAGGTATTCACTTGTTGGGTTAGAGTGTGGGTCCTCTATCTGTTGTTTTAGTACTCCCCTATTTTATGAGGGTGATAGTCCTCCATATATGTTAAATGTACGTAGTGGTTACTCTCCTATTGTGTTTGGTTGGGCCCTCTATCCTTGGAGTTAGAACTACCCTGTCCTTACCGGGCTTGGGACCCCCATGCATGTAGTTATGGTAGAGTTGGTACTTCCCTATCGTATTATAAAATATGTCTTCTTTACTGAGGTCGATACTCCCCTATCATGTAAGGGTGGAGGTCCCTTGTAGTAATCTATCTCGTAGAGTGGTACACCCCTAATGTACCAGGGTTTGGGTCCCCTGACAAAAGAGTATAAATCCCCTATCGTGTAATGGTGTGGGACCACTATCCTTTTAGTTATACTCCGACTTCATATTAGGATGAGATTCATCACCTATAGAGTATTAATACTCCCATATTATTGTATTAGTGAGGATGGGTACTCCATTCAAGTTGGACCTCCATCGTTCTTTGTTTATTGATTTGATGATGGGTCCCCTCTACTAGATATGACTGATTCCTGGTAAGGTGTTAGTGCTATCTCTACAGAATTAGGTGTGGAACACTTTATTCTAGTGGTCCAGAGGATTCATGGTGTAGTTATTGGCTAGTAATCACTCGACTATAGGGAAGTGTTGAGATGTGCATCCGACTATTCTCTCTCATTCTAGTGGATGCACGTGGTGTATATTCTGGAGCATTTATCCCCCAACTTGGTGCTGTGGTGAGGGGAATCCCTCTCTACATTTGATTCATTAGATTTTCACATGAAACATTTTAATGATGTTAGAACAGTAGGCGTTGGGAACTAGAGTTGGAAGTAGTAGGTTATTCTGGATGGAGCATTTTATCTTTGATGTAACAATAAGAATGGTATAGTTATTGTTAAGGGTGTGTAGCTCGAGGATATGTTCCATCGGGAATGGTTGTGCTCGTGGAGTGTCTTCTCTTGGTTTTGTGTTTCCTTTAGTACCATATGTATATGCTATTTGATAGCTATGATGTATCAACCTCAAGACACATGGAGTCTGAGATGAGAATATCCTGGTGTTTTTGGGGAGTCCTTATGCTACTGTTATAGGTCTTGGTGGACACCCTTGATGGACAAATATTACTTGTATTATATAGATAAGTATGATTTGAGATGATGTTAATTCCTCGATTGAGTTCTATCTAGCCAGGTCTAGATGAATATTTCAATTCAGTTTATCCCTTTTCATTTAGCGGTTTTTTCGAGCCTATTGATTATTTTCATAGTCACCCCTATATAGGTTTTCCCACACATTTTGTGTCTTGTACAGACCACATGCCTTTTGATGGAGTCCCCAAAGGACCCATGGAAGAATATTTTAGTGATCTGGTGGTACTATGTTGTTTAATGATGTCAGGATATGGATATTTGTAAAAGTTCCATCATATATAGATTCAACCCTTCTAATCAGAATGGATTCTTATATAGTTTAATTTTTATGGGAGTTCTTGTTTCCTATGTATGATCTTAGTACTTCTGTTGTACTCTGGATTGGGATAGTTGTATGCATGAATTTATTTTCATCTTTTTATATATATTCACTATCACATCATGGTTATTTTGGATGCATTCATATAGATTCCTTAGTTAAAGGCCTCACATCTATGTGTTATTCATACTCAGTTCTACTTTCCATCTTAGGGCCACTTAGTGGCAGGCTTGGGGAGTTATAGGTCAGTCCCCAAATGATTGGGTTATGATAATTATGGTCAATTAGATTGTAATTTCATCATATAAATAGCATAAATTAGGACATACTTATCATTTCTTAATAAAAATTATACCTTTAAAATAAATAGTTAATTATTTCTATGATAAATGAATGATGTTTTCATTATGGAGAAAATAAGTCTTCAGTACGTAGGGGTGACATTTTCAATTTTCCATGATTATGATTGAAATAAGGTAGGTGTTACATTATGATTGAATAATGTTAATTATATCATAAATATCAAATTATTCATTTAAATATTCTTACATATACCATTAATGAGAATGAGTAATAAAAAATGATCAATATAGCTTTGTGACGTGGTAGTCCAATGTACACTCAAATGATATTGTCATTTTTCAATGGATGGTATGGAAATAAATTAGATTTCATATTAATATTAAAAAAACGATTCATTTTTCATGAATATCATATATAAACATTAAATCCATCAACATAAATATCTTTTATATGGGATTATGGAAAACAAATTACATCAGTTCGCGAGGGGGTAGTATTTTATTCACACGATCAACATGTTTTGTTTTTCAGTTTTATTAATGAGTTGATGGGATAAGGTTATTCCATTAACATATTAAAATATCATTATAAGGGATACACTTTTTGTATTATATCATAAATATTTAGAATTATTTTGTTGAGGTGGAATATGAAACTAAATACAGATTCTTTAGTAGAAATGATAATTATTTTTCAGACCACCTCTTTAGGATTGCATATAAATCCTCCCTATATTGGATTTATGGTAAAAATATGGAGTACAAGAAATGGAGGGGGATGTATGGAATTTATTTTATTATGTATATTCCAACCCACAAGGAATTATATTTATAGTAAAGAGTGTATATAAGCTTCCTGTTAACTAGTGAGGGAGAGGAGACACAAGCAATTTATAAAAATAAAATGATATAACATTTTTTTTCACAAAACAAAAATGATCCAAAATAAACCATTAATGAATATAATATTATATAATGTCCAAATATTTCTATAGAATAAGTATTTGACATATTTTAGATTATTTAAATATATATCAATTTAGTATAACCCTTGGAAAACTCGTTTTAATATTAGTCATGGTAAGTCATTTTTACTCCATTAAAAATTAATTTTTGAAAAAATCGATGTTGTATGTATAATCTATTATAATTTATTCTGATTGAAAATATTTAATTTATTTTACCTAATTCAAATCATATATTCTGTGGAATTTAATTTAAAAATAAACCCACGAATGTGATGAAAAAGAATATTTCTAGGAAATTTTTTTCATAGTTTTTGATGGTTTTATAATCAAAACATGATTATAAAATGTTTAAATTACTGAAATATGATTAATAAAATTATTATTGAACTAATATATATATAATACAAATTAAAACAATATTGGACCTCAAATTTGTTTAAATGATTATAAATTATTATGAGAATCGATATACTTAACTATTAAAAAAAAGTAATCATTTATGAATATTCCAAAAAAACATTACTCTAAGAAAATTTTTACATGAGGATATAAAAATTTATATTCATTTCATAAAATAAAATTTAGTAATGAAACTAATATTATTTATGATATTTTTTCACAAAAAACGAATAAAAATAATTTTTTTTGAAGAATAAAATTTATATTAAAATATTTTTTCCTTATTTTGTAAGAATTAACTAATAAATTTATATTGATTATAATGATTATATATATTTCATAAATTAATGAATAATATTAATACGCATCATATTAATGTTTATGTTATAATGTTCCTGAAAAATTGTTGTTTGTTTAGGATCAAGGTAATGAGTCCAAAACATAATCAAAGGTTGTTGTATTTGTAAAAATTAATGGGGTCACATTCATCACCCTTATGGTATTTTACTCATGAAATTTTATATTTATTATTTTGGTAAAAACATTTGAGCATAATTTTATTTCATTTAATCCTCTTCCTCCCACATTTCTTTTTTATATTTATGGTTCTTTTGTAGTTCTTTGACAAGAGGATTTATCATATTACATAGAACATTATCTCATTGGTCAAAAATGTTGATCTAATTTTCCTCAAAATAATAATAATATTCTATATGTACCACCTCTTAATTCTGTAGATTTTAGGGATCTAGTATGTATATCTTTTAGAGTAATAAATGGAAAAAGTCTTTTACGTTAGATAGGGTTGCAGTGAGTCCTATTTGATCAGCCATAGATATGATGTGATCAATAATCTCAAATGGGACGATGTACTGAAGATATAGAATTCTCTTATTACAATATATTATGATTATCATCCTTAGAGATATGTTAAGAAACACATTATCCAACAACTCAAACTCTAGGGGTAATAAAAAATATTTTGCATAGATCCCTTTTTTAATTTCTGTAGTTTATATGTGTTGCTGAGTGGTCTTAATTTTTTTACTATTTCTACAACCCTTTCAAGAGCCAAAAACATATTTTTTACCAATATCTTCCAAATACATAGGTTTTATACATATCATCCAATAACTATCTTTATAATAATTCATTTGAATACTTGAGTGAAAAGTATTATTGTATAACAAATTGACCGTTTAGATATGTTGACCACATCCCCCATTAATGACTATCGAACAAGATCATAACACGTATTTGAATATCTGAACAGTCCAATAAGAATAATCATAATTTTTGGGGCTGATTATTCTTAATAAACTTCAACATATAATTTCCAACATGTTGGGGTCTCTTCCATATCATGAAGGTAAATATCATATCATGATTAGATACCATTAATCGTGGTGATCCATGATCCTGACCACCTTTTTTATGTATATCTTTACAATTTGATCGAGTGATAATTCTTCTCAAATTAAAATTATGTATGATATATTTTTGAAATTATACAGTAAAACACTATAGAATTGTTTCCTATTTTTTCCTTAGAATATCAGTGAAATATTCAAAAGTGATATTTTACTATTTCCATGTTGAATAGGTAATGGTTGCAGCATCCACTTGAATTATTTCATTTTGACATTCACTTAATGACATATAAGAAAAATTTATTTATATTAAATTATATCATTCTGCATATTTTTATAACAATTGTTATCTCATAGATCATGATATATCATTGTTCTCCCTAGGTCAATAGCGCTGGTCGAGCTATGTGCATCATGAAACAGATAATTCATTATCTCAGTAGTTTATGGTACACACAGTAATGACGTAAATCTTAAATATCATTCTTCATCAATTTTTAACACTCGGGATTTAACATTTCATAAATATACAACCTTATTCTAAATTTACTATTAATCATATTGTGAATACTTTACCATCTTTAGAAGAAATGGTTGAGAAATAAATTGATAATAGAGTAATGGTGTTACTGACATTATGATTCCCATGTAAATCATATGAATGTCTAACTATATTTGGTTATTATCAATTCTCATAACTAATATGGTTTTTATATCCATTATACATGAAGAATTTTCCACCTTGTTTTATTTCCCTATATAATAATTTATTGAGAAATCTTATTCCATGGTCAGGTCTAAAAATCTTTGTTGGTTCATATTATTCTACTTCTATTTTAATATATATTTGAGGCTCTTATGATCATTATATATTTAACACATATTTCAATAGGCAATCAATTTAACATTTTTATTTGGAAAATTTCCAAATTACATCATTTTAGAACTACTATATACCCTATTGAGCTCCCCTATGAAGGCAGTGTGAGGACATGTTCAGTGATACACATATATTTTTTAATCCATAAATAAATTTTTGTATTCACTAATCTATAAAAACAATACTCATATCCTTGATAGCTTGATTAATGGGTTTCAAAAAGTGGGAATTTTCTATAAAATTCAATATAATACCAATATAGTAAAATAAAATTAAATATATCCATTAAAGATGGTATTCAAGTCAATTATTCAATTACATTTGTCTTATATAGTCTATAGTTATACATTTTTTGGAGATAATATTTTGTAAGAATGATAATTCCATCATTTATAACTCACATTAAGAGTGCATTCCACATAAAATAAAGATAAATAAGATATACCTCTAATTTAATGAATATGAATCATTAGTATATCCAAGACATGTCATCAATGAGGAAATATCAAACTAGTAATGAAAAGAGTAGGAGTTTCAACTATCCAATAAGGAGTCGAATAGTCATTGCTCCTCATTAGTATCATGATATTCGAGTGATCATATGCTTTGTTTAAATTATTATAGAAACTACCCTTGATAATATCCAAATTGTGGTAGGAGTGAATCATGTGAGTTACTTTTTGTATTGATCAATTACATGGTATGATTCATGAAAATCATGAAAAAATAGTTAATATTATCATTTTGGTTTATTAAATCATTATTGATGTGATCACTCAGCTTGAGGAGAAGTCATAAGTACTAGATTGGGATATAAAAAACAACTATAATATATAAAGCTTCTCAATCAAGATAGATATGTGGAAGCCAAAAATGTGACCATTTATGAAACATTTTCTATGTATGATAAATAATGTATTATGATTATTATAAATAATAAAATATAAACTCATTATTTAGAAGAATGTTTTTATTCCATTATATAAAAATTGATATGATGAATTGATATAAAAGATTTAAAATTGGGTGAAAAATCTATAGAAATCAATGAACATGACTCTTTCTTATATAACATTGTTTTTAATCATGTGGAGGGAGGTGAAATTTTTAAGAAGGTTTTTGATGATTTTGTTATTATGTTTTAATATTAAAAAATCAACATGAATATATAATATCTGCAATTAATATATCATTATACCATTCACAAAAAGAAACATATTGAGACTTAAAAAATAATTATACATTTTATTTTTTAACTCAATACTAATTAAAGGATTCTATGCTTAAAATTCCCCCATCATGTTATAATAATATCATAATGGCATCCCAATTTTTTATTACAAAAATTATTCATCAGATGTATCAAATTATAAAATCTTTTAAAGATTATTTTCTTGGAAATTAGTTACATAAAATATTAACATATAAAAAATGGATCTAATACACTTGATTGATATTTTTATTTACTCACCCTAGGTTAATTTTACTATGCCACATATACTGGTAACATGTATCCAAGGAAAATGTGAGTATAATTCCTAGTAAGGGAATAAAAAAAGTCATATAGCATGTGATCATGTAACATGACAATAAAATAATGAGGCATAAATATAAGTCATGAAAAAGTATAATATAATATTATTAAGAACATGAATCAAAACATAGAAATGTGGATACAATTTTAAAAAAAAAATTCATAAGAATATCAATATGGTTTATCACTAAAGTGTCATAAATGAAAATTACCGTGGTTTTTTACAATGCATTGTAAAAGTTTTCATCTATAGTTATTAAATTATTTACCACTTGAATTTTTGTGTGATAAAAGTGTAGACCTTGTATTTATTAATTTTATGTGATATTAATATATCCTAATAAATCATTTCATTAATAACATATAGAAATTATAAGAATACTTTCTTATAAAAATCACGTTATAAAAAGGTGCATAATGGAAAGATCTTTACATAATTCATAAACCTTAAAAAGATCATGTAGGTAACATATATATAAATTTAAAAATAAATATATCTGTTTAGATATTGGAGAATACCAAGGTAAAATGAAGGGGTTTTAGTATTCATAAAAAGAAAATATATGATAATTTCTATTGAAAAACTGGGAAATAAATTCGGCTGCCTGATGGGAATAATATATGGTTTATGGAAATAGAAAAATGATATTGTACAAGGGTCTATAATTAATAAAAAACAATTTTTATCTTAATTGGATAATATAATGTTTAGTGAAATTAATTTCTTAGAAAATCAAAAACATACCATAAAAGGGAACATGAATGGAAATGAGTAGTGGAGATTTCCATTACATGGAATAGTTGTTACAAAAATTGATGATGGGGACATAGTGGCAAAAAAACATGGGTATACTCCATGGGAGTAAAAGAATCCAAAATTGGTTGAGTATGTATTTTTAGTATAAAGGAATGGATAAATGGGTGGGTTTATATTAAAAAATAAGAGGATTTGTTTTAAAATTTTCAAATATCGGTTTTTCGAATCTATTTACTGGAAAATAAATATCATTCTATTAGACATGGTCTTCTCACCTAGTTTCATAAAATTGAGAAATATTTTATAATATATTAATCCATTAGGGTTGAAAACCATTTTTTATACATATTCGGACACATAATTATAAATTTTCAATGAAGTAATATATTTTAAAAAAATCCCATTTTAGACAATGGAAAGTCACGTATAGGTTTGTAAAATGATTAAAATTCATTAAAATAATTGTAATTAATAAAAAAAATTCAGGAAAAGTATTTTTTTTAATTACTTTTTAATCATTATTACATAGATATGTTCTATGAGAACATATTGATAACCCATCATAGTATATTTACAATTCATGTAAAAATGAATTCGTTCAGAAAATTCTCATGAACTTGCCCCACCTAAATTTAAGGTGATGATTTGAAGTATAATTTTTATTTTATCTGAATAAATATTTATATATATGATAATTTTTTATTTTAATTATAATTTACCTATTTTACAGAAAATAATTGTTTTGAAGACAATTTTTTGACACTTATATAAATTTCTGTGGACATTATAAATTTATTTTATAATTTATCTTTATATAATAGTATTAAAAAACAATATATTATTATATAAAATAATATTTGGATTAAATTATTTTATTATAAAAATTTATATCATTTTGTAAAATTTAAATTATTTTTGTTGTGTCCACAAATAAATTTCTCAAATTTATCTCAATAATACATAGATATTATATAGAAAACTAATATTAAAAGAGAATTCATAAAATAAAAAAAATTATTTATAAAATTCAATTACACATTATGTGACTTAGGTGTGGAAATGTAACCCCCTAGAACACTCTTATACACCCATCGTGAAAGGTGTGTGATTGTGGGAGTTTCATAGGGTGGCTCTGCTAACATTGACCGAGTGGTAAAATAATCTAACTCGAAATTGTACATTAGTATTTTTCATTTATGCATCCCTTGAAAAGTTCAATAGGGATAGGTTATTTATTAAACATTTTGATGCTACCTCCCTTACAATCTCTAAAAAATGGACCTGAATCTATACAAATCTACTGGTTGAGGACATAGTTTCTCATTTTTTCATCCATTAACCTTAACCATTACAACATTTAAACACTTATTATAATAATAAAATGATCACCCATGAGTACATATTCCTATAAAAAGTTGAACAGTGGTTATATAGACATACGATCATATTTTACAAATGGTAATGTAATGATCAATCCCAAATAGTCACGTTTCCTTCTACACCTTACTAGTAAAACATGAATATTTCACTCTGAATTCACTAAAATTCCTCATTGTGATATATTTTCATTTCATAAAATAGTTATTATATTACAAATGTTTTTTTTTGTTTCTATAGTTTTGGACATTGAGGCATTTATTTTAGATCACTCGGGTGATACATATTTTTCAATTTTAGATATTCTATCTTACATTTTCAATAAAATTATATTGTTTGAAATTTTAATTGGAGTCCAAAATAAATAATTTATTTTTCATTAATAATGATACGATATTTTATTGGGGTTTATATACTTTTTCAAGTATAATATTATATAATATAATAAAAAATTTATTCCTGAATTAAATATCATTTAAAAATCATGGGTTGGAACAATCATGACTTCGATCAATGATATATCTCCAGAATCTATGGAAAAAAGGTAGATTTGAACCATCTTGTAATAATGATATTAAATGTGTTATTAGGAATATTTCAATAAAGAAAACAAAATATAAATTGTATTGGTTGAATAATGTATATAAGAAACCTATATCTATAACTATGGTGAATTAGAAAGATATTTTGGAAGTTAGTTTCCCACAAAGAGAAAAAAATGTTATAGTGAAGTCCTAAAAAATCATATATAACATATAATAGTTTAATGTTTTTTAAATCAATTATGATGTTGTATTATATTTGGGAATATGGATTTAGATTTTGTGTACAATCCTCTAAATGAACAAAACACAAAAGAAGCCCATGTTAAAGGGTAACAATATTTAGATGAAGAATCCTCATGGAAATATTGTGAAAAATTTGTTTACTTTATTCTTATTTGAAAATAATGAAAATATCTATGATTCATGAAATGGTAGGGTATATATGAATAATGAATTCCCATATCAACATATATGAAATTGTTATAAGAAAATAATGTAATAGAAGCTTTGTAAGAAAGAGGAAGAATACATTTGAAGAAATAAAAAATATTTTTATAATAATCTCCAAATAATGTTAAAAAGAAGAATGGCGTGAAGACCTTGGTTTTTAAATTGATGAAGGTGTATAAAATTTCATTATCCCAAAGAAATAATAAAAATTATGCCACAAATAATTTGTTATCTATAAAATAAAAATATACTTCTAATGTTCTGAATTTCATGGTAGTAATATAGCCAGAATATTTGGAATGAATAATGAAATTGGAAGAAGAATAATAATAACCGAAGGAAAATATAAAAAAATAATATTTCATATGATGAAGAAAAAGTTCATAAGGGGATTTTATTGAAATAGTACTATTGTGTTTGATATTTTCTATGTGATTGATAAGTAAAATGACTATATTTAATAAAGTTGTTTAACCATTCTATTTTATAACTAAGTAGTATTTATTATTGTTTAGAATGAATCGTATTTGATTTATTTAAAAGGAAAAATTCTCCTCAATATTATAATAGAAAATAAAGAGATCCTTGATACTCTAATATACATCAGAATATAAGTTTACATGTGAAATGACAAATACTAGTTGAAATAGAAAAACATACTTAATAAAAGTATTACACAATTTTTGTTGACATTGAGAAAAAACTATGATCCACCTTATTTATAAATCTAGGAATTGAATGTGAATAATGTTATCAGGGGAGTACCTGAGGATCCTTTAGTGTGGTAAATTCTTGGTAGAAAAGCTAAAGAATTTGTCGTCCTTGAATTATACATTAATTGGTATTCAAACAAAAATATAATATTGGATCATCATTAGTGAATTTAATGAATTTTAATTCATGTACATGAAAATAATGAAAATTTTGATAACATCTTAGTTTGATCTTATAGTTGGTATCATAAAAAACAAATATTGATGATGGGAATCCTTGATGATGTTGCAGATGTCTTCAATTATTTAAATTCCAAATTTTAAAACCCATTTTGGTGTATTTTATATATAGAAACATCATAAAATTAATTCTTGATGAGAAGTATCATTATAAATATTTTGAGTAATCATTCCCTAGAGGAGAGGGGAGAAATGGAGAATGAGTAGTAACTACCTGAATCTTTATTTATATTTTTATCATGTTAAGAAGAATTATTGTTCACATTGATTATGTCATTTCCAATGGGATGTTTTTCTATCCAATGCTTGGAAATAAAATAAGAAATATCATTTTTTGAGTAACTGATTTAATTGATGACATTTGGAAATTGGATGTTTGGAAGTGCTTCAAGGCCTTTTATCCATGTTATTACACATGGGTTTATTGAATTGTTTGTTAATGTGAGTGAAGTAATTTTAGGATGATCTTTTATAAAAATGATTCATTTCAAAATTATTATTTACACCATCCTAGTATAAATGTGTACAACCCAACAATAAAAGTATATGAGTTCAAATTTCATGATGTATCATGATAAGTTTGTGAAAGATAACTTTGTTTCCTAAATCAAATCCTCATATATTCTATGGATCATTTATATTTTACTAAAATGATGGATGAAACAATTTTTATGTTTGGACTGATACCCTTTTCCTATGAAAATTTAATTTTTGATCAATAAGGGTGATTTATTGAAAAATATTTAATTTTTCCCA
This sequence comes from Viscum album, assembly GCA_963277665.1. Classification (NCBI taxonomy): domain Eukaryota; kingdom Viridiplantae; phylum Streptophyta; class Magnoliopsida; order Santalales; family Viscaceae; genus Viscum; species Viscum album. The sequence goes on from OY728123.1 coordinate 441,225,593, forward strand.
TATACTATTATAGAATATTGTATAAATTAATTATGGATATAGGATTAGAGATGGTGTGAGATTGAGAGTCCTAGTGTTCTCATAATTAAATTTTGAAACATATTAAATATATTAAATGTACAGGCTTTTAGATTTTTTTGAAAAAGACAAATATCTTCAAAAAAAAGGATTAGATGAGAAATAGAGTGTTCGTGTTTGTATTAGTGTATGTGTTTTACCCAAAGTGTGACATAAACATGGAACACATTGAGAGTTTGAGTTGGGTAAGGTCATGGTAATATTTTTAAATGAATTAACTTTAAATATATTTAATAAAATTAATTTTTTTACCAAATATACTTATAATAATATTATTCAATGGATAATGTTTTTGGGATAACCACATAACCCATCACATTGATAGGATACTTGGAGAGAATTGGAGGATATCATAAAAGGTAATGTCGGACCAGATCGTGGATTATTGATCATTATACATCATGGTTCCAAGATTACTCTAATAAAAATAGTGCGGATTTTTTTTATAGATATTGATCCCTATTGAGGTAGGTTGTTTATTTTTTGGATATTTACCATTTGTTTTTTCTATTAATTATGAAAATTAATCGACCAATAGATACAATTCTGGATCGATCTAATTGCATGTATTGTTTAATATGTGGTGATTATTTTGATAAAATTTTCTGTTGTTTGGGTCATCTTATTTAATTACAGTATAATTTAATTGATTCCAACTGAACATGGTTGAGTTTAGTTTCTGGTTTTCTTGTTTGTTGGATTTCTCCCTCCATTATTCGTTCTTCACGGCCATCTCCTTTGGCCCGTAGTTTAAAAAATACTATATGATCAATTGTAGAATTCCTGTTTCATATTGAAATATATTAAAATCCTATATAATGTCATTTATTGATTAAATATCATGTTTTAATGATTTATGATGGAGGATGATGGATTTTGGGATACTGTTCTCTGTATATTTGGAAAGCGATGACAAATGGCAAGACCAGATGATCAATGAATGAATTTAAGAGATGTAACTCAGAAATTGATGACATAAACGATCATCTAGTTATGATTTTTGTTTTACTGTTCTATTCATGGATGGAATTATGCTAAGATGAACATATGATGTCCCATGATCAAATTTTTTACATTGAAGAATATTTCAACACAGGACTAGTAATTTGGGATTACACGACGTGTGGGTCCATGGATGTGGTGCTAGGTTTTCCATGAGAAAATTAAATGTCAAATTTTTTGGCATCTATGTCACCCATAATGCGACACTATATATTCTTATCCAAATTTACATGTAAAGGTACTCGGGCCCAATAATAGGAATGACTAGACATACATGGACACAATCATCCAAACAAGGAAACAATTAAGACTACACAGGCATGAACACGCCGTGACTTCTTCACAAACATGAGAAGAATCCAAGAGACATTGGAAAGACATTTTTAATGAAAATGTGGTGTAGTACTATTACAAAATGGTTAATATTTAAAACAAATATTATATCCTCTATCATATTGAACATAAACAAGTCTTTTTAGGGCTCATTCCCCCAATCCTTTCCATGAGGGTTTGTGAGGAATCACATTGCACATATAGGAAGGTGATCCAATTAGTGGGATATGATTCATATAGTTTTCAAAATCCTTTCATGAGGGACATAGTGATATCTTCTTTCATAATCAATATCTATGGGGATATCCTGTTATCCTCATTACCAACACTATATGGGAAATAATCGCATCTTTAGTGGGTTATTTCATATTGAATTGTTTGTTTAAATATAGCCTTGTGTGTAATATTACTCTATATCATTATCATCATCGTTATATCATATAAATAATTTATCCACACAATATCATATGTACATATCAGTTGGATACCATTATTTTCATGTAACATGTGGAGTGTTCTCTTTCGGACGAATACTATGTGAAACCATCGACTGAAATTACAAGTCTAAAATTATAATATTGACATTAACATGGGATGATGTTCCTTTTTTGATTATATATAGATATTATTATTATATTTTTATACATATACTTATAATGAGATAACATTTAATTATTTTTTGTATATGCATAGAGATTTTGGGGTGTTCTGCTGGGTATTGATATACTCATCCTCCATGATCCTTGCCTGCATATTTCATATCATATATATATGATTGACATTTTAATAGAGTCCTTGAAGGATGAGGAGAAGGTGGGTCTTATTTCATTGAACTAACTAACATATTCTCTATTAGTATCCTTTATATTATTCTCCTTATATATATCCATGTTGTACTAGTTTTTAGACTCTTTGTGGTTATCATAAATTTATCACTTTTTTACTTTCTAGAACATGTTGTCATACATAAATATTAAGATTTATATTAATGCATAAATTTTTTTCCAATATTTTTCTATTTTCACATTGCATAGGATTGGATATGTGTGTGTGTACAGATATATTACGGAAAGGCCTGCATTGTTTTTGATATTCTTATATGGTTCTAATCTCTATCTCGTGGCCTATTGGAGGTTCTATTTGGGTTGTTGTAACACAGGACCCATTAGGATGGGATATTAATGGACTTCATATAGGGGATAAAATGTACATTTAGGGGATATGATCCAATCATTGTTATCATAGATCGAATCACCATGTCATCCCACCAATTAGCTATTCGAGTGCAGTGTTTGGTAGAGATATTGGGATTACTCTATATAAAAGAGATGATGTTACTATATGAAGTTCTATCGATGATCATTTTAGAATAAAATATCACACCCAAATTGATGTCCAAAATGAGAAGATGAATAAGCATTAAGGGATATATTGTGTTCTTTCAAGTTAGAAATTCTTCACAGTTTGAAGGATCGTATACTATTGGTGGCATTTTTATACAACAACAGATACCATTCTACCATCAGTAGGGAACCATTAGATGCATTGTTTGGGATACCCCATTGGTCACTACATTGTTGAACTAATGCATGACAGTCAACATATATGGCCACAAAATTGGTGTGATTCAGGAAAGAAAAGTTGATGATCGTCCTGGAGCAGATAAGGACTGCACGTAGCCATTAGATGACCAATATGGACTAATACGGGATGTTATTGGTGATGGAGGAGATAGAAAATGTGTTTCCATGAATTTCCCCTCAATGTGGATTATAGTGTTTTAAATGGTGGAAATATATCTCTATGATTTATTTTCAATTTATAGATACTCTATATAGTTCGTTAGGTGGCATACATATTAGATATACCATTCTAGTTATGTATGGAACACGACATCTTCCTTGTCTCACAACTGTTGAGGTGCATGAAAAATCCATCTCAAGTTTTTGACTAGGGTGAGATGGAAATCATCGATAGAAATAAAAATATAGAGTACCTTTTGGATATCATGGATCAATAGATTAGGATCCTTTTTTGGAAATCAATTCCCATATTTCATATCCGATGAAACCATGATAATCTTTTGGGGAGATCCTAGGAATGGGAGACTTTGATGTGTAATCTGTACCAACATCTCTTTATGTATAAATTTTTATAATTTTGGGATGTAATGATCCAAGTTGGTAAGAATGAAAAACCATTGTTGTTTCTTGGTTTTTTTGAAATAGTGTGCTGATTATTTATAGAGCTACTCATTGAGGTAGCGTGAAATTCAGAGGTACAGTGAGCCCAAAAATAATTTTTGAAATATGTAATACATTTTTAATTCAAACAAATTCAATTTTATGAAAAATTATAATAACTTATAAATGGAGTAATCGATCAAAAATATGATGATGACATTAAGATCATATAATGGGTATCAACCTAGGCACGGAAAAATCTTGGAATGCATTAGGTGTTGAGGTTATGCATTATTGTGGAAATAATTTTTAATGAATATATTTAATAAATTATTTTAATACCTTATTTTATATAAAAAAATATCCTTATATAAATATTATTATATGACTAATTTCCATGGTTACCCACACCACCCTATATGTTGACATGATCCATGAAGATTAATGGAGGTAATCATGACAAAAAATACAGGACCAGATTGTGGAGGGTTAATCAGTGGAATTAAGATTAGAAGATCTCACCAATGAAATTGATCTGAATTAGTAATTCATATGATATTGAATTTTTTCGATGTAGGATGTTGATTTATTTAAAATCCTTCCATGTTGTTTTTTTATTTGACGACCTAAAATCAATAGACAAAATGATTGATTCATATATTAGTAATTTTGCATGTAGGGGTTTTATTTTTAGGGATTTTTGGGAATCGTTTTATTATTTGGATCATCATTATTCGTTTTAAGGGAAAAAATATTTTAGAATACCGAACAAAATTTAGGTTCATTCATATTTTTCTTTTTTCTTGTGATTCTCCCATGGTTCATCATTCATCACAGGTGTCTCCCTTTTCCTAAGGTTCAATTAATACTAGTTGGTAAATCATGGCCCACATATATCATTGATATAATTATAGACATTGAGGATCCTAGATTGGATCAATTATGAGATCAATAAACAATGATATTTTATAGGTCGAGTATGGATTTAACGATAATATTCTTCGTATCTTTTTTTGTGAACTGGTTTAAAATTCAAGAGGAACATCATCGAATGGATTCAAAGGGCTGGAAGAAGGAAATCAATGATAGTACAACCTATATACTTGTGTTCACTAATTTATTCATGTCTCATGGTTTAATTGATGACAATTGTATTAGATGGAATTACATAAAAAGATATAAAATTCATGAAAATACTATACAAAAGGTGTGTAATCTAGTATTAAACTGTATGTGGGGACCTAACAATAGTTCTAGGGTTTCAAATGTTATTTAAATATAACATATATGTGACATATATCAATATAATTGTGAACCTAGATTGGATTCACGGTGTGTACCTATGATGGTACTTGGAATAGTAATTTCCACAATTAGTTATACATGGAAAGGTAGATTTTGATAGGTAGACGGTTAGGGTTATACAAGATTGAACAGTCCATGTACTCTAACACGAACTTTTGCATGGGCCATGTTTCATGGGAAGGACCCTGTGCTAAAGAGATACATTTTATGAATCTATTACACAGCATGTACTCCTTAAAATAAGGCATTTAGCCCCTTTCCTCTACATCTTGTAAACATTTCGTCAGGGTGAATACCTTTGATCATTTCCCTAATATATAGTATGGTATCAAATCATAAACATTAGGTGTTAATCCCTTCAGTGGGACTTCTAGGATATAGTTGTTTGAGTCTATCAATGTGGCATGTAGTGAGATACACTATTACCATCTTTCCCACGGTAGATTTTATATTATCAATGTAATCTACAATACATGGATGTTTATCCTCCACATACTGGGTTATTCTAGATTGAGTTGTTGGTATACCATATTATTTTTGGCTGGATCCTTGTAAATTTATCATTCCCATTAGATTTAAAAGAATATAAATATTTGGGTTATACTATATGATTAGTACATCTTGGATAGACTATATTATCACTATCTAACCCCTAGACGGTGTTCTCCTAGATGAGTATGATATGAGACCATCGAGCATGATTCCTAGATTTTTAGTAAGATTTTGACTTTACCTTATGATGGTGCTTATTTATTTATTATATATTAATATTTTTATTATATTTTCTTTAAAAATATATTTTTTATGTGATTAATGTTACTAATTTTATTATATTCTTAGTGATTTGTGGGTGTCCTTCTTAGTAATATTATTCTCACCCATTAATAGAATTTCCCACATGTGTCATTTATTATATAGATGATCTAACTTTTTATTGATTCCATGATGGATGAGGACCAGGCTGATCATAGTGATCCTAACTAACCGATGTGTGTTGCAAAAGTTGCCTTTATAGTAGTCCCCTTATATACTTTCATGTTGGACATGTTTTCTATATTTTTTCGTCAAAATTTATTTCGACCATTTACCTCTATAGTAATTTTTTTGAAACTTTAATAGTTGTATAATGATATATTAATGAATGGTTAATCAGTTTTTTATATTTCAACATTCTATGGGATTGGAGACGTGTTCATTTGAACTGGTACATTAGGAAATGGACTCATATTTTATTGACATTCCTACCCTATGATGGTCTTGAGCCCGTGGCCTATCAAAGGTGAGCTTGAGGTAGTCATGAGAGGGGACCAATTGGTGATATTAATTATAGATAAATTAAAATGAATATTTGGAAATATAATGTGGAGAGATTCCATATTGCAATATTCTTTTGGAAAGGAGTTTGGTTGTATTTACAAAGAAATAGAAAGGGATTGACTGAAGAGCCCAGATTGTAAATAAGTTATATTTTTTCCAATGGTTTTTATTGGTTCAGAATGGTATTTAATGAAGTATTATTATTTCATTTATTTCAAAATACCAGTGAATTAAAAGAGAATTATGTCGATGGAAGTATCGAATATATAAAATATTGACATGAATGTTGCTTGGATGATTAGATGAAGAGTAATTTTCTCATACCTTTTTATATTAATTAGTTTATTATTAATAAATTTTTTTTATTGGCCTCCATATTATTTAACTAATATTATACTAAAAATTATTGTTTCAATTATGTCATGGATGAAATAATGTTTTCAATAATGATGAATAATTCAATACCATGATAATATTGTTTTCTATGAAAAATGATTTAATGAATATCCAGAAAAATAAAATTTTCATGATGAAGAAAAGGATAGAATTAACTAACTTCTATTTTATAATATATTTATTTCATAATTTTCATTATAAAATTCAATATGTTTCTTAAAAAAATTTATTAATTTGAGTACAAGTAATTATTCTATGTAATATTTCTTGTGTGGTTTTTATCAAAAATTTAGAATACTATTTCTACCCAAGTAAGGATAGATCAGCCCAAATATTAGAGCTATCATCATCCATGTGAAAGTTGACCCATACAATTTAATCCCTGAAGGAAGAAATTAATTTTACTTCCATGTTCCACGTTGAAGTGTACATGTTGCGTGCATATCACGCACATGGGTGACTATAGACCATACAATCATGTGGCATGACCCATGTTGGTGTGGTGTGTTTTGTACTATGGGTGTTGAACCCAATAATTAGTTCATGTGGTGAGAGGTAAGGAAATTATTATAAGTAAGGACTCAATAAAATTGAGGCTTGATGTGTGAAGAGGAATTTTCACATACTATTCATCTATTTAAAAATATATCGATAGAATGAATATCATTTAATCATGTGGATTTGGACTATCTAGAAAACCTATCATGTTATACCCATCCTCCCACAAAACATTTTTGTCACCATTCATATAAACTATTTTATGAAGACTCGATTTCTCGATGAATAATACTTCTCCCATATTCCATTATTATTATAAAGGGATAATGCATTCTTGATCTATCTCTAGTTTTTCATACAATAATTTTCTTGTATACAGGAAATAATATGAATATTTTATTCTATTGGATACGATTCAAAAGTAATATTTGGTATTCATATTGTAATTAGTTTATTCATCTAAAAATGTTAGAGCACATGACTATCATTACTGGAACATATGGAAACACTAGTATTTCAAATTATCCTTGTTTTTTGACATAGTTAATTTTATTAATTCCAAAAAAAATTCCTGTAATAAATGTTTCGGAATTACTAGTTTTGTGATCATTAATTCCAAATAAAAAATAGTATATAAGGTTCTAATTTATTTTTTAAAAGGTTGGTGCTAAATTAATGTATGGGAGGCAGTGAACCTAGCCTATAAAAGGAGGGGGAATGAGCCGAGAAGTTTCTTTTGAAACCTCGATAAATCTATTTTTCAAAATCAAAACAAATCATCTATGATGAATCATGAAGAATATTTTGATGTTCATGATCATCTCATATCCATGAAAGAATCATGAATCGCATGACTATCACAAATATATATTCCATGAGAAATAAGTATTGGTGAAGAAGAATAACCACAAGTCTTAAAGTTCTGTTAAACACACTTAGATATCACTAAGAAGAACTAGTTCCATGAAGAATTATTTTTATTCAAAGAACCATGAGGTATAAAGTAATATATTCCATTAAATTATGTATATGTTGATAAAAACTTTACTAAAAAATATCTTCTATATCTAGATGGATAATAAAGAAAACATGCATATCCTTTATAATTAAATTTTAAAAAAATTGTATCATTGTATTTTTTTCACAAATATGTACATTGAATGTTAAGCTAAGATGAAAAATTCATATGTAAATTACTAACCCAAATAGAATAAATCATAGGTATATAAAAAGGATAAAAATGGGGATATTCATTGAATATTTAATACATATGTATTGAGTTAATAATTCAATAAAAGAATCATCTTATTCCATGTAAGATCATTCTTGTATTAAAAAATATTTAATGTCTAATGGAATAATGATTTAAATTTTTTTACACTAATAATAAAAAATGGGAACTGATATAATACCAATTAAGGGTATTAAATTTTGAGGATTTATGAGATTTTTCTTGATTAAAATATTTATATCATTTCTCCTATAGAAGATAATGTTTAAAAAAATATATAAATTGATTATTATTCACTCTACAGTAATTATAATGACGTTGGGAGAAGATTACATTGTTTTGATAACCACACAGGTAGTTTTTTATTCTTTCTAGAATGAATGAGATTCAATTTATTATGTTTTAAAATAATTGAGAAATTAGTGAATAGTGATCTATGAGAAATTATCATCACATGATAATAAGAATAATAATTATAGTTTTCTAATGTTTAAAATAAGTAGAGTTACTCGTAAATTGAAATTAATGAAATAATAGTTGGAAGAGAATAATATGTGAACACCATGACATAAAAAACTTATTTTGTGGATGGCATTGTGGGTTTTACAATGTACCTTACATATGAGGTTAAATATAGATATATATGAATTATAAAGAATATGAAAGGAGTCACATGTTGAAATATGTTTTATCTTGTACAGGAAAGGGGATTGTTCCCATCCACCTCCTAAATTGAAGGGACTCGCAAATGGATAATGAATTATATCTAGTTTAATAAAAGAAACAATTTCCATATTATGGTTTAGAGTCTATGTAAAAGTCATCACCATATGTGGCATGAGATTCCTACTCTAACTGAATACTGAACACTCAAAAACATCTTTTTTTATCCTTAAATTCATTAATATAAATGAATATATATTGAAAAATATAATAGGATAATCAATATCATATCATTTATAAGTGGTAAAAGTGAAAAATAAAATAATTATTAAAAATAACAAAATATTTATTCACACCCTCCCCACTCAGTGTTCAATATATCATAATGTATTCATCTTAATAATAATAATTATTGAAAATCCTACCAATCGATGGTGAATTATTTTTGAAAATAGAAAATAATATTTGGAGAATCTATTATTTAATCCAAAAATTCCTCTTACGATTTTTGCATATTTGAAATACCTCCAAACATCAGGGTCCCAAAAAATTTCCCCCTTTATATTTTGTTTTCAACCAAATATCATAAATAAACATAACTATATAACTTATGATGAATATTACCTACCCAAAAATTCTAAGACTATGTGACTAAACTAAGTTTGGGTACAAGAATCTTTGAAAATAAATATCATTTTGTTCATAAGCTATGACATAAGAATATTTTTTTCACACCATTTAATATTTTCTTATTAGATAAATATAAATTAACATCAACCATCCAGAAATATTTTCTTATATCTATATCAATGAATTTTAAAAAAATCATACTCATCATGAAATCCCTATCTATATCCTTTATGTACTCTTAGAAAATATATTATATTCCTTATGAAAGTGAATCACATACCATTGGCCTAACTTATGTTAAATAATTTTTTCCCATTGACTATACTATCCTTAGGAAATATTGATAGGGAATGGTATCAATTACATTATCCTTGATGATATGGACGTTAAACATTTATTTTCAACCGCATCTTATAAAATATTTCCTTTACTAGTTTTTTGTGATGATATAAAAATATTTTTCCATTATTGTATCAATATATAGCATTAATTAAATATTTCCTACAATCTCATTAATGATGTGATATTTTCTATCAATATAATGGGAGGGAGAATTTTTCATGTGATTATTAGTAAAATTTATTTCAAATGCATTATCAATATCCAGGAGAATGCGAAAATTTTAATCAATAATAAATCATATACCCATGTAGTGGTCCATGTCATTTTTGTTTAAACATTATTGGGATATACATAATACTCTTACGAAGTGAAAATTGACACAAATTATTGTCCATTTTTATTCTCATAAACTCATATCTGACCCATGAATCCACTCCACTAGATTTGGATTTTCTATTAGGTACACATTCATCCTAATATACCCCAGAAGTCAGATCCAAGCACGCTTGGACCGCAAATTTATTAATAAAAAGAAAAGTGCAGAGACAAACAAGAGAAAGAGGACGAGATTAGTTCACTACGGTATTTGGAATAGAGTCTAACATCTTACAATATATATAGGCTTTGGGCCATTTAATAAAATAGTAATTCAATAAATATTCTTAACTCTTTATGATACACCTATTCTTCATCCCCATCAATTGTAAACCTTTTTCTAACTAAAATAATTGTGTAAACTAGTTTTAAATATCATATTTTGATTATATTCAGCATTACATTAGTATACAAATACATATACATGAAAATGAAAATTTTATATTGATAGATATGTAAGATAAGAAAGTATAACATTTCTCCTGGAATTGAAATCTCAAAAAGATTCATTATCTCCTAAATATAAAATTCACAAGATTCAAAATCATTTCCTGAAAATATTTTTTCATCAATATAAACAATCATTGTGATGGAAACATCAATATTTTTTCGATATTGATGAATATATCAAATCTTCCATTCATGATGTTCTGATTCAATAAGAAAGTATTAAATATACAATATCAATCTCTCAGAACCTGCTTCAACACATAAAAATAATTATTTAAATAGAACCCATTTCATTCATCTTACCATATATAAATCAACATTTTTGTTTCATATATACTTAATCATTGATTTCAATGTTAATAAAAGATTAATTTCCATCTATTTGGAAATTCCTATATTTATATTCTGAACCAAATGTAAGGAATATTTTTACAAATTATAATTTTTACACTAGATTAAATATTTCATCAAAGATAATGACGTCAATTTTAGAGTACCACTTTCAAACCAATCGTTCGTTGTTTCATACCATTATTTATAGACATCTTTTTTTGGGATACAAACTTTAGATAAATTGCATTATTTTTGTTTCAGGATGTATTTTCAAAAGTATTATTATGTTAAATATTATCTAGATTTTCATTTAGAGTTTCAATATACTTTTTCTTATCCAAAGATTAATAAAAAACTTTTGAAACATCCTATCAATATATGAAATTATGTGACACTTACATTGATGTTCTTATTGTTTGAAAAAATATTTTTTTTTCTCTTCAATGATCTTTTATAATTCTAGTTGATTTGTCATCCAAGGATAAGATGAAAGAGATTATTACACATTACATGAGATAAATTGGTTATAATATTCATCATGAGAAAATTCGACATTACCGTTATTTTTTAGAATGTTTCCACATTCTTCTAGTAAAACAACATCATCCTAACTTCCATATATTTCTTCAACAGACATTGAAACATCCATATTATAATGTTCAACATTTTCCAATATATAGATAAAAAAACATTTCAATTTTATTTATCATAACACATTTATCCTCTATAATTATGTGGGAATACAATAAATAATATATCAATACCTCTCTAATCAAATACACCTAGATTCTCACCCCTAACATTTAATAAGAAATGAATAAATAACACCCTTAAGTGTTTCAAACATGTTTTTTCTTTATAATACATCATTTATGGAGTCGTATCAGAGTTTATCCCATTGAATCATCTATTATTAATATGAATTGATGTTGTTAGTAAAATTTCCATAAAAGTTTTAATAAGAATCATTTTACATTTATATAGTAAGGTCTGTCAACTCGAAACATCATTTTCTCTCTCAAAAATACCATTCTTCTATGGAGGGTATAATGCACTAAATTTATGAAAAATTTAATATTTTTCATGAAAATCTCTAAAAATATCATTTTTAAATTTTTCATAATTATAATATTAATCATTATATTTAAAGTATCTTCATTATTTGTTAAAAATTCTTTATAAACTTTTAATTATTTTGGGAGCCTCTAATTTAGGTTTCAAAAATATTATATAAAAATATGAATATAACATTAATTTTTGAACATACCTAATTACCTCTATTTATTGGTTTATTTCTCCAAAAAATGTCAAAATGTATCATATCTATGTAATGATATGAATATACCTTGACATTTAATTTTTTTTTATTTTTTTCTACCCTTTTGGCATATAAAACAACAAAAATATATTAATCTTTTAAAGATTATAATATTTAACATACCTTATCTATTAATAATAATTCTCATATTCTTATAGAAAATATGCCCTATAATTATAGTCTATTGTTCATTTAATTCCATTATGCTCAAATCGCATGAACTATATGTATAACCAAGATAAAAAAAGTTTCCATTAGTGTGTTGAAATTTTGTAAACACATTCACATATTTGAGTCATTTACAAAAGATTCCCCTACTTCTTAATTATTTCCCCATGATCACATAGTAGTTAAACTATCAACACATTTTGTTTCATACAATAAAAAAATAGGGATCCTTTTGAGTTTAATGTTTCTTCCACAAATATAATATATCCAATAACTTCGATTTTTCATAACTGATCACTAGAAAATGTAACATTTTTTTCATTATAATAATCCATTCATTAAAAAAATAAAATATTCCACCGTATATATTGAATAAAAAATATAAAATCTCTGATTTAATTGTATTTTTATATATTTTATAGTAGTTTTAGAATCAAATGAATTTTACTTTCTATTCTATTCCTTCAAATGTAACTTTTGTGATATTTAGTTTAATAATAGTTTAGTCGGTAACATGATAACGAAACCTCTTTGAACATGTCTTGGATTATAAAATATTTAATAAATAGTATCTATGGGTTGGAATATATATTCAATATTGAGACTAACATTCAGACAATTTCTTCTTTTATTGGGCTGGATTCCCCTCAAACTATGCCTCTAGATTATTTTTTATTATATGAGGTGTGTACGACTGTACCAAAACATCATTTATGTATTTCAATATCCTCCAAATAAAAACTAGTAACCATATAATTTTTTTTAATTTCATAACATATATACTTCATGGAGTTTTTGACCTATTTATCACTAATATTTTTAAACTATACCCTAGTCTATTTCTATGAACCAATTTATTGTTTCCATCATGATATTTTCTTCACCAATTTAGATTTTTTCTCTATCTTAAAAAAATATATTGCAGTAGCATATTTTTGTTCACACATTGTAACATTTGCAGCATTAGGTTTTCAACCATGGTTTATTTGTAAACAAATATGTCCATAATAACATTCATTTACTTTAGAATATCTTCATAATTCTTATTTATATTACTGTATATTTTCTTGACCCTCTCATGGATTTACCTTCTTATAACTTTCATTATCTTATATAATATAGTATATTAACTTTTTATTTTATTTTTCATATATAACATGTTTTTAAAGAATATATAATATTTAATCCTTTAACTTCTTCATTTATTAATGATTAATGTTGAGTTTCTTCATTCCATCAAGAATCATCATCAAATCAATAGACAAATTTTAGAAAATTTGATTTTATTTATGAAACTATACTTCATTATTTTATGAGATTTTTTCATTCATCAACATCTTGTTCAATTTTTCATTTCTTATTATTGTTACAAGATATTCATTCAAAATCCAATTGTGAATTAAAATCATAAGATACACTTATTAATCATCTTCAGTTGAATAATATTCAACACTTGTTAAAATTTTATTATTTACATTTTAAATACGATTTTTTCATCAACTTCATCACTAACGCTATTTCCCACTTCTTCACTATCACCATCTTCCCTATTTATATAATAATAAATTCTTGTTTTATTTTAAGAGAACATATTATCATTTCCATTATAATATGAATAGGATTTGTTAATATTTTTTCTTAAAGGATCTCTATGATTTCCAATTATATTAATAAATTTATTCGTTTCATATTCATTGATGAAAATGAATTATGCAATACCCAACTTCCCAAAACCACATCTCTTCAAATTTAATTTTCATTTACACATTTAGGTGACCCCTTTCATATTTTTAGTAATTAAATACTTATATTCATCAATTTTTTTACATTACAGTTTTTCCGGTCATATTCGTTGGCTTCATCCTTGATAGCATTATTAGAATTCCATCACCTAACTGCTTTGAAAGTAATTTCTCAATTAGATTTATATTTTATCATCAGATCCATTTTGTTTCATATTTATTTTATGTAGAGTGTGATATATAGATCATCTAGATAAAGAGTTTTAGGATCTATATAGTGAATTGATGAATCATTGTCATTAAAACCAATACAAATTATGGTTCTCACAATATCATTCACAATTGTAAACAAAGTCCCCAAGAGATTCAATTTCAACCATTTTATAATACACATAATTAAATAACTTTATTTTTTAGGTTCTATTTCTTTAATTTCCTATATCATTCATATAAATCAATAATTTTTACTATATAAAACAATTATCTATAGAAAAATCATTTTTATAGAGTGTGGAATGTTTAACAATTCACACATTCCCAAATTTCACAAAATAATTTTTATTACTAGCTATTATGTGACCTCTTATAGAAAAATATGGGAAACCTTCCTTGGAATCCTCAATAACATCATAGCTAATAGATATTATATAATGGAACATTTAAAATTTACAAATATGATAGTTATTACAATTGAAAATTAGAATCCCATTTTTATTCATAGAATTTGGAATATCAATGGAAACTTACTTTTCAGTAAACATTAACAAATAAATGGAACAATCCCTCTAATATCACATAAAAAAGAAAATTCAATATTATTATAGTCACATATAGGGGTGGTGATCACCTAATGTCTTTTATATTTATGTTTTATTTATTATGAAATATCATTCACATCATGTTATAGATATATAAAGTTTCTAGATTTTATACAAGAAATCAAAACTACATTAATATAAGTATTTAAAATGTTACACCTGAATAAGAGTATATAGTCCTTGGCATAGTTCGAAAATAATCCATAACTACAATATCTTATAGAAAATAATCCTTTTTATATGGTTATTTTTTTATGGGAATATGATTGCACTTGAAAATAAATAAAATCAATATAAATTTCATGTTCTCATTGCATTAATAAGAGTTTTATCAATTTTTTTGCTACAATTATTATAAAATGTACCATCATGATTCATCATGTTATAACTATGATAGATATACATTCTTCGCAAATATATATTTATGAAATTACATCAACTTATTCAATTTAATTTTTGGATTCTATAATGATCACATTCTAAGAATTATGTATGAAAATGTTCATTTGTACTTTTATTATTTTGGTATGCTTTGTCTGATAGTATCTTTAGTAAAATCCATCTATCTGCTTCAAAATAATGAAACAAATTATTCTTCATAGATATTATAATCACCCTGGGTTATTGAATATCTAATAAAAAATTATATATAAACTTTTTACAATTTGTTTACATCGGATAACACTGATCTTAGTTCCTCAATCTTTTAATAACATTTACTTTACCCAATAGACTACTTGGTTAGAAGAATTCTATATAAAAACATTGTATTTAAAATATTCATCCTATATAAATTAGTGATAGTATTTTTACAAAACTTTTTTTAAATATTTATATATATTAAATGTAATGGATGATTTTTAACCAACTATATATGACCACTTATAGGATAAATGATGGGTACTCAACATCATTTTCCAAATCAACCGAAGCTAAATTATCAAAAAACCTCATCGTCTCCATTTTTTGGATTCTTCTAAATAATTCATGAATATTAATAAAACATCATGTAACCTCAATAATTCAAACCGTATATGATCCTCTTCAACATTTCTTTATAAAAATTATTATATTTATTAATCTACTCCAGATAAAGAAATATTGAATTCTCAAAATCACATCATTACTTTTGTATAATTTTATAAATGTTTGATAATTACCATCGACCCAGTATAAAATTATACCCAACATTCATCTAGTTAAAAATAATAGAAATATATTCATTTGATAAACCTCTATATGGTTTTCCTTCACATTGTTTTAGTAATATCTCGAAATCATGTCTCCATGCATCTCCATTATTTGATTTTATTGAAAAATAGTTTTTTCCAGATAAACATTATATTGAACCATTTATCTGATGAATTTGACTTAAAAAATTATTATGACCGTAATATTTTTTCCAAACCATCTTAAAAAAATTTGATAAGATTATTTTATATCAACATTATATATTTTTTAAAAGGAAATGTTTTTAGTAAAATAAATTCTTCATAAAATGGACTTAAATTGATTATAGTGGGTGAGGTTATCTAATTTTCTTATTTTGTTTTGTCTTTATAAGATGAAATTACTCAACTTATACATTTACTTTTATAATATTTCTATGATATTAAAAACATCACAATATTCAAAAACCATCTTTTTAACTCTTTATTTTCATTTATGCAGTGTCAAAAATATTTGTTTTGCATTTACAAAGAATGCTAAAATAATCATACACAATTTTAAAACATTGAATAATATCGAATTTCCAACAAAATTTCTTCTCACATTATAATATTTCTTTATAATAAAAGTAATTATTTCTTATATTTTCTACTCTGATAAGATCTATATTTTTTTTCTACTTATGATATAAGAAAAATTAAGAAAAGAAAATAATATAAATATTTAAAAAATTAATTGATTACTCTATTTAATAAAACATGTACTATAACATCCCAGGTAAATAAAGAATATTACCTTTTTATATTTATTAATATTTGTGAATAAAATATTAATATTACTTTAAAGGGAACTCTATGCTCGATGGCATATCTAATACGCAACAACGAGTTTCTTTGAAATCTTACGTTGCACTCTAATAATAAAATAATATTTTTTTAAATGGTAGTTAACGCCTATCCATTGTATTGGAAGGAATTAATAGAAATAATTAAATACGATTATATATGTTTGTTAAATGTTTTTACATTTATCCAATAAAAGATAAAGGCTAAAAGTAATAAAAGAATTCAATTTTTAGCACAAATACTCTAAAATTCAATAAAAGGTCAATTTATCGCCTTTTAATGGTGAACCCACATTAATATAATTTTGGTCACTATTATACATTATATTGGACCAAATAAAATTATTCTTTAGAATAGGGACATCAAAAATTACTTTCTATAATTTTTTCGGTATTTTTCTGATAAAGTTCATTTTTTTAATCAATAGTGAAAAATGTAGTATTTTAATTCAAAACCTCTTATTAATATAATTTATTTATAGGATTATATTATCTTTTTAATTGGTTTTAAAGTCCAATTATAATATATTTTTACCATTTAATCCTATAGTGGTCATTGGAATTAATTTCACTTTGAAATTGGACTTAAACTATGGTCAATCTTTTGATATATATTGTTTCATAAAAACACGCTATTTGTTCTAACATTGGGAATTAATTATTAAATTTATTAATTAATCTAATATGTTTTCAATTTTTTAAAATAGACATAATTTATGAATTCTGAATATCAAATATAGCTTAGGGTGAATTTTTGGCATTCTTCTGAAAACATCAATTTTTTATGAATAGTGAAACCTCTAAGTGGTAGTTAAAAAACTGATTTTTCATTTAAATGAAACTTTACCAATTCTGTGATTTGAATTTAAAAATCCGACATATATGATTGTCATTAAGATATAAAATTTGGTTCAATGGGATTAAAATAATTTTTTGTTGAATAGTAACTATTACGTTTTATTAATCCTGATTATAGGTAATTAGTGTAATTTAAGGTAATGATAATGTTATAATAATATGAGATGACCTTGACACATGTCCTACCCTTATTTGATGAGTCATGGACAACCATTAAAATCCATGGGTCATCTTGGGGACCCCATGGAGGCACTTTGGTAGGAAAATGACATTAATAACTTTTTATTTAAAGTTAAAATTAAAATGTCACAAACATGTATTATTTTACTAAAACAATTTTTACATGGGGTTATACAAGTCCTAATTTTGACTATAAATATTCATGGAAAATATAAAAATATTTCCTAAATCATAGTATTTTTTTATAATTTTTATACAATAAATAAATTAATTTTTTATTGACACCATGATGATGCAGCGATTACCTCATTAATGAATGATTTAGATAAAATGAAAAGATAATGTAACATATAAGACTTAAACTTAGAAAAAACCAATTGGATGACTATATTTCTAAACCTTATCACCTTAAACTCGAAATATATCAATTTGGGATATTTAAAATCCGAAACTCATTTTATAATAAAGTAACTTTTCCAGACATTCCAAGAGTGCCCCTCCTCCCTCTTATAAAAGGCCCCCACCTCTACCTACTTACCCACACCTATCATGCATTTGGCTCATCCAAACCCTTTCCATTTAATCTCCCCACATACCTCTCTTCATCATTGAAGCCTCAACTTAGGCAGAAATCTCTTCAAGAAACCCTTTTGGTTCAAACCAAAGGTAGTTACCCGATTTAAAGCTAAAGTCTTCCATAATGTTATTTTGTTTTATTTTTCTTCTCAACCCCCTAAACTGTTTTTATTACATTTTTTGTAACAGCACTAGTATATTAAATATACTAGGATATTTTTATGAGAAATATTCGAGCTATACTTACACACACCCCCGTCTAATGGTTAAAAAACATACTGTTTCTGTGGATGACGAATTACAGCCTCACGAAACGATGATTTTTCTATCTTCTCCTATCACCTATCATGGTGGAAATTATGATAGAAATATTTTTATATGATATATATTATATTTATGTACTCTCTATGATTCTGTATTTTATATTTAAAACATACCTTTATTCTTTGCATGTTGTGCAAATGCGATAATTTCATACGAGGAAGTGTGGGCTACCGCCCCCTCAAGTGATGTGACTTGTTTATGCAATACATGGAATGTATAATGAATGGTATAAATGAAAATATGTGACCTATATATCATATATATTATACTGTAATTATAATATATATATCTCTCATTAATCTTTAATTCCATTAATATGACAAAGAAATGAAAGTAGCGTTCATGCGTACGTACGACCTACCGTCTCCATGAACGGTGCATTTCATTTATTTTTGTCTAAAAATGTTATGTAATAGTATAAAATTAATATTTAATGTATATATATGATATTTTAATCATTAATACTATTCTGGAGGTGATTTACTTATAACTACATGGACATTGATTTTCAAACAAGTTCATTTTTGACTCATGTACCAAACATCGACAAAAACTTCTTATATGAACTCACATTATTAACCAATTATAATAACATTATAATATGTGATATGAACTGAATAATAATATTTAAAGGAGTTCCTTAATAATTATAAATTGACCAAATTTTATTATTCATGAATATAAATAAACGAACAAGACAAGTCAGACTTGAGGTAAGGGATCCTACCTCTCTCTTTATTTTTAAGTACTCTCTTTTATGTCACTTCTTTTTATCTCCTCTTTATTATGTTTGAAGATGTTATTTTATATCCCTATTACTATAAATTTTATGTTATTATTATGAGAGGCCATATTTTATCTCTTCAATCCATTTTTGGAAATTTAAGTGGCACCGTTAGGCTGTCGAGTGTTCGTAAGGGATTTTTCATCTCACTTTTATTCCCGTGAGATTCATGCTACATTTGCCACTATTTTGTGTGGTATTGTACTGCCCATGACAGTATTAATTTTTTAATATAATTTAATTTATGGTTATTCAAATCTTCATTGTATGACCCTTTTTTCATGGGGTGTATGTTTTAAAAGTTTCCCAAATCGCTAAGGGAAGCTTTCACAGTCCTCTTTTTAAAAGACTTATTTTGTTATATATTTTAATTTACATATTTTTCTATTGGGAAATGTTCTTCTATATCCTTATTTATTTAAATTTTATGTCCAAGTGATGATATACCATTTTCTATCTCATCAACTAATTTTATGAATTTTAAAGTGACGTCGTTACGTTGTCGAATTTAACAAGGGAACTTCTTAACCCAATTTCAATTTCTTTTTGTTCAACTTGTACTTATTGAATATTTTATCCTATGAATATGTGCGAATGACCTCTGGTTGTTTCACACTTAATATCCACTTATATTTTCTGTATTTATTTTTGTCACACATAATTATGTGATTGATTTATCCTTAATTTAAGGATGCCTTCTTTATAAAGGATTTCATCTCATCTTACATTTCTATTTAGACTTCATTGTTGTTATGCACCAATTCTCTCTTATATGGTGTATATAATGTCCTTCGGAATATTATATCATGAATACCTTTATTCTCATGATATTACAAAGTTCTGATTAAATGTTATTCCTCAATTATTGTATTCATGTGTCTCTCATTTTGTTAAAAACCCTTTTCCTAAAATATTGATTTAAATGTTTTAATGATTTATTTTTATAAATATTTCTCATTAATATCCATGTTTTCAAAATGGTTTTAAGGTTTTATTTGTATTGATATTAATGGTTTAAATTGTTAAAATCTTCAAAGTGGTATGGGACACTTTGATTAAAAAGTCTTTTTATTAAATGTTTTAAATGGATTTAAAATGGGTTTTTTGGAATTGATTCATTATTTCAATATCTTAAAATGTAATATTGTTATTGAAATGTGGGAATTTTATCTTTTCTTTTATGCTTAAGTTATGTCCTATGATTATTTTATGGTTCTTGGGCATTGTTTATGAAGACGGGTGGTTCCGTGATAAACTAAGAGAGGGTGAGCCCGATATAGCTCCCCAATTCATTGGGTAACACGAAAGGGTTAAACGTTAAGGTTTCTCCGATGAGATTTAGGTAATATACGGTGATGGGTATTCCAAACATAACCATGAGGGTTACTCCATACGTAAGAATGTTATGAATGCCTCAAGTTACCTTTATGTCTTATTATTTCTATTGAGTTATGCATAAATATTATGATTTCATGAGGTATGTAAAATTGCTTATGTTTTATGAGTAAAGTATGATTTCATTGATTCTTATGTATAGATGGACTAATGTTTTCTTTCCGTATTGTTATAACCATTACTGAGATTTTTATGCTCATCCCAAGTTTTTTTGAAATGTATTTTCACAGGATATAAAGTGGAATAGGGTCAAAGATGGGATCAAGGAAATGTCATGCTTTCTAAAACAGGAACTAGACATGAATATTTTGTTCAAGAGTTTTTATTTTCTGAAAAAAATGGAAACTGAGTAGATGTGTCTACTTTGTAATCTTTGAGATGTAATATTTATGTCCTAATTCTCTAAAACTATAAACCCGAAAAGATACTCAATGTGAATTATTCAATTTAATTAAAGATTATGTAATGTTTTAAGGTCGGGTCATTATAGTTGGTATCAGAGGTCGGTTTAGATAACTTTAGAGGTTAGGGAATCCTTTAAGCATAAGTGACATTACCATGATGGTTAGGATTTCAGAGAGAGTCATAGTTTTTAGATAAAGTGAAGTAGTAAGTATATCTTAGTGTTTATCTTCCTCAATAATACATGATGATTTTGTTGTATACTCACACTGACCTTTTTGGTTTTAGTAAATGGATGGATCTAGCAGGCACCAAAGTGACAATGGGTTTGAAGGAAACTGTGGTGGTTCTCTAATTAAGAGACTGGGTGAAATGGGGGATTAAATGAGAAATCTCGTGGTTATTCTAAACCAACTATCAAGAGTCCTAATCAACCACCTAATCCTTGGTGAGTTCTCTAGTGCATCATGTACGATAGAACCAACTAGATGTGGAAGTTTAGGTAATAATTATAAATGTAACCATTAGGGTTTATATGATCCCTACTTTTAAGGTAATTATGGGTTACTATATGTTATGATGGAATATGAACAACATGAGATATAATTGAGGTTAAATTATGTTATGTTTATTTTTTATGATTTTATCTCTTTTTGGGGAATGTTATAAGAATTATGTAGTTTTGGAAAAAGGATAACACGTAGACTGTGTGACAACCTGTCGCGTCGGACAAAGCTGCAGGAATCGAACCCACAAGCAAAGTGTGACTTGTATTTATTGCCAACCACTGGACTACGTGAAGTCCCGGTCAGTTTGAATAATTCTTTTTAGTTAGATGATCTTATTAATCTAGAATAAGTTGATTTTGGGTTATCTATGGAAATTAATAACCTATCACAGAGGATATGTGATTAGGTTAATTACTTTTCAGTATGAGACTTTAAGAGTAACTGATGATTGGAGATAAATGTTAAGGTTTATCTTGGAAGACTATGTGACTAAATCCTTCATAGATTTCGGACTCAGTCTTAGTTTTTATTACATTGATGAATTTTATGGATAGATGTTTATTGAATGGTCTTTGTTGAACTTTGGGTATTGTTTGAAAATTTTTGGAGATTAAGAATAGATTTTTTTTATAAAGGATTGTCCCTTATGGGTATTATCTGATCCTGTACTAACCTTTTTTGTTTTGGTTTTGGTTTTGGTCTAAAGTCATTGGAATTATATAGTTCTATTTTGTGGATTAGGTGATTCTATAGAAGTTGATTAGAGTGATCTTAATGTGAAAAAGTCTTCCTAAATACTCGTCTTTTGCAGAAAATATGAGCTTGTGTAAGAAATCTAGTAAAAGATGAAAGTCAACATGACAAGTAAGTATGTTTCCTTATGTTTTAGTTAAGAAAATAAATATATTCCTCAACAATAAGTAATTTAAAACAAAATTTTTTCTTTTATCTTTTCCGACTGGGGAATCAAATACCGTTTAACCCATCACAAGTTTGTGATATTATGGTGGTTAACTCTCTCCTAATCATGTTTTCTATCACTCTCCATCAGAACTTGACACTTTGTTTTTTCTTCCATATCCATGCTTTCCTACATGGAATCCTAGATTGGGTTTACTCGGGTGACCTTTTTTACTTCTCTTTATTTCTTTTAAAGTGATAGTTTTACCGACTCTTGTTCCGATGTGGGACATTCAAAGATGTTTCCAAGCCCAATTTTAAAATTGCGAGGACGCAATTTCCAAATGGGGGGAAGGATGTAACATCCAAGGTAAATAAAGGATATTAATTTTTAATATTTTTTAATATTTTTGAATAAAATATTAATATTACTTTAAAGGGAACGCTATGCTCGATGGCGTATCCAATACGCAACAATGAGTTTCTTTGAAATCTTACGTTGCACTCTAATAATAAAATAATATTATTTTAAATGGTAGTTAACGTCTAGTCTTTTTATTGGCGGGAATGAATAGAAATAACTAAAATATTATTTTATATGTTTGTTAAATGTTTTTACATTTATTCAATAAAAGATAAAGGCTTAAAATAAGAAAAGAATTCAATTTTAAGCACATATACTCTAAAATTCACTAAAAGGTCGATTTATCACCTTTTGATGGTGAACCCTCTTTAATAAAGTTTTGGTCACTCTTATATATTCTATTTGACCAAATAAAATTCTTCTTTAGAATCGGGACATCAAAATTTACTTTGTGTAAATTTTTGGTATTTTTCCAATAAACTTCATTTTATTAATGAATAGTGAAAAATGTTGTATTTTAATTCAAAATCTCATTTTAATCTAATTTATTTATATGATTATATTATCTTTTGAATTTTTTCTAAAGTCCAAGTATAATATATTTTTACCATTTAATCCAGTAGTTGTCATTGGAATTGATTTCACTTTGAAATTGGACTTAAACTAGTGTCAATCTTTTGATATATATTGTTTCATAAAAACACGCTATTTGTTCTGACAATTTGAATTAATTATTAAATTAATTAATGAAACTTATATGTTTTGAATTTTTTATAAAAGACATCATTTTTGAATTCCGAATATCAAATATAACTTAGGGTGAATTTTTGGTATTCTTCTGAAACCTTCAATTTTTGATGAATAGTGAAACCACTAAGTGGTAGTTAAAAAACCAATTTTTTGTTTAAATAAAACTTTACCACTTCTGTGATTTGAATTTCAAAAATATGACATACATGTTTGTCATTAGGATGTAAAATTCTATTCAATGAGATTAAAATAAATTTTTGGTGAATAGTAACTTTTATGTTTTATTAATCACGATTAAAGGTAATTAGTATAATTTAAGGTAAAGATAATGTTATAATAACATGAAATGACCTTGACACATGTCCTACCCTTATTGTATGAGTCATGGTCGACCACGAAAATCCATGGATCAACTTGGGGACCCCATGGAGTCACTTTGGTAGGAAAATGACATTAATAACTTTTTTTAATGTAAAAATTAAAATGTCACAAACATGTATTGTTTTACTAAAAAAATTTACATGGGGTTATACACGTCATATCTTTTACTATAAATATTCATTGTAAATATAAAAAAATTCATACCTCATAGTATTTTTTTATAATTTTTAGACATTAAATAAATTAATTTATTTATGACACCATGATGATGCAGCGATTACCTCATTAATGAACGATTTAAATAAAATGAAAATATAATGTAAAATAAAATCCTTAAACGTGGAAAAAACCTATTGGATGAGTATATTTAGAACCCTTATCACCCTATCCTTGAAATATATCAATTTGGAACCATTAAAATTCGAAACTCATTTTATAATAAAGTAACTTTTCAAGACATTCCAAAAGTGCCCCTCCTCCCTCTTATAAAAGGCCCCCACCTCTACCTCCTTACCCACACATCTCAAGCCTTTGGCTCGGCCAACCCCGGACCATTTCATCTCTCTATATCTCTCTCTTCATCATTGAAGCCTCACCTTAGGCAGAAAGCTCTTCAATAAACCCTTTTGCTTCAAACCAATGGGAGTTACCTGATTTAAAGGTAAAGTCTTCCCTAATGTTCTTTTGTTTTATTTTCCTTCTCCAACCCCCTAAAATATTTTTATTCCTCTATTTTGTAACCACACCAGTATCTTAAATATACTAGGATGTTTTTATAATAAATATTAGAGCTAAACTTACACACATCTCCGTCTAATGTTTAAAGAACATACTATTTCTGTGGATGGTGAATTACTGCCTCACGAAACGATGATTGTTCTATCTTCTCCTACCACCTCTCATGGTGTACATTATGTTGGAAATATTTTTTTTATGATATATATTAAATGTATTTCATATATATTCTTCTGTAATTTTTATTTAAAACATACATTTAAGCTTTGCATGTTGTGCAATTGTGATAATTTCATACAAGGAAGTGTGGACTACCGCCCCCTAAAGTGACGTGACTCGTTTGTGCAATACATGGAATGTATAAATAATGATATTAATAAAAATATTTGTCCTATATAACATATATATTATACTGGTATTATAATATATATATCTATCATTAATTTTTATATCCATTAATATGACAAAGAAATTAAAGTAGCGTTCATGCGTACTTACGGCCTACCGTCTCCATGAACGGTGCATTTCATTTATTTTTATCTTCAAATGTTATGGAATAGTATAAAATGAATATGTAATAGATATATATGATATTTAAATCATTTATAATATTCTGGAGATGATTTAATAATAACTACATGGACAATCATTTTCAAACTAGTTCATTTTTGACTCATGTACCAAAGATCGACAAAAACGTCTTATATGAACTCACGTTATTAACCAATTATTATAACATTATAATATGTGATATGAACTGAATAATAATAAATAAAGTATGTCCTTAATAATTATAAATTGACCATTGTTTATTATTCAGGAATATAAATAAACGGTCAAGACAAGTCAGACATGAGGTAAGGGATCCAACCTCTCTCTTTCTTTTTAAGTACTCTCTTTTATGTCACTTCTTTTTAGCTCCACTTTATTATGTTTGGGGATGTTATTTTATATACCTCTTACTATAAATTTTATTTTCATATGATGAGAGACCCTATTTTACCTCTTCAATCCATTTTTGGAAATTTAAGTGGCACCGTTAGGCTACCGAGTTTTCGTAAGGGATTTTTCATCTCACTTTTATTCCCGTGAGACTCATACTACATTTGCCACTATTTTGTGTGGTGTTGTACTGAACATGATTGTATTAATTGTTTAATATAATTTAATTTATGGGTATTCACATCTTTATTGTATGACCCTTTTTTCATGGGGTGTACGTTTCAAAATTTTCCCAACTCGGTAAGAGAACCTTTCACACTCCTCTTTTTAAAAGACTTATTTTGTTATGTATTTTAATTTACATATTTTTATGTTGAGATATGTTCTTATATATCCTTATTGATGTAAATTGTATTTCCAAGTGATGATATACCATTTTCTCTCTCATCAACTAATTTTATTAATTTTAAAGTGACGCTGTTAGGCTGTTGAATTTTACCAAGGGTACTTCTTAACCCAATTTCGATTTGTTTGGGTTTAACTTGTAGTTATTGAATATGACATCCTATGAATATGTGTGAATGACTTATGGATGTTTTAAACTTAATATCCACTTATATTGGGTGTATTTATATTTTTCAGACATAATTATGAGATTGATTTATCCTTAATTTAAGGATACCTTCTTTATAAGGGATTTCATCTCATCTTACATTTCTATTGAGACTTCATTGTTTTTATGCACCAATTCACTATTATATGGTGTATATACTGTCCTTTGGAATATTATATCATGAATCCCTTTCTTATCATGATATTATACATTTTTGATTAATTGTTATTTCACAATTATTGTATTCATGTGTCACTCATTTTGTTAAAAACCCTTTAACAAAAATATCGTTTTAAATGTTTTAATGATTTATTCTTATAAATAGTTATCATTAATATCCATGTTTTAAAAATGGATTTAAGGTTTTATTTATATGGATATTAATGGTTTTAAATGTTAAAATATTCAAAGTGGTATGGGACACTTTGATTCAAAAATCTCTTTATTAAATTTTTTAAATGGTTTTGAAAATGGTTTTTTTAGAATAGAATCATTATTTCAATAT